>JAJJWX010003164.1:1284906-2569812 GCA_023529315.1 Papaver bracteatum
TATCCCCCTCCAAAGAGATTTTTTTTTTTTTTTTTGGGGTGGGGTGGGGGGAAGAGAATAAATCAAAAGGTTTATATCTCAAAGCTTGGGTTGGGGTATGTAAATCTATTCAGGATGGTGGTTTGGGATTTAGAAATCTAAAAATCATGAATGAAGCAATGATAGATAAAATTGGTTGGAGGCCCATAGCTTATCCCAACACTCTCTGGGGTACTATTCTAAAACTCAAGTACATTCCTGAAAATGATATTTTAAACGGAAATTTTAAAACAAAAAACTTTGATTCTTGGCTTTGGAAAGGAATTGCAAAAATTTTGGAACATATTAGAAATGGTAGCTTTTGGAAAGTCAACAATGGAGAAGATATTGACATCTAGTACCATAGGTGGATTCCGGGGGAAACCAACCTTCTTGTTCTTGTGAGTATCATTACTCCTCTGTCCTTTAAGAAAGTTAAGGATCTCTTCAATAGTCAGGCTAATGACTGGGACCTTGATAATCTTAAAAGTTGTTTTATGGACAGTGTTATTAAGAAGATTTTAAAAATTTGAGTGAACATTAGCCTAAAGGACAAGTTGCAGTGGAGCAATACTCCACACTCTAACTTCAGTGTTAGCTCCCTATACAAAAATTTGGTCACAAACAAGTGCACCAACACCCCTAGCATGTCCAAAACCTTTCCTTGGAAAAGAATTTGGAAAATGAAGGTTATGCCAAGAATTAAAATGTTCCTGTGGAAGTGTTTGCATGACATTCTCCATTCTCCCGGTGGGAGATCGAATTGGTAAAATCCTTGTTAACATAAACCATAGATGTCATCTATGTAATTCTGGAATTGAAACTGTGGAACACTTGTTTATAGATTGTGATTTTGTTAAAAATGTTTGGAACTGCCTACCCTACAAAACCAATATGGTGAAAACAAAAGAACATAACTTAAACAGATGGATACAAAACCGGATTAAAAACAAAAAATGCTTCTATCATGATGATGTTAAATAGGATGACCTTTGTGCTACTATTATGTGGTTTGTGTGGAAAGCTAGATGCTTTTAATAATGATAAACAGTGTGTCATGTCAACTGCTAACCATATTTTGAGTCACATTGCTGCAGACAAGAAACAAAAAGAGTACATAGATGCTAAACAGTGGGGGAAAACAGACATGAACAATGTGTTGGTCTACTTTACTGTGGTCAAAAACATAGCTGATTCTAACTCTTATCTTATTATGTTTGCAAATGATATAGCAGGGAGATTCAAAGGTGTCAGGTGCAGTAGTGCACCATCAGAAGCGAGCAGTAGAGATCGAAGATAACCCATCTTAACGGTAATGAAATGGTTGAAGGATATTCAGTGTCAAAATGTTACAGTTAAGTGGCAGAGATGGGAGTCCTCTGGAGACTCAACGTTTTTGGAAGAAAACATCAATCTTACCGGTTATATGAAGGATTTGGAATTCAGTCAGGTGGCGAAGGAGTTTACTTCATTGGAAATCAAAACATGCAAAAATGATTAGTATTAAGTCAGAAATTATGAATATGTATAAACTTAGAATCTATTTTGGGAAGGACTGGTCTTGGACAGAAAATGAAGTTAGAAATATAAGGAACTGGTTTGATGTTTTGGAAAAGGAGGGAAAAAATATGAAGACAAATACGAGTTCCACTTTTGGTTTCTCATAGATCAATGAAGACGGGACAAGGAATACTAACAGAGATGAAGATATCATGGATAATGGTAGGAAAGAGGACAGATTGGAAGAAACAGATCAAGTTTATCTCGATAATGTCGATACTCACAGTGGAGGCAGAAGAATTAACTATGATCATGTTTGGTGGAGAAGCAACAACGGTGGAACCAGAAATAACTCAAAGCATGACGCGGAAAGAGGATTCTTCGAAAATTCAAATTATGAAAAAGGTGGTACGAGCTTAGTTCCGGGTGTTTTGAATGTTTCTAATACTGTCAATGAGAATACTTGGTATAATCCCCTAGTTAATAGTCAATTTGGTTATGTAACTGATATTTCATACTCTGATTTAATAAATAAATAAGTTTCTTCTTTGCCAATAAAATAAAATAAATAATAAATATGCATAGAGGTGTAAAATGTGTCGACCCGGCACACGAAGTCACGTGCTTCACGTGCCATGTATCGTGCTGTGCTGTGCCAACGATTTAAATGTGTTGTGTCGTGTTGTGCTTTACCAGTCAAAAGCTAGGCACAGCACAACCCACAGGCACAACACACGAATAAACGTGTCGTGCTAGCACACGTGCTATAAAAAATTTGAAATCACTTAATGTATACATTAAGTCGGACATTATCACAAGAATTTAATTAGGCAACATATCATTTGAAATTATTTAAGTAAAATTAACAAGTTTATTCAATAAAAAGAAATAGCCCATCAAATATAAAATTGAATTATTTTCATGTAAATTAATGTTCTAGTTAAATATAGGTGACGACATTATAACAACGATATTGAAATATATTTTCCAAATATTAAGGTATTAGATGTGTTGTTATAAATAAACCAGCATAAAATGTTAAAAACTAGCTAGAATAGTGACTCTTTTGTGAAATATATAAAAAATGTGATGTATTATGCCTTGTTAAATGGTATACTAGATCTTAACCCGTGCCGTAACGGCACGGGATGTTTTATCACTAATACGATATTGTTCACATTCCTCTTGTTTCATTTTATTCGTGAGTAATTATTTTGATATTAAAATAGGTTTTGGGAAACAAAATGGGTTACCTGATCATTTTATTTTTTACTTAAGCATGTTATTCCAACTTATTATCTGGACGAAGTAATAATGTTGTGCCAACATGAAAATAAAATAAAAAATACAGTAAATAAAAAATTTCCCCATTTATTGTTACATCATACCATAATTTCAAACTTCAAAAAGAATATTTCATCTAACAGTACATATACCTAAACTGCCTATCCAACTTCATGATGTTTATGAATACATTTGTTCCGAAATTATTGATAACTAAGGCTCTAAGGAGTGAAGCAAAAACCCATAATATTTTCCCTATTATAGATAAACACTATTTATTCATTTTTTTTGCAAATGTGAGAGTTATAAAAATGAAGAACCCTTGGCTATTGGAAGGTTGAGATATACACATGTGAGTTGAAAAAATAAAATTATAATAGTAAATCAAAACATGTGTAAGATTCTTTCTCAATCATATTGATAACATAAAATTGAAGAAATTCGTGGATAAAAAGATTTCACACCAACTATGCTAAGTAGTGCATGAATGACGTTCTCACATCTTGTGTTACTCAAGAAATTTGGAGTTTTAAAGAGCATAGTCATATTGATATTTGTATCTACATAAATTCAACTAACCTTCCGAAGAAAAATTATTAGTTTCAAGGTAGAGCCGACACAAAATTCTGTCGCCTTCGATGTATACAACACACATTGGGTTTAATCGGCCTTGAGATTAAACAAATACCCCAACATTAGTTAAATAAAGTCTACAAATACGGGATCGAAACAAAGTGCTAATGGGAAAAATGAGAGACAAACATCAGTTCTACAAAGAAAATACCCTATATGTATCTAAGTTTGTTAACCAAACATGTATTCAAAATAAAAAGTCATCAACTTAACACAAAAATATAAACGAACCCAAGTTAAATCAATACTTTCATAAACAAAACTTATAAGAGAATTTTGTAATTATTTAATACCTTTAAAATCAATATTATAGATTTAATTGCATGCCTCGTTAAACACTACGGTAGGACGAAATCACCAGATTAATCTGTAGAAATTTCACTGGGTATGTAGCAATGCAGAGAAGTTTACACTGGTGGTGATGCATTCCATCTAAGTGTTGTTCGATTAATTTTTTTTTTTTAGAAGGTTTCGGTTTTCATTGGAGAAACCGAGAGGGAGCGTTTCATTATATTCATTATCATTCAGAAATCCAAGACCAACTCGCCCTCTGCTTACGGGATCTCAATACAACCTTAGATTTATCTATTGGACGGAGAAACCTTGATACTAAATATGTAGTTTTTAGTGTTATTTATTATATAACGTGACATCCAAATGTTTTTTTCTTTTTCTTAATTTTCATGTATTTTAACCGAGTTTATATTAACATTAAGACGATCAACCACATTTCTAATTTATAGTGTTATCCTTTTGTAGAAGCACATAATTAACATAGTCAATTACTACTCATCAAAACCGTCCAGTACCACAAATCACCAGATATCACTTTTTTCTCCACCACCACCATTTTCCATCCCTGGTAGAATATTGGGCACACTTATAACTTTTAACCTCACACGTCATGTATAAAGTTTAGATTTAACAAACTTAGGTCGTCAATTAATTTATTCAACTATATGTTTTTTTTTACTGAAAACCATGCGTACAAACGATTACCAAAGATAGAAGTGGTACCAAAAACAACCATTTTGTCTTATATGATTTGGTATCATCCCAAAAGTATTTGTTATCCGCCTTTTTTTGTCGTGTCAAAAACAACCAACTATACTTTTCACAATACAATGTTACCCGTCATGTAAATTATTTTATTATTTTTGATTCAAAAAGAAAAAACCAATACCACTACCGTTAAAACCATCCAGCGCCAATATTTCTTCCACCAAAACTAATGTTACCGCCTCCACCACTTAGTAACACCTTCCACCGCTTCCACCACTTACTTCTTCCTCTACTACCACCACCACCACTAATATCTATTGAAATAATTTTTGTCAAAATTATTATTTATTGATGGAGATATGTATTAAAATTAATTAAGGGATATTTATGATGTAAAATTAATAAATCATTTATCATGAGAAATTAATGAGACATCAATTAATAAAACACTTATACTAATTAATATTTAAGTTGAACAAACCATAACCATAGATTTATCTTCTCTCTAGACAAATCACTTATACTAATTAATATTTAAGTTGAACAAACAACCACTGTTGATTTATCTTTTCTATCAATTCCAACCAAGGTGGAACAATGGTTAGAGGCCACTCTTATGACACAATAGTTCATGAGTTTGAACCTCCCCGTTATAATTTTTGAAATTCTATATCTTGACTTGAGTATTCATTTTTAATTCATAATATTGGAATGAACACCACGTGTGCGACTTGTAGGGTGTGGCACGGAGAACCACAACCTTTGATTTATCTTTGCCAAGGATAAATTCTGACCACCACTCAGATAGGAAAAGTTAGCTAAACTCTGTTTTATACTATTGATTTGTACATGTTATGACGTGCTTTCTTAAAGTGATGTGCTGGGCTGGGCCATGTGCTTATCCGTGCCGCGTGCTGGGTTGGGCTACTGTGCCAATTAATCAAACCCAGCACGTCCCATTTAACTAACGTGTTGTGCCGTGCTGGGCTAAGTGACGTGCTGGGCTGGGATGTGCTCAAATTTTAGCGTGCTTGGCTGGGCTATGCTCGTGCTGACACAACCCAGTTTACACCTCTAAGCATGCACAAGTAATTTATCTTTTTCTACAACATGATGCTCGTATGTGGTTCCGTAATTGAGTGGAAGGACCAAAGTGCTTATACATGGATTATCCGGAGGCTATATTTCAGCCTACAACATAAATCCAGAGTTTCTTTCTACGAAAATTTGGGTTTGAATGAGAAATTAGCTCGACGCCTAACCCGAGTCAGATTCTAAATCGTTTATTTTTTTTATAATTTTTTTTTCAGACGTTTGATTCGGGTTATGTCTCTATTTTAGAAATAATTGACTAAGTTCAATTATATACGCGACTCCTAGGGTACTAATTTTCATTTTTTTCCCGATAACTCTATTATTTAACAAATTTTAGAAATGTGACTTAGTCTAATTTTTTTTGGGGATTTTAATTTTGTGACACACTTCCAATTAGGTGTTCAAGAAAATGCCACACTTTTTTTCAGAGTTTATAAAATGCCACACTCTTGACCTTTTCTGTCCAAAAAACTGTTGACATCAGTTACTGCATAGGTGGCAGTTATAAAGCTTAGTAAAAGACATCTACACCCTCGAACTATCTCATTATAACCGAGTTAAACCACATAACGAGTCAATATCGAGTTAAGTCATGAGTCGGAGCTAAATCAATACAACTCCAAAGATGATTTCAAACAATGTCCAGTTACGTCAAAGCAACTAAAACAAACTCTCTCCGGTGGCAGGGCTATGCAGACAAGAGATGTGAAATGCTATCATGAAAAGAGAACATACTGATACACACATAAGTCCCTCCGGAAGATGAGAAATTGTTGTCACTACATTGAAGTACAACTCTCTAATCACCGATATCCCTGAAATGTCTCCATCCCATGAATTCGTAAATGGCTCTATTTCTCAATCGATATTTGCACTCCAAATCCACATCCAGAAATCGCAAACATCTATCCCCAATCTCATATCTCAATTTGTTGTAGTCTTCATTCTCGTCTTCATACATTGCCCATCATTTGTAACGCAACATAACATACAGTCACTCAGAGCAACGTCCATCATAATCTCAAAGCTACAGTCTTATTTCCCTGAATTTTCTCATTTCAATTTACTGAGGAAGAATTACCTTGGACACAAACCAAATCCCTTACATCTGCTCAACCTCCATCTCATTCAGATTCAGTCAATATTAGACCGATCTATGTTCCATCTATTTCTTCTTAACCAAATTACTCTCCTAATTTCTGTGAAGGTTCAATTGAAATTAAGAACCCTAGTTGGTCGACCAAAGGGAGACCCTCATTAATCTCGAATTACTCTTCATTCTTAACCCTAATTCACCAATTGATCAATACCCATCTCAAATTCCCTTGCCTAAAACATCAATCGCATCGTCTAATTCTTCTTTGGACCTCTTATGAAACCCTAGCTCACTGATTTAATCAATACAACTCTTCATCACCAATTAACATCAACCCTTTTGTTATATATCTAACAACAAATCAAAGCACATCTTAGTTATACAGTTCATAACCAAATCCAACCAATTCATCAGCAACTCACAGAAACCCTAGTTTTATTCTCTGAGATCCCCTTTTCTGTTAAGCCTGAATCTCACCCACGAAACAACACCAGCAATACTGGTTATTTTTTTATCTTTCCTTACCCTTTTCGATCTCAGATTCACCGTTTTGTATTGTTGCCGTGGTCGAGATTTGAAAGAGGAAAAGATGAAACAAGAAGATAGAAAAGGAAGCCATGAAAAAGAGAGAGGTGATGGCTTTTTCTTTCATTCCTCTCGTGATAACTATAATAAGACTTGTGAGGGTAAATATGTAAAGTGGACAGATTTTCTTGACCAAATCAATTAAAATGACCAAACACGTTAGTCCAGTTACAAATGCTAACGGTAGTGGCATTTAATAAATTTTGTAAAAAATGATGGCACTTTCTTGAAGCAGGAATCCGAAGTGTGGCAGTTTTTTAATTCCCCCATTTTTTAAAGACACCATATTACTTAGTGTGGTATGATTTCGATGTTTATTATCTGAATTCATTTATTCCCGCCCACTACACAGTATACTAAAATTGATGAGAATAAAAATGAAACTGGGATTAATGCATCACATGCATTGTACACAATCAAACTTTACTACTACTTTAAATAGTTACAAGTTAGAACTAGTTTTATCTTGAAATTTTGGTTCTAGCCCTCTGAAAATGGAGCTTCAAGCCTTCACTCCAGAGGTGGACGGTTTGCAGGGCCCTCAATTCTGAGCACCTTCCAAAATGCATTATTCTTTGTTTGTGGAAGTAATTGCGTGGAATGCCTAGGCAGAATGTGACACTCTGTTTGAACACGAGGGTTAGGGATCAACCATTTTGGAAATGACTTTGACATCGGGTGTTTCTAAATTCCGGCCAAATAATTTATTTTGGCGGCCGCTGTTACCGAGGCCATTGTTTTAGTTTTAAACGTGCTTCAATATATTTGTGTGCCTTCAAAAAAAAAAAAAAAAAAAAAAAAAACCCAAGAGCCTTCTTGCTCAGATTTGGTCCTTTTGGACCAGATTTGGGCAAGATTTTGTTTTCTTTTAAAGTTTTTGGTAGTAGATAATTGAATAAGATGTTTTTACATCGTTTTTTGTGTCTTTTGGCATATTTCTTCGTCATTTTGGGACGATTTTTCTTCGTCGTTGTGGGGTGAGTTCTTCAAATTTCTATGGCTGGTTCGTGGCTTGTTATTCTTGCATCAAAAACATCAACGATTCATCATGACATCGCTTTGAATCTGTATCCGTGTTCGTGTGGATCGACAAATTTATGAGCAAAGTACTCCATTATATTTGGAGAATCTCTTATCGAAGAAGAAGAAGAATACATTCATATTAAATGGTTGGGATATATTTCCGGATATACCATCATCTCTCCCTTATACATAAAATTTCTTTGGATATCTTTGCGGTTTATCGCTCTTTCTCTTCGCGATCTACATGTAATTGATGTCCTTATTTGTATTTGGGTTTTGATTATCTCTTATTTTGATGTTTTTGTCATTCTTGTAAGCGAACATGTAATCACTGTTTTGATTTGAATGAATTGAAATATGTTGATTGTCCAAAAAAAAAAAAAAAAAAAAAACCAAGAGCCTTCTTGCTCAGATTTGGTCCTTTAGGACCAGATCTGGGCAAGATTTTGTTTTTTTTTTAAGTTTTTGGTAGTAGATAATTGAATAAGATGTTTTTACATCGTTTTTGGTGTCTTTTGGCATATTTCTTCGTCATTTTGGGACGATTTTTCTTCGTCGTTGTGGGGCGAGTTCTTCAAATTTCTATGGCTGGTTCGTGGCTTGTTATTCTTGCATCAAAAACATCAACGATTCATCACGACATCGCTTTGAATCTGTATCCGTGTTCGTGTGGATCGACAAATTTATGGGCAAAGTACTCCATTATATTTGGAGCATCTCTTATCGAAGAAGAAGAAGAATACATTCATATTAAATGGTCGGGATATATTTCCGGATATACCATCATCTCTCCCTTATACATAAAATTTCTTTGGATATCTTTGCGGTTTATCGCTCTTTCTCTTCGCGATCTACATGTAATTGATGTCCTTATTTGTATTTGGGTTTTGATTATCTCTTATTTTGATGTTTTTGTCATTCTTGTAAGCGAACATGTAATCACTGTTTTGATTTGAATGAATTGAAATATGTTGATTGTCCAAAAAAAAAAAAAAAAAAAAAAAAACCAAGAGCCTTCTTGCTCAGATTTGGTCCTTTAGGACCAGATCTGGGCAAGATTTTGTTTTTTTTTTTAAGTTTTTGGTAGTAGATAATTGAATAAGATGTTTTTACATCGTTTTTTGTGTCTTTTGGCATATTTCTTCGTCATTTTGGGACGATTTTTCTTCGTCGTTGTGGGGCGAGTTCTTCAAATTTCTATGGCTGGTTCGTGGCTTGTTATTCTTGCATCAAAAACATCAACGATTCATCACGACATCGCTTTGAATCTGTATCCGTGTTCGTGTGGATCGACAAATTTATGGGCAAAGTACTCCATTATATTTGGAGCATCTCTTATCGAAGAAAAAGAAGAATACATTCATATTAAATGGTCGGGATATATTTCCGGATATACCATCATCTCTCCCTTATACATAAAATTTCTTTGGATATCTTTGCGGTTTATCGCTCTTTCTCTTCGCGATCTACATGTAATTGATGTCCTTATTTGTATTTGGGTTTTGATTATCTCTTATTTTGATGTTTTTGTCATTCTTGTAAGCGAACATGTAATCACTGTTTTGATTTGAATGAATTGAAATATGTTGATTGTCAAAAAAAAAAAAATTGTGTGCCTTTACTGATTTTTCCGTCTGTAGTGCAACGCACGTGTTGTCTTCCATGGCCAGTGTGACTGCAACTGTTGATTTTTGGTTTGATTCTTGTTTTGAATTGTAATCAGTGACGTAGACACTAAACATCATTTGGTGTAAGATTATACGGCTGCCCTGCCTACATTCGTATAAATGACCTTTACAAGAATTAGAAGTCATCAAATTAGATACTAGATAATTATCACCTTTCCAAGTTGAATACATGGGATGCGATGTTGGTCATGTTGGGGGAGGCTTACGAAATCCGAGCCGCTATGCGCAATACGAAACTTACACAAGCAATGACATACCAATGCGGAAATAACACAACTACGCAATATAGAAGCAATCACACAACACCGGCAATTATGTAGAAAAACCCCTCCAAGGTGAAGGGTAAAAAACCACGGGCAAATCTTCCACTATAACAATAATGGGTTACACACAATTCTCCCAATTTGGGGATACCCTCTACTTCAAGGTGCATATAGCACTTGGATACCAATTTTCCTAATTACACTCACCCCTAAGGATGGATCAACAATTCATTCACCAAATAGATAATAGACACTATCAATTTGACAATAGGAAGTAATTGAGATACTTACTACTAGGGTTTGAACAAACCCTAGAATTTTCCCCCTTTGAAGAGATGTGAAAATTGATAGCTCAATCTTCACCACAACAACCAAGAGATCCTTAGACAAGAACCCTTTCTTCTTCTCTTCAACATAACACCAAAATCATCACCAAAGATAAACTCTAATGGTGGTTTCTCCCTTTCTCTCTTTTCTTCTTCCTCTCTTTCTCTTTCTTCACAAAACAAATGAAGAGCTCGGCTAAATGAGTCTCCTGATGCCTTTTGGTCTTTGTAACCAAAAACAAGGAAACCACTAACTTCCTCCTCCCATTGGTTAAGGGGACTCCACATGTTTGGGCCATAAGGAGTGATATCCCAACAATCTCCCCCTCACGACTTATGGAAAGGTACCCATCACCACCAAACCTGCTGCAGAAATACACATGCTTGTATTTTGTTAGCGACTTTTTCATCATATCAGAACCGTTTTCATCTGTATGGATATTCTCAATATACAAGACCTTCTCGTCGAGAACTTCTTGTATCCACTGATACCTAATATTGATGTGCTTAGACATCGAGTGAAAACTAGAATTCTTGCTGAGATGGATGGCACTCTGGCTGTCACAGTAAACGATAAACCTCTGTTGCTTCACACCGAGTTCTCTAACAAACCTCTTCATCCATATCATCTCCTTGCAACTCTCTGTATCTGCAATGTACTCTGCCTCTGTAGTAGACAATGCCACACATTTTTGTAACTTGGATTGCCAAGACACAGCTCCCCCTGCATAGGTAAATAAGTAACCCGATGTAGACTTGAGACTGTCTTGAGCACCTGCCAAATCTGAATCTGTATAACCAACTAACTCTGGCTTGTCACCTTCATAGCACAAACACATATTAGAAGTACCCCTTAAATACCGTAGTATCCATTTCACTGCTTCCCAATGCTCCATAACAGGATTTGATAGAAATCTGCTTACCACTCCAACTGCATGAGCTATATCCGGCCTTGTACA
The DNA here is from genome assembly GCA_023529315.1 of Papaver bracteatum. Taxonomy (NCBI): domain Eukaryota; kingdom Viridiplantae; phylum Streptophyta; class Magnoliopsida; order Ranunculales; family Papaveraceae; genus Papaver; species Papaver bracteatum. The sequence goes on from JAJJWX010003164.1 coordinate 1,296,379, forward strand.
CACCATTTCATACATCAAACTACCAACTGCGGACGCATAAGGAATTTTCTCCATCTTCCGTTTCTCAACATCATTCACAGGACATTGATCACGAGATAACTTAAAATGGTTTGCAAGTGGACAACTTACCGGATCAGCCTTGTCCATGTTGAATTTTTGCAACACCTTCTCAATGTATCTTTCTTGTGATAGCCACAACTTCCTCGCTTTCCTATCACGAGTGATCTCCATGCCAAGAATACTCTTTGTTGCACCCAAGTCTTTCATAGCAAAAGACTTTCTCAGATCTGACTTCAACCTGTCAATATTTTTCTTATCTTTGCAAACAATAAGCATGTCATCAACATATAGCAAAAGAGTAAGAAAATCACCATCATCAAATTTTTGAATAAATACACAATGATCTGAAGTTGTCCTCTTGTACCCATTTTCCTTCATGAACGATTCAAACTTCTTGTACCATCTTCTTGGAGCTTGCTTCAAACCATATAGACTCTTCTTTAGCTTGCACACCATGTGCTATTTGCCTTTGACTTCAAAACCCTCGGGTTGTGCCATATACACATCTTCCTCCAACTCACCGTGAAGAAATGTTGTCTTGACATCTAGTTATTCTATCTCAAGATCCAAACTAGCGGCTATTTCCAAGACAACCCGAATAGAAGAAAATCTCACCACCGGTGAGAAAATCTCGCCAAAGTCAACACCCTTTCTCTGCTCATAACCCTTTACAACTAAGCGTGCTTTGTACCTTGGTTGTGAGTTACCATCTTCAGTCTTGATTCTGTACACCCACTTGTTCCTCAGAATTTTCTGGTTCTCAGGCTTGTCAACCAAATCAAAAGTGTCATTCTCATCTAAAGATCCAACCTCTTCTTTCATGGATTTCAGCCACTTATGACTTTCAGGAGCACTAATAGCTTCTTCATAAGACTCTGGTTCACCTTCATCTGTGAGCATCACATACTCATGTGGTGTATACTTTGTTGAAGGTAATCTAGTCCTGCTGGATCTTCTTAACTCAGCTTCTGGTTGTTGTTGTTGTACTTCTTGCTCAACATCACCTACCGGAACATCTTCATGAGCTTCATATTCATTACCATTACCATCAACATCATCACCATGTTTTTCAAGAGAAGGAACAACTTGATTTGGATCCAAGGTCATATCATCTTGAAGCTTTGGCATCTCAATCTTCTCAAAGTATTCAATAGTCTGGTCTTCAAGGAATACTAAATCCCTACTTCTGATAACCTTCTTCTCAACTAGATCCCAAAATTTGTAACCAAACTTCTCTGTTCCATATCCTAGGAACACACACTGCTTTGCTTTGTCATCAAGCTTTGATCTCTGATCTTTTGGGATATGAACAAATGACCTGCAACCAAACACTTTCAAGTGATCATAAGTAGGCTATTTGTCTCTCCATACCTTTTATGTTAATTTTCTATCTAGAGGTCTTGAAGGAGATCAATTGATCAAATACACAACAGTATTCATTGCTTCACCCCAGAAATGCTTCTGCAACTTGGAATGAGATAACATGCACCTGATTCTCTCAAGAATAGTGCGGTTCATCCTCTCTGCAATACCATTATGTTGTGGGGTCTTCGGTACTGATTATTCATGACGTATACCCATGCTCTTGCAATACACTTCAAGTGGCCCAATGTACTCTCCCCCGTTGTCAGAACGAAGGCACTTCAAGGTTCTACCTTTTTCTCTTTCCACCATGCTATGAAACATCTTGAACACAGGAACAACATCATCTTTGGTCTTGATTGCATATGACCAAACCTTCCTTGAAGCATCATCTATGAAAGTAACAAAATAAACAACACCACCAAGTGTTTTGACCTTTAAAGGTCCACATACATCAGAATGAACAAGATCAATAATACCAGAATTGCGCTTGGGTAAATATTTATGAAAAGAAACTTAGTTTGTTTACCAACTAAACAATGAGTACACTTACCCAATTGCATACCATTGGCATTTGGAAAAACTTGTATTTTGGTGAGGATTTGAATTCCCTTCTCACTAAGATGACCAAGTCTTCTATGCCACAGCTCGGAGATTGAATCTTTGTCAACATCATTCAACACCTTTCAACACCTTCAATTGTGTCTTGTACAATGTGCCACACTTCTTGCCTCTTGCAATAACCATGGAGCCCTTGCTTAGCTTCCATTTTCCATCACCCAAGTGATTGTTATACCCTTCATAATCTAACACTCCAGGTGACATTAGATTCAAATGAAGATCCGGTACATGTCGCACATTTCTGAGAACCAACGTACAGACAACACTGGTCTCAACCTTCACATCACCCATTCCTACAATTTTCGCAACACCACTGTTGCCCATTCTGACTGACCCAAAGTCACCAGCCTTGTAGGAGGTAAATATATCTTCATGAGGAGTAGCATGATAATATGCACTTGAATCAACTATCCATTCTGAATCAGAACCTGAAAAACTCACACAAACATCATTACAATCTGAGAATACAATGATATCATCATTTGTCACAGTAGCTGCAACACCATTGTCTTGGTTATCATTTCCTTTCCCCTTCTTGTGTTCTTGATTCGGCTTTCTGCATTCATTTGAATAATGACCTCTCGTATGATAGTTCCAACATTCAACTTCCTTTATGGACTTTGATTTACCCCTTGACTTGCTACGTCCAACTTGTCTTCTGTCTTTTCTTCTACCCCGATTTTCTGTCACAAGAGCTTCTGAATGTGATTAATCTGATGACCTTCTTCTAACTTCTTCATTCAGCAAACTACTAGTTGCAACAGTCATGTTCAACTTCTTGTTTGGAGCAGAATAACTGAGACAATTCCTCAATGGCTCCCAACTGTCTGGTAAAGTATTCAGCAACAAATAAGCTTGAACCTCTTCAGGAATTTTCAGATCCATATATGTAAGATGATTCATAATACCCTACATTTCATTTAAATGTCCCGCCATTGAACTCTCTTCCTTGTAACACATCTTTCCAAGATTTTTGAATAGAAGAGATTTTGCACAAGGAGACTGTTGATCATATATCTCCTCTAACTTGGTCCACAAAGAATATGCTAGTGTCTCACTAGCCACATGATGAAAAATGATATCATCAATCCACTGGCGAATAAAACCAATTGCTTTTTGATTAGTAACCTTCCAATCGCCTTCACTTGTCGTCTCAGGCTTTACTCCCTTACTCTCTATTGGACCATAGAGATCTTTATAATATAACCAATCTTCCATCTTCTCCTTCCATATCACAAAGTTCTCACCGGTCAAATTGACCATTCTATTACTAGTGCTAGCTTCCGCCATTGCACAGGATATAGCTCAACCCAATAGCTCTGATACCACTTGTTGGGGGAGGATTACGAAATCTGAGACGCTATGCGCAATACGAAACCTACACAAGCAATGACATACGAATGCGGAAATAACACAACTACGCAATATAGAAGCAATCACACAACACCGGCAATTACATGGAAAAACCCCTCCAAGGTGAAGGGTAAAAAACCATGGGAAAATCTTCCACTATAACAATAATGGGTTACATACAATTCTCCCAATGTGGGTATACACTCTACTTCAAGGTGCATATAGCACTTGGATACCAATTTGCCTAATATCAATTTGACAATATGAAGTAATTGAGATACTTACTACTAGGGTTTGAACAAACCCTAGAATTTTCCGCCTTTGAAGAGATGTGGAAATTGATAGCTCAATCTTTCCCACAACAACCAAGAGATCCTTAAACAAGAACCCTTTCTTCTTCTCTTCAAGATAACACCAAAATCATCACCAAAGATCAACTCTAATGGTGGTTTCTCCCTTCCTATATTTTCTTCTTCCTCTCTTTCTCTTTCTTCACAAAACAAATGAAGAGCTCGACTAAATGAGTCTCCTGATGCCTTTTGGTCTTTGTAACCAAAAACAAGGCAACCACTAACTTCCTCCTCCCATTGGTTAAGGGGATTCCACATGTTTGGGCCATAAGGAGTGATAGCCCAACATGTCATTATATCGGAAATAACTCGATGCACATGTGTTTTTGTACTCATAAATATATGGAACTGCTGGGATTTAAGGTTTTGTGTTACTGACAAGAAACAATTGAGAATTTCATGGGACCTAATAAGATGACTTTCTGAGACGTCTGGGGAGCGACGTACTTTCAGTTCCATAGAAAGCAAGTAAAAGCAAACAGATTTTAATTCCAATCCTGTTTAAACAGATCTTGCAGTGCGGAGTTCCTCTCAAATTTGATTGAACTATTACAGTACCATCTAACAGATGGTAGAGGGATGAATTTTTCGCCTTCTTAGAAAAATTAGAGTCAGGCAATACATCCTCTACCACAGTAGCTATATCCTAGCTTTTTTTTTTCTTTTTGGTACTAAGAAAATTCTATAATTGAAGAAATTACAAGATATCAATTTTCACCCGGTCCTGTAAGAAAATTGGGAAATTATCTAAGAATTGAAAGTTTGTATCTTCCAATCTTGCCTTTTTTGCTAATTCATGAGCTACTTTATTACCTAACCTTTTGACAGACTTACAAAACCAAAATGTATTGTTTCTAAATTTGTGCTTGATAGCTTGGATAGTATTTTGATTGAACCAGTGTACTTGAATTTCGTCATTAGTCATAGAATCTTTAAGAGTTTCACAGTTCGTCTCAAAAATGACCCTTGTGAATCCCAATTCCTCCATCCATTCCACTGATAATTCCATTACTTTGCATTCGAAATACTCAACCCCATAATCTTCTTCCACCTCCTCTGTGAAGCTTTTCCCTTTAACTCCTATGCAGTCCCCTGCATTATTGCGAATGATTAGTCCAATACTACCTCTTTTATTAGAAAATGTATATGAACCATCTATATTGATTTTCACAAAGCCAATTTCCGGTGGCCTCCAAATCTTAGTTTGCCGAAAATTAATCATAGTAGTTCTATTATTAACAGTAATATTATAGCATTGAGAATACATGAATTTTATTCTAGTAACTGCAGTTTGGACAATGGGTTTTTTATTCTGAAAAGTGATTAAACATCGATCTTTCCAGATTTTCCAAAGGGTACACATATACCTGCACACAATAGATTCATCAGTCAGACAGAGAGCATTCATATTTTCATCAGAAGAATAGAACCATCTTACTATCCACTGATCAAAAATACCATGATTATCAATAACTGCATCAATATTAATGTTCGTAGCAAACCAAACAGCTCGTGAGAAGCTACAATCCATGAATAAGTTATGCATATCTTCCTGAGACTCTTTGCAGAAGCAACAATGAGTGTTTATACCAGATTTATACCTAGCAATCCTAGTAGTAACCGGTATAATTTTCTTAAGGAACTTCCATACGAACAACTGAATTCTGTGTGGAAGTTTTATTTTCCATAAGTGCTTCCAAACCCCATTGGGAATGATAGTGCTAGCAATAACAGAGTTCATGGTAGCAGAACTAATAGTATTATATGCACTTTTTACAGAAAATTTTCCTTTGGTGTCCGGAGACCAAATCAAAGTATCTTCACCAGTAGGAGGTACAGTCATAGTTAAGATTAAGTTTGCACAATCATGAGAAAAGAGAACATTAATTATATCAGCATCCCATTGCCTAGTACCTGGTATGAATAAATAACAAACTAAATTATAGTTTTCATAGCTATATAGTCCAACAACTGGGACAGGTGGGCTATCAAGACCTATAACCCAAATATCTAGCCAAATGTTAATTCTGGTAACACTCTTAACTAACCACCTAGAATGTTTCTGCATAATCTCAAGACATGTGTAAATGCTTCTCCATAACCAAGAGCTATCATCTTTCAGTTTATCGACATGAAGGATACTATCATTTTTATAATATTTAGCTTTAAGAATCTTATAACAGAGAGTATCATCTTCATGACAAGCTGTAGCGCCCCCTAAGCTAGCAGCTGACTAATCCAATTAATTAACTAAATAAAGAGGCACTAAAATCTAAAACATACACTTAAGCATTCAATTAAGAAATATGCTACAAAAACTTAACCCAAAACTAACTCGCTCAGAAATATATATACAAGAAATCCTCTCCAATGATACATATAAAATAGTCATTTGGTTTACAAATAAAAATATACACCATAATAAATATAATAGAAGTTAATCAACTAACGAAGTCAACCCGTGAAGCTTTTGTTGTGCAACCCTGATCTGTCACAGAAACTGAAGTGGGAATAATTAACATTTAACCTTCTAAGTAATCATATGCAAGATTTGGAAAACAATAATGTTTTTCCGAAAATATTAAACAGTGACTAGGTCACTAAAATAATCATACATGTATATTGAACAAACTCCTTCGTCAAACAATGTATAATATGTTTGTAAATCCCTACCTGGCAATTCACACCTATTTAGATATGGATGCCACCAAGCCCATGGTGACCAATACTCTAAACAATAAAAGCTGAATTAAAGTAGGTATAAATGTGAAGGAGCGTATCCTATATACCACAAGTGGAAATTCTCATTTCCCATAACAATTCATATTGACAACACAATACAAGTCCTTTCCAAATCATGGAAAGATTCACAAAATCAACATGATTATCGTAATGCATTTTAAACAAACATGGAATGCAGAAACTTACAATGCATGAGTTTGTTAAGCATAAAATTTTATAAAAGCAACAATAATGAATACAAAGAGTCAAATGCATTCCCACACCTTTTTGATGACAATCCACGCCTACCTCGCGATCCACGATCCACTGGTTCATCCTTTGAATCGATCGTTGTTAATAATTAACTATTAATCATACAAGAATTCTAAGATTCTAACCAAAATGGCCAACACAAGAATTATACAAATCTATCTAATGATTCTAAGCCCATCTAAGGTTCTACACCTTTTATTTAACTATCTTTAGAAAATCTAAGGTTTATTAATTCATTTAGATTAGTTTTATAGTCCGTTAACTAAGTCTTAAGAATATCTACAACTTTGTAGAAGAAGTCAATGGCTAAATCAGACCATAAGGGTCCAATACATCAAAGTATGAAAACTAAACCTAAGCCCAAGCCCACTACACAAGTGCTGACCCAACTGGGTCAACTAACGGTCAATGATGGTCAAATGGTCCAACTAACATTCAATGTTCAGTCAAAGGTCAAAGTCCATGGTCAATGGTCAACGAGTTAACTCAGTCAACTGAGTCAAACAGGAACCGATCCGGGCCAACTCAGTCAATAAGACTGATTCAGGTAATTTAAGTTTCTAAGTGACTCAGTCAGATACACTGAGTCATCTAAACAGATTGAGTTAGCTAATCTGACTGGGATGACTAACAAGTCCAATACTCAAGAACAGATGTTTATACCAAAACTAAACATTTCATTCATTCAAATCAAATTCAATAATTCAACACAACTGAATTTAAGGCCACCTGCAATTGCAGCTTTCACAGCAACACTCATTCTACAATCATACTTTTTATATCTCCACCATACTAAACTCAGATCAACAACAGCTCCATTCCTAAAGCCATGTCACTCATAAACCATCACTACTTGAATTTCAATACAATTATATACAACTGCAAATCTACTTCAAATGTTACTACAATCACGTATTCAAGTTATGTAAGCTTCATAACTAATTTATAACCATAACTCGGCTTACCTGCCATAGCAATGGGAAGCCCCAACTGAACCATTAGAAAATCCCATCACCCCATTCATCTCATATTCCATTCTCCTTGCACCTACAACAGTTCATACACCCATTCACTACAATCATTGCCATCTCATTTAACTAGCCATGATATCAACACCTGCAATTCCAGTTCAATTGCCATCTCAACTCTGAAATTCTCAATTACATCCACAATTGTATCTCAATCACTTAACAACACCAACAGCTTCAAGCCTGCAATTCATTTGGAACCAACACCATCAACAACTTTATGTTCTTCAAATTCAATATCCTCAATTCCACCATTAACATTCAGTTCATTACAGCCCAATACATCTCCCTCAATTTAACTATAACTACAATCCAGTTTAACATAACTTAATCTCAAATCAACACCACCATCAGAAACAACTCCATTCCATTTCTCTTTTATTTTACTTACCAAAACCAACACCCAAAACAACTCACCCATCACATGTAACAATTACAGCAAACACAAATCCAATCAAAGATAACATAACAATCTCATCAAAGTCACACAGATATCAACAACCTCAAAACTTTACTACACATAACAGAGCTTGATTAAGGAAAGAATGATTACCTCAAACATGAATCTAAATCCCAAATCGAACTTCCATAATTACCATAATCGATCCACTGAAGCAATTCCCCATCATCTTCATAGAAGAAGAACCAAACCCTAGTTCATATGAAAACCTCCATTAATCACTCCTTAAGACTCCTAATTTCATCTTCTCTTTATTAATCTCAGTTCAATCAACACCCATCTCAATTCCCCTTCTTAAAATATCAATTTTATCTTCCAGTTCTTCTTCGAATTCTTCTTATGAAACCCCATGTCTCTGTTTTATCAATAACCCCAACCCATGAAGTTTAAATCTAATAAAACTCATCCAACGATTCTATCTAATTCTTCTTAATCCACCACTCGAATCAAAACTTCCATTCAATAAACAGAAACCCTAATTTCTGATTTGGAGAAGAACGGAACATAAATTCTAATTCCTTTGAATCACAATTAAAATTCATATAATCTTCAATACCAACAACCCATCCTTGCTCTTCCTTCTCTTGTTTCGATTTCATCTTTAATTTTACATAAACTCAAAACCAACTCCATAAACATAATCTTTCACGGAAACACTTCTCTTCAACTCAATCATGGATTCTAACCAAACCCAAGCTATGAACATATCAACACCATACTCGACTGATTGATTTCACTAATTTTTTTGTAAGGTTTTCTCAACAGAGATTTCATCTCAAACGAAAGAAAAAGAAGGAGGAGAAGGAAGAGAAGAAAAGAAAGAGAAAGAGAATAAGGAAAAAAACTTCCCTTCGATCCAGTTCTGGGAGATAAGAGCTATGAAACTGATTAAGGCACCCTGAAATTGGATAAGGGCTACCAAGTCGGCTAAATTGCAAACCCTTCTTACGATTCCGATGATATCTTATTCGTCCGGTATTCGAATGACGTGTTCGAGTAGTCTATTCCGCACAACATTTCGAGAGCAATTCGATGATACTAATTTCGAACCTAGATCGTTGTTAGATTAATTTCTATTAATTAATGTTCGTGTTAAACTAATCGAGTTATTATCGGCTAAATCGACACTTGACCGGTCTAATAGCTTTGACGAGCTAAGGGGTCGTCACAATCTCCCCACCTTATATCATTTTCGTCCTCGAAAATCGAATCATCTTTCTGGTCTTCAAAAACTCCCCACCTTATAGAATAATCATGTCTCTTGTCTAAGCGCACAACAACAAGAAATAAAGCACAAGTTTATATGGCTTCTACAACTAAAATTTAAAATTTGTAGCTCTAGGTTCAACTACACTGATTTAGATTCTATCAAATAGGGAATTCTAAGCTTCTTACATGAAAATTTTCTACACTAATTTCGAAGTCAATAACTTACTGATTCTAAGTACTTTTAGAAGATATTCAGCAATAAAGTTTCTCATTAAAATTTGGGATCTATCGGTTCACTAATAGAAGTAAGTCTCCCTTCTATGCCTAGTGATACAAGAATGCAGTTGCCCTGTCTAGGTTCATGACGCCTGACAATGCCTACTACGTAACAAGTATCACCTGAACACAAAAGAATTACCAACCTCTCTATTCCCCAGTGCTAGATTAACTAAGTATTAATTTATTAAGATTAAGATTAAGATTAATTATTGGTTTTTAAACTTTTATCTTATCTGATATAATTCTGATAAATTTATTTCGTAAAATATATAATATAAATAGTTCATATCATCTTAAGCAATTTAGTCGTCTGAAATTTAGTCACCATTATGAGTAAACCCAATTCGATTATTTCAAGTGCTAACTTACTATGGCTGTTTAATTTCTAAATTCTATTGTAATTGCTTTAACTTGAATATTTTTACTTTATAAACTATGTACATAATTCACAACATTTTAAACAATTTAAACATCAAAATTTATTTTATCTTATTTATTTACATGAAATTAAATTTTAATTTCAAATGAAACCATAATATTATAATAACTAAATAATTATTTAAAATTCATGTACTAGTTTAAATTAACTGAATGTTATAATTATTATCCAAATGACATTTACAATAACTCTAAATTTTATATATAATAATTAGCATTATATAATATTATTATTTGCTTATCTTATCAAAAATTATTGTCTTAGTTATATTATCAATTTCATTATTGTTTTTACTCACGTAACGAAAACACGGCCAGAATAACTACTTAGTATTGATACTTAGTTTAATTTTATTAAGCCTGAATCTTGTAAATATAATTCTACTTTCACGAAAGATGGTTAGAACAGATTTTATTTATTCAGATTAAATCTGTATACTATATCTTGTTAATTATTGGTATTGGTAATTTAATATGATTTAAATTTGAGTCTGCATGAAATTTTAACATGTCTTAACAGTCTTTGGATTTTCCTATTAATTATAAGTATCTTATTCATAGGACAATTATTTTTTTTATCCTTTAAAGTATAATTTTGTACTAAGCAAGTACTATAAAATGTGTATAATTTAGTAATTTAGTAAATTATTTATTGGACTAAAGATAATCTAGGTGTAAGATTGTTAACAAATTTAGTGTTTACTCTGTGCTTATATGACTTCACGTTCTTTTATTCCTACTTAATAAGTCTTACTTATCTATCTGGTTTAAACACCAAACACATGATTCTAATTTGTTATTAGTTAACTTTGCAAAACTTAATTGTAGATAAACACTAATAATTTCCATTGCTATTTAATTCTAATCATTATTTTATCGCTATATTTTTGTTAATGATATTTTAATTTAAGTTATGTTCTATATAATATTAATTTAAATTCTAATAATTTAATTTCATCATACTCATTTTCCATTTTAAAAGATGGTTGAATTTATTTACGAAGAAGAATCCTATTAATATAAGAGTTTATTTTCTTTTAATTATAATATTACACTAAATATCCGAATGTTATTAATACTATTTCATGTAAATTTGTTTCATTTTATTAAAGATTTACTGGATCATTTGTTAGCCTAAATATAATTTTACCACAAGATTTCTAACAAGTTAAGTCTTTTATTTTATTTATTGTATCTTCGTGTTCTAAATTCTAACAGATGATAAGTATTATTTTAACTATCTACTAGTTTTAAACGAAAAACATATATCCCTAATTTGTAATTAATTTGATTTACAAAGCTTAATTGTAAATAAGCGTTATCAATTTTCCATAATTATTTAATCATAATTATTATTTTAATCCTTATATATCCTTATTGAGAATTTAGTTAAGTTTGATATGGTACTAATTGATAAATTCTAACATTATTGAAAAACAACAAGTGAATTATTATTCTAACAACTATATTGAATTATTATTCTAGCAATAATTTATTTTTATTATCATCTATCTATAATTACTATTATAATATTTTATTGAGTTATTATTCTAACAACTCTTACCAATATTATTGAGTCCCAAAACATTATTAACATTTATGTGATTATAAACCGTTGATTTTACATATAAGTCAAGGTGCTTAATATTTATATATGTGACTTTTAAGATTTATCAATAATACTAATCTTACTATTTTAAGTATTCAATTATTTATGTGTTCATACTTTTTAGATCAATTATTCTCAAATTCTTATTAGCCAAAGTACTGGTGTATCCTACAATTTTTACTTCATTACATACAAACAATCAAACAAACAAACAAATCAATCAATCAAATAATCTTTTACTTATTGATAGCATTTAGTTATTAAGTTTATCTCACAAACCCAACCCAGTTCTAAACTAATCTAGTTCTCTAACTGACACTGGCTATTCCTATTGTCTACCATATAAGATCTAATAGTGAGCTCTGATACCAACTCTTGTAGCGCCCCCTAAGCTAGCAGCTGACTAATCCAATTAATTAACTAAATAAAGAGGCACTAAAATCTAAAACATACACTTAAGCATTCAATTAAGAAATCTGATACAAAAACTTAACCCAAAACTAACTCGCTCAGAAATATATATACAAGAAATCCTCTCCAATGATACATATAAAATAGTCATTTGGTTTACAAATAAAAATATACACCATAATAAATATAATATAAGTTAATCAACTAACGAAGTCAACCCGTGAAGCTTTTGTTGTGCAACCCTGATCTGTCACAGAAACTGAAGTGGGAATAATTAACATTTAACCTTCTAAGTAATCATATGCAAGATTTGGAAAACAATAATGTTTTTCCGAAAATATTAAACAGTGACTAGGTCACCAAAATAATCATACATGTATATGGAACAAACTCCTTCGTCAAACAATGTATAATATGTTTGTAAATCCCTACCTGGCAATTCACACCTATTTAGATATGGATGCCACCAAGCCCATGGTGACCAATACTCTAAACAATAAAAGCTGAATTAAAGTAGGTATAAATGTGAAGGAGCGTATCCTATATACCACAAGTGGAAATTCTCATTTCCCATAACAATTCATATTGACAACACAATACAAGTCCTTTCCAAATCATGGAAAGATTCACAAAATCAACAGGATTATCGTAATGCATTTTAAACAAACATGGAATGCAGAAACTGACAATGCATGAGTTTGTTAACCATAAAATTTTATAAAAGCAACAATAATGAATACAAAGAGTCAAATGCATTCCCACACCTTTTTGATGACAATCCACGCCTACCTCGTGATCCACGATCCACTGGTTCATCCTTTGAATCGATCGTTGTTAATAATTAACTGTTAATCATACAAGAATTCTAAGATTCTAACCAAAATGGCCCACACAAGAATTATACAAATCTATCTAATGATTCTAGGCCCATCTAAAGTTTTACACCTTTTATTTAACTATCTTTAGAAAATATAAGGTTTATTAATTCATTTAGATTAGTTTTATAGTCCGTTAACTAAGTCTTAAGAATATCTACAACTTTGTAGAAGAAGTCAATGGCTAAATCAGACCATAAGGGTCCAATACATCAAAGTATGAAAACTAAACCTAAGCCCAAGCCCACTACACAAGTGCTGACCCAACTGGGTCAACTAACGGTCAATGATGGTCAAATGGTCCAACTAACAGTCAATGTTCAGTCAAAGGTCAAAGTCTATGGTCAATGGTCAACGAGTTAACTCAGTCAACATAGTCAAACAGGAACCGATCCGGGCCAACTCAGTCAATAAGACTGATTCAGGTAATTTAAATTTCTAAGTGACTCAGTCAGATACACTGAGTCAGCTAAACAGATTGAGTTAGCTAATCTGACTGGGATGACTAACAAGTCCAATACTCAAGAACAGATGTTTATACCAAAACTAAACATTTCATTCATTCAAATCAAATTCAATAATTCAACACAACTGAATTTAAGCCCACCTGCAATTGCAGCTTTACAAGCTTTCACAGCAACACTCATTCTACAATCATACTTTTTATATCTCCACCATACTAAACTAGGATCAACAACAGCTCCATTCCTAAATCCATGTCACTCATAAACCATCACTACTTGAATTTCAATACAATTATATATAACTGCAAATCCATTTCAAATGTTACTACAATCACGTATTCAAGTTATGTAAGCTTCATAAATAATTTATAACCATAACTCGGCTTACCTGCAATAGCAATGGCAAGCCCCAACTAAACCATTAGAAAATAGCATCACCCCATTCATGTCATATTCCATTCTCCTTGCACCTACAACAGTTCATACACCCATTCACTACAATCATTGCCATCTCATTTAACTAGCCATGACATCAACACCTGCAATTCCAGTTCCATTGCCATCTCAACTCTAAAATTCTCAATTACATCCACAATTGTATCTCAATCACTTAACAACACCAACAGCTTCAAGCCTGCAATTCATTTGGAACCAACACCATCAACAACTCTATTTCTTCAAATTCAATATCCTCAATTCCACCATTAACATTTATTTCATTACAGCCCAATACATCTCCCTCAATTTAACTATAACTGCAATCCAGTTTAACATAACTTAATCTCAAATCAACACCACCATCGGAAACAACTACATTCCATTTCTCTTTTATTTTACTTACCAAAACCAACACCCAAAACAACTCACCCATCACCTGTAACAATTACAACAAACACAAATCCAATCAAAGATAACATAACAATCTCATCAAAGTCACACAGATATCAACAACCTCAAAACTTTACTAAACATAACAGAGCTTGATTAAGGAAAGAATGATTACCTCAAACATGAATCTAAATCCCAAATCGAACTTCCATAATTACCATAATAGATCCACTGAAGCAATTCCCCATCATCTTCATAGAAGAAGAACCAAACCCTAGTTCATATCAAAACCGCCATTAATCACTCCTCAAGTATCCTAATTTCATCTTCTCTTTATTAATCTCAGTTCAATCAACACCCATCTCAATTCCCCTTCTTAAAATATCAATTTCATCTTCCAGTTCTTCTTCGAATTCTTCTTATGAAACCCCATGTCTCTGTTTTATCAAGAACCCCAACCCATGAAGTTTAAATCTAATAAAACTCATCCAACGATTCTATCTAATTCTTCTTAATCCACCACTCGAATCGAAACTTCCATTCAATAAACAGAAACCCTAATTTCTTATTTGGAGAAGAATGGAACATAAATTCTAATTCCTTTGAATCACAATTAAACTTCATATAATCTTCAATACCAACAACCCATCCTTGCTCTTCCTTCTCTTGTTTCGATTTCATCTTTAATTTTACATAAACTAAAAACCAACTCGATAAACATAATCTTTCACGGAAACACTTCTCTTCAACTCAATCATGGATTCTAACCAAACCCAAGCTATGAACATATCAACACCACACTCGATTGATTGATTTCACTAATTTTTTTGTAAGGTTTTCTCAACAGAGATTTCATCTCTGAAACGCCGAAGAAAGAAGGAGGAGAAGGAAGAGAAGAAAGGAAATAGAAAGAGAATAAGGAAATAAACTTCCCTTCGATCCAGTTCTGGGAGATAAAAGCAATAAAACTGATTAAGGCACCCTGAAATTGGATAAGGGCTATCAAGTCGGCTAAATTGCAAACCCTTCTTACGATTCCGATGATATCTTCTTCGTCCGGTATTCGAATGACGTGTTCGAGTAGTCTATTCCGCACAACATTTCGAGAGCAATTCGATGATACTAATTTCGAACCTAGATCGTTGTTAGATTAATTTCTATTAATTAATGTTCTTGTTAAACTAATCGAGTTATTATCGGCTAAATCGACACTTGACCGGTCTAATAGCGTTGACGAGCTAAAGGGTCGTCACACAAGCTCTCCAAGCTACCTTAGACAGTAAACCAATATTAAGATTTTCTAGGTTTCTAAAACCTAGACCTCCCAGAGCTTTAGGAATTTGAAGCTTAACCCACCCTATGAAATAAATTCCTCTATTACTACCATCCTTACCCCACCAGAATTTTCTTTGGATAGCATCTAATTGAGTAATAGTAGTTTTTGGAATTTTGAATACACCCATCTGATGGGTAGGAATAGAATTGAGTACATGCTTAACCATGGTGGATCTAGCGGCATAATTCATGTTCTTACCTTTCCAGGGTATCAATCTAGAATTAAAGCTTTGTATGAGAGGCTTGAAAGCCTTAGTTTTATCCCTTCCTAGTAAAAGAGTAACTCCAAGGTACTTATCTGTATCATTCATTTCAGTCATATCTAGCGCATTACACAAAGTAGTTCTATCAGCAGGGATAATATTATTACTAAAATAAACACTAGATTTACTAAAATTCAGAGTTTGACCAGAGTACTTACCAAATAAAGATAAAGTTTCAAGAATACCTGACACATTATGCATATCTTCTTTCGTGAAGATTAGAATATCATCTGCAAAGAGGAGGTGAGTGATAGCAGGGGCATTTCTAGCAGCTTTGACACCAGCAATAACATGATTAGTGGAGGCATTCACAAGAATTCTAAACATGTAATCCATAGCAATGATAAAAAGATAAGGGGATAAAGGATCTCCTTGTCTTAAACCTCTAGAAGGGCTATACTCAGTGGTAGGAGAGCCATTAAGTAAAATAGAATTTTTTGTAGTAGAGATACATTGGTTAATGTACTTACAAAATTTCTCAGGGAAGCCTACTTTTTAAAGCATTCCTAGAAGAGAAGGCCATTCTAGCCTATCAAATGCTTTAGAAAGATCTAACTTAATAGCCATAGGGCCGCTAATACCTTCTTTATGTTTCATAGTATGTATCATTTCATGTGCTATGATTATAGTATCCTGAATGGCTCTACCAGGCACAAAACCAGATTGGTAGGGAGAAACAATCTTTTTAAGATGAGGTTTTATTCTGTTTGATAAAATCTTTGAGATTATCTTATAGATTGTATTACACAAACCTATAGGTCTAAATTCAACAGCTTTTTTTGCAACTTCAGTTTTGGGAATCAAAGAAAGATATGTTTTATCAAATTCTCTAGGCATGTTACCAGTATTGAAGAAGCTTTGAACTGCTTTAACCACATCATTACCAACGACAGACCAATTAGATTGGTAAAATCCAGCTTGAAAGCCATCTGGTCCCGGTGAGCTCCAGGAGTCCAAATTCTTAATTATATTAAGAATATCTTCATCTGTGGGGATTCTAGTAAAGTACTCAAGTAAATCATCAGTGATAACAGTAGGTATAATATCAAAGATATCATTAGGAATGTTTTGCAAAGAAGTACATCTAACAGAACTGAAATGAGAAACAAGTATATTAGCTATAACATATCTATTATCATGCCAATGATCATTATTATCATAAATCCCATCTATGTTTTTCCTACACATTCTTATGTTTGCAAGAGTGTGAAAATATCTAGAGTTATTATCCACATCTATGATAAATTTTTCTCCAGATTTTTGCTTATAGAAATCCGTTTTAATACTAAACCAGAATTCTAAATGCTTAATCACTGCCGATAATCTTTCATGATGTTCACTAGAGATAGGTTCCGACTGAATAGTAAGAAGTTTATCCTGTAGGAAATTTATGTTACTATCAATATCTCCAAATTCTATCTTGTTCCAGTGAGAAAGTCTTTTCCTAGTTATATGGTGCTTTTCATTCAGCTGATGAGCGGGAGAACCTAGAGTCTTAGAATCCCAGGAAATAGCAAGTTGATGTTTAAAAGATATATGCTTCAACCACATTTCAAAAAATTTAAAAGGTATCCATAAGTTTCTTATAGCTTGCTCAATATTTAACATGATAGGGCAGTGGTCAGAACCTGCTTGAACAAGATGATGAAGTTTGGCATTCGGAAAATCATTGCACCACTACTGATTTCCCAAAGCCATGTCAATTCTAGATCTTCTAAAATCAGAACCAATTTTTCTAGTCTAGGTAAAGTCCTTACCAATATAACCTAGATCAAAAAGACCACGGTCATTAATTTTATTTTGAACAAATATATCATCTTGAGAAAAGGGAGTACTTACCTCTGAATTTTGAAGGTGAATATTTAAATCTCCTATGACCATCCAAGGCAGCATTAGATTTTCAGTAATTGTACTAAAAAAATCCCATTGAGTCTTTTTGTTATCAGAATAAGTTGAGCCATACATAAAAGCAAAACAAATTATGATGGACTCTCACTTGTGATTATTATTCATTTAAAAAATTATGAAGTATTTGATCGACTTAAACATACGACATGAATCACGTTATTAGCATATGAACTCTATCCGAGTAAAGGCAGATGATGCACAACATAACTTGCAGAGGAACAAAGAACAGAATATAAAAAGGGAATCATTAATCAAAAGATATCCATTGTACTTTCATTAGTTATCATATGCATCCATCATACAGTTGACGTTTTTCTCATAAAAGAAATTAGGTTATAGTACAAACCTGTTTTCACTATCCAAAGATTATAATGTCGCTTAGATAAGGATGATTCAACAGAGGATTAACCCTTCCACAAACTCGATCGTAATCCGTCCAACTTCTTAAAGCAACTGCCGATCAAATGCCCACTACTTTCTCCTATTCTCCTTATTGCACAAAAATGTTTTTTTTTCTTAGTTCTAGCCCTCCGTCTCTCACTAAAAGTTTTCACCCCTAACCACAAAATTTTTCACCCCTAACCACAAGAATTGTCTCCCTATTTATACTTTCTTCCCTTCAACTAGAACCTTAGGATTCCGTGACCTAAATCCAATGACACCAATTAAAAACCTAAATTTCATTTCCATATTTTCACAAAATATTATTTTATTTCTCAAATTATTTGATATGATTTCCATAATCAAAATATATTTCACTTAATTCTAAAATTCAATTGTACCAACAATTTCTTTTAAGAAAAAACAACATATATGTCAAATAAAAATAGGCTTTTCTTAAAACAGGAAGACAATTAACTAACAAGATTATTACCTCAATTTCATATCCATCTTCTCCAAATATGATTCCATCGCTTTCTTCTTCCGGGAGAATTGATTTCGAAATACCATCATGTTGTCATTCTCATGCCAAAAACAAAAGAATAACAACAACCAACCTTTACCAGAGAAAGGTGGAAAATCGGTTTTAACAATTGCAAGCAAAAGTTGAACACCGTCGAAACACATGCTTTTATGCTAAACCAACAACGATTCAACATATTGTGACTTTTTCACACAATATTTCTAGAGGAATCCCTGATGATCCTTTGATAAATCCTACCAACTTGTGCTAGAACTTAATCCCGCTAAATCAAAAAGTCACTCAAACCATAAGGGTTCACAACATATTATGAGATCGCATATCAAGTTATAAAACCGAAATCAAACATCCCATAAACATACATAGCATATAAGATAGATCATTAAAATACCAGCTATATAAATCAAAAACTATCACAATAACAATTATAAATCAAATAACCTTATTCATAATAGTTTTATTCATAATAGCCGTATACAATCAATGAAAGCAATCAAATATTGATGTCTATTTTTCTAGATTAAGTATTTTAGCATATTACTTAATCTCTAGTGGTGCTATTGTTGTTCATCGATGTTTCTCCAGTATTCAAACTGTTAAAGCATGTCTCAAGAGGCTTGTCAGCAACCACTTATTGTTTCTCAAGATCTTCAACAATAACCTTGAGTTCATAGAGAACTCGTCTTGCTTCTTTGAGTTGAAGTTTCAAACCTCCAAATTCACTTAATTTTTTATTTTATTTCATCCCGATTTTGAACCAAGATACAGAGATTTCTTATGAGTTCTTCAAACTCATTCATAACATTACTCATACCATCTATTAAAAAACACTTGGTAAATTCTGAATCATCGATAGAAAAAAGAAATGATTCTTCTTCAACCCTATCAGAGGTAGAATCAGGTTCGATTCTTGAGATAATCTTTCTGATTTTTCGACATGGGACAAACCCTTGACAGTTCCTTACTATCCGAGCTTCCCTTCTATCACTCCTTGTAACACTGCGAGTTATAGGAAACATCCTTCAAGGATTGATGATAAGCTTAAGAAAACAATAGTTCTTCGAAAATACAAGTCATGTTTTAGAACTTTTCCTTGAAGAGGAGGCCTTTAAAGGTATTCCTTAAATATCTTTTATTATCGTAAATGGTAACTACCATTAACATGTGCCCTTATTCTTCATGTGCTTTTCCCATCCTTCTAGGACACGGATTGGGATGAGAGTGCACACCTCTGATACAACTAAGTTGCATTAGAATAAGCTTTTTTAAGCTTATATTGATTATCAAAAACATAGTTCATGTTTATCTTAGGGAATTTCTTCCCAATATATATATTTTCTCCCAAGACGATGATCTTTCCTAACTCTAGAGATATGATCATGTGGGGAAATTGTACTGATGTGAGAATTCTCAGAGACTGATATATCTCTCTTAATTCTTTCAATGAGATTTTCATACGATTTTCTCATTCTAAGGACTTCCTTATGATTCACATTAATGTGATTATCTGAAACAATTATTGGGAAATCCTCATTGTTTCTTTTGGCAGAGATTCTCTCTTTCCCTTCCTTCTATAATCGTTCTTCATAAAAAAAAAAATTATTTCGATATGGATGAGGAGGAATCTTCTTCCAGAAGCTATTGTCAACTCTTTCCTCTGATCTTGAGTTGATCTTGTAAGGTTGTGGCACAATCTGTCTTTCTACTGAGGAATGATCTTTCAATTTTTTAAGACAAGAAACTTGCTTCAAAAATTTTACCACCGTATATTGAAGAAGTATAAGTTTCTTGTCAAGTGACTGAAAAGTGTATTCCTTAAGATCATTATCATGGAATCGGTTAAAAGTTTCATTTGGACAAGATTTTATTTGATCATCAGTAGATATAGAAGCTTGTTTCTCATCCTTTTCTGACTTGATGTAGTTCGGTAAACTACCATCATCTTGATTTGTTTCTGATGTGACTAAAACAACAACATCATTTGTCAGAGTCATTGGACCATTCTCTTTATCAAGAGAAATAACAAGAGCTTCTAATTTGACAGTGAGATTCATGTTCTCTTCATTCAGACTATTCAGATGACTGTCTTAATTTATGATCTCCTGTTTAAGAAGATTTCACTTTGTATTTAAAATTAACAATTTAGATGACAGAGTTTTTATAGGCTTTAGGAGTTTTACCAACTCTTTATCAGCATCTTCTTTTTCATCGTAAAATGACATAGATGTTTTCGCAACTCCTGGATCATGATTCAACGAGGTAGTAACATCTTCAACCTTTGAGTAAGCAAACTCTTGCTTAACGTTAACTGAATCAGACATGAATTCAATTCTTATAGGATGGATCGCACTAAACACAGATTGTTATATCTTTTCGTGTTTGCCTGCTCTGATACCAATTGAAAAGGCGAGGGTACCCCAAATATACCTCAAGATATAACTTTTCCTTCATATAAGTCATTTCCCCGAAAATGATTGTCTATAGACTGATTCAAGACAATACAACAAATCGGTTCACACTTTGTGTGATCTTCTATGGATAAGAGATCGAGACAATTCGACAACAAAGTGTGTTTACTTGATACAAAGGTTCGGAATTAACCAAACTCAATAGGATTCACGTATCAAGTAAATATGAATTAACGTTTGTGCAATTTACTTTAATTATAATAAAACAATTATAATGTGGAAATATAAAGTAAATAACACAGCAAGATTTTGTTAACGAGGAAACTGCAAATGAAAAAAAAAACCCGGGACCTGGTCTAGAATTGAATACTCTCAGGATTAAGCCTCTATACAAAATAGGACAACTTCGTATAGTTGAGACCAAGAAACTAAACCTATAGTTCACCTAGTTCCGTCTGTATTCCTACGCCTCCAACCTGTAAACAAGTCACATAGTTGGACCAATTCCTTTGGTTCGTATTCCAAATAGTAAAAGAACAACGAATCTGTTTGGTACCAACACTCTTCAACCAAGTGATATGAGTTTCTCAAAGGTTTCCTTGTTTATCTTAACATAAACTCCTTTGTCAGGTTCCAAGATATATCTTACGTTTAATCACCCAAAAGAAATCACTAAGATTAACCCAACAACACTCTTCAATCAAGTGATATGTGTTGATGTCGATCTTCCTCAATTAATCAATACAATCTACCACAAGGATAAACCGATTATTAATTGGATCCTATTTTTCCCAAACAAGTATTGTGCACACCAAAGATTATAAAAACACCAAGTAAGAAATCTTCAATATCTTCTTAGATCTTCAATAAACACCTGCACACAATCACTTGAGTCTCTTGTGATCAATCACACACAGGACGGAGTCTGTTAACAATGGATTATCACAAGATCGTCTTTAGATCTAACAACAGTCTAAAGATCCTTGTCAAAACCTTGAACTAGTATAAGTGAATCTTATATCAGAAAAGAAGATTCTCAAGCATAAACAAACTAGGTGCAATCAAGATTCAACCACTGTTAGTCAATCAAATCAATACGAAAACTAAAGATAAACCGTAATATCTAGATTCCCACCAACGGGTCACGCTAGAGATTCTCAATCCCAAAGAAGACTTTAAATTGAACGGTCGTAAGATATTTCACCTAATTAGATTACTCTCTTCTTCGATAGGTGGATTCACCAGTAACAAAGACAAAAGAGTACTACTCAATCACAATTCATGTGAATGCACTGCCAAAAATAATGATCGAAATCTCCTTGGAAAATCTTTAATTAGCAAATGCACATTACTAATTCTTATTTTCCATATATAATTAAAAACCCTTAATTAAAAAGATTCTTAACTTATTTAATTCGATCTTGGGATTTACTTCCTTCTTAGCTGTTAAGGAATATCTTTGAACAAAATAAAATAAGCATTAATGCACCGTGTTCAATGAGTGTCGACATCTTACTCTTGCAAGTCTTTTCCATGCTTGCTCACTTGAAACCGATTTACCACACTTCCAAACAAGTTTATAGTTGGTTCATATGACTTTCAAGAACTATGTGATTGATCAAGTACTACTCAATCACAACTCATAGGTTTACGGTTCTACCAAAACAAGTTTCGGTTCTACCTCCATGTGAGTACTGTGCATAGTCACACTAGCTTACCAAAGATATGGCTGACTAGGTACTAGGATCGGTTCCCCACATATATTTGGTATATAACTTGTATGAACTGCACATGTCCATAGGATCGGTTCCCCCTTCCCAAAAACTTATTACACATGTTCATAGGATCGGTTCGACTTTCTTCCATAAACCTTGGTGCACCTCATACAAGGATTGGTTCCCCTTATGATGCATTGCACCTCTTACTAAGATCGGTTCCCCTCTTCCCAGTAATAATTTCAGACATACACAACCCGATCATACCCCAGGTGATTACTTAAGATCGGTTTTACTAATAAAATTCATACCAATACATAAGACAGGCCTTATGTGAATAGTTTTACCAAGAACACAAACAAGTCGTCAGCGATTATACTAATTCACACATATTGGTTGTTCATAAGATATGAAATGAATAACATCACCAATAACGCCTGACGATTTCCTTTTCGGTTCACAACACATATCATGAACTTCCTTCCTTAGAACACATGTAAACATTGTTCCCTAGGATGATATCCTCCCCTCATACCCATACATAATCACAATAGCATTCAAACGATTATGTAGATGTCTTATATACAAAGTTTAATGGTTAAGCAAGAAACTTTATATTGTATTCCTTAATACTATGTCTATCTAGAGTGTTCATGCTTCGCATTTTTATGTTTTCAATATGCACGACTTGAAAGATACGTTAGGGAATGAAATAGTTCCAGTCAAATATCACTAACCTCAAGTGGAAGGATTATGTTGTTGTTGTATCTCCGTTCTTCTTCACTTCTTCAAGTCTTCGCAATACTTGTAATGTCTCATCCTAATACTTTCAAGCTAACCTATACGAAGTTGACTCTAGTACATTTAAATCAAGTGACTCTTAAATGAGTTTTGCTTCACTAAAATATGACAACCAAACTTAACATACCAACGCCTGGTGGGTTCAACCGAGAAATGGTCTAACAATCTCCCCCTTTATTAATTTTAGTAACAAAACTCTTACAATCATATGGATAAACAAATTACAATAATTCATTACACATACGCTTGATTCCCGAATCCACAACACAATAACCTGCATTCATTCAATCCTCAAAAATGCAGCAGATGCACTATAATAACAAAGCTTATACTCCCCCTAAAGGTGAGCTTGGTAGATATTCAATCCGCACATATTTGTTATCCCATTCATATGATATGTTACTCCCCCTTCGTCTATGCTTGTACTTATTCATTACATAAACGTTCAAGCACCATCTTCCTCTTCCCTATTGACACCAATCAACCATAAATTGATACCAGCATCACTTGTTTAATACATATATTTCTCCCCCTTTTTGTCACAAAAATGACAAAGCAAAGAACAAATAATGGATAACACGAAAAGGATCTTACAAATCTAAAAAATAGACTTGCAACCTGTTGAGTCAAGCACGAGG
Organism: Papaver bracteatum; assembly: GCA_023529315.1. Taxonomy (NCBI): domain Eukaryota; kingdom Viridiplantae; phylum Streptophyta; class Magnoliopsida; order Ranunculales; family Papaveraceae; genus Papaver; species Papaver bracteatum. The sequence continues at coordinate 1,320,710 of JAJJWX010003164.1, forward strand.
GTTTTACACACCATTTTTGATAACCAATATCAAAACTGAAACTACAAGTAATTACGTTTTGATATGTTATCATGGAAATAATTTCCCGAAGCAATTTTCCCAACTAGTTTAGCAAACCAAAAATCAACTAAGCAACTTAGTTCCTTTGCTAAACCGATTGTATAAATACAACCGCTTCATTCGATAAGACCAAAACAAAGATAAACTTCATTTTTCTCAACAGGTTCTAATTATCCATATAACTTAGACCTTTAGATTTCAAACAAGCCTAATACTAGGTTAGTTAACTAGCATTTCCTTTTTTAGGCTTTTGGCTAGACTTGAATAACTGAAACCTCCACTTTGATATGACACATATGATCTCTATACCTTGGTAGATATTACTATAGAGGCGAAATTCAGAATAATAATAGACGAGAAACTAAGAAAACAGAATACAAGTAGTAATTCGAAGAAAAATATATTCTCTTAGATTATGAACAAGAAAACGATTATAATTCTCTCTTTGTTACGCTCACAATCTTCTCTAAACAGTGGATTAACCTTAAACTGTTTACTAAGCTTGCACAAGTATTGTTCCAGCTTCCTCTAGGTTTTTTATGCCTAGTTTATGTATCTTTTCTATGTGTGTTTAGTTATTATCCAAAGCTCTTTATTTATAGTCTTCATCGTACTCAGCCGACCAAGGACTCCTATTAGGAATATATTTCCTAAACTAAGAGTATTGCCCAAAACAAACTCTCCCCTAACTAGGAATTCATCATAAACAAGGATTCCTTCCTAGATTAGGATTCTTCCCTCACCTTAGCTCTAGGTTAACTAAGTTCCCTAAAGGAGTACGGATACACCTGTATCATGGGTCCCCCTTTTTAGAACTTAAACTCCCGTGAGAGTTAAAAATGAAGTTTAGGGAACTCGAGAGCCACTTTTTCCTTGTTAAACCACTTGGACTTTCTAAAAACCTAACCTTTACATCCAATTAGAAAAGATTCTTTCTCTCCTTGTCGTGTTTTAGTCACTCTTCGCTCCAATACGCAGCCTTACTTGAGTGGTTCCTCTCTATCAAACCATAAGTCTTCTACCCGTGGTAAGATCATAGTGTCATCACCGTCATCATCTAGTAATGGTGGTTCAAACAACTTCAAGTATTCGGCATTTATAACCGAGTACATTCCTAGATAAGGTGGCACATCCAGACGAAAGGCATTGTCACCAATCTGATCGAGAATACGAAATGGTCCATACCTCAATGGATTCAATTTCTTACCTTCCCCCTTCAGTCGTTCCTTACCTAAATTTAACCATACCAAGTCACCAACACCTAAATTACAAGGCACAAGATGCTTGTCATTCTTTGCTTTGTATTTGGCTTGTGACTTCTTTAATTTTGTTTCAATAGTTGCATGAATCTGAGATACCTTTTCCAAGAACTTTTGTGCCTTTTGCCATTCAATTCCTTCCTTTCCCCCCATTGAGGTGTCACTAGAAAATACTAGATCAAAAAGACTAGGTGGCAAGTAACCATAGAACGTCTCAAAAGGAGTCTTTCCTGAAGAACTATGAACTGCTCTATTGAATGCAAATTGTAGATATGGTAAACTCTCATCCCAAGTTTTAGGATGCTTGGAATTATATCCCATTAACATGTGGACCATAGTCCTGTTGACCACTTTTGTTTGTCTGTCTGTTTGTGGATAAAAAGTTGTACTCTTCTTCAACCTAGTGTCCATCATCTTCCATAAAGAATCCCAAAAATGACTAAGGAATCGACCATCCCTATCAGAAATAATCGAAGTAGGTAAACCAAAATACTTCCATACATGCTCAAAGAAGAGCTTTGCTGCACCGGCCCCCGTTACCATCTTTGTACATAGAATTAATGCAATCATCTTGCTGAATCGGTTGACCACAACGAACAAATAATCATGACCAGACTTGGTCTTCGGTAACCCACTAAGAAAATCCATAGAAATACTCTCCCAAGGCCTTGATAGTACTGGTAATGGTAGATATAACCCACATTTTCTGTTGGAATGTTTAGATGTGTTGCACAACTTACACCCTGTAACTAACTTAGTCACATCATCTTGCATCTTTGGCCAAAATACATAGCGACGAAGGTTAAGCAGAGTCTTATTCATCCCAAAGTTTCCAGCAACTTGGGATGTGTGTGCCTCTCTCAACCATTGTAAACGATTTCCATCTTCTGGAATGCAAAGTAACTGACCCTTGTATAACAATCCATCCTGGAGTTCAAACTCACCTTTCAATCCACTATTTACACCTTCTAACACCTTGTTGAAGTCTTTGCTAGATGCGTATGACTCTGCATACTCTTGAGGAACAATTGGATGAATTCTCATGGCCACCATTAATGTTTGGACTAGTGGACATGACAACATATCTGCCAACTTGTTTGTTACTCCCTTATTGTACTTAATGAGAATGTTAAAACTCATCAAGTAAGACATCCACTTCATGTGTCGGGCTTGTTGTAGTTTCGTCTGTGCATGTAGATACTCCATTGGTTTGTGATATGAATGTACCACTAATTCTTTACCTAAGAGATACACTCGCCAATGCTTGATACATTGGTATAAACCATAAAATTCTTTGTCGTAAGGTGCGTAGTTTTTAATAGAACCTGAGAACAATTCTGAATGGTACTCCACTGGTTTACCATCTTGCAACAACAGTCCTCCTAATGCGTAGTTAGAAGTGTCGATCTCAACTTAAAAAGTACGTTATAAGTTAGGAAATCCCAACACCGGTGCTTCTGAAATCTTCCTTTTAAGTAACTGAAAAGCGTCTTAATGGGTGTGCTTCCATTCAAACTTTGCCTTAGCTCCCGTCAAACCATGTAATGGTCCTGTAATAGTCGAAAAATGCCGGATAAACTTACGCAAGTATGTGCATGTCCCTAAGAAACTTCTGATTTCAGTCACAGTACTACGTCTAGTAGTAATCACTTCGACCTCCATTGGATCAATCTTCCTTTGTCCACCACCAACAATGAATCCAAGGTATACCAACTCCTCATTTCCAACCTCACACTTCTTTACGTTCAACTTTAGCTGGCCTTCATGTAACACTTTAAACACCTTCTCAACGTGAATGAGATGCTCTTCCCAAGTTCTGCTGTTATTGATGGTGGTTTTTTAAACAAAGGGTAAAATTGTAAAACCCCAAATAACCTAATGTCACCGGTGACACATTTATTAGGACATTTAATGCATATAGTCAGTAATTAATAAGGGGCATTTTTTCAAATTAGGGTTATAATGAACAAAACCCTAATTCCCCTCCGTGCCAATGGAAAATCATGCCAGCCACACCTATCCCAAGCTACCCGCGCCATGCCAAACACACTCTGCCTTGGCCCTATCTATGCTAGTCACACCAAACGCGCCAAAGCATGCCAACCATGCTAGCCGCACCTCCGTGCCAATGGAAAATCATGCCAGACACTCCTAGCCCAAGCTAGCCGCACCTCCGTGCCAATGGCAAATCATGCCAGCCACACCTAGCTTAAGCTATCCGCGCCATTCCAAACGCACTCTACCTTGGCCCTAGCTATGCTAGTCACACCAAACGCGCCAAAGCATGCCAACCATGCTAGCCGCACCTCCGTGCCAATGGCAAATCATGCCGGCCACACCTAGCCTAAGCTAGCCGCACCTTCGTGCCAATGGAAAATCATGGCAGCCACACCAAATGCGCCAAAGCAGGCCAACCATGCTAGCCGCACCTCCGTTCCAATGGAAAATCATGCCAACCACACCTAGCCTAAGCTAGTAGCGCCATGCCAAACGCACTCTGCCTTGGCCCTAGCTATGCTAGTCACACCAAACGCGTCAAAGCATGCCAACCATGCTAGCCGCACCTCCGTGCCAATGGCAAATCATGCCAGCCACACCTAGCTCAAGCTAGCCGCGCCATGCCAAACACACTCTGCCTTGGCCCTAATCTAGCCAAGGAAGCCGAAACGGCGGGAGGGGAGGCTGAGATTGTGTCACAAGGGGGGCAAACTACCTTCCATGTTATTATTATTTTATTATTATTATAATAATCCTTTTTTATAGATAAATATTATTACATGAAACTAGTTGGAAGCCTAACAAGCTAAGCTCCAACGACATACTACTATATTAATTGAACAGGTTGCTGTGCTAACCTACCAGCGAGCCTCATGGTTAACCTAGCCAAGGGAGCCGAAACGGCAGGAGGGGGGCTGAGATTGTGTCACAAGGGGGCAAACTAACACTACCTTCCATGTTATTATTATTATTATTATTATTATAAAACACCACCTCATAGGGCTTAAATTGAACAAAAGAGATAGTTATTATTATTATTATTGATTTTCTATGTAAATGGGTCATCAAGAAGAAAGAAGGTACTTCAGATGGTGAAGATTAGACCAAACACTCCTATAGATTAGACCAGACCACTTGTACTGTCATAGAAACCAGTCAGTGGTGGTGGAATTCAGAGATCCGCCATAACATAGCTCAAATAACAACCCAGAAGAACAATTTCTTTACGTGAACCTCTAACCTATTATACTGAATTTCTTTATGTGATGTAATAATTTAACTTGCAATTGTTTAAAGAGTAAGTTATGACAAATAGTTGAGAAAGGTATCCATCCATCCATAATATAATAATAATAATTATTAATCACCATTAAAATTCCTGACCCCGGTTGTAAACAAGAGTCCCACGGAAAGAAAAATGAAGACATTGACTTACAAAACCAACTATCAAACTAAAGAAAGATGTATAATCATTGGACCCTGAGAAAAGCACTATCACTGCTGCAGTTATGAGTTTTGAACCGAGTGTCACTGTGTGTTAACCTCATGAGATCAGATCGCCGGTAGGAAATATGAATCTCTGCTAACAATTCGTCGTTCAACTTGTTGGTGATGCATTTGATAAATGGCTTAACATTAAGCATTGCTTCAAGCCTCATAGATGCACGAGTGACGCTGATACTTCCTTGCAGATCGATTAAAATCCTCATAAATGTTTCCAAGATCATCGTAAAGACTATACGTCGTTCTGAAGTAGTCTTCGGGAGATAGCCCGGACAAATCACCATGCTTTTTCCATTCCCGGCCCCAGAAATCCCTCGCTGCTTGCTGCTTCAAATTTTGCTTTACAATACCACCCTTGCCCTTGGAATCAAAGTACACATCCGGCCAGCCGTTGTAGAGATTATTTGCCAGTGTTTTATCCTTGGTGATCAACTGCAAAACAAAATGAATTAACTAACTCTTTGACCATTTACTTCAATAAAGACTTTGACTGGTGATGAATGAACACCCAGCCTCAAGTCAACATATTAACAGTGCTCTAGCAGTTAAATTACATTGTGTTGGATGAAATGGAAAACCGTCGTGGTAAATTTATTCCATTGGAATAAACTTATTCTATGTACTTATAATTCTGAGCATAATTAAACACAGCAATTAATTAAATGACAAGAATTCTTGAAAAAGAAATTCTTCATAAAGAAGAAAAATCAAGTAAGAATTTTGAACAGACTTTAAAGAACAACATTTTTCTTTTGAAGCATAAGAACAACCTTTGTATATAAATAACTTCCTTTTTTTCCTTTTATGTAACAATCAGCTCACGAAGAGATGGTGCATGTTGTTGTTAAAAAATAAAAAACACAAAACAAAACATAACGAAAACAACTGGGAATTCCGAGCTTTAGCAATAAGGAGAAACGTAAAGAGAAGATTGAAATGAACAAACATGTTGTTAAGAAACAAAAAACAAAGCAAAAACAACTGCGACGAACAGATAAAGAAAAATACCTAACATTAGAAATAAAGAGAAAAGCAATGAGACCGATCAAAAAAAAAAAAAAAAGAGAAAAGCAATGAGAATATATTTTATTAATTTAGTGACAGACGCGATAATAACGTACTGGAGAGGAAAAAATTGAACAAAAACATTTAAATGAAAAAAAAATTGAACAAACATTTAAATATATACCTGATGTGTATCGAGTATCACACCTGGACCAGCCGGCTCGCGATTGCTTCCAAAGTTGGGCCACAAACCATGTATTGTAAACTTGTTTGGAGCTCAATTTTCCAAAGGCCATCACATTTTCTTCCATACTTTGGGTTATCGCACAAGGACTAGGGAAACTGAATCACAAGACTGTAATTGTTGAAACTAACAGGTGTTTGAGTTGGAGCTGCAGGCTTATTTTCTTCGAGATTGTGAATAGATAATGATAAAATTGATGAAATAGAAGTTGAAAAGAGTAGTAAGAGGAGGAGAAATGAGTCTTGCTTCATCTTGAACTAGAATGAAGATGATCTGCAGCTAGAGAGAATGAATGATATGGGAAAATCAACACACAAGAGTTAACAAGGGTATTTATAGAGTGATTATTGTTTGTAACCATATAAAGTTTACCTACTCGCTGTTTACCCGAAGTAGCATACTCCTCTTAACACTATCAAATAATTTATAAACTGAAAGGAAGTTTTTGTTATGCATCACCATCTCCTTTAATACTTGTCCATTGCTAGTGATCAGTATCCTTCTCCTTCTCACAATTAATTACAATTATGTATTTATACAGCAAAGTCAAGTGTTTCGATTCTAAAAATTAGAAAATAATGTTACATGTGTATAAATTTCAAAAAAAAGAGAGGAGAGATCGTTTGTTTATACATGCCGAAGGTCAAGCAACAATCACTATTAAACACATGGCACAATCAAAATGCATTCTTAGAACAACACATGCCCAACCAAGGGTATACGTGGTGTCATTTCCAATTACAAAACCCTAATAAAGACTTAAATGATTGATCTAAATGTTTGTCTTTCTTCATTTAGCTAATAATAGTAAAAATAAAGGAAGAAGTTTAAATGAAGATGAAAAAAAAAAAATTCAAATCCGAGTCATCAGTGCGTCCAAACAAGATGTGCACGGGGCGCGCATATTGGTGCGTCGGACACGGACACGACTCAAAAAACGGAGCGTCCGTGCAACCCAGATGGTTTCCATTCTACTTCTCCGGGCATAAACATATAAACTTAATTGTCCTCTAGGGTATTTAAGAGAAATCAGTTTCATTTAATTTGGATTTTATTTTTCGGTTAAAATAACAATCCCAAAAAAACAGTGAAAAATCCGATACAAAATAATAGTTAAATAATCTTGTTATCGTGTATACGGGTATCCACGTTAACAAGACCCAAAAAACAAATACCCTATTACTTTATGTGGTATCATTTTGATGTAAATCAGAATTCATTTATGCCTACCCTCAACGGGTCAATGCCCGAAAGTGTTTTCAACATAAAGCTATTTACTAAAGATGTCTAGTTTTTTAAAAATTCCGAAAAATGTATAATATGTACACATTATACATGTGGTTTCTTGATATTGTGTACACAATATCAAGAAATGGGTACACATTCAAACATTTTTAGTAATTTATAATATTTTTGGGAATAACTAAAGAAAACTAGACACCTTTGGAAATTTTCTCCACACTACATAGTAACTCTAAACTTGATGAGAATAACCATTACTGATAAGTGATAACCATGATTTAGAAGCAGCGCTGCTATGGGTCCTACCTAAATAACCATGAGCTAATATTGAAATGATACGTAGGTAGGGAGGTTCACTCATTATTAGTCACTAGCTGCCTTGCAATAAACATCGTAGATTTCTACTTTCTTGGTACTTGGTTGGTAGCAGTAGTTCCCGTTGACAGTTGGGTCTGTGCCATCTCCGTGCCAAGGTCCCAAAAGGGTTTCAACCATTCCTGGTTATCTGGTGTGTGGATCATGCTGCATACTATCGTGGTCCAGTGGTCCTTTTCCTCCTACACTTCCACTATGGAGGCTATATGTTTTTTTTGCATGCACATACATGATCGCTTTTACGTGCAATTACGAAGATTGAAACAAATATTTGTTTGAAACTCCAAAATTATCATGTAACAGGATTGTTAAGAGTCTGTCACGTGGCCTACGTTGTAACACTTAATCACATCGCGACTAACAATTTAGAGAAATTGGGTCAATTGTCCAAATGTTTTTAAAACATGGTTCTAATAGACGAGTAAAAATTAGTATGGGTGAAATGGACAAAAAAAAAAAATGAATGAATTTGAATTTGAATTTATCCTGGCTTAAACTTAGAAAATAGCGAGGATGAAACTGGATGCATCCTGATGTAGATTAAAAATAAGAAAAAGTATTTGAAAATGGGTGGGCTGAAGCTGTTTACATCCTGGCTATTTTTACATTCTCGTCCATTTAAATAACATCAAATTTTACATGTCTTTTTTGTTGGGTGCAATAATCAAAAACAAGGAAAAATCAAATAAACAAAACTTATTGATACTTAGCTTTGTTATAATGGAAGTGATTGCTTTGAAGAAATGAACAAGATCCTCACATCTCCGCAACAACAACAAGGAAAAACTTAGGAAAACAGAGTGAGTCACGTGTTCAACACACTGTCCTTAAGACATTGGTGCCCGACTATACTCAAGAGTGATGCTATAGCCCTCACAGGACGGATATCTCCAGAATAAAACAACCTACTACACCTACTACTAGCATATGTAGTAGATGCTCAACTTGATCTTGGCAACTCCGAAAAACTCCGAAACAAAACCTTAAGGAAAAACGCGAACTCTTAACAACACAATATAAGAATATTTTTCCTTGGGGGTCCCTCTAAAATATAGAGAAACCCCTTTCCCGTAGATTTTACAAAGTAGTGAATTTGTTTATATAATTGACAAATACAACTTAAGAAGAGCAACTCCCCGATGTGGGACTAAAAATCTTATATAGTCTCTTAAAACAACTAAAAAGTGGAAACTCCAAGGTGTGGAACTAATAAGTTTTTCATTCACAAAAGAAAACAATATATTATAATTTTTATTAAAACTTTAAAAATCATATTTTATTAATCGTTTTCCAACAATCCTTCATATGAATGAAAACTCAATAAAACACGAAAACACAAAGAGATCTTGGTAAATCAACAACACAATCTCACGACCTGAATTGACTGAACAGACAGACAGATTGTGCATGTTGAAGTCATACTAGCCATTCCAACGTCATCTCCCTCACACAACAGTATGTTGACCCTGGGGTCATACTATGGATTGCAAAAAACATATAGTATAGAGAGCTTTCATCTTTAATTCCTCACAAGTGAGACTAAAGGTTCCTTTCACCAAAGTGACAAAGCATGAACTGGTGAACCCTTAGTGACCCTTAGGTCCTCAGTTCCAGTAATACCAAAACCATCAAAACGAAAATCACATAAAAAAAACGCAGGAAATATCATTTTAGGCAGAGGTGTCCATGAGGTATTAAACCTTTCCTTAGTGAGATATTACCAGAATTACTTACTAGAGGCGGTGAACTATGTCTTGAACTTCTAGTGTTTGATGTAATTCGCAATAACGACCACTGATGATATCTCCAAGGTTGCTACCAAGCTCGTGCTGTTTTGTACAATTTGGCCCTAGACATATCCTATTTCACAGAATTCTCTAGAGAATAAAAGCTCATATTCTCATAGGAAGCGGCCCCACTTCCTCATTCAGATAGGTAAGTTTTCATAAAGAGTGTTACTGCTACACTCCACTTTAATATTAAATTGAAACTATATAATATTAAGACTTCTTAAAAGTCATCCTTCACATGCAGTCACACTATCACGTCTACACCATAGGGAAAGGCCAGATAATAAAATTCTCTTATAGTGTTTATCGCTACCCACCACAAATTAGTTGTCTCATTCAAAACCTTGATCTTGGGATCTCCAGTCAGTAAGTTTGAGTATCCTTCATGGAAAGTTTAATTTATGAGCTTAAGCCCACCCCCCTCGATGCATTTCTAATTATCTCTTTGGATAACCCTTTCGTCAGAGGTTGCTCGATATTCTCCTTGGACTTTATCCAATCAATGGAAATAACGTCGATTGAGATTAGTTATTTTTAGCTTTAGCTATTATAGCTTGGCTAACACAATGTATATATATATATCTAGAACAGGCCTATGCCAGAGAGGAATGTCTTCTAAAAAGCATCGTAGGCACTCAGCCCCCTCTCGTGCTTTTATTCAACGCAATACTCTCATATTCCATAACGAATTGAGAAATATATGTTTGTTTGGAAATATTCCAAAAACAAACCCTCCTGCTAGAGTGAAAACATATTCACTCATAGACTTAGACTTCTCTGAGTCAACTATCCAATTTGCATCACAAAGTCCCACAAGGACAACAAGATACCTTTCATAAATCAAACAAAAGATAATAGAGTATTTTAGGTACCGTAATACTCTACTAAGTGCATCCCAATGCTCTTTCTCTAGACTATAAGTATTTCTACTTAACTTACTCAAAATATATGCAGTATCTGGACTCTTACAGTTCATTAAATTCATCAGACATCCTATAACTCTTGAGTTCAAGTTAAGATACTCTATTACCCTTATTTTTCTTGAGTCTACAAGAAGAATCGTAAGGAGTACAAGTAGGCTTACAATCATACTGATTGTATCTCTTAAGAACGAATTTAATATAATGAGAATGACTAAGAATATAGATATTATATTATCTTCTAATACTCATCCCTAAGATCACGTGAACAGGGCCTAAGTATTTCAAGTCGGCGTTCTCATTCAGCGCATGTTTTTTGTGGAATTAATCATATCTATGTTTTTATCAAGTATAAGCATATCATCAACACACAAGAATACAATCACACAGGATTTCTGAACAAGTTACTTATAAATATACTTGTCAGATTCATTAACTTAAATCCACTACTCATTATCACATGACCAAATCTTCCATGTCACTGTTTACGTGCTTATTCGAAAACCATACAAAGATTTGTTAAACTTACAAACGTTGTCTTCAAAACCTTTCACTAAAAAGTCATCAGGTTGGTCTATATAAATTTCTTTATCTAATTCACGGTTTTAGAAAAGCTGTCTTAACATCCATCTGATGTATCTCTAAGTTGTTTATGGAAGCAAAATCAATTAGCATCTTAACGGAAGTAATTCTCGTCACAGGTGAATAAGAATCTACATATTCTTTGGTTTATAGCCTTTAGAGACCAACATAGACTTATATTTTTCCACAGTTTCATCTACTTTACGTTTCCTCTTAAAGACTCATTTACATCCTATGGTCTTACTCCCTAGAGGAAAATTAGAAAGCTCCCAAGTCTGGTTCTAACGGACTGAGTCCATTTCACTAAATGAAACTTCTTATCAGAATGGGGTTTCAGTAGATATTTAGGCTTCTTTACAAGTCTTGGGCTCATACTAAGATAGGAATTTTGTGAAGTCAGCTTCATAAGAAGTCTCAAGTCTATTTTTTTTACTTCTCTTAGGCTCAACCTCAACTTCATCTTCCTTTAAAATAAGTTCTAACTATTTGAAAATAAATCTAGGGGATAAACAACACATCTCTAATGAGGTACATGTTTAAGAATAAACATGTTCAAAGAACTCAACATCCCTAGATTCCGTAATAATATTCATACCAAACTTCGGTTCAAGTGGTTATATTGTCTAAACTTCGGCTCAACTGCTAAGAACTTATACATATATGTGTTACCACAACAATGTTTATATCCCCTAGTGGTTATATTGTCTAAACTTTCATTTCAATCATTGAAACATTCTCAGAGGACGTCATATAGTTGTTATTCATAAACTAGTTTTCATCAGAGCAATTTCCAAAGTCATTGTAAAATAACATGACTTTCGTCACTATGCAAAGATGAACTTGGCTAAAGCGAAAGATTTACCGACATACATTTCGAGAAATAGATAAGCGAGATATACTCAGCTCGAAATGTCACATGTGTATATTCTTAGTATATATAGTAAAACGACTTTTGTCTCAAGATAGGAGATAGAGTAGATAGACTTGTGAGTGATAGATAAGTTCAAGTCTCCACATACCTTTTAGTCGATGAAGATCCACTGGTTCCTTGAGTAGTCCTTTGTCTTGTATGATGATTTCCATGGAGTTCTTGAGCTCAACTACACTTTCTATCCTAGTCTGAGACCTTAGCTATAGTAGACTATAAATCAAGACTTTATAGTTTTGATCACTAACATTGACAAACATGATTGAGATAGCAACACATGCGAGTTCAACCGAGTAATGCTCTAACATATATACTGTTTCATTCCTTGGTTTATATGAAATCGTTCCTTATAGTATTTAAGGTATCTGCCTGAGGGGTGGGAAGAACATGAATTTTTACATTCCCATACTTTCCTCTGATTTCCACCTTCGAATGAGGGTTATTACCTTAAATACAATGTTTGGTCTAATGAGGAACCTATCATGTGATCGGTACGAATATTCATATAGGAGAACTAGTTGATTCTTGTGAAAAATAAATAAAATATGAATGGTTTTCTCGAGTATTAGATTTAAATTTATGTGATGCCTTATTGATGCTGTTTATGCAACGATGCACAATGTCAGGGATATTCCTTTTAATGTGAAATGCTAACATATATGATAGGTGATGTATCTAGATATTCATGCGAAAGATTCAACGCGAAGTTATATTAGTATGCTTTGGTCAAATAATAATGTAAGCAACTCGTAAGACTTGTTTTGAATTTATACTTATATCGATGAGGGTACGTCCCCTTAGAATTTCCTCGTGCCTCAACGCGACCTTTTTATTGCCTCAGTTTCTTTCGTGCCCCTTTGTTATTTATATTCGCATGATTTTTTTAGGTCTTATTTACCTCCTAAGTAAGGTATTATTTCCTTTATATGCATAAAGAACTTAAAGGACTTATGGTATCCTTGGGAAAGATCTTCAACCAGTTGGGCGGCGAAATCTCAGTTCCATGTTCTCTTGCGAGTCATTGGACATCAATCTCGCCTTATCTGTGTTAGTATTTTTACCTCCTCATGTCATATTTGTGACAATATACCAGGTCTTAGACACTCCTATGATTACAAAGCGCCAACACTTTGCCTTCTTTGACACAATTCAGCTCCCTAGTGGAGGGTTCCGTCCATTTATATTCCCCCCTAAGGACGTCACCCCTAACCATTCCATTTTGGCTCCTCCCATCCAGTTATGCGACAATCAGAGTTATCGTGACCTCATTCCCTCCGCCTATGCGGCTTATGGGATGAGATCACACCCTAAGTGGGGTTTCTTTGGACTGAATGTATCCAAGCCAGGCCTTTTTCTAACTCGACTGGTAATGTTTCTACACCCCATGCCAGAGAACTTATTCGCTGAGTGGTTCGTTCTCAGTGGCCTCCAGCAGATAGGCTTTTATTTCACCCCAATATAAGTGACTTCTCTAGGATTTTCCCAATATGACGAGCGTTAGAGCTTATTGATGCCTCTTACGTGATCGTGCTAAAACGTCGTCGCATAATCACGCGAACAAAGTTGACACGCCAAAATTGGGTACCCATCTTCCCTAATTAGAGGTTTTAAATAGTAACTTATTGCCCCCTATTGAGGTCTTACGAGATGATTGTGTAGAATTTGGTTCTCTCTTGACTTGTTCGCTTAAAGAAAGAAATTTGCTTCATATTAATATTTCTTGGGTTGATACATAGCTTGCTTTCTTCACTACATCATTTTTGGTATTGTGGGCGTCGTTCCTTCGCATACACTTTTTGCAAGATAAAGAGAATGCGATAGATGATCTCCCTTCTCTCCTTGTCTTTAGGAAAATATTTTTCCTTTAGCGAGACCTTTTTTTTTATTACGCTTGTGGATTTTCTGCGGTGTTCTGTCGTTTAATTCTTCAACTCTTGTTAGTGTGGATGTGTTTTGGGGCACATCATTGGCACCTTGGTTTCTCCTTACTGCTGCTTGAATGTAGCTCTCGGGCTGAGCCATCCTTGCACATTGTCCATTCTGATACAGTTCTCTCCTGCTTGTCTCATCCCTTTTTTCCCGTATTGATATACTTCGTCCCATAGTTTCCCATCTATCTGTTTCGCTCTTTCATGCCTTTCAATGTCTCTTTATCTACATGATCTTTGTAACTTTCTCCATATTCTATCCCCAATTCATACTCTCGTAATTTTTTTTTAAGTTCTAGTTTCCTATCATCAACTGTCCATGCTCTTGAGCAATATTGACTCGTTCTTCAATCAACATTTTTCTGTTTCTTTCCATCGTGCGAACTTCTCTTCGTATTATCGTTGGGTGACGATAATCTCCTCATCCTGCCATTTGTGGTATGAATGATATTCTTTCGTTTGCAATGGCAGTTAGCATTGGCCTTTCCGGGTAGTATGACTTGATCCATTCTGTCCAATATTGTATGTTTTCCATAATAGCAGCCAATTTATTCCCACTTCTTTTGTTAAAGTCGCCTCTTTGCATCATTAAAACTTTCGACGTTTTGAAGCGAAGAGGCTTGAGAGAAGGTCTCTGAATCAAGATAAGGAGATGTCGCGTTTTGAAAAATGAAAACAGTGAGATAATTTCATAAGAAAAACAAGGTAATGGTGTTGTGTCTACCACGGTTTCATGATGGAGAGAAAGTGAGAACAACTTCATTGAATGTTGCAAAAAAGTGGTGATACTTTGTCAAAATTTCATGGTGGAACAGAAAATGAAAGTGGTGTAGAACTTTAGAGCAATAATGGTGGGTTCTCATGTTGGACAGAAAGATGATGGTAACAAAAAATAGCTAACACACTTCGAAAGATGATTTCTAAATGGTAACTAGCAGGTGAGGATAAATCCTCCATGTTTCTAGCGCAAAAATATAGTTGTGTAAATGACACAACTACACCATTTGCAATGATAATAATACAAAGCTTAAGCCATATGTATTAACTCAAACATTAATGATATTATTCACCACTTTGACACTAGAGTGATCTTCTTGAACACTTTGTATTGAATGTATGGAATTCTTACAATGATCACAAGATGGATTTGTATACAACAATGAAGAAATATAATATGAAAGCTAAGTTCTAATGGCTTCTTCTATTTCACTTGATAATATCTTTAGCTTTTCTATCTCAACCGATATCTCTCTATCTCAATCATTCTTGAGCCCTTATATAGGAAATTACATCAGTAGAAGACAACTCTGATTCATTGCAAGATCTTAGTTGACTGATCATATTTCAGTTTGTCTTATTCGCCAAGATTTTGGGAAGATGTCACTGTCATTCGCGCTATCCACCATGTCCTTCGCGCAGGTCCTCTTGACCCTTTCTTTGTTCTGTCTTCATCGCATAATTGTTTCTTCGCACTCTCTCCTTATTGTCTTGCTACTAAGCTTCGCCTTGATCTTCGATTATTGTAATACCTTCATGTTTGGAGTTGTCTTATCTGGGGAGAAGTTAAGTTATGTCATGTACGATATTTCACCCCTATAATAGGAGTGCTCAATTTAACTTCCCTTTACTCCACTCTAAAATAGTTCAAGATTCTCGAATCATCAGTTGTATTGAAAATAAAACCCTTGCACCTTTGATTGCGCCTTCAGAAAACACTTTGTTATGCAAGTTTCAGTAACCCGACCGTATCTCCCCATTTTAATAACAGCAGTCCCCGCACGGAAATAGGGATTATAATGACCAAAATTGAGAAACGATATAGTTTTCAAACACAATGGAAAATAATCGACCAGATGGGTTTTTTTACTTAGGATTCCGAGGAGACCCTTACACCTAGAAAAATAACCAGCAAGGCCAGGACAATATCCAGGAACGCCTAGATAGAGCTTTATCCAATCAATAATGGAGAAATGCCAACCCACATGCATCAATCACGCATTTACCACGAATCGCTTCAGATCATGCACCAATTCTACTACAAACAAAATCTCTGTACTGGCAAGGAAACAAGAACTACAAATTTGAGCATTTGTGGCTCTCCCACCCTCAATTACACCAAGGGGTAAACTCTGCTTGGGATAAATTACATGACTCAGACCCCAAATTAAACCTCCAACTGAAGCTAATCTCAACCGGTGAAACCCTTATGGAGTGGAGTAAAATAAACTTCATCCATCTACCCACTCTTATCAAGAAGTCAACGGCCAAAATCAAGCAGGAGCAATATCAATGTGCTACACAAACAGGACCAACTCTACACCATTGGCTTCTTGTAGAAAAATAACTCTGTATAGATCATCTCACATTAATAGACTTCCACGCGACCTACTGGCAACAAAGATTTAGAATACAATGGCTACAAATGGGAGATCGCAACACAACCTTCTTCCACACCAAAGCTACAATTCATCGAAGTTGTAACAACATTCAACAACTATAGGACCATCAAAATAATTGGATCCAAGATGAAAATGCTATCATCAATCTTATGTTGGATCATTTCACAGATCAATATACGGCACCGATCACGACGATCGATGAAATGTGGTTTAAAGACATCACTTTATGGCTAACTCCACAACAATGCTCTCTCCTAACTATGGAGGTGACCCCCGATAAGATTAAACATGCATTTTTTCCATTGTCTCAGAACGCACCTCAGGGCCGGACAGTTATACTAGCATATTTTTCTAAGTTTTCTGGGAAACAACCCGTCCACAAATTACTGAAATGGTACGAAGTTTTTTCAACTCCCTTAACATCCACCCACTCTTGAACCAAACTAACCTCACCCTAATCCCAAAAATAGAACACCCTTCTAAACCATCACAGTATAGACCGATAGGACTCTGCAATGTCTCGTACAAAATCATCTCCAAGATACTAGTCAATCGCATAAGACCTATCCATCCCTTCTTAATTAGTCCTTATCAAAGTTCCTTCGTTCCCCAAAGAGCAATCCATGACAACATCGCAATCGCCGAAGAGCTTTTCCACTACATCAAATCATCAAGTCAAACCAAGGATCCTAAAGTAGCACTCAAACTTGATATACAAAAAGCTTATGATTGACTAGACTAAGGTTTTATCAAATGCGCGTTCACCATGCTAGGTTTTCCGCAAACCTTTGTGGATTACATCATTCTTTGCATCTCCACGGTAACCTACTCAGTCAACATCAACGGAACACCGCACATATACATTACCCCCACTAGAGGAATAAGGCAAGGAGACCCCCTTTCTTCTTATATCTTTATCATTTGCGCGGACATCTTGTCGACAAATTTGGGAAATTTAGAGATGCAAAAAAAATAATAGAAGGACTCGTATTTCACGAAAGACCCCCCCCCAATCCTACATCTCATGTATGCGGATGACCTGCTAATAACCTATAAAGCAACAACAGGAGGCATAAATCATCTAAAGCGACTACTACATGCTTATAACACCTCAGCAGGTCAACATATCAACACTTCAAAATCAAAGATTATTCACCACCCGAGGCTTGACCAACAACAAATAGACGATCTCCAACAACTTTTTGGTATGCCAACAACTTCAACCCCACCTACCTACCTAGGAGTGCAATTTAAACAAGGAAGAATATCACAACATATTTTTGCACCCCTCCTTCAACGACTGGATCGCAAGGCAAAAGGATGTATGACCAAATTCTTAACACAGGTAGGAAGAATGGTCCTCATAAAACACTCACTTACACATACATCCAACCACCTCATGCAAACACAGATGCTTCCAGCACATATCTATAACAAAATGGATCACATCACAAGGGTTTCTTCTGGGGACACGACTCAACCGTCCGGAAGATGCACCCAATAGGATTTGATAAGCTCATCCAATCTAAATCAAAATGAGGATTAGGAATTCGCAGCAGCAAAGAGCATAAAGAGTCCCCCCTCATGAAAAGAATCTGGAACATCCATGAGAAACCAAACTCGGTAGTGGCTTTGCTTTATAGTAAAAAATACCTAAAACACCAACCCATCCTTCAAAATATCCCCCCTCCCCCCTCTTCCCTTAGCCCCCACTGGAGACAGCTGGCTACCCTCATACCCACATTAAAAAAAACACCTCTTCCACCAAATAGGAAACAACTTAAATATCCCAATCCAAGCAAACTGGATCCCACATATCGAAAATACCATTGACCCTTTTCATTGCTACCCAATACAATCGGTTTCCGATATCATTGACCCTTCAACCGGGTCCTGGAACCACGAAAAACTAAATACCCTTCCCCCACCCATAATACAAAGAATTGTCAACCTTCACCTCCCACAACAAAACCTGCCAGATAAAATTATTTGGACGTTCACAAAATCAGGGAAATACACTACGGCTTCAGGATACAAATGCCTAACAGACGCTTCTGATCTGCAGCAACACCAACCACTACCACAATCCAACTACCTATGGACAGTACCCTATCCACCAAAAGTACAGTTTTTCTTGTGGAAAGCACTTAACGAGGGTCTTCCAACCCTCAAAGTCCTTAACCGGATCCACCTCACCAACTCAAACATTTGTTCCCAATGCAAGTCAGATCCTGAAACAGCAATACACATCCTTCTTCATTGTTCGATAGCTACAGATGCTTGGAACCTCCTACTCCCCCGACTCTCCACTCCACAAAAAACCTTTCAGGGCATTCCGTTATCTGTAAACCGTCAAACAACTATAGCCCAACTCATTCAAACACAAACTCGAAATGAAGCCACCACAGCTTTTTGCTTTCTATTCTGGTCTCTTTGGCTAGCCCGAAATGATGTACTGTACAACCAAAAGCAAACACACCCAACAAACATAACGCAAATGGCTATCAAACTTCAGCAAGACTATACTTTGGATCAACACAGACTTCCATCGGTGCTACCAGGCATGGACTTACCTACAAACCCTGCACACAGGATCCCACACTCAACCACAATTTTGATAGGCTGGAGCAAACCCCACACATACTGGATCAAAATCAACACGGATGGGGCAGGTAGAGGTCACCCAGGTTTTGCTGGTGCGGGTATCATATGCAGAAACGAACAAGCTATCACAATCCTAGCCATCGCACAACCTCTAGGGATAACGAACGCCCTCACCGCAGAAACTTGGGCCATGCTTATCGTGACGAGAACGGCTACAGATCGAGAATGGCCAAAGGTACAATTCGAAACGGATTCACAAAACCACCTACACTTTTTAAACTCAACAACCGTGCCACCTTGGTACCTAAACAACATGATAACAGAAATCAAAACTAGAATGACCCAAATCCCACACTGCACCGTAAACCACAATTACAGGGAAGGGAATCGGACGGCAGACGGGATAGCAAACAAAGCGGCGGATGACAGCGCTTCAAAGAAACTTATCGACAACCATCTGGGATCATATAACACCACTTTGTATTAGCCCTATTGTAATGGTAGACTCTATAGGGACAACGTACCCCGTATAATTTCATCATAATCTTAATAAGTCTTATGCTTAAAAAAAAAAAAAAAAAAAAAAAAAAATCAACCCACGTGCAAGCACTCAGCTTGTTGCCATAATAGCAATAAGCCAAATGTCCAACAAATGCGAGCCAAACACGCACCCTAACTAATGCTAAATACTTTTTTCTTACAAGATGCAATTTTGTGTAATAAAAGCTGTAGGGTGGTGTGTATCTCTTTTGTTACGAAATCAAATCAGAGATAGAAACCCCAAATTGATACTACAAACAAACAAAGGTTTAGGGATCTTGAAAATCGAAAGTTGATAATCAAGTTTCTGAATTCCATTTGTTTTCATCATCATCTGTTCAATTTTGGGAATTTTTTCATCTATCATCAATGGATGGAAATTGTGAGGAAGATGCAAATCCTAATTCTCTAACTGAAGATTTGTTGATTGAAATTCTATTATGGCTACCTGCAGTATCCCTTTTACGATTCAAGGCTGTCTGCAAGTACTGGCGATCGATTATCGAAAGCTCAGATTTCATCCATCGACATGCCACTTTCGAAAACTCCACAAGTAAGTTGGGTAATTTCATCTTTCAATATCGTCCTAAACATATTAATGGTTGGGATTACAAACCATTTTTTTTCGTGTTATCGTCTTCTCGTGGTAGTGGTGACAGCCAAGAAGATTATGGGCAATGGAGTTACAAAAATTTGGGTACCTCACCACATTTAAGTGATGAGGATGAGTATGAAATGTATGCTAGTTACCATCCTCAAGCAAATATGGTTGGTTCTTTCCATGGCATCATTTGTATACATGATCCTCATCTTAGGGATGTTATCCTCTGGAACCCTGCAACTAAGAAGTATAGATGTCTCCCTAAATCATTACCCCTCCTAGATGAATTTGGCATACTAAAGTCAGAGTTTGTTTTGTTTGGTTTCGACTGCGAAACGCATGATCACAAGGTCTTACAGATCACTTTTTTTAAAATTGATA
This sequence comes from Papaver bracteatum, assembly GCA_023529315.1. Lineage (NCBI taxonomy): Eukaryota > Viridiplantae > Streptophyta > Magnoliopsida > Ranunculales > Papaveraceae > Papaver > Papaver bracteatum. The sequence goes on from JAJJWX010003164.1 coordinate 1,341,069, forward strand.
ATGAAGTTGACATCACACAACGAAACAGGATTCAGATATATAGCTTACAGTCGGATTCTTGGAGGTGGTGCATCGATGCCAATTTGCGTGGCCACTCTTATAAATCCAATACTGAAAATCAAGGTCGATATCATAATGGTAGTTATTATTTCGTAGGAAATAATTTTATCAGAAAAGAAGTAATTATGAATTCTGTCCCATATTGGTATAGTGATCCGGAGCCAGTGGTTCTCTCCTTCAATTTCAGCAGAGAAAGTTTCAGGATGATTCCCGGTCCATGTGATAACTTTGATTTAGATGTCATAGGAGGTGACCGGGGAAAGATTGCTTGCATTACATTTGATTTTAATGGTACTCATGATGTATACGAAGTGTATACTTTGGATGATTACAGTTGTAGTGCTACAAACAGTAACGGGTACTCATGGAGTAAGTCACATGCGTTCACTGTAAACTTTCCTAATGGTGGCATGGGTACCTAGGCAATTACAAAAAATGGAGTGTTTGGTTTTCTATGTGGTATTGGAGGTGGTCTGGTGTTTGTCAACTTTCTTACATCTGACATGAAGGATATTGAAATTATTGATGGCTCTTTGGAAGGTCTAGGCTATATAATCAGAGCCGATGTTTACAAAGAGAGCTTACTCTCAATCGATAGTGTTGTGCCTAGCAGCAGCAGCAGCAGAAGTTAATAGACATGAAATCCACCATTCACAACTTTGGAATGCTGCTGCTAAACGTTTTTATCTTTCTATTTGTCCAAATGAATAAAGTCCAATCAAATATCATGGGATTCTTTGTGGGTTTTGACATACTTGGTACCTCTAAACAACAGTTTATTGATTCGTTGCATTTGATTACAGTAATTTATTTTTATGGTGTTTTTTGTTTGTTTTTGTTACGTTAATGTTTCCTTGGTAATTCTACCTGGGAAGGCCGAGCTCCCATTGAACCCTGGATGGCAGGGATGGTTGGAACGTTTCAGTGGACCTATCAGCATTCTTGGCGAAGATCAAAAGCTAGCTATTATTTCTTCAGGTGAAATTGGTCTAGTTCTTTTGATATCCAGGAGGAAATCAAGATGGCACAAAATGAATATCTTGAACTTTCTAAACATTCAAACTGCCAAACAACCCTCATAGTTACCGCCCCAAGTAATCTACCAGTTGATAGCAGGATGATAAGAAAATTGACAGTCTTGCAGGGATTTGAAATGCTTGGTGATTACCTTAACTACTTTGGTTCCATCGGATGACTTATTATTCTACACAAAATGCTCAAATATCACATGATGACGAACCTGTTAAATGGTAGAGTTTTTTTGCAGCAGACTCCGTATTCTCTGGTGAACAGAGGAATTGTGAGCTGGGGACTCGGCGAGTATTTACCATGGATAAGAGATACACAAGTGGAGGAAGATCAAAGCCGCAAATACTAAGGTTGCGAGTGGAATAGAAAGTACTAAGCAGCATAATAACAGAGTAAGGTAAAAGCCTAAATTTGATACTGAACTATTTTTTGCGGAAAACCGATTCAAAATGATTCAGTTTTACAGAAGATGAACTCCCGGAAAAACGTTTTGAACATGAACTAGAGGATAAGGATAAACAAGTCGCACGTTTAAATCTCTCTAACCTATTATTGTGCATGTGTTTCTTTATAATGATAAACAAGTTGCAAGTTGCAGTTGCTTTAAAAGTAAGTTATGATAAATAACTGAGAAAGGTATCAATCCATAATGAATTGCTTCTCCTTCGCAGTTGCACGGGAGCTTCTCGATTGTACTTCTCTATGCGCACCACAAATCCAACTGCTGTTCGTCAAGTTCAAACTGTATTTGATGACTATCTATATAAATACCTGCAACAACTCATTACAGCAGATGGGCCTGGTTTTGGTCCCTTGCAATTTCGTCTAGCTACACTTCCTCTCAGAGATGGTGGGTTGGGTATCTATAGCATGTCAGACACAAGTAATTACTGTTACCTTGCTTCTTGGGCCCAAACCAAATCCTTGCAAGACAACATTCTTCGTAAAGCAGGTTCTACCAGTACAAGTGCTACCTTTCAATATGCTCTTGACAATTACATTCAGGTACGTGTTTCCTTACCTTCTTCCTTCAGCATTGACGACACTGCCCCCATCTCATGAGATCTTTGGTAGTCCCATACTTCGAAGCTGTGAAGAAGGAAATGCCAACCAAATACTGTATGATGAACGGGATTCTGCTCTTCGGCAATGCAACAAAATCAAGCATGCCCAGGATTACCTCTTGGCATGTCTTATTAGTGGGTTTAACCAAAGTATTGGGTCACGCCAATTTAGCTCAGTACTCTGTTATCGCTTAGGCATCCCTCTTTTTACAGTTGGTGGAACTTGCCCGATTGTAATAAAGAGATGGACATTTTTGGTGATCACGCTTTACACTTTGCAAGTGATGTTGGCTATAAATTTCGTCATGACTTGGTGCGTGATACTTTGGTGGATGTCTGCTTCAGAGCGTGTGTCCCAGCTGGAAAAGAGGTAGGGTTGGGTCTTTTTTCAGAGGATGGTTCTGAGTTGAGACCTGCTGACCTTTTGGTTTACAATTGGGATAATGGTAAAGACATTTGTTTTGATGTCACTGGTGTCTCACCTTTTACTGGCGTTGGTGTCTGTGCTTTTAGGCCTGGCCTTGCTATCTCCAATGCAGTCACTCGTAAGCGGAACAAATATGTAGACAAATGCAATTCGCATGGTTATAGCTTTGGTGTCTTGGCTTTTTCCACTTTTGGTGAGCTCAGTGATGACATGGTGACTTTCCTGAAGAGATTGAAGAATTGTATTGCGAGTCATGATTTGAATGTTAAAATTATCAATTACTTGTTTCATAGAATAGGGCTTGTCATTCAGAAAGGAGTTGGAGCTCAGATTGTTTCTAGGCTTCCAGCTAACTCGTTGTAATTTCCCTGTTTTTTATATAAAGATTTGAAAATAATAATAATAATAAGAAGAAGAAGAACGGGCCCTAGCTCAGCTGGTCATCCCCGTTCCCCGAAGTTTCATGCGTTCCAGGAGGTCCCAGGTTCAAGTCTCTAATGGCGTAATATTGCAGGAATTAACATGGAAGGTAGTGTTAGTTTGCCCCCCTTGTGACACAATCTCGCCTCCCCTCCCGTTTCGGCTCCCCTTGGCAAGGTTACCCATGAGGCTCGCTGGTAGGCTAGCACAGCAACCTGTTCAATTAATGTAGTAGTATGTCGTTGGAGCTTAGCTTGTTAGGCTTCCAACAAGTTTCATGTAATAATATTAAATAATTTAATAATTATAAAAATTATATAATAATAATGATAATAGTAATAATAATAAATCACCGTTAAAATTCCTGACTTTTGTTGTAAACAAGAGTCTCAGAGAAAGAAAAACAAAGACATACACTTAGAAAACCAACTAGAATTGTTAATGCAGCATCTCAAACAAAACAAGATGACCATTAGACCCTGAGAAAAGCAATATCACTGCTGCAGTTATGATTTCTGGACTTACTGTCACTGTGTGTTAACCTCATGAGAACAGATCGCCGGTAGGCAATATGGATCTCTGCTAACAATTCCTCAATCAATTTGTTGGCGACACATTTGATAAATGGCTTGACATTAAGTATTGTTACAAGCCTCTGCGATGCACGATTGACGTTGATACTTCCTTGCATGATCAATCCATTAGTTTTAAAATCCTCATAAATTTTTCCAAGATCGTCGTAAAGACTATGCTTTTTCCATTCCCGGCCACAGAAATCCCTCGCTGCTTGCTGCTTCAAATTTTGCTTTACAATACCACCTAGCCCTTGGAATCAAAGTACACATCCGGCCAGCCGTTGTAGAGATTATTTGCCAGTGTTTTATCCTTGGTGATCAACTGCAAAACAAAATGAATTAACTAACTCTTTGACCATTTACTTCAATAAAGACTTTGACTGGTGATGAATGAACACCCAGCCTCAAGTCAACATATTAACAGTGCTCTAGCAGTTAAATTACATTGTGTTGGATGAAATGGAAAACCGTCGTGGTAAATTTATTCCATTGGAATAAACTTATTCTATGTACTTATAATTCTGAGCATAATTAAACACAGCAATTAATTAAATGACAAGAATTCTTGAAAAAGAAATTCTTCATAAAGTAGAAAAATCAAGTAAGAATTTTGAACAGACTTTAAAGAACAACCTTTTTCTTTTGAAGCATAAGAACAACCTTTGTATATAAATAACTTCCTTTTTTTCCTTTTATGTAACATTCAGCCCACGAAGAGATGGTGCATGTTGTTGTTAAAAAATAAAAAACACAAAACAAAACATAACGAAAACAACTGGGAATTCCGAGCTTTAGCAATAAGGAGAAACGTAAAGAGAAGATTGAAATGAACAAACATGTTGTTAAGAAACAAAAAACAAAGCAAAAACAACTGCGACGAACAGATAAAGAAAAATACCTAACATTAGAAATAAAGAGAAAAGCAATGAGACCGATCAAAAAAAAAGAAAAAAGAGAAAAGCAATGAGAATATATTTTATTAATTTAGTGACAGACGGGATAATAACGTACTGGAGAGGAAAAAAATTGAACAAAAACATTTAAATGAAAAAAAATGGAACAAACATTTAAATATATACCTGATGTGTATCGAGTATCACACTGGATTGGATGACTCGCGATTGCTTCCAAAGTTGGGCCACAAACCATGTATTGTAAACTTGTTTGGAAGCTCAATTTTCCAAAGGCCATCACATTTTCTTCCATACTTTGGGTTATCGCACAAGGACTAGGGAAACTGAATCACAAGACCTGTAATTGTTGAAACTAACAGGTGTTTGAGTTGGAGCTGCAGGCTTATTTTCTTCGAGATTGTGAATAGATAATGATAAAATTGATGAAATAGAAGTTGAAAAGAGTAGTAAGAGGAGGAGAAATGAGTCTTGCTTCATCTTGAACTAGAATGAAGATGATCTGCAGCTAGAGAGAATGAATGATATGGGAAAATCAACACACAAGAGTTAACAAGGGTATTTATAGAGTGATTATTGTTTGTAACCATATAAAGTTTACCTACTCGCTGTTTACCCGAAGTAGCATACTCCTCTTAACACTATCAAATAATTTATAAACTGAAAGGAAGTTTTTGTTATGCATCACCATCTCCTTTAATACTTGTCCATTGCTAGTGATCAGTATCCTTCTCCTTCTCACAATTAATTACAATTATGTATTTATACAGCAAAGTCAAGTGTTTCGATTCTAAAAATTAGAAAATAATGTTACATGTGTATAAATTTCAAAAAAAAAAAGAGGAGAGATCGTTTGTTTATACATGCCGAAGGTCAAGCAACAATCACTATTAAACACATGGCACAATCAAAATGCATTCTTAGAACAACACATGCCCAACCAAGGGTATACGTGGTGTCATTTCCAATTACAAAACCCTAATAAAGACTTAAATGATTGATCTAAATGTTTGTCTTTCTTCATTTAGCTAATAATAGTAAAAATAAAGGAAGAAGTTTAAATGAAGATGAAATTATTTTTTTTCAAATCCGAGTCATTAGTGCGTCCAAACAAGATGTGCACGGGGCGCGCATATTGGTGCGGCGGACACGGACACGACTCAAAAAACGGAGCGTCCGTGCAACCCAGATGGTTTCCATTCTACTTCTCCGGGCATAAACATATAAACTTAATTGTCCTCTAGGGTATTTAAGAGAAATCAGTTTCATTTAATTTGGATTTTATTTTTCGGTTAAAATAACAATCCCAAAAAAACAGTGAAAAATCCGATACAAAATAATAGTTAAATAATCTTGTTATCGTGTATACGGGTATCCACGTTAACAAGACCCAAAAAACAAATACCCTATTACTTTATGTGGTATCATTTTGATGTAAATCAGAATTCATTTATGCCTACCCTCAACGGGTCAATGCCCGAAAGTGTTTTCAACATAAAGCTATTTACTAAAGATGTCTAGTTTTTTAAAAATTCCGAAAAATGTATAATATGTACACATTATACATGTGGTTTCTTGATATTGTGTACACAATATCAAGAAATGGGTACACATTCAAACATTTTTGGTAATTTATAATATTTTTGGGAATAATTAAAGAAAACTAGACACCTTTGGAATTTTCTCCACACTACATAGTAACTCTAAACTTGATGAGAATAACCATTACTGATAAGTGATAACCATGGTTTAGAAGCAGCGCTGCTATGGGTCCTACCTAAATAATCATGAGCTAATATTGAAATGACACGTAGGTAGGGAGGTTCACTCATTATTAGTCACTAGCTGCCTTGCAATAAACATCGTAGATTTCTACTTTCTTGGTACTTGGTTGGTAGCAGTAGTTCCCGTTGACAGTTGGGTCTGTGCCATATCCGTGCCAAGGTCCCAAAAGGGTTTCAACCATTCCTGGTTATCTGGTGTGTGGATCATGCTGCATACTATCGTGGTCCAGTGGTCCTTTTCCTCCTACACTTCCACTATGGAGGCTATATGTTTTTTTTGCATGCACATACATGATCGCTTTTACGTGCAATTACGAAGATTGAAACAAATATTTGTTTGAAACTCCAAAATTATCATGTAACAGGATTGTTAAGAGTCTGTCACGTGGCCTACGTTGTAACACTTAATCACATCGCGACTAACAATTTAGAGAAATTGGGTCAATTGTCCAAATGTTTTTAAAACATGGTTCTAATAGACGAGTAAAAATTAGTATGGGTGAAATGGACAAAAAAAAAAATGAATGAATTTGAATTTATCCTGGCTTAAATTTAGAAAATAGCGAGGATGAAACTGGATGCATCCTGATGTAGATTAAAAATTAGAAAAAGTATTTGAAAATGGGTGGGCTGAAGCTGTTTACATCCTGGCTATTTTTACATTCTCGTCCATTTAAATAACATCAAATTTTACATGTCTTTTTTGTTGGGTGCAATAATCAAAAACAAGGAAAAATCAAATAAACAAAACTTATTGATACTTAGCTTTGTTATAATGGAAGTGATTGCTTTGAAGAAATGAACAAGATCCTCACATCTCCGCAACAACAACAAGGCAAAACTTAGGAAAACAGAGTGAGTCACGTGTTCAACACACTGTCCTTAAGACATTGGTGCCCGACTATACTCAAGAGTGATGCTATAGCCCTCACAGGACGGATATCTCCAGAATAAAACAACCTACTACACCTACTACTAGCATATGTAGTAGATGCTCCACTTGATCTTGGCAACTCCGAAAAACTCCGAAACAAAACCTTAAGGAAAAACGCGAACTCTTAACAACACAATATAAGAATATTTTTCCTTGGGGGTCCCTCTAAAATATAGAGAAACCCCTTTCGTAGATTTTACAAAGTAGTGAATTTGTTTATATAATTGACAAATACAACTTAAGAAGAGCAACTCCCCGATGTGGGACTAAAAATCTTATATAGTCTCTTAAAACAACTAAAAAGTGGAAACTCCAAGGTGTGGAACTAATAAGTTTTTCATTCACAAAAGAAAACAATATATTATAATTTTTATTAAAACTTTAAAAATCATATTTTATTAATCGTTTTCCAACAATCCTTCATATGAATGAAAACTCAATAAAACACGAAAACACAAAGAGATCTTGGTAAATCAACAACACAATCTCACGACTGAATTGGTGAACAGACAGACAGATTGTGCATGTTGAAGTCATACTAGCCATTCCAACGTCATCTCCCTCACACAACAGTATGTTGACCCCAGGGTCATACTATGGATTGCAAAAAACATATAGTATAGAGAGCTTTCATCTTTAATTCCTCACAAGTGAGACTAAAGGTTCCTTTCACCAAAGTGACAAAGCATGAACTGGTGAACCCTTAGTGACCCTTAGGTCCTCAGTTCCAGTAATACCAAAACCATCAAAACGAAAATCACATAAAAAAAAACGCAGGAAATATCATTTTAGGCAGAGGTGTCCATGAGGTATTAAACCTTTCCTTAGTGAGATATTACCAGAATTACTTACTAGAGGCGGTGAACTATGTCTTGAACTTCTAGTGTTTGATGTAATTCGCAATAACGACCACTGATGATATCTCCAAGGTTGCTACCAAGCTCGTGTTGTTTTGTACAATTTGGCCCTAGACATATCCTATTTCACAGAATTCTCTAGAGAATAAAAGCTCATATTCTCATAGGAAGCGTCCCCACTTCCTCATTCAGATAGGTAAGTTTTCATAAAGAGTGTTACTGCTACACTCCACTTTAATCTTAAATTGAAACTATATAATATTAAGACTTCTTAAAAGTCATCCTTCACATGCAGTCACACTATCACGTCTACACCATAGGGAAGGGCCAGATAATAAAATTCTCTTATAGTGTTTATCGCTACCCACCACAAATTAGTTGTCTCATTCAAAACCTTGATCTTGGGATCTCCAGTCAGTAAGTTTGAGTATCCTTCATGGCAAGTTTAATTTATGAGCTTAAGCCCCACCCCCCTCGATGCATTTCTAATTATCTCTTTGGATAACCCTTTCGTCAGAGGTTGCTCGATATTCTCCTTGGACTTTATCCAATCAATGGAAATAACGTCGATTGAGATTAGTTATTTTTAGCTTTAGCTATTATAGCTTGGCTAACACAATGTATATATATATATATCTAGCACAGGCCTATGCCAGAGAGGAATGTCTTCTAAAAAGCATCGTAGGCACTCGGCCCCCTCTCGTGCTTTTATTCAACGCAATACTCTCATATTCCATAACGAATTGAGCAATATATGTTTGTTTGGAAATATTCCAAAAACAAACCCTCCTGCTAGAGTGAAAACATATTCACTCATAGACTTAGACTTCTCTGAGTCAACTATCCAATTTGCATCACAAAGTCCCACAAGGACAACAAGATACCTTTCATAAATCAAACAAAATATAATAGAGTATTTTAGGTACCGTAATACTCTACTAAGTGCATCCCAATGCTCTTGCTCTAGACTACAAGTATTTCTACTTAACTTACTCAAAATATATGCAGTATCTGGACTCTTACAGTTCATTAAATTCATCAGACATCCTATAACTCTTGAGTTCAAGTTAAGATACTCTATTACCCTTATTTTTCTTGAGTCTACAAGAAGAATCGTAAGGAGTACAAGTAGGCTTACAATCATACTGATTGTATCTCTTAATAACGAATTTAATATAATGAGAATGACTAAGAATATAGATATTATATTATCTTCTAATACTCATCCCTAAGATCACGTGAACAGGGCCTAAGTATTTCAAGTCGGCGTTCTCATTCAGCGCATGTTTTTTGTGGAATTAATCATATCTATGTTTGTATCAAGTATAAGCATATCATCAACACACAAGAATACAATCACACAGGATTTCTGAACAAGTTACTTATAAATATACTTGTCAGATTCATTAACTTAAATCCACTACTCATTATCACATGACCAAATCTTCCATGTCACTGTTTACGTGCTTATTTGAAAACCATACAAAGATTTGTTAAACTTACAAACTTTGTCTTCAAAACCTTTCACTAAAAAGTCCTCAGGTTGGTCTATATAAATTTCTTTATCTAATTCACGGTTTTAGAAAAGCTGTCTTAACATCCATCTGATGTATCTCTAAGTTGTTTATGGCAGCAAAATCAATTAGCATCTTAACGGAAGTAATTCTCGTCACAGGTGAATAAGAATCTACATATTCTTTGGTTTATAGCCTTTAGAGACCAACATAGCCTTATATTTTTCCACAGTTTCATCTACTTTAAGTTTCCTCTTAAAGACTCATTTACATCCTATGGTCTTACTCCCTAGAGGAAAATTAGAAAGCTCCCAAGTCTGGTTCTAACGGACTGAGTCCATTTCACTAAATGAAACTTCTTATCAGAATGGGGTTTCAGTAGATATTTAGGCTTCTTTACAAGTCTTGGGCTCATACTAAGCTAGGAATTTTGTGAAGTCAGCTTCATAAGAAGTCTCAAGTCTATTTTTTTTACTTCTCTTAGGCTCAACCTCAACTTCATCTTCCTTTAAAATAAGTTCTAACTATTTGAAAATAAATCTAGGGGATAAACAACACATCTCTAATGAGGTACATGTTTAAGAATAAACATGTTCAAAGAACTCAACATCCCTAGATTCCGTAATAATATTCATACCAAACTTCGGTTCAAGTGGTTATATTGTCTAAACTTCGGCTCAAATTGCTAAGAACTTATACATATATGTGTTACCACAACAATGTTTATATCCCCTAGTGGTTATATTGTCTAAACTTTCATTTCAATCATTGAAACATTCTCAGAGGACGTCATATAGTTGTTATTCATAAACTAGTTTTCATCAGAGCAATTTCCAAAGTCATTGTAAAATAAAATGACTTTCGTCACTATGCAAAGATGAACTTGGCTAAAGCGAAAGCTTTACCGACATACATTTCGAGAAATAGATAAGCGAGATATACTCAGCTCTAAATGTCACATGTGTATATTCTTAGTATATATAGTAAAATGACTTTTGTCTCAAGATAGGAGATAGAGTAGATAGACTTGTGAGTGATAGATAAGTTCAAGTCTCCACATACCTTTTAGTCGATGAAGATCCACTGGTTCCTTGAGTAGTCCTTCGTCTTGTATGATGATTTCCATGGAGTTCTTGAGCTCAACTACACTTTCTATCCTAGTCCGAGACCTTAGATATAGTAGACTATAAATCAAGACTTTATAGTTTTGATCACTAACATTGACAAACATGCTTGAGATAGCAACACATGCGAGTTCAACCGAGCAATGCTCTAACAGATATACTGTTTCATTCCTTGGTTTATATGAAATCGTTCCTTATAGTATTTAAGGTATCTGCCTGAGGGGTGGGAAGAACATGAATTTTTACATTCCCATACTTTCCTCTGCTTTCCACCTTCGAATGAGGGTTATTACCTTAAATACAATGTTTGGTCTAATGAGGAACCTATCATGTGATCGGTACGAATATTCATATAGGAGAACTAGTTGATTCTTGTGAAAAATAAATAAAATATGAATGGTTTTCTCGAGTATTAGATTTAAATTTATGTGATGCCTTATTGATGCTGTTTATGCAACGATGCACAATGTCAGGGATATTCCTTTTAATGTGAAATGCTAACATATATGATAGGTGATGTATCTAGATATTCATGCGAAAGATTCAACGCGAAGTTATATTAGTATGCTTTGGTCAAATAATAATGTAAGCAACTCGTAAGACTTGTTTTGAATTTATACTTATATCGATGAGGGTACGTCCCCTTAGAATTTCCTCGTGCCTCAACGCGACCTTTTTATTGCCTCAGTTTCTTTCGTGCCCCTTTGTTATTTATATTCGCATGATTTTTTTAGGTCTTACTTACCTCCTAAGTAAGGTCTTATTTCCTTTATATGCATAAAGAACTTAAAGGACTTATGGTATCCTTGGGAAAGATCTTCAACCAGTTGGGCGGCGAAATCTCAGTTCCATGTTCTCTTGCGAGTCATTGGACATCAATCTCGCCTTATCTGTGTTAGTATTTTTACCTCCTCATGTCATATTTGTGACAATATACCAGGTCTTAGACACTCCTATGATTACAAAGCCCCAACACTTTGCCTTCTTTGACACAATTCGGCTCCCTAGTGGAGGTTCCGTCCATTTATATTCCCCCTAAGGACGTCACCCCTAACCATTCCATTTTGGCTCCTCCCATCCAGTTATGCGACAATCAGAGTTATCGTGACCTCATTCCCTCCGCCTATGCGGCTTATGGGATGAGATCACACCCTAAGTGGGGTTTCTTTGGACTGAATGTATCCAAGCCAGGCCTTTTTCTAACTCCACTGGTAATGTTTCTACACCCCATGCCGAGAGAACTTATTATTTGAGTGGTTCGTTCTCAGTGGCCTCCAGCAGATAGGCTTTTATTTCACCCCAATATAAGTGACTTCTCTAGGATTTTCCCAATATGACGAGCGTTAGAGCTTATTGATGCCTCTTACATGATCGTGCTAAAACGTCGTCGCATAATCACGCGAACAAAGTTGACACGCCAAAATTGGGTACCCATCTTCCCTAATTAGAGGTTTTAAATAGTAACTTATTGCCCCCTATTGAGGTCTTACGAGATGATTGTGTAGACTTTGGTTCTCCCTTGACTTGTTCGCTTAAAGAAAGAAATTTGCTTCATATTAATATTTCTTGGGTTGATACATAGCTTGCTATCTTCACTACATCATTTTTGGTATTGTGGGCGTCGTTCCTTCGCATACACTTTTTGCAAGATAAAGAGAATGCGATAGATGATCTCCCTTCTCTCCTTGTCTTTAGGAAAAGATTTGTCCTTTAGCGAGACCTTTTTTGTTATTACGTTTGTGGATTTTCTACGGTGTTCTGTCGTTTAATTCTTCAACTCTTGTTAGTGTGGATGTGTTTTGGGGCACATCATTGGCACCTTGGTTTCTCCTTACTGCTGCTTGAATGTAGCTCTCGGGCTGAGCCATCCTTGCACATTGTCCATTCTGATACAGTTCTCTCCTGCTTGTCTCATCCCTTTTTTCCCGTATTGATATACTTCGTCCCATAGTTTCCCATCTATCTGTTTCGCTCTTTCATGCCTTTCAATGTCTCTTTATCTACATGATCTTTGTAACTTTCTCCATATTCTATCCCCAATTCATACTCTCGTAATTTTTTTTTTAAGTTCTAGTTTCCTATCATCAACTGTCCATGCTCTTGAGCAATATTGACTCGTTCTTCAATCAACATTTTTCTGTTTCTTTCCATCGTGCGAACTTCTCCTCGTATTCTCGTTGGGTGACGATAATCTCCCCATCCTGCCATTTGTGGTATGACTGATATTCTTTCGTTTGCAATGGCAGTTAGCATTGGCCTTTCCGGGTAGTATGACTTGATCCATTCTGTCCAATATTGTATGTTTTCCATAATAGCATCCAATTTATTCCCACTTCTTTTGTTAAAGTCGCCTCTTTGCATCATTAAAACTTTCGACGTTTTGAAGCGAAGAGGCTTGAGAGAAGGTCTCTGAATCAAGATGAGGAGATGTCGCGTTTTGAAAAATGAAAACAGTGAGATAATTTCATAAGAAAAACAAGGTAATGGTGTTGTGTCTACCACGGTTTCATGATGGAGAGAAAGTGAGAACAACTTCATTGAATGTTGCAAAAAAGTGGTGATACTTTGTCAAAATTTCATGGTGGAACAGAAAATGAAAGTGGTGTAGAACTTTAGAGAAATAATGGTGGGTTCTCATGTTGGACAGAAAGATGATGGTAACAAAAAATAGCTAACACACTTCGAAAGATGATTTCTAACTGGTAACTAGCAGGTGAGGATAAATCCTCCATGTTTCTAGCGCAAAAATATAGTTGTGTAAATGACACAACTACACCATTTGCAATGATAATAATACAAAGCTTAAGCCATATGTATTAACTCAAACATTAATGATATTATTCACCACTTTGACACTAGAGTGATCTTCTTGAACACTTTGTATTGAATGTATGGAATTCTTACAATGATCACAAGATGGATTTGTATACAACAATGAAGAAATATAATATGAAAGCTAAGTTCTAATGGCTTCTTCTATTTCACTTGATAATATCTTTAGCTTTTCTATCCAACCGATATCTCTCTATCTCAATCATTCTTGAGCCCTTATATAGGAAATTACATCAGTAGAAGACAACTCTGATTCATTGCAAGATCTTAGTTGACTGATCATATTTCAGTTTGTCTTATTCGCCAAGATTTTGGGAAGATGTCACTGTCATTCGCGCTATCCACCATGTCCTTCGCGCAGGTCCTCTTGACCCTTTCTTTGTTCTGTCTTCATCGCATAATTGTTTCTTCGCACTCTCTCCTTATTGTCTTGCTACTAAGCTTCGCCTTGATCTTCGATTATTGTAATACCTTCATGTTTGGAGTTGTCTTATCTGGGGAGAAGTTAAGTTATGTCATGTACGATATTTCACCCCTATAATAGGAGTGCTCAATTTAACTTCCCTTTACTCCACTCTAAAATAGTTCAAGATTCTCGAATCATCAGTTGTATTGAAAATAAAACCCTTGCACCTTTGATTGCGCCTTCAGAAAACACTTTGTTATGCAAGTTTCAGTAACCCGACCGTATCTCCCCATTTTAATAACAGCAGTCCCCGCACGGAAATAGGGATTATAATGACCAAAATTGAGAAACGATATTGTTTTCAAACACAATGGAAAATAATCGACCAGATGGGTTTTTTTACTTAGGATTCCGAGGAGACCCTTACACCTAGAAAAATAACCAGCAAGGCCAGGACAATATCCAGGAACGCCTAGATAGAGCTTTATTCAATCAATAATGGAGAAATGCCAACCCACATGCATCAATCACGCATTTACCATGAATCGCTTCAGATCATGCACCAATTGTACTACAAACAAAAGATCTGGACTGGCAAGGAAACAAGAACTACAAATTTGAGCATTTGTGGCTCTCCCACCCTCAATTACACCAAGGGGTAAACTCTGCTTGGGATAAATTACATGACTCAGACCCCAAATTAAACCTCCAACTGAAGCTAATCTCAACCGGTGAAACCCTTATGGAGTGGAGTAAAATAAACTTCATCCATCTACCCACTCTTATCAAGAAGTCAACGGCCAAAATCAAGCAGGAGCAATATCAATGTGCTACACAAACAGGACCAACTCTACACCATTGGCTTCTTGTAGAAAAATAACTCTGTATAGATCATCTCACATTAATAGACTTCCACGCGACCTATTGGCAACAAAGATTTAGAATACAATGGCTACAAATGGGAGATCGCAACACAACCTTCTTCCACACCAAAGCTACAATTCATCGAAGTTGTAACAACATTCAACAACTATAGGACCATCAAAATAATTGGATCCAAGATGAAAATGCTATCATCAATCTTATGTTGGATCATTTCACAGATCAATATACGGCACCGATCACGACGATCGATGAAATGTGGTTTAAATACATCACTCTATGGCTAACTCCACAACAATGCTCTCTACTAACTATGGAGGTGACCCCCGATAAGATTAAACATGCATTTTTTCCATTGTCTCAGAACGCACCTCAGGGCCGGACAGTTATACTAGCATATTTTTCTATGTTTTCTGGGAAACAACCCGTCCGCAAATTACTGAAATGGTACGAAGTTTTTTCAACTCCCTTAACATCCACCCACTCTTGAACCAAACTAACCTCACCCTAATCCCAAAAATAGAACACCCTTCTAAACCATCACAGTATAGATCGATAGGACTCTGCAATGTCTCGTACAAAATCATCTCCAAGATACTAGTCAATCGCATAAGACCTATCCTTCCCTTCTTAATTAGTCCTTATCAAAGTTCCTTCGTTCCCCAAAGAGCAATCCATGACAACATCGCAATCGCCGAAGAGCTTTTCCACTACATCAAATCATCAAGTCAAACCAAGGATCCTAAAGTAGCACTCAAACTTGATATACAAAAAGCTTATGATTGACTAGACTAAGGTTTTATCAAACGCGGGTTCACCATGCTAGGTTTTCCGGAAACCTTTGTGGATTACATCATTCTTTGCATCTCCACGGTAACCTACTCAGTCAACATCAACGGAACACCGCACATATACATTACCCCCACTAGAGGAATAAGGCAAGGAGACCCCCTTTCTTCTTATATCTTTATCATTTGCGCGGACATACTGTCAACAAATTTGGCAAATTTAGAAAAGCAAAAATAATAATAGAAGGACTCTGTATTTCAAAGAAGACCCCCCCCCCAATCCTACATCTCATGTATGCGGATGACCTGCTAATAACCTATAAAGCAACAACAAGAGGCATAAATCATCTAAAGAGACTACTACATGCTTATAACACCTCAGCAGGTCAACATATCAACACTTCAAAATCAAAGATTATTCACCACCCGAGGCTTGACCAACAACAAATAGACGATCTCCAACAACCTTTTGGTATGCCAACAACTTCAACCCCACCTACCTACCTAAGAGTGCAATTTAAACAAGGAAGAATATCACAACATATTTTTGCACCCCTCTTTCAACGACTGGATCGCAAGGAAAAAGGATGTATGACCAAATGCTTAACACAGGTAGGAAGAATGGTCCTCATAAAACACTCACTTACACATACATCCAACCACCTCATGCAAACACAGATGCTTCAAAGACATATCTATAACAAAATGGATCACATCACAAGGGTTTCTTCTGGGGACACGACTCAACCGTCCGGAAGATGCACCCAATAGGATTTGATAAGCTCATCCAACCTAAATCAAAATGAGGATTAGGAATTCGCAGCAGCAAAGAGCATAAAGAGGCCCCCCTCATGAAGAGAATCTGGAACATCCATGAGAAACCAAACTCGGTAGTGGCTTTGCTTTATAGTAAAAAATACCTAAAACACCAACCCATCCTTCAAAATATCCCCCCTCCCCCCCTCTTCCCTTAGCCCCCACTGGAGACAGCTGGCTACCCTCAAACCCACATTAAAAAAAACACCTCTTCCACCAAATAGGAAACAACTTAAATATCCCAATCCAAGCAAACTGGATCCCACATATCGAAAATACCATTGACCCTTTTCATTGCTACCCAATACAATCGGTTTCCGATATCATTGACCCTTCAACCGGGTCCTGGAACCACGAAAAACTAAATACCCTTCCCCCACCCATAATACAAAGAATTGTCAACCTTCACCTCCCACAACAAAACCTGCCAGATAAAATTATTTGGACGTTCACAAAATCAGGGAAATACACTACGGCTTCGGGATACAAATGCCTAACAGACGCTTCTGATCTGCAGCAACACCAACCACTACCACAATCCAACTACCTATGGACAATACCCTATCCACCAAAAGTACAGTTTTTCTTGTGGAAAGAACTTAACGAGGGTCTTCCAACCCTCAAAGTCCTTAACCGGATCCACCTCACCAACTCAAACATTTGTTCCCAATGCAAGTCAGATCCTGAAACAGCAATACACATCCTTCTTCATTGTTCGATAGCTACAGATGCTTGGAACCTCCTACTCCCCCGACTCTCCACTCCACAAAAAACCTTTCAGGGCATTCCGTTATCTGTAAACCGTCAAACAACTATAGCCCAACTCATTCAAACACAAACTCGAAATGAAGCCACCACAGCTTTTTGCTTTCTATTCTGGTCTCTTTGGTTAGCCCGAAATGATGTACTGTACAACCAAAAGAAAACACACCCAACAAACATAACGCAAATGGCTATCAAACTTCAGCAAGACTATACTTTGGATCAACACAGACTTCCATCGGTGCTACCAGGCATGGACTTACCTACAAACCCTGCACACAGGATCCCACACTCAACCACAATTTTGGTAGGCTGGAGCAAACCCCACACATACTGGATCAAAATCAACACGGATGGGGCAGGTAGAGGTCACCCAGGTTTTGCTGGTGCGGGTATCATATGCAGAAACGAACAAGCTATCACAATCCTAGCCATCGCACAACCTCTAGGGATAACGAACGCCCTCACCGCAGAAACTTGGGCCATGCTTATCGTGACGAGAACGGCTACAGATCGAGAATGGCCAAAAGTACAATTCGAAACGGATTCACAAAACCACCTACACTTTTTAAACTCAACAACCGTGCCACCTTGGTACCTAAACAACATGATAACAGAAATCAAAACTAGAATGACCCAAATCCCACACTGCACCGTAAACCACAATTACAGGGAAGGGAATCGGACGGCAGACGGGATAGCAAACAAAGCGGCGGATGACAGCGCTTCAGCAAACTTATCGACAACCATCTGGGATCATATAACACCACTTTGTATTAGCCCTATTGTAATGGTAGACTCTATAGGGACAACGTACCCCGTATAATTTCATCATAATCTTAATAACTCTTATGCTTTAAAAAAAAAAAAAACAATGAAAAAAAAAATCAGCCCACGTGCAAGCACTCAGCTTGTTGCCATAATAGCAATAAGCCAAATGTCCAACAAATGCGAGCCAAACACGCACCCTAACTAATGCTAAATACTTTTTTCTTACAAGATGCAATTTTGTGTAATAAAAGCTGTAGGGTGGTGTGTATCTCTTTTGTTACGAAATCAAATAAGAGATAGAAACCCCAAATTGATACTACAAACAAACAAAGGTTTAGGGATCTTGAAAATCGAAAGTTGATAATCAAGTTTCTGAATTCCATTTGTTTTCATCATCATCTGTTCAATTTTGGGAATTTTTTCATCTATCATCAATGGATGGAAATTGTGAGGAAGATGCAAATCCTAATTCTCTAACTGAAGATTTGTTGATTGAAATTCTATTATGGCTACCTGTAGTATCCCTTTTACGATTCAAGGCTGTCTGCAAGTACTGGCGATCGATTATCGAAAGCTCAGATTTCATCCATCGACATGCCACTTTCGAAAACTCCACAAGTAAGTTGGGTAATTTCATCTTTCAATATCGTCCTAAACACATTAAGCGCTATGACTACAAACCATATTTTTTCGTGCTATCTTCGTCTCGTGGTAGTGGTGACGGCGGAGAAGAACAAGATTACGGGCAATGGAGTTATAAAAACTTAGGTATCTCACCACATTTAAGTGATGGGGATGAGTATGAAATGTATGCTAGTTATCCTCCTCAAGCAAATATGGTGGGTTCTTGCCATGGCATCATTTGTATACATGATCCTCATCTTAGGGATGTTATCCTCTGGAACCCTGCAACTAAGAAGTATAGATGTCTCCCTAAATCATTACCCCTCCTAGATGAATTTGGCGTACTAAAGTCAGAGTTTGTTTTGTTTGGTTTCGACTGCGAAACGCATGATCACAAGGTCTTACAGATCACTTTTTTTAAAATTGATAATGAAGTTGACATCACACAACGAAACAGGATTCAGATATATAGCTTACAGTCGGATTCTTGGAGGTGGTGCATCGATGCCAATTTGCGTGGCCACTCTTATAAATCCAATACTGAAAATCAAGGTCGATATCATAATGGTAGTTATTATTTCTTAGGAAATAATTTTATCCGAAAAGAAGTAATTATGAATTCTGTCCCATATTGGTATAGTGATCCGGAGCCAGTGGTTCTCTCCTTCAATTTCAGCAGAGAAAGTTTCAGGATGATTCCCGGTCCATGTGATAACTTTGATTTAGATGTCATAGGAGGTGACCGGGGAAAGATTGCTTGCATTACATTTGATTTTAATGGTACTCATGATGTATACGAAGTGTATACTTTGGATGATTACAGTTGTAGTGCTACAAACAGTAACGGATACTCATGGAGTAAGTCACATGCGTTCACTGTAAACTTTCCTAATGGTGGCATGGGTACCTAGGCAATTACAAAAAATGGAGTGTTTGGTTTTCTATGTGGTATTGGAGGTGGTCTGGTGTTTGTCAACTTTCTTACATCTGACATGAAGGATATTGAAATTATTGATGGCTCTTTGGAAGGTCTAGGCTATATAATCAGAGCCGATGTTTACAAAGAGAGCTTACTCTCAATCGATAGTGTTGTGCCTAGCAGCAGCAGCAGCAGAAGTTAATAGACATGAAATCCACCATTCACAACTTTGGAATGCTGCTGCTAAACGTTTTTATCTTTCTATTTGTCCAAATGAATAAAGTCCAATCAAATATCATGGGATTCTTTGTGGGTTTTGACATACTTGGTACCTCTAAACAACAGTTTATTGATTCGTTGCATTTGATTACAGTAATTTATTTTTATGGTGTTTTTTGTTTGTTTTTGTTACGTTAATGTTTCCTTGGTAATTCTACCTGGGAAGGCCGAGCTCCCATTGAACCCTGGATGGCAGGGATGGTTGGAACGTTTCAGTGGACCTATCAGCATTCTTGGCGAAGATCAAAAGCTAGCTATTATTGCTTCAGGTGAAATTGGTCTAGTTCTTTTGATATCCAGGAGGAAATCAAGATGGCACAAAATGAATATCTTGAACTTTCTAAACATTCAAACTGCCAAACAACCCTCATAGTTACCGCCCCAAGTAATCTACCAGTTGATAGCAGGATGATAAGAAAATTGACAGTCTTGCAGGGATTTGAAATGCTTGGTGATTACCTTAACTACTTTGGTTCCATCGGATGACTTATTATTCTACACAAAATGCTCAAATATCACATGATGACGAACCTGTTAAATGGTAGAGTTTTTTTGCAGCAGACTCCGTATTCTCTGGTGAACAGAGGAATTGTGAGCTGGGGACTCGGCGAGTATTTACCATGGATAAGAGATACACAAGTGGAGGAAGATCAAAGCCGCAAATACTAAGGTTGCGAGTGGAATAGAAAGTACTAAGCAGCATAATAACAGAGTAAGGTAAAAGCCTAAATTTGATACTGAACTATTTTTTGCGGAAAACCGATTCAAAATGATTCAGTTTTACAGAAGATGAACTCCCGGAAAAACGTTTTGAACATGAACTAGAGGATAAGGATAAACAAGTCGCACGTTTAAATCTCTCTAACCTATTATTGTGCATGTGTTTCTTTATAATGATAAACAAGTTGCAAGTTGCAGTTGCTTTAAAAGTAAGTTATGATAAATAACTGAGAAAGGTATCAATCCATAATGAATTGCTTCTCCTTCGCAGTTGCACGGGAGCTTCTCGATTGTACTTCTCTATGCGCACCACAAATCCAACTGCTGTTCGTCAAGTTCAAACTGTATTTGATGACTATCTATATAAATACCTGCAACAACTCATTACAGCAGATGGGCCTGGTTTTGGTCCCTTGCAATTTCGTCTAGCTACACTTCCTCTCAGAGATGGTGGGTTGGGTATCTATAGCATGTCAGACACAAGTAATTACTGTTACCTTGCTTCTTGGGCCCAAACCAAATCCTTGCAAGACAACATTCTTCGTAAAGCAGGTTCTACCAGTACAAGTGCTACCTTTCAATATGCTCTTGACAATTACATTCAGGTACGTGGTTCCTTACCTTCTTCCTTCAGCATTGACGACACTGCCCCCATCTCATGAGATCTTTGGTAGTCCCATACTTCGAAGCTGTGAAGAAGGAAATGCCAACCAAATACTGTATGACAGAACGGGATTTTGCTCTTCGGCAATGCAACAAAATCAAGCATGCCCAGGATTACCTCTTGGCATGTCTTATTAGTGGGTTTAACCAAAGTATTGGGTCACGCCAATTTAGCTCAGTACTCTGTTATCGCTTAGGCATCCCTCTTTTTACAGTTGGTGGAACTTGCCCCAGTTGTAATAAAGAGATGGACATTTTTGGTGATCACGCTTTACACTTTGCAAGTGATGTTGGCTATAAATTTCGTCATGACTTGGTGCGTGATACTTTGGTGGATGTCTGCTTCAGAGCGTGTGTCCCAGCTGGAAAAGAGATAGGGTTGGGTCTTTTTTCAGAGGATGGTTCTGAGTTGAGACCTGCTGACCTTTTGGTTTACAATTGGGATAATGGTAAAGACATTTGTTTTGATGTCACTGGTGTCTCACCTTTTACTGGCGTTGGTGTCCGTGCTTTTAGGCCTGGCCTTGCTATCTCCAATGCAGTCACTCGTAAGCGGAACAAATATGTAGACAAATGCAATTCGCATGGTTATAGCTTTGGTGTCTTGGCTTTTTCCACTTTTGGTAAGCTCAGTGATGACATGGTGACTTTCCTGAAGAGATTGAAGAATTGTATTGCGAGTCATGATTTGAATGTTAAAATTATCAATTACTTGTTTCATAGAATAGGGCTTGTCATTCAGAAAGGAGTTGGAGCTCAGATTGTTTCTAGGTTTCCAGCTAACTCGTTGTAATTTCCCTGGTTTTTATATAAAGATTTGAAAAAAATAATAAGAAGAAGAAGAAGAAGAAGAACGAGCCCTAGCTCAGCTGGTCATCCCCGTTCCCCGAAGTTTCATGCGTTCCAGGAGGTCCCAGGTTCAAGTCTCTAATGGCGTAATATTGCAGGAATTAACATGGAAGGTAGTGTTAGTTTGCCCCCCTTGTGACACAATCTCCCCCCCCCGCTTCGGCTCCCCTTGGCAAGGTTACCCAAAAGGCTCGCTGGTAGGCTAGCACAGCAACCTGTTCAATTAATGTAGTAGTATGTCGTTGGAGCCTAGCTTGTTAGTCTTCCAACTAGTTTCATGTAATAATATAATCAATAATAATAATAAAAATCTGTTGGCAACTTTAAATAATAATAATAATAATATATAAGGTAGTGTTAGTTTGCCCCCCTTGTGACACAATCTCGCCTCCCCTCCCGCTTCGGCTCCCCTTGGCAAGGTTACCCATGAGGCTCGCTGGTAGGCTAGCACATCAACCTGTTCAATTAATGTAGTAGTATGTCGTTGGAGCTTAGCTTGTTAGGCTTCCATCAAGTTTCATGTAATAATATTAAATAATTTAATAATTATAAAAATTATATAATAATAATGATAATAGTAATAATAATAAATCACCGTTAAAATTCCTGACTTTTGTTGTAAACAAGAGTCTCAGAGAAAGAAAAACAAAGACATACACTTAGAAAACCAACTAGAATTGTTAATGCAGCATCTCAAACAAAGCAAGATGACCATTAGACCCTGAGAAAAGCAATATCACTGCTGCAGTTATGATTTCTGGACTTACTGTCACTGTGTGTTAACCTCATGAGATCAGATCGCCGGTAGGCAATATGGATCTCTGCTAACAATTCCTCAATCAATTTGTTGGCGACACATTTGATAAATGGCTTGACATTAAGTATTGTTACAAGCCTCTGCGATGCACGATTGACGTTGATACTTCCTTGCATGATCAATCCATTAGTTTTAAAATCCTCATAAATTTTTCCAAGATCGTCGTAAAGACTATGCTTTTTCCATTCCCGGCCACAGAAATCCCTCGCTGCTTGCTGCTTCAAATTTTGCTTTACAATACCACCCTAGCCCTTGGAATCAAAGTACACATCCGGCCAGCCGTTGTAGAGATTATTTGCCAGTGTTTTATCCTTGGTGATCAACTGCAAAACAAAATGAATTAACTAACTCTTTGACCATTTACTTCAATAAAGACTTTGACTGGTGATGAATGAACACCCAGCCTCAAGTCAACATATTAACAGTGCTCTAGCAGTTAAATTACATTGTGTTGGATGAAATGGAAAACCGTCGTGGTAAATTTATTCCATTGGAATAAACTTATTCTATGTACTTATAATTCTGAGCATAATTAAACACAGCAATTAATTAAATGACAAGAATTCTTGAAAAAGAAATTCTTCATAAAGTAGAAAAATCAAGTAAGAATTTTGAACAGACTTTAAAGAACAACCTTTTTCTTTTGAAGCATAAGAACAACCTTTGTATATAAATAACTTCCTTTTTTTCCTTTTATGTAACATTCAGCTCACGAAGAGATGGTGCATGTTGTTGTTAAAAAATAAAAAACACAAAACAAAACATAACGAAAACAACTGGGAATTCCGAGCTTTAGCAATAAGGAGAAACGTAAAGAGAAGATTGAAATGAACAAACATGTTGTTAAGAAACAAAAAACAAAGCAAAAACAACTGCGACGAACAGATAAAGAAAAATACCTAACATTAGAAATAAAGAGAAAAGCAATGAGACCGATCAAAAAAAAAGAAAAAAGAGAAAAGCAATGAGAATATATCTTATTAATTTAGTGACAGACGGGATAATAACGTACTGGAGAGGAAAAAATTGAACAAAAACATTTAAATGAAAAAAAATGGAACAAACATTTAAATATATACCTGATGTGTATCGAGTATCACACCTGGACCAGCCGGCTCGCGATTGCTTCCAAAGTTGGGCCACAAACCATGTATTGTAAACTTGTTTGGAAGCTCAATTTTCCAAAGGCCATCACATTTTCTTCCATACTTTGGGTTATTGCACAAGGACTAGGGAAACTGAATCACAAGACTGTAATTGTTGAAACTAACAGGTGTTTGAGTTGGAGCTGCAGGCTTATTTTCTTCGAGATTGTGAATAGATAATGATAAAATTGATGAAATAGAAGTTGAAAAGAGTAGTAAGAGGAGGAGAAATGAGTCTTGCTTCATCTTGAACTAGAATGAAGATGATCTGCAGCTAGAGAGAATGAATGATATGGGAAAATCAACACACAAGAGTTAACAAGGGTATTTATAGAGTGATTATTGTTTGTAACCATATAAAGTTTACCTACTCGCTGTTTACCCGAAGTAGCATACTCCTCTTAACACTATCAAATAATTTATAAACTGAAAGGAAGTTTTTGTTATGCATCACCATCTCCTTTAATACTTGTCCATTGCTAGTGATCAGTATCCTTCTCCTTCTCACAATTAATTACAATTATGTATTTATACAGCAAAGTCAAGTGTTTCGATTCTAAAAATTAAAAAATAATGTTACATGTGTATAAATTTCAAAAAAAAGAGAGGAGAGATCGTTTGTTTATACATGCCGAAGGTCAAGCAACAATCACTATTAAACACATGGCACAATCAAAATGCATTCTTAGAACAACACATGCCCAACCAAGGGTATACGTGGTGTCATTTCCAATTACAAAACCCTAATAAAGACTTAAATGATTGATCTAAATGTTTGTCTTTCTTCATTTAGCTAATAATAGTAAAAATAAAGGAAGAAGTTTAAATGAAGATGAAAAAAAAAAATTCAAATCCGAGTCATCAGTGCGTCCAAACAAGATGTGCACGGGGCGCGCATATTGGTGCATCGGACACGGACACGACTCAAAAAACGGAGCGTCCGTGCAACCCAGATGGTTTCCATTCTACTTCTCCGGGCATAAACATATAAACTTAATTGTCCTCTAAGGGTATTTAAGAGAAATCAGTTTCATTTAATTTGGATTTTATTTTTCGGTTAAAATAACAATCCCAAAAAAACAGTGAAAAATCCGATACAAAATAATAGTTAAATAATCTTGTTATCGTGTATACGGGTATCCACGTTAACAAGACCCAAAAAAACAAATACCCTATTACTTTATGTGGTATCATTTTGATGTAAATCAGAATTCATTTATGCCTACCCTTAACGGGTCAATGCCCGAAAGTGTTTTCAACATAAAGCTATTTACTAAAGATGTCTAGTTTTTTAAAAATTCCGAAAAATGTATAATATGTACACATTATACATGTGGTTTCTTGATATTGTGTACACAATATCAAGAAATGGGTACACATTCAAACATTTTTGGTAATTTATAATATTTTTGGGAATAACTAAAGAAAACTATACACCTTTGGAATTTTCTCCACACTACATAGTAACTCTAAACTTGATGAGAATAACCATTACTGATAAGTGATAACCATGATTTAGAAGCAGCGCTGCTATGGGTCCTACCTAAATAACCATGAGCTAATATTGAAATGACACGTAGGTAGGGAGGTTCACTCATTATTAGTCACTAGCTGCCTTGCAATAAACATCGTAGATTTCTACTTTCTTGGTACTTGGTTGGTAGCAGTAGTTCCCGTTGACAGTTGGGTCTGTGCCATCTCCGTGCCAAGGTCCCAAAAGGGTTTCAACCATTCCTGGTTATCTGGTGTGTGGATCATGCTGCATACTATCGTGGTCCAGTGGTCCTTTTCCTCCTACACTTCCACTATGGAGGCTATATGTTTTTTTTGCATGCACATACATGATCGCTTTTACGTGCAATTACGAAGATTGAAACAAATATTTGTTTGAAACTCCAAAATTATCATGTAACAGGATTGTTAAGAGTCTGTCACGTGGCCTACGTTGTAACACTTAATCACATCGCGACTAACAATTTAGAGAAATTGGGTCAATTGTCCAAATGTTTTTAAAACATGGTTCTAATAGACGAGTAAAAATTAGTATGGGTGAAATGGACAAAAAAAAATGAATGAATTTGAATTTATCCTGGCTTAAACTTAGAAAATAGCGAGGATGAAACTGGATGCATCCTGATGTAGATTAAAAATAAGAAAAAGTATTTGAAAATGGGTGGGCTGAAGCTGTTTACATCCTGGCTATTTTTACATTCTCGTCCATTTAAATAACATCAAATTTTACATGTCTTTTTTGTTGGGTGCAATAATCAAAAACAAGGAAAAATCAAATAA
This sequence comes from Papaver bracteatum, assembly GCA_023529315.1. Taxonomy (NCBI): domain Eukaryota; kingdom Viridiplantae; phylum Streptophyta; class Magnoliopsida; order Ranunculales; family Papaveraceae; genus Papaver; species Papaver bracteatum. The sequence continues at coordinate 1,367,333 of JAJJWX010003164.1, forward strand.
ACAAAACTTATTGATACTTAGCTTTGTTATAATGGAAGTGATTGCTTTGAAGAAATGAACAAGATCCTCACATCTCCGCAACAACAACAAGGCAAAACTTAGGAAAACAGAGTGAGTCACGTGTTCAACACACTGTCCTTAAGACATTGGTGCCCGACTATACTCAAGAGTGATTCTATAGCCCTCACAGGACGGATATCTCCAGAATAAAACAACCTACTACACCTACTACTAGCATATGTAGTAGATGCTCAACTTGATCTTGGCAACTCCGAAAAACTCCGAAACAAAACCTTAAGGAAAAACGCGAACTCTTAACAACACAATATAAGAATATTTTTCCTTGGGGGTCCCTCTAAAATATAGAGAAACCCCTTTCCCGTAGATTTTACAAAGTAGTGAATTTGTTTATATAATTGACAAATACAACTTAAGAAGAGCAACTCCCCGATGTGGGACTAAAAATCTTATATAGTCTCTTAAAACAACTAAAAAGTGGAAACTCCAAGGTGTGGAACTAATAAGTTTTTCATTCACAAAAGAAAACAATATATTATAATTTTTATTAAAACTTTAAAAATCAGATTTTATTAATCGTTTTCCAACAATCCTTCATATGAATGAAAACTCAATAAAACACGAAAACACAAAGAGATCTTGGTAAATCAACAACACAATCTCACGACCTGAATTAACTGAACAGACAGACAGATTGTGCATGTTGAAGTCATACTAGCCATTCCAACGTCATCTCCCTCACACAACAGTATGTTGACCCCAGGGTCATACTATGGATTGCAAAAAACATATAGTATAGAGAGCTTTCATCTTTAATTCCTCACAAGTGAGACTAAAGGTTCCTTTGACCAAAGTGACAAAGCATGAACTGGTGAACCCTTAGTGACCCTTAGGTCCTCAGTTCCAGTAATACCAAAACCATCAAAACGAAAATCACATAAAAAAAAACGCAGGAAATATCATTTTAGGCAGAGGTGTCCATGAGGTATTAAACCTTTCCTTAGTGAGATATTACCAGAATTACTTACTAGAGGCGGTGAACTATGTCTTGAACTTCTAGTGTTTGATGTAATTCGCAATAACGACCACTGATGATATCTCCAAGGTTGCTACTAAGCTCGTGCTGTTCTGTACAATTTGGCCCTAGACATATCCTATTTCACAGAATTCTCTAGAGAATAAAAGCTCATATTCTCATAGGAATCAGCCCCACTTCCTCATTCAGATAGGTAAGTTTTCATAAAGAGTGTTACTGCTACACTCCACTTTAATATTAAATTGAAACTATATAATATTAAGACTTCTTAAAAGTCATCCTTCACATGCAGTCACACTATCACGTCTACACCATAGGGAAGGGCCAGATAATAAAATTCTCTCATAGTGTTTATCGCTACCCACCACAAATTAGTTGTCTCATTCAAAACCTTGATCTTGGGATCTCCAGTCAGTAAGTTTGAGTATCCTTCATGGAAAGTTTAATTTATGAGCTTAAGCCCTACCCCCCTTGATGCATTTCTAATTATCTCTTTGGATAACCCTTTCGTCAGAGGTTGCTCGATATTCTCCTTGGACTTTATCCAATCAATGGAAATAACGTCGATTGAGATTAGTTATTTTTAGCTTTAGCTATTATAGCTTGGCTAACACAATGTATATATATATCTGGAACAGGCCTATGCCAGAGAGGAATGTCTTCTAAAAAGCATCGTAGGCACTCAGCCCCCTCTCGTGCTTTTATTCAACGCAATACTCTCATATTCCATAACGAATTGAGCAATATATGTTTGTTTGGAAATATTCCAAAAACAAACCCTCCTGCTAGAGTGAAAACATATTCACTCATAGACTTAGACTTCTCTGAGTCAACTATCCAATTTGCATCACAAAGTCCCACAAGGACAACAAGATACCTTTCATAAATCAAACAAAAGATAATAGAGTATTTTAGGTACCGTAATACTCTACTAAGTGCATCCCAATGCTCTTTCTCTAGACTATAAGTATTTCTACTTAACTTACTCAAAATATATGCAGTATCTGGACTCTTACAGTTCATTAAATTCATCAGACATCCTATAACTCTTGAGTTCAAGTTAAGATACTCTATTACCCTTATTTTTCTTGAGTCTACAAGAAGAATCGTAAGGAGTACAAGTAGGCTTACAATCATACTGATTGTATCTCTTAAGAACGAATTTAATATAATGAGAATGACTAAGAATATAGATATTATATTATCTTCTAATACTCATCCCTAAGATCACGTGAACAGGGCCTAAGTATTTCAAGTCGGCGTTCTCATTCAGCGCATGTTTTTTGTGGAATTAATCATATCTATGTTTGTATCAAGTATAAGCATATCATCAACACACAAGAATACAATCACACAGGATTTCTGAACAAGTTACTTATAAATATACTTGTCAGATTCATTAACTTAAATCCACTACTCATTATCACATGACCAAATCTTCCATGTCACTGTTTACGTGCTTATTCGAAAACCATACAAAGATTTGTTAAACTTACAAACTTTGTCTTCAAAACCTTTCACTAAAAAGTCCTCAGGTTGGTCTATATAAATTTCTTTATCTAATTCACGGTTTTAGAAAAGCTGTCTTAACATCCATCTGATGTATCTCTAAGTTGTTTATGGCAGCAAAATCAATTAGCATCTTAACGGAAGTAATTCTCGTCACAGGTGAATAAGAATCTACATATTCTTTGGTTTATAGCCTTTAGAGACCAACATAGACTTATATTTTTCCACATTTTCATCTACTTTACGTTTCCTCTTAAAGACTCATTTACATCCTATGGTCTTACTCCCTAGAGGAAAATTAGAAAGCTCCCAAGTCTGGTTCTAACGGACTGAGTCCATTTCACTAAATGAAACTTCTTATCAGAATGGGGTTTCAGTAGATATTTAGGCTTCTTTACAAGTCTTGGGCTCATACTAAGCTAGGAATTTTGTGAAGTCAGCTTCATAAGAAGTCTCAAGTCTATTTTTTTTACTTCTCTTAGGCTCAACCTCAACTTCATCTTCCTTTAAAATAAGTTCTAACTATTTGAAAATAAATCTAGGGGATAAACAACACATCTCTAATGAGGTACATGTTTAAGAATAAACATGTTCAAAGAACTCAACATCCCTAGATTCCGTAATAATATTCATACCAAACTTCGGTTCAAGTGGTTATATTGTCTAAACTTCGGCTCAACTGCTAAGAACTTATACATATATGTGTTACCACAACAATGTTTATATCCCCTAGTGGTTATATTGTCTAAACATTCATTTCAATCATTGAAACATTCTCAGAGGACGTCATATAGTTGTTATTCATAAACTAGTTTTCATCAGAGCAATTTCCAAAGTCATTGTAAAATAACATGACTTTCGTCACTATGCAAAGATGAACTTGGCTAAAGCGAAAGCTTTACCGACATACATTTCGAGAAATAGATAAGAGAGATATACTCAGCTTGAAATGTCACATGTGTATATTCTTAGTATATATAGTAAAACGACTTTTGTCTCAAGATAGGAGATAGAGTAGATAGACTTGTGAGTGATAGATAAGTTCAAGTCTCCACATACCTTTTAGTCGATGAAGATCCACTGGTTCCTTGAGTAGTCCTTCATCTTGTATGATGATTTCCATGGAGTTCTTGAGCTCAACTACACTTTCTATCCTAGTCTGAGACCTTAGCTATAGTAGACTATAAATCAAGACTTTATAGTTTTGATCACTAACATTGACAAACATGCTTGAGATAGCAACACATGCGAGTTCAACCGAGTAATGCTCTAACAGATATACTGTTTCATTCCTTGGTTTATATGAAATCGTTCCTTATAGTATTTAAGGTATCTGCCTGAGGGGTGGGAAGAACATGAATTTTTACATTCCCATACTTTCCTCTGCTTTCCACCTTCGAATGAGGGTTATTACCTTAAATACAATGTTTGGTCTAATGAGGAACCTATCATGTGATCGGTACGAATATTCTTATAGGAGAACTAGTTGATTCTTGTGAAAAATAAATAAAATATGAATGGTTTTCTCGAGTATTAGATTTAAATTTATGTGATGCCTTATTGATGTTGTTTATGCAACGATGCACAATGTCAGGGATATTCCTTTTAATGTGAAATGCTAACATATATGATAGGTGATGTATCTAGATATTCATGCGAAAGATTCAACGCGAAGTTATATTAGTATGCTTTGGTCAAATAATAATGTAAGCAACTCGTAAGACTTGTTTTGAATTTATACTTATATCGATGAGGGTACGTCCCCTTAGAATTTCCTCGTGCCTCAACGCGACCTTTTTATTGCCTCAGTTTCTTTCGTGCCCCTTTGTTATTTATATTCGCATGATTTTTTTAGGTCTTATTTACCTCCTAAGTAAGGTATTATTTCCTTTATATGCATAAAGAACTTAAAGGACTTATGGTATCCTTGGGAAAGATCTTCAACCAGTTGGGCGGAGAAATCTCAGTTCCATGTTCTCTTGCGAGTCATTGGACATCAATCTCGCCTTATCTGTGTTAGTATTTTTACCTCCTCATGTCATATTTGTGACAATATACCAGGTCTTAGACACTCCTATGATTACAAAGCCCCAACACTTTGCCTTCTTTGACACAATTCAGCTCCCTAGTGGAGGGTTCCGTCCATTTATATTCCCCCCTAAGGACGTCACCCCTAACCATTCCATTTTGGCTCCTCCCATCCAGTTATGCGATAATCAGAGTTACCGTGACCTCATTCCCTCCGCCTATGCGGCTTATGGGATGAGATCACACCCTAAGTGGGGTTTCTTTGGACTGAATGTATCCAAGCCAGGCCTTTTTCTAACTCCACTGGTAATGTTTCTACACCCCATGCCAGAGAACTTATTCGCTGAGTGGTTCGTTCTCAGTGGCCTCCAGCAGATAGGCTTTTATTTCACCCCAATATAAGTGACTTCTCTAGGATTTTACCAATATGACGAGCGTTAGAGCTTATTGATGCCTCTTACGTGATCGTGCTAAAACGTCGTCGCATAATCACGCGAACAAAGTTGACACGCCAAAATTGGGTACCCATCTTCCCTAATTAGAGGTTTTAAATAGTAACTTATTGCCCCCTATTGAGGTCTTACGAGATGATTGTGTAGACTTTGGTTCTCCCTTGACTTGTTCGCTTAAAGAAAGAAATTTGCTTCATATTAATATTTCTTGGGTTGATACATAGCTTGCTTTCTTCACTACATCATTTTTGGTATTGTGGGCGTCGTTCCTTCGCATACACTTTTTGCAAGATAAAGAGAATGCGATAGATGATCTCCCTTCTCTCCTTGTCTTTAGGAAAAGATTTGTCCTTTAGCGAAACCTTTTTTGTTATTACGCTTGTGGATTTTCTACGGTGTTCTGTCGTTTAATTCTTCAACTCTTGTTAGTGTGGATGTGTTTTGGGGCACATCATTGGCACCTTGGTTTCTCCTTACTGCTGCTTGAATGTAGCTCTCGGGCTGAGCCATCCTTGCACATTGTCCATTCTAATACAGTTCTCTCCTGCTTGTCTCATCCCTTTTTTCCCGTATTGATACACTTCGTCCCATAGTTTCCCATCTATCTGTTTCGCTCTTTCATGCCTTTCAATGTCTCTTTATCTACATGATCTTTGTAACTTTCTCCATATTCTATCCCCAATTCATACTCTCGTAAAAAAAATTTTAAGTTCTAGTTTCCTATCATCAACTGTCCATGCTCTTGAGCAATATTGACTCGTTCTTCAATCAACATTTTTCTGTTTCTTTCCATCGTGCGAACTTCTCCTCGTATTCTCGTTGGGTGACGATAATCTCCTCATCCTGCCATTTGTGGTATGACTGATATTCTTTCGTTTGCAATGGCAGTTAGCATTGGCCTTTCCGGGTAGTATGACTTGATCCATTCTGTCCAATATTGTATGTTTTCCATAATAGCAGCCAATTTATTCCCACTTCTTTTGTTAAAGTCGCCTCTTTGCATCATTAAAACTTTCGACGTTTTGAAGCGAAGAGGCTTGAGAGAAGGTCTCTGAATCAAGATAAGGAGATGTCGCGTTTTGAAAAATGAAAACAGTGAGATAATTTCATAAGAAAAACAAGGTAATGGTGTTGTGTATACCACGGTTTCATGATGGAGAGAAAGTGAGAACAACTTCATTGAATGTTGCAAAAAAGTGGTGATACTTTCTCAAAATTTCATGGTGGAACAGAAAATGAAAGTGGTGTAGAACTTTAGAGCAATAATGGTGGGTTCTCATGTTGGACAGAAAGATGATGGTAACAAAAAATAGCTAACACACTTCGAAAGATGATTTCTAACTGGTAACTAGCAGGTGAGGATAAATCCTCCATGTTTCTAGCGCAAAAATATAGTTGTGTAAATGACACAACTACACCATTTGCAATGATAATAATACAAAACTTAAGCCATATGTATTAACTCAAACATTAATGATATTATTCACCACTTTGACACTAGAGTGATCTTCTTGAACACTTTGTATTGAATGTATGGAATTCTTACAATGATCACAAGATGGATTTGTATACAACAATGAAGAAATATAATATGAAAGCTAAGTTCTAATGGCTTCTTCTATTTTACTTGATAATATCTTTAGCTTTTCTATCTCAACCGATATCTCTCTATCTCAATCATTCTTGAGCCCTTATATAGGAAATTACATCAGTAGAAGACAACTCTGATTCATTGCAAGATCTTAGTTGACTGATCATATTTCAGTTTGTCTTATTCGCCAAGATTTTGGGAAGATGTCACTGTCATTCGCGCTATCCACCATGTCCTTCGCGCAGGTCCTCTTGACCCTTTCTTTGTTCTGTCTTCATCGCATAATTGTTTCTTCGCACTCTCTCCTTATTGTCTTGCTACTAAGCTTCGCCTTGATCTTCGATTATTGTAATACCTTCATGTTTGGAGTTGTCTTATCTGGGGAGAAGTTAAGTTATGTCATGTACGATATTTCACCCCTATAATAGGAGTGCTCAATTTAACTTCCCTTTACTCCACTCTAAAATAGTTCAAGATTCTCGAATCATCAGTTGTATTGAAAATAAAACCCTTGCACCTTTGATTGCGCCTTCAGAAAACACTTTGTTATGCAAGTTTCAGTAACCCGACCGTATCTCCCCATTTTAATAACAGCAGTCCCCGCACGGAAATAGGGATTATAATAACCAAAATTGAGAAACGATATAGTTTTCAAACACAATGGAAAATAATCGACCAGATGGGTTTTTTTACTTAGGATTCCGAGGAGACCCTTACACCTAGAAAAATAACCAGCAAGGCCAGGACAATATCCAGGAACGCCTAGATAGAGCTTTATCCAATCAATAATGGAGAAATGCCAACCCACATGCATCAATCACGCATTTACCACGAATCGCTTCAGATCATGCACCAATTCTACTACAAACAAAAGCTCTGTACTGGCAAGGAAACAAGAACTACAAATTTGAGCATTTGTGGCTCTCCCACCCTCAATTACACCAAGGGGTAAACTCTGCTTGGGATAAATTACATGACTCAGACCCCAAATTAAACCTCCAACTGAAGCTAATCTCAACCGGTGAAACCCTTATGGAGTGGAGTAAAATAAACTTCATCCATCTACCCACTCTTATCAAGAAGTCAACGGCCAAAATCAAGCAGGAGCAATATCAATGTGCTACACAAACAGGACCAACTCTACACCATTGGCTTCTTGTAGAAAAATAACTCTGTATAGATCATCTCACATTAATAGACTTCCACGCGACCTACTGGCAACAAAGATTTAGAATATAATGGCTACAAATGGGAGATCGCAACACAACCTTCTTCCACACCAAAGCTACAATTCATCGAAGTTGTAACAACATTCAACAACTATAGGACCAACAAAATAATTGGATCCAAGATGAAAATGCTATCATCAATCTTATGTTGGATCATTTCACAGATCAATATACGGCACCGATCACGACGATCGATGAAATGTGGTTTAAAGACATCACTCTATGGCTAACTCCACAACAATGCTCTCTCCTAACTATGGAGGTGACCCCCGATAAGATTAAACATGCATTTTTTCCATTGTCTCAGAACGCACCTCAGGGCCGGACAGTTATACTAGCATATTTTTCTAAGTTTTCTGGGAAACAACCCGTCCGCAAATTACTGAAATGGTAATGAAGTTTTTTCAACTCCCTTAACATCCACCCACTCTTGAACCAAACTAACCTCACCCTAATCCCAAAAATAGAACACCCTTCTAAACCATCACAGTATAGACCGATAGGACTCTGCAATGTCTCGTACAAAATCATCTCCAAGATACTAGTCAATCGCATAAGACCTATCCTTCCCTTCTTAATTAGTCCTTATCAAAGTTCCTTCGTTCCCCAAAGAGCAATCCATGACAACATCGCAATCGCCGAAGAGCTTTTCCACTACATCAAATCATCAAGTCAAACCAAGGATCCTAAAGTAGCACTCAAACTTGATATACAAAAAGCTTATGATTGACTAGACTAAGGTTTTATCAAATGCGCGTTCACCATGCTAGGTTTTCCGCAAACCTTTGTGGATTAAATCATTCTTTGCATCTCCACGGTAACCTACTCAGTCAACATCAACGGAACACCGCACATATACATTACCCCCACTAGAGGAATAAGGCAAGGAGACCCCCTTTCTTCTTATATCTTTATCATTTGCGCGGACATACTGTCAACAAATTTGGCAAATTTAGAAAAGCAAAAAAAATAATAGAAGGACTCTGTATTTCACAGAAGACCCCCCCCAATCCTACATCTCATGTATGCGGATGACCTGCTAATAACCTATAAAGCAACAACAGGAGGCATAAATCATCTAAAGCGACTACTACATGCTTATAACACCTCAGCAGGTCAACATATCAACACTTCAAAATCAAAGATTATTCACCACCCGAGGCTTGACCAACAACAAATAGACGATCTCCAACAACTTTTTGGTATGCCAACAACTTCAACCCCACCTACCTACCTAGGAGTGCAATTTAAACAAGGAAGAATATCACAACATATTTTTGCACCCCTCCTTCAACGACTGGATCGCAAGGCAAAAGGATGTATGACCAAATGCTTAACACAGGTAGGAAGAATGGTCCTCATAAAACACTCACTTACACATACATCCAACCACCTCATGCAAACACAGATGCTTCCAGCACATATCTATAACAAAATGGATCACATCACAAGGGTTTCTTCTGGGGACACGACTCAACCGTCCGGAAGATGCACCCAATAGGATTTGATAAGCTCATCCAACCTAAATCAAAATGAGGATTAGGAATTCGCAGAAGCAAAGAGCATAAAGAGGCCCCCCTCATGAAAAGAATCTGGAACATCCATGAGAAACCAAACTCGGTAGTGGCTTTGCTTTATAGTAAAAAATACCTAAAACACCAACCCATCCTTCAAAATATCCCCCCTCCCCCCTCTTCCCTTAGCCCCCACTGGAGACAGCTGGCTACCCTCATACCCACATTAAAAAAAACACCTCTTCCACCAAATAGGAAACAACTTAAATATCCCAATCCAAGCAAACTGGATCCCACATATCGAAAATACCATTGACCCTTTTCATTGCTACCCAATACAATCGGTTTCCGATATCAATGACCCTTCAACCGGGTCCTGGAACCACGAAAAACTAAATACCCTTCCCCCACCCATAATACAAAGAATTATCAACCTTTACCTCCCACAACAAAACCTGCCAGATAAAATTATTTAGACGTTCACAAAATCAGGGAAATACACTACGGCTTCAGGATACAAATGCCTAACAGACGCTTCTGATCTGCAGCAACACCAACCACTACCACAATCCAACTACCTATGGACAGTACCCTATCCACCAAAAGTACAGTTTTTCTTGTGGAAAGCACTTAACGAGGGTCTTCCAACCCTCAAAGTCCTTAACCGGATCCACCTCACCAACTCAAACATTTGTTCCCAATGCAAGTCGGATCTGAAAAACTTGACAATACACATCCTTCTTCATTGTTCGATAGCTCTGAGATGCTTGGAACCTCCTACTCCCCCGACTCTCCACTCCACAAAAAACCTTTCAGGGCATTCCGTTATCTGTAAACCGTCAAACAACTATAGCCCAACTCATTCAAACACAAACTCGAAATGAAGCCACCACAGCTTTTTGCTTTCTATTATGGTCTCTTTGGTTAGCCCGAAATGATGTACTGTACAACCAAAAGCAAACACACCCAACAAACATAACGCAAATGGCTATCAAACTTCAGCAAGACTATACTTTGGATCAACACAGACTTCCATCGGTGCTACCAGGCATGGACTTACCTACAAACCCTGCACACAGGATCCCACACTCAACCACAATTTTGGTAGGCTGGAGCAAACCCCACACATACTGGATCAAAATCAACACGGATGGGGCAGGTAGAGGTCACCCGGAGTTTCTTTGGTGCGGGTATCATATGCGAAACGAACAAGCTATCACAATCCTAGCCATCGCACAACCTCTAGGGATAACGAACGCCCTCGCAGAAACTTGGGCCATGCTTATCGTGACGAACGGCTGAGATCGAGAATGGCCAAAAGTACAATTCGAAACGGATTCACAAAACCACCTACACTTTTTAAACTCAACAACCGTGCCACCTTGGTACCTAAACAACATGATAACAGAAATCAAAACTAGAATGACCCAAATCCCACACTGCACCGTAAACCACAATTACAGGGAAGGGAATCGGACGGCAGACGGGATAGCAAACAAAGCGGCGGATGACAGCGCTTCAGCAAACTTATCGACAACCATCTGGGATCATATAACACCACTTTGTATTAGCCCTATTGTAATGGTAGACTCTATAGGGACAACGTACCCCGTATAATTTCATCATAATCTTAATAACTCTTATGCTTTAAAAAAAAAAAAAACAATGAAAAAAAAAATCAGCCCACGTGCAAGCACTCAGCTTGTTGCCATAATAGCAATAAGCCAAATGTCCAACAAATGCGAGCCAAACACGCACCCTAACTAATGCTAAATACTTTTTTCTTACAAGATGCAATTTTGTGTAATAAAAGCTGTAGGGTGGTGTGTATCTCTTTTGTTACGAAATCAAATCAGAGATAGAAACCCCAAATTGATACTACAAACAAACAAAGGTTTAGGGATCTTGAAAATCGAAAGTTGATAATCAAGTTTCTGAATTCCATTTGTTTTCATCATCATCTGTTCAATTTTGGGAATTTTTTCATCTATCATCAATGGATGGAAATTGTGAGGAAGATGCAAATCCTAATTCTCTAACTGAAGATTTGTTGATTGAAATTCTATTATGGCTACCTGTAGTATCCCTTTTACGATTCAAGGCTGTCTGCAAGTACTGGCGATCGATTATCGAAAGCTCAGATTTCATCCATCGACATGCCACTTTCGAAAACTCCACAAGTAAGTTGGGTAATTTCATCTTTCAATATCGTCCTAAACACATTAAGCGCTATGACTACAAACCATATTTTTTCGTGCTATCTTCGTCTCGTGGTAGTGGTGACGGCGGAGAAGAACAAGATTACGGGCAATGGAGTTATAAAAACTTAGGTATCTCACCACATTTAAGTGATGGGGATGAGTATGAAATGTATGCTAGTTATCCTCCTCAAGCAAATATGGTGGGTTCTTGCCATGGCATCATTTGTATACATGATCCTCATCTTAGGGATGTTATCCTCTGGAACCCTGCAACTAAGAAGTATAGATGTCTCCCTAAATCATTACCCCTCCTAGATGAATTTGGCGTACTAAAGTCAGAGTTTGTTTTGTTTGGTTTCGACTGCGAAACGCATGATCACAAGGTCTTACAGATCACTTTTTTTTAAAATTGATAATGAAGTTGACATCACACAACGAAACAGGATTCAGATATATAGCTTACAGTCGGATTCTTGGAGGTGGTGCATCGATGCCAATTTGCGTGGCCACTCTTATAAATCCAATACTGAAAATCAAGGTCGATATCATAATGGTAGTTATTATTTCTTAGGAAATAATTTTATCCGAAAAGAAGTAATTATGAATTCTGTCCCATATTGGTATAGTGATCCGGAGCCAGTGGTTCTCTCCTTCAATTTCAGCAGAGAAAGTTTCAGGATGATTCCCGGTCCATGTGATAACTTTGATTTAGATGTCATAGGAGGTGACCGGGGAAAGATTGCTTGCATTACATTTGATTTTAATGGTACTCATGATGTATACGAAGTGTATACTTTGGATGATTACAGTTGTAGTGCTACAAACAGTAACGGGTACTCATGGAGTAAGTCACATGCGTTCACTGTAAACTTTCCTAATGGTGGCATGGGTACCTAGGCAATTACAAAAAATGGAGTGTTTGGTTTTCTATGTGGTATTGGCGGTGGTCTGGTGTTTGTCAACTTTCTTACATCTGACATGAAGGATATTGAAATTATTGATGGCTCTTTGGAAGGTCTAGGCTATATAATCAGAGCCGATGTTTACAAAGAGAGCTTACTCTCAATCGATAGTGTTGTGCCTAGCAGCAGCAGCAGCAGAAGTTAATAGACATGAAATCCACCATTCACAACTTTGGAATGCTGCTGCTAAACGTTTTTATCTTTCTATTTGTCCAAATGAATAAAGTCCAATCAAATATCATGGGATTCTTTGTGGGTTTTGACATACTTGGTACCTCTAAACAACAGTTTATTGATTCGTTGCATTTGATTACAGTAATTTATTTTTATGGTGTTTTTTGTTTGTTTTTGTTACGTTAATGTTTCCTTGGTAATTCTACCTGGGAAGGCCGAGCTCCCATTGAACCCTGGATGGCAGGGATGGTTGGAACGTTTCAGTGGACCTATCAGCATTCTTGGCGAAGATCAAAAGCTAGCTATTATTGCTTCAGGTGAAATTGGTCTAGTTCTTTTGATATCCAGGAGGAAATCAAGATGGCACAAAATGAATATCTTGAACTTTCTAAACATTCAAACTGCCAAACAACCCTCATAGTTACCGCCCCAAGTAATCTACCAGTTGATAGCAGGATGATAAGAAAATTGACAGTCTTGCAGGGATTTGAAATGCTTGGTGATTACCTTAACTACTTTGGTTCCATCGGATGACTTATTATTCTACACAAAATGCTCAAATATCACATGATGACGAACCTGTTAAATGGTAGAGTTTTTTTGCAGCAGACTCCGTATTCTCTGGTGAACAGAGGAATTGTGAGCGGGGGACTCGGCGAGTATTTACCATGGATAAGAGATACACAAGTGGAGGAAGATCAAAGCCGCAAATACTAAGGTTGCCAGTGGAATAGAAAGTACTAAGCAGCATAATAACAGAGTAAGGTAAAAGCCTAAATTTGATACTGAACTATTTTTTGCGGAAAACCGATTCAAAATGATTCAGTTTTACAGAAGATGAACTCCCGGAAAAACGTTTTGAACATGAACTAGAGGATAAGGATAAACAAGTCGCACGTTTAAATCTCTCTAACCTATTATTGTGCATGTGTTTCTTTATAATGATAAACAAGTTGCAAGTTGCAGTTGCTTTAAAAGTAAGTTATGATAAATAACTGAGAAAGGTATCAATCCATAATGAATTGCTTCTCCTTCGCAGTTGCACGGGAGCTTCTCGATTGTACTTCTCTATGCGCACCACAAATCCAACTGCTGTTCGTCAAGTTCAAACTGTATTTGATGACTATCTATATAAATACCTGCAACAACTCATTACAGCAGATGGGCCTGGTTTTGGTCCCTTGCAATTTCGTCTAGCTACACTTCCTCTCAGAGATGGTGGGTTGGGTATCTATAGCATGTCAGACACAAGTAATTACTGTTACCTTGCTTCTTGGGCCCAAACCAAATCCTTGCAAGCCAACATTTTTCGTAAAGCATGTACTACCAGTACAAGTGCTACCTTTCAATATGCTCTTGACAATTACATTCAGGTACGTGGTTCCTTACCTTCTTCCTTCAGCATTGACGACACTGCCCCCATCTCATGAGATCTTTGGTAGTCCCATACTTCGAAAGTTGTGAAGAAGGAAATGCCAACCAAATCTGTATGATAATGAACGGGATTTTGCTCTTCGGCAATGCAACAAAATCAAGCATGCCCAGGATTACCTCTTGGCATGTCTTATTAGTGGGCTTAACCAAAGTATTGGGTCACGCCAATTTAGCTCAAGTACTCTTGTTATCGCTTAGGCATCCCTCTTTTTACGGTTGGTGGAACTTGCCCAGGTTGTAATAAAGAGATGGACATTTTTGGTGATCACGCTTTACACTTGTGCAAGTGATGTTGGCTATAAATTTCGTCATGACTTGGTGCGTGATACTTTGGTGGATGTACGCTCGGAGCGTGTGTCCCAGTGGAAAAGAGATAGGGTTGGGTCTTTTTTCGAGAGGATGGTTCGAGTTGAGACCCCTTGACCTTTTGGTTTACAATTGGGATAATGGTAAAGACATTTGTTTTGATGTCACTGGTGTCTCACCTTTTACTGGCGTTGGTGTCCGTGCTTTTAGGCCTGGCCTTGCTATCTCCAATGCAGTCACTCGTAAGCGGAACAAATATGTAGACAAATGCAATTCGCATGGTTATAGCTTTGGTGTCTTGGCTTTTTCCACTTTTGGTGAGCTCAGTGATGACATGGTGACTTTCCTGAAGAGATTGAAGAATTGTATTGCGAGTCATGATTTGAATGTTAAAATTATCAATTACTTGTTTCATAGAATAGGGCTTGTCATTCAGAAAGGAGTTGGAGCTCAGATTGTTTCTAGGCTTCCAGCTAACTCGTTGTAATTTCCCTGTTTTTTATATAAAGATTTGAAAATAAATAAATAATAAGAAGAAGAACGGGCCCTAGCTCAGCTGGTCATCCCCGTTCCCCGAAGTTTCATGCGTTCCAGGAGGTCCCAGGTTCAAGTCTCTAATGGCGTAATATTGCAGGAATTAACATGGAAGGTAGTGTTAGTTTGCCCCCTTGTGACACAATCTCGCCCCCTCCCGCTTCGGCTCCCCTTGGCAAGGTTACCCATGAGGCTCATTGGTAGGCTAGCACGACAACTTTGTTCAATTAATGTAGTAGTATGTCGTTGGAGCCTAGCTTGTTAGGCTTCCAACTAGTTTCATGTAATAATATAATCAATAATAATAATAATAATAATAATCTGTTGGCAACTTTAAATAATAATAATAATATATATAAGGTAGTGTTAGTTTGCCCCCCTTGTGACACAATCTCGCCTCCCCTCCCGCTTCGGCTCCCCTTGGCAAGGTTACCCATGAGACTCGCTGGTAGGCTAGCACAGCAACCTGTTCAATTAATGTAGTAGTATGTCGTTGGAGCTTAGCTTGTTAGGCTTCCAACAAGTTTCATGTAATAATATTAAATAATTTAATAATTATAAAAATTATATAATAATAATGATAATAGTAATAATAATAAATCACCATTAAAATTCCTGACTTTTGTTGTAAACAAGAGTCTCAGAGAAAGAAAAACAAAGACATACACTTAGAAAACCAACTAGAATTGTTAATGCAGCATCTCAAACAAAACAAGATGACCATTAGACCCTGAGAAAAGCAATATCACTGCTGCAGTTACTATCACTGTGTGTTAACCTCATGAAATCAGATCGCCGGTAGGCAATATGGATCTCTGCTAACAATTCCTCAATCAATTTGTTGGCGACACATTTGATAAATGGCTTGACATTAAGTATTGTTACAAGCCTCTGCGATGCACGATTGACGTTGATACTTCCTTGCATGATCAATCCATTAGTTTTAAAATCCTCATAAATTTTTCCAAGATCGTCGTAAAGACTATGCTTTTTCCATTCCCGGCCACAGAAATCCCTCGCTGCTTGCTGCTTCAAATTTTGCTTTACAATACCACCCTAGCCCTTGGAATCAAAGTACACATCCGGCCAGCCGTTGTAGAGATTATTTGCCAGTGTTTTATCCTTGGTGATCAACTGCAAAACAAAATGAATTAACTAAGAAGCTCGGTGTCCATTAAAAGGCAGTACCACAATTAGATTTTTTTTTTTTTTGATAACCAATATCAAGATCTAGCCCGGAATAAAATGTTAGATACAATAAAGATGAGTTGAATGGGTCACAGGCTCATAGCAAGTTTAAACCTTTTTGGTTAGTAGAGAGCCACCTACCAATCTTTGAATGGGTCACAGGCTCATAGCAAGTTTAAACCTTGGGATCTTTTCATGATTACTGGGAGATCGAAAGCTAGAACAGAAAGATTGAAGAAATCTTTGGAAGGAGTTATGGAATCTCGCGGAAGAACTAGAAGTGGAGAAGTTTCTGGTGATACAGTAAAACAACAAAACAGAGCCATACAGATGGAAAGAAAGACGTTTTCTTTGGAGATGACATACTATGGAGAGCACAAGATTTTCAAGGTCACAGAAAGTGGTAGTGGGGGATTTAGATCGTGGCTTGCATTTGATCCGAAAATGATAACATGGATAAAACAAACCATTGAAGCTGCAGTTGTTTATGGATCTGACAAAGGAAAGTGGTCTGAAAGGTTGGGAGAAGATGTTTATTTAGGGCAAATGCAAAGTAATGAAGCTGGAGAATTTCTTAGATTTTCAAGGTTTCGTAGAGGAGGAGCTGGCAAGAAATATAGCATTTGCTTTCCCGGAGGAGAAGAAAGAGAATGCTGGAAATCACTTTGTATGGTTTTAGAACATTTTGAGCCAAAGAAAACTCAGTCTGGAGTTATTGGATCTCTTAAATCAGTGGAAAATTTTCCGTTTATTCAACAACAACAACAGCAAGAAGGTAGATGGGGGCTGGTAAAGATCTCTCATAAGACTCATTGGAATACAATTGCTAGATTGGTAAAAAGTAAAATCCATTCAAGCAATTTCCTAGAGTTTGAAGAAGTTAATAACCTTACTGCAAAAGTTTCATTGGAGGAGGATGATTGGAAAAAGCTTTGGAGGCCAATAATATGGGAAGTCAATGGAATTATTATCAAGATTTGCAAGGGGCAAGGAAATACCCAAACGGTGTCTGCACCTAAAGCAAAGAACTCAGTCGAACAGAAGAGCCAACAAGTGTCATCTGGTAAAAATCAATCTTGGAAGGAGTTGTTAGTCTCACAAAAATTATATTCTTTAGAAGGCTATTATCAAAAAGAAAAATGGGTTAAAGTAAGAGGATTGCCATTAAAATGGTGGAATTCTGACGTATTTGCCATGATTGGTAATGAAATGGGAGGACTGAATTCAATTTCGACGGAAACATTGTCTCTGAACTTGAGTAACAGAGTACATTTTTTTAGAATATCTGTTAATGGAAATTTCGATAATATTCCGGCGGTATTACTAACGAAGATGGAGGGGGAGAAGGTGGCACTGACTGTTGAATGGGATTCAAATTATTCTCCAAAATCTCAGCTGTCGGAAACGGAGTATTTGGAAAAAGTCATTGATTTCGATGATAAATTAAAAGATTTTTTACAATCTCTGAAAATAATGGAAAATTCAAATTCAAATCCAGAAATATGCGAGGGGAATATATCAAATACAATGGAGAGCAAAGATGATTTTAATCCAGGAGATATTCCAGCAGGCGAAATTGCTGGATTGTTACATGATGGATCAGCTCATATTATCCAAGAAGACGCGGAGGGAAGTTGGATATACGTATCTAAGACTGGAAGAAGCAAAAGTTTGGAATTGTCATCAAACGGGAGAACCAATACAGAAGGTTCTAGATTTAATTCTTTGCGAAATCTAACAGGCGAAGAATCGGAGTCAGAAGAAGACAATGCAAGTGATGAAGAACTGGAAGGAATTTCTCTGAATGAAGGTGACAAAAGAAGCAGAATGGAAGATGAGATAGTTAACAATTTAAAGCAGACAAGGGTTGCTAAGGAACAAGAAGACGAGGTAATTGAAAAAACGGCTAACTCATTTGCTACTTTAGCTTGTAGCTATGGACGTATTAGTGAGGAGAATGTTATTTCTCTAAAAGAAAACATGAAGCAGTTGGTGATCAAATTTAAGGGGAGATGTAGAACCATTGAGGAGGAGGAGACAGGAAGGAATGCAGTTGAACACACTCATACTGAGGACGTTGCTGAAGCAAATGACGTAAGCAGGGAAGAAGAGGTTCTCAATGGACTTTAAAATCCTTTGTTCGAACGTGAGAGGACTTAATGACTTTAATAAAATAACTTCTTTGAAGAATCTAATTGCTTCTCAGAGATGTTCAATTTGTTTGGTTCAAGAAACAAAGATGATGAAAATTAACAGATGGTTAATTAAACATCTGTGGTATAATGATGATTTCGCATGGTCGTATATACCTTCCGTTGGGGCTAGTGGTGGCTTACTGACCATTTGGGATGCTGGGAAGTTTGAGAAGATGGATGAAAGACTGGGTTTCAATAATATCACAACTGCTCTTACTCTTAGGATTAATGGTTTCAAATGGGCTATTAATAATGCTTACAGTCCCTGTGATTATGATCCAAGAGCAAGCTTTTGGGAAGATATGGAGGAAATCAGGCATTGGTGGACAGGGCCAATTTGTTTTGCTGGTGATTTCAATGCGGTTCGTTCTGATGAGGAAAGAAATAGAGGCGCTGGAGATAGTAGAAATACTGCATTCCTTAATAGCTTTATTCTACATCAGGAGCTGGTAGATCAACCACTGATTGGTGGTGCTTACACATGGTCCAATAATCAAGCTGATCCTATCTTGTGCAGGCTGGATAGGTTTTTGTTTAGTGTGGATTTTGACGAAGCATTCCCTAATGCGCTTCAAATTGCACTAACAAGGACTATCTCAGACCATAACCCTCTTATTGTTGTTACGTGTCCTTCTACAGGTTCCAAGCCTTACTTCAAACTGGAGAAAAGCTGGATTGAACACAATGATTTCAAGGATAAAGTAAAGCTATGGTGGGAGACAATGGTGTTTAAAGGGAGTGCAAGTTCTATTTACTTTTTAAAACTTCAAAATTTAAAGTATTTCATTAAAAAATGGGGGCTGCTGGAATTTGGTGCCGTTAGAAGAGAGAAGCAACTTTTGACCGACAAGATTGGTGAGCTAAATTTGTTGGAGGAGAGAGGTCCATTACATACTGACCAGTTTGAGGTAAGAATGCAAAGCAAGTTGAAACTCAAAGCTATTGAAAATTTAGAGGCAAGGAAATGGCAGCTAAGAGCAAAACAAAATGGATTTAAATGGGGTGATGCTAGCACTGGTTACTTTCATAGAATTGCTAGTGCTAGAAAGAAGAGAAACACAATTGCTAAGCTACAAATTGGAGGTGAAGATAGTTTCAATCAAGATGAAATTAAAGAAGAGCTAAGGAATTTCTATATCAATCTCTTTTCAACTCATACAAGTACTTCTATATCTTTGGATACTCTTAATTTTCCAGTGGTGGATGGAGTTCAAAAAGAGTGGATTGAAAGAGATTTTACTGAGGAAGAAGTGTGGGAAGTTATAAAAAAGATGGGATGTAACAAATCACCTGGGCCGGATGGTTTCTCAACTGAGTTCTATAAAAGCTGTTGAAGTATTATCAAAACTGATTTTATGAATATGCTTAATGACTTTCACAGATATGGGTCAATTGATTGGAGATTGAATTGCTCTTTTATCACACTCATCCCAAAGAAAGAAGATTCATGCACACCTAGAGATTACAGACCTTTAAGCCTAATTGGTAGTGCTTATAAGATCTTATCAAAAGTACTTGCTGAGAGACTAAAGGTTGTGATGCCAAACTTAATCTCAGACTTTCAAGGAGCTTTCATTAAAGGCAAGCAAATTCTTGATGGGGTTCTTATAGCTAACGAGTGTGTGGACAGCAGGATAAAATCAAAGAATCCAGGGGTAATTTGCAAAATTGACATGGAAAAGGCATTTGATAATGTTAACTGGCATACTCTTTTCTGTATTTTGCAAAGGCATGGTTTTGGTGATAGATGGATTTCTTGGATCAAATGGTGTGTCTCTCAAGCACACTTATCAGTTCTAGTTAATGGTGCTTCTACTGAAAAGTTTAAGCCCTCAAAAGGACTGAGACAAGGGGATTCTCTTTCTCCACACTTGTTCTTATTGGTGGTTGAGATTCTTTCTAAACTTATGAATGATGCTGTCGAAAGAGGTCAAATTCATGGTTTCAAGATAATAGATGCTGGGTTGATGATTTCACACTTACAGTTTGCAGATGATACACTGCTCTTTGTGGATGCTGATGAAGATGAGGTAACGAGAATTCTCATTATCTTAACTATTTTCGAAACATTAACTGGTATGAAGTTGAATTTAGAAAAGAGCACTATGATTAGTGTTGGAGCTGATGATAATATTCATTCTCTAGCTAAAATTTTGGGGTGTAAGACAGAGAAGCTTCCTATAAAGTATTTAGGAATGCCAATTGGTGCACATTTTAGAAATATCTCTGTTTGGGATTATGTGATTGAAAGAATGGAGATCAGACTAGCTTCATGGAAGAAAAGATTTCTAAACAAAGCTGGTAGACTTGTTCTTATTAAGGATTGCCTTTCTAGTCTTCCTATATACTATCTGTCTTTGTATCACTTACCTGCAAGTATTGAGAAGAAAATGAATAAGCTGATGAGGAATTTTCTTTGGGGAGCCGTTGAAGGAAAAAAGAAGATGTCATGGGTTTCTTGGAAGAAAGTGATTATTTCAAAGCAAAAAGGTGGTCTGGGAGTTAAAAACTTAAGAACTACTAATAAGGCTCTCCTAGTGAAATGGATGTGGAGATATGCTACACAAAAGGGTGCTTTGTGGAGAAGAATAGTTCAGCAGAAAACAAAAGTGAATGAAGATTTATTGCTTCCAGCAGATGATGCAACTACTCAAGGACGTAGTTTATGGAGAAATGTGGTTAAATTGGTTCCTGAAATTCACAATTATGTTACCTTTATTCTTAAAAATGGAAAATGCATTAGATTTTGGGAAGATAAATGGGTGGACAGGGGGTGTCTCAAGGATCTTTTTCCTGTTATTTACAAAGCCTGCAGAAGAAAACATGCCACCATTGCTGAGATGATAAATCATGGGAGATGGGAGGGAACTTTTAAGAGAAACCTTAATGCCAATGAACAGATGGAATGGGATTTACTTCGAAGAGATTTGGGTCCAGTTCCGGTTCTTATAGATGAAGATGATGAATTCAAGCTTATGGACAGTTTTAGCAACAAGTTTTGTTATGAAGCGCTAGAGGAACATGCTGAAGTTTGTGGTTTTGAGAAATTTTTATGGAAATCTCAAATTCCTAACAAAGTGAGCTTCATCATTTGGGCTATTTTTCATAACTCTCTCCCAACAAGGGATGTGTTAACTCACAGAAGAGTTCAAATTGACAGTGAAGTCTGTGTTTTTTGCGGCACTGTCAGGGAAACAACAAACCATCTGATGTTACATTGCGATTTTTCTTTTAAGATCTGGGACTACTTTATAAAGGCTTTTCATATCTCGTGGCCTCTTCCAGATTCTATCTCACAACTATTTGAAGCTTGGGATAATAATGTTCTTACAGGGAGGTGCAGGAAAATCTGGGAGATTACTCACTATGTCATTATTTGGACTTTATGGAATGAACGCAATGGAGTGGTTTTCGGTGCTAGGAGGAAAACAGTGGATGAAGTTATTATTCTAGTCAAGCAAACTTTTATGCTCTGGACTCATGAGGAAGATGTCTTCAATTCTGTGGACTGTAATAGTGTCCTTCATAACTGGGAGAATGTTCTTCATATGTAACACTCTTTGACCTCTGTTGTTTTCTTTCGTTGCTTCTTGTCACTCTTGTAACAGGCTTTGCCTGACTCCTTTTTCTCTTTAATATAAAACTTTAGAATTCGAAAAAAAAAAAATGAATTAACTAACTAACTCTTTGACCATTTACTTCAATAAAGACTTTGACTGGTGATGAATGAACACCCAGCCTCAAGTCAACATATTAACAGTGCTCTAGCAGTTAAATTACATTGTGATGGATGAAATGGAAAACCGTCGTGGTAAATTTATTCCATTGGAATAAACTTATTCTATGTACTTATAATTCTGAGCATAATTAAACACAGCAATTAATTAAATGACAAAAATTCTTGAAAAAGAAATTCTTCATAAAGAAGAAAAATCAAGTAAGAATTTTGAACAGACTTTAAAGAACAACCTTTTTCTTTTGAAGCATAAGAACAACCTTTGTATATAAATAACTTCCTTTTTTTCCTTTTATGTAACATTCAGCTCACGAAGAGATGGTGCATGTTGTTGTTAAAAAATAAAAAACACAAAACAAAACATAACCAAAACAACTGGGAATTCCGAGCTTTAGCAATAAGGAGAAAATTAATGAGAAGATTGAAATGAACAAACATCTTGTTAAGAAACAAAAAACAAAGCAAAAACAACTGCCACGAACAGATAAAGAAAAATACTTAACATTAGAAATAAAGAGAAAAGCAATGAGAATATATTTTATTAATTTAGTGACAGACGGGATAATAACGTACTGGAGAGAAAAAAAATTGAACAAAAACATTTAAATGAAAAAAAATTGAACAAACATTTAAATATATACCTGATGTGTATCGAGTATCACACCTGGACCAGCCGGCTCGCGATTGCTTCCAAAGTTGGGCCACAAACCATGTATTGTAAACTTGTTTGGAAGCTCAATTTTCCAAAGGCCATCACATTTTCTTCCATACTTTGGGTTATCGCACAAGGACTTGGGAAACTGAATCACAAGACTGTAATTGTTGAAACTAACAGGTGTTTGAGTTGGAGCTGCAGGCTTATTTTCTTCGAGATTGTGAATAGATAATGATAAAATTGATGAAATAGAAGTTGAAAAGAGAAGTAAGAGGAGGAGAAATGAGTCTTGCTTCATCTTGAACTAGAATGAAGATGATCTGCAGCTAGAGAGAATGAATGAAATGGGACAATCAACACACAAGAGTTAACTGATAGAATTTGTTATGACACAGGTGACAAAGATTGTCATAACACATATGATTCTGAAATGGACTACATTGTATTCAATGTTCTTGATATTTACATGTACAAGTACTTCCTATTTATAGAAATTAGATGTTAAGATGAACACTAAAACAATTAACCTAGTAAGATGTTCTAGCCGTAATACTTGAATTACTAGACTATATTATTGACTAGACTTATCTAGCCGCAATACTTGAATTGCTAGATGTTCTAGATCTTCCAAGTAACTTTTCTGCTAACTTGATTCACATTATATACGTGCCATATTCCAACACCCCCCTCAAGTTGGACACGGAAAGAATTGTAGTGTTCAACTTGAATTTTTGTTGAAGAAAGAGATTACAACCAAGTAGAAGAATTGTAGAATTTCAGTTGGCATCAATTTTGGGTTCTCAAAAGGAAGCTAACGTGAAGAAAATGAAGAGATGTTGGTGAAGAGATGGAACTTTCTGGTGCTAGAATGGAGATGTAGGTAAGTATGACGGTGATGTTGGACTTCTTGGAGAGTATTCCAAAGATGGACTGTACTTCGCCGATGAAGGATGATAACTAGGAGATGTGGGACTGTAGCTGGAGATGTGGGATTGTAGCTCGGAGATGTCGGACTGTACCCATGAGACGTAGGACTGTATGCAGGAGAATTGAGGATGTATGACGGCGAGGTAGGGCTGTAGGACGGTGATGTATGGGCTATATGATGGTGACGTGGGGCTATTTCTAACACCCCCCTCAAACTCGAGAGGGTTGAGTTTGAATACACCTGGACCTGAAGCATGGAAGGCGGATTGTAGCACACGGAATGCGGCCCGCCAATTGTGGATGCACGGGGATTGTGGCCTACGGATTTCTGCCCATGCAGAAAGGGTTACACTGAATGAGTGGCACGGAAGCCACGGATGCACACTGGAGGATATGAGTGGTACGGAAACCATGTAAATACTGACTGGAATCATTTAACAAGACACTGACTGAGTGGCACGGAAGCCACGGATGCACACTGGCCGATATGAGTGGTACGAAAACCACGGATACACTGATGGCGGATACTGTGTGGTACGGAAACCATGGATACACTGATGGCGGATACTAAGTGGTACGGAAACCACGGATACACTGATGGCGGATACTGAGTGGTACGGAAACCACGGATACACTGACACTGAGTGGTATGGAAACTACTGACACACGGATGGACACGGATAGCTCTGAGTGGGGTTTGGCTCTGATAGGAGTGGAAACTTAAACTTCATCTTGTAGCGGAAACTTAAACGCCCATTTGGATCGAACTTGGAGAAGAAGGAGTTGTAATGGTCGAGCTGTAATGGTGAACTGCCAAGTGAAGAATGAGATGAGGTCGAGCTGTTGGATCTCGGGTTGCAGATGTGGCTTGAAGGAGAACGTGAAGGTGATGATGGCTGTTGCACGTGAAGATATGGGAGAGATGGCAGAAGAGAACGTGACACAGCATGGTTTGATGTTTGTGTTTTCTGTTGTTGGTTTCATGGAAGCCTCGAACGTGAAAATAATGATTATGGACGATAACTAGCTAGAGTATGGAGTTGTGAGATGGAGTTCGTAGTGAAGCACGTGATGGATAAGATAGTTGATGCACGACTTGTCGGGAGATACCATGACTAAATTATGGGTAATGATGCACGGTGTTGGCAGATCGAGAAGGTGATGACGGGGCTGTTGGCTAGTGATGCAGGTCGAGGTGATCAACAACAGGAGATGGACAGATCTTGGAAGAGCTCGAGCTGTTCATGATGAGACGGTAAAGAAACACATTCTGCTAGGTGATTGTGGAGATGATGAAGTTCCGGCTGTTTGGAGTTGGCCGGAAGAAGAGTGAAGCTGTTGATGGTTGCTACATGCATGGCTAGTAGAAGAACACGATGACGCTGTTGAGAAAATAATGGAGATTGAGATGTTGATCCTGCCAGAGAATGAAGGAGTGAAAACTTCTCGATGATGATGATGGTGATACTCGAGTTTCTTCCGAGTTGTTTGATCGGTGCTCAAAGCATGGGATGCATGTCAGGGAGTTGCGAACTAAACAGGAGTTGGGATTAAGACCAACTTGGTGGTTGGTATAACGGAGATCGAACTGAAGACGAGATGGCCAGTGATCGGGATTGCTGTGAAGGACGGAGATGGAGCTTGAGCCGAGAATTTTCAGGTATATAGGTTGGCAGAGATGGATGAAGGGATTGATGAGAGCTCGAACTGATAATGACATGGGACGACGACGATTGGCTGCTGATTGATCGGAGCTCGGGATAATGGCCGTGAGCAATGGAAAATGATGAAGAGATGAAGCTTCTACCATTATCAACAATGGAACTTCAGGAAACTGATGCTGGTTGGAGGATGAACTACGGACGAGCAAGGTTTGAAGTTTGTTCATGGTACTGTGAACAAGGAATGAATCGGAGAAGCAAGATCAATATGAAAAAAAAAGATACTTCTTAACTCTGGATTTGATTTGCAGCGGAAATGGATTTCAGATCGAACTTGGTTTGCAGCGGAAAATGATACTACTTAGCTCTGATACCATGATAGAATTTGTTATGACACAGGTGACAAATATTGTCATAACACATATGATTCTGAAATGGACTACATTGTATTCAATGTTCTTGATATTTACATGTACAAGTACTTCCTATTTATAGAAATTAGATGTTAAGATGAACACTAAAACAATTAACCTAGTAAGATGTTCTAGCCGTAATACTTGAATTATTAGACTATATTATTGACTAGACTTATCTAGCCGCAATACTTGAATTGCTAGATGTTCAAGATCTTCCAAGTAACTTTTCTGCTAACTTGATTCACATTATATACTTGCCATATTCCAACAATAACAAGGGTATTTATAGAGTGATTATTGTTTGTAACCATATAAAGTTTACCTACTCGCTGTTTACCCGAAGTAGCATACTCCTCTTAACACTATCAAATAATTTATAAACTGAAAGGAAGTTTTTGTTATGCATCACCATCTCCTTTAACACTTGTCCATTGCTAGTGATCAGTATCCTCTCCTTCTCACAATTACCCTTCATTACAAGTGAGTTCTGTTTCCCACTATCGATGACGTTGACATGCAGGTTAAGGTTTAAGGTTTGGGGTTAGTGGCAACAAACATATCTTTTAATGTTTGGGGTTTAAGGTTTGGGATTAATTAGTGAACTAGGCAATAGTCATCTAGTCACGTTTAATGTTTCATGTGGGAAGATAGAAAAACGACGTACCGAAAAAAACAAACACCCTATTACTTAATGTGGTTTGATTTTGATGTTAATCAGAATTCATTTACGCTTACCCACTACATAGTAATACTAAACTTGATGAGAATAACCATTAGTGATAACCATTCTTGAGGCAACGCTGCTATGGGTCCTACTTGAACAACCGTGAACCAATATCGAAATGACAACAATCATGAACCAGTATCGAAATGACACGTAGGTTAGGTAGGGAAGAAAGTCGGGGTCTCTTTACCTGGTCACTCCATTTAATATCTTCCATCCACTCAGCTGAAAGGTTCACTCACACTAATCACTAGCTGCCTTGCAATAAACATCGTAGCTTTCCACTTTTTTGGAACTTGGCTGGTAGCAGTAGTTCCCATTGACAGTTGGGTCTATGCCATTTCCGTGCCAAGGTCCCTAAAGGGTTTCATCCATCCCATTTTATGGTTATGTGGGGGTGGGGATATATAATGCTGCATGCATACTATCGCGGTCCTTTGCCTCCTACACTTCCACTATAGAAACTATATATTTTTGCATACACACATGATCACATCTGCATGCAATTACGAATACTGAAACAAATATTTGTTTGAAACTCCTAATTTATCACGTTGCCTAAAATCTACATTGTAACAGTCAACCGCATCGTGACTAATCTACCTACATTCCAGATTTGCTTAGCATTCATACAGCTTGATTGATCGATGAAGTAAGATACGTGATATATGCATGAACACTGCTAGTCCTGTGCAGTGAGTTAGATTGAGATGTGATAAATCAGACTCACATGAATTAGTCTAAGTCGGAAACAAACAAAACCCAATTACTCAAGAGTGATATGATTTTGATATTTATCTGAATTCAACTATACCCACCCACTACATAGGATACTAAAATTGATGAGAATAAAATGGAACCTCAAATTAATGCATCACATGAGGTTCACTCAAACTAATTCATTGTACACAATCAGTTTACTACCACTTTAGATAATTTAGGACATTTTTATCTTGAAATTCCAGTTATAGCATTCTGAAAACGGAACCTCGAGCCTTCAATGGGAGAAATAATATTCCACCTAATTCACTTTGTAGTTATCGTTGTTTGTAATAAGGCATATGGTAAAAGAGAAAGAGAAGAATTATCAAAGTAAGACAAATATAAATATAAAGAAATCCGATTAAATTAGAATTTTTAATTGGGGGATACAGCTACATGACAAAAACTGGATCCAAATATTAATTCAGGGTCACACCTTATCTAAATATTTTTTAATTCCTAATCTACCCCTCACTAATCCTAATTAGTGTTTAATTATAATTAGTAAAAATGTTAAGTATTTGTTATAAGATTAGTGTGTGTTTTTATTTGTATTTAGGTGAGTGAGGTGAGAGTAGAAGGAGGGGAAAAATTTTGAGAGGGAACTTTTATTTGGGGAAAATGGAGGATGATTGTGAAGAGAAAATTGTTGCTGCTGAATCTTTAGCTCAACTACAACAAGGATCACAATTGCAAGTTTTTGTGGAACCAAAACCCTTGAATGATGATTTTTACGAGCATGGAGATTTTTTTGAAGAACCTACACAAGAAAGTACACTTGCACATCATACAAGCATCCCAACACAGGTAAATTTGCTCAGAGATTGGAAATTTGATTTTTTTTCTTTGAACCCGCCATTTTTTCACCTGAAAAACCTTTGTAACGGCATAGAAGAAGTATGAAAACAATGCCGGAAACCTTTATACCGGCATAGTATTCATACTAAAACTATGCCGGTACTGCATGAAAAACATACAGGAAGCAGTGTCTTCCAAAGCTAAATACCGGCATGGAAAAATTAATTAACTACCACGCCGTAACTGTATACCGGCGTGGATCTATAGATAAAAAGAATGCCTGAACTACCACCTGCAAGTCTTGTCGGAAATAAAAAAAATTACATCGCCAGAAGTGATGACCATGCTGGAGTTGATGAAGACCATGCCGGAAAATGGTTCCGGCATGCTTGGTAACTAACATTTAATGTCGTAACTAAATGCCGGCATGCTCGATAGAAATATATCAATGTCGGTAGTTAAGTGAATTTTTTTTTAAGTTTCCTGGATAACTTACATCATGTGATGGCAGAGAAATTTAAGCAACATACTATGCCGATAGCAGTACCTACCGGCATGCTCGGGAATTAATTAACTGCGCCGGTAGGTGAATGAAAACCATAAAAAAAAGGGAATGGATTTTAGGGCAAACACAGCCGGGAGGGGCTATGCCCCCCCAGACCCCCTGGGTAAAATACAACTTTTATACCGACATCGTATTCAACCTAAATTACCCGGTATTAATAAAAAATTCAAAGGGTTTTCCTGTGTACTTAAAGTGGACTGCCGGCATACACGAATAATTTCAAATCAATGCCGTGACATACTATCGACATTGAAGTCAACCTAAAATCAATGCCGGGACAAAACATTCAGTTTCAGGTGATTCTGTAACTCAATACCGGCATAGCTTTCATACTAAAATCAATGCCGTAGCTATCTAGCGGCGTTCTCTTCAACCTAAATTCCATGCCATTACTTTGTACCGGCATTGTATTCATACAAATGGCAATGCCGGAAATCACTGAAACTCAACTGTTTGAGTTAGGCTTCGCGATTCTAAGCTAAACCTACTGATGTAAATCGATTCAAACACTTATAAACTAGTTCAAAATCACTAACCTTCTCACAGAAGCCATGTTTACATGAAGTTGATCGTCTGAAGCCTCTTGTTCTTCTTCTTCTTGCTCTTGAGAAATCAAAGCAATCCTTTGTTCTAATTTTTGTTGAGCAATCGATTTTGACTTCGATTGGGCATCTAACTTCTTTATTGGAGGCATGGTTATGATTTGGGTAGGTTAATCGACGAGGAAATTTTTGAATCGACGAAGAACGAATGAAGAACGATGAAGAAAAAAAAATCAAAAACCTAAACCTAGACCACTATCGGTACTGATTTGAGAATGGGGGATATATGAATTTGGTTGTTTGATTTTAATGTTTTAGGAGAAAGGGTATAAGAGTCTTTTCATAAACTTTTTTAATTAGCCAAAGAGTATTTTGGTATTTGCATACTCAAAAATCACCCCTTAATAGCCACCCCTGATTGGGGGAAGTAATCTATATCCCCAATTAGAT
This sequence comes from Papaver bracteatum, assembly GCA_023529315.1. Taxonomy (NCBI): domain Eukaryota; kingdom Viridiplantae; phylum Streptophyta; class Magnoliopsida; order Ranunculales; family Papaveraceae; genus Papaver; species Papaver bracteatum. The sequence continues at coordinate 1,396,940 of JAJJWX010003164.1, forward strand.
TTTATATCCCTCAATTGCGGATTCTTAAATTAATGGTTACTCTAAAAATTAAATTTCAACTTTTTTGTTTATTTTTCTTCTTTAGAAAAATATGCTCTCAAAGTAAAACCAAACCAGAATTAATGCATCACATGCACTGTACGCAACCGCAACTAACTTACTACTAGTTTAGATAATTAGAACATATTTTTGTCTCAAAAATTTGGGCCTAGCTTTCTAAAAATGGAGCCTAATGCCTTTTAACTGTGGACGGGTTGCAGGTGCCCTTAGTTATTATTTTTGTTTGTGCAGATAATTATGTGGAATGGCTACACACAATGTGGCACTCTGTTTGAACACATAATGCCAAGATAGGGAGGATCAACTATTTCGGGAAGGACTTGGACATATATTTTTCACTATGGCTTTTTTAATTCCGGCCAAATTTTTGTTTTCGGCCGGCTGTTGTTTCGAATGTGCTTCAATATATTTGAATCTGATTTTGACCGTTGCTTGAGAACTACGTGAGTGAGTATAAGTTTCAGTACCAGAACAACACAGAGCAAATGGGGTTAATGCTTTGAAATTTCTCAGCAAGCATATGATAATTTTCCAGAGAAACAGCAAGAGTTTAGGTGGCTCAAACGGCACTAAATGGGACCAACTGCAGCATATGTACAGCTCATTCTTTGCTTGTTTTCCCAATAAGTCCTGCTAACAGAGTTAAGACAGAACTGCTCCATCACTAAAACATACTGGAATTAGTTCCCTCTTTACCTAAGATTGTTCATCATAGCTGTTGAGCTTGCGAAGATAGTAATCGATGTTGACAAGAAGAAGAAAGCACATCAACAGATAAAACCAAGCAAGAAAGATTCATTTTTCCTATGTCATGGTAGTACTGTAGTTTCTAGGGGATGAATAAGTATGGATTGGATATTGACAACAACCAAAGTGTACCATGTTCAGTGTACTATTCTTTTCCCCCATTCAAATGTCAGAACATCCCAACTTTATGACACTTCCCTGGTAGTAGGACATTATGATTTATGAGTCATGACCACCCATTGACCTTTGAATTTGTGATTTGGGGTGTACTAAAATCCATACAAACAAAACATACTTCACCTACGTATTGGTAATCCCCCATAAAATTGGTACAAACCTAAAAGGGTTTCAACCATTCCTCCGGTTTGTGGCTTCTACTGATGGGTGAATACTGCATACACTCCTGTGCGGATGGTCCTTTCCCAGTTCCCTTGCATCACGACCTATAATTTGATACTGTGTCCCAAAATTTCACCATATTACCTAAAATCTTCTAAGTGGCTTAATCTTCTCAGGGCGCGTATGGTTTACTTGACGAAAGCGGTGTACGTGATACACTCATGCGCGGACTCATTGGATAAAGAGAAATTGTCTTATAAGAAACGGCTTATAAATTAATTTATTCATATTTGGACGAAGTTCGACTCAAAAATTGGGGCATCATGTTTGTTACCCCATCCATCTATAGATGGAAACTCGTATTATATAACAGAAAGAAAAACTAAGGGAAAACTGGGAAAATGCACCAATATAGCGTGCAATATTGGAAATCTGCACCAACATTTAAAAATTTGGAAAAATATCTCATTCCGTTAAAAACTCAGTTAACTCACATGTGTGAGCGCGCACACGCAAAAAAAAAAAAACTCTTCAAAATTCGGGATTTAGGGTTCAAAATTCAAGATTCATGGTTTAGGGTTCAGGGTTTAAGGTTCAGGTGGTGGTAGCGGCGGTTTTGGTTGTGTTTCTGGTGGTGACGGTGGTCTCACACATGTGACTTAACTGGATTGGATGTCAATATTTTTTCTTATTTTTAATTTTCATCACATCATCGCTATTTTTTAAGTTTAATCCAGAATGAATCCAGTTTCATCCTTGCTATTTTTTTGGTTTCCATTTCACCCATACTAATTTTTACTCATCCATTAGAACCATGTTTTAAAAATATTTGGACAAATGACCCATTTTTCGGAAATAATATATATCTGAACGATTGACACGAAACAAAATTTCCAATCGGCACCTAACTAGATCTGAATGAGATGTCGGGTATATTAATTAAATACCCTTAGTTTTGGATCCCTTCAAAAATACCCCTATCACATTATAAATATACCCCTCCTCTTATATACTCTTAAAAATAAACTATTTTAGTAAACTATTACACATAAAAAAAAATTTATTTCAAAAAGCAATAACTTTCTTTCTCAATCACTCCACCGCCGTCTCCAACTCCACCGACGGCAATTCACCACCATCACCACCACCACCACCACTTCATAACCATCACCATCACCAACATTACACCATCACAACTCCACCACAACTCATCGTCACCACCGCCACCACAATTGCGACCACCATCTCCTACAAATCCACAATCGTTGCCGCCAAGTTGATAATAAATTGAAATATAGAAATAAGTTAGGTCCAGATTTTTGTATCAACAACCGAAGTTGATCCGCATTTTTGTATCAACAACCGAAGTTGACACCAAATTTTGGTGTCAACAACCGAAATTGATATCATATCTGGTGTCAACAACCCAAGTTGTTACAAAAATTGAAAACTCGGAAATTAGTTAGGTCAAGATTACGTGTCAACAACAAAAGTTGATCCCAAATCTGGTGGCACCACCACCTCCATCGTCGGCATCACCACCACCACCACTTCCAGCATGTGAGATAATAAATGAAATAATTTTCATCTAAATTTATATTAATATTGAAAGGGTATTTACATGATTCATAATTAAATTAGATTACATTTTAGAAAATGAGGGGTATAATTATTGATGAATAAGGGTATTTGTGAAATCCATGAAAAAAAAGGGTATTTATATAATTTCCACATTTTTTAATCATATACAAGTCGAGAGTTACTTGAGTCCGGGGAAGAACTGAACACTACGTACTTGAAGAGTTATGATTTTTATGTTTATCTGAATTAGTTTATACCCACTGTCACACCTTCAAATGCTCCAAGCAATTTTTCGCGAAGATATAACCCGGAAATACAATGGTTCAGTGATCTCTTATCACCCAATGTATTTCAGCCTTATAAGATTGCACCAATGCAATCACCCAACTCTACCAAGAGTATGCAACGGAAGACTAACTTAGATTTTCTCTACCAAACAATGCAGCCCATACTACAAAGAGGTTCTTGCCATGTTTATGCTTCACAAAATTGGGGGAGTATAATCAAATCAACAGGAAACCAAAGCCAAACGCATAAGCCAACAAACTCACTTTTATTAGCTTAAAGGGAAGATACAAAAACGTCCAACCAATGGACTTTACAAGCTTATTCTCTAATCCTATGCAGCAATCACTTTCTCCTTCCTAAATGGTTCCTCAACACTCGAACTATTGAACAACTTGTTTACAAGGGTTCTATGGCTATTTATAATGCCAAGAACTAGGGTCAATCCGTATGCAACTTTGTTGCACACCCCATGAACAGCCATCTGCCCATGGGCAGTTCCCTATCCGCCAGTTCCACTTTTTAACTGCTAGCTTTAGTGTTGGCGTATAGAATGGCGTCACACCTGTCTTCAACGGTTAGGATATGCCAAACTCGGTTATAAAGCACTTTATAACCGTCTCTAACTTGCTCACACGTTTTGGCACGCTTGAACTCAAGTCCCGCAACATCGCCACTTGCAACTCCGCTTGTACTTCTGCCAAATACTGCTATTATGGCCTCCGTTGCGCTATTATACCTTACGTTGCACTATTATGGCTTGCGTTGCGCTATTAGCTCATTTGGATGCCAACACCCAAATATTATGCCAACTGAGTCTTGACTTGCTTAGTTAAATTTTCGTGCTTCATATGCATCACTTGCATCTCTTTTGGCGAGCAACTATCACCAATGGCGTGTTTGGCATCACCATTGATGTATATGCACAGTCCAAGTCTTGGCCAAAACTTAGAACCATGCCAAAGTCATTCCATGACTTTGTATCTCATCATTTATTCCTTCCTTGAGCTGGGCTAACTCTGAATAAGGATATGCAACACTATCGCATAATGTTGTCAATGCCAAGTAACCTTTCTTGTCTCAGCCATCATGGCGCTACATCGTCGGACATGCAGCTCCATCTGTCAGGTTACCAATTCCGTGACGCGCCATGATTATGGGTCACTATGCGGACTGGTCATAGACCTCCCCCACCCAATCTGTTCAACGTCCTCGTTGAACGCAACATCAGTTCAGTCTCTTCTGAACTTTCCTTGGCCTTGTACGCATCTAAGCCATTCTCAGAATCAGCAACTATGTTTGGACTTTAACTTTTCCAAAACCTTTTCTGCCTAGTACTTTACGCCACCACTTAGTTTGTTTGCCTTGCCATTAGCCTGTAAATTCCAGCTTCATTGTCGCATCGTCGACTATGCTTCAATCTCTACTTTATTCACATCTCAACACCCAAATGCCACTTGCAATCTGTTCATATGCCCCTTGCATCAGCACATAAATTTTATTCCAAGCCATTCCGTGCCTAAGTGTACACTTCAAATAGCCAACATATCTGGGTGATATGTATAACTAAGCTTACTTTCCTTCAATTCCGACTGACATTGCATTCTTGCAATTCAAAAGGCCTTATTGTAGACTAAGTGTCCTTCAATCACGTTGCAACACTCTTTTGCAAACTCGACTGAAATGCATGACATTAGCCATGACTTAGGATACCCCTAACCTTAGACCGACTCTCCCACGAGCCCAGGTTCCTCTTCACGTGCCTTTGAAACTAACAAGGCCTCACTTGTTCCTTCAAACTGCTCCGCTTTAATGTCGCGGAAAAACTACATCATGTTCTTCCAAACTATGAGTTACTCTTAACTCATATGCTTGATGGACTTACATCTGTATTCTTGCTGCGTTACTCCATGATATCGCTTCCAAATACTGTCACATTTCTACGTAACTCTCCTAACAACAAACTCGCCTATGCCACCAACTTCACTTCTTGCTTGGTTTTGCTTTCAGCGTTTTTTATTGTAAATTTTGGCTAAGTATACTTGTAGTGTTTCCCCAATGAACTAGCTTTACATTAAGTAAAAAGAGATAAGGTTTTTGCTTAAACACCACCTTTATTCATTACACTAGCCTTACATAAGAAACTTAGGGACTCCTCCCCATTTACACCACTGGACAACACTCGGCCTTACTGAAAGCAAACTACATTACCAAAGCAAATAAACCAACTAAAGTGTGTTGTCTTTTTATGACCATAAGATCAGCAACACCCAACTTAACTTGAAAACAGAAACAGCAAACAGATAATATGCCAAAGTCTCCATACTTCAGAAACCTTGCATGTTCAGGCACTTGCGAACAGCAATGCAATGCCCCTGCCCCATACATGCTCTAATCACGGCGAACAAGGGATACTAAGATCCATAGGATATCCAAATTCCATATGAATCTCAGCTAAGCTTTCTTCGAACGAGCGGACTGGTGCAAACTCACTTTCCTTCCACTTATCACACTTCATATCAACCGGACTAAATTTCCCTACACCTTTCACGAAACAAGGTGCACTAGGACTTTGTATGAAAATCCCGCCAAGGTGAGGCATCACTGTTGCCTCTGCTTCTTTGAAAAATTTGTTACCAAGGTTCATATCAAAATCATTGAGATGCATCACCATTACACTGATCTGGCCACGCCATGCTCCAACTTAAACACTCGCCATTGCCATCCCCTTGATTGGATTAGCTATATCATTCACTGTCTTCATGTAGTGATCAGCTTGATATACTTCCAAACCCAAGTACTCTTCCATCGACAAACTCATCACAGTATGTGATGCACCCGTGTCTGCCATGCCCCAGAGACGATGATCGTGTATGCCAACTTTCACATAAACCAGGCCAGCACCCATCAGCCCATGATGCACTGCTGCCGTTTGTGCTACTATGTTGCATATATGAATAGGATTAACCTGCTCCAATTGATCATCTTCTTCTTTGTCACCACTACACTCAGTGACGATTGCGGACAATTTTTCTTTATTTGGAAAATCACGCGCAAGGTGAGGATCCTTGCATAAGAAATATCCACCTGCCTTGTTCCTTGTAGCCAAACTATCATCCGTTTGATAAATTTTCTCCTTGGCCTCAGAACATTTCTTATCCTTGTCCTTACACTTCTGGTTTTTATTATCCTTGCCCTTCCTACTAGCATCATTTGAGGTATTGACTGGATTATAATCAGCAAGGCTGTCCACGATTGCAATGGCTGAAGGTAGGTCTTTGGCACCCTGCCTTCTCACTTCAGCCTGAGCCTACGGCTGCAAATCAAATGTAAAATTAAACAACTTATCTTCCTCCGACATGTTTCGAATGTCTAGCATCAGAGACAAGAACTCTTTCACGTATTCCCGTGGTTTACCGGTATGCTTCATCTTACGCAATCTCTCTCTGGATAGCCAATCAGCATTGCTTGGTAAGAATTGACTCTTCAATTCTTCTTTTATGACACTCCATGTAACGATGCCTGGACGACCAGCAGTAAGGTCATCATCAGTTCTAGTTCTCCACCATAAATTCGCATCACCCTCCAGGTACATGCTAACGAGAGTAACCTTTTGTTCTTCCGGGGTTCTGGCGGCCTTGAAGTATTGGTCCATGTCCCACATGAAATTCTCCAATGCCTTCGCATCTCTTGCGCCAGAAAACGTCTTAGGTTCTGGGACTTTAATCTTCGTAAAGTCACTGCCACTACCACCTGCAGTAGCTTGACCTGTGCCAATCACATCCACCATTCGCCTCAAGACACTAATCTCATCAGTTAGTTCTTTCAAGGCTCCTGTGAACATGGTCTTAATAGCATTGATTTGGCCTTCCAAATCACCATGCTTCTTAGTTGCATTCTGGCTTACCACAAGCATATCAGCAACATATGTTTCTAATGCTTGAATGTGAGCCATCCCTGTAGCATCATAATTAGCATCATTAGGATGGCGCACCTCTTCACCAATCATGTCTTCCAAGTCCGCTACCCTATCAGTTAAGGCATCCAACGAACTCTTCTTACCATCCATTACGATCTAACAATTTCAGCAACTAAACTCTGAGCAAAAAAGAGAAAATCTTCCAAAAACAAAGCCAAAACAAAGCAAACCACGCCATGATACCCGAATTGTCACACCTTCAACTGCTCCAAGCAATTTTTTGCGAAATTTCTAGCTTTAGTGCTGGCGTATAGAATGGCGCCACACCTGTCTTCAACGGTTAGGATATGCCAAGTAACCTTTCTTGTCTCATCCATCTTGGCGCTACATCGTTGGACATGCAGCTCCATCTTCCAGGTTACCAATTCCGTGACGCGCCATGATTATGCGTCACTATGCGGACCGGTCATACCCACCCACTAAAGAGTATACTAAAATTGATGAGCATCCATAAAACTTGAACTCATATTAATTCATCACATGCACTGCACACATTCTTTTGGAAAGGAATAATGAGCTCAGGTACTCTTTTTGAACGCATATATCCGGTGGTAGGAATCACCTATTTTGGAAAGGAACAATCAATTTGACATATTTGTAACCATGATTTTCTAAATTCCGATCAATTTTTTTTTCTTCGGCCGCCACTGTTACAATGGCCATTGTTTTGAATGTGCTTACATATATTTGAGTTGCTTTATGATTTTGACCGTTGGTGTGTGGAACATAATTGACGTGTTATCTTGTAGGCCGTAGTTGTAACCGTGTAAGCCCTTTTCAGGTTGAAATTTTGAGCTTCAAAAAAACCAAAAACTGATTTTTCGTCAGATTCTTCTTTTGGATTTTAATCAGTGATGTAGGCACTTGTAGTTGCAGGAAATCCTACAACCACACCCTTAATAAGATTTATAGAACAATTTAAGAAATCATCATAAGAATCATAATAACTTTTATTAAATCTTCAAATCACATACAAAGTATTGAGAAAACCTTAACTTGGGGAGCAAACAAGATTTCTCTCTCCTAAATATCTTATCTAAACTCTCAAAAAGATCTCTCGTAAAACAAGGTCGCTCGGCTCCTTATATAGGAGTTTTATATAATGGAACACAGCTAATAAAGCCATTATTTTCGGATCTGGCGTGCGTTATTTACGCATGCTTACATTGACTCTTCTCGCACACACTCTATAACACCACATGGTTCTTCACACTCTTTTCGCGATTAAGCTGACGTCATCTAATGCGTCATTCTGGATATGTTGTACGCGATTGTCTTCGCTCGGTCTTCATGATCATTATTTTGCATGCTTACTTGGTGTGTGGTATTTTGTATCCACAGCACTAAACGGCATTGCTGTAAACTTATACGTTTGTTAACTGTTCACGTAAATGTCCTTTACTTAGCCTTTGTTTGCCGATAATTTAAAAACACTATTAACCACTAGAAGTCATCGAATTGGATAGTTAATTTTTACTTTTCTATGTTGAATACATAGCATGTTATCTACACATGAAAATATTTTGATGTACGTGTTTTTTGATACGCGTAAGCACATCGCCATTTATCCACCATTAACTTAAATCGTTCTTCCAACTGGGTTTGCATTTGGCAAGCCGATTGTCGATCCTACAGTGATTTGCGACTCGCAGAAATGGCGTACACCTAGCTAGCACGACGACTCCCATGGATTCAATGTTTGGGGTTACTAATTAGTGACAACCAGCAATTGAGAATATCTTGGGACCAACCTTTGGTACGTAATAAGACATGTCCATTGTCAAATGGGCCGGGTTAATGCTTTGAAATCTCTCTGCAAAAAATATCATCAAACAGACGAACCCCCCTTGGATAATTTTTCAAAGAAATAGCAAGAAGTGGCACTAAATGAGACCAAATGCAGCATATCATATGTATAGCTAATTCTTTGTAATGTTGTTTGCCCCATAGGTCATACTAACTGAGTAGAGGCAGAAACTACTATATCACCAAACATACTGGAATTAAACAGGGCTATTGAACTTCAGCTTACAAAGATGTTCAAATCACTTGTGATGTTGACAAGCAGAAGAAAGCAAATCAACAGATAAAACCAAGCTAGAAAGGTTCTTTTTTCTTGACATGTCATAGTACTATGCCACTCTATTTTCTAGGGAACGAAGAAGTATGGATTGGGTATTGACAACAACCAAAGTGTACCATGTTAAGTGTATTATTCTTTTCCCCCTATTCAGAAAATTTATTCAGTTATTCATCTACTGCAACTCTGCAATTGTTTCTTGTTGTTACACATAAATGTCAGCATAACCCAACTTTATGCACACTTCCTTGGTAGTAGGGCCAATGGCCGTTGAATTTTAGCCAATTCACCATGGCTACCAATGGAGTACCAAATTGTCTGGGATGTACCGAAATCCATACAAGACATAACATATTTCACCTATGTACTGGTATCCCCTAAACAAATTAAAACCACCTATTAGCACTGTTGCAATTCGGTGCCAAAGCAGAAGGGTTTTCATCAATTCCTCCGGTGTATGGCTTATAGGTGCATGCTGCAATTCCTTCTAGGTGATTGATCATTTTCTTAGTCCACTTGCTTGCATCGCGACCTATAACTTGCTACTATGTCCCAAAATTTGCTAGGTGACCAAATTTTTTTCTGTTTGACTGACCCAATCTCTATCCATGTCACTCCTTCTGCTTAATGTGCATACTTACTTGATGAAAGCAGGGTACGTGATATGCATGGCTTTTTATTTTGTTTTTCTTTCTTGAAAGCTTAACGTATAAACTTCTGTTTCCACCTTGTCTTGTGCTCACTATTTATGCCAATTCGTATAAAACAGAAGAAAATACAAACTAACAACTTTCATGCATCATTTTTGTCTAGTTTTATATAGGCATTTCAAATGTTACCAGGTTATAGAATTTGGTTTTTATCTCTTTACCGGCCACATTAAACCCACTGATAAAGAAAAATTGTCTTATAGAAAATCGGCTTTATTCCGTTCACAGGTAATTTGGAAATAATCTTGTACACCGCAGGTCCGTAGTGCACAAAGATAAAAGGTCATTGTTAATGAACAAGTGGTTTTTGTTAAATATATTTAGTAATATATAACTTATTACCGATTAATTGGAGGCCCAAAAAACAATTAGGGGTCTCCCACTATAGAATAAAAAGGTCATTGAAATCCAAATTTAGTTACCTCTTATCCAAAAAAAAATTTAATGGGTAAATTTCCCCCTAATTATTAGTATTAATAATTAAGTGAAGTTAATTAGTGTGGTTAATTAAAATCAGATTTTTGTATTAAAATTTGGGGAAAGGTTAGAGTTTTTGGCGTTGAGAAGTGGAGTTTTTAGAGGAAAAACTAGGGTTTTGAAAAATGAGTGACTCAAGTGGAGGAAATGATGTTGGTGAATCTTCAAATAACAAACATGATTGTGTTGATGGTGATATTATCTTATATAATAATTTGGATTGGATGTACGATGAAGACATGTTAGTAGAGGAAGCCTTGAATAATGGTGCAAATGAAGATCCTATTGCTCAAGATGAAGGAACCAACCATCAAAATGAAGAACCCGAAGCTTAAAACTACCAGGTAAACATCTTATACCCTTTGATTAGTCTGTTTGTTGCTACGAGTGGTCGAATCATCCACACGATGGAACAACTCAGTGTTAGGGTCGTTACTATCGGGGGTTTATATCAAGACGACTCTGTAGAGTCGTCATTTTATTAAAACCACCAATGACGACGCAAACCTGCAACTTTTCGAGGTTATGAAAAATCGTCAAGATGATATGATAAAACTTGACGACTCTAACTAGCTAGGTCACCTTGGGTCGTTAGTGTTTTTTTTTATACCCAAACGACTCTAAAACCAAAAACTCTTTGTTTAAAAAGATCGTTAGGTCTTCATTTATGTATTCATATACAATAACGACCCTAACCAACCATTTTATAGATACTTGATAGTCGGCATTCCCCTCGTCTTTAAATATTAACGACTCTATCACTGTTTTTTATAATTTTGATTTCGTAGAATCATTTAAAAGAATATACCACGTTGTACCGACGTTCTAGGAGCTTCATCGACGAACATTTGATGTGTCAAATTCTAGAATACCCATACTAACTCTCATGTAATGCGAGATTGATGTAATGTTATTTTCTTAATGATATCAAACTCCATTCTCATTCCAATTTAAAGTTTCTAAACAAGGTCATCCACTTATAGAATATACCTAATAACGATTTTATCATAATTTTCATTTATAAAAGGTCGTTAATCTGGTGGATTCACGAATGACGATTCTCTCTTAAATGGTCCTTATTTGAATAAGTAAAATATTGACGACTCTAAGAAGGTATTTTCATATTTCTCCTGGATGCTTTGGTACCAAGGAGTCGTTAGTTTACAATTTTAACCCAATCACGACTCTTTCTATATGGTCAGAGTCGTTAGTCTGCAGAATATTAAATTGAGGACGCTATATATCCACCAAGTTATATCAATTTGTTTGTATTAGGGTCGTCAACCTGCTCAATTTAATGATGACGACTCTTACACTGGGAAAGTTTTGGGAACTTGTTATTCCTAGTGTCTTTTTTCGGTTAAGTATATTGAGGATGAGTCCAACACATTGACAATGATTTACAACTTTCCAATGTGAGGCACGTCATCATTTCTATATTCATTTAAAGACAAAAATTTCTAAGCATCCTTCTAAATTCCTAAGAAAGCAAAAATTTAAAGACAACCATCCAACCTAAACACATGGTATATCCCACAGAAAATAGTTGTATCTAAGAAACATGAGTTCAAATCGATAATCCTAAAAGAAAAACATACCAAGTTCATCCATTAAAACTATAAAACATCTCATCACCCAAAACTACCACCTCGACCTCTTTGACTTTCTTGACTTGATGATGACTTGCTTCTTTTAGAAGGACCTTGTGTTGGGCCGCCCCTTGGAGAACCACCTTCTTCTCCGATAGCTTGTTCATCATCATCTTCGCTTCCTTCACCCCGTTCATCACGTTCTTGTCTTAGTTGGCTAGTTGTTTTCCTGGTCCTCTTACTTTACTTATCCAGATCAGCAAACATTTTCTTCGCTTGTGGATTTTCAATGTGTTTGAAGTAATCATCGTACTTACTATGTCACTCAGGTTCTATCACTTCTCTTTTGTCGGTCGAGCAACAAAATGCCTTAATAAGAATATTCATTTATTCCCTCTATTTGCATTCAAATACCAATTCATATTAACAAGCTTATATTGGTAGGTATATGAATAACAAAATTACAAAGTAAAATACTTACCACAAGCTTTAGAATGGTAGAATCATCTCTAGTATCGGATGTATAAGCCGAGGAGGATGCTTTTTTGCTTATCTTACCGGTAGTAGTATCTATCCTTATCACCTGGGGGTTGAGAGAATCCTTCGTACCATCACATGTAATCTTCACTTACCTCGTGACCTTCATTCACATGCTCCCAAAAATAGATGTCTTCCCTCCTCTTACCCTTATGCATATCATTCCAATGCTTGGACTTAGGTTCAGGTTCATAAACAACATTGATCGTTTTTCCGTCCGCCTTGCATTTGTTTAATTTATGTTTGAAAAATGATACATAGTCATGTTCGGGTGAATCTTGAATATACTCAGGATGACGCATAATTCTATTTGGATTATACATTGAATATCCGTAAGGGTAAAACACAGGGCCATGGTAATATACGAGATCTTGGATTCCACCATCTCTATCTTCCTTATACGATCAAATTTTACCTCTTCGACTGTCATTTTTTCCAATTTATGGTGCATGGCTATCAAGTATTCCTTTTCCGATTGCTCCTTATCCTGAGACCCACTGAACTTGTATCGGGTTCCTCTTGGTTTAGTATTGTCCCATGTTGACTCCAATTGGACGTCTTCATCGTTTTTGATCAATGAAGGTAAATGCTCGTAAATCCACACCTAAAATAACACCAAAACAATAAAAAAATACAATAAATCTAAAAATATGGGACAAAAAATAATACACACACCCAACAATTTTAATTACTCCAATTACCTGAAGTAGAGAAAAATTCCTATTAATTTGAGAAGTTTGTTCCTGGGATGCCTTTGCTAGCTGCGCATTCAAATGTGCCACTATGGCAGTCCCCCACGAGTACCTACTCACCTCGTCCAATGGATCCAAAAGCTGGAGAAGGTTGATGCTAACTCTGATTCCTTTGCTATCGGGAAATATAACAAAACCAAGGACTTACAACAAATATGCGGCCGCCATAGCACGAACATCCAAATCAGAGAGGAAATTATTATCTCCGTCTTTCTTAAGTGAACTAGCATACATCTTTCTAAGGGACTTAAGTTTGAATTATTTCGTTGGGTACTTCTTTCCCGAAACGAAATGCTTATTCTTCGTCGCTTCATCCCAACCAAACAATTTTAAGGTGAGTGCATAAATTTCTTTCCGAGGTAGGTTTTTCTTGAACTTGTCACTAGTGAATTTTCCTTCGACCTGCAACCCTAAAATATGTTCTGCATTATCTGGAGTCACTGCCATCTCGCCAAAAGGAAATTGGAATGTCACGGTTTTACCATAAAACCTCTCACAAAAACATGATACTGCGACCTTGTCATACGTAATGACGGAGTTCTCAACCGCAGCATACAAACCTGACTTTTCAACAATATCTCTTACTCTTGCACATTCACCTTCTAGCGGCCATTTTGACATTTTGACATATGAAGATTGGCGTCTAAAATGATGCCTGGCATTCTTATGATCCTACAAAAGAGAAACGAATAAAAATCATAAATAAGAAACTTAATATCAACAAATCATATGAAAAGAAAATTTTCGATTGTTACCATTGTCTCATAGATGGTACGTGCCCACGTGCTCTTATATCCAAATAGAACTTTGCATCCATCTTTAGGTTCTCCTCTAGCTTTCCCACTACGAAGACGTTCCAGCTGCAAATGTTGGGAGGGAATGTGTTTCGCACTGGGTGCATTTTGACCTGACTTCTTCTTCTTAGCAGGTATAGCCAGTTGCTGCTGCTGCTCCTCATCATCATCATCATCACCCTTACCATCATTACTATCATCACCATCATCATCCTTCTCATCACCACTACCACCACCATTTTCATTATCCTCCTCACAATACTCATCATCATCATTACCTTCATCCTCTTTCTCCTCAATCTCCAAATCCTCCTTACCAGCACCACTACCATCACCTCGACCAGAACCACCGTTACCATCATTACCATCATCATCAACAACATCATATTCACCTCCCATAGGAATTTATTCTTGTTCTTCTTCATCATCGCTTCCAGAAGAAGACACAACATGAGAGGATGAAGTCGACGAATCCAAAGACTCATTACCTTTATCTATAGGTTCATGGATAGATAAGGCTACCTCACTCGGCCATTTTCCGCGTGATGGACCGGCAATTAAGTATTTATCATGGCGGGGAGGTCTTGAATGAGGAGTTACCATTGGATTCTTATCTTTCGTGTTGCTACAATAGTCCAAAGACAAAAAAAAAAGATAAACCAATAAGACATCATTTTCATTGTCTCAGATAAAGGGTCGTCAATAAAAATATGATAAACATAAACGACCCTTCAACACATATGACGACTCTAAACTAGACCATGACGCTTCTAAAATACATAATGAAGACTCTACTAGTTTTCGATGACGACCCTTTCAATTTTTTGGACAATAAGGAAGTTATTTTTGGTACAGAATCGTTAGAGTCTAAAAATGGGTCGTCATGACAAATCGTTAATGGTTTATATAAAACCTAATGACCCTTTCATTATTTTGGACAAAGGTAGTTTTGTGTAATATATGGTCGTTGAGCAACAAAATAGGTCGTCAACAAGAATCGTCAATTGTGTACTTACTAAATTGACGACTCTAATCTAGGGCACAAAATTTCCAAACAAGTTTTAGGGTCGTTATCTCCCACATCCTATACGTTAACGATTTTTCATAATACCAACATTCGGATGAAAAATCGTCAAGGAATAAAGACATCAACATTGACGACCCTAGATCTGTAATGCAAATTTGCGGTTAAAAACCTAATTTTTCAATCAGCATATCAAATTAAACGGAAACCCAAGTTAGATTAGGGGGTTTTAGTTCACATACCTTTTGATTGGAGCCATACCTTGCTCCAATATCGCCTCTTTTGATTTCTTCCTAGTTTTTACATAAACCCAAGTGTTTACTGCATCCACGAGATTAGGGATTTGAATAGCTTCTCTAGCAGTCTACTTAGTACGTGTCATATTTGTAGAAGAAGTTAATCGTCGATTAAAGTTTTCGTGTCAACGATTACGACGATGAATCGTTTCAAAAAAAAATTTCTTCCTCTGGATCGTTAATGGAGATTGAGAGAAGGAGAGGAGGAGAAGAAGAGACTGATTTTTATTTAGAGATGAAATGAAATTGGGGGCCTAGGGTTCAGGGTTAATAGAATTTTTAGATTATTATTCTAAAAAAAAAATGGTATTTTCATCACCATTTTGGAAACCCCCGTATTTTCTGGGTTGGGAATAAAATTAGTAAGGCCCTTAATTGTTTTTTTGGGCACCAATTAATCAGTGTAACTTATCTTTTTCAACTTTTTATCCTTTTTCTTTTCCTTTTTTCTGAACTTCTTTCCAGTAATTAATATACTGAATAAGAGAAAGGGGGTCTTTACCTGGTCACTCTATTTAATATCAACCATCCACTCAACTGAAAGGTTCATTCACTAGTCAGTAGTACTACTATCTTGCAAGTTGCAATAAACATCAAATCATGACTTCAGAGATAAAAACTGTATCACCAATCTAATCATACTGGTACTATTTTAGTAGAAAAAACCATGCTAGAAAGGTTATTTTTCTTTTCTTCCTTTGTCATGTAGACTATAGTAATCTTTATCTCATACATAGAGATCGAATCATCACATGTTAACAATTAGTTGTTACCATGCATGTAGCTGATTACTATGTGTATTGTTCTTTTCCTCGATCAAATAATTTGTATCTACTGCAACTCTGCAACTTATCTTTTGTTACACACATAAATATCAGCATTGCATTCATCGCCACTTTATGCACTGGTAGTAGGACCTGCTGGCTGTTGGATCTAGGCCTATTCCGTGCCAAACCCAAATGGGCAAGATTGCTAATAGGGGTATCAAATTACTTAAGGATGTACCACTTTACATATAAGGCAAAACAATCATTTGCCTTTGGTTTGGTACACTCCTAAGCAAATTGGCACCCCCATTAGCATCCTTGCAAATGGGTTTCATCCATTTCTCCAGTTTAATTATGGCTTCTCTACTTATAGTGCCATACTGCTGCATACACTCTTGTTCGGAGTATATGGACTTTCCCTCCTCCACTTTCAGTGTCCATTTGGGGGCCATATCGCATTTTCGACAAAAATTACATAATTTTTTTTGCACATGTGACCTAAAATCTACATCTTAAGTTTTGTAACACTTCATGGCAACGCGCCATACAATTTACTACTATGCCCCAAAATCTGCCTACGCGCCGGATTTGCTTAGTTTGCATGCAGTTACTTGATGAAGCATGTACTTGTTATGATAAACGTTTTATTTAATTTTTGAGAACTATTACATATGAACTTTCTTTTCCACCTTACGTTGCTCACGCTATTTATGCCACTTCGGATAAAACAGAAGGAAAAACAGACACTTTTTGGCCCATTTTTGCTAAATGACGAAAAGCATTAGCATTTCAAGTGGGGATCATAGAACTTTGTTTGTATCTCTTTGCCGGCCACATTAAACCCATTCTCCTTTTTAAAGTACCGGGTGAAAGTAAAGAATTGGAATGAACACATAATAAGATGTCAATGTCTACAAAGATTACAAATTATATCTGAACAGTTGACTCACGATCCGAATCCGAATCAATGTCTGATTAAACCACCTATGTGTTTTTTTTAATGGAATACATGTGGTATGATTTTGATGTTTACCTTTATTTCATAAATACCCACTACATACATATTGCACTAAAATTCATGGAAGGAATCAATTTCAGAAATATACTTTAAATGGAATGAGCTTCAAGCCTTCAACTGTGGACGGTATGCAGGGCCCTTAACTCTGTGCACCTCTCAATGCATTATTCTCTTCTTCTTCTTTTTTATTTTTGTCTGTGTAAGTAATTGTGTGGAATCCCTACGCACAATGTGGCACTCTTTTTGAACACATATTTCCGGGGTGTTGTGATCAACTTTTTTTTTGAAACCAGAATGCATTAAGCCAAAAGATCAGTTCAATACAAGAGGCATGTCCTCTAACAGTTGAGGTCTAATTTCCACAGGAGAAAAATTGGACCAGGCAACTGAAATAGTGTGAGCTCTAGCTAGTTTACTTGGGCTATCTGCTATTTTGTTTCGTTCTTTAGGAATGTAGATACATTTCCAGAGACGAAAAGTACGAAAAAAAGATCGAATATCTTTAACATAGTTGAGTAATTGCCAATCTATAGAAGTGTTGTTGTTGATGACTTCCACCACCATCTGCGCGTCCATCTCGAATGGGCATTCGGAGCTTTAGTCTTTGAGCCACATTAATCGCTTCCCATAAGGCCAAACACTCACTTTGGACCGCATTTCTTAGGTCTTTTAGGAAGAAGCATTCAGCTGACTTGTTGCTCCTTCTGCCAATTAGAATGATTAGGCCAATTTTTGTTTTTTATTTGAAAAAAGAAAAGAACCATCTATATTAATAGTAATAACATTGGTAGGAGGTGGTAGCCAGTGGATATTTTCTGACAGACTCTATTACTCATGGTAGGAAGGAGGCTAGTCAAATGCGTGATGGTCGTTGATGTAGCTTTTCGCTTTTAAGATGGATTTGTTTATGCTTGGATTTTTATTAGGAAGGTTTTTAAGCATCTATCGGACCATATGCACCAAGCTATAATGGCTCTTGTGCATATTTCCTTTTCAGAAATTCTCTTGGCGGAAGATCATCGAACCAGATTGAGTCCGTCTGCGAAGGATAT
The DNA here is from genome assembly GCA_023529315.1 of Papaver bracteatum. Taxonomy (NCBI): domain Eukaryota; kingdom Viridiplantae; phylum Streptophyta; class Magnoliopsida; order Ranunculales; family Papaveraceae; genus Papaver; species Papaver bracteatum. The sequence continues at coordinate 1,415,027 of JAJJWX010003164.1, forward strand.
CTCGCACAGCTGTTGGTGACCAGATGATAGAAAACCACAATGCCTTAGCTAAGTTACGATCAACCAGGACATGCATAGGTGTTTCAGTAGCTCCTTCACATAAGGGAAGAGAGAAGATATTCGGTATTTTGTCGCTAAGAATGTCTCTTGTAGGAAGAATGGTAGAAACAACCTTCCACATAAATTGCCTAATTCTGGGAAGAAGAGGCAGTTTCCATAGCACCTTGTAGATTTTAGTTAATCTTGGTCCCACTGATTCCGAGCTATCGTATTCCTCGTACATATTTCTGTATGTTGACTTTACAGTGAAGTTGCCATTGTTTTCCAACATCCATATCAACTTGTCTTCACAATTGTTGTGGATTTGTAATCCCTTGATTAACAACCGTGTTGGTATCAAACAGGTCGAGTAGGAGAGGTACGTTCCATGAAGACGAGTTTGACAAAACAGTTCGTGAACATGGTTGTATTGGTGATGAGAAGTGCGAGTTTTGTTTTGGGGTGGTGGTTTGTTAATATCTGGAATCCATTTGTACTTCCAGATCAGAATTTTCTTGCCATCTCCAACGCACCAACACGAGTTTTTTTGCACAAAATACAGCTCTGAGCTTAGGCTTCTCCATGACCAAGTAATATTTGACTTTTTCTTTAGGTTATAGAGATCTCCATCAGGGAAGTATTTTGCCCGAAGAGATGTGGTCATCATTGAATCCGTGTCAGAACACAGTTTCCAGGCCGATTTCGCTAGCAAGGCTCTGTTAAAAATATGCATATCGCGGAAGCCCAGACCTCCTTCTTCTTTTGGTTTTTGAGTTCTCTTCCATGTGATGACATGGTTTCCACGGCAGGTTTTTTTGTTTCTCCAGAATTGTTGCTGTTTCGAACTCATCTTCTTTATAGTTACATCTGGCAAACTGAAACTCGTCATGTGGTGTATTGGTATTGCATTTGAGACGTTTCGAATCATTACCGATCTTGCAGCCTCCGACATATTGCTTCCATTCCAACTCGAAAATCTACTGTCCATCTTGTCGCAAAGAGTGGAGAAAGGGATTCGTTTCTTCCGGCCTAGAAAAAAAGGAAGCCCTAGGTACTTTTCATCTGTTATATTTAAGTATCTCACTTGCAGGGTACCACTGATTGTTTGACAAGTTTCTGGAGGCAGGTTAGAGATGAAGTAAACCGCCGATTTATGGTAGTTGATTAACTGACCAGAACAAGTGGAAAACTGCTGAATGACACTCATCAGTTTACTAACTTGAGTATCATTGCATTTACAAAAAAGGAGACAATCATCCGCAAACAGCAGGTGATTTATTTTTGGCGCCGAACGGGAAATTTTCATACCTGTAAGTGAACCAGATGATTCACAGTGGGCTAAGTACCGGGAGAAAGATTCCATTGCGAGGATGAAAAGATAGGGTGATAAGGGATCACCTTGTCTGATGCCATGAGTAGGTTTGAAGGGCTGCGTTGGGGAACCATTTAACATTACTTCGAACTGAGTTGTAGAGATACATTGAGAAATAAGTTGCCGGAATTTATCAGAAAACCCAAATTTCTTAAGAATGTCCAACAGAAAGCTCCATTCTAATCTATCAAACGCCTTGGACATATCCATCTTAAGAGCTAGATGACCACTTAAGCCTTCTTTTTTCTTCATGGCTTGAACTATTTCTTGAACTAGACAAATATTTTCAGATATAAGTCTACTACTGGAACGTAGGTATTTGCATTGGCGAGATGATTTTATTAATATGTTTCTTCATCCTCAAAGCAATGATTTTTGAAATAATCTTATACACAGTATTGCAGAGAGCAATGGGCCGAAAATCTTCCGGTTTGTTGGCTGTTTGCACCTTAGGGATCAGAGAAATTCTTGTGTTGTTAAGCTGTTGGAGAAGGAAACCCGAGTGAAAGAACGATTTAATCATTTTGCAGACATCTTCCTTAACAACAAGCCATTGTGTTTGGTAAAAGCCAGGAGGGAAGCCGTCTGGACCTGGAGAAGTCCAAGGCTCCATTGTCATAAGAGCCTTGTAAATTTCTTGATCAGATGGGAGAGCTTCCAAGTCCTCATTATCTTCTGTCGATATGCATTGGGAGATGTGTTTGAGAAACTCTTGACTGTTTGGAGGATTTGAGGTTGACATAATATTGATGAAGTGTTGCCTGAGAAGAGTAGAAAGTGAATCTTTATCGTTACACCATTTTCCATCCGGTGTCAACAGAGAATCAATTCTGTTACGGCTTTTCCTTCGGTTCATCCTTAGGTGAAAATACCTTGAGTTCATGTCCATATCTTTGTAGAAGTGGTCTCTTGACTTTTGACGGTTTGAGCTCGCTTGAATCTCATTAAGTTGTCGAACCTCGCTTTCCGTTTGATTACGACTTCATGATTGGAGCCATTGATATCCGATTGAATGTAGAGAGCTCAGTCGGATGAAGTTGATTATACGTTTATTAAAGTCTCCAAACGTACTTTTTGCTCGCGAGATAACACCACATCTTGTGTTTGAGAGCTTATTCGAAAGGACAAAAGCATTGGATCGAGAAGAATTAGTAGACCAAGCGGTTTAATATTGTCAACAAAGGAGTCATGTTTTAGCCAATGCTCGAAAAATTTCCGCTTTTCCGTAGCTCTAAATTCATTAGAAATGTCTAGCATTATCGGCGTATGATCCGAGCCATATTGGGGGAGATGTTTAAGAACCGCAGTGGAAAAGTTAGAAACCAGTCACTATTTCCTAAGGCTCTCTCTAGCCTAGATTTAATACTGGCCGATCCGTGTTTATTGCTAGTCCAAGTGAATTTCTTTCCGGTAAAACCTAAATCACTAAGGTCGGCTTGCTTAATAGTATCAAGAACATCAGTAGATGTTATATTATGATAGCTAGAGTTTCTATCAGCCGGTGTAAAAGTGATGTTTAGGTCTCCAATAACAGCCCAAGGTTTATTATTAATTCTTTCCAGGTTTTTGATGAAGGACCACTGAGCTTCTTTTTCATGAAAGGAATAACATGACAGTGGCCATATATTTTTCCGGCCAAAATTTTGCTTTACGTCGCCACTGTTACAGTGACCATTGTTTTTCACGTTCTTCAATATATTTGAGAGTTGCTTTGCTGATTTTGACCGTTGGGTGTGGAACAACTTTGACGTGTTATCTGGTTGGTGTAACTGTTTTTGAGCTGTTGAAATTTAGAGCTTACCAAAAATTGAAGTTTTGTCCGATTCTTCTTTTGGAACCTAACCGGTGATGTCGACACAAAACAGCATTGCTGTAAACTTATACGGCTATAAACTGTTGGGATAATTAATGACCTTTACTCTGGGATTGATCCAGAAATTTTCATAGGGCAATGCGATCGAAGGCGGCGGCAAATTTTTTAAATGGGTTAAATAAACAGTGGTTTTATTAAAATTTGCTTATAAAATACCAGATATATGGACAAATTTATAGTTTATTGAAGAAAAATGAGAAAATAAATAGATGCAATAAAGAAATTTTATGTTTTAAACAAGATTTTGGACTAAAAATTGATTATGCTACAACTACAAAGATTAATTATAAATAGGGAAAAGCTAATTACTAATATGGGAGGGTTAATTACTAATTATATAAAAATTACTTATACAATTTTTTTTTCATGTTAAATATAGGGACGGGCTATAGCCCAGGTTAGCCCCTGTTTACCTAAAGCAGGAGGAACACTGTTAACAACTAAAAGTCATCAAATTACATTGTTAATTTTTACCTTTTCAAGTTGAAGTTTTATCATCTTATTTATAGATATGAAATTGATTGAATGCACGTAATTTCTGATGCGCGTAATCGTACCACCATTTATCCACGGTTAACTTAAGCCATTCTTTCCTCAGGCCAATTGTCGATCCGACGGTTATTAGAGCCTCGTGCACATGGCGCGCGCCCTAGGACGACTCGCAGAGGTTTGGGGTTGCTGACAACCAACAGTTGGGAATATTTTGGGACCCAACTTTGGTACGTAATAAGAGTCTTATTATAAGACATGCCTATCTCTTGACTTCAGTGGCATGTGAGATGTCTGGCAAACTTTCCGTCATTTCCAAATGAGCAGTAAACAAACTCGACAATAGTTTTGTTATTAAGGTTAATTTTGTCATCATTCATGATGATATTATCATATCAAATTAGTGTTTCTGTAATCTTAAATCAGATATATTAAACTTCCTGGTTTCTTTAGATTTCTTAAACACGCATGGCGCAACTCAGGGAAAAAAAGGTTCACTATTTCGGAGTTTTGTGTTTTTTGATCGTTTAGCACCTAAAATTTAGGCGTTGGCGAGTCTCGCACTCACTCAGGTAACTTGTATCACCACCCAATAAGTGAACAACCGACTGCCGCTTGGTTTGCCCGCAAGACCTTATGAGGTTCATCATGGCATTCAGTCCGGACACGTTGATATAAAACTTTAGATGATGGATTTGTTGCCATCCACTATATGGTTGTAAGCAGAGCCACTTGGGCACAAAGACTCTTGGAAACAGAAGAATCTTTAGAACTAAGAGTGATCCAAAAAAAAAATCGTAAGTAGAGCTGTTTGAACCTACAAAGATGAGCACCACTTATGATGTTTGACAAGAAAAAGAAAGCAAAATCAACGGATCAAAGCAAGCTAGAAAGATTCCTCTTTCCCAATGCTGTAGAAACATGGATATAGTACCATGTAAATCCAATTGAGTTAAAGTGTACTATTGTTTTCCCCATTCGAACAAGGCAATGAGGCAATGATCTACACTCCAACTTGTCTCTTGTTTTACGCAAATATCAGCAGTTAGCACATCGCGGTTTTACAAAAATGCTAAACGTACCCTTCTCCCTTTTCCCACGGCTTTCCTCCACCTATATATGAAGTGTTTGTTGGTTAAATCCAATAATAATGAAACCCCCTACTAATCTCAATCAAGGGATTAAGGGCTAAGAACCATGACACGTAATGGGGGAAGGGAATAGGGAAAGTGCAGCACTTCCGCCAGTTTCATGCACACTTCGACACTTCCTTGGGAGTAGGACCACCTATTCACTGTTGGATTTGTGCCAAATTCTCAGTCACTCCTACAAAGGGTCCATGAGTCAATGGCTTCTACTTATTGGTCAGTTTCCTCGTCCGCTTCCACTGTAAAAATTAATTAGATAGTTCTGCATATCCATATCCAAAGTTTACGAACATTGATACAAATATGTACACGAAATACATGTAGCGGATCGTTAAAACTATATGATGTGACCTACAATCTGCAGTGTAACCTCCTGCATTCAATATTGCCTAATTATCTGTTAGCTAACAGCCCATTGAGTTTGAGTGAGTTAAACTTCAACCTAATAAATTAAAGAGGTCCGTCTCAAATTAGGTACTTCGACTTTCAAGTTTACATTAAAAAACTTGAAAATATTTTACTCCTTCCGTTCTTTTTTAATAGACTGGTTTTATAAATAGATGTTTCAAAAAAATAGGTTGTTTTTCCTAATTGGAAAAGTCAAATGTTACTTTAGTTTTATGAGACCACTTTTCTCTTAATTTTTTTTATGACAAGTGTCGTGTAGACCATTTTACTTTATTTCTATTGATGACAAGTGTTATGAGGATCATTTCAGTTCACTTCTTTTATGAGGACCACTTTCAATGATTAGTTCTCTTAATTTCCTTAATTTTTTCTAAAAACAAAACCAGCCAATTAAAAAGGAAATGAGTGAGTAATATTTTATCTATCACGACTTAGAATTAACCACCATATGCTTCTAAACTTGCTAATATCTATGATTCGATTTCAATTTTCAGTGGTGTTCATACTGTATGTCTTAGGCTATGAAGCATCCAAATTGACGTTCAAATATGTACCACGTAAAATGCATTATTAAGTGTAGGATATTTCTCAATCAAATGATTTATTTATTAAACATTAATGTGGTTTGCGAAAATCATAGTATGAGGCTATCAACACTGCATTCACCGAAGCAACTTCGTGCACACTTCCTTGGCAGTAGAACCATTATTGCAATCCTCATTTGTATTCAGTAAATTTCCTTTACTCACTAACATAACATTTCAAGTTCATGAGAAGTCGTTCTTCTTGAGTTATGCATTTCCTAACCACCGTAATGGACAGGGCCTAGTAGGAAACAAGGATAATTACATACATAGATAAAAGAAAAGAAAAGAAAAGAAAAACTGTGTTGATGAGCAAGTTGGTTTTCTTAATTATATCTTCACTGTTCAGTAAAATATAACCTCTCCTTTTTCTTTTAAGTAATAAACTGAATACACTTTCATCATTTGAGAGAAAGGGTTCAGGGGGGTCTTTTCCTAGTCATTCTATTTAATATAATAATATCTTCCACTCAACTGGGAGGTAGAAACAGTATCACCAATCTAATCATACTGGAGGTAGTACTCCTCTTTACTAGATAAATCATGCTAGAAAGATTCTATTTTATTTTCCTACATGTCGCAGTGGTACTCTTCGGAAGTGAAGCATCCCGTGTAGAGGTGCAAACTAGGCTGTGCCACCGCAAGCACATCCCAGCACAGCACGCTAAGACTTGAGCACAGCTCAGCCCAGCACGACACAACATGTTAGTTAAACGGGACGTGTTGTGTTTGATTAATTCGCACAGTAGCACATCACAACACGCATCAAGGATAAGCATGTGGCCCAGCCCAGCCCAGCACTTTAAGAAAGCAGTCATAACATGTACAAATACACCATCTAACAAGGCATAATACATCACATTTTTTGTATATTTCACGAAAGAGTCACTATTCTAGCTAGTTTTTAACATTTTATGCTGGTTTATTTATAACAACACATATAATATTTTAATATTTGGAAAATATATTTCAATATCGTTGTTATAATGTCATCACCTATATTTAACTAGAACATTAATTTACATGACAATAATCCAATTTTATATTTGATGGGCTATTTCTTTTTATTGAATAAACTTGTTAATTTTACTTGAAATAATTTCAAATGATATGTTGTCTAATTAAATTCTTGTGATAATGTTCGACTTAATGTATATATTAAGTGATTTCAATTTTTTAATAGCACGTGTGCCAGCACGGCACGTTTATTCGTGTATTGTGCATGTGGGTTGTGTTGTGCCTAGCTTTTGACTAGTAAAGCACAGCAGGACACAACACGTTTAAATCGTTGGCTCAGCACAGCACAGCACGACACATGGCACGTGAAGCACGCGACTTCGTGTGCCGGGCTGTGCTGGGCTGGCACGTTTTACACCTCTAATCCCATGTATCCATCAATTATTGTACCATGTAAATGGTGGTTAGTCACGACCTTAATTACTTGAACATGATCTGTTCTATAGGCCCGTACCTCTGTATCCTTGAGTTCTAAGGAGACATGAACTACAGTCTTCTGGTACACAAAAAAAAAATGGTGGTTAGTCTATGCTGGTGGTTATCCCCCACCCCTCCTTGTATTGTTGATCTGTGATCAAGAAAGCAACATTTCCAGGAATATTACCGCAATTTTATGCACATTTCCATGGGGAAGATCCTATTGGCAGTTGGATGTGTGCTAAATACTTGCTCCCTAATTTTCCTCGGCGTCCATACCGTAGTACGTGATATGCATGCACTCTTTTTAATTGGATACTGTTACGTATGAACTTTAGTTTCCACCTTACATTGTCCACACTATAAATGCCAATTCGTATACAGCAGAAGAAAAAACAAACTTATAACTCTCGTGTACATGATGAGTCAGTTTTGGCCTAGTTTAATTTGCATTTCAAGTGGAATCGTAGAACTTTGTTAACTTGTATCTCTTTACCGGACACATTAAACTCATTCTCCATTTAAAATATATGTACTGCGTGAAAGCAAAGAACTGCCATGAATACATAATAAGTTTTCAACTTTTTATGGAATACCCAGTGTGCTATGATTTTGATGGTTACCTGATTTCATTAGTACCCATTAGTGCACTGAAATTCACGAAAGAAAAATTAAATTTAGGATCGATGTATCACATGCATTGTACACAATTAATTTCAGAGATACTTAAAATAGTTAGAACTGTTTTTTATTTTGTCTCTTGGATTTTGATTCTAGCCCTTCTGAAAATAGTGGAGCTTCAAGACATCAACTGTGGACGATAAAAGTAAACTACGATGCATCTTACAAAGAAGGGGAGACAGCGGTAGGATTGGGAATCATTGACAGAGATCAACAGGGCAATATTGGGACGGCTCACACGGTCTTAACAGTGGCTACTTCGGTTCTGATGGCGGAATGCTTGGCAGCAAGGGAAGCGGTTCGATAGCTATTCAAAAAGGACTCAAATCAATAATCTTGGAGGGAGATAATCGGGACATAAAGAACTATATGGAAGGAGAAAATATGAACATGGATTGGCAATGCAAGAACATTCGGAGGAGCTCAAGGAAATGGCAAAGGACTTCAACAATTTCAAGGTCTCACACACGAAAAGAACGGAAATGGAGTTGCTGATTACTTGGCAAAAGAAGGAAGAAAAGGGAGAACAAACACGTACACAGACACAGACGACAACATCACACAAAAGTTGCTCTATTTAATTTCCTTTGATTCTAATTTAAGTAATGCAACTTTGAATGTAATTGATCCCACCATGGTGGATAACAGTTAAGCTTTTTATTAATATTTTGACTACAAAAAAAAAAAAAAAACTGTGGACGGTTTGCAGGGCCCTCAATTCTATGCACCTTTCACTGCATTGTCTATTTTGTTTGTGTAAGTAGAAATGTGTGTAATGGCTAGGCACAATGTGGCACTCTCTTTGAACACATATTGCATTTTCCAGGTAAGTATCAACTATTTTTGGAAAGGTACCTGACATATATTTTTCAATGTGTGTTATTAAAATCCGGCCAAAAAAAATTCGGCGGCCGCTGTTATCGTGATCTAGATTTGTTTTAACTTTTAAATGTGCTTCAACATATTTATGTTGTTTTGTTTATTTTGTTTGTGTAAGTAGAATTATGTGGAATGGTTAGGCACAATGTGGCACTCTCTTTGAACACATATTGCATTTGCCGGGTAAGGATCAACTATTTTTGGAAAGGAACCTGACATTTTGGAAAGGAATCTGATGCATTTTTCAATGTGTGTTCTTAAAATCCGGCCAAAAAAAATTTGGCGGCCGCTGTTATCATGGTCTTTGTTTTAAATGTGCTTCAACATATTTGAGTGGCTCTACTGAATTTTCCGTCGGGTGTACAGTACAACGCACTTGTTGCCTTATCTGGTCGGTGTAACCTTTATAAAGCTTAATTCGGCTTGAGATTTTAATTTTTGGTTTCTTCTTCCTTTGGATTTTAATCAGTGATGTAGACACTGAACAAGATTGCTATAAACTGTTCGTGTAGATTACATTCTCTGTTTACCTAAAGTAGTAGGAACACGGTTAACAACTAGGAGTCATCAAATTAAATTGTTAATTTTCACCTTTTCAAGTATATTGATACGGAAATGATTGAATGCACGTAATTTTTGATGCGCGAATTTGCACAAACCGTTCGGTCACCTGGATTGGCATTCACCAAGCCGATTGTCGATCCAACGGAGAATCGAGCGTTGCATGCATGCTATGCACCCTAGCACGACTCATTGAACTGCTGGGGGTTTAAGCATTGGGGTTACCAGTACTACTGACAAGAAATAATTGGGGAGTCCTTGTGAATGTGACCCAACATTTTAGTACCGCGTAATAAGACATATCAAACTTTACATATGCTTGTCCCTTATTGAAGACATTGACTTCAGTGGCATGTGAGATGTCTGGCAAGCTACTTTCCGTCATTTCGAAATGAGCAGTAAACGCAACAGAAGTTTTTGTAATGCATTAAGGTTATTTTCTCATCATTAGCGTCACTGTTTTCTTAATCAGAGTAGTCTGCTTAGTTACTTTCATGAATTCTTAGGTACTGTAGTTGACAAAATAACCCTATTGGTAAATAGGGTTGTTACATGCACACTGTTTATCTTTTATTTTGAAAAGAGAAGGACTGTGTTAAAAAATGAAAACTAGCAATTAGTCTCTCTATGTTATGTTACTAAATTTACCAAATATAATACCTATAGCTGAGATAATACTGTTAGCCGTTTCGATGAATCAGTGAACCTAGATTTCACACATCACAACACAATTTAAGGAAAATGTCCGCTGTTTAGGATTTTTGTTTTATGACCGTTCATTTGGATTTAGGTATCGATGAGTTTCGAACCCAGATGATTAGTATCATCACCCATTCTATCACTGGGTATTTTTTTTTTTAATCACTTTACCGATAGCATCTGCTTCTGAAATGTATTAGACGCGGGCTTAGAAATTGATAGAAACCTATGTGTCTCCCAGTTTACAATTACCAAACTGAATAAATTATGAAAAAAGTTTTTGGATAAAGTATCCCTACTTTTCACATTATACTATAAAAGTACCCTCATTTTTTAGAAATTTGTTAAAATACCTCGTTTTATTCGAAATGCAAATTTCATCCAGTTAAGTGCTAGGTGGCAGTTATCGTTCCAATTAAAAGTCCTATTTACCCCTGAACTACATCTCCTTGATGGGGATGGTAAATGATATGACGATCCCAAAAACGGTGTAACGATCCTGAATCGGGCTTGACGAACCTGAAAGCGTTGCCACGATCCTGAACCGGGCTCGACGAACCAAAAAAATGTTGTAAAAGGTAGATTTTCGTCCAACCTAAACCCCAAAACACTTGAAATGATGAAACCCTTTTTGGGAAATGATGTAACGAACCTGAAAGCGGTGTAACGATCCTGAACCTGACTCGACGAACCTGAAAAATGATGTATAAAATTAACGTGACGATAATTAAAAGAAAAATATAAAAGTAAATTAGTCATAACTAACACTAGAATGAAATATTAAAGTGAGGGTACTTTAACAAATTTAGAAAAAACGGGGGCATTTTTTTATAGATATCCAAAAAACATGGTATTTTATCAAAATTCCCTTATGAAAATCTTAAAACCCATAATCTTTTCTTCCCTTTTCTTTTCTTTTTATATGTTATTGTAACGCAAAAAGGATTGACCACTGAATTTTTTTAGCTTCAAAAACACCCTTTCAACGAAAAAGTATGCGATCTGGCCCAACGAAAAGTACAACTAGCAAGGGTTCAATACCAAAAAAATACAAAAGAAATCCAAGAAAAAGTACCTACATTTAATAATATAACAAAGCAAAAATGATTAGACCTTTTTCTGGTTTGTCCGTAAGATCTTATTGTCTTGGATGTGGTATTGAAGGGTTTGATGACCTTTGTTTGGATCATGCCATTTAGAGCAATTCCTATGGGATGAACAAATTTAGAGTTTGTTCATTTTGCTCCCACTATGGAATGAACAAACTTAAAAACGGATGTTTAGATGAACAAATTTGATGGTTTGAACATTGAGTCGGAACTTACGGCGTGCGTTTGGTGTAAAGACTCGCGTCATTCAAAAAAAAACACCAATGTCAGAAGAAAAAATGCCTGCGTTATTGTTCCTAGCGCGCGTTAGAACAAATAGCGCCAGCGTCCGTTATGATACCGCCAGCGTCAGTCACCATGACGCCAACTGCTCAATCTGAACGGCTCCGGAACTCTTTGATCCAACGGCTACATTTCCTCAAATCTATAAATACTCCTCATTTCAACTCTAAATTCACAAATTCTACACATTCTTCCCTCTCAAATAATCTCCAAAAATGCCTCCCAGAGTTCGTTCTGTTAGATTCACTAAAGAAGAGGATTTAGCTATTTGCAGAGCCTACGTTTTTCAAACACAAGATGTTGCCACTGATATTGCTACCGGTAGGAATGTATCACAATTGGCGTTCTGGCATAAAGTTTTTGAAATGTTCGCTGCTGAAACGATGAACATTAATATTCATGATTGTCATGGATTGGCACATCGTTTTAGTGTAATTAGTTGTAATGTATCGAAGTTCATCGCTCAACTAATGGAGAATCACAAAAAATAATCTCAACGGTGAAGCCGAACATGAAGTGAAACCCATAACTCTAGCGATGTGGCCATCATCTCACCGCGATCGTCAGTTTGAATTCCATGCTTGTTTGAACATTCTTAGGGTGCTCATCAAATACGACCCCTACACCGTCCTAGGAATTCCACCACCCGTCTAGAACTGGCGCCGCCTATGTTGTAGTTACCCTATATGATGTATTTCTTTTATTCTCATGTATGGTGTGGTTGTTCAATGCAGTATGTTTTTATTTATGAAATTGATGGTGCAATGTTTTTATTTATGAAATTACTTGATATTGATGGTTTTAGATAATCGTAATAACACAAAATTAAATAACATAATACCATAGTGAATCGTTTTTTCATATAACTTCAATCAGCCCACTCCACCAAAAAACACCTGGGACATTCCTAGAAATGCCTTTCGTATGTGTCTTCTCAGAAGACATCCGCAAATGCATAAATGTCTTGCAAACGGGCTTTGAGCATGCACATATTATCTATGGACAATGTTTGTATTTGTGATCTCCATATCCACAATGCTTGCAGTGTAATAGCTCCTTCTTCAATTTGGCTTTAAGTTTGAAGTTTTTGCAGAGTGTTGCAATCTTTTCTTCTTCTTCTTTTATAATCTTCGTAGCATCATCCAGCATATGTGGTTCCTCTGGAAAGTTGGGATCTTGACATTGCAAATACCTGAGTTTTTCCGGTTATGATTCAATCACCATTCTGATGCGTGAACAACCTGCCCGCGGACACTTTGAATACATCCAAGGGCATTGCATAAGACTGTGGTTATCCATGAAACATAACGGACAAATCTCTTTTGCTTCGACACAAAATATTTGCTTCTCTTTGCCTTTAGATATGGTGGATTTTGAGAAATAAATTTGTTGGTTTGGTTGAGAGGCACCCTTAGTGTGTCGTATTTATAACAAGAAAATAGGTGTTGGTAATTCAAACGGTGCGTTGATAATTCAAACAGGCGGTTTTAGTAAAGTCGCGCGGTTTTACTCCAAACGCCAAATTCTATGGAAATTCAAATGGGCGCTCAAAGGAATGTCACCGGCGTTGTTAATTCAAACGCCAACGGCTACATTTTGTTTCTCTGACCTATAAATTTCCTTCCTCCCATTTCCTTAAGCTCTTAATCTCCTTTTTTTTTCACATCTCCTTAATCTCTCCCACTCTGAAGAAATGTTTGTTAGAAATCGTGGTCCCAAATTTACTAGTATGGGCTTTCATCAACACACTTATTTTTGGGTGAACGTTTTCTCAATGTTCGTCTCACTGACTGGAAACCCAGGAAACCGAGATGCTCGTCGATTGCGTGCTCGTTTTCAATCTATTAGGCTTACAGTACGACCATTTGTTGCTCTGGTAATGGAAATTGATCGAGAAAAGTTCATCGATGTAACTGGGAGGAAGCTCAAGCACATCGTTACTGCACTCGAATGCCGGTTCCGGTCTTTACAATGGAAGAAGATGTTACTCTTGTTCGATGTTGGATACATCGTTTGAGGAGACCAATGAACAATGACCATTTCTGGGAAAGAATATTGGGACGTTTTGTAGCATCGCGGAATGCAAGCATAAGAAACACTAAGAGCCTAGAACTAAGAATTGCATTCATCACTAATGAAATCAAACATTATACGGAAGTTTTGTGGATGGTTCACCGTAGATATTCTGGATTATCCAATGAAAAACTGGTGAGTATCCTCTCTTTTTCCTCACTGATGAACTGTATTATAAATATCTAAAATTGTTGTTTTCTATGTTTTACAGAAAACCATCGCTCTGTCCAATTTTACTGAAGAAAGCGGAAGAGAGTTTAAGCATTTTGAATGTTATGAACTCTACAGAGAGAATGTTGCTGGATTTGATGTAGTTTGATATTTTTGTTGTGGTTTATTAAAATGTAGTTTGATGTTATTTTCAAGTTTAAATTGTAATAAATTTCACTTAATCTGAAGTGGAAATCTATTTTAAAATATAAACATTTTCATTCATATTACTGCTAATTCTTTTACAAATAAACTTTAGACAATAATAAAAACTTCAATAAAAATCAAGTTCAAGTTTTGGCCTCATGTTTATCTTCATTTGGCGTATTTTCCATTCGACACGCTCTTGACAGTTTCACCTTTGTTTTTGAATTTTTTGTTGTTAAATTTCAAAACTGGAGCTCTTCTTTGCCTTTTAACGTAACTTTTTCTTGGAGCAAATTCTAAAACTTGCACTTCCCTTTTACAAATTTCAATCTTTTTAAAACTCCCACATATCTTAGAAACAGCAGCTTCAAGTTTTGCATCGCAAAAAAATGTGATCGCCTTTTCAGCCATTTTAGAAGAGAAAATTCAAGTTAATTTTGGTGTGAGTGAATTGTTTGAAGACGATGGTAATTTAAAGAGGGGAAAAGTAAAATTTAAAAATATCCGTTGGCGTCAGCAACAAAAACGCGGGCATTATAGCTAGTGACGGCGCGTTTGCTTGTCTGTCGCCAGCGTTCTCCCGTTGAGCGCCAGCGTTTTCATCTAGGTCGCGCGCCTATTTCTCTAACGCTCAGTCCTTTTCCATAGTGGAAAACCTAGTTTGGCCATCCACCTGGCTCAACAAACTCATGGGTTTGGCCATTGCCATAGGAATTGCTCTTATTCCGGCCAATGTTGATCTAAAACTTTGGGAGATAGACGAGGGATGCTATGTTGACCATAGAATCTCCCGAAAAACACAGTCCCTAGGTCCCACCTGGAGAAAACATGGGGTCCCATTAGGGTTGTGTCCCCCGGGAGATAGACACGCATTGGACGCGGAGGATGAGAAGGTTCAAATCATTTGTCTTTCCCAAATTATAAGGACCAAAGTAAACAAATATAAAAATCTTCAAGGCATAAAATTATTTTTATTTTTATATTGTTGTAAAGCAAAAATAAATAAAAATGATTGAGGTCATTGAACAATCACCCCCCTTCTTTTTTCTTTTAGTCCAGCAACACCCCCTCAATCATCTTTAATCCAACAACATTAGACGTGATATTTTCAAGCCATCATAACCTTTGGATTATGACAATTAGCCCAACAAACGTTGATTTGAAACGTTGGATGAGGTACACCTTCCCACATATTAAAGATTATCAGTATAATCGGCATCCACGTTAGACTATCAGTAGATCCTGAGTTGCCAACGACGATTCAGTGAGACGATGAAGAGTTTAAGTTCTGAATATCTTTGAAGATCTGAAACACATGGATGAAGAGCACATCTAATGGCGTCTAGTGGCGGAGCCATATCAAGATAAGTGTGGGTTGGTCTCCAAGAGTAATAATTTTAAAATGTTGGATTTTAGAGCATAATTATTGTGTCTAATTTTCCAACATAGAATTGATTTTCCTCCCATAATAACATACATGATCGTGAACACATAGCCATTGAAGGATTTAGACCATCTTTATGATGGGTATGTCAAAATTCAAATCAGATTGCCAGCAACAATTCAGTGAACTTAGTTTACATCACCATCCACATCAGAGAAAGATTCGAATAAACAATTTAAGCGATGAACATCCTGAAGATCTAAAACTTATTGCCGACAAAGCTGTCATCATTAGAAAATATAAACTCTATAGATGACGGGTGGGCAAATTACCATCCGTATCAGACTCCCAACAACAATTCAATGAACTTGTATAAAGGCGGAATTACAATCTAGCTTCCCATGGCTCAAGCAAGGGCTCCCCGAAACCCAGTAATTATTATTATGCACCACCTATTATAAGTTGGGCTGGATTCGCTGGAAAACATGGTTAATATTTAGGCTTAAGCCTTATATGAAAAACTTATCAAGCATCTTATACGAGTTTCCCAATTCCGTCAATGAGATTGTTTCAAATCGTTCCCGAATCATCATCAACATCAGACCGCAAACAATAATTAGGTGAACTTAGCTTCTAGTTTATCATTACCACTTTTTAATTCCTTTAGATGATAGACACATTATTATTTTTATCGGATATAATAATTTAAGTTTCAGCTTTCATCCACGTAAGACTGGTAACAACTTAGGAGGAAGTGAACTTGATGGAGCACATTAGAATTAAAGGGTAGATACTCCCATATAGAGGTGTAAAATGTGCCGCCCGGCACACAAAGTCGCGTGCTTCACGTGCCATGTGTCGTGCTGTGCTGTGCCAACGATTTAAACGTGATGTGCCGTGTTGTGCTTTACTAGTCAAAAGCTAGGCACAACACAGCTCACGGGCACAGCACACGTATAAACGTGACGTGTTGTGCCGTGCTGGCACACGTGCTATAAAAAATTTGAAATCGTTTAATGTATACATTAAGTCGGACATTATCACAAGAATTTAATTAGACAATATATATCATTTGAAATTATTTCAAGTAAAATTAACAAGTTTATTCAATAAAAACAAATAGCCCATCAAATATAAATTTGGATTATTGTCATGTAAATTAATGTTCTAGTTAAATATAGGTTACGACATTATAACAACGATATTGAAATATATTTCCAAATATTAAGGTATTATATGTGTTATTATAAATAAGCCAGCATAAAATGTTAAAAGCTAGCTAGAATAATAACTCTTTATTGAAATATACACAAAATGTGATGTATTGTGCCATGTTTTGTAGTATTTTATACACATTATGACGTGCTTTTCTTAACGTGTTGTGCTGTGTCGTTTCACATGATAATCCGTGCCGCGCGTCTTTGTCTTTGAGCTCTTGTGCCAATTAATCAAATCCAAAGATGTCCCATTTAACTAACGTCTTTGAATTTGTCTTCAGTCAAATTTTAACGTGTTGTCTTTGTCTTTGTGTCTCGTGCTGGCACAGCCCAGTTTACACCTCTACTCCCATAGGGCATGGGACCAAGAGACTTATAATATTTGCATGTCACCAGTCAGAATCAGTCCCATAAAACACTAAAATGCACTCACCCATCAACTAATTGCAAATGCAAATGATGACAAGTTTGATAAGACCTACCCTATATAAATATGTACCTTAACTTCTTAACTTACTTACAATTCTTTGTTTCACTCCCTAAAGAGGATCATAATCAGTCCTCTAATTTCCTCACTTTAAAAACAAAACAGAGTATTTTCAGCTCTTCATGCAAAATTCTCTTAAAATCAGCCATTAACACAGGTGAGAAGAAGAAGAATCTCCGTACTGAATATTTGATTTCACTTTCTTTCTGGGTTTTCTTCTTTATGTAAAATTTGGATTC
The DNA here is from genome assembly GCA_023529315.1 of Papaver bracteatum. NCBI lineage: Eukaryota > Viridiplantae > Streptophyta > Magnoliopsida > Ranunculales > Papaveraceae > Papaver > Papaver bracteatum. The sequence goes on from JAJJWX010003164.1 coordinate 1,432,342, forward strand.
GATTCATGTCGCTTCTGACGTTCGGAAAGTTTCAGATCCGTACGGTTTTCTCTGATTTTTTTTTTTTTTGTTAATTTTTGATTGTTTGAAATTGAGATCAGAACGAATCGTAATTTGGATAGAATCAAATGATTTTTGTCTTTTGAGTGATTCTAAAAGGTGTTGACTTCATTAGCCCGTCGAGAAAATTCATGATTTGTTTTGTTTAATCAGAATTTTTGATTCTCTCTGGTTTTTTTATTAAATTCTTTAAAATCTGACCTGGGTTTCATTTCAAGGTCTCCTTGATTTCAATTTTCCAGTTGACCTCTTTTTCCGTTCCTTTTTCCTCTGTTTTTTTTTCCTTTTTAAAGGTGAAGCCTTTATTCATGCGTGCATTCACTCTGAACAACTTTCAATCACCTCGCACGTAATTTCTTTACCTCAATTCTAATTTCAGATTAGTAAATTTAGTAGAATTCTGAATTCTGGGTCTGATTTCAATTTTCTATTTATGACCTTTTTCAGAGTTTTTTTTGTGTATAGGCTTAACTGGTCCAAATTCTTGGATTAGGAAGTGATGAGATTTTGAATTCTGGGTTTGATTTCATTTTTCTGTTTAATGGAGTTTTCTGAGTTTTCAGTTACAGGGGGCAATTCCCCCTTGTTCTTGGTTATGTTCATGTTTTCTTTTCATAATTTTCATTAAATCTGCATTTCGGGCGGCAATTACCCCTGATCTTAGCTTGATTTTTACTAATTTGTCGCTTTTTCTTTGAAGTTTATAATCATGTTGGATAAAATGGAGGAATTCAATCACAACAATGTGATAGAAGAATTTGATGATCTTACAAAAGATGTTGGTAGAGTCCAAAGAGAAACCCTTCGACGAATTCTAGAAGAAAATAGCGAGGCGGAGTATTTACAGCAATGCGGCTTGGATGGAAGAACAGACCTTGAATCTTTCAAGAATTCTGTTCCACTGGTTAATCACAAGGATTTGGAGTCTTATATTCAGAAAATCGCTGATGGAAATGCTGGTCCGGTGCTCACCGGGAAGCCGATTACAGCTATCTCTTTAAGGTACTGTGTAATCACCTTTTTTAGCGAATTCGTGTTGTTATACTGTGTTGGAATGTTTGTTGAATTTTTTTTGTTTTTTGCTATAGTTCTGGTACTACACAAGGGAAGCCCAAGTTTGTTCCGTTTAACAATGAATTGGTGAAGAACACAATGCAGATATACCGGACCTCTTTCGCCTTCAGAAATAGGTAACAACTGCAATTTTGCGATTTTTCTAGTTGGATATCTGGCAACCACTATTTGTAACACCTATTATGTTGCAGAGAATTCCCAACTGGAAAGGGTAGAGCTCTGCAGTTCATTTACAGCAGCAAGCAATTCAAAACAAAAGGAGGCCTTTCAGCGAGTACGGCAACAACGAATATTTACCGTAGCACTGAATTTAAGAACACGATGAAAGCGCTCCAATCTCAGTGTTGTAGTCCGGATGAAGTCATATTTGCGCCTGATTTCCATCAATCATTGTACTGTCATCTCTTGTGTGGTCTTATCTATAGGGATGAAGTTCAACTTGTTTCTTCGACTTTCGCTCACAGCCTTGTCCACGCGTTCCGGAAATTTGAAGAAGTATGGGAAGATCTGTGTTCTGATATCCGTGTCGGGGTTCTTTCTGAGCGAATGACAAACCCATCTGTGCGAGCTGCTATGTCAAGAATTTTGAAACCCAATCCTGAATTGGCAGATTTGCTGTATGACACCTGCAAAAATCTGAGTAACTGGTATGGATTGATTCCTGAGCTGTTTCCGAATGCTAAGTACATCTACGGGATCATGACCGGATCTATGTTGCCGTATCTGAAGAAGCTGAGACACTACGCTGGAAAGCTACCTCTGTGCAGTGCAGATTATGGTTCTTCAGAAGGATGGATTGGGGCAAATGTTAATCCAAGTTTGCCCCCAGAGTCGGCAACGTTTGCAGTTCTTCCCGATATTGGGTATTTCGAATTCATCCCACTCAGCGGCGATATGGCGAACGCGGGACTAGACAGTACTGCCGCTACTTTTATCTACAACGAGGCTGAACCAGTTGGTCTAGCAGAAGTTAAAGTTGGCGAAGAGTACGAAATCATCGTCACCAATTTTGCAGGTAAACATTCAAATCTCTCATCTGTGTTCTGGTTTACTGTTTACGTTGTACCGTCACCAAATACTTGGTTCACGGTGTTACTGTAGTTACAAATACATGATTAGCTAGCTGATAGACATTCACCAGATTCCTTATGTTTCCACCCTTTACATGTAGAAATTTTGCCTCCCAGGCTGGTGGAAAAATGATATTCTTTTTGCAACATTATCCAAATCCGTTTTTCTTGACTTCGATGTAAAGTGTAGAAATTTGTACGTTTAGAAAACCATGTCTTAGCTGTTTCGTACAGACTTTGGTGTCAGACAACTACACAAAATTGATAGGATAACCAAAATTTCATCTTCTTATGATTTGTTTTTCGGATGTTGTTTTGTACATAATGGCTGGAAGGAATCTTTGAGTACTAAGATAGGATTTAACAAATGAAACCCACCTTATCCTCGTCGTGTTAGATCGTGATGACCGGTTTTTTGTCTAAAGAAGAGAATACTTAATCGTATGCTTAGCTGAAATTTCAACAGAAAGAAACAAAGATTAGGTGAAATAAATTTGTCGTTAAGACTGTTGACAGCACAAGTCACTGTTCAACTGCATAATAATAAGCTAACTACTCGATAATGATGGTCGGTGGGGTTTGCTTGGGCAATGTGAACTCAGAACTGAAGAGTGAACTTGCCATCATTCATGCCGTATCTCATTGGCAGTTTGTCTTAAACTTTATTTGACTTCAACACATCTGGTTGAACGTTTCAGGTTTGTACCGATACAGACTAGGGGACGTGGTTAAAGTTACAGGCTTCTACAATTCAACCCCGGAGCTCCAATTCATTTGCAGGAGGAGCCTTCTGTTGACAATCAACATAGACAAGAATACTGAGAAAGATCTGCAAATAGCAGTAGAAACGGCAAGCCAACGATTAATGGAAGAGAAACTCGAACTCATAGACTACAGCAGTCACGCAGACATGACAACAGATCCAGGCCATTACGTTATATTCTGGGAACTAAGTGGGGAGGCAGACGACGAAGTGATGTGCGAATGTTGCAACATCTTGGACCAGTCTTTTGTGGATGCCGGTTACATTGGGTCTAGGAAGGTTAAAGCTATCGGAGATCTTGAACTTAGGATTCTCAAGAGAGGTACATTTCATAAGATTCTAGACCATTATTTGGGACTTGGTGCTGCTGTTAGTCAATTTAAGACACCGAGATTTGTCGGGCCGATGAATAGTACTGTCTTGCAGATCTTATGCAATAATGTAGATAAAACCTACTTCAGTACTGCTTATGGGTGATTATTTCCATTTCCATAGTGAATATGTTTTTGTACTGTCTTGCAGAATCATCCCAATCCTCTCTTATTGTCCCATTTCCATAGTGAATATGTTTTTGTTTGATGCTGCTCTGTACTTTCCGCTATTTTATGGTTATCTGGTGGTGGCTGAAAAGATTTGTAGTTGGCCCATGTCTCAGATAGTGCAAGATATAATGGTTTGCCAAGATTTCTTGACCTAACTAACTTTTAGTCTTTATCCATTCCAGATTGATGGAACCCAACTGAAACCAAAAGAGGAAAAATGATGAAGAGATATGCTTGTTTATTGTTCACTTGCAGTTTTGCCTTTCAGGAAATACCTTCTGGATTCATCCAAAAGGCACCGGTAGTGACATTAGTGCAAAGTTGCAGACCCCATTACTTTGACTTGTTTATAGTTTTAAGATTCTAAAGCTGAAAGAAGAATGCATGGAACCCCATTATACCCCAGGAATGACAGATGCAGAAAGCAAATTTCTTTTTTTGCTCCTTTCTTATCCGAAATAGAAGAAAAGATATACACAGGTACAAGCTCTCTCTGTGGCCTGTGCATTGGTGTCGGTGGAAGCAGACGCATGAGCATCCAAACAGTAAAAAGAGATCCTATTCTCATAATCTCCACTTCTTTATTCCAAGTGCACTTGTTTGAAATCAGCTTTAATGGAAAACACAAGACAATCCAACACTAGCCACATCTTACAGGACTGCGAGAACAGTAACCAGCAAAGAAGGTCACCTAATTAGACTGACGGAATGTCTCTTTGTTATCATTCATTCGTAGCAACATCATATGCAAATTCACAAATTGCATTACAAGAAACTTCCCTTATTCACTGACTGACTGCACTAAGAATGAGAAGCCAAAAATACCATCTTACATGTTTTCTTGCCCCCACTGAGCTATATGAAAGAAGATGGTAGGGAAAAAAAAAAGAAGAAAGAAGGCACACACCTCAAACTTTGATAACACCATTGGTCCTCAATATATCACGAACTCCGTAGAACAGATGAAAGGCTGTGGCTAAGGCGGCAAGCTCGAGCGAGATTGGGACGAGCTTTGATGAGTAGAACAAGAATTGGTTGAAATATCCATAGGTGAGGCAGAGCTGACTCATTTCCAGACATACAAAAGAACTAGAGAGAAATAGAGCGCTTAGGAAAGACGCAGAGATTCTGTTGGAAATTGAAACCGTCGAGGAGATCTGTGGCTTATAGACGGGAAGATGAGGAGATAAGGGACGTAGGAGATTTGCTTCTCCCTCTCGTGGCGTCGAAGAATGTAAATGTCGCCCAAATATTGCCCTGGATGGAACTACCTATACAAAGATATAAACAATCCCATATTAGTAAGTTGCAAGACACTGAATCATGCGGAACCTAAAAAACTAGTATTCTGAACTCCGGTAAACTAGTTACCAAATAAGACTTGTACTATACATCCTTCGGCAAAACTTTCAGGCTTTACCTATTCAGCAAAATTTTCAGGCTTTTACTATCTAGATAATCTGGCACCCATCAACATGGAATAAGATAGTTTCAAAAATCCAGAGTTATTCTTTTATACATAGCTACAAGGAAATAAATTTTCTGCAGACAATTTGGCAAAGATGGGTGCCAGATTATCTAGAGGGGAGAAGAGAATATACATGTACAAGCCTACTTTTTTGACAAGTATTGAAGTACAGGCTCAACCTTATTACAGGTTCAGGTGATTAGTCTTTGTATTACCCTCTTCAATAAAGAGTAGTTTTCCTTTTATTTTTAGTTTTTTTCCTTTCGTTCTATTTTATTGCATATTTGGTACCTCTTTGGTTTATCAATAAAATTTTATTACTGAGCAAAAAAAAAAAAGTCAGATTCTTCTCTCTCGTAGGAAATAAATCTAATTTTGATGCAGTCGTTGATTATAAGAGCTCATGATTAATACCTACAAAGCTGATGGAAGTTAGAGAATACTGACCTTAGCAGAGCTAGAAACTAAGCCTCTGGGTAATGCTCCAAAACGCTCATTTTGTACTCTTTTACGGAATGCATCAACCATGACTGAATATTCAACTGGAACTTTGCAGCTCTCTTCACCAGCTGTAGTTGAAGAACTATTGCTCCATCCCGCCATCTGCATCCTTGGGCGAATGGCATCAAGCCTCATGTTAACACTTGGCTCGGAGTTGTTGTCCCTGTTGCAAATTTTAAGAAATTGTGAGGTAATGGACTATACTATTACAGATTGAAAATTCCTAAAGGTATTCAAGGCTACAGAAGATAAGGGAAACAAATAAATGCATTATTTTAGCCAACCCCTTCAGACATTCAGTTAACCGTTGCCTTGTAAGAATAGAAAAAGGACCTACCTTGATGCTTGATCGTTGCTGAAGAATTTGACTGCAGAGTTCGGGACAATACGTGCACTGTTGGAACCCTGAACCCAAGAAACCCACATAACATTATATTCCCACAAACAACATTTCTTGTGTATTTCATCAAAAAAATAAGTGCATCAACAAAGGCTTTCAGATTATTACATACAGATCAAAAAGCCACTGTTAAATGTACGCAATTTCAGAGTAACCCAACTTCTGAATACATAAAGGTAACTGTTTTCCTTCTAAAACGAAAACCCATCTTGATAACAATTTTAAAGAGTTCTGAACATATGCAAAACTTAAATAGGTTTCCTGTTTCATTTGTAGTATATTTTCATTTGTTACAAGTAATTCCAGATTGACATTTCATAACAATGGAATAAACATAAATCAGAAACGTACCTACAGTAAAATTTGCAACAAACCATAAAAGATAAGCAAAACCAATAAGAATTCTCTATGTTAAAGAAGTCTCATGTTCATGATGCAAAACCTAAATGTAACAAAGAAACCATGATTCATGCTGGTTCATAAGTTGTTCTATAATTTTCAGAATCAGAACTTAAGCAAGATGAATTCATACCCTAAGGAAGGTAACATATAACACTCACAAACTAAATCCAAGTGCTCTCCTTAACACGCCTAATCCGAATCCGCATTTTCGCTATACGAGAACCTATAGTTACTATCCTTTCAACAGTTACACGCATCCTAGACTGAAATTTCCATTAGTAAATTCAACATAAACCAAATAAGGTACCTAAGGTAAAAATTGCAATAAACCATAAAAGATAAGCAAAACAAACAAACCAGTAACAATTCTTTATGTTATATAAAAGCAACTCATGTTCGTAATGCGAAACCTGATTCACATGAATTTAACATGAAAACCCTGGTTCATGACTTCTGGTGGTTCACAGGTTGTTCTCTACATTTCAATATCAAAACTTAAGCTAGAAGAATTCATACCCCAAGGAAGGTAACGTATATCACTCATTAACTCAATCCAAGTACACTCTTTAACACGCCTAATCCAGATTCGTTTTCAAGATAAGAGAAACAATAAGTTACTATCCTTTCAACAGTTACAAGCAATCCTAGATTGAAATTTCACATTAATGAATTCAACATAAACCAAACAAGGAACCTAAGGTAAAAATTTGCAATAAACCATAAAGAATAAGGAAAGTAACAAACCAGTACCGATTCTTTAAGTTAACAAAGTAGCTCAGGTTCATAATGTAAAACCAAAAGGTAACAAAGAAACCCGGATTCTTGACTTTGCTGGTTCATAGGCTGTTCTGTAATTTTCAGTATCCAACACTGGTAAACTCAATCCATGTGCTCTTCTGAACACCCAAAAGTGCATTTTCGCAATACCAGAAGCCATAGTTATTATCCTTTCCTCATTAAGGATACCAAAATGAAACTACAAACAATCATAAGAATGAAATACCAAATGCTCTCTTAACACCCCTAATCCAAATTTCATCCAAAGCACTCATCTCATTTTCGCAATTCCAGAAAAGCCATGGTTAATTACCCCTTTCCCATTTGACAACACTAAATAACCTAAACATACAAAAAAAGTAAAAATCGTAAGAGAAATTGAATTACCTGAAGCGAAGTTTCCAAACGCTCTAATGGAGCAACAACACTGCGAGACCTGCATCTGACATAAATCCACAAAAACAAACACATAAATTTCAACTACAATTCAAAATAAATCTTCTCAAAACAAATTTGACCGACAAAATCAAGACGAAAAAAGATCCCCAAAAAAAACTGAAAATCAAAAGGACTTACACTCCGCCAGCAGCAGAAGCTCCACCGGATAGGGATTTATAGATAGTGAAAATCGCATGTTTAGATGGTGCCATTTTTTTTTTTTTTTGTAAACCCTAGAGAACTTTGATCGGGAATTTCCCCTTTTCTGAGATTTTGATTCGACAGAGAAAGAAGAGTGAGATGATTCTAATCGGGATAAAAGGGTGGTGGGCACGCGCTTGGTCTTTTAAGGCGGCACGTGTCTCTTCTCTACCCAAAGGTAGGGTTGGGTGTTCAGGTGTGAATCGGACCGAGCCCGAGCATATCGTGGATGATGATGCCCCTACCATCTACATGGTTTAAATTTTTAGGATATACAACTTTTTGAGGTGAATGATTAGTTAGCTGGCAAGGGATTCTTTTCCACTAATCTCTAAATATTATGTTGACAAATTTCGAGCATCAGCGGCAGGTTTGAATTTTCAACCATTTTACTTCACTGGAGGAAAATTCGTCGATTATATTTGACTTCTGCCGAACTAAAATGTCGAAATTTCATGAATTATGACTTCTTTTTGTTTCTTGATAAGGCAACATGGAAAAACACACTTCAGAAACTATATTCTTAAGACAGATTTTCTTAGAGTCGGCTTACTTATAATTAAAGCTTCAGTTGGTATTATTAGGCTCAAAATCGACCTTCAGATAAAGCCTGGTTGACAACTTTATTGGATAATTTATGTCTATGAATTGAGACATTTATATTAGATTTATTTTTATTTAATAATAAGTTATATTTCATTTAGTAAATTAACCATGATTATAACATTGTTATAAGTACCTCAAGAAATCATCGTATAACAAGAAGACACATATTGTAAAATGTACACATCCGAGTCTTTTTGACAAGAAAAAGAGAAGGAACCTCAAAAATTGACAAATTATAAATAAAGAACCCATTAAATTGGTAGAGGGATGGTCTTATAAATATGTTTGTCCGTTTGATAAGATGTCTTTTTTGGATATACATACTCCATCAAAGCATGAGATTTTACTTATGCCAGAGAACTTCATATTCTGATGACAGGAGCTTAACGCCGAAACACTTAAACCACCAAGCAACCAAACAAGAATAGTTAATAATGCTATAAACTAACGTTTTAAGAAACTCGACGAGAAACAACATAACAGTGCAATCAAACGTGCGAACGGCAAGAAGAAGATTTTGCCAGAAAATGGCAATATTAAAAGAAAAATTCTAAATCCTAACTTCTAAATCTAAGAAAACATGAATAAGCATCAAATCCAAATTCTAAACACTATTATACTGCCCATAAAGGAGTATATCTCAAAAGAAAGCTATCACCGGAAAAAGTTGCTTTCCTGGCAGGAAATCGTTGGTTTTAGAGTGGGAGTAGAAGAGAAAAAAACGTACTAACGTTAATAAATAAATAATATATATTCGAATAGTATGCACTTTTACTATTTCCCAACTTTATTGCATTTTCTATTCTTTACTTCCCTACTTATTCGTTGGTGACGACGTTGAGGGCGGAGCCATCTTTGAGCAACTGGATTATGATAACCGGGTATGCCATCTAAATGTCTTCACAACACTTGTTTTATTTTATTTTTGTTTATTATGTTTTTTCTAACTAACTTATGCTTTGTTTTTGTAAATGTAGGTTATAATGGCGAGAACCAAAAATTTTAAGGAAAATAAGAAATCTTTCTGCCGCGAAGAAGAATTTGAGTTGCTTAAAGAATTTAGAAATGTAATGGAATATCGAAATGAAGATATGGAGGAAGATGTGTGTATTACTCATTCGTCAAGGAAATACCCTAGTAATACACCAAATTTATTTTCAAGTCAATCATAAATCCTCAAAATCCATCTCCGAACCAAGTTCCTCAAACCATATTCGCAAATCAATTTCCAAACCCGTTTAGCATCCCATGTGTATCTTTATTCCCCAAGGAATACAATACAATGCATAGATCGTTGTTTAGTGGAGGAAGCAGTACCAATAATTTACCTGATAAATAGACACAGTCAAAAGATCAACTTAAAATGAGCGCAACCAATAAAAAAGTCTATCGAACAACTAGCCCACTACACCGTCATCGCAAAAATCACAAATGAGAAATGCAGACAATAAACTTGTTTAGTTTCCTAAATAATCCCGAATAACAAAAGTACTTCATCAATAAGAACAAAATAAAATTGGGAACAATTTGCTAGCAACAACACAATAATATATTCGTCCCACTTTAGATACGGAGGAAGTAATTGTGATGGAAAATGATCTCAATGTGTTGGATCCGAATTGAAGAAGATAGTGAAATAAGACAACAAGACATTTTGCAAAATCTAAGTGCAAATGAAGTTCCTCCATCACCATCACACCACCTGGCCACCACTACTATGAGTACTAATTATAAGTTCTTAGTTTTAAGTTATTGATAAAAAGGAGAGGGTAACAATTACACCACCAACTTTTTCGTTAAGAAACTTCTATGGATATGTAGTGTAAATCAATAGATGAGATCCTATATACTTGAGTTATAGAACAAGATTACTTGGATGATATCACAAGTCAACCTAGCATGTACCCGACTTGTATGCGAACCAAATTCCAACACGAACAAATCTTGTAATCTCTATTTCAAGCTACAAATTCCTAAGAATAAATCTTACAGGTTCAGCACAGTCTTTTAGGCTTGAAAGTGATCTAGGTTATTTAACGTAGATACTTGTGATATTTCTATTATAATGATAAAAAAAAAATGTAATGCATAAAGAAATAACTCAAGACACCATAAAAAAATTTAAGGAGTAAAACTGTAATGTGTTAAAAAAAAATAATGTGTTTAAAAAAAAAGGAACTAGTCCAGAACTTGAACACCACACAGTATTAAGACGCTACAGACACTAGCTATCAGACTTCAGACTGGGATGTAGTTGAGACTGAATCAACCCTACGAGCAATTCATCTTCAGTCGTGCTCCTTACATCTCTTAAATATCGCAGGACTCTGTGCAACTTGATTCCCCTAGATGACGAACTTTACTGGCCTAGGAGTTTGCTTCAAACTAAGTGAATATTCTTGACTAATCTTCCTCTAACATATGCCTAGATATTTGAATTTCTTCATAAATATATTCAATTGGAAATTTATATGCTTATGAGGGATGTTCAAGGAAAAGAAGAATTCAAGTAAACTTAACGATTAGGACAACTTACTTTCTTCAAAAGTTATAGAGATCCCTAATCTATCTACCTCACAAAAATAATCGTAAACAAGTCAAAACCGAAGTGTCTTAGATATTTATCTTGTGGAATAACAAACTCTGAGATGAAGAGTGCTTTGTAATTTCTATCTATCTATATATCTTGTTCGTGATCTATATATAATTCGAAAAATATAAAAAGATATGGATAACAAAGATCTATATGTAAAAGATAGTCTGACTGACTTCATTAATCCCTTAGTGAATACTTTCAAAGTCGTAATATAAAATAGTTTCTTCAAAGGAAACCTAGGTATTTAAAGGATAACTCTATCCACAACTAGGACAGAAAATTATCATGACTACGACTCCAGTATCAGAGTATTCTCTATTTACATTGATGAACTACAACAAAGCTAGGTTCGTGAACTTGGTTCCATGTTTCAGATTGATTTTTAATGGAGTAAGCTAAACTACTCCATATAGATTGTTCCTATAAGCATGTGATAAGTTTTCTTTGAATTACGAGAAAAAGTGTGCAACCCAATATTAGTCGAAATACACGTCGTGCACCAAGTGGTTAACCAGAGATTGATGGTTAAGTTGTTTTGAAACCGACAAGCATAAATTGGCGTTTAATGTCACAAGACCAAAATTAGTTCATGAATTTCCCAAAATCAGTTCATAAAAACATTTCTTGAATAATTAGTCATCTTGTAACTCATAACCTTTTTTATTTGATAAGTCCATGATATGTCCACGACAGTTTGTGTACTCAAATACAAAAAGTATCCAGGAACCTTTCATAATCAAACTCGCAAACTACATAAACCCATTCGTGTACTATTGAAATAAAAACTATCCAAGAACATCTTAAAATCGACCAGTTCGTGAACTAAGCAAATCAGTTCGTGTACGCGAGTTATTTGAGATTTAATTGATCAAGTGTTTATTTTATAAGTTGAAATTAGCGAACTGAGCAAATCAGTTGTGAACATAAATGCTAACTTGACAACTCCTTATGAACTCATTATGCAATCATGGTATTCAAACAATGAATTGTTCTCAATCTATTATGCAACAAGTTCTTTATTTCTTGAATTCTTGTTTGCAATGTTCATCATAATACTAAATTAATACGACATGTCTCAGTAAATAGAATAGTAGATAATATGAGCAAATAAGATAGTTAGTCTCCACATACCTTTGTTGATGAAGTTTTCGTTGCCATCGTTGTTCTTCAGTTTTCAATCTTCAAGGTTTGATTGCTGAATTATGATACTCAACTACCATGCTATACTCCAAGTCTAGGACCGACTTCAATAGATTATAAATCAAGATATACTTTTGATCTTTTAAATTTGCAACAAATAAATAAATTAAATTACGATATTAGTTATATAAGAGTAAGAGTTGATCTTCATTTTTATTTTTTTTGAATTAATGTATATGCTAAGCAAATAAAAATTTTAAAAAATATTACAAGAACCAGAACTAACGATTTACAACTTAATTTTTCATACGACATGTCTTAGTAGATAGAATGAGTAAATAAGATAGCCAGTCTTCACATACCTTCGTTGTTGAAGTTTCCTGACATCGTTGTTCTTCATTCTTCAATCTTCTAGGTCGATTCGTAAACTTTGTACGCAACTACCGTGCTCTATTCAAAGTCCGGGATTGACTTCAGTAGCTTATAAATCAAGATATTGTTTTGATCTACTAAGTTTTTAATAAAAATAAATTAATTAAATTGGAAAATTATTTGTCTAAAAGTAAGAGTTGATCTTAAATTTTCTTGTTTCTCGAATCTATATGTTAAAGAAAATAGAATGTACAAAAATATTATATGAACCAGAATTAAAGATTTACAACTCAAGTTTTCATAAGGGGTATTTTGTGTTTCCTCCCCTCTAAAGATCACTAATTTGCATTACCTCTCCTAGAAAAATTTAATTAGTGATACCTCCTCGTTACTTTTCCATCCAATTCCAGTTAGCTGACTCAACACTGGTGCATGCGTGGAAAATATAATAAAAATACTTAGGTGAGTTTCCCAAACTACCTTCATCTTCTTCGTTAGTAATTGTGATATATGAGCACATGGGTATTCAACTTAAAAAGCTAACAGATTAAATTACAATGATAAAAGCACAATGGTATTCAACTTATCATATTTGTAGGCATGAATGACGCAAAACAAATGTGACTACATATAGAGTAAATAACAAATGACTAGTTGTTGCTTTTTATTGTCAACGGGGATAAATGACTAGTGGGCGCAAATTAGATATGGGTGCCAATTAAGTGACTTAAAGCTACCTGATAGTTAATCATTAGGCAGTATGCACGAAAATGCTCTTTCATTAACTAAAAACACGGTTTGGATAAGGATTCCAGAATGGGGACTTTTTTTCTAGCCCAATTATTTTATATTTCATAACTAAAACCCACCAATAAGATTCCATATATGTATAGCCCAAAATTAGTTATAAAAATACTTTATTACAAAAATAACCTTTAATTTAAATTTAAATTTTCAAGGAGACATATTTACAAACAAATCAAATAACACCACCCTTGGTTGGAAGCCGATCAACAAGCTGAGCTCCTACCCTTTTTTGAATAAAAATACCTAACCTATGAAAAATAAAGCAACCCAAACCACTACCAGCGTCATTACTAACCAAACAATTCTTTAGACGCTTGAAAAAAGAAATAAAGTCATCGCTAAGCTCTCCTAAAGTGGTAAAAGCTAAGACACTCAAACCGTAGCCACGAGCAAAGACACTCGAGATAAATATTTAGTGTGTTTACGCGATACTGCTCTCGAAATAGCTTGCCCTGGAGTAAAAGCACGAGCTCCATCACCAGCGAAGGGAGAGACTCCTGTGACATCCATACACACAACTTGCCCGTTTTCCTATTTGAGAACAAGGATATCAGCTGGTCGTAGATCCTTGTTATCATCAGTTATAATACCTAGATTCGCTTCCTTGTGTGCAGGGATACAAGCTTTGTAAAGGATATCGATAGCTAAATCACGAATTACGTCATGACGGAACTTAATTCCAACATCCTTAGCGCAGTGAAGCGCATGATCGCCAAAAATATCCATAGGTTTACTGCAACAAGAGCATAGCCCGCCTTCTGCAAACAACGGGATACCAAGACGATAACAGACAACATCCCTAAACTGACGGGGACCAAGGCACTGGCCAAGGCCACTAATAGGAATAGCCAAGAGATAGTCCTGAGCGTGCTTGATCTGGTTGCACTTCCATAGTATTGCGACTCTACACTTTTATCTTCGCTATTTGGGAGATTTTATCTACACTTTTATAGTGTTTTTTTTCTAACAATTTGTCCGTGTTTGTTTTCTTGATAAAAGTACATCGGCGATTCAGCACAGACGAAGATCAAATTTTTCATCATCAGAATAATAGATCTAGGATTTCGGGTTAGCCGCTGCACATGAAGAAAATCTATCAAAATGGTCGAATTATAATTTCGAGTATCATTTCTTCTCCAATCTCAAAGTACAAGATTTGGGTGTTATCGTGGTAGATCTCTCTTTCTCTTCGCGATTTATTTACGTTTTGTGTTATTTATTTTTTGTATTTGTTTCATGTTATGATGTATTTGCTTCTCTTTAAAACCATCATGTAAACTTTTCTTGTGGAATGAAATAATTATGGTTTAAAAAAAAATCTTAGATATTATGGGTGTATATGTTTGATTTTATTTAGACTACGATTGACTTGTTTATTTTACCCGTAGAAAATTGACTTTTTTCTTTTACCTGTAGAAAAGATTGTGTTTTCCAACTGTTGGAACAATTGCTGAATTATGCTTACAAAACAATCACAAAAACAAACAAAACATTGTTATGGATGAGTCGCGGACTAGGTCGCTTTCTTTAAGACGTTTCGCGGCTCTACCCAAGATTGTGCAAGCAGTTCTTCAATGTCGCGTCGTCTCCAGGATAAAACAGCCGAGTTCAATCTCTTACACAATCACTCTTGCACGATGAGAGGATGTGAAACTTCTACACTTCATTCTTGCTCAGAAACACCTTTAGAAAAATCAAGGATGATCACACAGTTGTTTTTCTTTCTCACACAAATTCATTTTTCTTTAAATCGCAAGAAACATAAATGAAAACTCTCTATATGAAAAAGGCTCCTAAAACTCTTCTTCTTATAATTTTGTTTTTCCAACCCAAATTCTAATTTATACTCAAGAGTTTCAAAAACATTTTTAAATGCTATTGAAAAAGTTATTATGGTGGAGTTAACACCATTAAAACCACAAATACATAACGATCAAAATTAATGCAAAATTAAATTTTCTTTTGTGGAAAACATTATTAAGATGTTAATTAACATCATTAACTCATTCAAGAAAAAACGATTTTTGACATTAACTCAAAACAAATTTATTCTTTAAGATGAAGAATAATTTTCATATTAGAACCATTTTAATGAGACACTAATTTATTGGAAATAAATAATGTTTTTAAAACATATATTCCCAATAATCCCCCACTTATATTTTTCAATTCCCAACAATCCCCCACTTATATTTTTCAAAACATTGAGCAAGAACGTACAGAGTTGTGCATAAGCAAAGGTGTCTCGCAACTTGAACCTTTACGTAGTGTTAATAGGCTTTCTTAAAATCTGACCATAGAGTGAACATAAGTCTTGAACTCTATGAGATAAAAATATTTCTTAACACACACGACTATACTAGTGTAAAGTCTAAAGCCAGCACATTACAGCCTTGTGCTTGTATCCCAGTTTTAATGAATGATCTAGAGAACTGCCCATATTCTCATAGAAAGCGGCAACACTTTCACATTCATATAGGTGAGTTTATCAAGAGTACTCCTGAAACTACCCCACTCTAAATAGAGATATAAACATCATTAAGAGTTTAAAAATTAAAATTAAACTCAACCTCTACTCGATTCAGGATATTATGCCGTGGGATGAATTCTTCAAAAGCATGATTCTCATTTATGACTTCGTCTAGTCCCTTTGAACCTATTTCTAGGATGGGTATCCATCATAGATGACTCAGTCTCAATGAGCATCAACCTCATCCCTAAGATGTATTCACATCTTCTTATCAATCCTTTCGTAAAAGGACTAATGAAATCTCTTTCCAGACACTATATAACCCATTCTCATAACATCAACTCTTGTAGTTGTCATTACATTCTCAATTCTTGCAATATCCGCGGTACTATCACATTGGATTAATATGTCTTTTCCTCTATCTATTAGAGGATCGAATCGCTCCATCCCTTAAAGGATTCAACTAAAAGGATGTCCAATCAGCTTCGCAGTATCTTTAAAGGATTGAGGTAACCATTTAGATAGTGTATTTCTAGGTGTAAGGAGTGTTTGAAACATTTAATAACCTTCTCAAAATTTTACCAATTTTCCCATATTAGGATTGGTAAATCTGAATATAAAACCCCCACTTCGGAAGTAATATATTAAAGAAGGATTAATTGGGGGATATGAAATAGTAATTTTACTGTTCATACCGACATGGTTTTTCTACAAATTTTTTTTACTATGCCGGTATGAACAGTAACATCACTATTCATATCCCCCAATTGCATGTTCATATTAAACCCCCACTACAAAAAATACTTATACATAGTCAATCACGTAGCAAAGAAACATACTAAGCTACCATACTCATGTCTAGTGCAATCACACACAATCTCAAAAGCATTAGCACTAAACCAAATGAGTGAAAACTAGTTTACATTGAGACTATATATATATATATTTTTTTTTTTTTTTAAATTCTATTTTCATGGAAATGAAATAGATCCAAAGAAATAAAGAAAAATTTATTTCAAAAACATACACCATCCTCACTTAAGTCTTTCATGTCAAATAGTAAACTAAGCATGTTCTCAATTTCATTTTCATCCAGGGCCGTCTCTGAAGTTTCGACGACCTTGTGCAAAAGAGATCGGAACGCCTTTTTATCCATAAAAAAAAAATCACACAAATAAAATCTACTTAGGCTAACCCCTATAGGTTAGATTGGACAAAAAGTGTTGCAAATCGAAAAAAAAAGTGTGGTCTAAAAGCTAACACTACTTCTCTCTCCTAACAAGTTCCTGCAGTTCAACTAGCGGCGCTAAAAAAGTAACCTTAGTGCTGAACCGTTCAAAAATCACAAAAATCACACGGATCACAAGAATCACAAAATTTGATCTGACGGCTGAAATTTGAAGCGCTGAACCAAACAACGCTGGGCAGTGTCCCAGCTGATATGGATTGCTAATCTAGCTGCTAGATTAGCACTCCCATAGGACTTAGGAGGTTTCCCTAACTGACGTGGATTGCTAGATAAACTGCTAGATTAGAAGATCATAGGACTTGGCCTTAATAGCATCAAATCGAAATAATTGGTATCGCACAATTTAAGAAGAAAGTATGGTAAAAAGTATTAGGAAGTTGGGAACTTTCCATCAGAAATGAAAAAGATAGTGAATCAATTGGGCCCAATACTGAACACTGCATAAAAATACGCCTTCACAAATGGGACGCCTTGTGCGGGAGCACACCTTGCTCCCCTTCAAAACCGGCCTTGTTTTCATCCTTTAAGTTAGAATTAAAATTTCAACAAATCACTTATGCATACAAAACAAAGAGTATTGTGCATTTCACTTTCATCAATTCTGAAATGATTCGAATGAATCAAGTCAACAGTTATTTTTAATTGTTTTTAAAGTTGTTTTCAGAGTACAAAAGTAACTTATCTAACTTATATGATTTCTTTTACTATAGAAACTACACAGTTTTCCATGCTTGGTTTACATAGATTCTCATCTTTAACTTACACAAAAAAAAAATTCTACTTATGACTATAACAAATCATACATCATAGAAACATGCACGTAAGTTAATTTAGTGACATGAATGCAACTGTCAACAATTTTTTATTTCCTTGTCTAAAAACTATAGACTCACGAGTTTATTTTTCCAAAGATTAGTTTTTTTTTTAAGAACAAAGTTACTTTCCATGAGAAGTTATCTTTCAAATTATAAGCAATAAAATATTCATGACTAAATTTTAGTCTCACTGTAAATATGCTTTTCTGGGATCGTTCATCTTCATTTTTCTAGTTCCTTTTTTTTTAAAATCAAATATGCTAAATCATACGATACGAAATCCCCACTATTTTTTGACTCAAACAAAAGTTTCAAAACAATATCCAAGGTTCAAAAATTGTGAAAGACTAATGAACCAATGATCCAAATCAAAAATGTTTTACAAAATATAGAGGATAAAAAATTTCCAAAGAATTTTCTTGAAGACAACGTTGCCTAATTCACTACTCAAACGATCACGTTAGATATCAATATAATTTAGCTACTAGAAGCATCAGGCAAGTATTTATAAAATTCTCAGAAAAATTTATTTCATTCAATATTATTGCAAGTTGCGTAAGATTTGAAAATGTACATGCTTTTATGAGTTAGGTAAGATTACATACATGTTACTCAAAAAATTCACCAAGTTTATAAGAAAATATAACATGCTCATATTCATCACTAACTCATTGATTTCTTAAAAGCATGACAAAACTCATATTTCAAATATTCAAAATTCATGTTATGAAAAATTTTAATTTTATATTCAAACATTTTATCCATCACCTATCATTTGTAGTAGTGCAATGATCAAATTCAACAAATTTCTAAACTCGATCTTGTTAATAACAAGATAGGTGGAAACTAGAATTCTTTCTCATTTCGGAAGTATGAACATCTTTAACAAGATTGTTCCACCCAAAGTAAACTTTGACATCGTACCAATACCGAAAATCCTAGTGATGTGAGTATATCTCAACACCACTTTCTTTCAAACGATTTGGTTCAACTTTTGAACCATAACCTATCAAAACAAACATGGTGTAAAACACCAATATATACCAACCTCTCACCATATCCATAATTCACATTTAACTTATCTTGAAAAGCATTGTTAATATCATTTGATATCTTTACAATATTGTGCAAGAATAGCAAATAAATTCATAATCAATATTATGTTCATTTCTTGGTGAGAGTTGATATTAACATTAGTTTTGACTAGGTTTCTAATTTTTTCGGTTTTGGGTTCGTATAAAATTCCACCTCATAAGTTCCAAACTTATATGGGTCACATGTTTATTATCATTAGGGCTGTCAACGGAAACCCGTTAACCGTTAGCCGTAACCGATTACCCGGTTGCCGTTACGTTTAGTTCCGTTATACCGTTATCCATTACCCGTTACCGCTAAAGTAGCGGTTAATTTTATCCGACGGTAACGGCAATGGAAGACCTATTTGCGTTAGCCTTAGTTCCGTTAACCGCTAACGTGTACCTAGCACGTGTAACAGTCTATACCTATACTCGAATCGAACTCGACCATTATCATTCTTATTTTGTTCTTCAACTCAACCAAACCAGAGAAGAAAAACTCACCCCTCATCAATCACCCTCAATCCCTCATCTCCTTCCTTTCAATTCAAGCAAAATCATCATCTTCATTCGATTAGAAAACTAGGGTTATCTTCTTATTTTTATTTCGAGCTTAATTTCAATCCTAAAAACTAAATTTTCAATTTAGGGTTTCTGAAAATTGAAGTTAGGGTTTTCAATTCGTGAAATTAATCATGACCCAAAGTGGAGGAGCATCCAATTATTTTGGTTCATCAAAAAGAAGTCATCCCTCTCAATCACTTTCAGTTTCATCTCAATTACCTTCTGAATCTCAAGTTCAACAATCAGGAAATCAATCACCACCACCTGCTGATGTTGCAACAGAAGAAGCAGTAGACGAAATAGAAGTAGATGAAGATCCAATTATAGCTAATGCAAAGAAGAAACTGCGTGCAACAAGGTCTGATGTTTGGGATGATTTTGAAAGGTTAACTGAGAAAGAGATGGTGAAAGGTAAGGAGATTGGGATACTTGTAGCTAAATACAAATATTGTAATAAGAGAATGCCTGCACCCAGCAACCAAGGAACCAGCAAATTGCATTTACATGCTAAAACCTGCAAAGAAAAGCCTGCAAACAAGAAAGGACAAAGAAAACTTAATACAATCAAAACAGGTAATGCTCAAACTAAACTTGCTAATTGGAAGTATGATTATGATGCTACTAGGATATTAGTTGCCAAAATGATTGCTAAACATGGTTATCCAATCACTATAGTTAAGCATCCATATTTTGTTGAGTTTGTGAAGTCTTTAAATCCTGCTGCTAAGCTTTACACTAGGAATACAGTTAGGGAAGATATCATGAAACTAACAGCTCAGTTCAAAAAAGAATTACAAGAACAATTTGAGACAATTACATCTAAGTGTAGTTTAACAACATATATGTGGTCATGTAAGCATATAAAGGATGGTTATTGCTGTGTGACAATGCATTACATAGATGAGGACTGGAAGCTGATTAAGAAACACTAGCATATACTTTAGTACCATCACCACATTCTGGAGAAGTTCTAGCAAATGTAGTGAAACATGTATGTCTAGATTGGAACATAGATACTAAGATTTTTGTTGTAGCTGCTGACAATGCTAGATCCAACAATGTCATGATGAACCATCTGAAGAAATGGCTTGATAGCAAAGACTGTTTAGTTCTTAATGGGGATATGTTCCAAATGAGGTGTAGTAATCATGTATTACACTTGATTGTGGGGTTTGGAATGGGAGTGGCTTCTCCATTTATAGATGTAGTTATAGAGTGTGTAAAATGGGTCAAAGCAAGTCAGGCTAGAAAAGAGAGATTTGAATTTTCTACTTCTCAAGTTAAGCTTCCTGCTTCAAGGTCTGTGGGTTTAGATGTGGATACCAGGTGGAACTCCACCTATAAGATGTTAAAGGATGCAATTTTTCTGAGACAAGCTTTTTTAGGCTAATCTGAGTTAGATAGTGACTTCAAGATACTACCAACCTCTCAGGAGTGGGAACAAGGAGTTCACATATGTGAATGTTTGGAATTGTTTGATGTCATTTCAACAAAATTTGCTGGGATTAAGTATCCCACAATAAATTTGTATTATAATGGGGTGCAAGAAGTTAATAGATGCATTAAGCTCTGGGAATCAAGTCAGCATGAGTACATTAGAGACATGGCCAACAATATGAGGATTAAATTTGATACCTACTGGAAAGAAAGTAACACTTTGATGGGCATTGCGGTTGTTTTATATCCTAGGTACAAAGCTAAATGGGCGGAGTTTGTTATGAAGAGAGTATATGGTCTGGATCATTATAAAAGTCACTATAAAAAATTTGAGATTGCACTCAATGCTCTTTTCTGTGCTTATGAAACCAACACAACAGCTCCAGATTATTTTGATACTGGAATGCATTCAACTGCATTTGAGAGCTGTACAAGTACAACAACATCATATGGATTTGGTTATGATGATTTCATTATGGAAAACAATATGTTTGAGGTTTAGACGTCAGAATTGGAGACATACTTAGCAGAACCAGTTCTTCCTAAAGGAACATCTGCTGAAGAAATGAGGTTTGATATCTTAAGTTGGTGGAAGAATAATTCTTCCAAGTACCCAATTCTCTCAAGGATTGCAAGAGATGTATTGGCTATTCCAGTGACAAGTGTAGTATCAGAATCCATGTTTAGTATTGGTGGCAGAGTTCTCACATCTCACATGAGTTCATTAGATCCAGATCTTGTTAAATCTTTGCTTTGTTTAGGTGATTGGCTGCCATATCTCACTCTCAGTGAGAAAAATAGTTGTGTTACTGGTAATTTTACTTAAATCTTATATCTTAATCTTTTACTGATAGTTGTGATTGCACTGACATTGCCACTTTGCACTGATATTGCCACTTTTATTGGCTTATTGCAGAAGTTGAGGACTAAGGAGGAATGCATTTACATATGCAGTTGGCATTGGCATTTGGGTTTGGCAGTGGAGAATTTGGAGATGGAGGAATGCATTTGCAGATGCAGTTGGCACTTCCTTTAATCCTTTGTCTTTTCTTTTGCAAAAACTTGGTTTTTTTCTTTTGATAGAACATTATGATGATCTGAACATGTTTTTTTTCTGTGTGAACAAGTTGTTTGTTTGGATTTAGAACTCTTTTTGTGTTGTCTTGTGACATAACGGTTAATTCCGGAAAATTAACCGTTAACCGATAATTCTGGCGTAACGGCAATGGAACTGATTTTACAATTCCGTCGGCAATTAGCGGATAACGGTTAACCGCCAATTTTAACGGCAACGGTAGCGGCAGAGGCATTATTTGTTTCTTTTAGTGCCGTTGACAGCCCTAATTGTCATACACAATAATTTTCAATATCTTGTTTCCCTAAAATTTATTCTAAGATTGAACAATCAATTTATTCAATTTAGAATGTCATTTTTGATCACTACAATAACTACAAATAGTTCACCAAACATACCTCAATTGCTTTTAAAGCTCAATTGGTTATAAACCATTGTCCATTCTTTGCGCACCAACAAAGAAATCAGCAACCCCATTGCTCCTCACATCGATTAATCTCTCGCAGTTTTTATTTCATTGGAAAATAAAAACTTGCTCAAGCAAGTGAATTTTCACCTGTCACAATCATGTACATGTGACCATTTGAAACCAAAAAAATAAGTATGGTATGCACTTACATAATTACTTGAAAATCAACTAATATAGTACTCCAAGTTTCTCTTAATTGTCAAACAAAGATTCAAAGTTATATAGTTATAACATCATGCATACATATACTTATAACTTTCTATTAAGCATATTCAAACATATGGGGTGTATTAGTTTTATTGCTCTCAATGATATTCTTTTTTCATTCCCAAAACAAGAGTATGAAGTATAAAATCAAAACATGATTTTTTATATAGTTTCTTACATCTCTAATCTCAAGTATCATGTCTTATATTTTGAACAAACATACACAACGATTTTGAAATCACCACATTTCTCAAACTAAAAAATTCAAAAGAAAAAATTCAAATTGGGTTTGGAAGATTAGATCCTTATCTATGAATTTAAGTTTACACGAATCCAAATTATCTACACAAAGATTGGGAAAAATGAATCCAATAAAGATTAAATTTCAGCCCGTCAGAATTTTTTCAGATACATTGTGCAGTTTTCTAGAATACTTTAAAAATACTTGTCGGGCACCAAGAATTCTGAAATTTTACATGGATGATCCTCCTAATGTCAAATATACTCGGTTAAAATTTCAAGACCGAATTCGTTTTCTTTAAAGAGATGCACATAAAAGTAAAACTCTATAACCCGTAAAATATGTTCGTGTATCTTCAACAATATTTTTCTATGCTAAAAATTCATGAAAATGTATCAACCATTTTACAATCCTAGTCCATAACATAAAATTAACTCTTAGGTATCAAGTTACCTAAAATCTCCAAGCATCATATAAAGTCGTTAAAGAAAAATTATACCGTTAATAATTCAATAAACAAAATTAACAATGATACTTATCGCGTTTCAGCAATCGTTTTTCTTTCGATATGTATGGCAGAATAAACGTCTTAAAATTGTTGGAACAATTGTTGAATTATGCCTACAAAAAAATCACAAAAACAAACAAAACATTTTTATGGATGAGTCGCGGACTAGGTCGCTTTCTTTAAGACGTTTCGCGGCTCTTCCCAAGATTGTGCAAGCAGTTCTTCAATGTCGCGTCGTTCCCAGGATAAAACAGCCGAGTTCAATCTCTTACACAATCACTCTTGCACGATGAGAGGATGTGAAACTTCTACACTTCATTCTTGCTCAGAAACACCTTTAGAAAAATCAAGGATGATCACATACTTGTTTTTCTTTCTCACACAGATTCATTTTTCTGTAAAACTCAAGAAACATAAATGAAAACTCTCTATAAGAAAAAGGCTCCTAAAACTCGTTTTCTTCTAATTTTGTTTTTCCAACCAAAATTCTAATTTATACTCAAGAGTTTCAAAAACATTTTTAAATGCTATTGAAAAATTTATTATGGAGGAGTTAACACCATTAAAACCACAAATCCATAACGGTCAAAATTAATGCAAAATTAAATTTTCTTTTGTGATAAACATATTAAGATGTTAATTAACATCATTAACTCATTCAAGAAAAACGGTTTTTGACATTAACTCAAAACAAATTTATCCTTTAAGATGAAGAATAATTTTCATATTAAAACCATTTTAATGAGACACTAATTTATTGGAAATAAATAATGTTTTTAAAATATATATTCCCAACACCAACTATCTCTCGTTCCTAAATGATTAGTCCTAATTAATTGAGGTCTTTATAGTCCACCTTTTCATTTCATTTTTTTTCTTGAATACTACAATAAGCAATTTTTTTTTTTTTTTTTTTTTTTTTTTTGTTGTTGTTGTTGATCGGTTTTGATTTATCTTCTTATACTTCCCCGTTTTGATTTACTGTACCACAGAGTACCTCCTGGAGTATTACTAATCAAGTAATTATCACGTGCAATATAAAGACATCCAACAAGAAACTAGGTGTACAACTTGCATTTAATGGTCGTCAGGTTAGCCATTCTATCATTAAGATCGGTAAAGAAAATTCCAGCACTCAAATGATTTGATTTAAGTGTTATTCTAATTGATTTACTCCATCATCTCAAATCTGATAGTCTCCACTGGATATGGATACAAGTTTTGGCTATTTTTGGATCTGAAAATTTTCTAACATAACCAATAAAAACACTTTGGTCTTATATCTGCTAGTTTTTCTCCTTGTAGGGATAAACACACAAAATAGTTGTGATTAAGTCACAAGTACATGACTAGTGCGCCCCAACTAGATGAAATACGCGAAGTATAGTTGACTATTTACGGATGCCAGTGAGGCAGCTAACTAAAAGTGGATTGAGAACCTATCTGGGAACTCCTCCGTCCTGGAAACATGGATTAAAATTCAGTAATTTCATGTGACTATGACTATGACTATGACTATGCATAAGCCTTACTTGCAAGTTGTATCTAAATATGAATATAATTTATCATAACATTAGTTCTCGTGTCCAAAGACTCGAGACATCACAAGTGCAATACGGTTAAATTCAAAGACTCGCCAAAATTGCAACTCCTTGCACCTAGCCGTAAGGTTAAAACGCGCCATTTTTCTTTTGGTTAGGTAATGGACAAGAAACTCTTCTCTCCTTTCCCATAATCGTTTTACTGAAACATTCTCTGCAATCAAATTTTTCTAAATCTTTCATTCTATTCCAAATATATTGGATATTATCTGAATTATTCATATTTCCAATTAGATTTGGATACAAAGTAAATATTTCTACTAGTAGTTGTATCAAATAAAACATCGTTATTTTATGCGATCTTTAGGGTTTTCCTGTTTCAATTTCAGTATTTCTCTCATGGTGTTCTCAAACCCATCAGAGATTTCTCATAGCCTTATAGGCTTTTCAGTCGATTGTTACAATTGTTTTAAGTACATCAATGACTATTTATTCAGGAATGACGTGATTCTACTTTCTCATGAAGGTCCATGGCTACCGGATTTTATTGTGATAATGATGTTTTGTGCTTATTACTCCCTAATGGGAAAATTATCTTAATGAAGAAGAGAATGATGAAGAAAACAAATTCTTCAAATCCAAATGGCAGAATTTTAATTCAAATGCCATCCCTCAAGTATCATCAATTTCTTCTTTGAAATTCATGTATGTAGAACGTTTGTATTACAATTTACTTACTATTGTGATACAAAAAGTCTGTATTTTATTATGTTTTTCAATGATGTATGTTAACATGATGTATACAATATTTCTATATCAAAGGATCACCTCTTCCCTTCATAAAAAAGGTTAGGGAATGGACAACGGTTTTTTATTTTTCTCTAACTTTTTATGGGCGCGTTCCTATTTGTACCCCCATACCCCTTCAACTAGAAAAACTAACTTAAACTATAAAAACTAACTTAAATTCACTTAAAATACAAACTTCGGATTTTCAAGAATTTTTTTATACATGTATCCCTTTCCTTATAAAAAGAAAGATTTTTGATTCAATCGTGAGTAATCGTAGAAAAATCCGGGAACAGAAAAAATCCTTCAATAAGAAAACAATAGGAATCTCCCAAATCTTTATTCTAAAAAAGATAATTATGATATTAGTCAAAACAATTTCTTTTGTGAGTAAAGAATTGCTTGAACTAGTTTAGGATTTGATTTTAACTGACAAAGACAAATCTTGCTTTCAAAATTGCTTGTTTGGCATGTTTGGTAATAATTCACGATTGAGCAAGTGCAGTTGCGGAGAAAGCGTTAGATTAAAAAGCTTGATCTTTTTTTGAAGCAACTAAAAATCTTGATCTAAAACTGTGAATCCAATAGACTAACTAATCCGAGTTTTCAAATATGGAAGAATCTCGCGCAAAAATCAAAAACCCTTATAGTATAGTTTATCTAACCATCAAAAAACATAGGGATAATTGGTGTTTAGTACTCCGGTTATGACCAACACTAGGCTTTGGTCTAACATTTGTCCAACGTTTGGGCTTGGTACCTGGACTGGACGTTGACCCTCATTGAACGTTAAAATCTTGTCTTCTATTTACCAAATATAAAAAATAAAAATAAAAATTTGATTATTTAACGCTGTTAACAGCGTCGGCAGCAGTGTACCCTTTTATGAAGTTCGACCACCATTAACGAGGAGAAAAAAACAGTAGCAGTTGCAGTTGCAGTAAGAAATAATCACTTCTTTTTCTTTCATCAAATCCAATTGAAACCCTAATAAAATCCCAACCAAAATTCTTACTCAAACCCATAATTAAACCCCTGTTGAATCAATTCTGTTGTGAAGCAATTGAAACCCTAAATCCCAATCGAAATTCCAACTCAAGCCCCTATTAAATGAATTCTTATTTTGGATTTCACTTGAAACTGAGAGAGGAAAAAATGGAGGCAGTTGTTGGACACCTCTCTATCTGAAATTGACGAACGCAGTGAAGAGGAAGGATGGCTTCGATCTGTATAAAGAAGAAGATGTTGTGTTGCTGTGAACAGAAGAATCAATGGAGGAGGTTAAGGTTTGAAGTGAGATTGAAGTTGCAGTGATGAACAGGATGAAGAAATAAAGTTAGGGTTTGGTGTGATTCAATTTGACAAATAGATTGGGGATCTGTTGGTTTGTAACTTGAAACAGGTTAGAAGTTAGGCTTTTGCTTATGGGATATGATAGTTTAATTGAGACAAAGATAGAGTTAGGAAGAAGAATCAGTGAAGACGGAGCTGAAATGGGTTTGTGTTGAATTTACTTTTAATAGCAAGGGAATGAAGAAATTGAGATGAATTTGATAGGTTTCCGGAGAAGGAGAAGAATGAACTGCTGCTATTACAGATCGAGAATTAGGGACTTCACGGGTCTTTGTTACTAAAGTCACAACTGAATTAGTATTTACACAATTAAAAATTTAAAAATTAGACACGTTATCACTTAACAAAGTCAACACAAGTCAACGTACGGTCCAGGTACCAAGCCCTAACGTTGGACAAATGTTAGACCAAAGCCTAGTGTTGGTCATAACCTGAGTACTAAACACCAATTATCCCAAAAACATATCATATCATCAATCACAAATTAAAAGAAAATTGGTAAATATTTTACTATATCTTTGTATCTGGTGATAAGGGTAAATGAGTTATTTTCATATATTCTAATATTAATTTGTAAACAACATAAGAATATAATCTTTATTACATAGTAGAGAGATTTACGGATTTTTCTTTTTCCTTTTTGAAGGAAATTTTTCTTATTTTCACGATGAACAACGGGTATACAAAATTTAAACTTTTAATGGGGTAGGTAGATAATATTTAAGGGTACATAGATAAAGGGGTACCATTAGTAATCTTAGGGATATAAATAAAGGGGTACCACTAGTAATCTTAGGGTTATAAAAAGGAAACCACAAGAAAAATCATTCTCCCACCACAAAACTCGAATTTTGAGTAATAAAAAATCTATTTCACTTAAAAAATAAAATAAATAAATGCGAGTAATTAAAAATATATTTCACTTTAAAAATAAAAAAAATGAAAAATACCAAAATACCCATAACAACAGAAGAAAAGAACAAAAGAAAGATCTCCATGAGTATAATATTTGTCTAATGTGATTGATGGAGCAGTATGCAATTGCTTCACAGGTGCTTGATGCGATCTACTTTATGTTTATTTTCTTCTTCCACGACCAATAACCGTTCATATTTTATTTTAGTGTTATTTTGGTTTCCTCCATAATCTCAAACTAGTTTTAGAGATAAGATTTATAACTAATAAAATACGATAACCATTCAGTAAATAAATAAGAGAAGCACATTGGCTTTCAGCTTGTCCTATTGATATAGATTTAGGCATGACATGCGAGACACAAAACACATGTAACCAGACTGAGTAAACAACAAATGACTGACTAGTCGTTTACTTTTTACTATGCCAAAAAAATTGGTTAATGTGCGCCACACAAATGATAAGCGCCATATGACTTAAAGCTGTCCCCGTTAATAATTCATTACTATGCACACAAAAGCTCTTTTCATACGCGAATTATAAATTTGTATTTTTTTACGAACAACAACTGGAAGTAAAATTTAAAAATTATAGTAGTCGGCAATTGACAGGCTCACAATTAGAGGTGTAAATTGGGCTGTGCCACCACGAGCACAGCACGCTAAAATTTAAGCACAGCACGGCACAACACGTGACTTAGCACAACAAGTTAGTTAAATATGACGTGTTGTGTTTGATTAATTGGCACAGTATTCCAGCACAGCACGCGGCACGGATTAGCACGTGGCACGGCACGTCACATCACGTTAAGAAAGCACGTCATAATATGTCAAAACATGGCATAATACATCACATTTTGTGTATATTTCACAAAAAAACCTTTATTCTAGCCAATTATTGACATTCTACTACGGTTATGTTGACTTATTTTCATAATAACACATACCATACCTAAATATTTGGAAAAAAATTATGTTGAAAAATATAAAATAAATGTGCCTGGCACAGCACAGCACGACACAACACGTTTATTTTTCTGGCACAACCCAGCACAGCACGCCTTTAAACACGGCACGGCATAATCTCCGGCACAGCACATAGCACGCTAAGTACGCGATTTCGTGGGCTGTGCTGTGCTGGGCCGGCACGTTTTACACCTCTACTCACAATCATGATACATTTAAGAAGTTAATATACGCGCATGGCGCATCTACCTCGACAGAAGCCAATATGCAAATTAGGAAAGATCATAAACCATAAAATCCTCGATGCTGAACAACCTATGGTCGACTAGTTATCTTTCTAAGTCAAGGAAAAATAAACGGTGATTTTGTGTTTCCCCCCTAAAATAAATAGCTATTTTGCATTACCCCTTTTGAAGTCACTAATTGGCAAAGCCCCCTTTACGTTATAACCGCCGTTAGAACCCGTTCAGTTGTGTACTGTGGTGCACATGTGTTATAGATAAATGATTATTCCTCAAAACACTCTTTATCCCGGATTAAAAACTAGATACATGGATGAAATACACCCGTTGATCATTAACAGTATACGTTTTGTATAACTGCAGTTGCGATGAAAACAAAGAGAGAAAGATCCACTTCTTCCTCTTCTCCTTACCAGGTCAATTTCATAAAAGAAAAGAGAAAAATGAACAGACCAATTATCAAAGCATAAATATCAAAACCATTATAGTGTCCCTGATTTGTTGCTGATCAATCTAGATTGGTTTCCAATTCACTGCCAAAATTCCATGTACCTATCAGCATCCATCAATTGTTTGATTCATCTAGTTTCTAGTTTGATTCACTCATTCATTCGTACCCCACACTAAAAACCAAAATCGAAAAATGGAACCATAAAAACGCAAATCCGTATATTAAACCCAATCAACTATGTAGAGAAAAATTGCAATCAAGTACTCAGAAAAAAAGAAAAGAAACCCTAAATCGAATCAGAAACTCAATGTTGTGACACCAACACCTTCCACATCGTATTTTTTTTTTTTTTTGGTTTTCCTTATTTAGTTTATAGTTATTCAATGCAACTAGGATTGCTGCGCAGGCTTGTTAGCCAAGTAATGGCCAGCTATAAATAGGTATATCTTGTTACTCTTAAAAAAGATAACAAATATAATTATTCTTCAAGACTTCTGCCTCTCCAAAACTTTCCTAATTCTCTCTTAATCTCTCTTGTTGTCTTCAAATCTCGCCCTACTTACATCTTCATTAAGTTTTCAAGTTCTTAACAGTTGATAAAAGGGTATTGAACCATAACACCTGTCATCAGAGCTGGTTATATCCTTCTCACTAAAATCCTAATTTTTTTTTCTCTTCCGCTTGCGATCATGACTCTCACTGATGAGGTTAATCAACTTACAGCTGCAATCAAAACTTTAGATTCTAAGGTTACTGATTTTATTGATACTGTTATAAACAACTCTCAACATGTGGAACGCTTTCGCGAATTTGTTATTGATGAACTTATGAAGGATACAAGTTTGGAGTCTATTTTAGCCACCCATAGAAAAGAGATGAATCAGATAATGTACCAAAACAAACAAGATACTGCAGTTCTTGCTGATAATATTACTCGAAATATGGGAGCATTGTTACTTGCACGTTTTCCTCTTAATACAACTCCTCCTGGTTTTGAGGGTGCAACTAGCAATAATGGTGTTCATGGAACTAATTGTGTTTCTGGAAATAATGGTATTCTTGGTAGCAGTGGTATTATCGGTTCTCCAATACCTAACAATTTGAAGTTTCCTACTTTTGATGGAACAGATCCTGCTGGTTGGATCTTCCAGGCGGATCAATATTTTCGCCTACATCATACGCTTGAAGCCTTGAAAATCGACATTGCTACTTCTTATTTTAAAGGTGACGCTAATGCTTGGTACCGCTGGATTCAACCAAAGCTAATCAACCCTACATGGATACACTTTTGTTCCCTTATTCGTGAACGTTTTGCTGATAAATTTTTTTCTAATCCACGTATGGCATTGTCTACAATATCTCGGCATGGAATGGTGCGTGATCACATTAGAGAATTTGATCAACTTCTCAAATTTGTTACTGATTTACCTGATGATTATGTCATTGATCTTTTTATTAGATCTCTCAAGAAGGAAATCCGATATGTGGTTGAAGTATTTGAACCAACGACCCTAGATGAAGCTTTTAAGAAAGCT
Source organism: Papaver bracteatum (assembly GCA_023529315.1). Taxonomy (NCBI): domain Eukaryota; kingdom Viridiplantae; phylum Streptophyta; class Magnoliopsida; order Ranunculales; family Papaveraceae; genus Papaver; species Papaver bracteatum. Next base: position 1,463,461 of record JAJJWX010003164.1, read on the forward strand.
ATAAAACAAGAGGATGTGTTATTTTCCAACTCTTCTTTTTACAAGAATATTGCACGGCCAAATCCATTCATACAGTCGTCTACTTCATCAGCACTTCATCCGATTCAGCTAATCCATCCTTTAAGAGAAATTCAAAACCATATGGAGTTAAACGTCTTTCTTTAGAAGAACAACGAGTTCGACGTGAGCAGGGTCTATGTTTTAATTGTGATGAACAGTATAAGGCTGGACATGTTTGTGCCAAGCCATTAACTTATCGATTATTGATTTTAGAGATGACCCCTGAATTCAACTCTGATGATACAGAAGAGACAGCGCCGCCTACTACAGAAGAGATAGTTACTCCTGCGGCTGCAAATCAGATGCACCATGATCCAATAATATCGTTTCATGCTCTTACTGGTTCTCCATTTCCTAATACGATGCGAGTTACTGGTTACATTGCAGGCAAACCACTCACTATTCTAATTGATTCTGGATCAACACACAACTTCTTAAATCCTTCGGTTGCTAAAAGATGTGGTATTTCAACTAAAACACTTACTGATAATATGAATGTTTTGGTTGGTAATGGAGGAATTCTTACAACTCAGGGAACTTGTTCTGATATTTCTGTAAAGATACACGATTATCAATTTACTACTGAGTTTTTTTTATTAGAATTAAGTGGTTGTGAAGCTGTCCTTGGAGTCCAATGGTTGCGCACTTTGGGGAATATCTCTTGGGACTTTGAGAAGTTACACATGCAGTTTCAATCTAATGATCGTACACATACTTTGGTGGGTAATGAGTCCTCCTCAATTTTGTTGCTTGATGGTACTTCCATGATGAAGGAAATGCAAAACAGTCATCATGGATTTCTTTTACAGTTAGTCACACATTCAACAACCTCATATGATGACTCAGAGGTAACCACTGAAATTTCTAATTTACTTTCCAGATTTCCGGAGTTATTTGCTTCTCCTAAGAAATTACCACCTTCTAGAGAGCATGACCATCGTATTAGCTTATTACTCAACTCTTCTCCAGTAAATGTTCGTCCTTATAGATATCCATATTTTCAAAAGGAAGAAATTGAGAAAATTATGTCAGAACTCAAAGATGTAGGATTTATTAGAACTAGTTCTAGCCCTTTTTCATCTCTTGTACTTTTAGTTCGCAAAAAAGATGGTTCTTGGCGTATGTGTGTGGATTATAGAGATCTTAATAAGGTTACCGTCAAGGATAGATTTCCAATACCAATTGTGGATGAACTTCTGGATGAATTATATGGTGCGGTAATATTTTCTAAAATTGATATGCGATCTGGTTATCATCAAATTCGTGTACATCCGTATGATATACATAAGACAGCTTTTCGCACCCATGAGGGTCATTATGAATTCTTGGTAATGCCATTTGGATTGTCCAATGCTCCTGCGACTTTTCAGAGCTTAATGAATGAAATTCTTCGTCCTTTTCTTCGAAAGTTTGTCTTGGTTTTTTTTGACGACATACTTATATACAGCAAGTCTGAATCTGAACATCTTCGACATGTTCAATTGGTGTTTGAAGTTTTGCATGCACATCAGATATTTCTTAAGAAGAAAAAGTGTGAATTTTCTAAGGAGTCGATCAGTTATTTGGGTCATAAGGTTTCTTATGAAGGTGTTTCTGTGGACTCAGATAAGATATCTTGCATCACTAATTGGCCTATTCCTTCTACCGTTAAAGCTTTGATAGGATTTTTGGGATTGGCTGGTTATTATCGCAAGTTTATCAGAGATTATGGTAAGATTAGTGCCCCACTTACCCAATTACTTAAGTTGGATGCCTTTGTATGGACTCCTGAGGCAACTATGGCTTTTAACATTCTCAAGCAAGCTTTAACTAGTACACCAGTTTTGGCATTACCGGATTTCACCAAAGAATTCAGTTTAGAATGTGATGCATCTGGTAATGGTTTGGGAGCAATACTAATTCAAGAAAGGAGGCCTGTTGCTTATTACAGCAAAGCACTTTCAGGTAAAAACCTCAATCTCTCTGTTTATGACAAATAAATGTTGGCTATAGTTAATGCAGTCAATAAATGGCGACCTTACCTGCTTGGTCGACATTTTAAGATTTACACTGATCATAGGAGCCTCAAATACTTCTTAGAGCAGCGTATCTCTTCAATAGAGCAACAAAAATGGTTGTCTAAATTACTTGGTTATGATTATGAAATCATTTATAAATCTGGAGCTTTAAATATGGCGGCTGATGCATTATCTCGTATCAATGATTGTCATTTCATGGCAATTACTATTCCAATATTTTCTGTGATTATTCACATTGTCCATGAATGCCATAATGACGCTGATTTGAGTTTACTAATTGCAAAATTGCCTGACCAGACGGATTGTATGCCACATTAATCTTATGTTGATGGAATCCTTTGTTATAAGAACAGAATTGTAGTAACTTCTACATCTTCATGGTGCTCTAAACTTCTGGATGAATTTCACGCCACTCCAACTGGCGGACATGCAGGATATTTACGTACTTATAAGCGTCTTCAACAAAAAAAATTATTGGTCTAGCATGAAAAAGACAGTTAAAGATTATATATCTGCTTGTGATATTTGTCAACGCAACAAGCCTGAATCAATCTCTCCTCCAGGTTTACTGCATCCCTTGTCCATCCCTACTGATATTTTGTTGGATATATCTATGGATTTCATTGATGGTATTCCGCCCTCTAATCGAAGAACATCTATTTTATTTGTCGTGGATCGTTTGTCCAGGTATGCACATTTTGTGGCTATTACACATCCTTATTCGGCTGATACTGTGGCTGAAGTTTTTGTTCGTGAAATATTTCGGTTGCATGTAATGCCTAAGAGTATCACTAGTGATAGGGATTCGATTTTCATGAGTCAGTTTTGGGAAGCTTTCTTTTCACTTCAGCACACTCAACTTTGTAGAAGTTTTGCCTATCATCCTCAATCTGATGGTTTAACTGAAGTTACAAATAGAACTTTAGAGTGTTACTTACGCTGTTTTGCTGGGATTAAGCCTAGTGAATGGCTCAAATAGTTACCTTGGGCTGAGTGATGCTATAATACTAGATTTCATACCGCAATCAAGATGAGTCCTTACCAGGCTGTTTATAGCAGACTTCCTCCTACGGTTTTAACATATATCTCGGATTCTACTACTGTCCATGATGTAGATATAATCTTGCAAGCTCGAGATCAAGTTTTGTTGATTTTGAAGTCGAACTTACAAGATGCTCAGTCCAGAATGAAAGTTTATGCTGATGCGTATAGAACTGAAAGAAGTTTTTCAGTTGGAGATTTGGTTTTTCTCAGACTTCAACCGTATCGTCAGACAACTACAGCGACTTCATCTTTCTCAAAGCTATCACCCAAATTTTATGGACCATTTAAGGTCTTAGAAAAGATTGGCACTGTGGCTTATAGATTGGAATTACCTCCTACCATTAGAATTCATCTCGTGTTTCATGTTTCACTTTTGAAACTCAAAATTGGAGCATCTGACATTATTCAGACTGAACTACCTGTTATAGTGGACTATGAAAAGTGGGAACCTGAATCAATATTGGTCGTAAGATGTACAAAAAGGGATCTATTGCTGGCACCAAATGGCTCGTCCAATGGAAAGGTCATGCAACTACAAACGCAACATGGGAAGATGCTGATGAAATTTTACTGCGCTTTACGGAGTTTCAGCCTTAATGACAAGTCGTCTTTCAAGAAGGGTGGGATGTTGTGACACCAACACCTTCCACACGTATTTCCTTTTTTTGGTTTTTCTTATTTAGTTTATAGTTATTCAATGCAACTAGGATTGCTGCGCAGGCTTGTTAGCCAAGTAATGTCCAGCTATAAATAGGTATATCTTGTTACTCTTAAAAAAGATAACAAATATAATTATTCTTCAAGACTTCTGCCTTTCCAAAACTCTCCTGATTCTCTCTTAATCTCTCTTGCTGTCTTCAAATCTCTCCCTACTTACATCTTCATTAAGTTTTCAAGTTCTTAACAGTTGATAAAAGGGTATTGAACCATATAACTCAATTTGATATGGAAGTCGTGAATCGCTAACTCTTTTTCGATTAAACTCTATCATCCTCTGCTGCCTGTAATTTTTTTATTTTTTTTCGTGTTCTTAGCCGGGGAAAGAAGACAGAGATGAAGAAGAAATGTCTCTCTGTTTATAAAGTCAATGGCTGATTTTCAACCACGTGCCTATTTTTATTTTAGGTTAAATATATTTTAGGATTTATTACCCCACATGTGAGATGTACGTGCACAGCCAAGAGTGGTTTAATGGCTGTTATAACATAGAGGGGTTTTTACCAATTAATGATTTAAAAAAGGGTAATGCAAAATAGCTATTTATTTTGAGGGGGAAACGCAAAATCCCCCAAAAATAAAAAAATGTTTGGATCCTTCGTCACTCGTTACATACAATTATCAAAACCTAAAATCACATTTTTCCAACCTCCCAAATGAAATACAACATCATTCATTGGAATATCATGGAGTGATCAGTGATGGATAACCTTCAAAATTATGAGGATATAGATCAAGACTATCAGTATAAAGTGGCCAGACAAGCTGCTAGGACATATAACGAAATGAAGACTCAAGTGCCTCATAAGCAAGACTAAGCCAATTAAGTAAAAGAACAAGCAGAGCCACTGATGACTCCCTCTCTTCTGTTCTCATTAATTTCAGACATTGTTACATTAACTGCTGCTACTTTAAAATTCACCTCAATCCTAATACTGGTGGAATACAAATAAATTTCAATGGATAATTATCATAGCTATAAACAATTGACAATTCCAAAAATTCCAGATACCCTCTTTCATGGCGATTTTCTTCTCAATTTTCAAGCTCAGCCTCTCAATCGTTTCAATCTTGATTGAATCAGTTTGAGAGTGTGCTAATTGAACTTCTCCGCTGTCTAAGGACGGATCTTTGATCCTTCCCCTTAGGGCCGAGACTTATTGGTTAGTGGAGATTGTCATAATCGTCTTTTAGAGTTTTTTGTTTTAGGGTTTATCTACTGTTTACCTGGTTCTATGATTACAGGAAGATCCAAAAAAATAGTTTTGAGGATGAGGAATAGACTTTCAACGGGAGAAGGAGATGATTTAGAAATGCAAAGCCAGAATTTCTTGGAAAGGGCATAAAATATCATGATGGAAGAATATTTCAATTAGAGAGAAAATCTATCTTGATTGAGATTGAGTATTTTGGAAATACCAAAAAGTGAAGAAAACAGAAAGAGAGAGAAGAGGATATCGAGCATGGTTAGCATTCCATCCTACCATAATTCAGTGGATGGAGAACATATTGGATACCATTTTAGAGGAAGGAACGGAAGTAATTCAGTGGAAAGAAAGGGTAGGCGAAGATGTATACTTGGCTCAAATATAGGAAAACAAAGAAGGTGTGTACTTAAGAGTTTCAAGATTTAGATGGGGATATAGTTGAAGGAAAATCTTTAAGTGTTTGTTTCCCCTGTGGTGAAAGCAACCAATGGTGGTTGGCTATATCTGATGTTTTGACACATTATATACCCAGGCAGGTTATAAAGGGATATATTGGCAACTTACAGTCTGATGGAGAATACCTGACTCTAGTGACTCAGGGAGATAAAAGGATGTGGTTATAATCTCTAAAAACATAGGTTGGGGAAAGGTTGTTGTCCTAATCAAAAAAAGACTTGGCTAGAATCGTTACTTGAATATGGATGAGGTAAACATACATACCACTACAATGCAGTTGGAGGTGGAAGATTGGAGGAGATTGTTGAGGCCAGAGATATGGGAGGAATATGGAATTATCATCAAAATTTATAAGTGTCAAGGGTATAAGTTGGATAATATTTCAACTAAGAAGCATAAGGAAACTGATGCTCAAGGTACAAACACCCAGGTGAAGAATGAAGCTACAATAATCCCAGATGAATGCCTTAATAACGCAGAGAAGTGGATGAAAATTAGAGGTTTACCATTAAAATTATGGAATAAGAACAATTTAAGATTATCTGTGACGAGCTAGGGGGATTGGTTGCGATTTGTACGGAAACAAATTAAATGACTATTAAACTTGGTGCAAAAGTAAACTTATTTAGAGTTGCAATTGGTGGCGAATTAAAAAATATACCAACAGTGGTGGTAACTGAGATAGAAGGTAAGAAGATTGTCTTAACTATTCAATGGCACGTAAATTATAGGAGCAGAACCTCGCAACAACTACGTGCCAGCGAAAACCAATAAGTATTTGCGAAGATATCACAGACCACTTGAAGAAGGATGTAACAGATGACGTCAGCATAACTCATGAGGAAAGCGTGAAGACCCTGCGAGATTTAAGAATCATTGCGAAGAAAGCCCTTATACGTTCGCGAGAATGCCGCAAGCCAGATCCGAAATCAAAGGATAGATTAGCTATCATCCACTATGTAATACCCTATATATAGAGCCAAGCAGACTTGAAAGAGAGAGAGATCTTTTTGGTGAGAATTAGAGAGCAAATAGGAGAGAGAAAGTCTATGAGCTATTTTAATTTCCTTGTACTCTTATCTTCTTTGTAAGATCTTTGAGAATTATAATAAAGTTTAAGGAGTAAATTCTTGAAATTGGAATAAGTGTTTGTGTGATTCTAACAGGGTGTAGTTGTGGGATTTCCTGCAACTACATATTGGCGCTAGAAACAGGGACTTAAGGAAAAGAATTTGTTGTTGAGATTTGAAAGAATTTGAAGTAGTTACTAAGGAAATTTGTGTGGATTGTTGAAGTTAAAAAAGATGATAGAACAAATCAATAAACTGATTAAAGAGAGGATAAATAAAACCAGAGAAGGTAGAAGGAGATTGGAATGTAGCTCGATAACGAAAACCATGATTAGTGAGTTTCATGTAAATGTCAGAGGAAGAATACACAAAAGAGATTTTGAAGGAAAGAAAATTATGACAGTAGAAAAAGTGTCACCATTGAAGGAATGGGAAAAGCAGAAAATTACCTTCACAGCAGCAAAAATAACAAGGGAGAGCTCAAGTCAAACAGTTCCATTGGTAATCACAGTAACTACAGCGAGAAGGGATAAAGGTGAGTCGGTGAAGTTTGCGGAAGAATGAGCTGTGAACAGAACTTTGATAGATACATGAAGTTCAGTTGACATAATGTTTTATCATGCACTCAAAAGGATGGGTTACAAAGATGAAGAAAATACATGTTCAACATATCATATCCATGGTTTTGGCAGATCTACAACAAAACCTAAAGGAGAAATAGTAATGTGAATATTGCTAGGGGAAGTTGAAAACCAAGTAACATTATGCGTGGTGGATATATAATCGCCTTACCATATGCTATTGGGGAGGCCATGGATGCATGCAATTAAAGATTTAGCATCAATATTACATCAGTGTATCAAATTATCTATGCCAAGTGGAATATGTGAAATCAGAGGGGATGTTATTGATGTAAAAATGTGTTATTGAGTATAAGTGGAAAGTTATGAAGGACGAGCAAAGAGGAGACAAATTCGCAAAAAGTTGGCGAAAGAAGCAAAAAAAGAAGAAGAATTTAAGGTTTACATGATAAAAGCAAAAGAGGGAAAAGGAATACCAAGAGAAATTTCGGAAGAAGGAGACAAACTATTCAAAGCAATAAAAGAACCAACACCAATAGGAGAACCAAAGGCGACATACACTGCCGCTGATCCAACAAAAGAAGTAAATATTGGAATAGAAGAAGAACCAAGGATGTTAAAAATTGGAACTAAAATGGATGCAGATGAAGAAGAAAGAATGGTCAGTCTCTTGCGAGATTATAAAGATGTATTCACGTGGAGCATGGATGAAATGCCGGGAATAGATCCTTCCGTTGCATGCCATCGTTTGGAAATTGATAAAAATGCAAGACCATTTAAGTAAAGAATCATAAAAATAGCAACAACATATCACCTTCAAATAGAAGATGAATTATAGAAGATGCTAGATGCAAGAATTATACGGAAATAAAAGTACCCAGAGTGGATAGATAACATGGTTGTAGTTCCCAAGAAGAACAAAGGCATAAGAATATGCATAGATTTCACTGATCTGAACAAAGCTTGTCAAAAGGAAAGCTTTCCATTTCTAGACAGTCCTCAAATGGTCGAATCAGCCGCTGGAAATGATAGAATGTCTTCGTTAGATGATACAAAGGTTACAATCAAATTCCTCTTGCTGAAGAAGATTAAGAATACACTGCCTTTTTCGCACCCGGAGGATTGTATTGCTATACCAAAATGCCTTTTTTCTTGCGAAACGCTGGAGCGACATATCAAAGAATGGTAGAAAATGTGTTTGCGAAATGGATACATAAGACATTAGAAGTGTATGTAGATGACATGTTGGTAAAAAGTAAATAAGCTAAAGATCATGTGAAAGACTTAAAGGAAATCTTTGAGCAGATGCGGCAGTTCAATATCAAAATAAATCCTGAAAAGTGTATTTTTGGTGTTGCGTCTGAAAAATTCTTAGGATATATTGTGTCAAAAGAAGGAATACAAGTGGATCCAGAGAAGGTACAACAGTTCACGACATGCCAACACCCGCGACAGTGAAGGATGTACAAAAATTAAATGGACTCTTGGCTTCGCCAGGAAGGTTTATCTCGTGACCATCAGACAAATGCAAACATTTTTTCAGCATACTCAAGAAAGGAGCGAAGTTTAGATGGACATAAGATTGCGAGAAGGCGCTGCAACGAATAAAGGATCATTTAATGAATATATCCATTTTACAAAAAGCAGAACCAGGGGAAGAAATGCTAATTTATCTAGAGACAACCTCGCATGCATTAAGTGTTGTGTTGTTGCGAATAGATGCAGGGGTGGAAAAGCAGATTTATTATATCATAAAAATGTTTAATGCGGCAGAGAAAAACTATTCAAAAAATGAAAAACTAATATTGGCATTAGTTTATGCAACCTTTAAGCTTCGCATATATTTTCAAGCTCATAAGATACGGGTATTAACAGAGGTACCAATTGAATAAGTAATAAAAAATTCAAAAAGATCAGACAGGGTCGAAAGATGGAATGCACAAGTGAGACACTTTGAGATCAAATATGAAATATTATCTTCGCCAAAATCCCAAGTTATTGCGAATTTATTAGCAGAGTTTCCCATAGAAAATGATGAAGCTGTGGAGGAGATGATGGAGATAGAAGAAGAACATGGAAATCCCAGAGACCTACTGACAGAACCCGATAGATGGGAAATATTGGTGGACGGATCATCAAACAGAGAAGGGAATGTAATTAGAATTGTCTTAATTTCGCCAAAAGCAACGAAAATGGTTTTTTATTTCAGGTTGGAGTTCACATCTACTAATAATGAAACAGAGTATGAAGCAGTAGTACATGCCTTATAACTCGTAATATAAATAAAGTTAGAAAATATAAGAATTACCAGTGACTCGCAGCTAATTATTCGCCAAATCAGAGGAGAATACACTACGAATGAGCCATCATTAAAGAAATACAAGAAACTTTTTGAATAATTATCAGCGAGAATACCAAATATAAAGTGGAGACACATATTAAGAAAGGACAACAGGATAACCGATGCCTTTTCTTTTATCCCAAGCATGATGGTAGATCCGACTGCGAGATGCATAAAGATGCAAACACTCCTTTCTCCATCAATCAACAAAGAAGAGGAAGAGGAGGCAAATGTGATGATAATTTAAGGGGAGGAGGAACAAGAGGAGAATGTTGCAGATTGGAGAGTTGAACTTCATACACATATAGAGAAAGGAGAAGTACCAAGAAATAGGTTGGAGACTCATAAGTTAAAGAGTCGCGCAACAAACTATGAACTTAGAGATGGGATATTATATCGAAAGTCATTTAATGGACCATCACTTAGATTATTATTGTGAAAAGAAGGAGAAGAAATATTGAAAGCATTACATTATGGGGATGCTGGTAATCATAGTAGAGGAAGATCTTTAGCAAACAAAACAAAAACACAAGGATATTATTGGCAAAATATGCATGAGGATGCGAAAGAAGTATCGAGGCGTTGCGAAGAATGTCAGTGGCACGGTAAAATAATACATGCACCTGGAGCACCTTTATCATCTTCAACAAGTGTATGGCCCTTTGGAAAATGGGGTCTAGACATTGTGGGACCATTTATACTAGGATCTGGACAAAGAAGATATATGATCGTCGCAACAGATTATTTCACAAAGTGGGCAGAAGTAAAAGCAGTACAACATATTCGCGATAAAGGCATCTTCACTTTTATATTTGAAAATATCATCTGTAGATTTGGAATTCCCGCACAATTGGTATCTGATAACGGGAAACAATTTGAACGGAAGAACATAGAAATGTTGCTTAGTGTATTCAAGATAAAATGTGGGAAGTCCACCCCTTTATATCCATAAAGTAATGGAAAATCAGAAGCAACTAACAAGACAATTGAGGACATATTGAAGAAGAAATTGGAGGGGCATAATAAAGGATGGTTCGAACAAGTGCATAATGCAGTCTGCTCTTATAATACCACCAGGAGAGAAGCTACATGAATGTTACCTTTCTGTCTAACATACGGGGTTGAAGCAGTATTACCAACTGAGGTCATTATCCCTACCACAAAAAAACAAGCATGGGAGAAGAACCTACGTGCATATATGATTTTAACAAAATTTGATGAGTTAGAAGAAAATAGGGAGAAAGCCTTACAACATATGGAGAATTATCAGCGAAGATTATCCCGAGAATACAATAAGCGTGTTAAAATAAGAAAATTTCAACCAGGAGATTTAGTGCTGCGAGAAACATCAGTATATCAGAGAGGCAATGATGGGAAGCTTGAGAAGAAGTGGGATGGGCCATATATCATCAAAAAAATAGTTGGTACAGGGGCATACAAACTGATGGATCCTGACAGAAAAGATGTTGGTCACAAGCTTGATCGACCGTTGAACAAATTATATCTAAAAAAATATTATTCATGTAAGATCTAGCAAATATAGTTGCGAGAATCTATTTGTTCAAAAGGAAGAAAAATGTGTGATAATTTCCCAAAGATCATATTCGTCAAAACAGAATGAAACGTGCGATAATTTTGCAAAAATTGTATTTATCATCATAGATTGAAGAAACGTGAAAAACTTCGCAGAATCGCGAAATATTCGCGGAAGCACACAGATAAAGGCAATCCTAATATGGCGTACACCCTAGTTCACGAAATAAAAATTTCACAAGAGGCAAATGTAAGACCTAAAGTGCGTCATAGAAGGGGAAACCTATAACATGGCTTAGGTTAAGGTTACACCGCCCCCGGAACCTGGGTCATGGATATTTGGGGTTAATATAGCCCATCCAGGGGAGGTACCTTGGATTTTCAATATAAACGTATGATTTAGGTTGGACGACTAAGGTTCTTTCCTAAGGAGTGCAGAAATTGAACAAGGATCCTAGGTACACGGTTGATCCAAGAGTGTCTGGGGTGTCTGGAGCGTACCTAGCCATTCTTGCCAAGTCTTGTCTAGGGTGCAGTCTCGTAACCATGATCCATATAAGCAAAGGGATAAGAGGCTTCGAAAATAACTAGTTATTTTTAAGACCAGATGGGAGGAGCCAACCTTGTATAGTAGAGGTACGTCTCCTTGAAGGGGCTACCAGTGGCATGATAAGGACGGAACCCTCCATTAGGGAGCTGATAAGTGTCTAAGATGTAAATGTCATGAGGCTTTTTACTCACGGGAGTATTAAGGATTGTCATATTTGTGCAACAATCCTGAAGAGCCAATAATACTAGAAAACGATAAGGCGAGATCAATGGGTCAATGCACGTAAGTGTACGGACGTCCTGCGGTTTCGTCGCAAGACGACAATGTCATGGGGATTTATGTTCGTAAGAATATTCAGGCCTGTCATATTTTCGCAAGAAAAATATCCTATTGAGGCAATAATACAAAAGAGAATGATAACAAAAGATCAGGGGTCATTACATGAAAGTGTAAGGACGTCCTACGATTTTGTCGCAAATAGAAACAATGTAAAAATAAGACCTATAATTAGGAAGGAAAAATAAGACCACATAAGAAATAATTAATGCAAATACAGATTTATAAACATGTTTAACAACATGTATAGAATTTCAAGACATATTGGGAAATTGCAAGATACATTTAATAATATGTTAACCATTTGATATTATGCAGATCCAAATCCAATTTTTCGCAAGAAAGATAATGAGAGGCAAGTATGGGAATTAATAAAAAAAATTATCTTTCTCGCAGAAAAGATAAGTAAATTACAAGGTTCAGTAAAGAACATCATTTAGTCAAGCGAAAATAAAGCCAAGCAGAAATAAAATAACTTGAAGAGCTAAAGCTAAATAGCTAGTTTTAGATTTGAATGTTAATTTCTCCAGAAGGAATTGACAAAGGATCTCCCACAACTGTCTCATTTTCGCGAGTATTCTCTTTCTCCTGATCCATTCCAGCCTTTTCTCCACCTTGGTTATCGCCAACATCAACTTATTTAGAAGGTTCTCCTTCTTCATCATTTTAAAAAGACACCTCATCATCACTATCAAAATCAAAATCATTGTTAGGTTTGCGAGGAACTTCATCAGCATCTACTTCTAGAGGCATAATTATTATAGGAGGAATACCTTTATCTAGCAAGATATCATTCATAAGAACTTCACCTTGGAGATGAACTTGGCGAAGAAGATCTTTCTGATGTTTCTGCTCTCAACATCTTCAAAGTATTGGAGATAATCAAATCTTCTTTCAGCGCGATCGCGGGAATTAACAAGAAGACTAGTAAGGGTTGCATTATCTTTTCAAACCTTAGATAAATTGGAGTTCATAGAAGAATTGAGAGAGTGAAGATTTCTCTCAGACTCTGCGAAAAAGAATGAAACACAAAAAGATTGTTAAATTAAGATTTTCGCGAGAATAATGATATCAAAAATAGTTGATTAAGAAAAGATGGTTGAGGAAGTCATATTTTTATGACTACCTTCCTTCTGTGAAATAAGATGTTGGACTAAAGCTAAGCTATTATTTTCCCAGTGGCTCATTCTATCGTCGAAATTATCTCCAACTAAACCTCTTAAACGAGATCGAAAATTCTTCTCATTAAAAATAAGTAAAGCATTTTTTTTCGCGAGAGAGGCGTAGGATTATTCTAATTGGGAGCGCTCTTCTTTGAGTTGATTCACCCTCGTACTTACAATTATTCTACCTTGGATAAGTTTATTCTTCTCAGCAATAGATATCTCAGTAACCTCTTTAAGTTCACTTTTCAGCGAGCGAAGAGTTTGCTCTTGATCATCATATATTTTCTGACGTATATTAAGTTGTTGCGAAGATATAGCCACTTTGTTTAGGAGAATTTGTTTCTCTTGGGAGAGGGTTTTATTTTCATCTGACAAGGTTTCAATCTCCAAGTTTACTTTAGTTAATGAATAAGAGAGATGGGATATTTCGCTACGTAATGACTCTTGCTCTTGAACTAATCGGGTATTTTCTTTGGAAATGTTGTCAATTTGATCAGCAGAATATGAGTAAAGATTGTCTAATTTAATATATTGGTCTACTAAATCCTCTTTATCAACACGATCCTCTTCAACGGCAAATTAGAAGTTATACCTCTCCATTATTCATTTATGAAGGGAAGCTTTATGCACGGATAAAGAATTTTTAAGAAAGATGAACATAAGAGAAATAAAAATAGTAAATCGTAAGTTAAGACAAGAAGATCATACCTTTCAATTCATCATTTCTTCTACGAAGATCTTCGCAATCCAATGAAACATTCTCAAGTTTTTGATTCTTAAGACGAAGATCTCCACATTCCAAAGTTAAGGATTGAAGGATATTCTTTAAAGTTTCAACTTATTTCTCTAAAGATACTTGTGAAGTTTCCTTTTCAGAATTAAAATATTTGCTCAGAGTTTCGCAGACACCAAGTTTGACAGGATCCACGGAAGATTTTCGAACGTCATCAAGAATATCAGATAAAACATTGAAGGCAATATCCACTCCTCCCAAAGGATCTTTGCTAACAAGGAGGGATTCAGATGAAAAGGTAGTGATGATTGAGAGTTTGGAAGTTGAATCATCTTTCACAGTGGATGTATTTTTTACAGGGGAAAGATGAGGAGAATTATTAAATAAGATTGAGGCAGAATCAGTCTTTGGGGAATTACCCAGAGGGGAAGATGGGGTTTCATTTGTAAGAGGGTTAACATAAGGGGTGATGTCCTTATTAACATCTTCATGGATAGTGGTAGTAGTGATTGAAGACACAACCGGCGAAGTTATCGTAGGAATTTCAAGGGGTTTGAATTCAGGGAATGAAACTGACGATTTAACAGTCTTTAGATAACAGGATTTCTTGGTGGGCTTGTTAACTTCTTCACCATCCTGCGAATATCAACTCAGATAAAAAAACAGAGGCAACAATATTGTTATTAAAAGAAATAATGTTTCTTACTACCTTGCTATTCGAAGGCTTCCTTATGCATATGGTAACCTTGTGTTGCGAGACTTTAGAAACTTTAGGGTTTTGAAATGTGAATTTAGTTGCAGAGGTGCTTTTTCTAAAACAAAATTAGTATATGAATTACACAAAGTAGTAAAAACAATAAAGAAAAACAGCAACAACAAGATAAGATTAGTTTCAGCAAAATCAAAAGAAGAAAATCAAAAGAAGAGAAGCAAAACTAACCTTGGAGAATCCATGACAACAGCAACAGGGAGATCAGATCTTGAAAATTAAAGATGAAGAAAGTTGCAGAAGACGAAAATTTCCAGAGAATGAGGAGATGAGGAAGATGAAGTAAAAGAAGAAAATTATCTCTCCAACTAGTTTTTTTCTTAAATAGACAAAAAAAAAAGGTGACCGGTTGAATGAAGACGTGCCGGTAAACTAGGGAACAATAAACACATGTAGACAGTCATGGCTGATTCACGGAAGATTATCGGTAAAGAAGAAGAGGGAAAGATGAAAGGTTGCGGCATTTTGAAGTAGAGATTCTCATATCATTCTCTTCTTCGCAGAGAAGACATGAGAAGATGCAAGATGTAGGAGCAGAACCTCGCAACAACTACTGCCAGCATAATTATAACCAATAAGTAACTCATGAGGAAAGCGTGAAGACCCTGCGAGATTTAAGAAGCATTCCGAAGAAAGCCCTTATACAGTCGCGAGAATGCCGCAAGCCAGATCCGAAATTAAAGGATATATTAGCTGTCATCCACTATGTAATACCCTATATATAGAGCCAAGCCGACTTGAAAGAGAGAGAGAGAGAGAGAGATCTTTTTGGTGAGAATTAGAGAGCAAATAGGAGAGAGAAAGTTTATGAGCTATTCTAATTTCCTTGTACTGTTACCTTATGTGTAAGATCTTTGAGAATTCTAATAAAGTTTAAGGAGTAAATTCTTGAAATTGGAATAAGTGTTTGTGTGATTCTAACATGGTGTAGTTGTGGGATTTCCTGTAACTACATAAATTATTCCTCCTCTACATGAACAATGTTAGAAGAAGATTATTCAAAGAAGCTGAATGAGTTTGAGGTACGAATGAAGGAGTATGTTGTTCATAACAAGGATACAACGGTAAAATCTCATGATACTCATGCTGAACGGAACAAGGGAGGTATTGCAACAGACAGCGTGCAAGAAATGGATAGTACTCATGCTGATGTGAATAAGGGAGCTAATAACAATTAACAATAGTATGGATCTGGGCTTGATGTTATTGAAGAAAAGGAAGTTGTATTTTTGTGCCAAGGTTCAGAAGACAAGGGAGTGTAAGTGCTAATATGAATATAACATATATTCGGGACTCGGGTCTTGGCTCAAGGTTCTCATATATTCAGCACGTGGGAGAGTCGGATGAGGAGAGCACTGAAAATTATTTAAGTACGCAGTCGAACAGAATTCAACTGAGACAATCAGGCGAGAGAAGTACTGAAAAATCAGTCAATTTTTTAACTGCGTAGTCTAACAGAAAAGAGTTGGAAGATGAGCTCACTACACCAAATTCCCGGATTAGTAACAAGCCGTTACGAAATTCATGTTACAAATGGCCGTTACGAAAAAGTTGTAACAGGCAAAACACGTTACGAATTTCTGAAATGTTCATAACAGAGGCCAGCCATTACGAATTGTTTTTATAGTCGTGCCAGCCACATGCTTCTTCACACCTGGGTCGTAATACCTGGAGTTTGCGAATGTACTATTCACACACATACCATTGTGTTTCCACCAAAATGATAAACATTAGAAGATATTTCCTCCCATGCGTGTGCGATTCACATGCGTACTTTATGTATACCCTAATGAAACCAGATCAAAAATTTCATTTTTTATTTCTCTTTTTCCCCACTCCTGCTCTCAGCATCTCTTCTCTTCCTCTCAACCGATGAAACCAGCTCAAATTTCTTCTCTTAGCCTCTATTTTCTTCATATAAGCCAATGAAACCAGATCGAGTTTGATTGAATTTTTGCTCTCAGTATCTGTTCTAATTTTTTTAATTTAGTTATCTACTTTTGGTTTGATTTCGATTTATTTTCAGCTAGATTTAGGTATTTGTTTTAGGGTTTCAAAATGATAATTAATTTAGGGTTTCTTGTTCAATCGATTATGAGATTTGGGTTTCTGATTTAGGGAATTTTATTCAGAGTTCTTTTTAGATGCAGATGGGAATGAAGTTGATAAGTTGACTGAGAAGTTACAAGGGGTTGGGATTACTTCTGGTAGTGATGATGGTGCTAATCTAACTACTTCTAAGTAATTTTGACATTTTTTGGTTTTTTGTTTGTTTTTGTGATTGATTGGAAAGTTAGGGTTTTTGAGGTTGAGGTTGTACTTTGCTTCAATGAACTAGAATTGAAGGAGATACTGATATAATTGTTATTTGTAGTTGAAGATAGAATGTTTGAGCTAATGGGTTATCATGGTTGTTTGCAGTTCAGGTTATGAAGTAGAGGGAGTGGTCAGTTTTGCGTGGATGATGCAATTGGAAGGGGTTGATTGAGTCTTAAATCAGGCGATACTGAGATTAGCAGAAGGAGAAGCTTGCTGGTAATGGAAGATAAAGTGTGTATGTTGATGTCGCAGTTGATATTTGTTGATGTGTAGAGTGTATAGATGCTTCAAATGAATGTGTTGCTTTTGAAATAAGCTGCAGAGTGTATGTATGCTAATAACTTAAATGATTGGATGGTGGTAACATAGTAAAAATAACTCAGTACTATGGTTAAGTTTTGATTATGTTGGATTAGGATTTTATTAATCACTCACTAAACCTACAACTTCTATCTATTTACAGGATAACACTCGGTTTTTGACATCTGAAGGAGATCAAAAGGTAAGTTAAAATGATTTTTAATTATGCTTATTCAGTTATGTGTGTTTACTTTATAAAGAAAAGGCTGAACATCTTATGTGTATGAGATGTATGTATGACTAAACCTTCTTATAGAACTGAACTAATGTGTATTGAATAAATTTTGGGTATGTAGATAAAGATTTAGAACGTGGAAGAAAGGGTCTGCATTGGTGTTTTAACTGGTCATACATGAAGTGTAAAGTTAGTATGTTCCCACCCATCCAATCCTGGTAAGTAAATGCTCGTTTGATATATTATAATCCTTGTGAAATACTTGGGAGGTCTAATTGCCCTAGAGTTTGTTAATTTTTGCCAGATCTTATATATGGTATCTGGTTTAAGAGACGTATCATTTGATCAGTGGGATTTGAGATGCAAACCCTAGCCACATAAGTGGTCATGGAGAAACCTTTACTGCAACTCAACATTCGGATAAGAGTTCCGTGTAGTTTGGCACAATTATAGCGAGATGTAAATGAGTGGTCCTAGTTTCAACAATATAAGTTGAGCTTTCTTTGTGTCGTAATATTCTGGTTGATTCGCTAGTTGTTTCTGTGATGTGATAAGGAAATTTCATCTAATTTCTTTGAAGTTCAATCCATTATTTTCACATACCTGCAATTGCTTTGATTCATCTCGTACTTGAAACATGCATGTATTAGATATACTTTAGTGTCTATATTTGTCGACACCATTTATCAACCTTGTAAATGGCTCATAGGAGGCTAACTTAGCTGAATCAAACAGTGGTGGGGGGGTTAGATATGTAGTCTCTTACGCTCAGGGTCTGCAGAATATGTGCAGACACTTTTAATTTCTCAGTGAAAGCTTAGTAAGCTTTTTGATAACAAGGCGAAAATTCCTGACATTGAGAAGTTTTTGTATGTAGTTTCTAGTTTGTAAGCTATGAAGGATACTGGTGAGATTCGTTATGCATATATCTTTCCATCTTTTTGACACCATGGATATTTTGTAAAATAATCAAAATTTAAAATGTGCAACTTGCCAACTTCTTGATTGATAATTCAATGGGCATACAACTGAAGCAATTGCAGAGTCTTTCCCATTTTGTCGTGGAATCTGCAATTGCAAACCATGCTTACGTTTTTTCAAGAAAGAAAGAAAAGTGCCATATGATTGAGAATCGTAGATCTTTATCTTTATTGATGAGGTATTAATCTTATTTGTTATTTGCTTGAGTATGATGGGCTTGCAAAACTTATCAGACTTGCTAGGGATACCAATGTTCAAGTAACAAAGATGTATGTCCGTTATTAATTATTAATTTTTCTTTCCAGCAAATTCAATTCTTACTCACTTTTTGTTGGAGCTAGTTACTAAGAAGTGGTATGTTCATCTTTTATTGTAAGGGGAAGAGCAAAAGAAACTGGATATTCTTTCAAATGATGTATTTTTTAAGGCTCTCATAAGCAGTGGAAGAACAGTAAGTCTTCGAGACCTATTGAGTTAAATTTGACTATGGTGTTCAATAGATTTGCAATTGGTTATGTAATTTATTGTATCCTCCTTATCGACAGTCTGTTAAGTGCTGCATGATTTTTACTAACTACTTATGTCTTACTAATATCGCAGATACTATGTTAGCTCAGATACTTTTAAAAGAGCATGTAAGTTGTGCTATGTTTTACTCTTTCTGATTGTTTTTCATTTATTGCAATGAATTATAGTGCCCGAATGTATATTTGATGGCTCATAAGCCGGTCCATAACTTCTTTCATATGCAGGGGGTCGTGATGATAACAAGGTGTTGATTCCTGCTATTGTTATTTTCCAGCTTATGTTCACGCCTGCTGAAATGAAGGTAAGTAAACATTTCACATACAAATGTAACCAAAATATCTATCGTTCTTTGTATTCTGTTGTTATTGAGTATGTGAGTTGATTTGTACATTTGCAGTCCGATGTTAATTTAAAGACCAAGATTAAGTCAGATATTGAGGAGGAATGCGTGAAACTGGGTCCAATATAGCTAGTTATGGTATTCGGATAATCCTGATGATGTTTTTTCCTAGTTTTCCTATTTTAAATGTATCGATGGAGATGATTTAAACTTTAATACAAGAAATGTTACTATAGAATACGACTGTTCAAATACTATTGAAAGCATATGCTATTGGTCGAGTCTTGATTGAGCATCTTTCTCTTTCTCGAAGATAATTTTTCCCAATGTTGATTATTGGACTAGAAAATTTACATGTTACTTTTTTGCTTGCAGGTATGCGAGAACCATCCTCAGGGAGTTGTTTCGGTGAGATTCAAAGATACAAAGGATGCTCACAAGTGTATACAACAAATGAATAGAAGATCGTAAGTACTGGTATGCTTTTGCATTCAAAATTATTATTATCTACATGTTTAACTTCTCAACTGGTAATGGATATACGTATATACATCCCTTAAGAAACTAAAAGCATATTTAACACATATATCCCTATCTTACTTTGGCTTCCCACTTTGTAATTTGTATGACATTAAAAATTGCATCCAAATTCACTTAGTTCAGACCCAATTGCATACTTAGAAGCAGAACAGAAAGATCTGGTTTGCGATTTCTTTTCCGCGATCAGTCGGTCACCATATTAAGAATAACTATCCATGACTGCCAATGTTTATATACATCTTCAAAAGTAAGAAATATGTAGTTTATGTTATCTCTTTCATATTGTCATATATGTGACTGTTATATGCTATCTCTAACCCCAACTGAATTTGGTTTATGCTATTGCATTTGCCGAATTTTCTTGTTCAACAACATCTCTATTAAAACCATTATTAACAGTGTTTTGTATCTGCAAATGAAGTACTGCGTAGCTTCTTCTTTCTTAGAAGAGAGAGCTCCTGCAAGAGCAGTGGCCATGGATTGAAGATGTGTAGCTGCTGTCGCTTTGGATTCCAAATGCAGCAATCTGCGGCATGAGAAGGTTGTTATGTGAGTCATGTTTTTGTGCATGTTAGTCCGCGATATGAGAAAACTTAGAAATAGGTTAGGAACTTATGAAGTTTTTTAAGTTTTTGTGAACTTCATTTTGGAACTTAGGAAGTTTTTATGTATTTCCCTTTGAAATTTGATACTTAACAAATAAAAAATTGGTACTTAGAAAAATTTATTTCTTTTTTTTATATGAATGAATATGATATGAATTGATTGAAGATATTATTGTTGAATATGAATGATGAATAGATTGAAAGGTGTATCCAGGATGTTTGGATTTCTGGCTGAAAATGAACAACAGGTCAATGTTGTCTGGTAGTAATTTTTTTACCGTTACAAACAAATTCGTAACGGCTCTCAGGTTACAAGAATTTCGTAACGGCTCTCGCCTGTTACGACTCCCCACGTAGTAACGGCTCATGCCAATTACAAACACCGTTACAAAAAAATTGTAATACCCCTTTTTGAAACAGGTAAACGCCGTTACAACCCCTTTTAGTAACGACTAATTTCTGTTTCTAATCCCAGATTTGGGGTAGTGGGTAGTTAAAAATCTAGAGGAGGTGCAACAGAATAAAGATGTAGTTGAGGAGGAACTGATTGAAAAAAAAACAGTCGACTCTCTTGTGCAGGTAGCTTGTAGTTATGGAAGTATTAGCCAATTGCACAGAGAAACTTTGAAATCCAACATGACTAAGCTGGTGATGAATTACAGACAGCGTTTTCATAACAGTAGAGAGACTGTAGATGACAACCAAAATAATGAAACATCTTTTATGGGCCAGGATGGAGTATCTGAAAACGAGGAGGAGGTGAATTCTCTGAATGGGGTAAATGAAGGTGAAGATAGAGTGAAGGATATTAGCACAAAACGGGAAGAAGACATCTTAAATAGACTTTAAAATTTTGTGCTGGAATATAAGAGACATGGACGATTTTGATAAGCAAATTGCAGTTAGAAATGTGATTATTTCATAGAGGAGTGCAGTTTGTCTAATTCAAGAGACAGAAATACAACACATTACCGATGATCTTGTTATTCAGTTGTGGTTTGACGACAACTATGGATGGAATTACATCCCATCGATAGGCATCAGTGGTGGTTTATTATGCATTTGGGATGGTAGCAGGTTCGAGAAGTTGAATGAGATAGTTGGATACAATCAACATCACTACTCTTTTCGCAACAAGGTTAACTGGATTTCCTTGGCCGGTGATGAATGTTTATAGTCCATGCGATTATAATTACGGAACTGAGTTCTGGAATAATATGGCTGAAGTGAGATGCTGGTGGAACATCCCTTTGTGCATAACCAGAGATATGAATGTTGTAATGTCAAGCATGGAGAGGAATCAAGGCGATAGGGATAGTCGAAATAATGCTTTGCTTAACAACTTCATTTTGGAACAAGAGTTGATTGACCAACCATTGGTAGGAGGATCTTTAACGTGGTCGAATAATCATTCTAACCCTCTTTCATGTAGGTTAGATACATTTATTTTCAGTTACGAATTTGAGGAAGCATTTCCCAACTCTCTTCAAATAGTACTGACGAGAAAAATTTCGGATCACAATCCTTTATTAATGATTACAGAACTTTCAATGCCTTCCAAACCGTATTTCAAGTTAGATATGGCGTGGGTGGAGCATAAGGATTTCGTGAGGAATGTGAAACAGTTTTGGGAAGCTATGTCGTTTCATGGTAGTGCAAGCACAACTTTCTTCTTGAAACTTCAGAATTTAAGACACATGATTAAACCATCGGGAATTCAGGAATTCAGTTCCATTGCTAGAGATAAGAAGGCTCTTATAGGAAGAATTCACGAGTTGAACATACAAGAGGAAGATGGGGCGTTACATCAAAACCAATTGGAAGAGAGAAATCAATGCAAGTTAATATAGAAGCTATGGAGGCACATAAATGACAGTTGCGGGCTAAGCAAAATGATTTTAGGTGGGGGACTCTAATACTAAATATTTTCATAGTATTTCTAGCGCAAGGAGGAAGAAAAACACAATAGCCAAGCTTCGAGTTGGAGGGGTCGACCGTTTTGATCAAGGAATTATAAGCGAAGAAATTCGTAATTTATATATCAATTTGTTCTCCCAACGGAATAAGTTGAATTCAGGTATGAAAAATCTTTTTTCCCCTAAGATTTAAGAGGAGGACAAACTTTGGCTTGAGAGGGAGTTCTCGGAGGAGGAAGTTTGGGGAGTTGTTAAACAGATAAATGTAATAAGGTGCCTGGTCCAGATGGTTTACGGCTGAATTTTTCAAAAGTTGTTGGGGTGTTTTGAAAGATGATCTTATGAATCTTATTAAGGATTTCCACAGATACGGTTCTATTGATTGGAGGTTTAATTTCTCTTTCATCACCTTAATTCTGAAGAAAGAAGATTCTTGTACTCCTAAAGACTTTAGACCGCTAAGTCTTATTGGTAGTGTGTACAAAATTTGTCTAAACTGCTTGCGGTAAGATTGAAGAAAGTAATGCCCGATATTATTTCGGACTTCCAAGTAGCATTCATTCATGACAAGAAAATTCTCGATGGAGTGCTCATTGCGAATGAATATGTGGAAAATAGGTTGAAAGCTAAGAAGCCTATGATTCTTTGCAAGATTGATATGGAGAAAGCGTTTGACAATGTCAATTGGCAATCTCTATTTACAATATTAAAAAAGCATGATTTTGGCGACAAATGGATTTCTTAGATTAGATGGTGTGTAACTTCTTCGAATTTGTCTGTCCTTGTGAATGGTAGTTCGACGGAGAAAGTCAAACCGAGTAAGGGGTTACGACAAGGAGATTTTTTGTCTCCTTATTTATTCTTATTGGTGGTGGAGGTTCTTTCGAAGATGATAAATAATGCAGTGGAGGGAGGACAACTATCGGGTTTTCAAGTAGTGGAACACGAAACAATTATTTCACACCTATAATTTTCGGATGATACGATGATTTTCATTGATGCGAAGGTGGAAGAAGTTAGGATCCTACTAATAATTTTGGTTCGAAACGATTATTAGTTTGAAGTTAAACTTGAAGAAATATACTATGATTAGTGTGGGTGTAGATAGTGTTATTGATTTCCTTTCCAGAGAGATTGGTTGCAAGTCGGTGAAGCTTCCTTTTACTTACCTCGATATGCCCATAAGGGCACATTGGCATAGTACTTCAGTTTGGGAGCATGTTTTGGCAAGAATGGAGCAAAAGTGGGCAACATGGAAGAAGAGGAAGTTAAATAGAGCAGGTAGACTCGTTCTTATTAAGAGTTGTCTTACTACTTTACCAATTTATTACTTTTCTTTCTTTCACTTACAGGTTAGTGTGGAGAAAAAAATTGTTAGAATCATGCGTAATTTATTATTGGGAGCAAGTGAAGGAAGAAGAAAGTGGATATGGAGGTTTTCGAAAAGAAAAAATTCCCTTTGGAAGAAGATAGTGCAAGAGAAGTTCAAGGAGAATAATGATTTGCTAATGCCGGACGTTAATTCTACACCCAAATAGAGAAGTTTATTGAAGAACGTGGTGAACATGGTTATGACGGTTCAAAACATGGCTCAGTTTATAGTCAATGGCGGTAACGAAATCATATTTTGAAAGGATAAATGAATTGATGGAGGTTGCTAGAAAGATTTTTTCCGTAGGTGTTTAAGGTAGTGAAAGATAAAGATGTCACTATAGAAGAGATGATTAGAAGCAATGGATGGAAGTGTCTTTTTAAGAGAGTTTTGAATACTAATGAGCAGCTAGAACGGGATCTTCTTAGGCGTGATGTTCGTATTCCAAATCTTATGGAAAGTGGAGATGAGATATTTATTGTGGAGAATTTTGATACGGAAAAATGCTATGAGACTTTAGTTGTGCAGTTTGATACGTGCAGTTTCGCGAAGCATCTGTGAAAGAATAATATTCCTCATAAGGTAAGTTTCATTATTTGGGCTTTTTTTCCTAACTTTCTTCTAACTAGAGATATGTTAAGGCATAAAGGAGTGAAAATAGAAAGTGATTTATGTGTTTTCTGTAATTCTGAAAGAGAAACAACATATCATATGTTCTTGTAGTGTCCTTACTCGTTTGAAAAATGGAACTATTTCATCAAAGATTTCCGGATCTCGTGTCCAATGCCGAGGTCACTTCTTGAGTTGTTTGAAGCTTGTTATACAAATGTTTTGAAAGGTAGAGGTAAATCAGTACATGGGATCATCTACTATGCAATTTGTTGGAGACTGTGGAAGGAAAGAAACGGGAGAGTCTTTGGTGTTAGAAAGAAGGAGGCGAATGAGATTATTGATCTTATTAAGCAACTTGTAGTTGTGTTCTCTTGTGATTCCGATACTTTTAAGTTTGTCTCTCCTAGTCTTATTTGGAGCAATTAGGAGAATCTTATGATCATGTAATTCCGTTTTCTTTGTGTAAAGGTTTTTTCTTTTTAATATAACCTTTTTCTTCTAAAAATAAATATGATAAATCGCAAAAGAGTTTAAGACATCTTGTATTTGAACAGCTCGACCTAGCCGAGGGATCAAAAACTTGTATTTGAACAACTCGACCTGGATGAGGGATTAATTTATCTTTCCAGCCATCAAGTAAATTTAACGCTTTGGATCTATTTAGGAATAAAGGAACTCCTAAATATTTGTCGGAGAGTTTCATCAGCCTCATTTGCAATAGATTTGCTATTTCAGTTTGTCTATGCCTAGAGATTTTCCTACTAAAAGCAATACCACTTTTAATAGGATTAATGACCTGTCCCGAAGCACGACAAAATCTAAGCAATATTTCCTGAGCATACTCCAATTTAGAAGTTTTGGCTTTAAGAAAGAGAATCACATCATCAACAAAGAACATATGTGAAACAGCTGGAGCATTTCTAGCAGTCTTTACACTATGAATATATCTCTGAGATTCAGCTTGAATTAAAATATGGACAAAGCATCCATAAAAATTATGAAAAGATATGGAGATAAGCTATCCCCTTGCCTCAAGACACTAGATGGCTGAAATTGACGACAAGGTGAACAATAAAACAACAAGGAAATTGAAGAAGTAGAGATACAAAAATATAACATGTTACACCATTGTAGAGGCTTATCAGTATAAATGGTGTAACAATAAGGAATTGAGTAGTTGTTTTTTTCCATCAACGACGTAAAACCAGTATGAGTATAATAGAAATGGGTGCCGGTTAAATGACTTATATCCGCTAGATAATAAATCATTATTATGGGCACATAAAGCTCATTCATACCCCATAAGAAGCAAATGCTTAGCATTCACAAAAGAGTAAATGGATGTAAAATCTGACGTTGACGACTAAGTAAAAGTTAGAACTATATATAATTAAATTATTATGTACTTTAGTGCGTGACAACACGATTCTGGAATAGCTAACAACCCAAGAGAAGCACTTCGGGAAAAGACACATTAAAAATGAAAATAATGCCTAGAAAAAACCAAATTATAATTCATTCGTGCTAAAAAAATCTATGTGGGAAAACTACCTTCTTATTTTTTCTTGAAGCAAAGGAAAAAACTACCCTAAACTTAACATAATTATTATCAGTAACTTTGTAATACAAGAATAGTAACGCTAAACCACCATGAGTTTAAACATGGCCAATCCTCACCGAAATCCAAAGGTTTGAGTCAAACCTTATAGAAGGACATGGTATAATTCAAACTTTATTGACGGACTGAGTGAAAGAGGTCAAGCCTATTTGACCTCTTAACCAGAGTGCAACTGGAAGAGTAAATGCCCCATACCCATAAATCATAACATGTAACTCTTTTCTTCCTCTTTTCGGCCGACTGTTAATTAAGAAGGCCTTCTACACGCATTTTGTCCGTCACAAAGTTTGTCCCAAGGAAAAAAAATTGCTTACAATATCATGAAATCGAGATTCAAATCGATATAATTAAACAAATCGATCGTTTCAATTGATCAAAGCTTTATTTCACATATAACCATACAAACATATTTCCACTTAAAACTTACTAAAGAAATTCATTATATCGATCAACTAAACCAGACCTGAACAAATTGCAGTAGTAGGAAAAACGGGCGAAAAAGATGACGATATCTGGGTATACGGGTCGGATCCGGATCGCCTCAAACCTTGCCTTTTATTCCATGGTTACAATATCTGAGATTTATTCCCTTTACTCTTTATTCAGTATGGCAAACAAATTCCAGCCGCTACTTCATTTCCATTATTCGGTTTTCTTCTATCCTCACTTCCACGATAAAAAAAAAGTTTCTAACAGAAACATAGACTTTTAAGTTTCAATCTTATTCTCCCACTCTTCATCAAGCCAAGAATCAAATAAACAAACTCATTTCATCAAATCAAAGACACCCATATCAACATCTAACCGTGAAATGGATCCAATGTTATCAGGAATGGCGGAAGGGAAAAAAGCAGCTAGGTAATGAAAAAGATTTTGTTTTCCAACTTAGGAATTTCTTTTTCATGCTTTCAGATTCATTCGTGAGTCACAGAAGCAGAGATATGATAGAGAGAAAAAAAGACGTTGAGGAGAATGAGGGTTTTATCCGTACATAATTTTCATTTTTATGGTCTGTTGACTTGGAAAGGCATGTAGGACACTTGGACTCCGTAAGTGAACACGTATATAAGTATAAAATGCACGCGTCCAATAGAGCCAATACCGGTAACACAAGGAAAAAAATAAAGGATCTATAGACCTTTGGCTTTGTGTACCGCAGGTAATTTTTTGGACGATCAAAACAATGTGATCTAAAATCACTATTCTTATTTCACTTGTTTTTAGTTTGAGAGGGTACTACCACGAGTTGCAATGTGCGAAATTTTTGAAATTCCCGCTTCTAGTAATTTTAGTAATCACACTCAGTGAAATCACAAATGGAGGACGAAGGGGTTCGTTTGAAGAATGCTGAAGTAAGAACTGCGGACTTCTTAAACCCACCCATTTCTCCTAACCCAAATATAAAGCCTAACTATGGTTCAACAACTAACTTTGCTGGAGGGGTAAACTTGGAAAATAAATTTTAAACTTACCAAACATAGAAGGACAAACTCACTTGTCCTTCTATATAGATTGAATCAAAACTTGTCCGGACCGGTTGAAAAATCCAAACCTTTGGATTTTTACGAGGATTGCTCTTTAAACATCATCACATATAGATCTAGGTGGGTAAAACTTAATCATAGATTATTTTCAAAATTCACAAAAAAGAAAGAAAAAAAACTAATTACACCACTAAATATGATTGAATAACAATCATATTCTTTTTCTTCTTTTGAACAACAATGAAGAGAAATTATTTGGTCAACAAAAGAATTATACTCACCCAAAAAGGACGAAAATAAATGAAACAAGAATACAAGATAGAGCAAGTCCTATGTGAATCGGGTGATCGCCGAGTCGACTCAATCTTCCCCGTTCCACCTAATTTGAGATCCAATTCGCCTGCATGTTCAAGATTTGGGAATAATTTTTCTTCAATCGTTTATATTTTTGTTGATTTAATTTCTCTGTAAAAGAAAATTGTAAAACCCCTCCATGTCCGGCTAAATTTCTTTGGCTTACCGACCATGTAGCCCTTTAGGGGCCATTGAATCTGCTGAAATATCTGTGTTATAAATGGCGAGGCAGCTTCAGATCTTTAATTCGGGGGTTTACTTTATCACAACGGTAGTTTTGGGGGTTTCTTTTCCAATCTCTATGTTGAAATTTCAGGGATTCCTTACTCTCTTAAAGGTTCGATCTTTCTATTTACACTTCGATTATCATAATTTTAGGAGCTTCCTTTGATGTTAATCTAATTTAGTTCTTTGCTAAAATCCTTCTTAGGAGCCACAAGCTATCCTATTATCAACTGTTTGACTTATGTCCTTTGAGAATCATCTTTAATTAAAACCCAATGGATTATGCAGTTTTAATTTCTAAGTATTAGTCATAATCTCACATATTCTTCTTCTAAATTTCTTTTCCCTATCCTGATCTTGTAGTGTTTGTATCATTGTTCCATAGAATTATATTTAGTTCTGCTGGCCTTTGCATTTCTGTGTCGACATGAAATCTCTTCATTGTGATTTAACTATTCTGGTGCCCTGTCAGATTGATTAAGGTATGGATTCTTTTTTTTTTTTTTCGTAGAATAGTTGATTCCACTGGTTTGTAGTTTTTCCGCCGACGAAGTTTTTGTCCCCTCTTGGTTTGTAAATATTTTGGTGTTTTTGTCAGACCTTTCTAGTCTGGTGTTATGTCTCATTTTGGTAATTGTTCATTTAATATATCCTCCATGTGTATCTTGGGGGTATCTTTGTTTTTTGAACTTCCTACTGTCTTTCAGTTGTGTAGTTCATTTTTGTTGATTTATCTCTAACGACTAGCGACATGTTGGCTCATCGCAACATATGCATTGAAAGTGATTTATGTGTTCTTTGCAATGGTGAAAAGGAGACAACAAATCATATGTTCTGCTCCTATTCTTTTGAGATATGAGATTATTTCATTAAGGATTTCAAGATTTCTTGGCCTATGCTGAGTACTTTGTTCCAGTTGTTTGAAACATGGTCGACAAATGTGCTTCATCGTAGAGGTAAGGAGGTGTGGAAAATTATCCATTACGTTATTTGTTGGATTGTGTGAAAGGAGAGAGATGAAAGAGTTTTTGGAGGTCAACACAAAAGTGCAGTAGAGACTATATATAAATCTTGTGACATGTTGGTTGCACGGATTTGAAAGTGATTTATGACGTTCTTGACAATGGTGAAAAGGAGACAACACGAGGCCAACACAATAAGTGCGAGGTGTGGAAAATTATCCATTACGTTATTTGTTGGATTGTGTGAAAGGAGAGATGAAAATATTATATTAAATCTTGTGAAACAACTTGTTATTTTATGGTCTTGTGACACCAATACTTTCAAATTTGTTTCATCTAGTCTTATTTGGAGCAATTTGGAAGATCTTATGAGCGGGTGATTTACATTGTAATATGTAAAGGTTTCTTTTCTTTTAATATATAACCTTTTTCTTTGAAGAAAACTTCACTTAATGAAAATTCATCCGACTATATTTAATTTCAGGAAAATTACGTAAAATGTCGAAATACCACGTGGTGTGACGTTTATTTATTTCTTCTTTTTGTTCGATTGTTGGTAAGGACTGACGTTTTACTCAAAGTAAGATGTAGAAACATGCAGGAACCGACCTCAGAAACCATATCTCAGCAAATATTCTTGGAGTGGGCTTACTTATTACACAAAATTGGTTAAAAAGACCAAATTCAAAATTTCCTGGGTGAGAAGGACAGTTAGATTTTGATACTGTTTAAATGGACACAAATTTAAAAATAGGCAGGATGTAACCAGTTTCATCCTGCCCATTTTCAAATATTTTTTCTTATTTTTAATTTATACAGGATGCATCCAGTTTCATTCTCTCTATTTTTTAAGTTTAAGTCAGGATGAATCCAGTTTCATCCTTGCTATTTTTTTTTGTCCATTTCACCCGTAAAATGTTTTACTCGTCCATTTGAACCGTATTTTAAATTTTTTTGGACAAATGACCAATTTTCCATACTTATTAGTAGGCTTTACAATACAGTTTAGTACACTGTGCACGGCTCTCAAACTGTTCTCAACCTTGAGACAAAGCCTGGGAATGAGACGGAGACCTTTGTTAGATCTATTACATGGGTCTCAAAATAATTTTCACTTGTGGTATTACATTACAGTACCAAATAAAATAAAATGAAAAATATTGTGTTTCCCAATTGATTCACAACATTCAGTTTGACGGACACAGGAACCATACGGATCTTTCCCAAAGGAAGCCATAGGATTTATGAAACTAAAGAGGCACTCCGATTTGATACTCATGCGCTGCTGCGCAGAGCGGAGAACCAACCAACACACAAGCCAAACACCACACATACACATCAGCAGGTACATAGTTCATCCAGCAACAACCATCTAGAGTAAAATAGCAACTTAGGAGCATGCATTCGATCACGACTCTATTACGTTCTATATAAGTGTCCCTCCATGTTGACAGTTTATTTGAGGCTGGTAATAGATCATACCTAAGTCTCCAAGTGATGAGCACTGAGCCAGTGACGATTCTTTGTTTGTTAGTTGATGCAGCAATTAACAACCGGAAAATGAGTCATTTGTCTAATTTTTTTTAAAATATGGTTCAAATGGACAAGAAAAAAAAATTAGTGTGTGTGAAATGGACAAAATAAATAAATAGCAAGGATGAAACTGGATTCATCCTGGCTTAAACTTAAAAAATAGCAAGGATGAAACTGGATGTATTTTGATGTAAATTAAAAATAAGAAAAAGTATTTGAAAATGGTCAAGATGAAACTGGTTATATCCTAGCTATTTTTATATTTTTATCCATTTAAACAGTATCAAAATCTAAATGTCTTTTTCACCCAGAAATTGTTGATTTTGGTATTTTTAAAATTTGGTGATTAACAACTATAATGGTTTTGTTGTAAGTATTCATCCAGCAATTAACAACCATCTAGAGTAAAATAGCAGCTTAGGGGCATGCACTCGATCACGACTCTATTACATTCTAGATAACGTCTTGTCCCTCCATGTTGACAGTTTATTTTAGGCTGGTAGTAGATCATACCTGACCCTCCAAGTGATCAGTGAGCACTGAGTCAGTGACGATTCGTTTGTTTGGCGATTCAATATTTTTTTGGTCAGTGAAAATGTATTTGACAGCTCCCGTTTTCTTCTGCCAAAATAGGAAAACACATCCTTTTTGAAGGGATAGTGAAAACAAAATAAGATGAATGATTAAATGAGGTGTATTAACGTGTATTAAGTTAGGTCACTAACCTAAATGTTGGAAACAGACACGACACTATGAGAACCATACACATGCAAGAAATTGTTGTTAAACAAACCACTGATTAAGATTGTTTTAATTGACAAGAGAAGAAACAATAAAAACAAGATTTCGTTTGCATAGGGCACATGATACAAACTGAACCTGAGATCTATAAATAATTGGTACATCCGATCTAGATCGGCTGATGTTTCTATATATGCAAATCAAGAACGATCATATCTTACTTGTACCTCTAGTCTGGCAATTTTCCATTTTTCTTCATTTTAAATTTCGTCCAAGTGCATTGAACTTTTGTTTCAAGATATTGGTTTCAAGAGGAATAAGAATTCGGAGAATGTTTGTTCCGGTAACTAATACACTGGTTATTTCATCTGTTTTTTTTTCAGGAGAGTCGAGCCAGTTCCGTCGTTTCAAAATAACAATAGTTGTTCTAATTTAAAAAATTATGTTAGCATGAAAAAGATTAAGAGTTGAAATTTTTTGGATGCAATTGAAGGGTAGAATGATCGTTTACTATTTAACAATATATTCCATTTCAGAACCTGCTAGATGCTTTGTACATCATCATTCGATACAAATAAAAACTCTTAATTGTAATTGATTATGTTTAATTAGAATTAATTAATAGCTTTTATTACATAGCAATTTTAGAACAATATTAAATTGTGCCTAATCACATGAGTGACACTGCCAAAAACCATAACTCTCGAAATCTCTATAAGTATAGTCAGATGAACAAACAAAAACGTATCAAAGTCTTCAATGAATAAAGAAGATACCCTTCTACACAATGATCATGAAGATGAAGAAGAAGTATGGGATTGTGGGAGTCCATTATATGATTCATATGAATTAGTATCTCTTACTCATGTCATTGAAAGGAATCTAATGATCTTGCAAGTAGTAGATTTCTCAATTTGATCCGGTCATCCAAGTAGAGCAGAGTTAACTTTTAAGAAGTTCAGTATTATTTAGATCATCTTCGAGAAGAGACAAGGTTATTAAGAAGATTTCATTTACGGATTAAGATCTAATGCCGGTTTTTGAGGAAACAAGATTTAATGCAAAAACAGAGATAATATCTTTTTAAGGTGAGTTCATCAGTACTACTAAGCAATCATGTTATGAGGAAGATCATTAAGAGAAAGACGAAAAGAGATAAGGTTATTAAGAAGATTTTAAGTTATATTTCATGTGGATTAAGATCAAAAGGCTTTATGTTTTTGAGGAAATAGAGATCTATTGAGAAAAAATATTGTATGCTCATGAATCTATGAAAGGTTTCATTTCCTTTCCCATCAAAAGTACAAGATTTATTGTCCATTAATAATCATATATATTAATCAACATAATGGCAATCTTTTCTCTTCCATGTTATTTTTTTTCTTTCTTTATTTTAGCAATTTATGACAATCCAGCATTTGATGAATTCTTTCTTCACAGTGGTACATACAAAGTAAATTTGTTGTAATTTCTTTCTTTATTTTTTCTTTCTTGAACTTTATCTGCTGATAAGCTTTTGCTATCCATGTAATACTTCCTTTTCTTTCAAATTCTTCCATTCCAGAAACATAGTATCTTCTTAAGTTTACCTATATTGATTTGACATTATAACCCTTATCTATACTGTTTAATAGAATTTTCACCTAAATTCCCAGATTATTCTACTCAACCTTGTGTTAGTCTTTATACTATGATGTCTATTATTACTCTTGAATGCTGCTTCTTTAAAATACACTAGGGCCTTATTACTCTGCTGTCTCTTTCAACATGCAGTTAACTTAGTTTTACTATTTTCAATTTGTTTAAAGCTTTAACATTTCTTTTACTGATTTCTATATATTTTCAAGCTTAGGTTACTTAAAATTCTGTTGAGTGGTATCCTAACCATTTAGTGATTCAGTTATTTTTTCCTAAACACCTACAAAACCCTTGTCATCCCTTAAAAACCCACCTAAACTTAGATATCCCTTACTCTCAAAAAAGCCCATTTAATCTTTGATCAAACCATTTTCTATTTTCATTTCTTGACACCAAAACAAATTCATGCCAACTCTGCTTTTAAATTACGACTATTCTGTCATTAAATTGCCAAGGAATAAACCTCCCACCCTCTATTCAACATTTGAAAGAATTAGTTACTCTTTACAAGCCTAGCATCCTATTTCTATCTGAAACTCTAGCTAACGATCAACAAATAAAAAGATTATCGCAATCACTTCAATTCAATAATTATGTCAACGTCCCAAAAATTGGAAGGAGAGGCGGATTATGCTTAATGTGGGAAGATAACCTAAATATCCAAATACTACTACAATCTCCAAACTACATCCACACAAAAGTAACACCACCACTTCCAGAACAACCTTGGTACTTCACGGGTATCTATGGCCCTCCACATCCAGATATAAGAAAAAATCTTTGGCAACAATTTCCAACAATCTTCGACAATATAAATCCATCTACCCCATGGCTATTAATAGGAGACTTCAACGACGTCCTAAATCAATCGGAGAAAAAAGGAGGAAGACAAGTTACATATGCCCAATCTCAACCTCTTCTCACTCTAATGGACCAGATGGGCTTCATAGATTTAGGATTCCGAGGAGATCCGTACACTTGGACAAACAACCAAATGGGGCAAGAAAACATCTTAGAAAGATTAGATAGGGCTTTAGCAAACCAAATGTGGCGAACAGCAAATCCCCATGCAGTGATTACTCACCTTCCAAGAATAGCTTCTGATCATGCCACGATACTACTTCAGAGAAAAGCAATGGATTGGCAGGGAACAAAAAACTACAAATTTGAACACCTGTGGCTCTCTCACCCCCAACTCAAACAAATAGTCGAATCGGCCTGGGATCAACAACAAGATGATGAACCAACTCTTAATCTACAACTGAAGCTTATTACAACTGGACAAACTCTCTTAGAATGGAATAAAGAAACTTTTGGTCACCTGCCAACAAAAATCAAGAAATCGACAGCCAAGATAAAACACGCCCAACACCAATGCGCATCCCAAACAGGATCAGATATGGAACTCTGGCTGATTCAAGAAAAACAATTGAGAATAGAGCATCAAGAACTATTACAATGTCATGCGACGTACTGGCAACAAAGATCCAGAATTCAATGGCTCCAATCAGGTGATCTCAACACAACTTTTTTCCACACTAAAGCTACCATTCACAGAGCATGTAACAATATACAACAACTACAAGACACACAAAACAACTGGATTAGCAAAAAAGAAGACGTTGTTCACCTAATTCTGGAGCACTATTCACAACAGTATACGACCCCGCCTACAGAAATAAATGAAGATCTCTTTACAAATATCAGACCTCGGTTGACTCCTAGGCAGTCGGACCTACTTACAAAGGAAGTAACTACGGCAGAAATCAAAAAAGCTTTATTCTCCATAAATTCTGAAAGTGCTCCGGGTCCAGATGGCTATACAAGTAAGTTTTTTTAAGTGTTCTGGGAAACAACCCATCCTCAGTTGATAGCAATGGTTAAAGCCTTCTTTAATGATCTTAAGATGCACCCTCTCATAAATCACACAAACATAACACTAATACCTAAAGTCGACCACCCTTCAAAACCTGCACAATTCAGACCAATAGGACTCTGTAACATCACATATAAAATAATCTCAAAAATCTTGGTCAACCGAATTAGACCTGTTCTCCCCTTTTTAATAAGCCCTTTCCAAAGTGCATTTGTGCCGTGAGATCAATACACGATAATATAGCAATTCTTTGGAGAACTCTTCCATCATATTAGAACCTCAAAATCCACCAAAGATCCAAAAATAGCTCTCAAACTAGACATCCAAAAAGCCTATGATAGCCTAGATTGGAAATTCATCAAAACATCTTTTACAAAACTTGGATTCCCATCAGCCTTTATAGAATACATCATGTTATGCGTCACAACAGTTACTTATTCAATCAAAATAAATGGTACACCTCATGGATACATCACCCCAAACAGAGTAATCAGACAAGGAGACCCACTATCTTCCTATATTTTTATCATATGTGCTGAAATCCTATCCACAAACCTGGGAAACCTTCAAAACCAAAAATTAGTTCCAGGACTTAACATATCACAAAAAGCGCCGCCAATAATTCATCTAATGTATGCGGATGATCTTCTGATTACATATAAAGCTTCGGATCAAAGTAACCAATACCTTAAAACCCTCCTTCACGCCTATAGCACCTCTGCGGGGCAAGTAATTAATACTACCAAATCGGTAATAATCCATCACCCAAAATTAGACCCAATCAAAATAAATGATCTTCAACAATTCTTCAATATGCCGACCACTTCAAAACCCCCAATATATCTAGGCATACAGTTTAAACAAGGAAGAGCATCAAATCGAACTTTCGCTCCCCTTATACAAAGATTAGCCGGAAAAGCAAAAGGATGGATGACAAAATGCCTTACTCCGGCCGGAAGACTAGTTCTCATCAAAACATCCCTAACCCCAACCTCCAATCACATAATGCAAACACAAAACCTACCCAAAAATATACACAAACAAATAGATCGTATCACCAGAAACTTTTTCTGGGGACATGACTCAAAAATCAAAAAACTACACCCTATAGGATGGGATAAAGCAACAAAACCATTAACCGAAGGAGGATTAGGAATAAGGAAAAGCAGCGATCACAATAAAGCTCTTCTTATGAAGAGAATCTGGAATTTACATGAACAACCTAACTCTATTTGTGGAAGTCTATTCAGCGCAAAATATCTCAAAGAACAACCAATGTTTCAAGGAAACGTTTCCATACCCTCGGCTTCCAGTCCTCAATGGAGACAACTCGCAGCAATTATCCCTATCATGCAAAACTTAATTTTCCACCATATTGGAAATGGATTAACAACTCCGATAGAAGCTAATTGGATTCCACACAACCCCAATCTAGACCCAACACAATGCTACCCATTCAAAAAAGTAGCAGATATCATCGACCCGATCTCCCACTCATGGAATCACGACAAATTGAACACATTTCCCAACCCAATAATTCAAAAAATCATCAACATCCACCTTCCTCAAAATAATACCCCAGATAAAATCATCTAGCCACAATCAAAAACTGGAAAATACACTACATCTTCAGGATACAAATGTCTAACCCACGGTCAACCAACCCATACACCTCTACCACCTACCAAATTCCTGTGGACCTTACCATGTCCACCAAAAATTCGGCTTTTCTTGTGGAAAGCCATCAATGAAGGATTACCAACCTTCTCTCTATTACATCGAATCCATTTGACCAACTCAGACAGATGTCCAAGATGCAATACTGATACGGAATTAGCAAGCCATCTTTTAATTCATTGCCCAACAGCAACTACATCATGGAACAACTTATTCAATCAACTTACAAATAATCCAAACTCCAACCCCAACCACAACCCGACCTTCACCTTAACCCCACAAACAACAATATCCCAACTCCTACAACAACCAACATCAACAACTATAACCTCCACCTTCTGTTTTCTATTATGGACCCTATGGCTATCAAGAAATGATCTAGTCTATCAACAAAAACAAACAACTTCGGAAGAAATCATAGCCTGGGCACAAAAATTACAACAAGAGTATTTCGGAGCACTGCACACTACGCCACCGATCATACCAGGAGATACACCAACATTCAACCACCCAACAACAGATAGAAGGACAACAACAATATCGGTAGGTTGGTCCACTCCGAGCATCAACTGGATAAAGATTAACACAGATGGAGCAGCCAGAGGCCACCCGGGATTTGCAGGAGCAAGGATTCGTCTGTAGAGACTCTGATGCAAGACCGTTAATAGCAATGGCTCAACCACTGGGAATCACCACTTCCCTAACTGCAGAAACCTGGGCATTACTCTTAGCCTCAAGAACAGCAACAGAGAGACAAAGGCCTAGAATTCTATTTGAAACGGACTCAGAGAACCTACTGCGTTTCATCACATCAGATACTATACCACCTTGGCACATAGCAAGAATGATTGAAGAAATAAAAAGTAGACTTAGGAAAATCCCGCAAATCGCAATACAACATAACTACAGGGAAGGAAATCAGGCGGCAGACGGATTAGCAAACAATGCAGCAGATGGAAGCCAAGTAGGAAACTATTCAACCAAAATTTGGGACCAGGCAATCCCATCTTTTATAAGTCACATTTTATTTCAAGACTCTGTGGGTACCACATACCCACGACCAGTTGTAATTTAATTTTCTCTAATAAAATCCATGCTTCTAAAAAAAAAGTAAATATGCTTCAAAAAATCAATATAAGTAAACTAAAGAGGTAAGGGTAAAAAATGAAAAGGTAGTTATTTACTTATACTAATGTAAAGATTAATAAGAGTAATTTTAAAATTTTGAATAGTACTGATAAAAAATCCATAGAAATAAATGTCATGTATTGGAAACGAATTACATAGAAGAATTTTTTTTTTTTTTTGATCATCAAACCACAAGTATTGCATTCCATAAGAAACATTTACATGATGGTTTTAAAGAGAAACAAGTACATCATAACATGAAAAAAATACAAAGAAAGATACAAAACGTAAATAAATCGCGAAGAGAAAGAGCGATCTACCACGATAGCATCCAAATCTTGTACTATGAGATTGGAGAAGGAATGGCATACGAATCCATAATTCAACCATTTTGATAGATTTTTTCTTCTTAAAAAAGAGATGCTCCTATGATAGAGGAGTGATATGCCCAAAAATTCTTCATGTGCAACTAACTCGAACACAAGATCTATTTTTCTGATGAAGAAGAAATTGATCTTCGCCCTTGCTGAATCGCCGATGTATTTTTATCAAAAAAACCAAACAAGAACAAATCGTTAGAAAGAAACACTATAAAAGTGTAGATAAAATCGCCCAAATGGCGAAGATAAAAATCGCTCAAATAGCGAAGAAATTATTGAAAAACAACAAAAATAACTAAAAACAAGAAAGCTTTGCTCAGATCTAGCGGAGCAAAGGAAGAAGAAGAACTTGATGGGTTTTTCTCTAGTTTTTGAGAGGTGAGAGAGAGAAGAGGAAAAATTACATACAAGAATCAAACAAACATTCTAAAGTGTTAAATATTTAGAACCGAATTAAAAAAAACAAACAAACATTTAGCCCTTGGATTTCCTAAATAATGCTTCTTCTTTGAAATAACTGAATATCATATGTTCCTAATTACAATAAGGGGTAAAATTTTGCTTTAATGTAGTTTTTGTTTTCTCCACCGGTAATCACTGCAGTCTCCACTAGGTTTGGGAGTAAGTTTTAGCTATTTGATCTTCAAAAATCTCAACATGATCAAGAGAAACACCTTGGTCATGTATTGTGTAGGGTATCTATTTGTAGGCATAAAGAAACAACATATACTCCATTCGTTTCAAAATAATAGGCTTGTTTATGTGTAAACTAAACGGAGGAAGTTAGTAAATGACTAGTTGTTATTTTCATATACTCCATTCGTTTCAAAATAATAGGCTTGTTTATGTGTAAACTAAACGGAGGAAGTAAGTAAATGACTAGTTGTTATTTTCTGACGGGCAATGAGTACATGACTTGTGGCTTGTGCGCCCCAGTTAGATGATGGACGCCAAATATATGACAAAAGCAGGAAAATTATCATAGTCATATCTACTTTAAGGAGCTAAGGATGCATGCGACAGTGATGCAAATAAAAATGAAGTGAGTGCTTATCTTTGAACTCTGCTGGAGCATTATAGAACCTAACATCAATATGGGTCTCCCATGGTTCAAGATGTACATTCTCAACTCCAAAATCAGCCAAAGGGCCAAAATTCAATTTGTTTCGTGCCTAAATTTGAATTTAAATTTTCAATCGCGACTCAAAATTTACCTGGCTTGATTGGGGTATACCCAGATTAATTGGGGTATACCCAATTTCAAGGGGACATGGTATGTCATTATTAAAAAGGGTGATTTTACTTTAATACCGTTGAACTAATTAAATCTTAAAAATAAACCCATTTCTTAATTTCATTAACCCTAAAATTAAAAAATTAAACAACTCTTAATCTTCTTCTTCTTCATCATCTTCATCTTCCATCAACCAAAGCCATATACAAATCTTCAACTTTGATTTTCCAAAAAAATTGTTGATTCTACCAGCGAAAAAAAGACTATAAATGATGTTTAAATTCAAACCCATCATTGTGTTGTGTAATTTGATTGTTATATTAGGTTAGAAGTCGAAAATAATGATTTCTGTGTTTTTGGTCGGCAAGGTCGTAACATGCATATCTTGTCGACTTTTCATAACAGCAAGGTTAGTAATTTACTGTTCATACCTGCATGGTTTTTCAAGAACGAATTTTGTTTTCGACCATGCCGGTATGAACAGTAATCGATACTATTCATATCCCCCAATTAATTATTCCTTATTAGCCGTGATTGAATATCTAGAAAACTGATACCCTATTTATTCTAGTATTTTTTAGTTTCCTCCGCCATCATAAAATTGATATTTTCCTCTTTTAGATAAAGGGAGATCCAACACAAATTGGAATAATAATCTAGCAAATATATAAATCGTAAAACACAATGGTTTTCAGCTTATCCTATTTGTAGGCATGAGTAAGTGAGTAATAGAAAACAGATGTGACTGACAAAAACTTAAGGTTCTCACTTCATAATTTGTGTATTGATTGTGTATATGATTCTTTACAAGGTGACCTATTTATATACATTACAAAAGACATATTGTCAAAAAGGAAAGGAAGAAAAATAAGGGATGTTGTCAAAAAGGGGAGGAAGAAGAAATAAGGGAGGAAGAAAATAATGGCCATTCTAGAAGCCATCCATTCTAGAAGCTAACACGTGTTTCATATTCACAATTAATACCCTCCCTCAAACTCAAGATGGTGCAACACACATGTTGAGTTTGGAAACCAAAAAACTCAAACGAGCTGAAGTCATTGTTTTGGTGAATAAATCAGCTAGTTGCAATTCCGAGCGAACAAATCCTTGAAGTGATGCCGTACAAAGTGACAATCGATCTCAATATGTTTCGTACGTTCATGAAACACGTCATTATGGGCAATGTGAATAACAGCCTTATTGTCACAACACAATGGAGTAGGTTCTGATAAATGAACTCCCATATATTCAAGGAGCCATCGTAACCAAACAATCTCAGAAGTTGTATGAGCAAGAGCTCGATATTCAGCCTCAGCACTAGACCGAGAAACTACACTTTGTTTCTTACTACGCCAAGAGATCAAAGATTTGCCTAGAAACACACAATATCCTGTGGTTGAGCGTCTATCGTGATGTCACCAGCCCAATCAATCTGAATATGCATGAAGACAAAGATCGAAGTAGATGAGAACTTTATACCTTGATACAAGGTGCCTTTGATATAACGTAATATCCGAAATCTTTGAACATAATGTGTGGACCTTGGAGCAGACATAAACTGACTAACTACATGAACTGCATGGCTAATGTCTGGCCTTGTGATAGTCAAGTAATTTAGACTTCCCACAAGCTGACGATATAATGTAGGATTGGATAAAACTTTTCCTTCGAAGGGATTAAGATTCACATTTTGTTCAAAAGGTGTATCTGCAGTTTTACTATCTGTTAACCCAGCACGTTGAAGAATTTCGGAGGCGTACTTTACTTGTGAGATGAAATAACCATCAGATGACTTATCGACCTCGATACCAAGAAAATACCTTAAAAAACCTAAGTCTTTCATTTCAAAACATGAACTAAGATGAAGTTTAAGAGCAGTAATTCCTTCTAGATCATCACTTGTGATAACCATATCATCAACATACAAGAGGAGAATAACCATACCCTTCTTAGTTGATCGAGTAAACATTCTTTGAATCATAAGCACTTTGATTGAATCCATCTTTGAAGGATAGCATTAGAAAACTTCTCAAACCAAGCTCGTGGTGCTTGTTTAAGTCCATACAAGGCTTTACGAAGCTTACATACTTGATTTGGAGAATGAACCATTCCTGGTGGTGGTCTCATATACACTTCTTCTCGAAGTTCTCCATTAAGGAAGGCATTTTTGACATCCATTTGATGCATATTCCAATTATGAGCAGCAGCAACATCAAGGAGAGTACGTAAGTAGTCATACGAGCAACAGGAGCATATGTTTCTTCATAGTCTATACCATATTCTTGGGTATATCCTTGAGTAACCAAACGAGATTTGTAACGATCTATCTTGCCTTCTGAATTTGTTTTGATCTTGTACACCCATCTACTTCCAATAACTGTTTTCCCTGGTGGTAAGTCAACCATATCCCATGTACCAGCGTCCTTGTGTCTTTGTGAGTTCTTCCCCCATAGATGTTTGCCAGACTGGACTTAAAGATGCTTCCCTGTATGATTTTGGTTCATGCATAGATAAAATGGTTGACAAAGAACAATGATAATCTGCAAACCTGGCTGGTGGTCGACGAGTTCGTGGAGGCAAAACATCATTTTCGGTACAAGATCCCCTTTCGGAGAAGCAATGTCAGGATTTTCCATAGAGTGGTCATGTGGAGTTTTGAAATTTTCAAGAGGAGTGATTGTGGTGGTTGATGGAATAATTGTAGGTCGAGAGTTGGATATAGATATATCCTCAAAAGGATCTAGATACGTAAACCATTTCTAGAGTATAAGACTTGCTACTAGGAAGAGACCAAAAAGGTATATTTTCCCAAAATGTAACATGACGAGAAACACGTAAGCGTCGACTTTCTGGATCGTAACAACGATAACCTTTTTGTTCAATACCATAGCCTAAAAACACACATATATCATTCTTTTTTATCGAGTTTGTTTCGTTCTCTTTCTGTGAGAAGAACAAAACAAGTTGAACCAAAGACACGAAGCTCAGAATAATTAGGTTTCTTATCATAGAGACGTTCATAAGGTGATATTCCTCCTGTGACTATAGATGGAATGCGGTTTATTGTGTAAAAGGACTGACTTACCCCAAAAATTAGATGGAACTGATGCTGAAATAAGTTGGGTTCTATTTTGTCTCTATGATGTGACGATGTTTTCTTTTGCTATACCATTTTGTTCTGAGTTTGTACAAGATAACTGAAGAATAGTACCTTCTGTTTTGAGAAATTCTTTGAAAGGAGTTGATATGTATTCACCTCCTTGATCAGCACGGAAAGTTTTAATGGATTTTCTAAATTGAGTTTTGACCATTCTAGAGAAATCGTGTATATTTTCAAATATTCGATCTGGAACTGAAAAGGTATAGCCATGTAAAACGAGAAAAATCATCAATGAAGATAACATAATATAAAGCCCCTCCCTTAGAGGCAATGGGAGACTTTCCCCACACATCGAATGAATAAGATCAAAAGGTTCAACCTGAATGTGTAACACTATTATTAAAAGGAAGCGCAGTTGTTTACCCAACTTACACGAAATGCAATAAGGTTCTTTATCAACTTGAATTGTTCCTAACAGTCCTTTATTGATCATATATGTAAGACGGAAAAGAGACATGGCCTAGCTTAGAATGCCAAGACATAAATGGGGACACAGTAGAAGGAAGGGAGTTTGCAACTGCAGCAGTAAGTTCATTCTTTGATTGTTGAGGAACAATGAGAGTTTCAAGGAGATATAATCTACCAACTCTACGGCCTATCCCAACAAGCTTCTCTGTCCTGGGATCCTGTATTACACAACCAAAGGAGAAGAAATAAATGTTAAAACCCTGATTACACAGTTGCCCAATTGATATAAGATTCATCTTGATCTTTGGAACAAGTAACACATCAGGTATACGTATTTTATCTGAGACTTTAACATGTCCAATATGACTAGCAGCTATTTCGGATCCATCTGCAGTTTGGATTTTAGGTGTAACAATAGGATGCTTGCTTTCAAATACATTAGAATTGAATGTCATATGATTAGAAGCACCTGAGTCAAGAAACCAACCATTTGAAAAGGTACTGTAGGAACTGAAAAAGCAGATCTTTGTTGTAGAATTATTATTACCAATTGCAAGGGCTTGTTTGAGCATTTCTTGAATATCAAGCAAGATTATTTGATGTAGATGATGATGATTCATGGCTTCTTTCTAACACAGTGTCTGCAAGAATGGAAGGCATAGATGTGTATGCGGTTCCATTTAACCTTCTTCTTTCTCTCATGTTTCTTGAAAATGGAGATGTACGGTTTCCTCTTTGTATGACCGGGTTCTTTACAATAATTGCATTGAATTTGTGAGTTTGATCCTTGGTGAGTTGGAATTTGAGATGCTGATGTTTGTGACATACTCTGTGTTGTTGGTAAAGTGCAGTTCTTGGTCAAGTGACCAGGCTTCTTGCAGTTGTAACACTGAACCTGTGACATGTCACGGTAGTTTCTCTGAGAGTTGACAGTATTATTAAAAACTCCACGCGAAGGAACGGCAAACACAGCAGGTATCTCTGGCTTGATCCTTTTCCGAGTTTCTTCAGTAATAAGCTCAGACAATGCAACTTCTACAGTAGGGAGAGGAGATCGATGAAGGATTGAAGCTCTTACAGTCTCAAAATCATCTCTTAACGCCATTAGGAGTTGAACCAGTCGCGACTCTTCTCTCGTATTTCGCCACGGTTCGATATCTATAGTCCAATTGGGTTCCATCGGTGCTAGCTGATTCCATATAATTGACATCTCGAGAATGAAAGTCCGAGATCGACTGATCCATCTGCTGCTTCATAGAACGAATATCTTGTTCTAGTTTGTAACGTTGAGCAAAGTTGATTTGGGTATACCTTTTTGAAAGAAACTCCCATGCGTCTTTGGCGGTCTCAAAACCAGTAAGTTGCATACTTATGGAGGTGATTCTTTGTATTGCTTATCCATGTGAGTATCTTGTGATTGTTGGTCTCCCGGTCTTCAGCGCTTTCTCCT
The DNA here is from genome assembly GCA_023529315.1 of Papaver bracteatum. Taxonomy (NCBI): domain Eukaryota; kingdom Viridiplantae; phylum Streptophyta; class Magnoliopsida; order Ranunculales; family Papaveraceae; genus Papaver; species Papaver bracteatum. The sequence goes on from JAJJWX010003164.1 coordinate 1,507,659, forward strand.
TCAGTTCCTTTGTCTTTCTTTGCTAGGATCAACTTCTTTATCGTAACAACAAGCACCATGGTAGAGACAACACTTGGGCTTCTTGTCTTTTCCATCAATATATTTCCACATAGCTTTTCCTTTGAGGAAACTTCTCATAAGGAAGGACCAATGGTTATAGTTTGTTCCATCAAACTTTACAGTGATAGGTTGATAATCTTCACGCGACATATTGAACGATAACGAGAAGGATTTTGGATACTAGAATTTTTGGATACTAGGCTCTGATACCATGACAAAAACTTAAGGTTCTCACTTCATAATTTGTGTATTGATTGTGTATATGATTCTTTACAAGGTGACCTATTTATATACATTACAAAAGACATATTGTCAAAAAGGAAAGGAAGAAAAATAAGGGATGTTGTCAAAAAGGGGAGGAAGAAGAAATAAGGGAGGAAGAAAATAATGGCCATTCTAGAAGCCATCCATTCTAGAAGCTAACATGTGTTTCATATTCACAATTAATAGTGACCAGAGTCCGGAGGCAACACTAAATACGGAAAATGGATTATTTGTCCAAAAAATTTTAAAACATGGTTCAAATGGACGAGTAAAAATTAGTATGAGTGAAATGGACAAAAAAAAACAGCAATGATGAAACTTGACTCATCCTGGCTTAAACTTAAAATATAGCAAGGATGAAACTGGATGCATCCTGATGTAAATTAAAGATAAGAAAAAATATTTGAAAATGGGTAGGATGAAACTAGTTACACCCTGACTATTTTTATATTTTTGTCCATTTAAACGGTATCAAAATCTAAATATCTTTTTCACCCAGGAATTGTTGATTTTGGTCTTTTTGACCAATTTTGTGCACTCTAAATAACATGTCGAGATTTTCATTCTTACTATCAATGAAACAAGTGACTTAGGCTGCGTTTGGTAATGTTTTTATTTTTCCAAAAACACTTTCAAAACCTATATATGTTAATAACTTTTGAAATTGGTGTTTGGTAAAAAAAAAAAGCGCTTTTTACCCAAAGCACTTTCCAAATTCCTCAATTTTTAAAAGCTAGAGAGGAGGAGCTTTTAAAAGCTGCAAAAGCATAAGCTTTGGTTCCACAAAAATTTAATGCTTGAGTTATCTTTTTTGTCCCTATTTTATTTTGTAAATGACAAAAATTACCCTTAATAGTTCCTTAAATATATATATATATATACAATCAATTTTTTTATATACTATTTATTCTTTATATAATAATTATAATATAAATTACTTATTAATAAATACAAATATTATTTCTCATACAAAGCTTTTGGTTGGAAGCCTGGCTACAAGCTGAGCCCCAACTCCTCTCTGAATAGCAACGCCTAATCTATAAAAAATAAACTTACCTAATCCGCAACTAGCGTCATTACTAAAGAAACAATTCTTTAGACGCTTGAAAAAGGCTAAAGTATCCTCACCGAGTTCGCCTAAGGTAGTAAAGGCCAAGACCCCCAACCCATATCCATGCGAAGCACACTTGTCCGTATACTTGGTATGTTTACGCGAAACATCACCAGAAATAGCCTTGCCAGGGACAAAAGAGCGCACACCATCACCAGTGAAGGGAGAAACACCGTAACATCCATACAAACATCTTTCCCATTTTCCCGGTTAAGGACAAGGATATCGCAGGCTTAAGGTCTTTACCATCATCTGAGCGAAGACCGAGAGGAACCTCCTTGTGTGCAGGCACATTGGCTTTGTAGCATATATCAAAAACGACGTCACGAACAACATCATGACGAAACTTATAACCAATATCCTTAGCACAATGCAGCGCGTGATCTCCAAAAATGTCCATAGATTTATTGCAACTTGGGCAAAGACTATTATTATTATATTTTATTTTCTTTAAATATTATTATATTTTATTTTCAAACTATTTTATGATACCATTTAATTTACTTTATAAAAAAATAAAAAAAATAATTACTTAGTTTTAGTTTGATTTTTTTTTTGAAAATTATATATATATATATTAAAAAGTGGTTTTCTAAAATATTTTTTTAACAATCATAATAACAGTAACAATTATTAAATTTAATATTTAATATATTTATATTTAATAGTAAAAAAGTTAATTATTTTAAACTCAATAAAATTAAATAAAACTATTTTCAGAAATATATATGTTTTTGTCATTTGCCACAACAACAATGGTTGAATATAATATTTTGTCAAACATATTTTGATTGTCTTTTTAATCATCTTTAACTTTAATTAATATTTTACCAAACGTCTAACTGTTTTTTTCTCACAGCACAGCACAGCACAACAACGCACAACAGAAAAATGATTTTATAAAAACCACACCAATACCAAACTAAGCCTTAGTGTGCCCCAAATAGATAAGATGCGAATAAATTAAATGACTTAAAGAGATGCAAAAGCTCTTTCATACACAGTTCATGAGAATGCGAGATGTTAACATATGCATCCACCGTCTCAACAGAAGCCAATGCACGAATGACGAACTGGAAATATCATAAACCATAAGATTCCCTCCCTCGTTGCTGAACAACACTTATGGTAGAGTCGATTCATCAATTTTTGACTAAGCTAAAATCAAAACAGTAAATGTGATGTTATGGAAATTAAATGCAAATACATGATTGCGATCACTAGCTGACACCCGATTCACAGCATTCCAATATAGAAATTGTATAGCTGAAGAACCACATTGAAATTGTATTATCTTTCTCATATCCAACAATTGTCAAGTCTCAATTATTCGGTCTAACAGATTTTTTGCTCTACTGAGTCATGTACAGAGACCGACTGGCTATTTGATTTTCGATTGAATTAAACCCAACAATAGATCTAAGTCTACCGTAGATATGTCCGCTTAATCAATCGATTATGGATCAACTTCCTTCTTGGATACTTTTTATGTTGTAGGATCATCATTTTCCTTCTTGGATACATTTTTGCTTCTTCTTGGATCGATTCAGCATGATTTCCTTCTAAGACACTATCATTGGTGATCAAAAAGAAGAGTTTTCGTTCAGTCAGATGATAGTACCAAATCCAAACAAAAAATCCAACAAATACATATGAGATCTGAGTAGTCATTCGTTAGCCGGGGCTGGCATACAACCCGGCGCTCATAGGATCTACAGTGATTTGTTCGTTCGGTGATTATGATGGTGGGGAATTGTTTTTCTGGTTGATTTGGTGTTCTTTTCAGGTAACTCGATGGGATTTACCCCCCTTTTCCCTTTATCATTCAATTTTCTTAGACTTTCAGATTTGCTTCCTAGGCCTTTTATCCTTGCGTTTACAGTTCCTAGTCCTTATTTTTGTTGATTTTAATCTGATAAACGTTCCTTCTTGTCTCTGGATTTTGCTATGTATCTTAATTTTAAGTTTTGGTACTGTGATTTCTTTTTCACAGTTGATCTTTTTCTGTAATTTTGTATTGTTGTCGTTTCTTTCACGACAGTTTATGATCGTTTAATCTTTAGTTCAATATTGGTGCTTTGCTGATTCAGTGTTAGCTTGTTGCCGGGATCAAAGCCGTCACTGTAGCAAATATTCACTGTATCTTGCTGTTGTTGCAAGTATTTACTGTAGCTGTAAGTATAATTATAAAAGCAGAAAAGTATTCGGGGTGACGAGAGGGGTGCCGTTAACTAGCAGATTAGGTGTCTTATTGTTTGGATAGGTCTTCTTTTCTGGGGCTTGTTAGTGTGGAATGTTTTTACACATTTTTTGTTGGTAATCGGTCTTTAGGGAACTGATCCGAATTTTGCATGTTTTCTCTTTTGTGAATCTCATTAGTTGACTTTTGTTTCTTTTTAATTAATTAAAAAAAAAATCAAGATTTCCCCACCATACTGAACAACGCCCTAATCCTAACGTGGTCCAAAAGCGCTCGTCAACGATGCCAGCCCAGGTAAGTAACACATTTTAAAGTCTCTTTTAATTATTTTAGTAAAAGTTTGCAAATTAATTCGAAGTTGTGTATCCCACTGTTTCATTACAAAGCCCACCAAAAATTTAGTTTAAACTTATATTCAAACCTCCTTTTCCCCGTTTGCAAAGCCCACCCAAAATTTCATCCTTTTCATTATGAATATTCTTGCCTGGAATTGTCAAGGCATAAACCTACCGCCCTCAATTCAACATTTGCAAGGACTTGTTAATCTTCACAAGCCTAGCATCCTATTTCTCTCTGAAACACTGGCTAAAGATCAACACATAAGAAATTTAGCACAATCCCTTCAATTCAATAATTACTTCAACATCCCCAAAATTGGAAGACGTGGAGGACTTTGCTTAATGTGGGAAGATAACCTAAATATCCAAATTTTATTTCATTCTCAAAACTACATACACACAAAAGTTACACCGCCGCCTCCAGAACAACCATGGTTATTCACGGGTATCTATGGCCCTCCACATCCGGATATAAGGAAAAATCTGTGGCAAGCATTTCCAACAATCATCAGCAATATTAATCCGTCTACACCCTGGCTTCTAATAGGAGATTTCAACGACGTCTTAAATCAATCAGAAAAAAAAGGAGGAAGGCAAGTAACATATGCTCAATCACAACCTCTACTCACTCTGATGGATCACATGGGTTTTTTAGATTTAGGATTCCGAGGAGACCCATACACTTGGACAAACAACCAAATGGGGCAAGATAATATCCTAGAAAGATTAGATAGGGCTTTGGCAAACCAACTATGGAGAACGGCAAACCCCCATGCGGCAGTTACTCACCTCCCAAGAATAGCATCTGATCATGCACCAATACTTCTTCAAAAGAAAGCAATGGATTGGAAAGGAGCAAAAAACTACAAATTCGAACACCTCTGGCTCTCTTATCCACAACTCAAGCAAATAGTTGAATCGGCTTGGGAACAACAACACGACAATGAACCTACACTCAACCTCCAACTAAAACTAATTACAACATGACAAACTCTATTAGAATGGAACAAGGAAACCTTTGGCCACCTACCAACTAGAATCAAGAAATCAACAGCCAAGATAAAGAACGCCCAACACCAATGTGCTTCCCAAACAGGAGCAGATCTACAACGTTGGCTGATTCAAGAAAAACAATTGAGAATAGAACATGAAGAACTATTACAATGTCATGCGACATATTGGCAACAAAGATCTATAATTCAATGGCTTCAATCAGGCGATCTCAACACAACTTTTTTCCATACTAAAGCGACCATTCAAAGATCTTGTAACAACATACAACAACTACAAGATCCACAAAACAACTGGATTAGCAAAAAGGAAGATATTTTTCAGCTCATTCTAGATCACTATACTCAGCAATATACATCCCCACCTACAGAAATAAATGAAGATCTATTCACAAACATCAGGCCAAGGTTGACTCCTGCACAATCAGACCAACTTACAAAGGAAGTGACTACAGCAGAAATCAAACAAGCACTTTTTTTCATAAATTCCGAAAGTGCCCCGGGTCCGGATGGCTATACAACTAAGTTTTTAAAAGTCTTCTGGGATACAACCCACCCTCAATTGATAGCGATGGTTAAAGCTTTCTTTAATAATCTGATTATGCACCCACTCATGAATCACACAAACATAACACTAATCCCTAAAGTAGACCACCCTTCAAAACCTTCACAATTCAGACCAATAGGACTCTGCAACGTCACATATAAAATCATCTCAAAAATTTTAGTCAACCGAATTAGACCTATTCTACCCTTTTTAATAAGCCCTTTCCAAAGTTCTTTCGTGCCGCAAAGTTCAATTCACGACAATATAGCAATTGCGGGGGAACTCTTCCATCACATTAGAACCTCAAAACCCACCAAAAATCCAAAAATAGCTCTCAAACTAGATATCAAAGCATATGACAGCCTAGACTGGGGATTCATCAAAACCTCTTTTACAAAACTGGGATTCCCATCAGCCTTTATAGACTACATTATGCTTTGCATCACAACAGTTACTTACTCCATCAAAATAAACGGTACTCCTCATGGATACATCACTCCTAGTAGGGGCATCAGACAAGGAGATCCACTATCGTCCTATATTTTTATCATATGTGCCGAAATCCTATCCACAAACTTGGGAAATCTTCAAAACCAAAATTTAGTTCCAGGACTTAACATATCACAAAAAGCTCCTTCCATAATCCATCTAATGTATGCAGACGATCTTCTGATCACATATAAGTCTTCAAATCAGAGTAACCAACACCTTAAAACCCTACTCCAAGCCTATAGCTCCTCTGCATGGCAAGTAATTAATACTGCCAAATATGTTATCATCCATCACCCTAATTTGGACCCGATCAAAATAAATGACCTTCAACAACTCTTTAATATGCCGACCACATCAAAACCGCCAACCTATCTAGGCATACAATTTAAACAAGGAAGAGCCTCAAATCAAACCTTCACTCATCTCCTACAAAGATTAGCCAGAAAAGCAAAGGGATGGATGACAAAATGCCTAACTCCGGCAGGAAGACTCGTTCTCATAAAAACCTCCCTAACCAAAACCACAAATCACATAATGCAAACACAAAAACTCCCCCAAAATATACACAAACAAATAGATCGTATAACCAGGAATTTTTTCTGGGGACACGATTCAACAATAAAAAAACTACACCCTATAGGATGGGATAAAGCCGCAAATCCATTAGCCGAAGGAGGATTAGGAATAAGAAAAAGCAGTGATCATAATACAACCCTTCTCATGAAGAGAATCTGGAATTTGCACGAACAACCTAACTCAATTTGCGGAAGTCTATTCAGTGCAAAATACCTTAATGAATAACCAATTCTACAAGGAAACGTTTCCATTACCTCCTCTTCTAGTCCTCAATGGAGACAACTTGCATCAATTATCCCTACCATGCAAAATTTAATTTTCCATCGTATTAGAAATGGTTTATCAACTCCTATAGAAGCTAATTGGATTCCACACTCTCCAAATCTAGATCCAACTCAATGCTACCCAATCCAAATGGTAGCAGACATCATAGACCCAATTACCCACTCCTGAAACCATGAAAAATTGAACACCTTTCCCAACCCCAATAATTCAGAAAATCATCAACATCCACCTTCCTCAAAACAATACCACAGATAAAATTATCTGGCCACACTCAAAATCTGGAAACTACACTACATCTTCGGGATACAAATGTCTAACCCTTGACCAACCAAACCACACACCTCTACCACCTACCAAATTCTTATGGACCTTACCATGTCCACCAAAAATTCGGCTTTTCTTGTGGAAAGCCATCAATGAAGGACTACCGACCTTCTCTCTCTTAAATCGAATCCATTTGACCAACTCAGACCGATGCCCAAGATGAAATACCAATTTGGAATTAGCATGCCACCTTTTAATTCATTGTCCGACGACGGTTTCGTCCTAGAACATATTATTCAATCGCCTATCAAATGCACCAAACACCAACCCAAACTCGACTTTCCCCTAAACTCCGCAAACAACCATATCCCAAATCATGAACCATCCAGCTTCAACTTTTATAATCTCCTCTTTCTGTTTCCTGTTCTGGACCCTTTGGATATCCAGAAATGATCTAATCTACCAACAAAAACAAACAACTTCAGAAGAAATCGTATCATGGGCACAAAAACTACAACAAGAATATTTTTGGGCACTGCACACGTCACCACCAATCATACCAGGAGATACACCAACTCTCAACCAACCGATAACAGACAAAATAATAACAACAATATTGGTAGGTTGGTCAACTCCAAATATCAACTGGATTAAAATTAACACGGATGGAGCAGCTAGAGGCCACCCGGGATATGCAGGAGCTGGATTCGTCTGTAGAAACTCGGAAGAACGAACCTTAATAGCTATGGCTCAACCTCTAGGAATTACGACAGCACTAACTGCAGAAACCTGGGCCTTACTATTGTCTTCAAGATCAGCATCAGAGAGACAATGGCCTAGAATCCTTTTTGAAACAGACTCAGAGAACCTACTTCGTTTCATCACATCGTCCGCCTCGCCACCTTGGAACATAGCAGGGATGATTTAGGAAATAAAAAGTCCACTTAGACAAATCCCAGAAGTCGCTATACAACACAACTACAGGGAAGGAAATCCGGCAGCAGACGGATTAGCAAACCATGCGGAAGATGGAAGCCAAGCGGGGAACTATTCTACCAAAATATGGGACCAGGCAATCCCATCTTTTATCAGTCACATTTTATTCCAAGACTCTGTGGGTACCACATACCCACGAGAAGTTGTAAATTAACTTCTTTAATAAAATATATACTTCAAAAAAAAAGTAAATGTGATCTTGATTCCTCGTAAGTCGTGCTATACAGTTATCAAAACCCTAAAAACATCTGCTACCTCCAAAATGAAACACAACATCTACTCCTTTAAACCCCTAAGCCATGCGAGGCCATACGTCGCGCGGTGAGAATACCCACTCTTGGGTGAGCGTCACCGCCCCCTTTAAAATTCTTCATTCCACTTTTCCTCAAATCTAATGAATCTAACACTAAAAAACTTTTTCGGTTGAAAAAAACGCCATAAACACCGAAAGACAAAAATAAAAAAAAATAGTTTTACAAGAAATAAAGAGAGAAAAAAAAAGGAAAGCCAAAACCCTAATACGTATAGTCGCGGTGTTTTTTATTTTCTCTTTCCTCCTTCTTCTTTTTGTTCTCCTTCTCCATCTCTTTTGTTCATCAGAAAAACCTCTGCATAATCAGTTGACGAAATCAATCGAATCGAGATCATCTTCCTCAGTCTCTCGGAAAATTTTAACAGTGTATACAGGTTTTTATCAGAAAAACGAAGAAGAAAAAAAGAAAACTAAAAATCAGTCTTCACGAAACAACAGGAAAGAAAAATACATTGTGACCTAATTCTATTTTCTTCTTCTCTTTGTTCTTCATATCCATTATTACGTCGCTCTGTAGGGTTTTTCTTTTTGAGTTTCATTCTACAGGGAAAGTTGCAGGTAGGCTTTTTTTATGCTTATTTTTCTTGATTCAATTAAGCTTCCATTATGGGGTTTTAAGATTGTAAACCCTAATTAATTTTTGTTATACCTATTGTGTTTTCGTTTTCGGTGAAGTTTTTGTCTCAGGGTTTTACGAAGAAAAGCATATTCAGAAAGGTGATGAGGAGGAATAGAAGAAAAAGGTATATAAACAGAAACCCTAGAATACTAATTCAATTTTTATCCATTATCCCAACACTTTTTGAGTCTTCTCTGTTTTTTTTTTGTTTTTCTTATAGTCGTGAGTAACACCCAAACCATTCTCAACAATATATTAGATCTTCAAACACGTTGTTCTTTTCGTATCTTAAAGTGGGAAATGTTTTCATTCACAGATGTTGGACGGGTTCTCATGTATAACATTGGCGGGTGTTGCAACATAATACTTTTTATTTGGATACTCGGAAGGTGGCTTTTCTGATAATTACCAAGTTGGATGAATTTTTTTTAGACTTGAGTTCCATTCTTACGAGGGATTGCCGTAATGACATAAATTTTGACATCACGAAACATGTACCACTCCATAGTTATTGGAGTATTCAAGTGAAATTAAGGGATTTAGTATTTTTCTTTGCGCACTTTGCTTACAAGCACTATGAGGGTGTTTGATTTCTATTTTATTACTGCTAATATAACAGTTGGATAACTTTCTTAAAACCCTGGGGTTTATACAGAAGAAAGCAGATTCACAGGTCAATTCTACTTTTGCGTCGGCACGAATGAGTTACATTGAAACTTGCAGAAGCTATGCCCATTGTGTTAACCCACATTTTGTAGATTAATTTTTTAATGAATGCGAATTTATTGTGTTTGTGGTTTTTGTGAATTGAAGAAGCAAAAATGTTTGAATCAGCAAGATGGAAAAGTGATAAGAATACGACTAAAATTGTCTTTAGATTACAGTTTCGAGCGACTCAGGTATATATCATTGTTACTCCAATTTTTTTTTTATTGTTTATCAAATCTAAAATGTGTTTGTCATGATTTGTGTGTTACTAAGGTGAATCTACTGACGATTTCCTTAACTTTGATTTTGAAGAATCATACAAAGTTAAGTGCCAAATCAGGTTTGGGAGTATAGCATATTAGAATGATGAAACATGATAGATAAGTTGAAATGTTGTGTGGTTATTCTATTTACTTACGTTGTTGTGTGCTTGAATGATAAACTTGATTGAGGACTTTGGTGTACAAAACAGGTAACCACTTTACCAAAATCTAGAAAACTTGATTATCTATGTAAGAAGTGCCTATGTTAGACTGAAAAACTTTTAGGGTTTAGATGGTATTGTATAGAAAAAAGTATACCCATTTGGCCATTCATCTCATTTCTTATTCATAGAGAAAAAAATAAATAAAAAGATTATGCAGCAGATTTCAAGGACCCGTTGCATGTGTGTTTAATATGTGTGTGATGGGGTAACAACTGGGTACATGGGTTGTTGTTGTAAATAGAAACTTTAAGCATTGTCCTCTAATGTTATTGTAGGATTGAATGGTTAGTAGTTTTGCTTCTTGGAGATAAATCCTGTATAAGGTGGACAAGGGAGGAAGGTGGAAAAGATAAAATATTTAAGTCAATTTGGAAATTTAATTTGGAAATTAATGATAGTTGTATCCCCTTTGCATAAGTTCCACTTTTCATACAATTTCAAAGTCAACTATCATTAGAACGAATGTAACACTAAAAAACAACTATGAAATTGTATGAAAAGTTCCACTTTGCATAAGTTCCACTTCTCCCCTTTGCATAAGTTCTGTTCCACTTTGCATAATTTCCTTCTTGGATAAGTTCTACTTCTTTGTTATTGCATACAATTTCAAAGTCAATTTGGAAATTTAATTGATGCGACGATGTTGTTATGGATTTATGTGTGGGAGTGATTCAATTGTGAGATGGTATATAATTATCCCGCTGGCCTAAATTGCAAGCACAAGGATAAAACCATTGTGTACTGTACAATAGAAGATTCATATGGATATATATTGTGTCATTGTATTATGTGTTGGGATTAGCCTTCCATGTCTTGCAAAGTCACAAGTAATGAAAATGTAGCAACGGCTCAACAAAACCATATTTATTTTGTTTCTTTTTTCGAACCTCTCAGGTCTTGCTCAGTATTTGTGACTCTCCGACTCGTAACATTCAAATTGATTTCATAAACAAATCGAAGCAAATATGAAATTTCGTTTGATTGAAATTAATAGTGGCACCTAATATATAATTTCAATGTTATTTTCTGCAGGAAAGTTCACTCGTTCATCAAAATAAGCTACTAGACTATATGTACTTCTGTATTGACATTCCAGAAGTTCATAAATGATGATGGTGTAGTCGTATTATGTTACATACTGTGCACGAAAGGAAAAACCCCTATGTCCATTGTCGGACCCGTGCTCAGGTTATTTTCTTCCATATGCTTCATTTTGTTTTCGTATATCCTTCCATACCAATTTAATTTTATACACAATCATACCGACGATGTAGCTCTCTGCTGCGTTCGAAATTTAAAGACCCTATATGTTCAACTATGTTTGTAGCTTTGTATAGTGAAATCCAGAAGATGCTCCACCACATCCCATGGATATGTACATGAAGGAAATGGAGAGAATAACTAGCTTTGGTTGATTCCATTTGTTTTGATAGTCATGTCTTTATTTTTGTGATTGGTGGCGCTGAAAGATGTAGTGGAGTTGAGTAATTGAGTAAACCAAACATATTTTGGCATATCACTACATATCAGGAACGCTCCTAATAATGGGGACATGGCGCAGCAGAAAAATACATTTGTTGGAAGACAAAGAAAGCACTGCCATTTTATTTTTTTAACGACGAACGTATATTTATCTGCATTCCTAAGGAAAATAACTAGCTTATTGCCACAAAAATGCGACACTGAATTTGTACTATCAGGTTTGGCTATTATAGGAGTATGATTTTTCTGCCCATGGGTTTTGGTTTTCCATGGAATTCTTTTGCACGATTGGTCTTTGGACTTTAGAGGCATGTTGCTTCACACACGTGGAATCATTTACTAATAATTGCGCGTACCAGGCACTTGCTGAGAAAATAATAAACGGTGTATTTAAGTGGTTTTGCCGTGAAGTTGATTGAAATGTATGGACGCCTTTGAGAATAACGACCCCTTGAAGTTTCTTCGTTCTACTTTTCCTTAAATTCTAAAAAAGTAACGGCGAATACCGGTTTTTATGAAAAAAATGAAAAACAAAAAAACAATCTTCACGAAACAAAAAGAAAAACAAAACAGTAGGAAGGAAAAAAAACATTGTTATCTAATCTTATTTCTTCTTCTCTTTGTTCTTCATATCCAGTATTACGTCTCTTTGCAGGGTTTTTCTTTCTGAGTTTCATTCTATAGGGAAAGTTGCAGGTAGGTTTTTTTTAATGCTTACGACGAGGGAGGCGAAGCCACATCACACCAAATAAAAAATGCTCGATTGGAGAAGCGAAGCCAAACCACATCACAACAAATCAAAAATATAGTTAAAATAAAAAGATGTTTAATCCATTCCAAAAGATACAGTATATTATATTATTTTAGCATACTTTTCTCTACTTATATGGTTAAAAGAGAAAGATACAATGTTATATACATTTATTTCTATTCAACAATATAAATTGACCTTAGTTTAGGGAGTCAACAACCAAGGTTTGTGTATCAACAATAAAAAAATGGTATCAACAAAAAATATTTGTGAATCAATAATAGAAATTGACCTTAGTTTAGGGAGTCAACAACCAGTGTATCTATATCAACAATAGAAAAATGGTATCAACAACCAATATTTGTGTATCAACAAATAGAATAATGGTATCAACAACCAAGGTTTGTGTATCAACAATAGAATAATGGTATCAACAACCAAGGTTTGTGTATCAACAATAGAAAAATGGTATCAACAACCAAATTTGACAAATATTTTGAACTTTTGATTTTTTGGGTCAACAAATATTTTCAGTTGTTGACGCCAAATATTAATGGCGGCGGCGGCGTGACGGTGGTGGCGACGACGGTGATGATGGCAGCGGCGGCGGCAACAACAGTGGTGGTGGTGGCGGCAACAACAGGAGGCGGCGGCAGCAACAGTGGTGGAGGAGTGGCGGCGGCGGTGGAGGCGAAAACAACAGTGGTGGTGGCGGCGACGGAGTGGTGGCGGCGGCAGAGTGGTGGTGGCGGCGGTGCTGTTGGTGGTGGTGAAATGAAATAATAGAAAAAACTATTTTTTAATGGATAAGATTTTTAAATGGAAAATAATATTTTAAATGAGGGTATTAAGGTAATCTATATTTTAATGGATAATGTATTTAAATGATAGGGGTATTTATATTGTTGTATAAGGGTATTTGTGTTGGGCCAATATAATAGGGGCATTTAATAAATTTACCCATTTTTTCCCTCTCCTTCTACTCCTCACTCACACAAATTAAAATAAAAACACACACTAATCTATCCCCCAAATACTTAACATTTTACTAATTATAATTATTACTAATCCTAATTAGTGAGGGCTAGATTAGGAATTAAAAAAATAATTACATAGGGGGTAACCCAGAATTACTATTGGGACACCTATTTTGTCCTGTATCTATATCCCCCAATTAATAAAAGTATCCCCCAATTGCGCGTTCTAAAAAAGTAACGGCGAATACCGGTTTTTATGAAAAAAATGAAAAACAAAAAAACAGTCTTCACGAAACAAAAATAAAAACAAAACAGTATGAAGGAAAAAAACATCGTTATCTAATCTTATTTCTTCTTCTCTCTGTTCTTCATATCCATTATTACGTCTCTTTGTAGGGTTTTTCTTTCTAAGTTTCATTCTATAGGGAAAGTTGCAGGTAGGTTTTTTTTTAATGCTTACGATGAGGGAGGCGAAGCCACATCACACCAAATCAAAAATATAGTTAAAAGAAAAAGATGTTTAATCCATTCCAAAAGATAAAGTATATTTTATTATTTTAGCATATTTTTCTCTACTTATATGGTTAAAAGAAAAAGATACAATGTTATATACATTTGTTTATCTTTGATAAACTACTTAGTAAGACGCGCCCAAAAGATCCAATTGATAGTTTAGAATGGATTCAATTGTGAGTTGCGACTTTTTTTTTCACAAATGAAAAATGCATCAGGATAAGCGACGGGGCGAGGCGGAGCCGAGCCACACCAAATTAAAAATGCACCGCGACGGGGCGGTACGAAGCCGAGATACCCTAAATTAAAAATGCACAACGGGACGGGGCGAAGCCTCACGACACCAAATCAAAAGTGCACGACGGGGCAAGGCTAATCTAAATCACACCAAACGAAGAATACAGTTAGAAGAGAAACAATGATGGTGTATAGTTTTGGGATCCGCCCGGTGCGTAGCACGGGCATACAATCTAGTCATGCATTGGATGTGTTACAAATTTTTGACAAGGAAATGGGACTGAGTCGACTGACGATAGTTTTCAGTTTTCACATGTCTCCGAATTCTTCCGCATGACCTTGGCCTGGGCCGGAAAAACTCTATCACAATCCAGGTGGGAAAATGGGACCCAAATCATCATTTTTCGTTCCTAGATCAGCCCGTAAATATTCATGGAAACCTGGAGTACTGGTCGTTCTACCAGGACCAGCCCACCACGAGTAAAACGTTATCGGTTTATTTATTACTCTTTTCTTTTCTTTTCAATGGTTGTTGACTTTTGATTATCAAAAAGTCCTCTCTATTAAGAGAGGGAAATACTGATTAGCTAGAGAAGATCACCAATAATACAGTAATTCATCTTCATCATCATCAACCATGGCAAAATCTATACTCTGTTCAAAATGTTAGAAAAAAAAAATGTTTTGTTTTAATCAAAAAATGCATGGACCATGTTTTGATCCCAAGACCTATTGCTCCCTAGATGTTTTTTTTCATGTGAATGAATAAAACATTAGTCTCATATAGACTAAAACACTAAGAGTTTTAGACTTAAATAGCATTGGTTTAGCCTTAAGGGCATGGCCCTTTGGGTCTTTAGACCTTTTGTATGGGGAAAGCCCTAGACTATGGCAAGGTTGCCTAAACCTTATTGCATTTCTTATTGCCTTTCCCGTACGCGCGGTGCTTCGCACAGAAGCACGCACGCACGCTCGCTCGGCTCGGCGTAGGCGTAGGCGACCCTTTCTTTTTACTGAAAATTTCCACTCGTTTCTCCCACACATGTAAAGAATTTTATTCTATGCCTTCTCGGTTTTGGATATCCGACAGCCACTAGAATCATCTTTAGTCACACACGGTTAATTCTCACGCGTGAATTCTCTTAACTGTTTTCATCGTAAAGAATCTTTAATCTCACGCGTGTGGACACTGTGCACAGAGATTTCTCGTCGAGAAGAATCTTGCCCGACAGATGCGTTTTTTACTGTTATTTTAACGGATGCTTTTTGCTTTTACTCGTCCGACAAATTGAACGCGTGATTTACGGATCTGTGTCTCAAACGTTCGAATTCTTACCTATAAATACGAGTTAAGGCTTTCAGTTTAAAGACATACCATTCAGAACTCTTATCTTCTGAATTTCTCCTTCTTCTCTAATTATTTTCGAAACTTAAGTTCTTATTCATATTTGTCTTAAAACTCGAAAACGTTCAGTTCTTTTGAAACAAGTTGTAGTTTGAGAAACATAATTTTGTATAACTACTTATTGATTTAGAATTTTAGTTCACAGAAATATAGTTTACGAAACATAAAATTGTTTTTTACATTACTCGAAACAATTTGTATTTTCAATTTGTGTTTTTGTTTTTATTTTTGTTGCCAAGTTCTAAGGGTCTCTCTGTGTATGCTACACATAGAGGAGAACTAACGATAGTTGTATCCTGGAGGTAGTTTGCTAATTGCTATAGCATCTCAGAGGAGTAGCAGGCAATATTACCTTTAGCTCAGCGTATCTCATACGTGCCTCTACTAATTTTATTGAGTTATTTGTTACTACTATCAGTGTAATCTAAGTATTATTTCCCATTTGCATTCGATTATTGTAATTAATTCCAACAATCTAAAGGTAATATCGTGCCTTATTGTAATATTGTAATATTGTAATATTCTTTGTTGTAAGAACATGGGAAAGAATATCGTAGAAAAACCACCAAAGTTCAGGTGGTAAGGACTTTAAGAGATGGCAGTCTAAAATGCTATTCTTCCTAAACGACCAAAGGTTAGATGGATATGCTTTAGAAAAACCTCGAGAAAACTTCATCGCCGTGGTAATGAAGATAAATTGGACAGGTGGAATAGGAAGAATTATTTGTGCAAGAATCATATTCTTAACTGTCTTGATGACTCCTTGTATGACTTCTATAATGCAAAAGAAGATTTTAATGCTTTTGATTTATGGGAAGCTCTAGAAGAAAAATATCATCTTGAAAGCTGCTGGAAGTAAGAAGTTCTTGATGGCTAAGTTCTTAGAATACAACATGACTGACGAAAAGCCTGTGGTAGAACAGTTCGTCGAACTTCAACTCCTCATCAGCGAGATTCTTCTTGAAGGCATGACTTTTGATGAAGCTCTACAAGTATGTATTTGTGATTGAAAAGCTTCCACCCTCATGGAGCGAATACAAGAGGAGGCTGCGACACAAGACTCGTGAAATCACCATGGTGGAGCTTGGCAAAAAGATCCAGGTTGAGGAGCTGATGTGAAGCAAGGACAAGAGCATGATGCTGAGCAAAAACATGTCCAACAAAGCTGCTTCAAAGAAAACTCCTGGAGAATCCAGCAAAATGGGTAATAGACGTAACAGACGTCGAAAACCCAGAGGTAACAATTTTAAGCCTAGAGGTGGTGTCACTAAGCACACCATCAAAGGCGACTGTTTTAATTGTGGTAAACTTGGACATATGGCTAAAGACTATAAGGCCCCTAAAAGGATCAAATATGATCCAAAACAGAAAAATAAGGCAAACATAGTGGAGGACTCTGGATATTTCACTAGCATGGTGTCTGAAGTCGACCTTGTCTCTAGTATGACTAATATGAGAGACTGGTGGCTTGATTCTGGAGCCACCAAGCATGTCTGTAAATTCAGAAATGCTTTCTCCTCCTATGCCATAGTAGGAGATGATGAAAAATTGTTCATGGGAAATTCTTCCACCGCGAAAGTGGTGGGGAAAGGCAAGGTCGAACTGAAGCTAACTTCAGGAAAAACTCTCGCATTGAATGACGTATTCTACGTCCCGGACATATGCAAAAATCTCATCTCGAAACCATCCTGCTAGGAAAAGGTTTTAAAATTGTTGCTGAGTCCAATACTGTTGTGATTTCTAAGCATGGTGAATTCGTAGGAAAAGGTTATGTTACCGATAACATGATTAAGCTTAGTGTATCTGATTTGAAATTGAATGTTAATGCATCTTCTTATGTTTATGTTTGTGACTCCTCACATGTTTGGCATGATAGACTTGGGCATGTTAATTTCAAATCGCTAGAAAGACTTGCTAATTTAGGTTGCATACCAAAAATAAACTTTGATAAAAAACAAAGATGTGAAATCTGTGTTGAATCTAAATATGCAAGAAAACCATTTAATAAAAGTGTTGAACGTAGAACAGTTCCTTTGGAATTAATACACTCGGATTTAGGAGACTTGAAATCAACACCAACAAGAGGTGGTAGAAAATGGTATATCACTTTCATAGATGATTACTCACGATACTGTCAGGTTCATCTTCTTAGAAGTAAAGATGAGGCCTTAGAGGCTTTCAAGTTTTATAAACTTGAAGTAGAAAACCAAAAAGGAGTTAAGATTAAAACTCTTAGGTCTGACCGTGGCGGTGAGTATGTGATACCCATAGGAGAGTTTTGTAAAAATAATGGAATCATTCTTGAAACCACTGCACCATATTCACCTGAATCGAATGGTGTAGCGGAAAGAAAAAATAGAACACTCATAGATATGGTAAATGCTATGTTAACAAGTTCAGGGTTATCTTCGAACTTGTGGGGGGAAGCTATCCTCTCGGCATGCTATATTTTGAACCGAGTTCCATTTAAAAAATCAGATAAAACTCCCTACGAATTGTGGAATGGTAAACAACCTTCCTATGCATACTTTAAAGTGTGGGGGTGTTTGGCCAAGGTGGCCATTCCTCATCCCAAGAAAACTAAAATAGGTCCTAAAACAATTGACTGTGTTTTCATAGGATATCCTGAGCATACAAATGCTCACAGGTTTATGGTCATCAGTTCTGACCACAATAACATTGGTCTGAACACCATAATGGAATCAAGAGATGTTGTGTTTTATGAACACATATTTCCTTTAAGGTCTGGACCTCGTAAAAGGGTCCATGATGATCTCTCGGATGTTCCATCGACTAGTCAAACTCCAACTTTGGAGTATGAGACTGAACCAAGAAGAAGTAAGAGGGTTAGAACTGAAACAAGTTTTGGCCCTGATTTTTTGACTCTTACGGTAGAGTCTGAACCCCAAACCTATAAGGAAGCTATGACTTCTCCAGAAGCTCCTTTCTGGGAAGAAGATTCATTAAATGAATGGGAGTCCATTCAGCAAAATGAAACTTGGGAGCTTGTAGACTTGCCTCCTGGAAGTAAATCCATAGGTTGCAAATGGGTGTTCAAAAGGAAACTTAGAACAGATGGAACTATAGATAAATATAAAGCTAGGTTGGTAGCTAAAGGCTATAGACAACAGGAAGGAGTAGATTTCTTTGATACCTATTCACCAGTCTCTAGAATCACCTCGATTAGAATGTTGATTGCTATTGCTTCAATTTATGATTTGCATATACATCAGATGGATGTTAAAACTGCTTTTCTATATGGTGAATTGAATGAAGAAATTTATATGGATCAACCTGAAGGCTTTATAGTAAAAGGTTATGAAAACAAAGTATGCAAGTTAAACAAATCTCTTTACGGTTTAAAACAAGCACCTAAACAGTGGCATGAAAAATTTGATCATGTTATGATAACTAATGGTTTCAAGGTTAATGAATCTGATAAATGTGTTTACATTAAATCTGTGTATGATTCTTATGTTATTGTTTGCCTATATGTTGATGATATGCTCATATTAGGCAGCAACCTTGATATTATTAATACCATTAAAAGCATGCTTAGAGATAATTTTGACATGAAAGACTTAGGCCCTACTGATGTAATCTTAGGGATGAAAATCAGAAAGACGTCTGATGGATATAGTCTTAGTCAATCTCATTATGCTGAAACCGTATTAAAGAGATTTAATTATGAAAATGCTAAACCTGCGTCTACTCCATTTGATCCCACTTGTAAATTGAAAAAGAACAAGGGTGAGGGTATTGATCAACTTGAGTATTCTCGCATTATTGGTAGTCTTATGTATCTTATGAACTGTACAAGACCTGATATTGCTTACTCTGTGAGTAGATTAAGCAGGTATACTTGCAAGCCAGGGCAGGATCACTGGAATGCTCTCTTTAGAGTTTTACGTTACCTGAGAGGGACCTCAAACTATTGCTTAAGTTTTGGGAAGTATCCTGCTGTACTGGAAGGGTATTGTGATGCCAACTGGATATCAGACTCAGAAGAGTGCAAATCTACTAGTGGGTACATCTTCTTGCTTGGAGGTGCGTCTGTCTCATGGAAGTCTACCAAACAGACATGTATATCTAAATCCACTATGGAGTCTGAGTTTATAGCCTTGGAAAAAGCTGGAGAGGAAGCTGAATGGATGCGATGTTTCCTGGGAGGAGTTCCACTCTGGCCCAAGCCTGTGTCTTCAATTTCCATCCACTGTGACAGTGAAGCTTCTCTTGGTTGCGCAAAGAATAATGTATACAACGGGAAATCTATACATATACGAAGAAGACATAAGACGGTGAAACAACTACTCTCTACTGGTATTATCTCGATAGACTTTGTAAAATCCAAAGATAATCTTGCAGATCCTTTGACAAAACGCTTAACCAGAGAGAAAGTTAAATTTACATCGAGGGGGATGGGACTTAAGCTCATTGAATAAATCACCATGAAGGATACTCAACCTTGTGATTGGATTTCCAAGATCAAGGTTCAATGAGACAACTAATTTATGGTGATATTGAGAAAGCACTATCTTTGTCCCTCCCTATGGTGTAATCGTGCGATAGTGCTGCCTGCAGAAATTAAGGATGATCTTTTGCGATCTTAATGGGTACCATGGCTTTGATTAAAGCGGGGTGGGGCAGGACACTCTTTATGGACTCACCTTTGTGGATGTTGGAAGTGTGGCCGCTTCCTATGAGAATATGAGCTGATTCTCTAGAGACATTCATTAAGTCCGGGATTTTAGCCCACGGCCAAAATGGGCACAACCGCAAGAGCTTGGCAGCTGTTTTCTTCGGTTGAGGCATCAAGTGTGGCGTTATTTCGAATTGCATTCTTTGTTGGCGGTTCAAGACATTGCGTTCACCGTATCAACAAGCAGTTCAGGTAACCTCTCACTAAGTTAAGGTTCAATCTTTGGGACACCTTAGCCTATTTTGTTGCCTTATGTTTTATCGTGTTTTATCGACATGTTTTATTATTCATGTGGGGGATTGTTAGAAAAAAAAAATGTTTTGTTTTAATCAAAAAATGCATGGACCATGTTTTGATCCCAAGAACTATTGCTCCCTAGATGTTTTTTTCATGTGAATGAATAAAACATTAGTCCCATATAGACTAAAACACTAAGAGTTTTAGACTTAAATAGCATTGGTTTAGCCTTAAGGGCATGGCCCTTTGGGTCTTTAGACCTTTGTGTATGGGGAAAGCCCTAGACTATGGCAAGGTTGCCTAAACCTTATTGCATTTCTTATTGCCTTTCCCGTTCGCGCGGTGCTTCGCACAGAAGCACGCACGCTCGCTCGGCTCGGCTCGGCGTGGGCGTGGGCGTGGGTGTAGGTGTATCCGACCCTTTCTTTTTTACTGAAAATTTCCACTCGTTTCTCCCACACATGTAAAGAATTTTATTCTATGCCTTCTCGGTTTTGGATATCCGACAGCCACTAGAATCATCTTTAGTCACACACGGTTAATTCTCACGCGTGAATTCTCTTAACTGTTTTCATCGTAAAGAATCTTTAATCTCACGCGTGTGGACACTGTGCACAGAGATTTCGTCGAGAAGAATCTTGCCCGACAGATGCGTTTTTTCTTGTTATTTTAACGGATGCTTTTTGCTTTTACTCGTCCGACAAATTGAACGCGTGATTTACGGATCTGTGTCTCAAACGTTCGAATTCTTACCTATAAATACGAGTTAAGGCTTTCGGTTTAAAGACATACCATTGAGAACTCTTATCTTGAATTTCTCCTTCTTCTCTAATTATTTTGAAACTTAAGTTCTTATTCATATTTGTCTTAAAACTCATAAAACGTTCAGTTCTTTTCGAAACAAGTTGTAGTTTACAGAAACATAATTTTGTATAACTACTTCTTGATTTACAGAATTTTAGTTCAGAAATATAGTTTACAGAAACATAAAATTGTTTTTTACATTACTCAGAAACAATTTGTATTTTCAATTTGTGTTTTTGTTTTTGTTTTTATTTTTGTTGCCAAGTTCTAAGGGTTCTCTCTGTGTATGCTACACATAGAGGAGAACTAACAGTAGTTGTATCCTGGAGGTAGTTTGCTAATTTCTATAGCATCTCAGAGGAGTAGCAGGCAATATTACCTTTAGCTCAGCGTATCTCATACGTGCATCTACTAATTTTATTGAGTTATTTGTTACTACTATCAGTGTAATCTAAGTATTATTTATCATTTGCATTCGATTATTGTAATTAATTCCAACACAAAATGGGGCAGAAAAGAATGGATAATATCAGCCATTGGATTCACTGTTCTTTCATCAGCTATTATCATGACCCTTGACTCATCATTATCATCTTCATCGGTATCAGATCGAGTTCCTGATCAAATCCAGAGAACCCCTCTTGTTGATTTGATTTTATTGCAAAATGCTCAGCAAAAAGGAGCAGGTAATCAAAATTTAGAATTTTGTAATTTATGTATTTATATATTAAGTTAAAGTCTGAAAACATTTAAGCTAATTTTTGGATGTCGGGAGATAGTTTGTTTAGATGGAAGTTCACCAGGGTATCATTTCAGTAAGGGTTTTGATTCTGGTTCTGAGAATTGGCTTCTTCACATTGAGGTACATACACTAAGTCACTAACTCAATTCCTGCCACTTTTTAACATTGAGCTATTGTTTGTGCGCGGCGCAACGGCAACCCTCTCCCATGAAAACCTTTTATATTGGGTTTCATAATTTTCGAGTGGAATCATTTTTTTTTTTTTTTTGAAATTCGGAAGAAAAAATTTGAAATTGAACCCTGTATTTCTCATAATGATAACTTATATTTGGAGGGAGATTTTTTTTTTTTTTTTGCTGGCAGTTTGTCGAGCATTTTTTATCTAATGTAGCATCACAATTAGATATCTTACTTGTGGTGGGTTATTCGATAATTGGTTGTGATAGTGCTATATATAAAAGATTCAAGAAGCCCGTACGTTGTGATTTTTTTTCTTTTTCTGGATGTACTGTTTTTTTGTGAGTTTTTCCACGGACCTACCTGCATTGTCCCCATTCAAGCAGCCTTTTAGGTTTGCTGACATAGGTTGGATCTGCACCTTTTCGTACTGACAACACTTTGATGCTGTGCTTCTCAGTGCAATTTGAACTAGCTAGACGAATTTTCATTTAACCTGTGTTGTATTAGTTGTAGTCAACATAAAGGTGCAACACCAAGGGTGCTCGTGTGCTTATGTTTTATTGTTCCTTCTTGTCAAGGGTGGTGGTTGGTGCGATACAGTGGAGTCGTGTACTTTGCGTAAGGGGACTGCGTTAGGATCTTCTAAGTTTATGTTTCGTAGAGTTCCTTTTACTGGCATTTTCAGCAGTAACGAGTCACAGAATCCTGGTAGTACATCTACTTTCGCCAACACTTAGTCGTCATTTTGACGCTTAATCTTTACTTTTTCGCCAAATGTATAAGCTTCTTAAACGCTTTCTCTTTCGTCTTCTATTTTTCAGATTTCTTTAACTGGAACAAAGTAAAGATACGCTATTGTGATGGGGCATCATTTGCTGGGAATCAAAGTGAACCCGAGGTGTATTCCCTGGAAATATTTGAGCATTCCTTGAAGATGTTTCATGCATTTTTCGTTGTCTTATTCGATATTCATATCATTTTGAAGGTAACTTTCAGTAATTAATACAAATTTCCGTTACTTTTTCCGTAATAGAGTGGTTCGGGGCTCTTCTTTAGAGGTCAGCTCATCTGGGATGCAGTCATGGAGGAACTCCTTTCATTAGGTTTGGCTACTGCTCGACAGGTCTGTACTTGAAAACTGAAAACATATTTATACTTTCCTGTTGCGAGTGAGGCAGCTGACATTGAACGGTTTATGCTTCTTGTATTCTAACTTTCAAGTTTCTTTTTGAAAAGTTTCATGCCATATAGATTTAATGTTTGGGAACGTGCAGGCTCTTCTTTCCGGCTGCTCTGCTGGAGGATTGGCGGCTCTCATACACTGTGATGCTTTTCAAGAAATGCTGCCTAAAGAAGTTAATGTCAAATGTCTGTCAGATGCAGGATTTTTCTTGGATGAGTATGTACTCGACATGATGTGTACTTCCAAGTTCAAATCTTTATTCAGTTCATCTCTTCGCTGTAACTTATGCTGTTTTATTACGCACACTGTGTTGCTGCCTCTTCAGGAAAGATATATCGGGAGAGCGCACCATGCGATCTTTCTACCACGCTGTATCAAATCTCCAGGTGTGCTTTTTCATCAAAATAAGAGCTTATGTGGGCATCAGAATAAAATGCCGGATTCTTGTCAATATTTTGTGTGATTGTCGTTTCTCAGGGAGTGACAAACAGTTTCCAGAAGGAGTGTATCTCGAAAATGGAATCGTCTGAGGCAGGTCTCACTTCACATATATATTGTTAGTGCAGTTGTTGGCTGTATACCGTATCTTCTGTTCCTTCCCTGCTAAAAATTGTGTACGCCCTAAAACAGATCTCATGTCTTTTGAATTGCTATATATGTGCAGTGTTTCTTTCCCCAAAA
This sequence comes from Papaver bracteatum, assembly GCA_023529315.1. NCBI lineage: Eukaryota > Viridiplantae > Streptophyta > Magnoliopsida > Ranunculales > Papaveraceae > Papaver > Papaver bracteatum. Next base: position 1,531,820 of record JAJJWX010003164.1, read on the forward strand.
TTTTGTAAAGTACATAAAGACGCCAGTTTTTCTTGTGAATCCTTCTTACGATTGGTGGCAGGTAAGAAGTGCATGTACATATCATTGTTCATTTGTTTCTCAGAAATAGTCAGAACTTCTGTTTTTGAAAACTGTCTTATGTTTACGGTTTTATTATGATTAGATACTACACATTTTGGTACCATCTGCATCAGATTGTAGTTGGTTAAAATGTAAACGAAGTGTTATGGATTGTAATCCAAGCCAAATTGAGATACTGCACGGTAACAAGTCATAACTCTACTTACAAAATTTGAAGTATGGCAAGGCACGTCTTAATTGGTCACTCACTTATTAGCCTATCCTTCACAGGATATCGAAATTCTATGCTACAGCAGCTGAAACAGTTCGAACGTAGCAGCAATATGGGCATGTTTATAAACTCATGCTTCTCGCACTGCCAGACATGGATGACCAACACATGGCATTCTGAGGACACTCCAAGAATCAACAATAAGGTGATAATTTGCTTGAGTACTATTAACCTAGTTCTGCCATTCTTCGTTAGTTTAATGCACGATGCTACAAGGCTTATATGTGCATCCCTGTAGCAGAGAAGGATTGATATAAACCAAAAGTTTTTTTTTTGAATTTTTGAAGCCAAATAAAATAACATGAAAATAAGAGAAACGCTTACAACAGCCTGAAAGGATGTTATTTTAAACCCTGTTTTCAACAGACAATTGCAGAAGCAGTGGGGGATTGGTATTTCGACAGAAAAGCTGTTAAGGAAATTGATGACGGCCCATACCCCTCAAATCCTACTTGTCACAATTTGGACTTTAATGCTTTTCATAAAACAAGACGAGCTTAATTCAAGGTATACTTGAAGTGCGACGCACAATTGCCCGTCAGAAAAAAAACGATGCAGCGCGCCATTGCATATTGAAAATGATCACATATGGGGGATGCAAATACAGATCCTTGTATTCTTTTCAACTTCCGTAGTGCCAAAAGAGAAAAAAAAAATGTAGGGCGCGTGATACTCAAAGGCACGTCAGTTGTTGCCTTGATCATAATTGTACTAAATGGTTTTCATGTATGTTCTTGATTTGGCCGAACAAAAAATGGAAACTGTGTGGCCAGCGTATGACTTGGATGGTGATATGTACCTCTATCACCTAATGGATTCGTCCCGTCTTTTGGGACGAATAACATGATCTAAAGTTGGTGCAAAAATAGAAAAACACACCCATTTCTAATAGTGCAAAACGAAGATAAATGAATGATTAAATGAGGTGTATTAACGTGCATTAAGTTAGGAAACTAACCTAAATGTTGGAACCAGACATGACACTATGAGAACCATCCACATGCAAAGAAAATGTTGTTAAACAAACCACTGATTAAGATTTGTTTGAATTGACACAAGAGGAGAAACAAACAAGATTTCATTAACATAGGGCACATGATGCGAACTGTACCTGATATTTGTCATTAGATCTATAAATAATTTGTATATTCGATCTCAATTGATTGATGTTTCTGTGAAAATCAAGAACGATCGTATCTTACTGGTACCTGTAATCAGGTAATGCAAAAAAAAAAAAAACTTTCAATATTTTGTCCAAGGACATTGAACTTTTGACAGGAAGATATCGGGTTCAAGTGGAATAATAATTCGGAGACTGTTGGTTCCGGTAACTAATCTGGTTAAATTCATCCCCTTTGGTCCCCGACTCCCTGGTCTGCTCCAAAGAGTTGAGTCAGTTCTGTCGTTTCAAAATAAAAAAAATCGGTGATCCTTCATTAACAAATTACTATGTACTCACTCTACTATGTATGTCAACATGAAAATGATTTTAGAGTTGAAATTTTTTGGATGAAATTCAAGGGTCGAATCATCGTTTAATTCTTTACATTATATTCCATTTCAGACCCCCTGCTAGATGCTTTGTACATCACTTAATGCAAATAAAAACTCTTAATTGTAATTATTAATTATGTTTAATTAGAAATAATTTATAGCTTTTATTAGATAACAGTTATAGAACAACATTAAATGTCCCTAATCACATGAAGAAAAACCATAACTCTCGAAATCTCTATAAGTATAGTCAGATGAACAAACAAAAACGTATCAAAGTCTTCAATGAATAAAGAAGATACCCTTCTACACAATGATCATGAAGATGAAGAAGAAGTATGGGATTGTGGGAGTACATTATATGATTCATTTGAATTAGTATCTCTTACTCATGTCATTGAGAGGAATATGATGGTCTTACCGTTCTCCATTATCCGACCATCCAAGAGGTTCACCGCAAGTAGTAGATTCTCAAGTGCAAAGGATTTGATTGCCAACCCCGGTTCGACAAGTACGAGCAGAGATAATTCTTTTAAGATGAGTTCATCCGTATTATTTAGTGATCATGCTATGAGGAAGATCATTAAGAAAAAGACGAGAAGAGACAAGGTTATTAAGAAGATTTTGAGTTATATTTCATGCGGATTAAGATCTAATGGCCTTAGGTTTTTGAGGAAATAGAGATTTAATAGGCAAAAACATTGTATGAGCATGAATATCTATCATAGGTTTCATTTGGTTCGCATAAAAATTACAGGATTTACTGTCCTTTAATCATATATCTAAATCAAAATAATACCAAACCTTTCTCTACGTGTGATCTTTTTTTTCTTCTTATTATTATGATTCATGTGTACATACAAGTAAATTTGTTGCTATTATCGGTCTGTGTTCAAAACCAAACCTACCTTGTCCCAAGACATTTGAGGTGTAGGAAACGGAAAAATTGCTTAATTATTTTTCTTAATCTTAAGAGTGATTCATAATTTGTATCGTGTTTAAAAAGTCCATATATAGAAATACCGTATTTGTCAATTTATTTGTATCGAGTGAATGTGAATCACACTATACTAGAGAGTAGTGAATGCTGATCACACTTTACCTTATATTAAAGAAAATAAATACTCCTCAATAATGGTTTTCCATTAACTATTAATTGGATAGCATCTGTATAGCTATATCTACAAATACTGTAATGATCATTATGATTTATTATAATGTAATTTTAGTTTACTCCACCATCTCAAACCTAATAATCACAATCAAAACTATATTTGGAAATAATGTTGGTGCAGTGCTAATACTCAGCACAATCAATAAAAACACATTGGTCTTATATCTGCAGGGTATCCTATTTGTAGGCATAAAGACACAAAATAGATGTGATTAAGATTTACGACATAAGGAAATGACTAGTTGTTATTTTTGATGGGCAATGAGTAAATGACTATTGCGCCTCAGTTAGATGATGGACTCCAAATGTATGACTAAACGGAGAACTACCGTAGTTATTTCTAGCTTTGGTGAATCTAAGGATGCATATGTAACACTTGAGGCAGCTAGCTAAGAATTGTATGAGCGCTTATATTTGAACTCCATTGGAGTATTATAGAATTTGGGTTAGTCACCCAAGTTGGGACCACGGCTGCACGGCAGTCCAAGATGTATAATCTAACTCCAAATCAGCCAAGGGCAAGAAATTGGTTCCCTAAATTTGAAATTAAATCTCCAGTTGTAACCCAAAATATATCACATTGATGATTGATCTAAAACTTATACCAAATATGTCGTGCGACCCAAAATTTAATTATCACCCATAATCTGATCAATATAATTGGTTTAAAGTTAGCAATTGATTTTCAAGTGCGATGGATATTTTTAATTTTTATTTATAGAATAAAATAGTGGTCCGTAAATTATTTCCTAAATTCTTCTTTTAGGAATTTTTATACAATTATAAGGCTCAAACCTGGACCTCCTGTTATGAGAAGGAACATGAAAACCATCTTACCACTTGCCCAGTTCTCAAGTGCGATGGATTCGATCGTGATAAAAGAAGTCTGTTAGACAACTACGATGGGAGGAATTCTAATAAAGTGAATTCATCAGCTTTTCTAAGTAATCATAATACGGGGAAGAAAATGGCAAAAAGAATATTATACTTTTTTTCTTCATAAAATAGTAAGTTCTTCATAATGTTAATTTTGTACAAAGATCTTTATCTTTCATCCGAAGAAAGTAACAATTCGGAGTCCTTGTAGAAAATTAATAGTTCTTCGAAATTACTTATTAAAAATACATTAAAAACGGTTTGAGTATCCAAATTTTGTAGGATAAAAAGCTAACCAATTTATATGACCAAACTATTTCTTTGGTGTAGTCGCAGGAAATCCGACAACCACATCCCAGTATATCTAAAACCAAATTTAAGTGATTATAATCGAATTCTCTTTATTGATTATCAAGATTAATATTGGATACAAGATATTACAATGACTTTACTTGCTCTCCAAATAAACTTTCTCTCTCCTAATTCCTTGTCTAACACACACTAAGGATCTCTCCCTACACATGCTGACTTCTTTCCTTTATATAGGATTCCTCATAGTGGATGACAGCTAAGAGATCCTTTATTTTCGGAATTATTGTGCGTTACATTAGCTCATGTACATTCACTCACTCTCGCACAGATTACGCTTCGCATAGATTATCATACTTCACTCCTGACTTCTCTGACATCATCCAATGCATCATCTTAATCTTGCTATGTGCGATCATCTTCGCTCACATAAGGTCATCTTCACTTCGCATTATTAATGTTATGTGCGATATTCCACTCCTACATTTTGCCTCTTCTCATTTCGCTTATTCCATAGAGTGAACGATATGAGAAATTTCTACCCTATAATATCACGCATGTGTATCTTTTCGTATTCTACCTTGCCGACATTCCTCCGTTTTTTCATTTTTTCTTAATTACGCGTATATCTTTAACCACTTACTATCTGACACGTCCTTTTGACCGCCTGTTTTTATCCGTTCATTCTTCGCATTAATGAAACCAGATCTCGAAAAATGAGTCTAATTTCTTATATTCTTATATATCTTATTCCGTCTTCCTCTTTTCTTCTTTTTACCTTCTGCTTCTATCTTCTCGACTACTGATCTTAGTTTTATAAAGTAATCAACTTCTTTCATCAACTTTCATTCGCATTCTTCAATGGCTCCTGCTGGAAAAAAGATGGAGACAGAATTCAACAAATTAAAGGATGAACTTCTTCTGAGAGGTTATTCGCTTTCTCTGCCCTCATCATCTTCCTTTTCGTCTAAACTCAACCTAGGTTTAATCAATTCTGAATAGTGGAATGATCAAACAATTATTATTGCGTTGGGCCGGATTCAAATTCTTCCAATTCCTCTGTATAACCCAGAAATTCCCTTGTTTTATGAAATTTTTGCTGATGATAGATTCGCACGGGGAATTTTCCAATTGAGTGGTGATGCGATTAGAATAGCATTAGAATACTCTCGTCGCGCAACTGTATTAGGGACTTCTTACCCTTATGAAGTGAGAAATGATGTTCACCGTGATAAAGTTATTGATTCTTCTAAATACACTCTTGATAATTTTTCATTAACTACTATGTTGCAATTATGAGAAGCAAAGAAACAAAATGGGACGTACATTTAAGAAGAAAAGATGGTGTTGCTGAAGATAAAAGGATCATGCAAGATGTAGAATGGAATGATAAATCCAATAAAAGTGCTCGCAGATCTAACGACTCAAGCTGGCTTAATTGTCATGTTATTTTAGAAGGTCCCTACATCTCTGGCAGAACTGAGGATGGCTCTGATATTCCTCTTCCTGAGGAATTTTCTTCTTATCAACCCTGGAAATTTGTACTGTCCGAAGCTGAGACGAAGAAGATAGTATGGGAACTTTGCATGTGTATTTTTAAACTTCGCGTAAATTCTTTCCCAAATTTTTATTTCTTTATTCTTTTCTTTTTAGGCTGCTAAGAAAAAAAAATACTTCGCACAATTCATCACCTTTGCAGAATAACAAAGTAAGAAACATTCTTTCAATTTTAACAATATTGTTTCCTCTGTTTCTTATCTATATTATTCGCATAGGGGAAATCTTTGGGCATGAAAACTTCGGGTAAAGGTAAGAATCTTACAACTAAAATTTTGTCTAAGAAGGATTCTTCGATGGATGAACTCTCCAAGAAGCGTAAAAGATACGATTCTTCTTCAAGCTCGGAATCTAGTGAAGATGATATTCTTGCTCCTGAGCATTCATCAGTCGATTCTAATCTGACCGATTTATCCAATCTCTTTGCTAGAGATCTTATGACTGTTGTTGACAATGATGGCTTGGATCGCGCTTTTAGAATGGTTTCTAAGATCTGCGATGCTCCTACTTTGGATGATTCACCTCTTCGTGGAGCTTCCTCTGCGATAAATCCAAACCTTCAATTCATAATCGGTTCTTTGGTAATATTTTAAACTTTATCTCTGGTTTTATCTCTCGTTTTATTTTATTCCCAATCGTAACATTTCCTTTCATTTTCGCAGGGTGCTCGTTTAGCTTATGTAATCTCCTCAGATTACCAAATGAGAATCCTTAAGCTTCAGCAAGAAAACACCAAGCTTAAAGATGAAAATTCGGTCAATTCTGGATTGATTCGCAAATCCCGAGAAATAAATGATGAGATCATTGGTATATATCCTTTACCCTTCTTGTTCTTCACCTTTTATGCGATAATTCTAATTTCTTATTTTGTTATATTTGCAGACCTTTATAACCTTTCGGATGAAGCTGCCAATCACTCTGACGATGAAACCTTTTAGAACATCTTAATTCCTATTTACATAATTACCCTGACCCTGGATCTGAAAATCTTAGCTTGGAAGAGTTAAGATCGAGATATATTGTTCTTAGAAAAAGTCATAGATCCCTATTAACTTCATTCAATAGCATTAAACATCGTCTTCGTGAGAGTCAAGAAACAGTTCAAGTTTTGGAAGCGAAGAAGAATAAGCTTATCACTGAAAAAGATGAAATTGCTCTTAGAGGTGCAAAAGCGCTAGAAAGATTCCAAGAATCCATCATTGAGGTTCAAAAAGAACGTGACTTAACTTTGAGCGAAAAGTGCACACTTGTCGAAGAAAGAAATTTAATTCGCTCTCAGCTTCTCATAGAGAGCGAAGCTGAATTTAGCTGAGCTGCTAGGGTCTTGGATGGTGTTAGGAATGGTTTAGCTATAAACGTGAGACTTCAAGCTGAACATTCCACAGTGGTCAAAGAAATTATTTCTAATTATGAAGGTCATATGTTGCTCTTTTGATACTTGTTTCTTCTTTCAGAATAACACTTTCTTTTACTTTAACTTGTTTGTTCAAAATTCGCAGAGAAAGAGAAGATCATATTAAAGAGATTGGGGAATTAAAAAATCGCTTGGCCTTTAAAGAGGAAGAGTTATCTGCGCGTAATTCGAAATACCATCAATTGAAGAAGAATTTCGCCATAATGGTCCAGAATAATAGTAATGATGTTAATTGTGCTCGTGAAGCTATTGTTAAGAAAGTCTACCTTGAGAATAATATCCCTCCTTCAAGGTATAAGTTTCCATAAATTCCTAACAATGAACCTATTCCCGAGATCTTGGACAGTGAAGGAGAAGAGGAAGAATCTGAGGAAGAAATAAATGATTTTGAGGCTGAGCGAGATGAAGAACATGTATATTAATAACCTTCTTTATTGTAAATTCTTATTTTTTTTGTCTTATGTATATTTTCATGTAATTATTTTCACTTCAGAAGAAGAAAATTCCTCATATTCGCACTTTCCTCCAAGATGTCATTCTTTCTCGCATGTATATTAGACTATCAAATGGGGCAAATAACATTCCTTTTGCATTCCCATTCTTGCCTCTGTTAATTGATACATCTTGATAGGCTGAATATGTTTGTGTGAATGATTTTGCCGTATCCTCTTTTCCTTGTTTATTCTTGCTTTATTCTTTGTTATATGAAATCTCTGTGCGAGTTCATATTTTTGAATTTCCTGCAAAACAAGTGTTAGTTCATGTATATAAGATATTCTTGCTTTATTCTTTGTTATGAGGTCTTATCTTTCCTTCCTATGTAAAGGTATTACATTGCCTTAATTTCTGTGCGATGAGATCGCAGGCGGTCTTTACACTGTGGTGTATTGACCCATTGATCTCATCTTATCCTTTTCTTGTATTATTCCCTCTTCAGGATTTATCGCATAAATATGGTAAGTCTTAATACTCCCTTGAGTTAAAATTCTTATGACATATATGTCTTTTGACACAATTCAGTTCCCTAATGGAGGGTGCCGTCCTTATCTTCCCATTGGTTTCCCTTTCAAGGAAGCTTACCTCTACCGGGTTAAGGTTATGGCTCCTCCCATCCAGTAATTCAACAACCAGTTGATTTCGCAGTCTCGCACTCTACTACCGATAAGGTTTATGGATGCGAGACTACACCCTAAGTGGGGTATCTTAGGACCGAGTGCATCATAGTCAGGACTTGTCAAGAGTGGCAAGGCATGCTCCAGACTCCCCGGGCACTCTTGACACAACCGTGTACCTCCGCGCCCTGATCGAGTTTCTGCACTCCTTACGAGAGACTTTATCACCTTAGTCTCTCAATCTAAGATTAGTATCTTAGACCGAAAATTTAAGGTACCTCTCCCGGATGGGCATCATCATTTTTTCTCACCCCAAATCTCCATGACTCAAGTTCCAGGGTAGGTATTGCTTTCCCTTGAGTCATGCCTTCTTGGTTTCTCCGATTATGACGTGCAATAGGTCTTACTCTTTTGCCTCTTGCATGTATGCGAACTAGGTTGCACGCCACATTCGGATTCCTAGCCAATCTGATTTAAAATCATTTTTGGTTCCTTTTATTAAGGTCTTAATATAAATTATGCAATCATATTCTCTTCATATAGTATTACTACGTAAATTTTTAATTTCATTTTCAATCTTTGAGTTTACGCAACTCTGTTACATGGTTTTCTTACTAATTTCTTCGATATGAAGAAAATTTTAGTACATAAAAGCTTGTATTTCTTGTTCTCATGTACTACTCATTCTCCTCTATACTACTCCTTTACCCATTTCATCTTTTGTATCTCCTTAAGTTCGCAAATTCTTTTCAGGATACTGTCTCGCATGATTTATTCATTCTCTTCTGTGCGAGAACCACCGCACTCTTCATTTTTACCTTGTGTACATAACTTCTTCCTATGCATTCCTTCCCCTTCTGTAAAATTGACATTTCTGGCTCTCTTAGTGCTACCATTCGCAGAAGATTTTACCTCAGTATTATGCATATCCTTGTTGTCAACCTTGTATACCTCATCCACCATTAATGTCTCATCTCTTTGACTGTCTACAGCCTGCCTCTTCCAGTGTATTCGTTTACCTTCTCTTTCTTCATACTTATCAATGTCAATTTCCTAGCAATTTCTACTTTCCCTTTATTATACTAATACATTGTGGTAAAGGAAACTTTATGCATTGGTGAAATGTTGATGCCATGCCAAAAATACTATGTAGCCATGGCCTTTCAATTAAAGCATTATAGGGTGATTCGACATCCACAATACATAATACAATTTATGTAGGTAAATTCTGAAAAAGAATCCTCATTGTCCCCTCTCCTTTTGGCTTGTTTGCAGTTCCATTAAAACCATAGATTTTGTATGTCGAAGGGATTAAGTCATCATCTTTTCCGCCCATAATTCTGTATGTAGGGTAAAATATAATGTCCACATAACTTCCAGTATCTATGAGTATTCTATTTATCGCAAAAGTGTTCGCTTCATCTTCTGCATCATCCTCTACCTTCGGTTTCGGATTGATCCCAAATTTCACTACTAATGGACACTCATGCAATTCCTCTCCACTTGGTATTTCGTATGCACTGAATGAAATAACTTGTTTTTTCCAGTCTTTTAATGGTGAAAATTTCGCAAGGTTTAAGATTTCCCTTCCATTGACATGCCTCGCATACACTCGACTTAAGATGTTATCATGGAAATCTTCTATATTCTTGAAGGAATGTATAATTGAATTACAATACAAGTTCTTTGCTTTCGCACCCACTTCAATTACATAGGTATTCTTTCCTGTTTTGGTTCCATGTGTCTTTCCTCCTGGTGGTGGTGGTAGTGGTAAATGTTTTGGTTACTGTTTTAAGAAATGGTCCAACCTTCCTTTCTCAATCATTCGCAATATGATTTTTCTCACATTTCTGCAATTACTTGTTGTATGACCATGAAAGCGATGGTAGACACAAAATTCTTTACTCCTTCTCCCTGGTGGTGGCTCATTTCCTACATTGTGTGGTTCATGAATTTCTTCCATTAGAATTACAGCTTCCCATACTTTATCTACTGTAGTTTTCAAATTAGGAAAGTTTATCTGTTCCCAAACTATTCTTCCATTTTTCTTATTATAGTTATACTGTTATCCTCTAGAACATCTATATATATTGTCCATTCTTTGAGTTTTATCATTATCTTCACGACTATGAAACTGCTTTTCTATAAACTCTTTTTCGAATTCCGCTTGATCCGCACTACCCATCGTTACTAGCTTCTGCTCCATTTCTGTATTGTTTTGTCCTCGACTTCCGTGCGAAGTACTCACAATAGCATTTGACATTCTTGGGAGTAAATTGGCATTTCCACCTTTTGCATCTGGTACTACCATTGGATACGACTCCATATCCCTTTGATTTTCTTCAAGTGCTATGTACTCCTCCTAAAACTCGCGCAGCTCTGTCTTTGTTATTGTATCCTTTATCCTAAATATCTGTGTATATAATAAATCTGTAGGGAAGAGAGCATTGATGAATTCCAGAATAAGATATCGCTCATCTACCCGTCTTGCCATTTCACTACACATGGTTCTCCAGCATGTTGTTAGATGACACGAGCTTTCATTTACTCTTCTGCGAAGTCCGAATACTGTTTCAATTCCTGGTCTCGGCATATTATTGCTGATATATTATCCTAAAATGGAATTTTATAATTGGTGAAATGAGTCAATAGTTTAAATTGGTAGCCCTTCAAACCATTTCAGAGCTTCTCCTGCCAAACTCGCAGCAAAATATTTACACATTACTGCATCATTCTTTTCCCACTGCAATAATGATCGAGTGTAAGCTTTCACATGTTGTATTGTGCATGCACTTCCATAAAATATACTAGTGAACACTGGTAAATTGCACTTCGGTGGTATTACTGCCATCTGAATTCGCCTTGTAAATGGAGTTTCACTAACTTCCTCCACTGCTTCTTATAATCATTTCCATCCAACATTTCTTCGCACAGTTATTATTTTCCTTAATTTCGCCATTTCTTTTAGAAGTTCTGCACTTAGAGATTGTTCTAGATCATCTCGCACATGTCTTTGTAATCTGGCTTGCCTCAACCTATTATCACGATTATTCTGACGTATTGCCTCTTGTATTTCATATTCTTCAACTTCTTCTCTTCTTTTCCAACGCCTTTCAATGTTCGCATCAGTCTGTGCTCTATCATATCTTTCTTCTTCGTCTATGCGAGCATGTTGATGTCTTATCTTTCCTCTTTCTTGTGGTACGATCCTACCCTGATCTGTATCATTTATGCGATATTGAACGCGTTGCCTTACTCGATTATCGCTTTGACGCAACGTTTCCTCCAATTACCTCTCTTCAACTTCTTCTCTTCTTTGTCTATCTCTTTCTCTCAAGATTTCTCTTCCTCGTAATATCATCTGTCCTACCCTTGGATCCTCTTCTTCCCTTTCAATATTATCAGATGTGCGACGAAGAAGTTTACGTGGATGTTCATATCGGTTAGTTCCCATATCTTGATCCATATTTCTGCGCTCACGTGGGTCTTGTAAGATTCTCACGTCGATCTTTTCAATAGTTTCCATACGATTTCTTCATCTATCGTCCCTTTGATTAGATCGACTTTGTCTTGATGAACTCCTGCTTGATCTTGATCGTGTTGTACTTCTTGATCTTCGTTCTCTCAATATAAGATTCTCCTCTCTTAAACCATCATTCTGACGTAACAAATTCGCACACTCTTCATCCTCTCTTTGTCGTTCTGCAATCAATCTTTGTATAAATTCTGCGATTGTCATGTTCCCATCATCTCCATCAATTCTCCCTACATTCCCAGTTCTTTGCATTTCCTCTTTGGTTGAATTTGTTCTCCAAGTATGAACGCTCACCCTATCAAGATCATCGTTTGGCTCTTGTTCTCGTTGAGTTTTAATTGGAATTTCATTTTCTTGATTTTCTCTTATTCTTCCCTCTTGTTCATCAAGATTGGTAATTCTTCTCCTTTCAGCAATTCTATTACTCCTTCTTGTTTCTATTCCTTGATCAGATCCAAATCTCACAATCTGTAATTTCCAGATCTTAACTTCTTCATGATTCTATGAATTTTCTATCAGGATTTATCACCCTAACCTGTTTCTGGCGCCAAAAATGTAGTTGTAGGAAATCCTACAACCACATCCCAATATATCTAAAACCAAACTAAGTGATTATAATCGAATTCTCTTTATTGATTATCAAGATTAATATTGGATGCAAGATATTAAAATGACTTTACTTGCTCTCCAAATAAACTTTCTCTCTCCTAATTCCTTGTCTAACACACACTAAGGATCTCTCCCTACACATGATGACTTCTTTCCTTTATATAGGATTCCTCATAGTGGATGACAGCTAAGAGATCATTTATTTTCGGAATTACTGTGCGTTACATTCGCTCATGTACATTCACTCACTCTCGCACAGATTACGCTTCGCATAGATTATCATACTTCACTCCTGACTTCTCTGACATCATTTTAATCTTGCTATGTGCGATCATCTTCGCTCACATAAGGTCATCTTCACTTCGCTTTCTTAATGATATGTGCGATATTCCACTCCTACATTTGCAAGAGCATTACTTGAAATAGTGTTATTCTAATCTTATTCTAATTTTCTCCACCATCTCAATGCTGAAATTCCCGACTAATTTTGAAAATCAGATATAGCAAATTACAACAGTATAACAATATTAATGTAGGCAATAAAAGAACAATGGTTTTTAGCTCATCCTGTTTATAGACATGAGTGACAAAAAATAGATGTGACCAGAGTCCAGATTATCCGAGACAGTAAGTAAATGTCTAGTGGTTGTTTCTTATTATCAATGAAAAAATATGATGGCCGACAAAGAAATGTCATTTTCTGTGGGCACGCACGCAAATGCTCTTTCATACACAGTTCATGAAAATACAAGGAGTTAATATATTGCATGATGCATGCACCCCGACGGAACCCAATATGCGAACAAAAGTATCATAAAGCATATGAATCCTGGTTACTTAACAGCCTATGTTCGGAGGCTCATTAGTTTTCGACTTGCTAAAAGAAAAACAGAAAATGTTTGGACTCGTTGTCCCTCCTATCATACAGTTATGAAAACCCAAAGTAACTTTGGCTCCACCTTTTTTTTTTTTTTTTTTTGATCGGCAAAGCTAAAGAATATATAAAAGACCTACAAGAAGTAGGAAAATAAGCTCAAGAGCTACAAACTGACAACCCTACCAAAACAAGAGGAACACGCTCCTGACAAAACCAAAAAACCCCACAAGAAGAAGCCTCAAAAGTTACATTAAAAACTAAAATAAGAACTCCAATTGGTGACGATGGAATCAAGAGTAAGACCCTTCATAATTTCATCATTGCGAGCCCAACAGTAAGCTTTGTATCTTAACTTTGGCTCCACCTCCAAAGCGAAATACAACATCATACATGGGAATATCATTTGAGTAATGGGTTAATATCAAAATTATAGCAAAGTTGATCAGTCCTATCGATACAAACTGGCAAGCCAAGTTCCTCGGCCATATCACGAAATAAAGCTTCAAATGCCTCAAAAGCGAAAGACTAAATTAATCGGCCATATCTTCGGACATTGTTTCATCAATTTCTGTTATTCGAGTAACCCCGATGGATATTTGTGTTAGTCTCGCATAATAAAACTTCTGCTAATCCAATTTGAAGGTAATTCAGAAACTGGAACGGAAAAAATCAAACATTCACTATACTTGGGAACATTACAGATTCATTGGTGAAGTACTTTTGATAAGCAAAACAATAATCCGATGTAACAACCACCCAAAAGAGAAGCAAGCCACGAAATAGAAAACTCGGCGTACGTATTTAAAAAAATTGACATCAATACATTCCTAAGCGCAATCCGCAATTTATTCATACATGTAAAATAGATCCCTTGGTGATTTAGAATCACCATGAATTTTAATTTTTTTTATCTCACCAGCCGAACTCGTACTATAGCACGACAACATAGTTCTTGTGAACGCAATTTCTTAATTTTGTTTGGACTATCATTGACTTTTTCTTTCTTTCATCTAAAAGAAAAGATTTGATTTTTCAAAAACAAGCATAATGCCCAGGATCTATTTGAACTGTAGTTATGGTTCTCGTTCACTAAATAATGTTTAAACAGCAATCAAAAATGATGACATCATCTATCTGACATCTATATGTCTAATTGTGGTAAGTATGAAATGATCTATCTTAGTGACATTTCAGTTTACTCCACCGTCTCATATGTAAAACTAAAAAAAAACTCATCTCATATGTAAATTCGATAGTCTTTACCAGATTTGAGTAGAGGTGTAAATTGAGCACATCACAGCACGCTAAAATTTGAGCACAACTCAGCTCATCACGTGACTTAGTCAAGCACGGCACACCACGTTAGTTAAATGGGACGTGCTGGGTTTAACTAATTGACACAGTAGCTCAGCACAGCACGCGGCACGGATTAGCACGTGGCACGGCATAACACAGCACGTTAAGAAAGCACGTCATAATATGTATAAAATACTGCAAAACATGACATAATACATCACATTTTGTGTATATTTCATAAAAAAACCTTTATTCTAGCCAATTATTGACATTCTACTACCGTTATGTTGACTTATTTTTATAATAACACATATAATACCTAAATATTAGGAAAAAATTATATTGGAAAATATAAAATAAATGTGCTTGGCACAGCACAACACGACACATCACGTTTATTTTTCTGGCACAGCCCAGCGCATCACGCCTTTAAGCACGTCACGTCATAATCTCCGGCACAGCACAACACGACACATATATAGCACGTGATTTCGTGGGCTGTGCTGTGCTGGGCCGGCACGTTTTACACCTCTAGATTTGAGTACCAGTCTTGGCTAATTCAATTGCAAAATTTTCTAAAATAAACAATAAAACCACCTTGGTGCAAGTTATTTTATTTGCAGGCATAAAGACTAAGGATATCCATCAACCATACCATCACTAAAAAAATAAAGACACAAGATAGCCGTGTGTTAAGTCACAAGTAAATATAAGTAGTTGTGCTTTTTTTTCTTCTATGGGCAGTGAGTAGATGAA
Organism: Papaver bracteatum; assembly: GCA_023529315.1. NCBI lineage: Eukaryota > Viridiplantae > Streptophyta > Magnoliopsida > Ranunculales > Papaveraceae > Papaver > Papaver bracteatum. The sequence continues at coordinate 1,547,181 of JAJJWX010003164.1, forward strand.
TAGTGCTCCTAGATTAGATTATGGACGCCAAATACACATGAATTTAATTTTCAACTGTAATCCAAATTCTCTCCATGATGTAAAACTTGGTCGCGTGATCCAAATTTATATTGACCCAGAATACAATCGGCTAATAGATTTTCAAGTGATTGCAAGTAAAGACTTCCATTGGACAACTATGATGGGAGAAATTTCTTTTAAGGGGAATTCACCCGCTATTCAAACTTGCAATGATCATGTTACCCAGAAGAAAATGATTCAAAAAATTAAAACATGCAAAGAGATATTTTACCACATTAGGTCTTAAGAAAATGTGAAATTCCTCAAACTCCAGAATTTTCTTAAATTCCAAAACAAAAAATATGACAAAATGACCAAAATATAACTGAAGAGATACCGTCTATTACCCTAAAGTAGTGACAAATGTGACTACATGATGAATGCAGTAAGAACAATTTTTAGAATGCACAAATAGTTCGTTCCAAATATTGACACATTAACTGGACTCATGTTGACTGGTTAACAACACTATATTCGAATGTTCACTAAGAGTGCACCCTCGTCCTGCACTAGTCAACGGGACTCAGTCAACTGATCGTAGCTCGTTAATTGAAACCAGTCAACTGGTCATAGCACGTTAGTCAGGACAGAGGACTCGGTCAATATTAAATTAAGAGGACTCAGTTAACAAAGTCGTCGTAAAAAGTCCATCGTGAAGGGTAAAATTGGTATAAAACTGTTGTCAAAAGTCAAAAGTGCCTACCGGAATTTCCGACACGGAACAACAAGTGCCCAAAATATCTCATTTTGTTCAAGTCTCTTCCCGACCAACAACTCTGATATAGATTTAAGATTTTGGGTTATTTCAAAAAATAGTGAGTTTTATGTTTTTTGAAGAAAAGGTTATATTAAAAAGGAGAAAAATCAAGGTCAAAACAACGAAATTACATACACATTAGAGTATCCCAATTACTCCAAATTAAGCTAGGATCAACATACTTAAAAGTATCGTTGTCACAAGACCATAAGACTACCAATTGTTTAACCAAATCAATGTTCTCCTGAACGCTCTTGTGACGACCTCCAAAAACCCTTCCATTCCTTTCCTTCCACGAGACCCAACAAATCGCATAGGGTAAGATTAGCCAAATATCCTTCCCTCTACCATGAAGAACATTAGTCGACCACGCTTGAAACAATTCAAGTAAAGTTCTTGGAACGGGCCAAGCTATCTTGAAAGCAATAATGAAGTATCTCCAAATCTCGAAAGAGTACTTACAGTGAATAAACATGTGACTTGAAGATTCTCGAACTTCGTTGCACAAAACACATTGGTCGCTATCAATAGTCATACCACGGTGTTGCAACATATCCCTGGTTGGAAGCGAATCATGGAAAGTAGCCCAAAGGATAAAACTAACCTTGTTAGGGATAGAAGTTTTCCAAAGAAACTGGTCGAAACCGCACTCTTCCAAATTTCCTGTTAAATGTTCATAACATCTAGAAGTACTGAAATGGTCCATAAGATGCATTTCGTCCTCCGCCTCGACAAGTTCAGGAACTCGGTTAAGATCACGCCGAAGAAGATCCCATTCTAGTTGCTCATTCATATTTAGATGCCTCCTGAATTCACAATGCCAAGCTCCATCTACAATCATATCAGAAATAGTTGCGTCCTTATCCTTGGCCGCCTTGAAAACCTCTTTGAACAGGTCTTGCAACTTCCCCCTATCTAGCCAATGATCCTTCCAAAAACGAATGCCTTTGCCGTTATTAACCGTGAAGGTTGCCATACTCTGGATCGTCGGAACCATATTTGTAACATTCTTCCACAGACTTCTACCTTGAGAGTGATTATGAACATCAGGGACTAGCAAGTCACTATTATGAGCAAATTTTTCATTAACTAACTTCCTCCAAAGGTCGTTTTTTTTTCTTCGAAAATCTCCAGATCCACTTAGCTAAAAGAGATTGATTAATTCTCCTCAGATTTTTCACACCTAAACCCCCATTTGTGGTCGGAACATTAATCTTCTTCCAAGAAACCCATACCAATTTCCTTCTCCCTTCCACCGCCCCCCATAAAAAGTTTCGCATAATCCTAATCATCCTTTTTTCCACACTCACCGGAAGGTGAAAAAGAGACAGGAAGTAAATTGGAAGGCTCGCAAGACAACTCTTGATTAGGGTTAACCTACCAGCTTTATTAAGTTGCCTTTTCTTCCACGTTGCCAACTTCTGTTCCATTCTAATCAAAACATGATCCCAAACAGAAATACTACGCCAATTAGCTCCGATCGGCATACCAAGATAGGTAAAAGGAAGTTTTTCTGTCTTGCACCCAAGCTCTCTAGCTAACTCCTCAATAGCCCCTTCAGCTCCCACACTAATCATGGTACTCTTATCAAGATTTAGCTTCAACCCCGTAATTGTTTCGAACACAACCAAGATGGTAAATAACCTCCTAACTTCCTCTACCGAAGCATCAAGAAAGATTAAAGTGTCGTCTGCAAATTGAAGGTGAGAAATAATAGTCCCATGATTTGTCATCTGAAATCCAGAAAGTTGACCTCTTTCCACCGCATCATCTAGTAGCTTTGAAAGAATTTCGACCACTAAAAGAAACAAATACGGAGATAAAGAGTCACCTTGCCTTAAACCCTTACTTGGTTTAAATTTTTCCGTGGATCCTCCATTCACAAGAAGAGAAAGATGAGTAGAAGTTACACACCATTTGATCCAAGAAATCCATTTTTCACCGAACTCATGCTTTTGCAAAATAGTAAACAAAGCATGCCAATTAACATTATCGAAAGCTTTCTCCATATCTATCTTGCAAAGAATTCCAGGTTTCCTTTCCTTCAATCTGCTATCAACGCATTCATTGGCAATTAAAACACCATCTAGAATTTGTTTTCCATGAACAAATGCACCTTGAAAGTCAGAGACAAGAGCCGGCATCACCTTCTTCAAGCGAACAGCAAGAATCTTAGAAAGAATCTTGTAAACCATACCAATAAGGCTCAGAGGTCTAAAATCTCTAGGAGTGCAAGAGTCTTCCTTTTTCGGAATTAGAGTAATGAAAGAGCAATTAAAACGCCAATCAATTGAGCCATACCTGTGAAAGTCTTTGACTAAATTCATGAAGTCTTCTTTTAGCGTACTCCAACAACTCTTGAAGAATTCCGCTGTGAACCCATCAGGACCCGGCGATTTATTACAACCCATTTTCTTTACCACATCCCAAACTTCATCCTCCGAAAACTCTCGCTCCAACGACAACCTATCCACTTCAGAAATTTTCTGAAAATGAAGATATTCCATCTGAGAGTTAACCTCCTCCCCTTGAGTAAACAAGTTAATATAAAAGCTTCGAAGCTCCTCCTTTATAATGTTGTGGTCAAAGCAGTCAGCCCCTCCAACTTGCAACTTAGCAATTGTGTTTCGCTTTTTCCTCGCACTCGCTATACTGTGAAAGTATCTTGTGTTAGAATCTCCCCATCTGAAGTTGTTTTGCTTGGATCTCAAAAGCCATTTCCTCGCCTCCATTGCTTCTAATTTTCTCAACTCCAACTTGCAGGTTGTTCTGTCTTCTAGCTGAGAATGATTTAGAGCCCCCGTCTCCTCAGTGATGTTCAGGTTATGGATCCTACCAGTAAGCAAGTTTTTGTCTCTTACAATTTGCCCAAACTCCTTATTTTTCCAAGGTCTAATAAGATGTTTCAAATTTTGAAGCTTTAAGAAAAACCGAGTACTAGCACTTCCAGAATATTGCATCGTATCCCACCATTGTTTCACGTTGTTAGCAAAATCTTTATGCTCTGTCCAGACCCTATCCAGCTTGAAGTACGGCTTGGTTTGCTGCCTCGGTTCAGTGATCACCAATAAAGGATTATGGTCGGAAGTATTTCTCGTTAAAACCACCTGTAAAGCATTTGGGAATGCCGCTTCAAATTCATGACTGAAGAGGAACCTATCAAGCCTGCACAAAAGAGGGTTAGCTTGGTTATTGGCCCAAGTAAAAGCTCCTCCAATCAGTGGTTGGTCGATTAACTCATTCTCCATTATGAAATTGTTGAGCATTGCGTTATTACGACTGTCACCATCGCCATGATTCCTTTCCTCGCTAGAACGAACTGCATTCATATCCCCTGCAACACAAATAGCTCCATTCCACCAACGTCTTACTTGTGACAAATCTTCCCAGAAATTCGTTCTAGTATCATGTTCACAGGGACTGTAAACATTTGTCACTGCCCATTTGAACCCATTGATCCTGGTTGAGAAAACTGTCGTTATGTTATTGAGACCAATTCTCTCGTCCAACTTCTCCAGCCTGCTGCTATCCCAGATGGATAATAATCCTCCACTGCTTCCTATGGAGGGGATGTAAGACCAGCCAAAGTTATCATCGTACCAAAGCTGTCTAACGAACCAATCATCTATATTTTGCATTTTTGTCTCTTGTAACAAGCAAACAGCGCTTCTCTGAGAATCTATCAGACTTCTAACAGAAATTTGCTTGTTGAAATCATTCATGCCTCTAATATTCAAACATAGGATTCTAAAATCCATTAAAAATAATTTCTTCCCTGGCTAGACGGATTTCCTCTACACTGTTATCTTCTTCACCACTTCCTTCTATTGAGTCATTCTCTTTCTCACTGAGAAAGTCTTCCCCTTCTGGTTGGTCGTCATCATCACTCTTTTCCCCTTCACCCAAATCAACAACATCTTGAGAGCTTTTAAACCGCTGCCTGTACCTCAGCACCAAATCAGTCAAATTTTCTTTCAAAGTTAACTTCTGCGTTTTATTAATGCTTCCGTAGCTGCAAACCACCTGCACTAGAGACCGGACTGTGTTCTTAACCAATGTGTGTTCATCCGAAATATTGTTCTGTTGCACCGCTTCCAGGCTTTGTTCCGCTCTACCCTCCAACTCGTTTCTGTGAGTCTTCACAGAAGAAGAAGTATTCTCTGACCTCTCCTCCTCTGATTCCTCGAACTCTGATTCCTCCCCAGATTGCTCGTCTCGCGTTAAAGGAGTGAATCTAGAGCCAGTTTCCGTCCGCAGCTTAGATGCCTGACTGTTATTCGCAGTCAAATTGCTTGTACGCCTAGGGATGAAAACCCAACTTCCTTCCGTATTTGTAAGGTTCACATTTCCCTCTCCTGGGCAACCACCGTTTAGATTCCTTGTACTGTCTAGTTGTCTTCCTGAGGTTAAATCGTCCACTTCCTCATGTATTAATTTTTTCTCTTCAAATCCTACTAGCCTAGAAAAAGCATTGACATTTTTATCGAATTCCTCCACCTTCTTCCTGTACTCAGTGCTGTCCCACACCAAGTCTGTTGAGTAGTTAAAATCCCATTGCAATGTTAGCACGAATTTCACTCCTTCAAACTCCATTACAATCACCGCTGGAACCTTTTTTACGTCACCTCCAACTGAAATCCTGAAATAATTGATCCTGGTGTCTTTGGAGACTCTCAAAGTCTCGGTTGAGATTGATGTCAATCCTCCCAACTGATCCGCTATCTCCCTGAAATTGCACTCACTCCAATGTTTCAATGGAAGGCCCCTTATATTGAGCCATTGTTCTTGATTGTTTAGCTTCTCCATAGGAATTGTTAAATCCGCTCTTCCATTATGGTTGGTGGTATCTTTGTTGCTTTTGTTATTCCCTTTCTTCGCATCGTCACTAGCAAGGTTGGAGCATGGAAATTTGATGAAGTCTTCACCCTGCCATTTGTAAATTTTGATGATTAGCCCATCCTCCTCCCAAATAATTGGCCTCCACAGTCTTCTCCACTCCACATCCTCCAACTGCACTAGAGCCGTCAGTTTGTTTGCTTCATCCAGCCTAAAAAACCTATTCCATCCCAGCTTCCTTTTGATTAGAGTAGCTATTTTCCCCCAACCAATGTTTTTTGACACTTTAACTACTCCTTTCATTTCCTCCTTTTCCCGCAGCTCCGGGTATTCATCAATCGACTTCAAACTTCCAATTGAGCTACTCTTTTCATTACCTCGTTGAGGTATAAAATTCTTCAGGACTTGAGCTAGGATGTTCCAACATTGATAGCTTTCACCACTAGGGAAGCATAAACTAAAGGTCTTGCCTTTGATACCGTGTCTGAATCTTGAGACTCTCAAATACATTCCTTCCTTATTGTTTTGGATTTGAGCTAAGTATACATCATTTCCCATTCTCTCCTTCCATTTGTCTTCCTCTAATTTCTTCTGCAGAATAACTTCCACCACCTGGTGCAACCAAACGATCATCTGCGGTTGAAATGTAAGCCAAGCGCGATAGCCTCTGCTTCCATGTTCCGTAATTTTCACGGATTTTATGTTTCTGTAGTAGTCTATTCCGATAGTAAAAGTCTTTCGCTCCACCTGAAAAGTTCTATTCTCTGGATCCTTTGCACCGTCAATAAATCCTTCTTCCCAAACGTTAGCCGTATGAGTATCACCTTCCCTTGATTGACGATTTGACCGCATTCTTAAAGTTCTTTCCTTTGATCTTTCAGTAATCATAGGCCCAAAAATTCATCGGACTGCAGAGTTCCCGATAGAAAACAAGTGAAGCAGAACTATTAAATCTACAAAAAAACCTTAGCTAAAATGGACTACGGTAAGTGACTGAAGAACTTCAGAGCTACAGTTACAAAGCTTCTGAATATTCAAATAATTAGGATCGTGGATCTCCACCACCTTATCTAATTAAAGCAGCTCAGATCACTTGAATAAATTATCCATTCCAATTCAATTATCAATTCAATTATCACCACCTCCCAAGTGCGTTTCAAAACCAGATTTCATAGATATAGCCATAATCAAAGAGATATAGTGAAATAAGAGATCACTTACTATCCAACATCCATCATGAACTTCGATCCAAGCATAAATCATACAAATTGTTGAGGCAATCCCAAGATCTGATCGAAAAAGTAGCAGCTTGACTTCGGTCAACGTCGCCACGTTAAATAGCAATTCTACCTCTTTTTTCCCATCACAGCTTCTATTAGCAGTAGCCTTAGCAGCCTAGTGAGTTTTATGTTGGTGAAGAATGCATTTAATTGGTGCAAATATTCAATTTTTTTTTTATAGATTTCCCTTTCATCCAAATGTAAGATTCAGTTATTTCAATAAAAGTACGTGTATCTTTACTTAATTGGGATCGTTCATAGTTAGCCTTTTTATGATTGCCACACTTAGTAAATTAACAATTCCACAATGATACAAGAATATATATTTTTTTTGAAGAAAATGTTATATTAAAAGAGAAAAGAAAAACACAACAAAATCACTCATTCACGAGAGCTTCCCAGTTGCTCCAAACGAGGCAAGGGGGTACAAACTTAAATGTATCTAAATCGCTAGACCAAAGAACAACCAACTGCTTTACAGTATCAATGATTTCACTTGTTGTTTTCTGTCGTCCCCCAAAAACTCTCCCATTCCTCTCCTTCCACAAAGTCCAACAAATTGCAAAATGGATGATATTCCAAACATCTTTACCTCTTCCTTGCAAAACATTCGTAGTCCAGGCATCAAACAAATGAAGAAGCTTTCTCGGCAAAGGCCATGATATCTTGAAAGCCTTGATGAAGTAGTCCCAAACCACAAAAGAAAAAGAACAATGCATAAACATGTGATCCGTGGTTTCGTCTTCGCTACCAAAAAGCACACACAATGCACTCTCTATTTGCATACCTCTATGTGATAACATATCTCTAGTTGGGAGAGAGTCATGGAAAGAAGCCCAATGAATAAAACTAACCTTGTTAGGGATTATTCGCTTCCAAAGATGATTTTCGAAATTGCAAGGAGCTTGATCGCCATAAAATAGTTCATAGCATCTCTTAGTGCTAAAATTGTCTAAAATATTTACCTCATCGTCACCGTCTTCCAAAGTTGGCACGGGGATGTCACGGCACAACAAATCCCATTCAAGTCTCTCATTTGCATTTAATCTCCTCTTGAAATCACATTTCCTACTCCCATTAACCATCATCTCGGCAATCGAAGCCTCCTTATTTGTTGTTGCTTTGTAAACGACCGTAAAAATATCTTGCAAACGACCCCTTTGCATCCATTTGTCCTTCCAAAAACAAATACCCCTTCCGTTCCTCATAGTAAAAACAACAAAATCATTAATACTTGAAACCAAATTAACCACGTTCTTCCACTGGCTCCGACATTGTGGACTATTATCAATATCCGGCATTAGCAAATCATTATTTCTTTTGAACTTTTGATTCACAATTTTCCTCCAAAGGCTATTCGTGTTCCTTGAAAATATCCAAATCCACTTCACTAATAAAGATTTATTTGTTATCCTTAGGTTTTTTACAGCTAAACCTCCATTCTGAATAGGAAGACTAACCTTTTAACAAGAAACCCAAATCAACTTTCGTCTTCCCTCCACAACACCCCATAGAAAATTCCGCATAATCTTCACCATTCTCTTTTCCACACTCACCGGCAAATGAAATAAAGACAGGTAATAAAGACAGGTAATGATACAAGAATATTGATAGTTTTACACTGATCTACTCCTCAACGAACCTCAGATCTTATACTCGAATAATAAAATTAACAACATCAACAAGTTATTTATAATAATGAAACGTCTGGATATCGCTCCTTGATCGTTTATCTCTTTTTTTTTTTGTTATTTTAGTTTCCACCACCACCTTAAAGCTGATATTTTCGACTATTTTTGGAAACAACATTTGACTTGTTGAATTACAACGGCAATATAAACAATCTAAGCACACTTGTCTATTGCGTATCCAATATAAACAATCAAAGCACAAAATATATGTGAATGGAGGTCGATAGTAACTATTTTAACAAATGACTAGTGCCCGCTAAAAAGATGATTCATCTGGGGGCGATTTATTTGGCTTAAAGCGGTCGGATAACATTTCGTTATTACGGGAAGGGTGTAAGTGGGGTCACTTGCACCCGATAATTTTTGAATTTCATTAGGAAGGCCTGTGCGTTTTAAGTTATTTTAAGAACATACAATTGGGGAATACTTTTATTAATTGGGGGATATGAATAGTACTGTTATTGTTTATACCGGCATAGTACAAAAAAAAATGTGTAGAAAAACCATGCCGGTATGAACAATAACATTACTATTTCATATCCCCAATTAATCCTTCTATTTTAATGGTTTGTGAGTGCAAATTGTAATGGTAAAATTTAAATTTATATTAGTAATGAGTTTAAAGTGTAAACTGATTGTTCGAATATCCTTTATTATTTTCTATCCAATATACTCTCTATGGAAAAATAAAGAAAACAAATGATAAAGGACGACAATGGTGTGGGAATTCAGGTGCCGCAACCACTGCCGCTAGGGACAAAACACCAAATCTCCAAGCCCTTTTACCATGTTGTTGCTGGCTCTTGGCTCAATATGCACAATACCTTCATGAAAAATTAAGTACTTCGAATGATATTTATGGTGTTATCGCAATAGTGGTAATGTTCTGTACTATATGAACTGTCATATTAATATGAAAAATAACAAATTACAAATGATAGAATAAAATTTATTCGACCCTATAACATATAATTCCTATCTCCATCACGCTACCTCAGTCATACACAATTTATGAGAATGCAATTTTCTTACAAACTATATAGCACTACAAAAATTAGTTGTTGTAGCTACGGTTTGCTAACCGTCATAAGTAGAAAATGGCCGCCAGAAATAGCCCAATAGTCGTCAAAGATATACATTTATGAGGGAGGACTAACCGTCATATATGGAGGCGTCACAACTGTTATTTTTGACTAATTATAAATTCTATAAGTGCTGGTTTGCTCACCCAACTTGCAGACTTGTTATTCAATCTTCTTGGTAGAAAGATTACAGTGGCTCGCCATCATACCAATTGGTTCAAAAACTCAAAAATACCATAAATGGTCCGTTGTATTGGAAAAAGCATGACTTTGGTCATATAGAAACCAATATACAGAGAATCAAGCAACAAATTCAGCAATGTCAACAAAAATACAGCTCAGCAACCGGCTTAATACTCCCAAGACTTCATCAACAACTCCAGCATTGGCTTCAAATAGAGAGAGAATTTTGGCTGAAAAAATCTGGGCAATATCATCTTCAGTATACAGACAGGAACACAAGTTATTTCCACTCATATGCCAACTTCCGCAAGAGGAGAAATCACATTAATTCTTTACAAAATAATTTGGGTTTGTGGCACAATAAGAAAGACAATATTGCTCAATTGCTTTGTTCTCAACTCAGCTCAGTTACTTGCACGACTCATCCTCCACGGAATCAGTAAATTCTATATCTAATTACCCCTTGCATTACAGATCAAGATAACATGCAGTTGATAGACATTCCATCAATGGAAGAGGTAAAAGAAGTACTATTCATGATGAAACCATCGACTGCACCTGGTAGTGATGGATTTCAAGTTGGGTTTTTTCAACAAACATGGTCAACAGTTGGAGATAGCTTAGTTTCGATGGTGCAACACTTCTTTAAATCGAAGAACATGTTAACAGAGATGAATGATACATACCAAGTTTTGATCCCCAAGATATCGGCCCCGACACAACCTGCAGATTTTTGTCCAATCAGCTTATGTAATATAACTTATAAGCTTATCTCCAAAATACTGGCAAGCCGGCTCAAACCATTACTTGACAAGATCATTTCACCTTCTCAAGTTGCTTACGTACCAGGAAGATATATTCAAGATAATCTGATAATATCACATGAATTAGTTCACTCAAAGAAGAAAACAAAAGACAAGCAAGGATGGGTGGGAATCAAACTCGACATGTCTAAAGCATTTGATCGAATTGAATGGGGATTCCTCAAGGATGTATTATTTCATCTCAGCTTCCATGAAGATTGGATATAGTCAATTGATCAATGTATTTCTATAACCACAATCTCTATCATATTGAATGGAGTTCCAGGTGAGCCCTTTAAACCAACCAGGGGTCTTCGTCAAGGCGATCCTCTCTCACCATATTTGCTTATATTGTGCATAGAAGATTTTTCCCGTATCTTACATAATACAGAATCACAGGGGAAGATACATGGCATTAAAGTTAAAATGTCTAGTCCAAGCATTAGCCATCTTTGTTTCGCGGATGACATTCTTCTCTTCCTTGTGAATATGCAATCTTTTTTAATAAAAATCTTCCAAAGTCGATATGCAACCAAAATGCTCAGATATTGCAGATGAGAACCATAGGTTTGAGGGAGGAGTATCTGGGGCTGCCTTTACTGATGTCTCTATGGGGTAAACTACTGCGGAGCAAATATTTTCCTTATCAAGACTTACTAACCTATACTCTAAATCCAGGAACTTCGTGGTGCTGACAAAGCATATATCTTGGACTACAACAATTAAAACAAATATCTATGTGGAAAGTGGGGGATGGTAAAGAAATCAACATCTGGAGACACCGACAAATTCCCAACTCAAAAAGCCCAATTTTAAAGCCAGAAGATTTGAATTTGAGTGATTATCAGAAGGTAGATGACCTTATTGATGAAGACAACCAAACTTGGAAAATGGATCTTCTTGAAAAATTGTTTTCTCCAGATCAGGTACGTCAAATTCGAATTATACTTATGGATCTGGCGATAAAAGACAAGCTAGTTTGGCTATTAACATCCACAGGGAATTTTACTACAAGATCAGCTTACAACAATCTGGTTACAACATCCTTATCTAATCGACCACATCAAAGGAAAATTCCGCCGCTGCTGCCGTATGCCACCGCCGTGTGCTCCGCCGCTTCCACCGTAGGCCGCCGCTCGTAATGGCCGCCGGGTATTTGTGGTGATGTTAATCGACGGTCTATATACGCGTTTCATCGAAGTTTTTGATGAGACCATAAGCACTGAAGATTTCCTGAAAATTTAGTTTTGATGTAACTCAAAACATTGAAGTTTGATGTTCCACACAGAATCAACGGTCCGAGTATCCAGGCATCGAAGATTGATGTACAATGCCTGCACCGAACTATTGCTTAGAGCAGAATTTTGATGTGTCACGGAGCATCGATGCTTGATGAACCTCGAGGAATCCACGGTTGTCATGAGCTGCGCATCGAACTTTGATGTTACTAAGAGCATTGAAGGATCCTGACGTGGGTGATGGACACCATTGACGTGGGTGATACAAGTTAAGGTGGGTGAAGAAAAACAAGAAGTGGGTGAACGGATCTGGAGTTGAGTTGCCGCTGGCTTGGGTTGGGCTGGTAGGAGCGCTAGCCTCAACCGCTACGTAGTTGTCGCCATTCATTTGTTGCCGGAGGTCTTGCCGCAAGGTGATACGCCAAAGCTCTTTTGGTAGTTTTTTTTTTTTTTGCGACACATTTCCTCGAACCGTGATCTTTCCACGAACCTTTGGTGACAGTGCTTTTAGAAAATGTTATATTTTCTATGGAGCTTCTTGCAATGTCTTTCTGAAATGTGATCTTTTCAATCGCAACTGTTGCATTTTCTTCCTTGTAACGGCTGTCGTACCAGTTTAAGAAACTGTTGACTTTTCTTATCCTTTTCCGAAGTTTTTTTTTTTTTTTTTTTTTTTTTATTCAAGCACCTAGAGATTGAACATGTTGGGTAATGACAATATTGATTCAGAAAATTCGAACAGGTGGGTAATGCGTTATTTGAGAAGCTAATTTTTCCGAACCTTGGACTTGAACATGTTGCGGACCGACCATCCTGACAACAATCTAGGTGATTTTTTCAGCGAACCAACTGTGGTGGTTCCCGATTGCGATCTTTGGATCAGTGATAGCGATCAACTGGATATGCAGATGTGATAATTGGCTGGTTTGCAAAAGCAACGATCAGATGGACCGCAATGATTGAAATCGAAACTGGATCAAGCCATGTTGCAGATCGACCATCCAGCAAAAATATCATCATATTTTGTAGTGATGCGATTTTCTGTGGCTTCAGAAGGTAACAGTTTCAGCAAAACAAGAACCTCGAATATGGGACAGCGATTCACGATCAACTTGACTAGATTTGCGATTACATGGTCGTGAGCAATTGCGATCATTGATCGCACCTGCTCACATGACAGACTGAACTGTAATGATTACTTTCAATCGACTCAATGGTGACTTTTCAAGCCGTTCAAACTGCTTTTTGACGAACATGATTTGAAGCATTTTCTACAACTTTTCTCAATGGGAAAAAACGATTTATTTTCTCGTATGTCCCCTTAGTCGGCGCCAATGTTTGTACCCAAAATCACTTTTGAGCACGAAACACGATGAATTGATAGTTTGGATGGTATTTTGGATTCGGGGTTGGGAGATGATTCGAAGAACAAACAAAAGAGATTGACACAGGTTTTACGTGGTTCGGCATAGTTGCCTACGTCCACGGGTGAATCCCCTTGGGGAGTAATTATTATTGATTATTTGTGTTACAACATCTCATTTTCTCTCCTCTTGGATATCCCCATTTTCGATTTCTGCTCCTCTCCCTTTTATACATTTTTCCATCTAATTTTAATTATCAACATAAATTGTATTAAACTGCCCATTTATGCTTTCATCATCAATTCATATGAAACTGCCCTCTTTATGCCTCTTTCATGAATTCTGCATGAAACTGCTGTCTTTATGCTTCTTTCATGAATTCTGCATGAAACTGCTGTCTTTATGCTTCTTTCATGAATTCTGCATGAAACTGCTGTCTTTATGCCTCCCTCATGAATTCTGTATGAAACTGTCCCTTTATGTCTCTATGATAAATTCTGCATGGATGAAACTGTTGGAATTGAATGGCTGAAACTGCTGGCGGAATGGATTGACTGGCAGGCTGGCAGACTGGGTTGACTGGCAGACATGGCTGCATGATCAAGCTTGATGGCAGAACATGCATAATGGTGGCAAACATGGGTGGAGACGGTTGGCGTGCTAGGATGAGTTTTTCTTGGAATTGGTTAGCAGCATTGCTGGATACAAGACTGAAAACTGTCTAGAGGTGCGAATGACTTTGATAGTTGACCGACGGTTGACTTTGACCGGATGTTGACTTTGACCGTTGATCGGATATTGACTTTGGCAGTTGACTGACTTTGACCATTGACCGGTCTGTGCAGACTGGTGGTCCACCTTGGTTGACTGGTTAGCGGGCTTGGATGAGGACCAAAAGATGATTCAAGTATCAATTTGGCCCATTAAGTGGTATTTTTACTTATGGTACAAACAGGTTGCATAATTTGTTATGCGTCTGCAGAATGTGTTATGCATCTTTTTTGGTGGCTGCATAATGGTTATGTATCAAGTTTTCGAAAATTTTACCTAAAATGATGATCACCTCCTATTTTTTCGTGAAAAACAAAAATTTGATATTCATGTTTGTACTCGTTGCGTAGCTCTCTTTAAAAGATTTCCAACGATATAAAATTTGTAAAATTACAAGGCACGGATTTTTAGATATGTTATATCCAAGTTGCATTGCCAATTATACCCTTGAAAAATTAGGATGCATAACGAGTTATGCCTGAAAAAACAGTACGCATAACACGTAATGCGGTTGCATAAATCGTCATGCAGACAGGTTTTGATAATTTCGGATAATTATGGGTATCATAGAAATATTTATGGGTGTGACGGTATCCAAAATTAATTGTGGGCCTGGCAATGAGAATTTTTTTTTTTTGGGTCTCCCCCGAATTTTCCAAAAGGAAATTTGATCTTTTTTGATGAATCAATTTTTAAGAAGCCAAACTTGGGGCATGCATAAACTTTGGTGGCATGCAAAATGATTATCATGACCATGGCGTGGTGATATGGGGTATCCGAGGTCTAGCTAATTTACTAAGCTATCCACGATATTTTATTTATTATTTAATTCGAAACGTAATCTTTTCTTTTAAAATTGTTTTTATTTGGATAAAGGGTATTACATTAACTAGTTGGAAGCCTAACAAGCTAAGCTCCAACAACATACACTACGGGAAAAACATCGATTAACTACCCCGGAAACAGTTGTCGTACAATATAAGACGACGTTTATCTATAGGTTGCACAAGGGGGGGTTGTAGAAAGTCTTCAATTCTTTGCAACTCGTCAATAATAGTCGTAAACACGGTTGTCGTTCCATTGTATACCACGCTTTTTTCAGTTGTGAATGTTTTTCGAAATTTCCTCTTAATGCCTAACACAACTCATACCTGGGTTGTGAAAATAACTCTTACACTACATTTGTAGGAGTTGTAGAAATTTCTTTGACAACTATGGTTAGAGTTGTATGTCATTTCTTTTATCAACTATGGTATGAGTTGTATGTCATTTCTTTGACAACCAAGCTATGTGTAGCAGAAATATTTATTGCAACCTTTTTTTACTGTTGTATTACAATCCACTTGTAACTTTTCATAGCAGTTGTGGTTATTTTTCATTTGCTAAAAAAAAAAACAAAATTGGTCACGATATTCAGAATATACCGGCATTCATTCAAATGTCACCCATCATCAATGTGACAGCATTCTAACACTTGAACTAGTCTTATATCTAGAGACTGAAAATTAATATAGCCGTTCTTCCTTGTGAAAATACATTCATCAACAATTTACAATGTGATAATTCTGTCAATCAACAATTTACAATGTAATCATTTTGTTAACCTTTCTTACTTGGAGCTGCAGCTACAGTGGAGATACCATCCTTTTCAGTCTTCGTGACCTCCTCTGCAACAACTCCATCGATATTATGACTGCCATCTTATAGATCAGCTGTTGCAATGGCATCCTTAGCAGCATGAGTATTAGCATATATAATAGCTTGATTTAAATACACCAGCATTCATTAAAATGTGACATCATTCAAACAATTAAACCAGTTTTACATCATTCACAACCTTGAAAGATTCATTCAAAATATCCATGTTTGTACCCAAAATCACTTTTGGCCACGAAACACAAAGAATGGATAGTTTTGGTGTGTTTTTAGGGTTGGAGGCGAATTGGAGAACAAACCAAAGTGACACAGATTTTTACATGGTTCGGCATGGTTGCCTACGTCCACGGGTGAATCCCCTTGGGGAGTACTTTTTCATTGATAATTGTATTACATTCTGTTTCCTCTACTATTGTCTACCCCCTTTCCATGTTTCTCCTCTCCCCTATTTATACAGTTCCATATCTAAATGTCAACATAAATTACATTAACTGCCCATTTATGCTCCCATAATGAAATCTAAACGAAACTGCCCATTTATGCTCCCATAATGAATTCTAAACGAAACTGCCCATTTATGCTCCCACCATGAATTCTGCATGAAACTGCTATATTTAGTGCTGCATGGCTGAAACTTCCGGAATTAATGCTACATGCTTTAATGGTGATTTATGTATGAAACAACACACTTATGCTTCATGATAAAGTCTGCATGCTAGCAAGCTGGACTGGTGGCTGGCAGTTTGGATGGATGCTGGTTGGCAGCATAGTTGGCTGGCTGACAGCATGGTTGAATGGCAAACTGGATGGAGGTCGGCTGGAAGCATGATTAGCAGCGTTGCTGGATACAAGACTGAAAATTGGCTAGGGATGTGATTGTCTTTGATAGTTGACCGACGGTTGACGTTGACCATTGACTTTGACTGGATGTTGACTTTGTCGGTTGACCGATTTTGACTATTGACTGATTTTGACCATTGACCGGTCTGTGCAGACTGGTGGGTTGCCTTGGTTGACTGGTTAGCGGGCTTGGATGAGGACCAAAAGATGATTCAAGTATCAATTCGGCCCATTAAGTGGCATTTTTACTTATGGTACAAACATCGCCCCCTCTTAACCTCCAACTTGTTGGGGGTTAAGAAAATTTCATTTTCCTAGGCAACAATAAAACTCTCCCCCGGGTTTGGATTATTGATGTTGAGGTGATTGGCAAACTTCCTTTGTTGTTTGCGGAAATCACAATCAAGACGCCCCCAAGTGAGGTTATTGTGATTGGGAGATTGGCGGGAAGAAATTGGGCATAAACCGTTGTTGTATCTTTAAAAATGGACTGAATGATGAACTAGACTGAAACGACAGCGTGATACTGGAACAGAGTAATGTTGGAAATGAGCGATAATAACATTGAGTGAAGTTATCCTACATCAGCTGGAATGCAGCAGCAATGAACAAAGTTCCACTGCAGCAGCTACGTTCAGCTGGACTGCAGGAACCGTGAGCAAGGCTGGACTGCATCAGCTGCGACCAGCTGGAATGCAGCAGCAACGGACAAAGTTCCACTGCAGCAGCTGCGTTCATCTGGACTGTAGGAACTGCGAGCAAGGCTGGACTGCATCAGTTGCGACCAGCTGGAATGCAGCAGCAACGAACAAAGTTCCACTGCAGCAGCTGCGTTCAGCTGGACTGCAGGAACTTACACTAGTACAAATATGGGCTTTGGTGACAGTTCAAAATTCTAAACCATGACAGTTCATGAGAGAACTGTTACAAAAGATTAAGCTATGAGATTTTCGTAACAGTTTTATCCCAAAACACACACCAATATAGTTGAACGATCATGACAGTTTTCAAACTGTTACCGAATCGCTTTACAATGACTGTTTTTATAGGAAAATGTTATTATACAATTAGATATGTAACAATTATAAACTGTCATTATTCTTAAGCTACTGCAAATGTTTTATGTAAAAGCTGTTATCGAAGTGGAAAGTTATAGGTAGCAGTTCTTTTAAATACCGCCACTTCCATTAATGGTGGCAGTTGTTATGCAAAACTATTAATATCCAAGATGGAACCGTAAAGCATTTTAGTAGAATGTACCTAGTTTTAATCCTTGGTCATGAGTCCTTCGTCATCTATTGGCAAACATATTCTTACACGTTCCCCTTAAATTCTTGCAAGTGGCGCAAATTTTCCCCCAATTGCCCACTAACGTCACATCTAGTAAAAGACAAAACATGATCTCATTTTCTCTCATTTCCCTCCGTATGGAGATTCCACACCATTTTCTTTCTAACCTTCCACCTCCAAAATAATTTTGAATTTAGCCTGCAATCCTGAAATCTCGATAGTCCTCTTCTTCACTCCACCTCATTAGAAAAATAGGGTTTCGATTCCCATCTTATGATGAGGAAAACATAAAACTAGGTGAGTAATTTCCACTCGAATATGGTTTTTAATTTACATCATTGTTTTAGTGCTCCTATTTTTCTTATATATTTGGTGTGATTTTTGCATTCAGTCTTCAATGAAATTAATTGTATATTTTATTTTTTCAGCAGGAATCTAAGGTTTCAAAATATCATGCGCAATTAGGGTTTCTTTCTGGAATTTCGACTATGGTCTGTGTTTGAAATTGTTACTTTATACTGTTTTTGATTAACTCTCATACCTTAGACGTGGGTTTCTTCCAATTTTATCTAATAAGTCTTTGATTAATTTAAGTTTTTCTATTGAATCTTGAAGGGAAAGGAATTGCATACACTCTTCCATGTAAAACATTGTTGTTTTATACAAATTGGAAGGTCAATAAAATGGAGAACAAGGTCTGCGCATTAATTCCTCGGCTACATGTAAAATATTGAAGTATGTTCTTAAAACTGGAACCACCAAATGTCTTTGGTTTCTGATATCAAGGTGTTATAGGAGGACAAATTCACGTGTCTAACTATAAACATAACCTTAATAGTGTAAAGTTGGACATAAAAAGAACTAAAGCCTCATAGCAAGAACCCGGTTCTCTCTTTTTTCGTTGTTTCCAAGTAAGTATGAACTAGTATCGGACTGTAAGTTTTATTCTTATGAATTATGCACAGGAAGGTTATAAGTAGGAAATTAGTTGATTATGTTTACCTTGGTGATGATGGTTTATATGCTAGTGGTGTTCTGTTTAGTTATCAATTATGAAGTAAGACTAGTAAGTCCTCTTAGAATTAAATGGAAACGCACCAGTATTTGTCTGCTCTATATATATATATATATATAATATCACGATATGGTCGCAGAAGCTTGCTTGGTTTTATTCATATATTACGTGATGCTTTTAGTTGAATATTAAGTGATTATATTATATCTTTCTTAGAATCTTCTGTACCTAAGTCTGAAATGGTTCGAGGTGCTACAGCTACCACTCTTGCATCTCTCATTGGAAAATTGCATCCTAAGGTGCAATACAATTGCGATGACCAGAATCGACATAGTAGAGACAATCAAACTCAAGACCTCTATGTTGATTGCATTAGTGCTGCTATTATAATCTCATAAATTCAACTGACGGAGCATTGGGATATACAAAAATGGGAGGATAAGGAATGTATATGGCATGAAAATTTGTGTTTACTCGCAGTAGAGTAGCACGAATTTCCAAATATCATGAAAATTCGTGTTTACTCGCAGTAGAGTAGCACGAATTTCCAAATATCAAGAATGGATATGGGCATAACTTAAGGTGAACATTCTCAAACCTTGAATTTTATCATAATTGTTTTTTAGATTTATATACTACTAATGCTAGTATTTAGATTCAAACAGCTGGAGGTCATTGTTTTCCTGGAATAACTAATAGATCCAGCTCTTATATATACTTATTTCCGGCCATCAGGAACGACATGGTTTCCAAATCTGCTGCTACATATGTTCTTAATTCTTATAGTTGATGGGAAAATATTGGTTGCCAATACTGGAGACTTAAAGACTACGTTTTATTCAGAAAAATACCAGTCTTCCAAATAGATTAAATGTCTTTAATGAATGAATCAGTCTGTTAGGTTTACGCATACTGATCCTGCACTATGCGATCCATAATTAGAAGTCATTTTTCGTTCTTTATGGGTTAAGAAAGAAATAATAATTTCTTCTGCTAAACTGCTTTGGAATTTTTTGTTAACCCAACAGTTATTTTTTTAGATTACACATGCAACTTGGGTGGACAAATGACTGGTTTTGTTGTTTGGTGACATTGCAGAAACTTTATCGAAGTTTAATCAGTATAAAATTTGTACTTTGGAGTTTGTATCAATTCGTTACTAAATCAGGTTCTGACTATCAGTCCAAGCCTTCCCAAAATTGCACATCCAAGCGGATTGACAAACATCCCTTTCCTTTTCTGCGTATTAACTGTGTTCAACCTCATAGCAGTATTACAATCTGTAGTTACATTCGAATAATATTTTGTCTCATTCAGTTTTTGTCTTTTTACTAGTTACGCGGTACCACGGTGACAGATTGGAAACCTTTGACAATCAATGATAACTACCTCTTAAGTCGTAACTGCATCTGACAGTATGTTTGAGAAGATGACCATTCAGGATATTCGTGCCCTATCGTCAGGGGTACATATGCAGGGCAGTAAAAAGTCTCAGAATGACCTCCGTGCATGTATACATGGGTTGACTGCATGCTGAGTGTTGTTTTCAGGAAAGAAGTATAGATAACCTTTTATCCTTTGTGGTTCCTTTGGAGTTAGCTAGATATGGAAACGGGAGTGTGTTATGGAGATCGAGGGTTTGTTTTTTCAAGTTAGAGGCGACATAAGCTTACCTCTTCCTATTCAGGTAACCTTTTCTCATATTCTTTACAAAGAGATTACAATCATTCCTCGTGTTTACGACTTATGACCAGTCACTGTTGCATAGTGTACTGTTAATCTAGTTATTAAACTTCTAGTCTCCACTTTAGTAGATATATATTCCATCGGTTTTTTATTGAGGTCAGGTATTCTGTCCCCCACACGAAAAATATACCTTACATTCCATTTTCGTAAGTTTAAATTATGCTATTACCTCTATGTAGCTAACTACATCAATTCTATTCTTGCACTGATACATTATCCTCTTGTGTCTCTTGTGTTTAATGGCGATTATTGTGTTTATTTTCTTCAGTGGAAGTCCGAGTATGATGGAGAGATCATGGAAGTACGATAAGAATGGACAAACCATGTTCAGCCGTAGGTGACATGATATCCTAGGATTGTTGGTCCAGAACAGGGAAACGAACATGAAAAATAGATTACAATTATGCCGTGTGTACATTTAATTAACTTGTAGTTAATTTGGTTCGCAATTTCTCGTTCGGTACTAACTCACTTGTATTATCAATTTATTATGTTTGATCACGATTTTAAGAATAACTTACATTAATTATGTGTTTCTAAAGAATGCTAAAGATTATTTCCACTAATCTTATTTTGATATTAATCGTCTCAGTATGAATTCTTTCGAATACTAAAGAATACTACAGGTGAGTCAATGATGACAGTTTAACAAAAAATCTGTCATATAGCAGGATATATGATGACAGGTTTATGAAGAAATTGTATCTTAGACCATGAAATTCAGTTTTCGATGACAGTTCTATTCAGAAGATGTTGCCATAAAATGTCAAGAGTGACAGGTTTATTAAAAAAAACAGTTATCTTAGTATATGAAATTGACTTTCTTATGATAGTTTCATTTAGAAAGTGTTACCATAAGCTGTCAACAATGACAGTTTTATGAAGAAAATGTTATCGTATAGTCCTGATTCCATAACAGTTTCTTAAATACCTTTCGTAACAGAGGCTTTGGTGACAGTGCAAAAAAAATTCAAAACTGTCACCTAAGCCCATTTTTGTACTAGTGTGCGAGCAAGGATGGACTGCATCAGCTCCGATCAGCTGGAATGCAGTAGCAACGAACAAAGTTCCTCTGCAGCAGCTGCGTTCATCTGGACTGCAGGAACCGCGAGCAAGGCTGGACTGCATCAGTTGCGATCAGCTGGAACGCAGCAGCAACGAACATTGCAACAACTGCGATCAGCTGGACTGCAGGAGATGCGAACATGGTTGCATCAGCTGTGATCAGCTGGGCTGCAGGAATACGGACTGAGCTGGACTGCAGCAGCTTCGATTAGCTGGACTACAGGAATACAAATAGAGCTGGACTGCAGCAGCTTCGATTAGCTAGACTGCAGGAATACAAACGGAGCTGGACTGCAGCAGCCGCTGAGGGGTTTGACTTAAACAGTTCAATAAACCTAGGTGTAAAAGTTATAAATAAAAATAGACAGCATCAGTTGCGTCCAACTGAGTGTCACCAGACTGCATCAGTTGCGTCCAACTGAGTACAGAATTCGCAGGCAACTGGACAGCATCGGTTGCGTCCAACCGAGTGTAGCAGTTGCTTTTGAACTGGAGTACAATAATTCAATCAATATAACCATGGAAGTTTAACATTACTGATTGTAATAATTGCTTAAAAATATTATGGGTAAAAATATTATGGTGTATGCTCGCCCCCTCTTAATTATGCAACTCGTTGGAGAATTAAGAAGTTCGGGTTACCTAAAGTTTCGATTTACGGAAGCTGAACTCCGCATTGCATTTAGGCGCTACGTAACTTGCCCCCAATTGTAAAGAGTTTTTACGCAGCCTGCCCCAAAGGAGTCATTTCAGACCATGAGGTGTCACATATCTCGCCCCCAAGTGATAGTCAGTCACGTTGAAGCGATATGCAACTCGCCCCCAGAAGATGGTGATTGTCATGCTGCTTAATGCTTGCACAAGGGTGCACTGCCTTGCTTCATTTTGCTCGCGCATGGGATTTTGAAGATGTCTGCTATCTGGAATTCGTGCGGGGGGGCTGTCCCACTATTCCAGATGCGCGCAGAATTGAAATGTGTGCATCCCCTCGTTGAGAAGAATGCTCTCCACATTAAAGATGTCTTATTGAACAAAAATATGCATGAAAATAAAAAAATAAAAAATATGTAAATTGTATACTTACCATATACTTACCATGTTGAAAATGTTACTGCGACTTAGTTTACGAAGTGATTAGGATGCCCACTGGCTATGTCGATGTTTTCCAGCGACGATGATTAGTATAGTTGCCTTAGCGTCTCGTCTCGACTTAGTAATTGATTTTTCTGTGGGACTGGAATGCACCAGTTAAGTCCAAACTGGAATGAAGACAGTTGCCACATAACTGTCTCTTAGCAGCTTTGATTAGCTGTACTGCAATGATTATGCATAAAAATTTGAAGCGGTGGTGAGGAAACTGTGTATTGAGACAGATTTTGGGAAAATCGGACTGGCGCAGTTGATCAACTCGACTGTAGGTAGAATTTAAAAGGATCATGGCGATTCGATCAACTGACAGAAGCTGTTTGTATGGATTGGATTACAACAGTTCGATCAACTGACTGTAATAGTTATGTGGAAAAGGACTCAAAGTAGATTCGATCAATTGGACCGCGATATTTCGGTGGTGATTGAATGTGAACGTATCGGCATTTGTCATTTCAAATTTCTAAAAATTTAATTTCCTCCGAAAATTGAAATTTCTCCTTCACCATGACGGGAATTTACATACGATCTCAACGGGCCGAAAATCACTCAGTTTGGATGCACGAAGAAGAAGTTATCGAAGAATTGGTTAGTTAGCGCCATGCCCCAAATATGTTGATGTCGTGATTTCACCCAAAAAATATTTTTCTCCAATTGTAAAATTTTACCTTCACGACGTTGGATATTGAAACGTGATCGCAACGAGCCAAAAATCATCCAATTCGGGCGTGGGATGAAGAAGATATCTACGAAACAAATTTTGAGACCAAGCCCCAGTGGGGCGTATAAATCCGTCAGCCAAACGAATGCGGGCTAAAAAATCCAGGGCTATCAAATTAAATTGCGTCGCGCAGCATAGGATCAGGGCCACGGTATTAAGTTTGGCCGAGATACATCTTAACATTTTCCCGATTAATCGCCGATTTTCTAGCTTGCCGATTAATCGGACCGATCAGATCGCCGAGTTGCCATAGTCGTCGTTCACTGTCTCCTCCGCCGCTCGCTCGTAACTCGCCGCCGGCATCGTAATCGTGAAATGTATCGACAGTCATGATTCGAGATACATCGAAGTTTTGATGAAACTTGAAACATGGAAGCTTTCCTGAAAATAGAGTTTTGATGTAGCTCGGATCATCGAAGTTTCATGCACCCCATAATATCAACGGTTGGATAGCGAAGAACATCGAACTTTGATGTAATTTTAAGCATCGAAGTATTTTCCGTATAACTGACTGAAGAGGATGAACCCCATAGTATCAACGGTTGGATAGCGAAGAACATCGAAGTGCGTGAAATCTGACGGATGTGGGTGAACACGACCTCCGTTATAGGTGGATGAACATGTAGCGACGAGGGTGAACGAAACCTCCATGAGTTGGTGAAGCTTCTTAACGTGGGTGAGAGATACCCACAGAAGAGGTTGAAAATGGTTTTCGATTAGTTACCGATTAATCGGTGGAAGCAACCGCATCGCCGATTAAACGCCTTTCAGATCGCCGATGGCCGCTCGGCTTGGGCCGCCGGCTATGGTGACTGTTGAAACTTTTGGTGACTGTTTTCTGAAACTGTTATCTTTATTTGTCCATTTGGTGACAGCTGTTTCTGAAATGTAATCTTTTCCGCCGTAGCTGTTGCCTTTTCTCTCTTGTGACAGATGTTGTAACAGTTTAAGAAACTGTTGATTTTTCTTCTAGAACCGTTGCTGTTTCTTATGAGCTTTCCACCATGGTTTTGCTACATCTTTGTGGACTTTTCTGACACGCTTCTCCGAAAGTTTTCTCTTGGGTATTCAAGCACCTAGAGATGTAAGCAACTTGGCACCCTTGTGGTCATGACAGTATTGATTTTGACGTACAACAAACTCGAACAGGTGGGTAATGCGTTATTTGAGAAGCAAATTTTTCTGAACTTTGGACTTGAACATGTTGCGGACCGACCACCCTGACAACAATCTAGGTGATTTTTTCAGTGAACCAACTGTGGTGGCTCTCGATTGCGATGCTGGACTGCAGCAGTTGCGATCAACTGGACTGCAGTAACGGTAATTGACTAGTCTGCAGTAGCTGCGATCAGCTGGACTACAGTGACTGGAAATAAAATTGGCCCAATCTATGTTCCAGATCGAACATCCAGCAACAATTTTGAATTGCAGTAATTGTGATTAATTGAATTGCAAATTGCGATCAATTTGGACTATGATGACAAAAATTGAAACTGGACCCAGCCGTGTTGTGGATCGAACATCCTACAACAGTTTTGATGGTGTTTCACTACATCTTTTGTCGTGGACCGAGCGTCCCAGCAACACTATTTTTAGGTTTCGTAGTGATGTGATTTTCAGCGGTATCCGTAGGTGATAGCTTCTGCAGATCTGAAACGACGAATCTTGATTGCAGCAGTTGCGGTCAACTGGACTGCAATATGTCCAATTATATGGTCAGCAGCAGCTGCGATTAGCTGCACTGTGACCATTGTGATCAAACTGGGTTGCAACAACTACGATCAGCTGGACTGCAACAATGATTTTTCACGACGTTCAAACAACTCTTTCACGGAAGCGATTTTGAAGCGTTTTGCACAACTTTCTCAATGGGAGGACACGATTCCTTTTCTCGTAGTCCCCTTAGTCGGAGCCAATGTTTGTACCCAAAATCACTTTTGGGCACGAAACACAAAGAATGGATAGTTTTGGTGTGTTTTTAGGGTTGGAGGCGAATTGGAGAACGAACCAAAGCGACACAGATTTTTACGTGGTTCGTCATGGTTGCCTACGTCCACGGGTGAATCCCCTTGGGGAGTACTTTTTCATTGATAATTATATTACATTTTGTTTCCTCTACTATTGGCTACCCCCTTTCCTGGTTTCTCCTCTCCCATATTTATACAGTTCCATATCTAAATATAAACATAAATTACATTAACAGCCCATTTATGCTCCCATAATGAAATCTAAACGAAACTGCCCATTTATGCTCCCATAATGAAATCTAAACGAAACTGCCCATTTATGCTCCCACCATGAATTCTGCATGAAACTGCTACATTTAGTCTTTGCACATTTGAAACTACCGGAATTAATGCTGCATGCTTTAATGGTGATTTATGTATGAAACAACACACTTATGCTTCATGATAAAGTCTGCATGCTAGCAAGGTTGGGTCAGCGGATGGCGATTTGGATGGATCTTTGGTTAGCAAAGATAGTTGGTCGGTGACATGGTTGAATGGCAAACTGGATGGAGGTCGGCTGGCAGCATGATTAGCAGCGTTTCTGGCTACAAGACTGAAAATTGGCTAGGGATGTGACTGTCTTTGATAGTTGACCGACGGTTGACTTTGACCATTGACTTTGACCGGATGTTGGCTTTGACGGTTGACCGATTTTGACTATTGACTGATTTTGACCATTGACCTATCTGTGCAGACTGGTGGGCTTCCTTGGTTGACTGGTTAGCGGGCTTGGATGAGGACCAAAAGATGATTAAAGTATCAATTTGGCCCATTAAGTGGCATTTTTACTTATGGTACAAACAATCCAGTAACCATAGAATTATTTGTCTACTAGAAGAGCAACAAAAAAAGAACAAAGTTTCCTGAAACTCTACCAAAAAAGATTGAGAAGTCAGATTCCTGAAACATAGGCCTGCAACCCATCAGTGTCCTCGAAGTAGTCAGGAATTTCCAACGACAAAAACACAAATCTCCACTGGAAACGCGGGTCAGATTTCTTACGTACGCGACCTTAAACATCATCTAAAGTCTCTTCTTCAAGGATGAGCAAGAAAAATGGCTCACCAAAATTTTGGACCTGCCATAAAATCAATGTAAAATAACAACAATAAATGGAAGTATATGAATACAAAATCTTATAAAACGTAATCCCTAGAAATACACAAATTTATAATTGTGTTCGTATACCATTTGAATTGTATCTTTCTTAAAACGGTAAACATGAATCAAGCGATCATTAGGCCCAAGGTTTTTCTCTTCCTCTTGGAATTTTAAATAAGGAACAAGAATTGGAATACTAATACATCTTTTCTTACCACCAAACGAAAAAAATTCCGTGAACACAAATATTTAAGAGAAACAAAACCACATAAACTTGCCTCCTCTGCACGTAATGTCTAGCATTGATCATTAATATTTTCGATCTTTTCAGTAAGTGGGAAAATCTGCAGAGAAGGAACAGACAAGTAATGGGCTTGAGAACAATGAATAAGGGTGTAATCGAACAACAAATAAATGTAGAGTCCATTGAAGAGTATCCCTTGTCTTCTTTTAACTCAAAAGTATTACTGTCCCTCCCACTCAGTATATTACATTTAGTTAGTAAACAAAATAAATCGGTCGTTCCATACTGATAACTAATCATCCTTCCTTGACACATTGGACTTTAATATTGAGCTTACTCCAACTATTAATATATCCTAACATAAAATTGTCTGCCAATTGAACTTTCAACACAGCCAAAATGCATTTAACTTATAGATCATATGATAGAATACTTCCAGCAACCTGAGCTCCGCACTGGGATGGGACAATTCGACCTGTTTCACAGTTGCAAAAGTTAGTTGGAAAGTTGAGAATATGCACAACCCCTAGAATTTCAAGTAAAATGGAAAACCAACATGAGCCATCAGCACAAAAACATTCCACCTAGAAATAGAAACATGCTTCAACTAGTAGAGAAAATGACAATAAAATTCTGAATGTATGGTATTTTCTAAAAGAAGTGGAAACACATGTTACCTTTGTTTTCAGGTCATTAATGACATTTCCAACAGTGCTTTTCTTCTTCAATCGAATACAGTGAATTACAACCTAAAATTTTATAACAAGAAAATACAGACTCAATTAAGAGAGTTCAAAAGCATCTTTAAGTAACTGAAATTACTAACTGAGTTAAGTTAGCACCAGCATAGAAAAAGAAACCCGTTGTCTTGCACGATTTTTCCATTGTTGATATTTCGTAAGATTGTGTAGGTGGAGTTCCAGGCTGAGAGATTATATAGTAAACCTGGGTTAATGCTAAAAGTATTCCAAATTTTATGATAATATTAATAGAGCATAAAGCAAAGAGCAACAAAGATGCAGGACAAGCCATTTTTTTACCTAATATTGCGGGTTTGACCCCCATGAACAAGGATTGCCATCTTCCCAGCTATAATTCAAATAACCGAATCAAGTCACTGCTCATTAAGAACAATGATTAAGCAGAAACAGAACACACAATAAGCCACCAGTTTACTAATATATTGAAGTTCCTCAACTTCCTTGCAAACCCACATTGAATTTGGCTTCCCTACATAAAGCAATGTGTGCAACTGTTTACAGAACAAAACAAAACAAAATTAAACCAACATACCAAAATTTGAGTTTTCTAATGTACTCTACATAAAACTGAAAAATCAAGTGTAGGATTCGTCACCGGTTTGCATCCTGTTGAGGAGTCTACTCGAGTATATATATATACCGACAAAGACGTTGAACGCCTTGTCTTATTTCGTCAATGAATAGTTCTCCAGTAACATGACAAAATTAGCCTGAGCTCTAATAATAGTCATCCTTTTTAAAGAATTTCTCTACTTATTTCTTCTCCCTGCAAAGCAATTCGAAAGATAGAGCATTAGTTTTTATTTACGTACAAAATGGAAATTAACTCTTCCATATAACTAACTTGCAAATGATGTCGTTAAATTGAAACAATTATATTGGAAGTTAAACTAAAGACCTTCTCTTGGGCTAGAACCTACCTGTAAACCAACTTTTCAAGGCCATCAGCTTCTCAAACCACCTGCAACTTGGATTCAACTCAATCATTTCTTCCATATAGCTGTGTGTATATCATTTATCACATCTTCTCAGATTCAGAACCTAACAACCACAAACCCATGACAATTAATATCTCAAACCCTTATGTAAGGACTCGATTCAATCAAACCCGTACATAAAATTTCATGTAATAAGAAATCAAATAAACCCCATATCTGAATAAGAATTGACCTGTTAAATCAAGAACTAAACATCTTCGATCGAATCACAACACCAAAACTAAACCTGTTACTCTATCATTCAAATACTAAATCAAAACAACAAATCAAACATCTATATTATGAAAAACCCAATTATAAAACCTAGGAATTCATTTTCATGAAAACCCCCAAAAAAATTGAAACAAAATCGAACCATTACAAAATCAATTTTCCTAAAACAGTGAACACTCATACAAAGAAGAACAGAGAAATCGATCAAAATCTTACAGAAAACAAGAGAAGTAAGGGCTTCCCTTGCAAACTTCTTAAGTCCCAGCTGCTCAAGTGCCTGCAGTGCTTCATCACAAGCTCAGTTTCATCTTCAACTCATCTCCATATCTCCGATCTATTCATCACCTTCAAATCCATTCTATCCAAATTCAATCCAAGCAAACCCTAACTCTGTAGCAACAATTTATAAATGGTTTTGAAATCCGAAGAGATTTATTTTGATGTTTTATCTAAAAAAAATTGCACGGTAGAGATTTTAGTTAAGGTTGGTCATACGGATTAAGCAAATTTACAAACAGTACAGATTTGATTAAACACTATCATACGGATCATGCAAGTGTGTTTTTTCTTTGTGTTAATACGAACTCATGTTTTCGGTTTAATTATCAATCTTCGAAACGAAAAAAAATCCAAAAAAAAAATATAATAAATTTAGGACATTGTTATCGACATTTTGATATAAAAAAAATCCAAAAATGTATAAGAATGAAACGGGAAAATGAAAAAATGAATTCGATAATTGGTGTGTTTCTTTGTGTTTTTGTGCTTTCTCTTTGTGCTTCCGGTTTGAATTTCGACTAGTCGCATAGGTCATGAAGTAATTTTGATAAGTCATACAAGTGCTTACATCATCAAAATCGATAAATATGAAGCTCAATGCTGATTCGAACTTCAAATGTGGTATAACGACATACTAATAATGAAATTAGAAGCTTCGGGAGGGTTCTGACTTCAAACTTAGCATGATACATCATCGAAATCGATAAATATGAAGATCAGTATTGATTTGAACTTCAAATGTTGTATAACGACATAAAAACTGTGAACCAAGAAGCTTCGGGAGGGTTCTGACTTTAAACTTAGACGGATAAATCATTGAAATCGATAAATATGAAGCTCAATGTTGATTTGAAATTCAAATGTGGTATAACGACATACAAATTGTGAACCAAGAAGTTTCGGGAAGGTTCTGACTTCAAACTTAGAAGGATACATCATTGGAATTGATAAATATGAAGCTCGGTGTCAATTCGAACTTCAAATATGCAAACCCTGGATCCGAGATCGAAACCTGTCCGTGAGTGGACTACTGTAAGTCGGAAACTTCGTAAGAACGATGAATCCATCCATTTACAGTTAAGATTCCTCTAGAATATTCCCCGAAACATTAAACAACCCATATTCTGGCATACTGTATGCATACCCTGGCTCCGAGATCAAAACCTGGCCGTGAGTAGACTACTATAAGTCGGAAACTTCGTAAGAACGATGAATCCATCCATTTACAGGTAAGAATCCATGGAAATATTCCCCGAAACATTAAACAAACCCTATTCTGGCATATTGTATGCATACCCTGGCTCCGAGATCGAAACCTGGCCGTGAGTGGACTACTATAAGTCGGAAACTTCGTAAGAGCGATGAATCCATCCATTTACAGGTAAGATTCCTTCGGAATATTCCCCAAAACATTAAACAAACCATATTCTGGCATATTGTATGCAAACCCTGGCTCCAAGATCGAAACCTGGCCGTGAGTGGACTACTATAAGTCTGAAATTTTGTAAGAACGATAAATCCATCCATTTAAAGGTAAGATTCCTTCGGAATATTCCCCGATATATTAAACAAACCATATTCTGGCATTTTGTATGCAAAACCTGGCTCCGAGATCGAAACCTGGCCGTGAGTGGACTCCTATAAGTCGGAGACTTCGTAAGAACGATGAAACGATCTATTTACAGGTAAGATTCCTTCGGAATATTCCCTGAAACATTAAACAAACCATATTTTGGCATATTGTATGCATACCATGGCTCCGAGATCGAAACCTGGACGCGAGAGGACTATTATAAGTCGGAAATTTCGTAAGAACGATGAATACATCCATTTATAAGTAAGATTTTTTGGAATATTTCCCGAAACATTAAACCAACCCTATTCTGGCATATTGTATGAAAACCCTGGCTCCGAGATCGAAACCTGGCCGTGAGTGGACTACTATAAGTTGAATATTTCGTAAGAATGATGAATACATCCATTTGCAGTTAAGATTCCTCTAGAATATTCCGCGAAACATTAAACAAACCCTATTCTGGCATATTGTATGCGTACCCTGGCTCCGAGATTGAAACCTGGCCGTGAGTGGACTACTATAAGTCGGAAACTTCATAAGAACGATGAATCCATCCATTTACAGGTAAGATTCCTTTGGAATATTTCCCGAAACATTAAACAAATCATATTCTGGCATATTGTATGTGTACCCTGGCTCCGATATCGAAACCTGGACGTGAGTGGACTACTATAAGTTGGAAACTTCGTAAGAGCGATGAATCCATCCATTTACAGGTAAGATTCCTTCGGTATATTCCCCAAAACATTAAACAAACCATATTCTGGAATATTGTATGCAAACCCTAGCTCCGAGATCGAAACCTGGCCGTGAGTGGACTACTATAAGTCGGAAATTTCGTAAGAATGATGAATCCATCCATTTGCAGATAAGATTCCTTCGGAATATTCTCAGAAACCTTAAATACACACAAATTCGTTAACTTCGAGAAACAAACTGGCACCTGGATTGAAACTTGGCCATGAGCGAACTACTATAAGTCAGAAAGTTCGCAAAGACGATGAACCCACCCATTGACGGGTAAGATTATTCCATGGAAATATTCTCGGAAACCTTAAACACACACAAATTTGTCTACTTCGAGAAACAAACTGGCTCTGAGATCGAAACTGAATAGTGATGACAATTTTTTTTACAGGAGTGAGAAAACTTTTGCAGAATTGAGAAAAAATTTAGCAGAAGTGAGAAATTTTTTAGCAGAAGTGAATAAAATTTAACAGAAGTGAGAAAAATTTAGCTGAAGTGTTTATACCTCAAACTCTTATAAAGGTTGTCAATTGCGATGAAAATGAAATTTAGCAGAAGTGAGAAGTTTTTTGCAGAAGTGAATAAAATTTAGCAGAAGTGAGAAAAATTTAGCAGAAGTGGCATTTTTTTTGCAGAAGTGAGAAAAATTTAGCAGAAGTTTTTATACCTCTACGACAACTCTTAAGGGGGTTGTAGAAGGTCTATTTATCAATTTCTTCTTATCTTTTCCATCTCCCATCATAAACATCCATTTACATCATAACCGTCCATTTATTTTATTTTCCTTAACATTTTTTTCCTTATCACTTTTTTATAAAAGTAAATGTAAAATATAAGCAGACATGTAATTATATGTGGAAGGGTGGCTGAAATCCAAGTCATATAACACATTCCTATAATCTTTGAAACTTTGAGCATTTGCAGCTTCTTCATGACTGTTGTGTTTGCTTTACCAAAATTTGCATGAATCCACTACTTTGAGCATATAAATATACACCTCCACTTGTTTCATTCATTTAGATTTTGAGATATACAACCTGGTGCTGTGAGTATTTATTGAAATGTGATTGCAGTCGTCCTTGTATAATTCAGAGAAAGCCTTGTATGTTTCTGGCAAAATGGCGCACTTGCTGGTCATTTTTTTTAAGGCTCGGTTGAAATTATTGTTAAATATTAACGTAGATATCCTTTGATAATCATACATGTAACTGTGGAACGGTGGTTGGAATCCCAGTCCTACACAGAGGAGGCCCGAGTTCGAATCTCACCCTAGCCTAATTTTTTTCCTAGTCAATTTTCATTTTACAACCCTTATAAAGGTTGCGAATGTTGATTAAAAGAAAAAGCACAAATCTACCAGTATTGTGAATCCGGCAGGATGGTTGACGTCGTGTACTAACACCTATTAAGCTTGGGTTCGATTCTCTACAAGAACATTTTTCAATTTTTTTTTCTTATCTTCAACGACTCTTATTAGTGCTGTTTTAAAATCATTCACTACCTTTAAAACAACATTTTTCAATTTTTTTTTTCTTATCTTCAACGACTCTTATTAGTGTTGTTTTAAAATCATTCACTACCTTTAGAACATGAGTCGTAAATTCTAAAGGTGGTCACTTCTCTCTGCAACCATTTTCACACAACAAGTTGTGGTTCTGATTCTCGTCACTACTCTTAGGAACTCGTTGGTCCTAAGAGTTGGACATATTTTACTTTGACAACGCTTTTGTTGGAAAAAGTTGTAAAACATACTACATTTTACAACTTTTAATTTACGAGTTGTCAATCTACAGTTGTAGATTACTAATTTTCCCGTAGTGATACTATTAAATTTATTGAACAGGTTGTTGTGCTAACTTACCAGCGAGTCTCATGGGTAACCTAGCCAAGGGAGCCGAAGCGGATGGGGTGTGGGAGGGGTGGGGGGGATTGTGTCATTGGGGATTGAAACCTCCTTGAACCTGAGACCTCCTGGAACGCATGAAACTTTGTGTGATTGTGTGGTGCTGGTGGGGTGTGGGGTGGGGGGTGGATATTGTGTCACAAGGAGAGCAAACTAACACTATCTTTCATGTTAATTCCTGCAATATTACGTCATTGGGGCTTGAAACCTCCTTGAACATGAGACCTCCTGAAACGCATGAAACTTTGGGGAACGGGGATGACCAGCTGAGCTAGGGCCCTTTTTATCTTATATTTTCTTCTAAAGGAAAAATATAAGAAAAAGATAATAAAATATTAACTGATTTTACCTCAAATAATTACATCATGACTCATATCGAGCTTTGGTATGGCCTAGCAACAGGCTGAGCTCCAACACCTTTTTGAATAGCAATGGCTAATCTATAAAAAATAAAACTGCCCAAACCACTACTAGCATTATTACTAACAAGATAGTTTTTCAGACGCTTAAAAAAACACAAAATATTTTCACTAAGCTCTCCCAAAATAGAGAAAGCTAGAACACCCGAACCATAACCATGCGAGACACATTTGTCCAGGTATTTAGTGCATTTGCGTGAAACAACACTCGAAATGGAATTACCTGGAACAAAAGCACGGATACCTTCACCAGTGATGGGAGAGACGCCAGTGATATACATGCAAACATCCTGTCCATTCTCCAAGTTATGAACAAAGATGTCAACATGGCGTAAATCTCTGTTATCATCAGACAAAAACCCAATAGCAACTTCCTTACACGCAGGCACGCCAGCTTTGTAGCAAATGTCAGCAATTACATCACGTACAAAATCATGACGAAACTTGAGTCCAACATCCTTAGCACAATGGAGCGCGTGATCACCGAAGATGTCCACAGATCTATTGCAGCTTAAGCACAAACCATTCTCAACAAACAAAGGGATGCCAAGACGATAGCAAATAACAACTCTGAATTGTCTTGGTCCAAGGCATTGATTAAGCCCACTAATTGGTACTGCCAATAGATAATTTTGTGTATGCTTAATACGGTTACACTGCCACAAAATTCAATCCCTTGCAGACATGGAAAATTATTGGGGATTTGATTCTTTACTGCATCAAATTAAGTAACTACCAGGAATATGCATTTTTTTCGAAAAGGCTTTATTTTTCTCTATTTAGTTTTACTTTAAAATTTAATTTAAAATTATTTTTTCTTACTATTAGCCTAATCGGCCAATTTGATTTTTATTTTTTAGAAAATAAAAGAGAGAAGTGAACCCTCACATGAAAATAGGTTTATAAAGAAGCTTAAACATCCGTGTTTTATAGGAGTTACAAACCAACCTTGTTGCACCCATCCGTTCAGGTAAGATTTGCTCATTATAATTCAAGTGTGGCTAATTTTTGCAGAATAATAACTTGGTGCCGCCTCGCGCATTTGCAAATGAATTTTGAGTATACAATCTGTACATTAGCTCTGAAAAGTGAACATTTGGATTCTATTTAGGATGATCGTGTATAAATAATCAAAAATGTTTTTCAATCAAATTTACAACAAAATTTAACTTGCAAATTAAGAAATAAAAGAAGTACCTATTTTAAAGCATTGACACGGGGGAAATATTTCTAGCCCATTTTCCTTTTTTGTTATATCTAAAGCCCACCAATAAGATGATAGATATCTAAAACCCGACCAGGGGGTGTGCCAACACCCAGCACCTAGGCTTTTAGTCTCTTATGAAACATGAAAACATTACCGAAGGATATGCTGCATGAATCATGGTATTATAACAATCACTGCTAACAAGAAAATAACCTCCCATAAAGTTGTACCAAGTTGAAGCAGTTGTTACAAGAAAACTATTGAAAAAAACAATTTAGTTACGCTATTTTGTCACTACTATACTCTATAACTGTGTTAATTAGTTGACTCCACCGTCTCATATTTTGTCACTCGGGAAAATGATCATAACGTTACTAGCAAATGTCTTTTTTTTCTTTACTATTATTATCTTTATCAACGCTCCTATGTATCATTTTCATTCTCAGTCCTTTTCGTTATTGGCCTACTGGCTCAAAGAAAAAAATACCAATATGTAAGCATATGCCAATGTCATATGGCATGAAGAACTAGAAATGAATGAGCAATGAGCATATACATATCACGGCCTGTGGATCTAAGTAGGAAGTAGGACGTGCCTTAGTCTGTATTAAGCCAGCCATCCTACCTTTTTTTATATTAGCAATACCTTATGAATGCTTTAGCCTTTATGGAGTGAAAGTACTTACGAAACTTTGGTCCTGTATTTTAAGATTCTGTTATATCGTGCGGTGCAATTTAGGTTTAACCATTTATTACGTGCTTTTAATCATATATTTTTCGTTCATCAGCAGCTTGACACTTGATTCATGCATACTTTTTTTGGTGGTCATTAAAAATTTTTTGCATCCCTTTTATGCCTATAAATTGATGACTTTTTCTTTGAAGCATAAATGGCCAACAAGTTGTGAGTTTTTGATTGTGTGCCGAAAATAATAAATTCGCACTGGTCGTTCATTTTACCAAGATTGATCCGGTAAATTTATATGGGATGGTGGAGTCAATTGATATACTAATAGAAGAGATGTAGGGTGAACATAGTCTTCTGTTTAAACCACAGTGCAGGCAGTTTCAGAAACTTCGATGATTTCATTAGCGATGTATTTTCGACGCTTTTGTATCGAAAAGATTGTGTGTATCATATGAGGTATAATTTATTTTGAAGGAAATTTTAGATTTCTGACTTGATTGTATTGAAAAAGTTGAAGTTTTTGTGAAACAAGTTTTTTCTTCTTCTTTTAAATCTACTGATTTTTCTTTGACAAGCATAAGGATATCTAACATCTAGATCCTCAAAATTTACATTATTTCGAGTTTTAGTAGTCAAAAAGTCAAAAATTTGTTTAATAAAAATCTCTTATAACCTGTTTGAAGTGCTTCTGCTTTTTCCAGAAATAAAAGTTAGAAGCATAATGTTTTTGCTTCACAAAAAATTAATTAATCTCTCTGCTTTCAAAAGGCCTTGTAAAGTTGTGTACCCAATCCAATTTCTAATTTTTCTGCTCCAGGAAGTTGGAAATCAACTTCTGGAATGACATCCAAACATATTATTACAAAAAGGATAACTTCTTGTATCTAACTCCTCGTATTAAATTTAGTGTTTGTTTTTCAAAGTTGCCATGAAAAAGAGAAGGTAAGAAATTAGTTTGTATCCGAAATAACATATAAGAAGAAAACAATCTCTCCTCGGGGAAACTCTCGAACTCTCTGGCAAAAAGTCAAGCGATTTTGACTTGGTCAAAATCCCCAATTTTCTCATCTCAATCTTATCTTTGATTTGCTTTAATCTTCAGTTCATGTGATCTTTATCCTATTTTTTTATTACAACTTTCAAAACCTTTATTAATTTGTCTTCTGACATTTATTTTGACTGCTCATTTTTTGGTTTTAACCTTTAAATCTTATCTTTCTTTCCTCTTTAATGGTGGCAGTTCCTTTGGAGTAATCACTTGCAGCTAGCAGTTGGTGTTATGGCGTTGGCGTTATCTTTTAGGTGGATATTCAGTTGGTGGTGTCAATTTCTCACAGTGGTTATCACAATATCAAGTAAGTTGAGTTTAATCAAAGATGATCTGATTGGACCTAGTTGTTATCCAGTTATATACAGCTACGGAGGAAGATCAATTCTTTGGTATCACAATTTACATTTACTGGTATTAAATTGGTTCCCCTCTGTTACTAAATGCATAAACACTTGGCTTATCTATATCCAATTTTATTCTAGTATTGACACCTCTTGTTTACCCTTTAAACATAGCATTCTTACTGGTATAAATAACACACATATCCACACTATGAATGATCACATACTAACAATGTCTCATCCACAACCTAATGTTTATCATCTCACTAATCAAATGGAATCTACTTCTATTGATGAACAACCAACTATGAGAAGGGTTATTGTACATTCTACTCATGCACTGGCTAGAGGTATGGCAGAATGGAAATTTGCAGCACTGGGGAAACTTTATGCAAATGGTGAATTACTTCCTAAAGCAGCAGAAAGGGATGCCAAAGCTGCTTGGACTCATCTCCAATCACCAGAAGGTAATTGGCGATTTATACTTATTGTCCTAGACCCAAACATGTATGCAATTAGGTTTGAGAACGAGGATGATCAAAATTAAATCATTTATGGAACTGCTTGGAACTTTTATATTAATTTGGTAGTGCTTCGAGCTTGGACAACGTCAAGGGATTACCATGATTTAGATTTCTCTTCTCAAATATTTAGAATGGAATTCAAACGCCTACTCCCAGAATTTTTGACAGAAAAAATGATAAGGATGTTTGCAGAAATAGTTGGCCAGGTCATTGATGTTGAAGTACCAAAATCTGGAACAAAATTTCGTGCTCTGGTAGAAATCTCACTCACAACTCCTCATTTGGAAGGAATTTTGACAGCATCCGGAGCAGGAGTGTCTCATTGGATATGATTTTTTTATGAAGGTCAACCCCGCAATATCTGTTCGAAGTGTTGGGTGATTGATCATGACTCTAATTTATGCTCAGATCGACGGAAAAATCGGATTGAAGCTGAAAGTCAACTAAGGGACTTTTTAGTTGACTTTGGTCAAGCTCTAAACATCCCTCAACAGTGGCGCCATCCTAGTGAAGAAATTCAACTATATCATCAACATCACCACCAATGACGTGACCTAGTATGTCCCATGCGTACTCGAGTTGCTTCTCCACCTCTTGACGGAATTCAATTATCATACTTCACAGCGACAGCTACACCTTCACATATTGAGGCCCACAGAGTACCATTACAACAACAATTTAGGACATGCAGTGAAACTGGGAGTTCAAGCTCATCTCAGCGTAAGCGCACTAAAATCGGTCTAGGTGATAAGAAGGATGATGAGACTACTGACATGGATGCCACCACTGAAAGACCACCAACAGTTTCTTGGGACCTAGCTCTACAAGTCCCTAATGCTAATTCTCTCACTACTGCTAGCAAATAGGTGATATTTGCTTACTCTGATTCTCTGTATACATCCATATTTCGATTTAAAAGTCAGTTGCTTTCTTTTTTCAACTTTTTTGTTAATATGAAAATATTTTCATGGAACTGCCAAGGATGCGGTAAACCAGCAAACAGAGACTATTTAAAGCATTGTCTTCAAAAATATAACCCAGATATTATTTTTTTGTCAGAGAGTAAAACCAAAACCCATAAGATGAATAT
This sequence comes from Papaver bracteatum, assembly GCA_023529315.1. NCBI lineage: Eukaryota > Viridiplantae > Streptophyta > Magnoliopsida > Ranunculales > Papaveraceae > Papaver > Papaver bracteatum. Next base: position 1,585,876 of record JAJJWX010003164.1, read on the forward strand.
TTATCTTCGCCATACTAATTATCCTAATTATTGGTGTGCCTCATCTGTTGTTCTCTCTGGTGGGATTGCTCTGGCCTGGAAAGATGGTTTTTATTTTGAAATTATGTATGCTACCAGACACATGGTTAATATTATTGTTAAATCTGGTCCTAAAAATCAAGAATGGTTGCTAACATGCATGTATGCTACTCATGAACATTATTTTAAACGCTCTCAATGGCGGTACTTCCATGACATGAGTAAACATGTAGATATCCCATGGGTTCTCCTTGGAGATTTGAATTTTACATTAACCGATTCTGAACCACTAGTCAACATGTAGATACGCATCACTTATTTGTTAGAGATTGCATTTATCAAACGGGTCTTCTAGATCTTAGGTCCTCGGGTGCTCAGTTCACTTGGTCCAATCACCGTCAAGGGGATGCACTCACTCAAGTTCGTCTTGACAGAGCTCTATGTAATGCACAATGGCTCACTTTATTTAATTCGTCTCAAGTGAAAAATCTGGTAGCCCATGACCCTGACCACTATCCCATTTTACTTGCTACAAGTGTTGTTGAGCTTAGGATTTTCACTAATTATAAATTCTATAAGTGCTGGTTTGCTCACCCAACTTGCAGACTTGTTATTCAATCTTCTTGGTAGAAAGATTACAGTGGCTCGCCATCATACCAATTGGTTCAAAAACTCAAAAATACCATAAATGGTCCGTTGTATTGGAAAAAGCATGACTTTGGTCATATAGAAACCAATATACAGAGAATCAAGCAACAAATTCAGCAATGTCAACAAAAATACAGCTCAGCAACCGGCTTAATACTCCCAAGACTTCATCAACAACTCCAGCATTGGCTTCAAATAGAGAGAGAATTTTGGCTGAAAAAATCTGGGCAATATCATCTTCAGTATGCAGACAGGAACACAAGTTATTTCCACTCATATGCCAACTTCCGCAAGAGGAGAAATCACATTAATTCTTTACAAGATAATTTGGGTTTGTGGCACAATAAGAAAGACAATATTGCTCAATTGCTTTGTTCTCAACTCAGCTCAGTTACTTGCACGACTCATCCTCCACGGAATCAGTAAATTCTATATCTAATTACCCCTTGCATTACAGATCAAGATAACATGCAGTTGATAGACATTCCATCAATGGAAGAGGTAAAAGAAGTACTATTCATGATGAAACCATCGACTGCACCTGGTAGTGATGGATTTCAAGTTGGGTTTTTTCAACAAACATGGTCAACAGTTGGAGATAGCTTAGTTTCGATGGTGCAACACTTCTTTAAATCGAAGAACATGTTAACAGAGATGAATGATACATACCAAGTTTTGATCCCCAAGATATCGGCCCCGACACAACCTGCAGATTTTTGTCCAATCAGCTTATGTAATATAACTTATAAGCTTATCTCCAAAATACTGGCAAGCCGGCTCAAACCATTACTTGACAAGATCATTTCACCTTCTCAAGTTGCTTACGTACCAGGAAGATATATTCAAGATAATCTGATAATATCACATGAATTAGTTCACTCAAAGAAGAAAACAAAAGACAAGCAAGGATGGGTGGGAATCAAACTCGACATGTCTAAAGCATTTGATCGAATTGAATGGGGATTCCTCAAGGATGTATTATTTCATCTCAGCTTCCATGAAGATTGGATATAGTCAATTGATCAATGTATTTCTATAACCACAATCTCTATCATATTGAATGGAGTTCCAGGTGAGCCCTTTAAACCAACCAGGGGTCTTCGTCAAGGCGATCCTCTCTCACCATATTTGCTTATATTGTGCATAGAAGATTTTTCCCGTATCTTACATAATACAGAATCACAGGGGAAGATACATGGCATTAAAGTTAAAATGTCTAGTCCAAGCATTAGCCATCTTTGTTTCGCGGATGACATTCTTCTCTTCCTTGTGAATATGCAATCTTTTTTAATAAAAATCTTCCAAAGTCGATATGCAACCAAAATGCTCAGATATTGCAGATGAGAACCATAGGTTTGAGGAGGAGTATCTGGGCTGCCTTTACTGATGTCTCTATGGGGTAAACTACTGCGGAGCAAATATTTTCCTTATCAAGACTTACTAACCTATACTCTAAATCCAGGAACTTCGTGGTGCTGACAAAGCATATATCTTGGACTACAACAATTAAAACAAATATCTATGTGGAAAGTGGGGGATGGTAAAGAAATCAACATCTGGAGACACCGACAAATTCCCAACTCAAAAAGCCCAATTTTAAAGCCAGAAGATTTGAATTTGAGTGATTATCAGAAGGTAGATGACCTTATTGATGAAGACAACCAAACTTGGAAAATGGATCTTCTTGAAAAATTGTTTTCTCCAGATCAGGTACGTCAAATTCGAATTATACTTATGGATCTGGCGATAAAAGACAAGCTAGTTTGGCTATTAACATCCACAGGGAATTTTACTACAAGATCAGCTTACAACAATCTGGTTACAACATCCTTATCTAATCGACCACATCAAAGGAAAATTCCAGCAACAGTTTGGTTAAAACTATGGAAATTAAAAATTCCATATAAACTCGTACACTTTCTTTGGAACCTACTTCACAACATTCTTCCGGTTCGAACAAGAATCTTTGGGCTGCACTCTCAGCAAGGAAAACTTTATCCATTGTGCTATAAGGATCTAGAGACGAGAACCCATTTATTTTTGCAATGCTCAGTCGCACGTTCAGTTTGGTCTGTTGTTGCTCCTCAGTTAATCAGCATGGCTAATGGGCACACCACAGTTACAGATTGGATTATTGATAGGTATATAAAAACACCTCTCTAAGTATTGATTGGTTATGCTTTCTTAGCTAGTTTTCGTGTAAAATTGTATTATTAGCTTTCTTTTAAATTTTATGGGAATTTTGGAGCTTATTCCCAAAAAGAACGAGAAATCATCCTATTTACCAAAGAGAGATGGAATTATCATTGCATCACCAAAGGTGCGTACTGCCATTGAAATAGGAAATCGAGTTCAGTTTGGAGAAGGAGGATGGGGTTACTCCGGTGGTTGTTTACAAAGGGATTTGTATTGTGCGTGTTGGTTTACTGAGAATGGCTTGAGGCACTCATGGGCTTAACATCAGCCCGGTTTACAGATATTGGGCTTAGAGACGCGCGTTATTTTAAGAACCATCTTTTGGAGACTACCCAAAAAAGTTGGGGGACTACCCATCAGTTTTTGTGGAGGATATTAGAAGTAATATTTGGTCACCCCTTATAATTTTTGTTTCTAATACCCTCTTTACCCTTGATGATAAACTTAGTTAGTGATTAATGATTAATTAAAAACTGATTAGTGATTAGTTAAAAACTGATTAGGGATTAGGGATTAGTGATTAGTGTTTTATAAGTTGGATTGTTTTGTTTTTAACATTTTTTTTTTGAGAGATAAGAAGAAGAAGGAAATAGGAAGAACAAGAGTATGATGTTTTGGGTACTCATGGATACTTCAAATTTAGTTAATGGTGCTTGAATTGGCCAAAACATTCCTAAAAATGAACAATTTACAAATTGATTTTCGTTTGGTTTACAAAGTTCGGCTACAACATTTGAAGAACAGGTTACCGAACTCATCTGCAAGTGTAGTTCGGTTAATGTTTCTAAAAAACACAGTAGCGAACTCAGATTTAATGGAATTTTTAGTTTCAGAGAACAGTTCGGTTAGGAATTTTTTTTACGACGTAACCGAACTAAAAGTTCGGCTGGGAAAAAAAAAATGAAAAAAGTTGCGACGTAACCGAACTCAATATATAGGTTTTCAGAGAAAAGTTCGGTTAGGAGAAAAAAATTGCGACGTAACCGAACTGAAGTTCGGTTAGGAAAAAAAAATTTGCGACGTAACCGAACTAAAGTTCGGTTAGGAAAAAAAATTTGCGACGTAACCGAACTTTTCTCTGAAAGAAAAAACTCCATTAAAAGTTGAGTTCGGCTAGTTCGACAAAGTTTTTCACATAATTCTTAACCGAACTTCTCTTTGTAACTTACATTTTCAACTCATTTTAATGATTACTTCTCATTTTTTCAACCAAAAACGAATGACAAGTAATGGGTTTGTTATAATTTTGATTTTGATTTTGTTTTGTTAATGATTTAAATTAAGCTATATATTGTGGTCGGTGGTGGTGGTGGCTCAAGGTGGTCGGTGGTGGTGGTGAGCGGCGGAGGTGATGGGAGGAGGTGGTTATATATATATAGGTGGTGGTGATGGGAGGAGGTGGTAATATATATATATAGGTTAAGGGTAGGTTAGTCATTTCCACATTTTAGGACACCCCTTATCATTTTAGGGTGGACATTTGTAGCACTGGGTAGTCCCCACCTTTTTTGGGTATTCCCCAAAAGATGGTTCTATTTTAAACCACGAATGAGTGGATTTCACATGTGCAGTTGGTTACTCAGAATTGGTGATTACTAGTGCTTCTGTCAAGGGTTTGTTTTTCGATAAGAGAAGGAGATGAGCCGGGTTGCTGTTATCGGCCGTGGTGATTGATGGTTGAGCTACAAATATGGAAGCTAAGGCGTTGATAGTCGATGAAAACTGGAGAAGCTCGAGTTGACTGTTGCATGGCAGTGATGACACGGAACTAAACTTGCTGGGGAGTGACGAATCAGTGGTACTGCCATTGATTCTCAAAGTTGATGGAAGGTAATGAGTATAGAATGGAGCTGAACTATCGGTTGCACGAGTTCAGTTCGTTTAAGATAAGCAAAGTCAGTTGAGACTTGAGAGTGGTGGCTGATGATTCTATGGCTGTTTCCGTTGGTTGGATGGTGATGTTGTTCATGGACTAGTGCAGTTCGACCTTAAATAGAGATCGAGTTCAACAGATACAATGAGAAAGAAGAGCTGTGAACTTTATTATTGGCAGTGACGATGAGAATGACTCGAGCAATGGAAGTTGATGCTCAGCTGAAGAGTGATAATTTCACTGGAGTGATGGTAGGTTGTTCTCAGTGGAGAACGAGTCGAGAAGTGGGTTTGTTGAATGCATGGTGGACAAGCACTGTAAGAAGATGATGGACGTGGTAAAATAGTGATTCATTGGCAGTGAAGATAAGAAAGTCTCGAGATGAACAATGGAACCGAGCTGTACAGGGAAAGCTGGAAAGGGAATCAAGACTGTTGCTGCCATCATTTGCAGTTGGTGTTGACAGTGGTGACGCGAAGAGAGCTCGAATGACAGTATATTAGCGACGAAGAGTAATATTGGCAGCGATGTTAGTGAGAGATTAATAAGAGTTGAACTGAGGAGATGGCTTGCTGCCACATCCGGTGAAGAAAAATAGAAAATGGTGTCTTGTCGCTGTTGGAGTTGGAAAGGGAAACTGTTGAGGACTCGAGCTGTGGACGCCTGAGTTTTGGTGGAATGGAACGGAAGTTGAGCTTGGCAGTGGTGGTGAGTATAACTAGCTAGTAACGAAAAAGAATGATTGATGGTGATGTTTTAATGAAAGCAACTCGAGGTTGGCTGCTGTTGGTGATTATTGGCAGTAGATTACGGATCATGATGAGAACTTCAGAAAAACTGTGATGATGAAGTCTAGACTAATGGGTTTCCAATAATGACAGTGATAACTCGAGTATGAGAAGACTTGCCGATTAATGGTGCAGTCGAGCTTGGAAATGGACAGAGAAGATTAATGGGACCGTGGTGTTGATGAAGATCGAGGAATGGTGCTGACGGATGGCAGAGAAGATGATGGAAGTGAAAGGGGAAGTTGCCATTAATGGCTGTAATGGTGATGTTAGAGAACGAGAAGATACCTGTGATCGATGGAAAGAGTTTGACGAAGAATAGGTTACTGAGGTTGGTTTGAAGCTAACGAAGGAGTCATTGAGCTTTGCTTTAGTGGGCTATGCATGCTGAGATGTGATGTATTACAGCTAGGCTACAAATGGGCTTGGCTTTTGCTGCGCCACCAAGGCTATGCTAAGAATTTCAATGACCAGCCTAGGCCCATTGGACTGTTTAGAGAATCACGAGCAAGACTTTGGCCGTGAGTAGGGGTGAGCAACGGACGGACGGTTGCGGATTAGGGGTCACCCGCAACCAAACCGTCAAAGTTGCGGATTTGGAAAATTGAACCGTGACCGGCCCAATCACCCGCGGATTTCACATCCGCGGATCAACGGATAATGACAGGTAGGTTGCGGATTAATCATGATTTAGAAGGAAATTTTTTTATGTTAGCACAAGGTAGAGGTGAGAATTTAGAGTGCAGTGGGAGCTCAAGTTGCTTCTGAAGGCTATTTTATACGTATGGGCTTGGCAAACATCATTGTTGCAATGTTATTCTATGAATACAGAGTTCTCACCAGAACTGTGAAAAATGTTGCGGTGCCGTGTCAATTCAATATGAGTACAATCGATAGTGAAAGAAAACTTGCATTTTATAAACATCAACACATCCAGTACATAGCATACTTGACTCGACCACTTTTACATAACGCACACACAAAACCTCTGAAACTAAGAACATACCAAAACGTAGCACAACTCATACAAGTAACATAACTAACAAGATGCGGACCACCCAACATCAGCAAGTTGTATGTGGGCTAAGCATATTTGATGGGCTTAGATTTATTTATAGGTTAAGCCTACGGTGCGGATGAATCCGCGGTTTTCAATACCCAACCGCACCCAAACCGCTAAAATGTGCGGATTTGAGAATCCCACCCGTGTCCGGCCCATACGTCTTGCGGTTTGGGTCAAATCCGCAATTTTGCGGACGGATGCGGGTGAAATCCGCGGTTCCTGTTAAAATGCTCACCCCTAGCCGTGAGTTGTCTATGGGATTTTGGCCAGAGTTTGGCAACCTTTTCGAACATGGCGTTATGCACGGGACATTAAGGAGGTGCACTATCCTATTTTTGCTAGGTTTTCTAGTTTCTTCAAGAGGAGGTGCACTTTCCAATTTTTGCTAGGTTTTCTAGTTTCTTAAAGAGGAGGTTACAAAACTCTATATATAGGGAACCGTAGGCACAATTTTATTATCTTGATATCTTCTTTTCACCGTTTTTCTCCCCCTTAGGGGGAGAAATATCTCTTTTCTATATTATTTTTATTGTAAGGATGAATTCAAAGTTCTAATTGTGAAGCTCAATTATTTGCAAGTTTGTTTCAAGTTTTAAATTGATTCATTGTGGATTGTTTTTACTATATCGAAGGTTTATGATTGGTTCTTAGATTGGTTTGGGTGCGCAACCAGATTAGTTTATTAATCATTCTAATGCTAGTATAGAGGTGAGTCGACCCGTAATTGTCTCTTATCTCCTACAAAAGTAGAAATCGCAAGACCTTACAGAGGGATTCTGTGGAGAAATTACGAGTAAAGACAACACCAGTAAGTGGACCGAACGTACTGAGTTTTACTGCTGGGATCAAACCTAAATTCACAAATCTTGATGCGTTCTGGGAATTATATCTTGTAGTCGAGCGCTTCCGTGTCAAGGTGGTTCTTTTGAATAGAATCCGGTAGTCGAGCGCTTCCGTATCCGGTGATACAAGTAGTTTTTGGGGATTGCTAAGCGTACCTGCTTTCCTACGGTTGGTGACAATTGAGTCTAATAAGAGATAAATGGGTACAATGTTGAGTTAACGGTTAGTAACTGCGAACGATTTCTTCAATATCTTTTTCTTTTTATCCTTCTTTTATATTTTCGCCGATTTAGATAACATAAAAATTGCATTACTCTTCGTGGGAACGATCTCTTACTACCTCTATATTATATTTAATTAGTAGGAAATATCTTTTTATTTTGTTGAGTAAACGACGCTCACCAATTATCAAATGGGATGATAAAACAAATGCTATCCAATTCCAGCAACATAACACCAAACATCTCATTGCATACATAATGTGGGCTATATGGAAACATAGATGTGATAGTGTCTTCAAGAATAATAACCCTAACCCACTTAGAATTATTAGCCATAATCTCTGTCTTGAAATTTTTCTCACTAATGATGTTTTGCAGAGACGACCTAATCTTGTATCTCATTGGAAACCACCACCAGAGGGTTACTTTAAAATTATTTTTGATGCCTAATATTACTATTGCTGGAATTGCTATTCTAATCCGAGATCAAGCAGGACGTTTCGTGGCAGCCATGGGACTCCTCCAACCTACCAGAAGCATAACTCAAGAAGAAGCGTGGGTTTCCTACATGTTATGCAATGGGAAAATCAACTTCAATATACCAAGGTAATATTCGAGAATGACAACTATCATGTAGTGAATCTCCTTTAAAACCACAACCTACATCCCCCCTGGAAAGATAGTATCATAAATAGATGTATAAAAGTGATGGATCAGAACCCTCACTGGTCTTGTTTGAATGTAAGGAATTGTAATCAAGTTGTTGATATAATGGCTAAATATGTAAGGAAAAATAATTTAGCCATGGTAAGGTGGTGGGTGTGTCCGCCAGAGTTCAAAACAGCTTTAGAAGTTGAATATGTAAAAATTAGTGTTTAATAAATAATAAATTTTCATTTTCAGCATTCTTCGTAGAAATTGCAACAATCTCACTAGCAGGCAATGTTGGAAAAACTAGGTTGCAATAGAAGATGAAATAACACAGGAAGAGATTGTTGTACTCCAAACTTTCAAGGCTCATACGATTTATTTTAGACAATTATTTCTACCCTCCCAATAATTTGGTGATTACAACATGTATGTGAAATAATGCCTTCAGGATACAATGAAAGCCGTACAACAACAATTGAATTCAAGGTTTGTACCCCTTGATCCAATCAAGAACACATGTAATTTTTTTTATTTTGATGATGCTTTAGAAGGAGAGAAAACAGAAAGGGTTTTTCTAATGATGTCTAAAACGAGTTTTGGGAGATGCTATTTATAAAGGTTTTCACATCTTTTCACCAACATGTTTCTCTACACCATCATATATCAATGGTGTCTGTTGGATAAGAAGATTCTGGATATGTCTGTAATGGTCGAAACAGTTACGTACTACCAAAAAAAATTCTTCCGGGGGCGTTACCCCCTAGAAACCTCCACGACCTGACCTGTCAGGTCGACCACAGCCTGGGGGGCTACGCCCCCTAGGACCCCTTTTAGATACCGCAGTTGAAAATATTCCAACAGGAAAACCCTGATTTCTATAACTTCTAGAATTTATAAATTGTGGTTTCTGTTATTACGATCTTATCACGCTGATATATTAGTATAATCATATTAGTTGACTCCACCATCTCATATATTTTTACGAGATCATTTGGGAATTTCATAACGCCACTAGAAAATATGTTTTCTTTCTCTTTGCTATCATTATTTTGATTAACAAAGCAATGTCTCATTTTTATTCTCATCTAATTGTTATAGGCCTATTCGCCTAAAGATAAACATAATATCACCAATTTGTGAGCATATAAGGGATACAATACAAATGTGACTACCAGTTTCAAATGGCATTATGAACTAAAAATATATGGCTACACATATCAGTGCATCCAATTCTAGGTGGGAAATAAGTCGCGATACAGTCTGTACTAAGCCCGCTCTAACTCATGGATGCTTTATGGAGTGAGTGTTCATAAAATTTTGATCATTTAATTATTTTACGATTTTGTTACCATACAGTGTAGTTTAGGTTTAATCATTTATTACTTGCTCTTAATCATAGATTGTTCATTCATCACCTACTTCACACTTAATTCTTGTTTATTTTTGATTTGTCATAATTATTTTGCATCTTTATATACCTATAAATTAGTGATTTTCTTCTGTTAAGACAAAAATGGCCGGCAAGATTGGATTTTTAATTGCTTTTCGAAAATATTACGTTTTCTCCTCATCATTTTTTCTTGTTTTTGTAAGAGTGATATAGAAAAATCAATTGAGATGGTGGAGTCAATTGATACATCCATTAATGATTTTTAACCCAGAAAACAACAAGAACCCTAATCATGATACTATCATGTTATCAACAACTTTCAAGCAACCAAACCAAGTTAAATCAAGCACGAAAACGCAGCAAAAAAATAGCTCTGATACCAATATCAAAGATTATACGATTAAGCGGAAGCGGGTATCGGTTCGTACCTTGAACTTGAGATACGATTAGCAAGAACAAACAGCAGCAACAGCAACAACAACAACGTTTCAACACGACGATCAGTAGGTACTACAATCTTCTAGGATGAGCATAGACTTGATTCACATGCTAAGAACTTAAAAACTTTTTCTCCTAATGGTAACTCTCTTTTAGGGTTAGAGTTACCACTTTTCTTATGGTAAACCTATGTGTGATATATGGTGGAATCACGTAACCCTTTACACTTATGCTAGAGATGTTTATATAGGTTCCAAACCCTAAGGAATATGGAACCCTACCGGGATTGCCACATACAATATGGGCGACCATATTCGGGTCCAACCCGAATATCTAACATCTCCCACTCGCACATAGTGTGTGTGGATTGTACTGGAAGAAATAAAAGTTCATATTAGTAAATAGCCCGTGCGACCGTCGAGGTACATGCAATTTGGGAGCTCTATACTAGCAGCTCAATATGAGTCAGCATAGGGACATCAACCCTTTAAAAATGTTTGTATCTCGTAGTATCCTAGGTCCATCAAAATCTCATTGGTCTAGACTACTATGATCCCTCGTAGATCTAGTCTAACCCTCATGCTAGCTTATTGTAAATGCATTCACACTTGTGTTGCAAATCCAGCAAGGCAACCCAAGTCATCGACTGTGAATATAAAAACATTCATGAGTTTGATGACCTTCCTTTCGCCCTATTTCCATGAAGTTTCAGAATCAACTGCTTTCCCAGATATGTACCCTTTAAGCCGAATCATCCATGGACACAAGACACATACTAAAGTAGCAATCATCTAATCTTTACTTAATAACAAAGTCAAAAGTCGTAAGGTTACCTGTGTATAATCTAATTATCACACGGACTCACATGGTGAGAAAAGCAGGGAACGATTTTCGCACCTCCGTAGTGGTCGCAAGCACGCATAATATGAAAATGCACTAGAGTGGAGTTTTACTTGACTAAAAAAGTATATGTCACAAACTCTTACACTCTACAAATCTTGACTTAGTCGCAACTCTTGCGCCTAATCCGAAATTTCTAACTACTCGCTTTTATCAAGCGCCGTGAAAGATATTTCTTATTTGGATATCCTTTAAGGTATGATGAATAGTAGGTACATTCATCATCGATCTTCACTATATATATCTCATCTTGGTATTTCCAAGGCGATGCATCATCTCATCTTTGCTCGCTCTCCTTAGCGCCAAAAGGTGACTTCTTATGTGAGTAATCCAGTCCATACCAGGTGACATATCAATCAAGTTTCGACATAATGCATTCTATATGCACCAATGTCAGCGTGTATATCCATGCCCATAAGTAAATAATCAATCATAAAAATGAACCATTATCAAATTGTTTGATTATTAATAAATATCCATAAAAGATATGCATCTACGATCATCATGTCTTAGAAAAATAAATAATTAAATAAAGAGACATCCATTACCACCTACGTAAACCTAACGCCCTAACATGAGACATAAAAACATCTCTTGGTATATGTTTAGTAAGGGGATCAACTATCATCAACTCTGTAGGAATGTACTCCAAAACTATTTCTTTCTTCGCAAGAGCAGCTCTAATAAAACAACACCTCCTATCAATGTGCTTAGTCTTTCCGTGGTACTTTGGGTCATTTGCATAAGCAATAATTGATGTGCTATCAGTGTGAATTTTTACCGCATCAGTAGCGTGAATGACAAATTCAAAACTCTCAAAGAACCTCCTTAACCAATTAGATTCTTGTATTGCAGCTTGACAAGATACAAACTCAGATTCCATTGAAGACATAGCGACGATTGACTGTTTCTTACTACTCCATGTGATAGCCCCGCCATTTAGCAAGAATGGAAATCCTGATGTGCATTTTTGCTCACCAATTTCTCCATTCCAGTTAGCATCACAATAACCACTGAGACGTAGATCTGAACCCTTGTAGCACAACATGAGATCGCTCGTCCCTTTGAGATACCTTAGTATGCTCTTGACCGCTTTCCAGTTCTCAAAACCAGGATTCGACTGGTACCGACTAACTAATCCAATATCATAGCATATGTCAGGCCGAGTATACATCATAGCATACATCAGTCTCCCAACTGCATTGGAATAGGGTACCTGCGATATCCTGTATTTCTCTTCAGGGGTATTAGGGCACATCTCAAGGCTTAAGTTCTGACCTTTAGCAACTGGTGTGTCTATGGGCTTGCAATCTTTCATGTGAAATCGCTCAAGAACCCATTTAATGTACGTCTCTTGTGACATACCCAAAAGTCTCTTTGAACGATCTCTAAGGATCTTAATCCCGAGCACATAGCTTGCTTCTCCCATGTCCTTCATCTCAAAAGTTGAGGACAACCACTCTTTTGTGGCGACGAAAATCTCCATCTTACTTCCAGCTATAAGGATATCATCAACATATAAGGACAAGATAAGGAAACCTTTATCGGACCGTTTAACTTTCACATAATGGTCTTCTTCTATCATCGTAAACCCATTGGAAACAATGTCTCGATCAAATTTTAAATACCATTGTCTAGATGATTGTTTTAGGCCATAAATAGATTTTTGGAGCTTGCAAACTTTGCGCTCTTGATCTTTAATCACGAAGCCCTCTGGTTTCTCCATGTAAATTTCCTCATCTAGTTCTCCATTGAGAAATGAAGTTTTAACATCCATTTGATGAAGTTCCAGATCCATATGTGCGACAATAGCAAGCATAAGGCATATCGAGGCAATTATCACCACAGGGGAGAAAGTTTCCTCGTAGTAAACACCCTCCTGTTTGGTGTAACCTTTCGCCACATGGCGATCCCTATATTTTTCATCTAAACCATCCGTATTGCGTTTGACTTTGAAAACCCATTTGTTTCCAATAGCCTTGCGCCCTTCTGGGAGGTCAACATATTGCCACACACCATTTATCCTCATTGATTCTATCTCTTCTTCCTGTGCAATAATCCATTTTTCCCTTTTAGGAGATGACAAAGCCTTTTTAAAATTCTTAGGCTCTGCGTCATCATGTGAACAAATCATGAAACTTTCCCCCTCAATCTGAAAACGACGACGAGGTACTTTTCCACGTTCACTTCTCCTAGATTGGGGATCCTAATTTGATGGAGCCAATCCATTATCAAGTGGAACACTCTCACTTTCCCTAGGAGAACGAGGAATTTCTTCGTTATTCTCAACTAGATGAACTGGTGTGTCTTCCATTGACTCTTCCACCTCAAAGAGGCTAAGATCTCCCCCTACCTCGTTCCTTCTAGGAAAATCCTGTTCTAGGAAATCTACATCACGTGACTCAATCTCAGTTACACTTCCATCAGAATGTTCACCAATGAACATATGGCCTTTCGAGTGATTAGAATATCTAATAAAGATACACTTTTTCGCTCGAGGTCCCAACTTCCCATACCGGTGAGAATTGTTGTGTACATAAGCAGCTGAACCCCATGGCCGCAAATTACCTAATTCGGGTTTTCTGCCGGTTCATAATTCATATGGGGTGGAAGGCACTAACTTCGAATGCACACGATTAAGGACATAGGAAGTAGTCAGTAACGCATCTCCCCAAAAAGAAATAGGAATATGAGCTTGTGCCATCATTGACCTAACCATGTCTAACAAAGTACGATTCCTTCTCTCTGCTACACCATTTTGTTGCAAAGTACCAGGAATAGTCAATTGTCTTAGGATCCATTTTTCCTCACAATACCCTTTGAATAGGTCAGATAGATACTCGCGTCCACGGTCAGTTTTGAGAGCCTTAATGCTCTTATTTAGTTGATTTTCCACTTCGCATACATAGCGTCTAAAGTAGTCCAATGCTTCTGACTTGTGGGATATCAAGTAAATATGACCATATCGCGTAAAGTCATCTATGAAAGTGATGAAATAAGAGGCTCCATGTCTTGCCTTAACATTCATTGGGCCACATATATCAGAATGAATTAATTGCAAAGGCTCAGAGGCCCTTATAGCTGTCCCAAACGGTTTTCTAATGGCTTTACCTGCAAGACAATGTTCGCAGGTAGGCAAGGAGACTTTAGCGATGGGGCCTAAAATACCTTCTCTAGCTAACCTAGTCATCCTTTCTTGCCTTATATGACCTAATCTAGCATGCCAAATCACAGAATCATTATTAACATCTGAGGAAGACGCAACTAATGAAATAGATTTATTAACATCAAAAGAACTAGAATTGTCAATATCCGAAACCATAAAACCATCCGACATAAAACCAAAACCATAAAACTCAGTTTCCAAGCAAATCTTAACAGAATTACCTTCAAAAAGAAAACTAAAACCTAGACGCAACATACTATTAACTGAAACTAAATTTCGTCGAATATCTGGAGCATAAAGTACATCATGGAGGATTATCGTGCGCCCTTGTCGCAGATTTAGCATATAGGTACCGATGCGAAGTACTTCTATGCTAGTTGTGTTCCCCACATAAACTCTCATGCTCCCAGCAGGAACTCGACGATAATATAGGAACCCATCTCGGTCCCTCGCTACATGGTCGGTTGCTCCCGAATCTACAACCCACAAATGAGGAGAATGAGCAACTAATGCTTGACTAGAAACAAAACATTCATAGCGAGGAATAGATTCAGAAATTACCTTATTTGGATCAGTGCATTCACGAGCAAAGTGTCCTTTCTTATCACAGTTAAAGCATTTCATCTCTGCTTTGTCTTTCTTACAAGCACGCTTGCCTCTTTTGCGCTTAGGAGCGTTAGTAGTGGATGACCTAGATCTATCATGAGGATTCTTAGCTAAAGAACCCTTACCCCTCTTGCGCTTAGACCCATTGGTCTTATGCGAAGCAGATTCAGCAGCAAAAACAGAACTGTCAGTCTTAGCAGCTTCCAAGCGCTCGACTTCTAGTTCCACATGACGAGAAATATCCTCAAAAGTACAGACATTATCATTATGTGTCATGTTTTGCTTCATCTGCTCCCAAGAGTTAGGTAACGAAAGAATAACATCTTATACATGTTGTTCATCTGTCAAGTGATGACCTGCAGCCTCAAGTTCACGTATCATTGACGACATTGTCCTCAAATGTTGCTTCATTGTAACATTCGGCTTCTTTTGACAAGTGTCAAACTTCATAGTCAAAGCGCGCAACTTAGCCACAGAGGTAACTCCAAATTTCTGCCTGATTGCCTCTAGCATGTCATGAGAAAACTGGTGGTTCTCAAACTCCCCAATGAGATCATTGTGCATTGAGCTAAGGATCATATGACGAGCACTGCGATCCTTCTTAATCCATTCCTGGTAAGCCTCGAGGTTGCGACGGTGTTGAACCGTCGTCCCCTCCTTGACATGAAATAGTAATTTACTGTTCATACTAGCATGGGTTTTCAAGGACAAATTTTGTTTTCGACCATGCCGGTATGAACAGTAACCCGTACTATTCATATCCCCCAATTAATTCCCATATCCCCTAATTAATTGTTCTTCAATAATTTATGTAAAGTAAAAATAAAAGTTGTAGTGGGGATCTACGAAGTTTGAGGGAAGTTGTTAGTTTCGAAAAATTGGGTAATTTTTGGGTAAGCAAATAAGGATCACGCAAAATTTGGACTGAAATATCGTCAGAATACTCATTTATTTTAATAGCTTCTACACATGACAAATACCGACATTTTTTTCATTCTAATTTTTGATACTTTAATTTTGGAATGATTGGGATGAAGATGTACGAATAATATCATACACATATAGTAACTATTTGTGCTAATCCTAAAAACATTACTAAGAACTAATAAAAAATATGTTGGACTCGGCCTAACCAGAAGATACACTAGAGGCCAACTATATTGCCTCTAGAGGCAACAATTAAATACCATGTTACCCCTTTTCCCTTTTTTGATAAATTTTATTAGAATACGATTTATAGGTGATTTTGGTAGCGTTTAGGGTTCACCATGTTAGTATATAATGTTGCAATAAGTGCCGTTATGGCACGGGTTATTTCTGGAATTTTGGTGATATATATGGCTAATTTTATTATGTTTGCGTAGACATTATTTTGGCTTGAAACAAAAGAGAGAACTCTCTCAGAATTGAATGATTAAAAGGATGGGAAAAAAATTACATCAGCCGTAAGCAATGTCGTTACGACACGTGGTTTCTTTCAGCATAATGGTTTGAATACAACATAAAACAATATCAAATACCACCAATCTTTGGAGATAGACTAAAAAAATCATTATTTTAGGGAAAAATAAAATAATTTACTCGACATTTTTATCAGAAATTATTACTTTAATTAAATACAAGTGTAACCGAATTTATAATTATTTGGATGATAAATATCTTACATTTTCCTAACTATAACTTCTCATGGGAAAAATAAGTCTTACAATAATTTGTAGTATTTATTTAAATTATTATAATAAAAAATTATTCCGACTCATGCCGTGTCGTTACGGCACGGGCTATTTCTAGTCATTGAACAAATAAGGAAGTTTTTGCAACTGAACCATACAAAGGACATATTACGGGGTACACAACATTATAAGGAGAAAATAATTAAACCATCATGGGAGTATATTCAATCATATTGGATAATTTATAATGATACTTCTTCCAGGCTGGCAGACTGCTACTGATCGCAACATCACTTCAGCCAACAACAAACCTGTTTGCACCCAGAAATATTTCCAGGCACTAAACACGATGATTTTTGTAGTGTTGAGGAAAACATGGTTAAATACACGAAACAAGCATATAGAAAAGAGACACAGGTTTAACGTAGTTCGGCATGGTTTGCCTACGTCCACGGGCGAATCCCCTTAGGGAATGATTTTACTGATAATAGAATTACATTTCTCTTTTTCTTTATATGCTAGCATCTCCATTTTTTCCTCTCCCTATCAGAATTACATTTCTCTATATTTATACAATTCTGAACTAGCTCTTACCCTCATTAAGAGGTAAACATAAATTTGTATTTATTTCCTCATGGAATTAATGTTGCATGAAACCTCCTGGATTTAATTGTGCATGAAACCTCCTGAAATTAATTCTGCATGAAACCTCCCAGAATTAATACTGCATGCATTAATTCTGCATATAACTCCCTGCATGCCTATTGACTTGCCTTGCATGCCTCCATGTATTGATTTGCGGACCTCCCGTGTATTTTATACATGGTACAAACATCGCCCCCTCTTAACCTCCAACTTGTTGGGGGTTAATAATTTTATTTTTCCTTCACGTCGATCGTCGATGACGTAACTCGCCAGTCGCCCCCAAGCGTGATTAGAGACATTACAAATCCGCCCCCAATTGTGATAACCTGCAATAAAATTTTCTCACGTGCTAGGCGAGACTTTTTTTCCACGTGGTGGACTTGTGATGCTCGATAGCTAGTCGAGTCTTGAGTAGAATGTATTGTGTGCTTGCGGCTGGGACAAGGGTTTTTTCTCGCAACGTAACAAAGCTAGAGCTTGCTGCTCGGGCAGGCTGGTTATTGCTTGTGTTGAGTACGAGTCTTTGGACCAATATCGGGTATTGGGCTCGTGGTTGAGACGAGACTTTATGCTTGACAAGGTGCAAGTATTTCATACTTACGTGCAAGACGAGATTTTATGCTTGCGATAAAAGCAAGACTTATGTGCTCACGTGCAAGGTGAGGCTTTAGGTGCTTGCGAAGTGATGCAAGGCTATTGAAGGGTCTAAGAAATCCTCATCTCCACGAACCTCGAACTCGATCATGTTGTTATCCACGGACCTCGAAAACGATCATGTTGCTGCTCCAAGTGCACATAAAAGTTTCTCGAACACATAAATGTTTGCTCTCATGTTCTTCGCTGATTTTTGCATGGAATTTCGTGCAAATTTCTTTCGCACCACTCTCAATGATAAAACACGATTCTTTCACTCGATTCCCCTTAGTCGGCGCCAATGTTTGCACCCAAAAATATTTCCAGGCACTAAACACGATGATTTTTGTAGTGTTGAGGAAAACATGGTTAAATACACGAAACAAGCATAAAGAAAAGAGACACAGGTTTAACGTGGTTCGGCATGGTTTGCCTACCTCCACGGGCGAATCCCCTTAGGGAATGATTTTACTGATAATAGAATTACATTGCTCTTTTTCTGTATATGCTAGCCTCTCCATTTTTTCCTCCCCCTATCAGAATTATATTTCTCTATATTTATACAATTCTGAACTAGCTCTTACCCTCATTATGAGGTAAACATAAATTTGTATTTATTTACTCATGGAATTAATGTTGCATGAAACCTCCTGGATTTAATTATGCATGAAACCTCCTGAAATTAATTCTGCATGAAACCACCCAGAATTAATACTGCATGCATTAATTCTGCATATACTCCCTGCATGCCTATTGACTTGCCTTGCATGCCTCCTATCATTAATATACCCTGCATGCCTCCTTGTATTGATTTACGGACCTCCCGTGTATTTTATACACGGTACAAACAAACCACACCATGCAAAACCAATTACTTCCAGCACATGTGCATACAAAAATGGATCGAATCGTGCAGAACTTCTTTTGGGGACACGATAAGACAACCAGAAAACTTCACCCGATTGGTTGGCAGAAGATGGCTAGACCAAAATTGTCTGGAGGAAATGGCATACGAAGAAGTAAAGAACATAACCAAGCCTTAATTTTGAAAAAAGTATGGCAGGTACATGGTGATGAAAACTCAATCTGGGAAACGATGAGGAGGGAGAAATATCTTCACAACAAACCACTACTTTCAACACCCATTCAAAAACCAAAAAAAATCAGCCAATCCGCTATGGAAAAGTTTAACTAACCTAGCTATTTTTTTGCAGGATAATTGGGTATCAAAAATTGGAGATGGCCGCAACACATCAATACTCCACAACTGGATCCTTCACCAAACCACTAAACTCATACATCCACCTTTACCTGATATCCGGGTATCAACATTCATCGACGATACAACAAATACCTGGAATCACGGTCTACTCTATACCATTTTCAACACAACCACCACCCACCACATAATAAACATCAATCTACCTAGGGATCCAACTCCAGACATCATCATTTGGCCATACTCCAACAACGGTGAATACACTACCAAAACTGGTTACCAAACTCTCATCTCAAACCTACCCAACAAAAACCAAATCCAACAGACACCTCAACACCCCGATCAAAACCAAACTGCAACAACCATCTTGAACACCACACTTCCACCAACACCCATCATCAACTCAGCCACCACATCAACTACCCAAGCACAACCAACAACACAACCTCCTTTCAAAACCATTTGGAACTTGAAATGCCCCCCTAAAATCAGGCTTTTCTTATGGAAAGCTACCTAGAAGATCTACCGACTTTCTACACTCTAGAAAAAAGACACATAACGAACACAAACCTTTGTCCGGTATGCAATATTGAAGTAGAGACCACAAACCATCTCCTTTTCCGTTGCCACAGATCCAATCAGGTATGGAAACATATCATAAACCAAAACACCCTGGAAAACCAAAACCCATTCCCAAATAACCAAATACCGACAACCATCAACCAAACCCTAGAACCAAATATACCACATCCTACAAAGACCTTGTTCGCCTTTACAATGTGGCATATCTGGTTGGCAAGAAATGAGACAGTTTATCGACACCAACAACAATCACCGATTCATAACTCAAATCATAAAGGTAATATGTGACGAATATATCTGGGCACAAACACTTGATCCCAATTCTACCACACATGGAGAGCAGACGGCAACACAACAAACGCAGGCAACAACGAAAACTATAATGGTAGGATGGGACCACCACCGGAAGATTGGATAAAAATCAACACCGATGGAGCAGCAAAAGGATACCCAGGAACAGCATGAGCGGGAGTAATCTGCAGGAATCACAAAGGAGAAATACTACTTGCGATGGCAACATCATTAGGAGTAACAACGTCGACGGAGCGGAAACATGGGGACTTCTACTGGGTACAAGAATTGTCGTCCAACAACAGTGTCCCAAAGTATGGTTCGAAATGGATTCCAAGACAGTGATACTATTAAAAGATCAGGCTTCCATCAACCAAGCTTGGTACCTAAAAGTATGCTAGCAGAAATAAACTCCCTCATGCAAAACATCTCATATACAGTACTTCGACACAACTACAGGGAGGCGAACCAGGCGGCAGATAAACTTGCAAACAAGGCGGTGGCATATCAGACGCAGAACCGCACGGAGCAACATACAAAGGTCTGGAAAAATGTATGCCCACCATTTCTTGCACGCATCACACATGCGGATACCTTGGGAACAAAATTCCCAAGGAATGTAACAACTTCTTGATTTAATAAATCGTTCTACCGTTCAAAAAATAAAATAAAAAGGGAAATAATGTATGGGGATATGCTTTTATTCTCTACTCAGTAGATCAAAAGGAATTTATGCACATTTCAGCGGAGTTAGACTGGGCATTTTAGACATTCATGCGGAAGCCAAAACTTTATTGAAAGCAATTAAATG
The DNA here is from genome assembly GCA_023529315.1 of Papaver bracteatum. Taxonomy (NCBI): domain Eukaryota; kingdom Viridiplantae; phylum Streptophyta; class Magnoliopsida; order Ranunculales; family Papaveraceae; genus Papaver; species Papaver bracteatum. Next base: position 1,606,531 of record JAJJWX010003164.1, read on the forward strand.
GCTTGATGAAACATCTTATCGAGTATTTCAATAGTAACGTATTGCAAACTCCTATCAGATTCAGTAAACATCATAAGAGCGAATATAGATTGGCTAGCGGAAAATACCATAAAATAAACTAGTCATGTATTAATAGGAGAGCTTCCACAAGCATAAGTAGATATACAAACAAAAATCACAACACAACCCCAAATATTGCGGCAAAAAAAGTGAGGATCAGAAGTCTTCAACATATGTCAACCCACATGCACCAACGCATTCGAAATTCACCGGATGATCGGTACTTAAAATATGAAAAATGTTACTAGGGGCATCCTTCATAGTATTTTAACCTGGTTTAATTGGGGGCCTTCCACATTAAATGGGGGTCAGGCACTAGAAGACAAAACAGGTCTCCCAATAGCAATTTGGGTCACCCCTTATAAAAAAACTTTCTAAATGGCTAAAATGCCTCTAAGTGATTAGTATTAAGATTTAATTAAGTTGATTAGTGTGATAATTTTGTTTAGATAAAAATCAGGTTTTGGGATTAAAATTTGGGAAATTTTAGTTTTGGGTTTTTTTGAGTTTTGAGAGGAAAAACTAGGGTTTGCGAAAATGAAGATCCGACTACTCAAAATGAATGAACCAATCCTCAAAATGAAGAACCCGGAGCTCAAAACAATCATGTTAACTTGATATACTCTTCAAATTTTCTGAATGGTGCTCCAAGTGGTCGATTCATGGTCACTATGGAGTCGGGTGTTGTATATGCCAACGACCCTAAAGAGTCGTCAGTCTGTTGACACACATGGCGACGATTCTAACCTGCAACTTTTAATGGTGATGAAAAATCGTCAAGTTGGTGTGTTAAACAATGACGACTGTTTATAATGTTCACCTAGAGTCGTTAGTTGATTCGTTTAATACCCAGACGACTCTCGAATCCAAACTCTCTGTATAATGTTCCCTTAGAGTCGTTAATCAATAACAAAGGGTCGTCATCTTCAACCTTTAACACTAACGACTCTATTCTAGGGCAGAAATTTTTGAAGTAGCAGAAATAGGGTCGTCATCTTCAACCTAATACCCTAACGATTTTTCATAGAATCCGCATGCATATCAAAAGTCGTTAGGGATTTTTATTTACAGACTAATGACCCTAACTCTCTAACTGATACGTTTCAGTGACCAAACTCATTTTCATTATCAAAACACAACAAAAAATCGAAAATAAGGTGGGTTTAAGTTCACATACATTCTACTTGGAGCCATAGCTTTCTAGTTGAAGAAGAAAAAAAATTCTACAAAATACTCGTTAATGGTGGTGGTGGAGAAGAAAACAGGGAAGAGAGGAAGATGAAGAAGAATAGAAGCTTAATTAAGTTTTTCTTTGGGCTGGTGTTGTTTTTGCTCCTTCGTGTGCTTGTTGTTTTCCTTTTTCTTTTTTCTTTCCTGTACCTTTGGTGTCACTCTTAGTGACATCTTTGTTTTTTAATTAAATTTGCCCTTTCCCCGTCAAAAATAAAAAAAGAATAGAAGCTTAATTAAGGTTTCTAATTAAGGTTAACTGATTTTTATTTTTTAGTTTTAGATAAGGATAAAATAATATTTTTATAGTTGGATTAATAGACCCCTGATAATTTTGGGGTGCAAATAAAATTTGATGGCCCCCTATTAAATCAGGCATTAACCTCCACCAATAATGGTAGATTGGATGAGGCACTTGTCGAGATAAAACTATTTAGGAAAACATATTTAACTTCTCGGTGATATATTCTATAACTATATCAGTTGCTCCACCATCTCATATCTTTTTACTGGGTCACCTGGAAAAATGATCATAAACCTACTAGCATTATATTTTTTTTCCCTTATTATTATTACTATTCTGATTAATGCAGCAATGCATCATTTTCATTCTCACCTTATTGTTATCGGCCTATTGACTTAAAGAAAATCTCACAATTTGTAAGCATACAAGGGATATAATATATATGTGACCACTACTGTCAAAATGGCATGGTGAACCAGAAATACATGACTATGTATATATATCACCGCATCAAGATTAAGTGGGCAATAACGGTGAGTGAGTGATGACGTGGCAGGAAAAAGGCGATTTTTCAGATCTAGATTTTTATGAAAATTTCCTCATGAAATCGGCATCTTCTTCTCCAGCAATCGATCCAAAGAGAAGCTCGACTCATGTTGCTGCGGAATCAAGCTTGATTGCATCTAATTTCCCATCTTTGGTTGATTCTTATGGTGCTAAGGAAATTCTAAATCCTAAAAATGGTGAAAATCAAAAGGGGGTTATTAAGGATTTGGATCATAACAAGAATTTATCAAACCCAAGATTTCAATCTGCTTCAGATGTGGGTTTGGGTAAGATTGAAAAAGGTTCAAATCTTAACAACACGAAAATGATTCAAGAAGACGTAGCTAATCCCAATCAAGATTGGAGAGATTTATTCACCATGCCTAGGGTTGCATCTCCTGTCACTCCATTGAAGTTCACACCACCGGTGGAGATTAACGGGAAATCTACTGTGGCTGTTCAATCTGATTCTTCTTCAGCAGGGATGAAAAGAAGCGAAAATTTAGTGGTTGGATTCTTTGTGGGGAAAAGGCCATCCTTTGCAGCAGTTCAATTAGCAGTGAACAAGCGGTGGAATTTCAAAAAGGAGGTAAGTATTAAGTTATATGAAGATTGTGCTTTCATTTTTGAATTCAAGGATGTGGATGACCGTAAGTTAGTGCTTCATACTGGATCTTTCATCATCTCAAATAAGCTTTTCACTTTGAGACCATGGTCACATTTACTTGAAAAAGGTATTTCAGAGGTGAAATTAATACCAATTTGGGTAATGATATATGGGGTTCCACTACATATGTGGGATGAAGAGGGATTAGGAATGATTTCTAGCTACTTAGGAAAACCCCTATTTGCAGATGAATGTACCACCTTTCGTAATAGGTTAGCATTTGCAAGAGTATGTATAGAAATTGATGTAGATTTTGCTTATCCAGAAAGCATACCTCTGCTGATAGACGGTAAGTTTTCCTTTGAGCTCCCAGTAGAGTATCAATGGAAGCCGTCAAAATGTGATGTGTGTAAAATTTTTGGTCACTATGCAAAGTCTTGCGGAGAGAAAAAGAATCCAAGGTGGACAACAAAGAAGGTGAGCCGGACAGCTGAGCCACAGGTTAATGAAGTAGTAAAGAAAAACATTAGCGATAAGAATGCAGGACCTAATCATGGCAGGCCAACAGAGCCTGAGGTTAATGGAGTAGTAATGAAAAACATTACCAATAAGAATGCAGGACCTATTCAGGTACCTAAAAATATGAATGGTATTAATGGAAAGGAGCATGATATTAGTGAATTTGTCGAAGTCTCTCTCAATGATGGAAGTGAAGCTCTGGATGCAGGGAATGAAGAGGTTTCACTTGAGAATGATGCAATGGAACCTATTGAATCTCATTCACAGAGGCCCAAGAAATCAGAAGTACACTTGAATGCAAATAAACATGTTAAACCTACAGAAGAAGCTTCACATGGGAGGGAAAAGAAGACTACAGAGCATGAAAAGTCTGCAGAGAATCCAGAGATACATGCTTCAAAATACTTTTTTGCAGAGGCGGATACAACAAGGAAGATACAAACTTCAACAAAAAATATCAGAAAAGGGAGTGGCAATGGAGCTGTAGAGTTGCTGGCTACACCTCCAGAATGGACCTACGTAAGAAGAAAAAAGAAGAATAAGGGAAATAAAGATGGTAAACTAAAGCCAAAGCAAGTTTCCATTTGTGATTTGAACCCCGATGACTGGATAGGCACATATTTGGGAACGTAAAACTCCTCAGATGCTAGAGTTGAAGAAGCAAGAATAGAAGAAGAGGACCATGATACTAAATCTATTTTAGTGACAAATGATTTTTCAACTCCAATTTCGTCTGCTGATTTGATTCATAAGGAGAACCCGGAGGTTGTTCTCCCATTGCAAATGGACTTGAGTCGAGTTACAATACGAAAAAAGAAGAAAAAAAATCTTGTAGGAAAGGATGCCAAAATAGACTCCAATGTTGTTTCTGCTATTACTGAGGCCGAAATAGATGCCAAAATCGCTTTTAACAAGTTATTGGGTATCTCTCACCATCCTATGGAGAGATCTATATGTAGAAATATATTGGAGAGTCATGCTAAATCAAATATGGAAATTCCTTTGATCGAGGATACTGATGGTATGGGAGATTTCGACTCCGATTCTGACTATGGAGAGCAAATTGAGGCAGTCAAATGCTCGTTTCAAGATGAAAATGTAGATTTTGAAGAGTGATTGTGAGTTTCTTTTTGCTGTTTTTAGGCAGTTCTGGGTAGAGCTTGTGTGTTGACCTTCTTGTTTGGAGGTTGTTTGTTACTCCTCAGTGAGTTTGTGTTTTCTTTTCCTTTTTCTTTTTTGTAACTTTGGTGTCACTCTTGGTGACATCTTTGTTTTTTTTAATTAAATTTGCCCTTTCGTGTCAAAAAAAAGATTAAGTGGGCAACAGGCCGTGCCACCTTCTGTTTCAAGCCCACTCTACCTTAGAATGCTTTTTGTGTTGGTGTTGAGTTTATAAAACTTCGGTCCTTTATTTTACGGTTTTGTTATCATGCAGTGTAACTTAGGTTAATCATCTATTTCTTGCTTTTAATCATACATTTTTCTTTCATCATCCACTTGACACTTAATTCATGTATTATTTATTGGCATAGATATTTTGCATCCATTTTATTTTATAAATCAGTAAAAAGATTTCTTTAAGACAAAATTGGCTAACAACGTGCAGAATTTTAATTATTTTCAGAAAAATAATACATTTTCTCTTATTTATCCTGACTTCTAGGATTTATCTAGTAAAAATATTTGAGATGGTGGAGTCAACTGATATAATAACTAACGAGATGTACGCTTAATTTGGTTTTCTATTTAAACCACGGACTTAGTTGTTTAACAAATTTCGATAAATTCAGAATCTTTGTATTTTCAATGTTTCTTTAAGAAAATAGTATTTACCATGTTTGAATTACTAGAATTCATTTTTGTGATACATGAAAATTGTAACGGTGGTAAGTATATGATTGTGATTGTGTTTTCAGTGTTTACATATTGGGAAGTTATTTTTCGACTTCTAAAAATTAGAGAAAACAAAAAGTTAAGCTTTTAGAATCCAAACATGTTCTCCTAGCAGACCAAGAAAATGAAAAGTTGTCGCGTCTGTGTCACCTTAAAAAAAGTAGTTTGTAACCGAAATAACGGAAAAGAATAGTCCAATATAACATTCTAAGTAGCGGGAAAAATTGATTCGTCAGAAATGAAAATTTTAAAGATTCTTCACAGAAACTGCAATAATGTCACCAGTAGACAATCCCTAATTTCTATAACTTCAAGAAATCATAAATTGGGGATTTTTGGAAATCGCCGATTCTATACAATGGCAACCAAAGAACCACAACTTAAATAGTTCACCGATTACTTAGATAATCTCAAAAATTACGAGAGATCTGGTGTTCCAATTGGTGAAGGAGCTGATTCTAATTATGGATTTGATATGGGAAGGATGAATCGGTTGATGGAAAGACTTGGAAATCCTCAATCAAGATTTAAGGTTTGAGTAACAAATTGTCTATTACATGTTTGATAAATGTTTTGAATGAAAAAGAAAATTAACTCAAAAAATATGGTGCCACATAGTTTATGTATTCACTATTGGGTTAAAGTCTCCTTACAGTCTATGGTGAAAACTGAAATTTTACCTAAAGAAATCTACAAGGTTCTTCCGGATTTTCAAATCGGAGTTGAGCTCTGAGGATCGGGCGACGAACTCAGCTTTTATTTTTTCAACGTTCTTCCGTATTTCCTTCGATCTACAATTATTTCAGGTGAAATTTGGTAGCGTTCAAATGATTGGTGGTGTAATCTACCCTTCCTCTTGATCCGTGCTTACTTTTCAAATTTTATTTTCAATTTTTTCGGTCCTTCAAGATGAATTTTGAGGTTAATGATGATGTATTTAAGGTTCATCATTCGATTGTTGATTTATCAAAAACCCCTGAAATTCACCCTGCAATTAATTTGGTTGATGATCAAGAGATTGATAGATATGAATCTTGGAAATATTCTCTGATTGGGAGGCTAGATTTTCTTCGTATTAAATTTCCAAAAGCATCTACTATATTGAGAAGTCAATGGAGTTTAAAGGGTAAATGCCAATTGATTCCTTTTGGCAAAGGTTTTTTTACAATCAAGCTAGATAATGAAGAAGATAAAAGCTATATCAAACAGGGTAACTGGGAAGTCTTAGATCAGGTTTTAAGAGTTAGGAATTGGATTCCAAACTTCAGATCAGAAAATCAACGAACCTCTAAAGCTATGGTTTGGGTTCAGTTTCCTGGATTAAGTTTAGAATACTGGGATGAACAAACATTGTTCAAGATCAGTATAGCCATTGGTAATCCTATCAAGGTTGATGCAGCTACTTTGAACTATCAGAGTGGTTATTATGCTAAAGTCCTCATTGAAATTGACTTAGATAAAACCATTCCTAATAAAGTATGGATTTTTACAAGATATTGAGTTTTTTCTCAAGGGGTGACTCTAACAAATTTACCAAAATTTTGTCATAAATGCAAAATTGTTGGACATCAAATTTCTGAATGTAGAATGAATCAGCATACTACTGCAACAAATGATCATAAGGCTTCTAATTACATACCAAAAAAATCTACACCAGAGGATACTTCTACTCCAAAGTTGGTACCTCAGTCCTCTCCGATTCCAAGTTTTACTCATGTTTCAAGTCCAACTTCTAACACCACACAGGGTAAATCTTCAGCAAATACAAATGGGGGAAATACTTTCATTGAAGTCACAAGAGGGGTTTCTAATCAAGGTATAACTCCTAGCTCTAATCTTACTATTCAAATTAATAATAATCAATATGAAGTTTTACAAGATAATGACAGTGAATATTCTGAGCCCGAAGATGGTGAAATTAAAGAGGTTAGTAGTTCAAGCTTATTAAAATTTGGTTCAATATCACAACCAGTTACTATTTTGCAAAAAGAAAAGGTTATAAGTGTGCTCCTGAAAATACTGAAAATAATAAAATTACTGGGAATAAAAAACCTCCTAAAAAACCTTCAGTTGTTACAAGAAAGGCTAGTATAGAAAGTATGAAGAATTTGGTTGATAAAGGGAGTTCACCTCCTTCTCCTCAATCTCCCTTTAAATTAAAGTTGTTTTCTGGAATCTTAGAGTCCTTAAGAGACAAAAGGCCAAGGATAAATTATATTCTTTAGTTAAAACTAATAATCCAACTCTGGTATGGGTTGTGGAACCAAAAATTAAAGTTCAAAAATATGGAATAAAGTTACATGGTATGCACCATAAAATTATTCATAATTCAAAGGAAAGCAATAAAGGAAATATTTGGTTGTTTTGGAATTGTTCTATTCAAGCACCTAATGTAATTCAATCTTCTAGTCAATGTATTACTGTAGAGGTTGGTGGAGTTTTGGTTACTGGTATGCATGCTAACTCTTATACTGTGAACAGAAAAGAACTGTGGAAGGATTTATATGATATTAGCTTGATTGATAAACCTTGGCTTCTAATTGGTGATTTTAACTCTGTGCTAAATGCTGAAGAGAAAAAAGTAGGTAGGAGTCCTTTAAATTCTGCAATGAATGATTTTAAGGATTGTGTGGATTCTTGTGGTCTAATTCAGGCTCCAAAAAAGGGTTTAGAATTTTCTTGGAGTAATGGCAGAGATGGAAATAAAAGAATTCATTGCAACTTGGATAGATCTCTATTTAATTTGAAATGGCTTGACACTTTTAGTGGATGGAATTATCATGTAGTTGCAAGGGGAATCTCTGATCATAGCCCTCTTATTGGTTCTGACACTATTATTGCAAGATCTCTAAATACTCCTTTCAGGTTCCAACAAATGTGGCTTACTCATCCTTCCTTCTTACAAGTGGTCACTGATTCATGGAATGAATATTTAGTTTGTAATCATATTTTTGTTTTCATGAACAAGCTAAAAAGACTTAAAAAAATCCTCAAATCTTGGAACTGGGAGATATTTGGCAATGTTCAAGAAAATCTCAAAAAAGCTGAAGATAAGGTTATGGAAGAAACTATAAATTCTGATGCTGATCCTGCCAATATATCTTTACTGAATAATTTGGTTACTGCTAGAGGTTTGTATGAACTAGCTACTAATAACTACAATACCTTTTTGAGAGATAAATCCAGAATGAATTGGATTAAAGATGGTGATGTGAATTCTAAATTATTTCATACTAGTATAAAAATGAGACAAGCTCAGAACACTATTTCTGAATTGGAGGATGATTCAGGGAATATTATTACTACTCAGCATGGTATTTATGAAACTCTCATTGATTATTTTAAAAAGAAATTTGAATATCAACCAGTCCAGATTAATGATTCCATTTTTGATGTTGTTCCTCAACTTATTTCTGATGCTGATAATATTTTCTTGGAGGAGTGTCCAAATGAAGAAGACATAAAGAAAGCAGTTTTTAACTTGAATGTTGATAGTGCTCCGGGTCCTGATGGATACACTGGAATCTTTTATAGAGCAGCTTGGTAGATTATCAAAATCAACTTAATTGATGTTGTCCAATTCTTCTGGAGAAACAATACTATTCCAAGTGGTATGAATTCAAATTTTCTTGTTCTAATTCCTAAAGTTAAAGGAGCTAAAACTGCTAAGTGCTTTAGACCAATTGGTCTTAGTAATTTTTGTTTTAATATTATCACTAAGATGATTACTGAGATTAAATAGTTATCTTCCAAATCTTATATCTCAACAGAAATATGCTTTTATCAAAAATAGAAATATTCATGAACAAATATTATTAGCTTCTAAATTAGTGAATGAGATGTCAACAGCTAGAAGAGGAGGTAATGTTGGCCTCAAACTTGATATTTCACAAGCTTATGACACTATGAGCTAGGATTTCATATACAGAGCTTTAAAGAAGTATGGGTTTTTAGCTAAATTTTGTTACTGGATTATGATTCTTCTTCAATCTACTAAACTGTCTATTATGCTCAATGGAGGACCAATTGGTTTTTTTGGTATTGGTAGAGGGCTTAAACATGGTGATTCTCTTTCCCCAATTCTATTTATTCTTGCTCAAGATGTTTTTAGTAGGAAAATTCATCAATTTGTGATGGAAAAGAAAATTCTTCCAATGGTTATAAGAAATGGCATTCACCCTACACATCTAATGTTTGCTGATGACATTTTCTTGCTTTGCAATAGAGGAAAAAAAAAGTATTGAAAATTTGAAAGCTATCCTTCTGGAATACCAAGCTGCTTCTGGTCAAACTTTTAATGCTACAAAATGCAAATACTTTGTGGATGGTACTTCTTATACAAGGAGAAGACAGGTTGCCGAACACTTCCAAATGGATCTTTCTTCTTTTCCTGACAAGTACCTGTGAGTCTTTCTAGCTCAAGGTAAAATGAAATATATACATATCTGGTATCTGGTTGATTAAATGCATCTTAGGATAGCTTCCTGGAGTGGAAAATTATTAAATTTCCAAGATAGACTCACTTTAGTTAAACATGTGCTAAGAAGTATCCCTATTTACAATTTATCTATCTATAAATGGCCTAGAAAAGTTATAGAAGCTTGTGAGAAAATAATTAGGAATTATCTTTGGTCCGGAAATACTGAGGATAGAAAATATATTACCTTAAAGTGGGACTATGTTTGTACTCCTAAATATGAAGGAGGCCTTGACATCAGAAAATTAGTAGATGTGAACAAAACTCTCTTAATGAAATTACTGTGGAAGATTCTCAACAGTCAGGATGAGTGGGCCAAATTATTCCTTGCCAAATACAAGGACAAAAATGGAAATTGGATAACATATTACAGAAAATCTTCAGTGTGGATGGTATTAAATGGGTCATTCCTGATATTTTTGAAAATACAAGATGGCTTATAGGTACTGGTGAAAAAGTTTCTCTGTGGTATGATAAATGGATTTTTGATGATCCAATATGTAAATTGTTTCCTAATCATCCATATATTGAAATGCATCCTTATTTGAAAGTGCAAGACTTAATTGTTGATAACCAGTGGTGCTTCCATGAAGACTTTCTTCAATTCTTTAATATTGATCAATTACCTGTAAGGAAAGAAGGTGAAGATTTACTTATCTGGTGCAATAGCCACTCTAGAAGATTTACTGTTTCTGATGCTATTCACAAAATTAGAGTTCACCAACCTAAAAAGCATTGGTACTGTAAAATATGGAACTCAGCTGTGCTTCCTTTAACTTCTGCAAATGTCTGGAAGATTGTAAGAAATGTTTGTGCTTCAGAAGAAAATCTTAAAAAAAGAGGATTCAATTTTGCTTCTAGATGCTATAACTGTCATAATGGTGAAGATAGTATAGAGCACATCTTGTGGAATTATGAATTCAGCTCCAACTTGTGGATTTGGCTATCAGGTATATTCTCATTTCCTAAACCAAAATATTTTGAAGATATTTTGAAAATACATAAGGATTCTAGTCCTGTAGTGAAAGAACTATGGATTATTATCTCCTATATTGCTATGGTTGAATTATGGTTCCTAAGGAATGCTATATATTATGATGATGAGAGGCATGTTTTAGCTAAACTGCAGTTAATAATTGTTAGAAAAGTTCATGAAAGTGAAATTAGGTTGAAAGGTGTTATGTGGGGAACTGATAAGGAAACCTCAATTCTACAATTCTTTAACATCCAAAACAGGAAAGTGAGAAGAACTAGGATTATTGAAATCTTTTTTCAACTTCCAAATGAGAATGAGCTATTGCTATGTTGTGATGGTGCTGCAAGAGGTAATCCATGAAATGCAGGTTATGGTTTTGTGATCAGGGATCAGGGATCATTTGGGAGCTTTCATTTTTGCAGAATCTGGTGGTTTGGGGATAACTACTAACTATGTTGCAGAATTCTTTTCCTGTATCAAGGATTTAGAATGGGCAGTTGAGAATCATCACTTTCAGTTAATTCTGCAGTCTGATTCAATTATGTGCATTAAAGCCCTGCAGCATAACAAGATCCCATGGTTTCTTCTAGATAGATGGCAAAGAATCAAGGCCAGTATTCATTCAATCACCTTCAAGCATGCTTACAGAGAAATCAACTTCTCTGCTGATCACTTTGCCAAAAAGGGTTCTCATTTGCAGAAGGTGCAGATCTTAAGGTTTCAGGACAGGCCAAGCAACTTGCTCAGTATGGAATCTCCAGAGCTACCTTATTACAGATTTGTTTAATTTAGCTTTCCTTTCTTTGGTTTTTGTTTTGCTCCTCTTTTGCTTACTTTTGGATTTTGATTATAAGTTTAACTCTTTTATTCTTCAAAAAAAAAACTGAAATTTTACAGTGAACCTAGCATCTTTTTAGAAGATAAGGAGACAGTACTAATTGATTCTGATTGCTAGTACTCTGTTTAATTGTTGGTCAGAAGATAGTAGTGTCTTTCAAAACATTTCTAGTTTGGACTACCAAGGCACATTCATTTCTCCATGGATCACGAACTTATCTAGTTGTATATGTGTTTGATAGATAGCTAGCTAGTGGGATAGACTTAGGTGATTAAACGTACAAGTCATGTTATTTTTAGTTCACCGTGTGGTAACATGAAAAAGAAAGCAAGAAAATGATAATGGAAAATTTAGTTCACCGTGTGGTTGCTTTTCATTCCAAAAAAATTGATCCTAATTATTTATCTTCTTCATGTTCATGGAGAACACGATTAATGAGATTTAATCTAAATATAAATCTCCTGCTAGATTTGTAATTTTGTTTTGAAGTATTTAGAGAACTAATGGAGCCCAATCCCACTAGCGAATATGTCAATAGGACAAGTATTTGAACTAATGGAGCCCAATCCCATATTTCCCCTTGATTTCCATATGGGCGTTTTTTAATCTCTTTGATTTATCAAAGATCTTAATCAACAAATCTAATCGCGGTCGTGGTGGATGGGAAACGAAGTAAACGCAATAAGCTGATATGTTATTATTTCTATTCACCCCCATATTGACTCTGGGTAAACTCAATTTTACCAAAGTCAGCTTTCCTCCAATCACTTTTAGCTTTCCTTATAACAAAAATCTTTATACTTTGGTTTTTTTTTGTTATTTCGATCTTTTCACGATGCTATATTCTGTAATTTTATTATTTTACTCCACCATCTCATATATTTTTACGAGATCATTTGGGAATATGATCATATCGGCACTCACAAATGTTTTTTCTTTCTCTTTGCTACTATTATTTTGATTAACAAAGCATGTCTCTATTGTAAACTAGAAATAGGAAGAAGGAGACATAAAATAAATGGGAAGAAGAGAGAGAAAAATCTTATTAATGTGTGTATAAAATACAAAGCTTAAGCCTCTATTTATATAGATAGATGACTTGGTGACCAAGATGTGTAAACCCTAATCTTAGACACGAAGGGCATCTTAGCAAATAAACTTGGTTTATAACACTCCCCCTGATGACCATTGTGGCTAATTCATTACAAACATATCGGGAAAACTCAAAAGAGAAAAACCTGAAATTGCGTAAGCATGTAAAGACTCGGACAGTGTTAGACAAGCATATGTTGCCTCGTTAAAACCTTGACAAGGAAAAACCTAGTGGGACAAAACCTTGACGAAGGAAAAAGAGTACAACTTGATAAAGTCCGGTGAATGCACATTAATTTTATGATGACGCTCCCCCTGATGAGTACTTCAGTAAATTCTTGGATTGCAAATCTTTGAGTCGAGGCTTCCCAATTTCAGTGAACGAATTTCTTGAATGCTCTAAGATATTTGTTTTGATGAAGTCTTCTTTTGTGTTAGTCTTCTAATAGTATTGTACTCGAATCCTCAAGATTCTCCAAATGCATTGAGAACTTGTTTCTTGGTTTGCTATCTTCGGAGAAGATTTGCATATGTAGTTGATGTAGTTTCTTCAACAAGGTTCCAATATGTAGTTACAGTACCAAAGGTGAACAAAATTTTTGATCATACCTTATATGGATCAAAATGATATCCAAATTCCTAGGAGATGTTTATGTTGATGTGGTATTAAAAAAAAAGATCTAGTTAATGGTGGGAGGCCACCAAATAACCGAAATCGATATAACTCCCCCTTGGATGACCACCCTGTTGAATTTAATTGCCTCACTAAAACCTTTCCTTTAAAAACCCAATGGGAAAAAATATATGGACGAAGGGAAAAAAGCACAAATATCAACATTTTGAAAGAAAATTAAACGTAATGAGATGTTGCCTCGTTAAAACCTTGTCAGAAAAACCACATGGGACAAAACCTGAAACGAAGGAAAAAGAGTACAACTTTTGACGATTTATGGATGCTAACTCAACTATATGAGTATTACAGAAAAACGAGCATCAAAATAATAACTCTAGTCTATATCAAAGACGAGTTTAAGCTAGCATAATTCTAACTGCAGATTTAAGAAAGGAAGAAAGAAAGAAAATATAATCTATGCTGCTAAAGCGTGGATTTTGGTGTTTTTAAGGACTCTTCAAGAGACCTATAAAGTTGATATCTTCAACTGATTAATCCGGATTATTGGTTTTGTACCAAATTTCTAAAAACACTTAAAGGATTGTTAACCCTGATAATTGAGTCAAGTGGCTGTCAGAATATAATTTGAATCCTACAAGGATTACAAATACGAATATAGTCTCTGGATGCATATGAGTCATTAAAAGACTACCGCGCCATATGTATCATATAAAGAGAACAATTATTAAACCAATCCTGGGGTTTGATAAAAAATAAAACCCTCAAATCGTTTTTACAACGAAAACATTTCTCATATAAAGACGCAATATAACTACACCAACCTCAAATTAATAGGCTTAGAATGTTTAAGGTGTTAAGTTTGGATCCAAAATTGCATCAATCGAGAAGTTAATCCAACCTAACTTGGATTGTATGCCAACCAATCACATATGTCGATATTTCCCTATAGAGGGGTTAACAACCACCATCTTTTATTATTTCAGTAGCTACTGTAAATTAATGTTCGACAATGTTAACTAACTATGATCCCACACAATTCTCAAGTATATGCGTATCTTGAAAAATTCACAGAAATACTGGTACCAGCACCCGAGGGCATTATAATCTTCCCATCTTCCAGTGAGAAAATATGAACTATGAGAATGTGGATATTTTTTTGATAGACTCTATTGAAGTACTATATGTAGCTTACTCTAAAATGCTACTTCTTGCTATATGTGATTGGATTTTCCTTTCAAGAGGAAAAAGCTTATATAAAAAGCTAGATGAGATATTTTCACGCCTAGTAGACATCCTTTTTCTATTTGATCAAAATGGAAGAGAAACGTCTAGTAATGTATAGTCTCCCCCTGATTATGGCGGAAATATAATCATCTCATATACGAAAACAAGTTCGCATAGTATTCTCCGATTAATTCGAGACATATACTTATTATAAAATATGTCTTTCGACATTAAAAAAATGTTATCTTAATAGATATACATATTTACCATCAACCATGGATTACTTTTGGAACACAAACAAAAAATAAAATAAAACGATGTGTCAAAACCAAAAGCATTGAAGAAATGCAAACAAATCTCTGATAACTTCGTTACCTCAAGGGCCAACGATATGAAATTATGGAAACTTTCTTTATCAAAAGAAAATTAATATATGATCAATAGTCACTACAAGGACTAATAATATTGGCAAACAAGCCAGGTGCGCACCCATTGATCTTTTATGTCCTACCTTTTCCAACATCAAGTTGAACATGGTCTCAATTTTGGAGATTTGTATTAGGAAGAAGAAAATTTGCACAACATCCCTCAGGAATTTAGAAATTGGTGTTTGCAATTGGCTTATACTGTAATAACAATATCAAATCCATGTATGTTCGACGGATAAAATCAAATCTAATTAGTTTAAATGATTCTTTTGAGAAAAATAAAGAAATCATTATCGCTATTGTTTGTAGAGAAAAATCTTCTTTTTGGTGATGCAGATTTTTTTGAAGGAATAGAAATCAATAACCAAAATTGGCTAGAATTTTTTTAGAAAGCCAATTTTTACATCTCATTAAGGAGAATTGACGGGGAAAAACCACATCAATTGGTCTTTACAATTAACAAAATTGTATCGACAAATTAAAAATATATATTGTCGTTTTCAATATCGCATAATCAGCTGATGGATGGTTTCTTACAAAAAATAAAAAAATAAAAAATAGAAACCATTAATTACATGATCTTCGTCTAATGGACGAAGATACCAATTAAATTGGACGTAGGTTTTTCAACCATGCATGTAAATAACTATCGTGAAGGAAATCAAATTGCAATAATAATACCCAAAAAAAACCTCGGTGATTACAGTTTCATTAGGGGAATAGAAACTGTAAACCATCTTACGATGGATTTTTTTATTTCTTTTCTTTCATTCTCTATGAAAATATCAGAGAATAATTGATTTGATTAAAATTGATCATCTGAATCCTTTAAAAATAAACCATATCACTTTATGATTAGTCAATGGACTTGGACTTCAGTTGCACCGGAAAATAAAAATCGAGAATAAACACAACCATATTCTCATTGTGGGTGCAAGATATACTCCCTTCGTTGGAGCAAAATACTCCATAATGTCTATTTAAACAGAGAGGTATCATTCGCTTTTACCAATAATATAATAAAGGAGATAACAAAATAAAATAAAAAAATTCAATAATGAAGCACGAACAACGGTATAAGATGCGAAAAGAAAAACAATAAATTTTATTGTGTGAGTTACGTTGTGTATGTGTTTCCCTTCGTCCTTGCTAGTATTAATGTCTCGTCTCATGCGACTTTTGTTGATCCAATTCCACACAAACTTTTACATACCATCTGTCGTACGAACATCAAATCAAATATACGAATATATTAATGAAAAACAAGATATAAGCAAACGGAAAAATATAAAGTGGATCAATCTTAAAGTATAAAATATCTTAAGAACAAAAAGTTAAGATCCTTCTTCAATGGAAGTTTGACAAGTCAAATCCAACTACGGATTTGCAATCACTTTTTCTTTTCTTAAATTCTTCGTATTATCGTCTCTTAGCTTCGATTTAGCTCAGCGTGAGCGTGCTGATGACGTATTGTAAACTAGAAAAGGGGAGAAGGAGAGATACAATAAAGTTATGTTATTTTTAGTTCACCGTGTGGTAACATGAAAGAGAAAGCAAGAAAATGATAATGGAAAATTTAGTTCACCGTGTGGTTGCTTTTCATTCCAAAAAAATTGATCCTAATTATTTATCTTCTTCATGTTCATGGAGAACACGATTAATGAGATTTAATCTAAATATAAATCTCCTACTAGATTTGTAATTTTGTTTTGAAGTATTTAGAGAACTAATGGAGCCCAATACCACTAGTGAATCTGTCAATAGGACAAGTATTTGACCTAATGGAGCCCAATCCCATATTTCCCCTTGATGGAAATATGGGCGTTTTCTAATCTCTCTGATTTATCAAAGATCTTAATCAAAAAATCTAATCGCGGTCCTGGTGGATGGGAAACGAAGTAAACGCAATAAGCTGATATGTTATTATTTCTATTCACCCCCATATTGACTCTGGGTAAACTCAATTTTACCAAAGTCATCTTTCCTCCAATCACTTTTAGCTTTCCTTATAACAAAAATCTTTATACTTTGGGGTTTTTTGTTATTTCGATCTTTTCACGCTGCTATATTCTGTAATTTTATTAGTTTACTCCACCATCTCATATCTTTTTACGAGGTCATTTGGGAATATGATCATATCGGCACTCACAAATGTGTTTTCTTTCTCTTTGCTACTATTATTTTGATTAACAAAGCATGTCTCTATTGTAAACTATAAAAAGGGAGAAGGAGACAAAAAATAAAGGGGAATAAGAGAGAGAGAAATCTTATTAATGTGTGTATAAAATACAAAGCTTAAGCCTCTATTTATATAGATAGATGACTTGGTGACCAAGATGTGCAAACCCTAATCTTAGACACGGAGGGCATCTTAGTAAATAAACTTGTTTTATAACAGTCTCATTTTTATTCTCACCTTTTTTTTCTTCCTTATTTTGAAGCATATTCTCACCTTATTGTTATGGGCTTCTTCGCTTAAAGAAAAAAAGATCACCAATTTGTAAGCATATAAGGGATACAATACAAATGTGACTACCGGTTTCAAATGGCATGATGAACTAAAAATATATGACTACACATACAATGTAATTTAGGTTTAATCATTTATTACTTTCTCTTAATCATAGATTGTTCATTCATCAGTTACTTGACACTTTTTTTAATAGGAAACAAGATACATTAACAACTTAAATTAAACTAGATTTTACATAAGAGGAGTATTTCATGAAATCTCCAAACTCGTGAGCGGCGACTCGATCCGCTGACCTCCTATTTGAGAGTCTGGCTCATGGGCAACTGGTTTAACCCCTGATGGTTCAGTTACTTGACACTTAATTCTTGTTTATTTTTGATTCGTCATAGTTATTTTGCATCTTTATATATCTATAAATTAGTGATTTTCTTCTGTTAAGCCAAAATGGCCAACAAGATTGGGTTTTTAATTGCTTTACGAAAATATTACATTTTCTCCTAGTCGTTCTTTTTTGTAAGAGTGACCTAGAAAAATTAATTGGGATGATGGAGTCAATTGATATGATAACAGAAGATATCTATGAATAATATAGTTTTCTATTTTCTATAGGCGTCTTGGTTTGTTGCACTATTTGATGAATTCCTTAGATACACATTCTTGATTATTATCTTGTAACAAAAATAATTGTAATTTATCAAAATTTTATTAGTGGTAACTATATGTTTGTAATTTATTTATTTATTTTTGAAACAAAGAAAGAAAGATCCACGATATTATTAAACAAGAACTTCTCTGGGGTAAGATATCCCCATTGAATCATTCATTACAATTACGTTTAGGAAATATGGACAAGTATGTTCCCAGATATTGGTGTAAATGTTGTTGTTGTTGTTATTTCCTGCTTGTAGTATTGTTTCTGTGCTGCCTAATTTGCAAGTCCATCTTCCACCTGGTTCCTCTCTTTGTGTGTGTGTGTGTAATTACATATTGTCCTATTTGATGTACATGGTTGCATATCTCGTGTAGCATGGATTGAATGATCCAAGGGTCTTGTGATGTTTCCTTCATAAGTAGCATCAACAAAGTTGTTAAGTCTGTTTCAAAATGAATTGGATTCCACCCTTAGTAATTGTCATTCAAGTAGCTAGAAGGAAAGCCCATATTTCCACTACTAGAGCTGTTGTTTTCCCAATTGGTGCTGCCACTGCCATGAACCAATCCTTGTGAATTTCTGGTGGACCTCCCGGCTTTCCCTTACTTGATCCATTTGTGTATTAATTTTTAGCCTATCTAGAGGTGGTGTGTTCTACTTAACCCAAATAATTGTATTGTTCCCCCTCATGTGGTGTGGAGACTGTTGTTGTCGGTACTCTATTTGGGTGTGGAAGTTATTATGAATGGCCCATTTGAATTCTTGACCGTGAAGTAGGAATATGTGGAAGTTTTGTTTTGGGGTCTAGATGATGTTGTTGTCAACCTTCACATTTCTCGCGAGCCAAATATTCCATATGATGAAACAACACATCATAAATTATTCTTCCTTCCAGATAACTTTTAAAAAGTCAGAACCAAATATTCCATATGATGAAACAACACATCGTAAATTATTCTTCCTTGCAGATAAATTTTAAAAAGTCATTAAAGTTTGTTGGTGTCGTCATATATAGGGGATGATGTTGGGTGTCCTCTTCTTTGTTGCCGATTGGTTTTCTAATTCAGATTTTGTTGTTGTTGTTGACAGATAGTATCCGGTACCGGATGTGGTGGGATAGTAAGGCCAATGAAGGGGTTGTGTTTTCCAGTATCGGTATTGTAATGTATACACAAGATTTTTCATGTTTCTTTGGCTTTTGGGAAGTCAAAGAGGCAATGTTGGACTGTATCCAGTTGAAGATTACATATAGAGCATATGTATGTGTTGGTGATATTCATATAATGTAGAACTACAAAGGTATATAGTCCATCATGACCGACTTTCCAGAGGAAAAGTCTGATTTTTTGGGTACAGTCGTCTCTTCAAATTCTCTTGTAGTTTTGATCATCGATTGCATGACTGGTTGGATGGTGCGTATTGTTATCCACTCTTGGATGTATACTGTCCATTTTTGGTGTATGGACAAATTGGTTTGTATGGGATTAGAGGATTGGGTATGTGTATGGATCTGATCAAATCGTTAATATTGGGTGGAAATAGCTGGTCCAAAATATTGAATTTCCAATTAAATGAGTGAGGCTCAATTAATGTACTGACCAGATTATTGCCTGTCTCCCAATGTTAACGTATTTGCATGCATGGGGATCCAGTTCTCCTTAATTGTAGTTGAGTTTCCATCTCCTATTTGAATTGCATAGTTTTCCTGCATAAAATGAGCAATTTTAAATAAATTCTTCCAAGCCGGGCTTGCCGCGATGGGAGGTACATGTTGGTATTCTTTTTAAGATTGACTTTTGTTGCATGTACTTGGTTTGGTACATGTTGTTTCATATAGTATATGGGTTAACGTGTATCTGCCAAATCCTCTTACCGAGCAGAGAGAAATTGTGTTTTCTTGAGTTCCTTATCCCTAGGCCTCCTTAAACCAATGATAGATTGAGATTCTTTTTTCCAATCACATGTAGTTTCTTTGTAATTTTATCGTGTCCCCAAAAGAAGTTCTGTGAAATCTTGTCTACTTTCTGGTGGATATCTACTGGTAACAGTTGAGTTTGCATGACATGGTTGACTATTGGAAGTAGTCTTGAGTTGATGAGAATCCATCTTCCCTCCTGATTGAGACATTTCTCCATCCATCCTTTCACCTTTCTTTCAAGTCTTTGTAATAGTTGAGCAAAGTTGGAGATGAGTTTGTCTCTTGTTTAAACTCCACACCCAAGTATTTAGATAATTTTCGGGTGGTTGGAATATTGAAATTTCTTGTTAGCCAAACTTTGATGCTTTGGGACATATTCAGATGATGTATGATGATTGATTTTTGTATGTTGATTATCTGTCCTGCTGAAGTGGAATACGTGTGCAGAATTTTATTGAGGTTATCACACATTGTCTGGTCAGTTGAGCAGGTAATGAGCATGTCATCCGCATACATCAAGTGGATAATGGGTGGTGCTTTTGAGGATATGTTCAAACATTTCAGTTTTCGTCCATTCTCCAAAATAGCAAGATTGGTGGACAATGTCTCAGAACACATAATAAAAATATATGGAGATTTCGGGTATCCTTGTCGGAGACCCCTGTTTGGCTGAATATATCCATGTGGAGTTCCATTCACATTGATAGAGTAATTTACTGAGGTTATACACAACATCAGGTAGTCCACAAATTTGTCAGGAAATCCCAAAGTCGATCTTAAGAGTTTTTTTACAAAACCCCCATTCCAGGCTATCGTAAGCCTTCTTAATATCTAGCTTCAAAGCTATTATTGGGTTCTTTGTTGGAGATTTGGACCTAATGTGTTTGAAAATCTCAGCCGCGATCGTTATGTTATCATGGATGGCTCTATTTGGTACAAAATCACTTTGGTATGGACTGATCATAAACCATAGTATCGGTCTTATCTATCCACCAACAGTTTGGATATTATTTTATATACTACATTATATAATCCAATGGGTCTATACTCATTAGGGTTGGTAGCATTTTTAGTTTTTGGAATGAGCGTAATGTTGGTGTGGTCGAACTGTGTTGCTAGTTCTACCTTGTCAAAAAACTTGGCCACTAGATCTATGATTTGAGTATTAGTGGTATCCCAAAAAACATAAAAAAACTTACTTGTGTACCCAACTGGTCCTGGAGCTTTCTCTAACCCGATTCTTAGCAGAGCTTTGTGAATTTAATTAGTTGTGGGTGGCTTTATTAGTTTCATACAGTGATAGTGTGATATTCTTGGTGAAATGTTGTTGAATAGTTGCATGTCAAACACAGCTGGGGTTGCTAAGTATCATTGCTCATAATATTACGCCATCATTGCTACGATTTACCTTTGATTGTACACCCATCTGTTGTTAGTGTCTTGCAGCTGGTGGATGTGGTTTATTCTATGATTTATCGTTGCTTTGGTGTGGAAAAACAGAGTATTAAGATTACCATTTTTTTTAGCCATTCAATTCTAGCTCTTTGGCAGTGCAACAACATCAAGTGTGTGTTTCTTGTTTCACTTTCATGTTGGAGATAAAAATAAAAGTTCATTTACAACAGTTATGGCACATTTTGATTGAGCAAGTTGGATTTGGAATTCAGCTTCTTTGAGGAGTTCTGGTAGATGGAAAAAGTTTTGCTTATGCCAATATTGTAGAGCTTTAGCCGTATCCTACATTCTGATATGAAGATTATTCGCTACCTATGCATAATATTGTTGTTTTCAAGCGGTGGTCACTATTTATCTTATTTGAGGATGCAGAAACCATAGATGTTCTATACAGAAGTTTTTTGAATTCCTTCTTTCCATGGCTTTTTCTTGTAATATAAGTGGTGCATGGTCTGAGCCAATTCTTAGAATATGTTTGATCAAGGCATGGTGTTGGTTGTCTAGCCATTGTTGAGTCGCAAGGCCTCTGTCGAGTCTCTCCATGATAAAATTTCCATCAATTTGGTTGTTGTCAACGTATATTCATCTCCCTGGAACCCTAAATCAATAAGGGCATTGTTATTAATGAAGTTATTGAAAATTATAACCTTGAATATTTGTCACAGGTGTTCCTCCTTTCTTCTCATGTTGATCTATAATTTCATTGAAGTCCCCTATTATAAGCCATGGAATAATTGGTGTTGTAATGATGTTGTCAAAAGTTTGCCAAAAAAAAAACATTCTTGGTGTTGGTTGTGGAGGTCCATAAATTCCAGTGAACATCCATGGTTGAGGAGATTGTGATTGAGTAGGCCTAATGTAAGCATAAATAAAATTTTGATTTGTTACTAAGACTGAGACATTAAGGTGGGATGTTCACATCAAGCAGAGGCCACCCTTATGTCCCACACAAGAAACAAAAAAAAAATCCATTAAAACCTAAAGAAGTTTCCAAAAA
Organism: Papaver bracteatum; assembly: GCA_023529315.1. Lineage (NCBI taxonomy): Eukaryota > Viridiplantae > Streptophyta > Magnoliopsida > Ranunculales > Papaveraceae > Papaver > Papaver bracteatum. Next base: position 1,628,794 of record JAJJWX010003164.1, read on the forward strand.
AGACATATGCGAAGTAATAGCTAAAGTTTCAGACAAAAAAGGTAGATTTGGTCTAAATTTTACGTGTGTAGTCACGTAATTTAGAGTCTGTCAAGGTATTGTGGATACAGTTCCAGGTAACTCATTGCATTTGCGAGTGTTGGTTCGAGCCAACAAGGCATAAAAAATTTTGTGAATCAGCTGGGTCAGTCCCTTCATCAAAACAGAGTCTCCAAGATGGCCCTGGCAGATGTGGTGGTTCCACTTTCCATGTGCACCGTTGCAGCCACTTGGTGCTTTTGTGATGATATGTCAGTAGAAGTATGAACTTGTGAGTGTGGGTTGTGGGCTTTTGTGCTTCTCGGTGTTGTTACTTCAAATGTCGGTGCTCTGGGTCTAGTTGCCCGTTGTAGCTCTAGTTGTTCCATGGACGCATACTTTTGAGTCTTAGCCGATGGTGGTTGTGCTGCAAAGTTAGGTCTTTTTGGAAGCAGGAGATGTTCTGGCAGCTTTGTAGGTGATTTGATAGTCCGTGGCTTGTAGGTCCTTATAAGATTCATTATTTCATGATGGTTCTCCGGTCCAGCGTTGGTAGTGACTATTACCTTTGGTTTGCCATTAATATTATAGACCAACAGGTTCACCTTAGCATCTCTACGTTGTAACACATTCAGTAGCACTTTAGTATAATCACACGTGAAAAAAGCTAACATTCTGTTGATACCCGGTTTTTACTTTTGGTGTAATGGATTGGTTGGTCTTGGATCCGGTTGTTGACCCATTGAACTGGATTCAATTGTATGGGTTTCATCAGACTAGGCTTTTCCTTTGCCTTTGCTATTGGGTTTTTGCTTGGTAACTGGATTGGATTGGTTGGGGTGTTTCTCCACATGTGCAGCAAGTCTGCCTAGACTCTGAGATGGCACGGATGACGTGTCTATGAGTGGGCCCTTCTGGTCTGAAATTTTTCTAACATTATTTAAACCTGCAGATCTTTGTTCAGGGGATTTTGCATGGGCACAATCTTTAATGCCCTGAGTTTGTGGCTGCGATGGCTGGCTTTTGGCACTGGTTCTGTCAAACTTTGTTTGAGGTGAAACAGACTTCCAAGCTAAACCACGCCGAGTTATTTTTGTAGATAGGTGAGTTGGTAATGGAGTTCATATAACGCCTGGTATTTTTTTTATGAACCCGGGCTTAAAGCCCGTTTTCAACTCATTAGACTTGACATAGAGTTTTGTATATATGTGATGTACAAATCCTAGTTTATTTAGTATTTTTGTGTGTGATGGTTTTTGGGGTGCATATAGCTCAAATTAGTGGGTGGCTAAAAGGAAAAGTTAGCCCATGGAATGATAGGGTGACCTAGTACAACACATGATTTTTTTTTTTGGCTAGTAATACGTGTGAGAAGAAGAATAAGTCTTTTTCTCTCTCTTTGGATTTACTTTTAGGGTTATAATTATTATATATATTGTTTTTGTTATTTTCCTAAAACCCTAGAAAAGATAAAGAAACCATCTCTTTCTTCCTCTTTTCATCTCTGCTACTTTACAAAAAAAAAAAAAAAAAGGAATCTGTTTTGTTACTTTATCTGCCTGGAATACTACTTGCTTGGATTGCTAGGATATCAGGATTTTCACTTGGATTGCGTAAGAGGTAGGGGTTTCTCGTAATACTATATAAAACTAAACTATTTCCATGATTTACTCTCTGATTTGCATGGCGTTTATGGATGAGCTATGTCTGTCATTATCCCTCTATATGTACGTCCGATGTTCATTGATTTTCATTTGTTTGTAAACAAAGTCCATTATTTTATGAACCTGTCAGTGTTTAGTGTTATCTAGATCCTTTGAAATAATAATGATTTGTTCATCCGATTTTTGGAAGAAGATATTTTAAAAGAAAATACTTTTTATTTTTGTTGTCAGTCCCTAACTACTGCACTTGGTATTTTATTTAATTTTCTATTTGGAACCCAAAGTTTAAGGTCTATAGGTATTTTACCTTTTTTTTTTGAAACAATCAATATTTGTTCTTTCACAAAAAAAAAAAGGTACTTATATGTCTTTGTCTACGGAGCTTTTCATGCTTTTCCAAAAAAGTGGTGGGACGTTATAACTTTATTATGTTTTCATTATCATTAATATATAAATTAATTAATTAAAAAAAAACTGTTTTCTCAATTTGAAACCAAAAGTGGACATATTTCTTTAAAAAAGGAATACCCATGTGACATACTAATCTCACAAATTTCAACTACCTTTGGACTATTGTGTACACCCCACCACATCTTTAGGTCATACCTCTCTTTTAATCAAGTATAAGTAGTCTTTTTAAATTAATGTCTAATGGGAAAAGTATTCACTCTCTCGTCTGTTTCTATCTAACGAGAACCTGTTTCATTTGGTGTTAAATTTTCTGTCTCGTTTTTCCGTGCTAATGTTGTCAAGAAATTTTAAATCTTTTTTCTGTTTGGGTCAGTGATTTGACGCGGGGTTATTGATTGACTTCTATCAGTAAAGTCAGTTTAGTTTGTAAACTAGGTGCAGGTAAAAGTACTATATGCATATATATAAAAAAAATATATTCTGGTTTTGGAAATGGATGCATTTTGTCCTTTATTGTAAGTAATATACAAAAGCAGTTTCTGTTGGTACTTGTGTGTACGTGGATATATTGTAGGTGATGTTAGAAATGAACTATAGTGCGTAACTCTGCTGCTGAATTGTCAGGCATTTATGGCATCCCACCACCGGTGGCTACCCTGGGAAGACTGTTCGGGGAACAGTATGGTTTGTAACCGGAATAACTCTGACACTAGATTAGGACCTACAATTATAGGTTGGCTTATGTGAGTAAAGTGAGTAAGTAATTTCAGAGGATTTTGATTTACGTGGATTTTATTTATTTTTAACGGCTGCATGGTTTAATTTTCGTTGCACTATATTATTTTTGAAATTCCCTCTTGTTTGTGGTTTGCTCACCCCAAATTCCTTTTCCTCTCCCAACAGAGTTTGAGGAGCAGTTAGCACAGTAAGCGGACTCGGAAGTTTACGGCGTAGTACTCAGATGTTAGTATTCTCGCAAGACACTACTATATGATATCATGGGGATAATGGGTACTTCTATTTATTATCATTTTTATTACTTTGGAGTTTTCAAGTGTTTTAATAAGAGAAATTTATAGTTAAATGTTTTTTTTTAAATTATTGTTCTTACTTTATGACTTTTGGAACATCTTTAATAATTATTATTTGGAACCTTTTTATTTATTTATTTTGCACTTTATTTACTATTCAAGAAAAAAATATAGCTTGTTCCATAGTCATGACTCAAGAATCCGGTCTTGCTAGTTGGGTTGGACTCGATCCATCGGGTCAAATCCGACTCAATAGAAGCTCGAATTTTTGCGGTCTTGACAGTTTGGTTTCAGAGCATGGTTCCGATTTACTTGGACCGTGCGTGTGGACTTACTAGTTTTGAAAGTTGGTTTTAAAAAAAAAAAAAATTACAGTCTGATTATTTTGATTTATTTATTTATCGACTTATGATCTGAAATGATTTTGAGAGTTAGGTTATGTTTTTCCTTATTCTTTTTGGAAAATTAAATTTATTTAGTTTTCATCAAGTTTTTCTTTTCATATTTAATTTAATTTTGGGTTGGGGTAAATAACTAAAAGCCTTATAATATAAAATGTTGTGTGTATTAGTTAATATAGGATTTCGACTTAGATATTAACATTAGTGCGCGTTTCTCTCTATTTAGAAGATGCCGCCTCGTCGTGATGCTACCAACGGTGCTCAACCAAATGGAGAAGAAGGAGAGGACAGAAGGGAAAGCATGGAAGCTACCCTTGACCAAGTTGTTGGGACATTGGGAACACTGGTACAGGTTGTTGAAACCCAACGCCAGGGTAGAGTGGACTTAGAAAAATTCTTGAAGGTGGTTGGAATGAAAGAATTTAAGGGGACTGAAGAACCTCTTGAGGCTGAAAGGTGGTTAATGGGGATACAAAAGGAGTTTCTATCCTTGAGAGTGGAAGAGAATGACAAGATCCGTTTTGCTACGTACCTTTTCACTGGAGCTGCTGATTTTTGGTGGGATTCGATAAAACGAGTCCGAAATGTTACCGTTTGGGCAGAGTTTGAAACGCTGTTTTTTGACAAGTATTTTCCTGAGACGGTTAAAGCCCAAATGTGTGCTGAATTTTCAACCTTAGGTCAGGGAGACATGACGGTTTCTCAAATAGACAAGAGGTTTGTTGAATTGGAACGTTTTGGGGATAACTTGGTCAATACGTCGTTACGAAGAGCAAGAAAACTTCAGGATGCACTGAAACCTGCCATCCGTGCTAGGTTGGTACCATGTCGCCTTACCACTTATGAGGATGTTCTTGATACTGAACTAGCTATAGAAGAGGACTGGGTCAAGAACCAGAAGGAAAGGGAGCCGAAGGATCAGAAGACGGACTCATCGACTCATCGAAAGCGTCCGCGTACGGATAACCCTGGGAAGGTAGTTGCACCAAAACCTTTCTTTCATTGTGGAGTTGTGGGTCACTTCGCTAGGGATTGTCCTAAATCGAAGCCACCTGGACAACTGAATGCAATCTCGGGGTGTTATCGTTGTGGGAAGGAAGATCATTTTGTGAGGGAGTGTCCTTTACCTGCACCACCTAGGCCTCCAACTCATAATCAGTTTCAGAATGCTCCAAGTCCGAATTTCCAAGCACGACAACCATACCAGCCGCGAAATAATACACCACCCTTCCAGCCAAGGCGTCAGCCAAATGTTCTGGGGCAGCTGAACCATATTGCTACTGTTGAGAAGAGGACAGAAAACTCTGCGATAGAGGGTAATTTCTTGATCTTTAGTTCTCGTTCTAAAGTTTTGTTTGATTCTGGAGCTACCTATTCGTTCATATCTTTGCATTTTGCTTCTTATCTTGGTTTGAAACCAGTACCCATGGGGTTTACTTTGAACGTCTCTTCACCGCTAGGAAATGTAGTGACCCTTAGTAAATTTTGCAAGGATTGTGAAATAACTTTTGGTGACTATAGAGTGAAAATAGATTTGATACCGATGAGGCTCCAGGATTATGATGTCATTATTGGTATGAACTGGTTGTCGCAAAACCAAGCTATACTTGAATGTTTTGAGAAGAAAGTATCTTTCCAATCATCGGATGGAAGTCGAGTGTCTGTTCAAGGAGAAAGGTGGAAAGTTATAAATCTATCCTTACCCGGGATGAAAAGGAGGGATGAAACCAAAGAACACATAGCTTATCTTGCTAATTTGAGTGAAGAAGAGGATACCAAGGTGGTAGATGAAGAGTTACCGATAGTTCGAGATTTTCCGGATGTCTTTCCAGAGGCATTGCCTGGATTACCACCAAAGAGAGAGATTGACTTTGAGATTGAGGTGCAACCGGGAAGTATGCCAATATCGATGCACCCATACCACATGGCACCCAAAGAGATTAAGGAGTTACGGAAACAACTTGATGAGTTGGAAGAACTGGGATTTATTCGACCAAGTACCTCACCGTGGAGAGCTCTTGTTCTGTTTGTACTCAAAAAGGATGGATCAATGAGGATGTGTATTGACTACCGACGACTAAACCGAATTACAATCAAGAATAAGTACCCCTTGTCGAGAATTGATGATCTTTTTGACCATTTGAAGGGAGCGTGTTATTTAACAAAGATTGATCTTCGATCTGGGTACCATCAGATGCGGGTTAGAGAGGAGGACATTCTCAAGACCGCATTTGGAACTTATTACGGTCATTATGAATTTCTCGTGATGTCGTTCGGGTTAACAAATTCACCTGCAGTATTCATGGATCTGATGAACCGAGTTCTCCGACCTTTTGTGAACAAGTTTGTGGTAGTGTTCATTGACGACATTCTCATTTATTCCAAGACTAAGGAAGATCATGAGGAACATCTTAGAATGGTTTTACAAACTCTAAGAGAGCACAAGTTGTATGCAAAGAGGATCAAGTGTGAATTCTGGATGACTAAAGTCTTATTTCTCGGACATGTTATTTCCAAGGATGGAATATCTGTTGATCCAGAGAAGATATCGGCCGTAACGAAATGGCAACCTCCAAAGAGTGTTTTTGAGATTCGCAGCTTCTTAGGTTTGGCTGGATATTATCGAAGATTTGTTGAGAATTTCTCGAAGATAGCGGTCCCTCTTACCCGTTTGACCAAAAAGGGTGTGAAGTTTGAGTGGACTACCGAGTGTGATAAAGCATTTGAGGAGTTGAAGCGGCGATTGACTACGGCACCCATTTTGGTTACCCCAGAACCAGGATTAGGTTATGATGTTTATTGTGATGCTTCAAGGAGTGGTTTGGGTGGAGTTCTTATGCATAAATGGAGAGTAGTAGCTTATGCTTCTCGACAGTTAAAGAATCATGAAAAAAACTACCCAACTCATGATCTGGAATTAGCAGCTGTCGTGTTTGTGCTAAAGCTTTGGAGGCATTATCTTTATGGAGAAAACTTTATGGTATTTTCGGACCACAAAAGTTTAAAGTACATCTTCACTCAGAAGGATTTGAACTTGAGACAGATAAGATGGCTCGAGCTTCTTACGGACTATGAGTTTAAGTTGGAGTACCATCCTGGGAAAGCGAATGTTGTAGCGGATGCACTCAGTAGAAAGGAATCTGGATCCATAGCTTTATTGAGGATGGTTAAGGTTGTGGGAAAATATGACTTTGTTGTTGAGTGGAATGATGAAAGGGCATACCTGGCACATGTTGTTGCAGTACCTGAGATTGTGGAGAAGGTCATTCAGGCGCAGACGTTAGACGATGGTTTGGAAGAAATCAAAGGAAAGATGGGTACTATGGATCAACAGGAAGGATGGACACTGGGAGTCAATGGGGTTATACGCTATAAAGGACGGTTGTGTGTACCAGATGTTGAGGAATTGCGAAAGGAAATTTTGACGATGGCTCATAAGTCTGTATTGACAATACATCCGGGGAGCACAAAGATGTATCAAGACTTAAAGCGCCATTTCTGGTGGAAAGGTTTGAAGAGGGATGTTGCATTGTTCGTCTCCAGGTGCCTTACTTGTCAGCAAGTGAAGGCTGAACACCAGCGACCAGCAGGACCTCTTCAGCCTTTACCAATAGCGGAATGGAAATGGGATTTCATTGATATGGATTTCGTTAGAGGATTACCTAAGACCCAACATGGGAAGGATGGCGTATGGGTAATCATAGACCATCTCACCAAGTCGGCCCATTTTCTTCCGGTGAAGCAGACAGATACTGTACCTATTTTATGTAATTTGTACATCAAGGAGATAGTTAGGTTGCATGGAGTTCCACTATCGATCGTTTCCGATCGAGATCCTCTTTTTACATCCAAGTTTTGGGGGAGTTTTCACCAGTTGATGGGAACAGGATTGGATATGAGTACTGCTTACCACCCTCAGACCGATGGTTAGTCCGAGCGAACGATTCAGATTTTGGAGGATATGTTAAGAGCATGTGCGATTGACTTCAAAGGTAATTCGAACGATCATTTACCCCTTGTTGAGTTTGCATACAACAACAGTTATCAGTCCAGCATCAGTATGGCACCTTATGAGGCGTTGTACGGAAGACCGTGTCAAACACCATTATGTTGGGCTGAGGTTAGCGAAAGAAGTGTCATAGGGCCCCATATGGTCCAAGAAACAACAAAGAAGATAAGGATCATCCAAGACCGTCTGAGAACGGCACAAAGTCGTCAAAAGAGTTATGCAGATGTAAGAAGGAGACCATTGGAGTTCCAGGTTGGGGAGAATGTGTTTCTAATAGTTAGTCCTAGACCAGGCATTAAACGGTTTGGGAAGAAAAGTAAATTGGCGCCACGCTATATTTGGCCATTTGAAATTCTTCAACGGATCGGAGAAGTAGCATATCGACCAGCTCTACCAACACAATTTGCAGACATACACAATGTGTTTCATGTATCCATGCTTCGTAAATACAATGTTGATCCATCCCACGTCATCGAATGGAGAGACTTACAACTGAACGACAATGTTTCTTATGAAGAGAAACCGTTGCGCGTAATCGACTCAAAGGAACAAATCCTTCGGAGGAAAACCATCAAAACTGTGAAGGTGCTCTGGCAACATCATGGTTCCGAAGAGGCAACTTGGGAGCTGGAGTCTGAGATGCGAGACAAATATCTTGAATTACTGAGAGGTAACTCTTAAACTTAGCTACGCCTCGAATTTCCGGAGAAATTCTTTTTTTAGAGGTTAATAGTATAACGCCTGGTTTTTTTTTTATAAACCCGGGCTTAAAGCCCGTTTTCAACTCATTAGAGTTGACATAGCGTTTTGTATATATGTGATGTACAAATCCTAGTTTATTTAGTATTTTTGTGTGTGATGGTTTTTGGGGTGCATATAGCTCAAATTAGTGGGTGGCTAGAAGGAAAAGTTAGCCCATGGAATGATAGGGTCACTACCTAGTACAACACATGATTTTTTTTGTGGCTAGTAATACGTGTGAGAAGAAGAATAAGTCTTTTTCTCTCTCTTTGGATTTACTTTTAGGGTTATAATTATTATATATATTGTTTTTGTTATTTTCCTAAAACCCTAAAAAAGATAAAGAAACCATCTCTTTCTTCCTCTTTTCATCTCTGCTACTTTACAAAAAAAAAGGGAATCTGTTTTGTTACTTTATCTGCCTGGAATACTACTTGCTTGGATTGCTAGGATATCAGGATTTTCACTTGGATTGCGTAAGAGGTAGGGGTTTCTCGTAATACTATATAAAACTAAACTATTTCCATGATTTACTCTCTGATTTGCATGGTGTTTATGGATGACCTATGTCTGTCATTATCCCTCTATATGTACGTCCGATGTTCATTGATTTTCATTTGTTTGTAAACAAAGTCCACTATTTTATGAATCTGTCAGTGTTTAGTGTTATCTAGATCCTTTGAAATAATAATGATTTGTTCATTCAATTTTTGGAAGAAGATATTTTAAAAGAAAATACTTTTTCTTTTTGTTGTCAGTCCCTAACTACTACACTTGGTATTTTATTTTATTTTCTATTTGGAACCCAAAGTTTAAGGTCTATAGGATTTTAAATTAAAAAAAAAAAAAAGGGAGACGTTTTAACCTTTTTTCCAGGTGTTGTCTTGAACACCTCAACTGCAAACACGAGACGCTTTAACTTTTTTTCATTTGAAACCAAAAGTGGACCTATTTCTTTAATACAGTATATAAAAAAAAACAGGAGACGTTATAACAATCAATATTTGTTCTTTCAAAAAAAAAAAAAAGGTACTTATATGTCTTTGTCTACAGAGCTTTTCATGCTTTTCCAAAAAAGTGGTGGGACGTTATAACTTTATTATGTTTTCATTATCATTAATATATAAATTAATTAATTAAAAAAAATTGCTTTCTCAATTTGAAACCAAAAGTGGACATATTTCTTTAAAAAAGGAATACCCATGTGACATACTAATCTCACAAATTTCAACTACCTTTGGACTATTGTGTACACCCCACCACATCTTTAGGTCATACCTCTCTTTTAATCAAGTATAAGTAGTCTTTTTAAATTAATGTCTAATGGGAAAAGTATTCACTCTCTCCTCTGTTTCTCTCTAACAGCAAACTGTTTCATTTGGTGTTAAATTTTCTGTCTCGTTTTTCCGTGCTAATGTTGTCAAGAAATTTTAAATCCTTTTTCTGTTTGGGTCAGTGATTTGACGCGGGGTTATTGATTGACTTCTATCAGTAAAGTCAGTTTAGTTTGTAAACTAAGTGCAGGTAAAAGTACTATATGCATATATATAAAAAAAAATATTCTGGTTTTGGAAATGGATGCATTTTGTCCTTTATTGTAAGTAATATACAAAAGCATTTTCTGTTGGTACTTGTGTGTACGTGGATATATTGTAGGTGCTGTTAGAAATGAACTATAGTGCGAAACTCTGCTGCTGAATTGTCAGGCCTTTATGGCATCCCACCACCTGTGGCTACCCTGGGAATATTGTTAGGGGAAGAAAGATGGTTTGTAAACTGAGGAATAACTCTGACACTAGATTAGGACCTACAATTATAGGTTGGCTTATGTGAGTAAAGTGAGTAAGTAATTTCAGAGGATTTTGATTTACGTGGATTTTATTTATTTTTAACGGCTGCATGGTTTAATTTTCGTTGCACTATATTATTTTTGAAATTCCTACTGGGCTGTGGTTTGCTCACCCCAAATTCCTTTTCCTCTCCCAACAGAGTTTGAGGAGCAGTTAGCACAGTAAGCGGACTCGGAAGTTTACGGCGTAGTACTCAGATGTTAGTATTCTCGCAAGACACTACTATATGATATCATGGGGATAATGGGTACTTCTATTGATTATCATTTTTATTACTTTGGAGTTTTCAAGTGTTTTAATAAGAGAAATTTCTAGTTAAATGTTTTTTTTTAATTATTGTTCTTACTTTATGACTTTTGGAACATCTTTAATAATTATTATTTGGAACCTTTTTATTTATTTATTTTGCACTTTATTTACTATTCAAGAAAAAAATAGCTTGTTCCATAGTCATGACTCAAGAATCCGGTCTTGCTAGTTGGGTTGGACTCGATCCATCGGGTCAAATCCGACTCAATAGAAGCTCGAATTTTTGCGGTCTTGACAGTTCAGTTTGCTGGATCGCTAACCCTAGTCTCATGTGCATCCTTCTAAGGTAGCTTTGTATTTGGCTCTGCAAGGCTCATTCCAAGTAGTTGTTGTTCTTATCCAAGTTCTTTCCCTCTATCATCACGAATTGACGAAGGTTGTCCTATGAGTTGATTTAGTGATCTGGATTCATGCATGCAGTTCATCCGTGAAGTTTTCGAGGTTGAGGCCTTCATCTTAGAATTGATTTTTCCGTAAAGGAAGTTTGGGAATTTTTTATTGCTTATTGCTTGTTCAATCCCCAAAAAAAATTGTGCAGTATTTTAAGACATGCCCTGGAAAGCCACAAAAAAAAAAATATATAACACTGCAATATTTTTATAAGAGCATTGAACCCACACACCTTTTCTATGTTGAACATCACACCTGGCATGAAAGGTTTGTTGAGGTCTATCATGACATAGACTCTTGGTGGATTATTAGAAAGATCTATCTGAAGGACTGTCCTTGTCTCCGACTTCTCTATGAGATCATATAGTGATTTTTCATCAGCAACATATCGGGGTAGGTTTAGGACTTGAATAAAAAATTATGCAAACTTGAAACAATTCTCAAGGTGACGAGTAAAGAGATTTCATTTCTCAAACAAGACCACATGAGGTCCTGCAATTCAAGGTTGATTTGCAAGGATGAAGTCTTTGTCTCTCTGGTGCCCTAAAGACATCTGAATGACATGTAGGGTTGAGCTTGTTACCATGTAGTGGATCTGGATAGGGAATAATCTGCCTGCTAAAGCTCTTTTTTAGTTGAAAAAAAACCACGTTTCCTCCTAGAACTTTGACGGCTAAATTGTGCTCATTATGGGATTGCATAAGACTCTGTATCCTTTCAGTCAGTTGGAAGATTGGGTTTGTATTTATTTTTTCTTTTGGATTAAAGTTGCTTGATGATTGTTCGCAGGTGAAAATTTAGAAGGTACTGAGTTGTTTGCTTCTTTCTGGTTATAATTTTGTATTGATTGCTTTTTAGAAAGGTTGTGATTGGGATATTCTTTCTTCGTAAAGTTCTCGTCACTGGTCGAAATAGATGTGGAGGAAAAGGAAAAGAAAGTTTGAGATTTCTGGGAATCTTACGCATGGGGTTTGTTGGAGATTTCGATTTTGCTTTTCAGTGCAGGTGGTGTGTAGTATTGGGTGATGCAGGTCTGTTGTTGAGGTGGAGATAATCAGATTGGTGGTGGAGAGTGGTGCTTGAGCATCCATTGGGTGTGTTTCCCAATTCGTAGAGTATCTTGAGAGAATCTAGTGGGTAACTGTATCGATTGGAAGATTGATTCTTCAATTTCAAAGAAGCAAGAACTATGTTCATATGCAAGTTTTCTTTTCCCTGACTCTAGTCAACGCCAACGACCCTCATTTTTCCAAGTTTGTAATTGTGTATCATACGAGGAATTTTATTTTCACGATTAATAACTTCTTGTGAAACAAATTTCTAATTTCTAATTTAACTATATAAAAAAAATTAACGTTTTCTGGAGTAAATATTTTGCAAAATATGCTTCCTATATCCAGTCTTAAAGTAATTTTTTGAAATTTCGACTTGAAACGAAAAAAAAATCAGAAGTTAACTTGACGATACTATTTCAAGATAGGTTTTGGAAGCACAAAAATTTACTACTCCATTGTGGCGATAGGAGTATATATAAAATAAAATATTGTTGCTTCTGAGATTTGGGATTGACTTTTAATTCTGATTTCATAAATGGAAATAAAAAACTGCATTAGAACACTACTAAACACTAGTAGGGTATGGGATCAAATCCCTACCTCTTCCAAGGGAGGGAACACTAGTAGGGTATATGATCGAATCCCTACCTCTTCCAATTAAGGAAGGGAACATTAGAACCATGGGGTGCCGCTTAATGGTTGTCAAAAGCTGTTTGTTGAGTGCAAAAATAAAGAAGTTAGCTTGATTGAAGACAAATAAAACTAGATAGTAACCCGCGCTTCGCACCGGGTGAATACCTTGTTTTTTGCCCGTGATCAGCCAAAAATGATTACATTTTAGTTCTCAGAAGATGGGAGTTTTGATTCATTTTACCCACACTTTTGCTAGTCGAGGACGTTAAGAATCCCTTTGTCGTCAAGTAGTATAGAAGCCATGTGCCATTTTGTATTATTTGTTAGCTTTAATAGCTAGTTTAAAAGTTTCGGAAAAAACATGAGTCACTGTCTTTATTTCTTAATCGAGAACAATTTGTACTTATAAATCCTAAACCCAGAAGACTAAAAATGAACGCAGTCATCCAAACAAAACAAAAGGCGCCAATTACTGGACGCAACATAAATTACTTGGGGCTCCACACGTTACTGCCATTTTTTCCACCTTATACCTGCACAAAGTGCAAAGAGAAATTGTTATTGTAGAAAGCAGTGGAAGGAGAAGTTACCATTCTCTCTTTTTGTTGCTAATGAACCAAGAATGGAGAAAACAATTGTGATGAAACTTCAAATCCAATAAAGAAATTGCTGCTGGCTTACCCCAACTGCTTAAAATTCATATTGCTACAGAATTAGTGCAAAAAATTGATGCGACCTATTTCAATAAATGTATAACCATTTGTACAATTTCAATGTCCAGAATGACCATTTGTACAGTTCTTTCCGGACCTAGCCAGCAGTAGTATAAGTTTGAAACTATTAGTTTTAAAACCATCTCAAACAACAAAACCCCGATAAGAGTCGGACATTCTTGAACCAAGAATTGAGGGAAGCCATTAATAAATATATACTGTAGGCTAATGTTATCCAGCACATTAGCAAAATTCATATTGCTATTACATTGGTGCAAAAAATTGATGTGACCTATTTCAAATAGATCCATTCCTATATTAAAACAATAAACAGTTTCAATGTCCAGAATGACCGTATGTACAGTTAATGTTTAGAGGTAAAGAGGATTCAATGAATAATTTAACAACAATATGAATGGATTTGCAAAGTATGTCTCAATAGGGTATAAGGTAGAAAGAAAAATTAAACCGAAACTAAGCTGTCGGTGTTTTACATCTCTACAGCACCACAAAACTTGACCTTTGTTTCAAGTTCAAGTTAATCATACAGTAATGTCAAAACTAGATTGAAACCATGATAATATATTTGTTAAATGATGAATGCTTTCTACCTCCCCATCTCGGAAAATGGTAAATCAACAGGGGCTCAGTTACGGATTTGTACACATATTCATTTCTCTTTATTTCTTTAAGTATATGGCTGTCCTAAATCTAAGAGAAACCTACAGTTATATTTCTAAGGTTTACTTTCACCTTTTAGTGCCAAAAATTAGACTAATTTAGAAGCAATATCAGTTCAAAACACCTAAATATTATATGTTATAAGACGCCTAAATATGCCTTAATTACATGGTAAGTACTTCAAGTAACATAGAAAGAACAAAATAGATATAAAGCTAGAAAATTTACTGACTTCCAGAAGAAACTTCTGCAGATGGAGATAAATTCATTTGCGCAGGTGATAGAGTACATGCACTGCGAGCTCATGCCCTGAAAATTGAATAAGATGTAACAATGAATAATGTTGATAAACATATGCTCATGCAGGTGATAGAGAATGTAATGTTGTCACAATGAATAAGAAAACCTTAGGCCTTAACAACTGTTTAGTGATGTTATACATATCACTCAGGTGTGAATTTTTGTTCCCTAATATATGTCATGTTTTTCTTTTCATTATCTAGTAGCTAGTTGATAAACATATGCTACTTCATCCATACTGCAGACCACTTGGAGACATTCGCATTCAACTGCACATTATACCTTGATAGCAAATATTTGTACAATACCTTCCACTCTCAAGCAGTTGCTCCTCTCCATAAAAGAAACTAAAAAGAGCAGCGGTAAGGGAATATGTCATGACAATTTAGCACCGGTCTGCCCACACAAAAAAAAGAGATTTACATTTCAAAAGATGTAAAGTTTATGCCACAGTTCTCACAGAGAAGCGGTTTGATTGATAAATTATACACGAACTGTTGATGTATACACGAATTTAAGTAGAAGTTAAAGGAACTCACACTCAAAACAAAATAATGAGAATTCGTCTATGAGATTTAAAATTCAGACATTATCACAATTGAAATACACAATTTTGACATTCAAATACTAATAACTGGTATATATATAGAAAAGAACAAAATCATACTATAATGAAAAAAAGATAAGTGTTTACGTTCTTATTTACACAGGCTATAGGTATATTTGTGCATAAGAAAACATCCATTTTTTGACAAAAAATGCCACGCAACTCATTTGCACTTTCACCTTGTGTAAAGCACATAATGTAGAATTGTCTAGTCACCATTATAACTCAAAATTTCCTCGAGACACATCAATAACATATTGATCTAAGAAGGACGGAAAGTTTTGGTAAACAATACTAATTGACATGCCTTTACTTCTCCTCCATGTCAAGGTTGCTAATAAACTTGAAACAACAACATTCTTTTAATGTTTAAAATCATCTAAAACTCAATCAAAACAAATGGTAAGAATAAATTCAACTCAATCACCAATCCATCAATTTCACAATAAATTACAAAATTCCAACACTTTCATGTTCAGTAAAATCTAAAGATCAAAACCCATGTTCCCGCTTAAAATATGTTTATACATTCTTTTAATGTTTAAAATCATCTAAAACTCAATCAAAATAAAAGGTAAGAATAAATTCAACTCAATCACCAATCCATCAATTTCACAATAAATTACAAAATTCCAACACTTTCATGTTCAGTAAAATCTAAAGATCAAAACCCATGTTCCCGCTTAAAATATGTTTATCAGGATATTGTAATACCGACCTTTCAAAAATCAAACACAAATCCTCTATCTATACAGCTACTAATCCTACCAATTTTCAAAAATCAATCAAACCAAAATTCAGTAATCCCCGATATGTGAGAGGAGAAAAATAAAGAAAATTAGTACATGCGCAGAAATTCCAGATTGGAGGACACAATCAACCACTAATTTGAGTTTCTTCACCAATTAACGTTTCATCAGTGATATCGTATCTAATATAATTACATTTATTTGTTTATAAGCTCTAAAATAGTTTGAGTAAGGCATTTAATCAAACACGTTGGAAGTTCAGAAAGAAAAGCTCACATTCCTCAATGCCATTAAGAACGTTGAAGAGTCCAAACCTCTGCAATACAACAACACAGATAAAAGCACAAACATTAACCCAAATATAGAAACAAATCTCAGGAAAATGAAGGATGTTTAGAAAGTTTAGGGGAAAAGTCGACAGCATTTTAAGTAGTTTAAAAAAATTAGAAGAAGTGGTTTTTGGTTGGATATGCGATGAAGAGTAGTGGAGTAGTGGGGGTACTTGTTGGCTGGGTTTTCTTTACCTATGAAGGTGTAAATATTAAGTAAAAATATTTTATTCTTTTTACATGTGTGGGGTCACAATTAATAAAAGATCTCTATTTTACAAAACTCAAACCTCATTTGTCCAAGTCAGCTTTTGGTAAGGTCTGAATGAATGAGAATAAGTTTTGAGCTTCAATTATCATTTTGTTTGATTTGGAGCGCAGCCCGCATTACCAAGGCTGCTAATGGGGTATTAATTTGGTTGGGGCGTACCAACCCCAAGGAAAATATTGTTTTATCTTATTTGTAATTTGGTACACCCCCAATCAAACCGGTCCCCCATTAGCAATCTTTCGCGTCACCATGAAAAAGAGAGAGTACGAAGTTAGTTCGCAACCGAAGTAACGACAGGAAGGGTCCAATGTAACAGACGAGTAGCGGGAAGAATTGATTCGTCAGAAATGAAAATTTTCAACATTCTTCACAGAAACTGCAATAATGTCACCAGTAGACAAACCCTAATTTCTATAACTTCTAGAATTCATAAATTGAGGGTTTTTGGAAATCGCCGATTCTCTACAATGACTAGTGAAGAACAACAACTTAAAGAGTTCACTGATTACTTAGATAATCTCAAAAATTACGAGAGATCTGGTGTTCCAATTGGTGCAGGAACTGATTCTAATGATGGATTTGATATGGGAAGGATGAATCGGTTGATGGAAAGACTTGGAAATCCTCAATCAAGATTTAAGGTTTGAGTAACAAATTGTCTATTACATGTTTGATAAATGTTTTGAATGAAAAAGAAATTTAACTCAATACACTGAAATTACTATGAAATATGGTGAAAACTGAAATTTTACAGTGAACCTAGCTACTTTTTGGATGATAAGGAGACGGTAGTAATTGATTCCAATTGCTAGTAGTCTGCTGAATTGTTGGTCAGAAGGGAGTAGTGTCTTTCAAAACATTTCTAGTTTGGAATACCAAGGCACATTACTCGCTCCGTGGATCACGAACTTATCTAGTTGTATATGTGTTTGATAGCTAGCTAGTGGGATAGACTTAGGTGATGAAACGTACAAGTCATGTCATTTATTCATTTTTTTTCATGTAGGATTCAGTAACTATGTAACTTAAGCTCTGATTGCTTGAGTAAGTTGTGGATTTCTTTTTTCGTGTATAAATTGCCAGCTCTTTTTTGTTCACTCTAAAAGTTGGTTACGCTCTTGGCTTAAATGTTCTTGTACTCTATCTGATTTACTAACATGATTATAATATTACAGTCTGTGCACATTGCTGGTACTAAGGGAAAAGGATCAACTGCGATGTTTCTCTCCAATATTTTACGGCAAGAAGGGTACTCAATTGGATGTTATACCAGGTAATGTGTTAGTGATTCATTTTTTTATTTTTTTCCTGCTTTCAGAATATTCTTTGAAGTTTGAAGAAATGAACTGGAAACACTTGAAGGGAACAATTTTAAGTAATTATAAATATAGAAGTGTCCCTAGGAAACCATCTAGTAGAACCCAAAAGTGATAATTATCATATCTTTATGCAGCCCGCATCTTTGGAGTATCAGAGAACGCGTTCTCATAGGAAGAAATGGAGAACCAGTATCCGCAGAGTCATTGAATTCTCTTTTTCTTCGAGTTAAAGATATTCTTGACCAGTCATTTCAAATGGAAAATAGATCTATCAGCCATTTCGAGGTATTTTTTGGTGAGATGAGATACTTATATATTCCCCATGCTATTTCTACTTGTATATTCCCCATGCTATTTCTGCAAGGAATATTGAATAAGTTGATTTAAGGATTATAAGATTGTGGAAATCCAATTGAAACCTCATCATGGACATTAGTTGCCTAAACCTGTTGAGAACTTTTCTTACACTCTGTAGTCAAGAAATGTGCTATAAATCGAACTATAATGTGAACTGAACATCAAAATTCTTAGCTTCTTTCGTATATGTCATATGTGTAAGCTTGGGGAGGAAGCATAATTTGAATCCTTTGTGTTCTGATCTTGAACTTCCCTAGTTAGTCAGATTTTTGTGTTTGTCCATTTACTTGGTTATGATTTTGCTTCTGTGATATTGCGTTGCGTGCCTCATTATGCTGTCATTTGTTCTGACAGCTATAGAATTTGCAGGTTTTCACTGCCGTAGCATTCACCCTGTTTGCTCAAGAGAATGTTGATATTGCAGTTGTTGAGGTAAAGTTCTTCCTTTTTCCTATTGAATGCTTTGGCTTCGCTTCTACCAGAACTCCACTTTTTTTCCTGAAGTATGTTTTATAACCCCTTAAATCTTTTCTTGACTTTTAAGTGTTTGTGATAGGCTGGCTTAGGTGGAGCACGAGATGCCACTAACGTGTTCTCTAGTTCGGAACTCTTAGCATCAGTTATAACAACGATAGGAGAAGAACATTTGGCTGCACTTGGGGGTTCCTTAGAGAGCATTGCAAAGGCCAAGTCAGGAATCATAAAACAAGCCTGCCCAGTTATGCTTTTTTCACACCCCTTTATTTTTTGCACATTAATATGAGCTCTGTAACAAACCCCTTGAGAAACCAATTCATCGTTATCAATTTGCTTATCGGATCCTATTAATTAACGGTGTTTAGGTAAATTCTCCAGGTGGTTCTTGGTGGGCCATTCAAACCACACATCGAATCCATTCTCTATGATAAAGCATCCTCTTTGGGTTCACCTATTGTGTCAGCATCTGCCCCTGGTAACAGGAGCAGCATTAAGGACATAAAAAGAAATAATGGAAAGCCATATCAAATATGTGATATACTGATTGATATTCAGAAAGACCTACAGTTGGTATGCACACCATCGCTCTCTTGGTAGATTACTTCTGTTAGTGAATGTTATGCATTTTACCTAAGAAGTTTCATGTTGATTATGCAGTCTATTGAGTTGTTTGATGTGAGAATGCCTATGGTTGGAAATCATCAGCTTCAAAATGCTGTAACTGCTACTTGTGCAGCTCTATCTCTTCGGGAACAAGGTGAGGCCTTGAAGCTTGAAATGAGTCCTGCCTTTGAGATTGTGAGCTTATGTAATTTTATGGTCTATGGAGATTGTAAGTTCTTCTATAATAGTTAGAATTTATTCATCAATTGCAGTATTCTGTATTTGTGTAGGTTGGAGAATATCGGATGAATCCATCCGTGTTGGTTTGGAGCATGCTTGTTTGACTGGAAGAAGCCAGTTCCTAACACCTAAAGAAGCTGAGGCAGTTGGGCTTGCTGGAGCAACAATACTTGTTGATGGAGGTGTAGTTTTTTATTCCTTTTAATTGCTATTTCAGTCATCCTATTGAGGAAAGTCTTTCATCTTCTTCTCACCTAAAGAAGCTGAGACTTCTCAGTCACTTGGTACGTATTTTTTATCTCAAAAATATTTAAACTAATTTGTAGCATTTGTAATGGTTCAGCTCATACAAAAGAATCTGCCAAGAGTCTAACAGACACGATTCAGTTGACATATCCAGATGCACCATTGGCCCTTGTAGTAGCAATGGCAAATGACAAAGACCATTTGGCTTTTGCAAAAGAGCTTCTTTCAGGTATGGCTGAATGTTTTATGTAATTTTTAAGAATAAGAACACTTATAGTTCTGCAAAGATTGAGTTCAGTTTCTCTTTGACTACTTCAGGTAGAACACCAGATGCTGTTATATTGACAGAAGTCAACATAGCTGGAGGAAGCTCCAGACTGACTCCAGCTTCCCTGTTAAAGGAATCATGGGTTCAAGCTGCCATGGAATTGGGCGTCACCTTTTTAGATATGGGGATCGAAGGCGTGGACAAATTTCTAGTAGAGGAACAAGGTAAGCACAAATGTGTAGTGTTGGGTACTGGTAGATCAGTGGAAGAATCCATGAACATAGCCAATGATTTACTCAGAGCTAGAGTATCAGAGGGTCAGTCCTGTCTCATTGCAGTCACTGGCTCACTTCATATTGTTTCATCACTTTTAGCACCTCTCCAAAGGTAATTTGTTTTCTTCACTTAAAAGCCAAAAACAAGGTAAATTTTATTTACCCTTACAATCATCTCCCCATGTGTTTTTTCACCATGAGTGTAGTAAGTCTGTAAAATGTGGCGGCAGTCATTTGGTTCAGTGTCTCAATCTAGGCCTTCTCAAATCCCACTCTTTGTTTTTATAAATTTGAACTTTTTCAGGAATCTATACTTTGAATCAAAATTGATAATAGGTGGAATGGTTTATGCCAGGAATTTGTACTTGGAATCAAAAGTTTTTTAATTCTTTTTTTGCACATTGCATGAGCCTCGACCTGTACCCTGACATATACGAAGATGAAGCCAGAAGCCTCTGAGCTGTGTAAACCCCTCCATTTACACAACCAATCCCTGGATTGGTAGGTCCAGCCTTGCAGGTAATAGGCCAGAAGGCCTGGCAAACTCCCTTGTTAGGAAATATAAATGACCAAATTTTGGGGCGGCATGCAGCCATGATACGTGGTATGTTTTCAGGTGAGTATATTCCAGGTGTGATCATTTCGACAGTGACAACAGTAAGGCCAGACCACTGAAATAACCACCTACTCACGCAATAAATGAAAGAAAAAGATTTTATTACGTAGGCACATTGACACTAGTAGGAATAGCACATAACATTGTAACATTTACTAAGAAAACAAAAAAATCATCTCATCTGATTGAAAATGGATGAGGAAGGAGACATGATGAAAATCATGAGACCAGACAACAATACTGATGATAAGCAGCAGGAGAAAATGGAGGAGACTGTGATGAGCAGTAAAGAAAGTAGAAGAGAAGATGATGAAGGGGAGCAGCAACTACCGTTAATGGCACTCAATCATGTATCTAGGCTTTGCAGAGATGTTAACAAATCTGTCGATTTCTATGTTAACGTTCTTGGTTTCGTGCAAATCAAACGTCCTCCAGCCCTTGATTTCGACGGTGCCTGGTAACATATACTTGTTCATTTAAGTTTTTTTTATGAATCACATAGAGCCCAAAAAATTGTTCGTTTCCATGGTTATTCATTAGCATCTATATGCAGGTTATTCAACTACGGTATCGGAATTCATTTGGTGCAGTCGAAGGAAGAAGAGAGACTACCAGACCCGGAACATGAATTAGACCCCATGGATAACCATATATCGTTTCAGTGTGAGGATATGAATGCGATGGAACGGAAGTTAAAGGAGAGGAACATCAAGTATAAGAAAAGAACTGTTGGGGGTGGTGATGATGGAGCCATTGATCAGTTGTTTTTTACGGATCCGGATGGATTTATGGTCGAGATATGCAACTGTGAGAATCTAAAGCTTGAGCCAGCCGGTAATATGGACCGGATTCGGTTACCTTCCGATCGACATAATCCTCCTGTTGAACTTAATAATCAGTGTTCTGGTTTGGATTAGTTAGTTTTGAGTTTTTTGTTGTTGTACTTTAGAGGAAGGCATTGCTTTTGTGTTGTTTCTTTGATTTTCTTTATTTTGATCCTTGGAGATGTTAATTTGCTTACAAATTCATGTCCATTTGAAAATGGTGAATGCTATTGGTTTTTGTTTGGTTTCCATATGAACAAATGAGGCTAACTGCCGGCAGTTCAGCCGACTATAACATAGTGTTTGTTTTTTTGTCGACCCGGTGTCTGAATCAGCTCACTGACTCGGAATTTAAATTTGTCCTCAAGTTTAAATTTTTCCTCGAATCGAATCAGATATCAAGACCCACACAAGTTGGATATCAGATCATTCGTTTTTTACTTCGAAGTGTGAACCACATTTGTTTTTTATTTTGAATCAGATGTGACTAAGACCTATTATTAACTTTGAACCAGATCTGGCTCGTGACGGGATTCAGACTTTTTTACTCATTTTAGTTCTTTGAATTTTTACTCATTTTAGTTCTTTAAATCAGATCTTACTCATAACTAATTTTCTTTCTTGATTTATTGGATTTTTTACTCATTTTAGTTCTTTGAATCAGATCTTACTCATAACTAATTTTCTTTCTTGATTTATTGGATTAGACTGCTGACTCGCGTATTTTTGAGTCAGTTGGATACAGAAAAATAAAATAAAAAATAACGATTCTAAGTGAAAAAATAAAATGATTCTAAGTGAAAAAATAAAATAAGAAATAATGATCCAAGTGAACCGGCTCGCTGATTCGAAATCCCTTGATTCGGCAGCTGACACACTTATTTACTTTAAATATGCGACTTATTTTTTATTTTGAGTCAGCCTAATTTAGAGACGTTTGAGTTAGGGATTAAAATGTTCTTATTTTTTATTTTGAGTCAGCCTAATTTAGAGACGTTTGAGTTAGGGAGTAAAATGTTCTTGATTTACAAACTGCTGACCCGCACACTTTTAAGTCAGTTGAGTCAGATCCAACTCAAAGTACTTGTGGTGAGTTATGGTAAACACTCTTAAAATAGTTCGTACATGTAATTGTGGTTGAGAAGCTAATTAGGTTGTCATCTATATAATGATACTTTAAAATAAGAACATTTTAGAATATGTTGAGAATTTTAACTAAGGGAGACGAGGGTTTATTTATCATGTTGATTTACTGTACTAGTTGCCATTTGAAACGGAAAGCAAGAACATATCTTAAATAATTTTTAGGCAAGTAGTTTAGATGTGGGGAACTTTGGAATGTTTGGACCAGTTTGGTGGCATATGCATCTGTAGGCTTTGTTGAACTTTAATGCATGTTTGCATTCTTGTGTCATTTCGAATACTACTCGCGTGAGTCAAGGGATGTTGAGTTTGTTGAAAAACATTTTTTTCGGATTTTGTTTTCGTAAGAGAAATCAAGACAATTCCTTGATATGTTTCATTTAGTGCACCCGCAGTGTGACGGACCGGGATTTCGCCTAGCGCTCCCGGGTGCGCATGCCATAATTCCCCTATGTGCCACTCTGATGCTAAAAACCGGGCCTTAAAGCTAGGCAAATGCACGCCCATTCGCCCTTGCAAGCATGCTCGTGGAGCATGATGCATCCAACTTATCTCCCACACCATTCCAACTTACCCTTGTTCTGCGAAGGGTTTAAAGCCTTGAAGGCTATGGTCGATGCTCCATACATGCATCACTGTGCTTCCAGTCTTGTCCAGGTATAAACCATGCCTTGAACTTACGCATAGGACATTGCATGCCTAATACCACCTTTTTAATTAGCTTAGGCATTGCTAAAAGCATGCACTTGTCTTTCTCGTGCCAAGGATGCATCAATCAAGCTCATGCCATACTTTCGTAGGCTTATGCAAGCTCCGCTAACTTGCATATCCATGATGGCTCAACGTTTCTTGAGTCAGGTCCAAGGAAGGGCCGTGATGGATGTATTTCTGGTTTTGACCAAAAGGACACTCAATGTCCAACCGTGATGGTTGTACATCAAAACCTACTTGGTGCATGGTCCGCATATGCACCTTCAACCAACTACCCCTCCCTATATATGTTTCAAAGATATTTTTACAACATTTATTAGTGAGAAAAATGACTTCACCAAGTTCCAAGGCTGTGATGGATACACATACTACCCTGTCCAACTGCAATGTACGGCCATGATGGTTGTACATTCAGTTCTGGCTCACATGCCAGTTCTAATGTTCGACTATGATGACTGAACATTTTCTGAGCCATGTCCAATGAAGGGATGTGATGGATGTATTTCTGGCTTTGGCCCATAGGCACTCCAATGTCCAGTCATGATGGCTGAACATTGCCAAGACTAGCCCGCTCTGGCAGATATTGGTTGTGTAATGCGCCATTGTGGAGCTACTTTGTTCTAGGCAAACCACCCAACTGGACTGAAGCACCTTTGGTGCAAGATTGGCTCTTGGCCAATATATCTTTGCAATGCGTCTTACTTGGCGTCATATTGGCTCTAGGCCAATGTTCCTCTTAACACGCGATGGAGCTTGAGATGAAGCTTCATCTCATACCATGACGCATCTTTGAGCATGCGCCATGTTAAAAACTCGAGGTGCTATAATATTCACCCCTTTAAAGAATTTCTTCCCCGAAATTCAAAACAAAAACTATTATGGACAAACTCTTCGAGTTGGATTTCTGAGCAAAAGTCCCATACCAGATGCTCAGAAATCACAAGATTTTTTCAGTTTGTCTTGAAATATCAATTAGGAGCTTCTGAGAAAATGTCCCATCATACACCAGGAATCCAAAAGTATTCCACAACATTAACGAGAATCTCAGTTGGCCAGATGCCAA
The DNA here is from genome assembly GCA_023529315.1 of Papaver bracteatum. Taxonomy (NCBI): domain Eukaryota; kingdom Viridiplantae; phylum Streptophyta; class Magnoliopsida; order Ranunculales; family Papaveraceae; genus Papaver; species Papaver bracteatum. Next base: position 1,653,098 of record JAJJWX010003164.1, read on the forward strand.
TTGGATATCTCAACAATGTATCCTAGATGGCGTCCAATACCACCACCAACGAATCCCTAAGATTCACAAGGTTGAAAATTTCATCGAAATGACAAGATCTCAGCGCGGTACTATATGGAATAGAATACAGTTTCCCACCATCTGTCACGGTCATCTAGGATGTCAATCGTAAGTATGATGCTAGCTGGCCCAACAATGCGCACCATTGTCCAGTTTTCAACGTGTGGAGGTGATCAGTTCCACTATATTCCCACTGTTCCCAATGGTCTTCCGGATATCCACTCGTAAGTGGGGTTCCACTTTGGTCAGGAAAGCTCACAGTACTTAAAAAAAGCTACTTGATTCGAAATATAACTGGCATAGTAGTTACAAACTATTCCGGGCAAATGTTGGCCTACACTCCTACTTAAAAAATTTCATTCAAGGAAAATAATCTCTAATGAGTCCACTCCGCATAGTCCCTAGAGTTATCTCGGAACTTACTATGATACCAACTTTGATGGACCGGAAAATTACGCCTAGCGCGTCTGGGCATGCAAGCCATAATTCCACGATACACCACTTTGATGCTAAAAACCGGGCCTTAAAGATAGGAAAATGCACGTCCATTCTCCCTTGCAAGCATTCTCATGGAGCGTGATGCATACAACTTATCTCCCACACCATTCCAACTTACCCTTATTTTGCGAAGGGTTTAAAGCCTTGTAAGCTATGGATGATACACCTTACATGCATCACTGGCCTTCCGAGTCTTTTCCAGGCATAAGCCATTACTCAAACTTATGCATAGGACATTGCAGGCCTAATACCCCCTATTTACTTAACTTAGGCATTGCTGAAAGCATGATCTTGTCTTGCTTGTGCCAATGGTGCATAAATCAGTCTCATTCAGTACTTTACTTAGGCTTATGCAAGCTCCGCTAACTTGCATATCGACGTAGCTTACTTTCGAGGCCACCAATGCGCCATTGGCACATGCTTAAGTCGAACACCTTGATAGGAAGTATGAGAATTCATGGAATGAAATGCAACTTACCTCATCAAGTTTGGCCACAATCATCTCTTGCGTCGAACTGTCGATCCAGATGATATGAGAGGCCAGTATGTCTCAATCATCTCGAAATTAGATGATATGAGCGACAAAGTGTTGGAACAGCTACGTACCCTTCCCTACTCTAAAGGGATCAAGTACACACCGTAGTTCATCCTCAAAGGGACAAAAACTTAAGCCAAATCGTTTGCAAGTTCGTGGCCAAGCAATAATGGTAATGCGATAGTCCGTGTAGGCCGTTCCATCAAAATGCATCCAAGTGATGCATATTTGATCCGATGCATGGCATAGTGATGCCCATGATTAATGTTCTCTATTGGCAAGGCTACGCAACTATAAATGAGGCCTAAGCATCATTTATACTTTTTCAGCTAAGTTATGAAGCTTACTTGGTGCATGGTACGCATATGCACCTTCAACCAACTACGCTTCCTTATATATGTTTTAAAAACAATTTTACAACTTATATTAGAGGAGAAAAGTGACTTCACTAAGTCCCAAGGCCGCGATGGATGCATGTAATACCCCGTCCAATTGCAATGTACGACCATGATGGTTATATATTCAGTTCTAGCTCACAGGGAAGTTCAAATGTCTAGACATGATGGCTGAACGTTTCCTGAGCCGGGTCCAGTGAAAGGTCGTGATGGCTCTATTTCTGACATTGACCCATAGGCCACTCAAATTTCCAGCCGTGATGGATGTATATTAAACATCACTTGGTGCATGGTCCGAATATGCACCTTCAACCAACTACCCCTCCTTATATATGTTTAAAATACATTTTTACAACTTAGATTAAGGGAGAAAAATGACTTCTCTAAGTCCCAAGACCGTGATGGCTTCACATACTACCCTAGTCAACTGCAATGTACGGCCATGATGGTTGTAGATTTAGTTCTGGATCACATGCCAGTTCCAATGTCCGACCATGATAGATGAACGTTTCCTAAGACAGGTCTAGTGAAGGGCTGTGATGGACGTATTTCTGGCTTTGGCCCATAGGAACTCCAATGTCCAGCCGTGATGGATAAACATTTCCAAGGCCATACTGCTCTGGCATGTTGCGATATTGGCCATATGCCAATGACCGGTGTAATGCGCTATTGTGGCACTACTTTTTTCTAGACCATCCATCCAACTTGCCTGAAGCACCTTTGGTGCGATATTGTCTCTTGGCCATTATGTCTTCGCAATGAGCCTTACTTGGCGGCATATTTCCTCTAGGAAAATTTTCCTCTTAACACGCGACGGAGCTTGAGATGAAGCTTCATCTTATGCCATGACGCATCTTTGAGCATGCGCCATGCTAAAAACTCGAGGTGTTACACATAGTGTTTCATAAATGCCAACAATAACTTATGTTAAATTTGACCTAACCTCAATAAGTGTGAGGATAAGATCTGTTAGCTTTCAATATGGGTACCTTAGGAGGCATTTGGAGAAAAATTTTGAGGCTAATAATGACCTATACCAATAAATAATTTCCTGAGTGAATAACTGGAATGCTTATAACTGTAACTTATGTATGTTTGGAAGTTAGCAACATTTTGTTGTCAAGAGAGGAAGTCGTATTGAGTCTTGACTTAGAGAATTTATTGTTTAAATTTATCTCTAGACTATGTGTGTGAGTCTTCATATGGAATCTCTTGTATACAGTTTTGGAAATAAGCTGAAATATGTGGTCTAGAGAAAAGAAGTAAGTTAGATATTTTGGCATATATTTTCACACATGTCGGGAAAAATAACATGATTAGCCATTATTTGTGTCATTGTGTAATGGTACACAAGTGGATTTTGAAAAAGGATCCTTGAAAGGTTAATCGGATGTGGGACAAACTACATGGTTGGGAGAAAATGAAGTGTACCTGATGCAATATGATTTTACATATATATTTGTATAAGCTTAGATACTAATCTTAGTGATTGCCTCTATTATGATATATCTTGTGATATGATAAATATGTTAGTGAATAATGCATATATTTACGCATTCCATTGTTATATATTTTACAACCACTAACAAATCTAAGATGTTAAAGATTCGGTAGGAAACTAATATGTGTTTGACGAGGTTTAAAGGATCAAAAACTACCAATTTTTTTTTTTTTGAGGATGTAGTTTCTATCAAATGAGTTTGATACGTGTTGTAAAACAAATGTACATGACCCCGTATATTCTAGGATATCACATGGATGCTCTGATTAGAAGAACTGAGATTGGAATGTATGGGGTACATATGATCTAAATGATCGAAGGGATCCAAAAGAAATTCTGAAGGAAATGGTTTTTGTCAAACTCGATGCATTTAATGTGTGTTGTAAATGTGCAGTGTACAAATACACTAGTACCTCAAAATAATTACTAGGATGATCTGACCAGAGACTTGCGATACTTGAGGGTACATTTTAAATTTTATATGTGATACATACTATACTAACCTTAAAAGATGTTGTTGTTTCAGGCTATGAAAAAATCTTAGCCTATGCGTGTAACCTCTTAAGGATTATGTCTATCTAAAGAAGTCCTTAAAACAGACATGATGAAATTGATTTGTTGAGAAATCAAAGTTCGTGCGCTTTAATTAAAGCACGGGAGGTTGAATGCATATTAAGATGAACTTTGTGACCGAAGCATGTGGCATCATTGAAGAAACTCATTTGACTATATGAGTCTAAAGTAAATGAGCAATGACAAAGTCTAGAAATACTCGGAGAAGGCTAAGACAACTATACACTCTAATGAAGTAATTTTAATTGACTTATGAAGTCAAAAAGAGAGTCTCAGTACGTAGACATGTGAAGTCAAAAGAGAACCTCATAGACTTGGTGAAGTCAACTGAAAAATTAGTGATCCTATGACGAGAGGATTATCTAGAGATATAGTTTGTAATTATACATCGAGGGGGCTGAGACTTAAGCTCATAAAATAAACTTTCCATAAAGGATACTCAACCTTGTTAACTGGAGATCCCATGATCAAGATTTCGAATGAGATAACTAATTTTTGGCGGATAAAGGTAAACACTATGATGTGAATAATGACTTTTAATAAGTCTTAATGAGTTTTATAATTTCAATTTAAGATTGAAGTTGGGTATAGAAGAGAACACTCTTGATGAAACTCACCTATCTGGATGAGAAAGTGGGTCGCTTCCTATGGAATATGAACCGATTCTCTAGAGCATTGTGATAAACAAGATACGTCCTGGTCCAAAATGGATACAACGGTATGCGCTTGGCATCAACCTTGGAGATATCATGCGTAGTTGTTATCACGAATTACACGAAACGTTGGACAGTTCAAGATATCGTGTTCATTGGCTACCAAGTAGTTCTGATAACCTCTCACTAAGGAAAGGTTCAAGATATAATGGACACCTACACCCTATTCATGATATTTCTTGTTTTCTATGTTTTATCGTATTTTCATTCATGTGGGGGATTATTGGAAAAATAAGGTTTTATGTGAATAAAAATTAATAATAAAACGGTTTTCAAAATAATATAAATCCAATATAATTATAAGAGAATCAACTAGACAGTCTGACTCAATCAAGGAAAATATATCCAAGAGTTATATCTTTGTTTCTCAATGTAATCAACAAATCAAACAGATAGAATCCGTGAGCCTGATTTTTATGAAAAACATCTTGAACGGTACCAAAGACCAATTTTCAAGTTTACTATGCACACAACCTGTGATATTTCAATTTTATCAACAAATATAATGCGGATAAGAAATAACACAGACACCAGAAGTTTTGTTAACGAGGAAAATACAGAAAAACCCCGGGACCTAGTCCAGATTTGAACACCAGACTCTAGCCTACTGCAAGTTAACTTCGGACTGTAATTTAATCGATCCCTAACCAATCTCACACTGATTAAGGTACAGTTGCGTTCCTTACGTCTATGAATCCTAGTAGGACTCTAGTACTTGATTCCATTTGCTGATCTCACCCACAACTAAGAGTTTTTATGACCCAAAGTCGAAGACTTGATAACCAAATCTGTCTCCCAATGAAAAGTCTATTCTAATAGATAAATCTGTTTACCACAGAAATACCTACGAAGTTTCTGTTCTGTCTTTTGATAAATCAAGGTGAACATGAACCAATTGATAATTCAGTCTTATATTCCTGAAAAGATGCCTAAAAATATCAATCACCACACAATAACTTAACTATATAGTAGTAGAACAAGTTACTGTGGAATCACAAAGAATGAGACGAAGAGCTTTGTGATTATTTTTTATATATTACATATCGGAGAAAAATCTCAGCAAATCTTAGAGAAGATAATACTCAATATGATAGAACAAGTAAGATCGGGACACGCAACTACAGAGAAAATAGTTGGGCCTGACTTCAGAATCCCAATGAAGTATTTAAGTCGTTAACCTATAATGGTTTTAGGAAAAACCTAGGTTAAAGGAGAACCAACTCTAGTCGCAACTAGTATCACACAGAAGGTGTGGGGATTAGGTTTCCGAGTTGCTAGAGTTCTCCCTTATATAATCTTCAAATCAGGGTTTGATAACTTTGTGACAAAGCAATCAATATTCACCGTTAGATGAAAAACCTGATTTAAGATTCAAACTAAGTTTCCACCGTTAGATGGTCTTAGCTTGTTACACACAAATGAAATATACCTTCATTTAGATAGGGGTAACCGTACCTAAAAGTGTATATTGAGTTGGCTCAATAACAGTTAAACGAAATTAGCCATATGGTCACTTTTGTGTTAACCATGTTTATCTTAACACTTCTAGATCAAACGATACACAAATGAATCTAATTGTGTTACTCATAGAGTTTTTCAATTGCTTATATTCTCATAGAAGTATACAAGACACAATTGAAGCAAAATCAAATTTGATTCAAAGAATCAATTCATGAACATTTATCCACGGTTTGCAAAGATTTCATTCTTTAATATATAAATATATTTGTTCATGAGTATGAAATCATACTTAACCAATTTTAGAACTTCACCACATAAGTTTGCAAACGGGCATGCAAACTTAAGTTCCGGACTTTGGTCACGTCCGACAGTTCGCAAACGGGTATGCATACTATCGTTCTAGACCGAACTCAGGTGAATAAGTTTGCAAACGGGTACACAAACTTAGTTCCCGGACTTTGACAGTTAAAACCGTTCGCATACGGGTATGCATACTTGGTTCCCGGACATGAATCATTCTTACAACAGTTTGCATACGGGTGTTATATCCAGACAATGATTAATTGTTCTAAACTCCCATTTCAATCATTGAAACATTCTTAGAAGATGACAATAACTGTCTCACACAAACTATTAGCTTATAAGAAATTTTCAAGTGATCGAATGATCAATACATAACTTTCCGAGTCTACATCAAATGACTGTCTCATACAAATCATGTAAGATGTTACAAGGTGATTTTCACAGGATCATCTTTTGACTTTCGTCAAAAATAATGATGAACCTAGTAAAGAAAAAATCTTTCCAACACATATTTCGAGAAAGATATAAGCGAGTTAAACTCAACTCGAAATATCAAATGTGTATAATGTAAAGTATATATAGCTATACGACTTAGTCTCAATAGGAGATAAAATAGAATAGACTATGAGTGATAGATGAGTTCAAGTCTCTACATACCTTTTGTTGATGAAGTTCCTCCAAGATCCCCTTAGTAGATCTCCGTCTTCAATCGATGAACGTCGTTCAGTCTAAAGCTCAACTACACATTATATCTTAATCCGAGACATAGCTATAAGTAGACTAGAAATCAAGACTTATAATTTTGACAACTAAACTTGAAAAACAAGCTTGAGATATCAACTTTGTTTGCGAGTTCGACCGAGCAGTGCTCTAACATTAATACCTTCCAAATTTATCTCTTAGTTTTTTATGGGATTACCTTATATATTTTGGATTTGCACTAGGGTTTTTAAGAGATGAACCTCTCTTGCATCCGTCCATCTAGAGTAATTCTTCTTCGTCTTCTATGTTTTGGTATGAGGGTTTAAGTGCAAACGTTTCGTGAGTTTTCCACTGCCAAGTTCTAGTAGAATAGGGTTTGAGTGTGCTATTCAAACTTTATTGAGATCGTTGTATTTTGGAGGCAAATGTCCAGTGGGGCTTTAACATCATCCTTTTTGGAGTGTAGCCGGGCATTCTTGTCTCAAGGACGTCATGTTGAACATGTGCCCCAATCTACCGTTACCAGTTTTTTCTTTCTATGGTGTTTAACAGGTATGTTCAAGACATCAACAATTGAATTGGATACACGCAAAATTCATATAAGTGCCTCTTACAATAATTAATTGTAATGATATATTCAATTTTAATCGTCATTCCCCAACATATACATGTCTGAGCACCGATTTAAATACCAAACAAACACTTGAAGGTTAAAGTTTGTTAACAGCTTTCGCCTGTGCTTGATCCATCCTAAATTAGCTAGTTAGGAGATCCCTCTTGAGAGATTTATTTGTATATATCATGAGCAGTTCGTATCAGTACATCGGCATCCGTGGTCAGCTAGTAGCATCTTTCAGCATCGTAAAAGAACCACTGGTGAAAATGTACGTTCGTGCAAGAGAATCATCCACTTTTGCATTGCACGGAGATGGATAGAGTTCGGAAGTTTTTCATAAATTAAAGATTCGAGGTTTATGATTAGGTTCAAGCCTTCAAGGTGAGAATGTGACACAGCTGATTATAGACGAAGGAAAAGCTAGCTAGTACTATACTGGCCACCCTTTCTGGCATACTGGAAAGCGTCGTATATATATCTTACGGTTCCACGAGAAGAAACAGTAATAGGACTGGAAAATAATAACTTGACAGCAGCATATGATGATCATGATTTCGACACAATTCCCAATCACGTTTATCTCCGGTCAGCGATATCTTTTCGTTATCATCATAACCGTTCTGATATACAGTATGTGGTCCCATTCGTCTTTTCAATCCCTTTATTAAAATCTCAGTCCTCACAGACAGCCGAGCCGACAACAACAAACAAACACAAATTATTTTTATAAAATATCAAACCGATCTGGTGCAATCAAGTCCATGATTGGCTAGAAAAAAAATCTCAGTGAACCTAACGATAATCATGGTAAGAACAAATATGTAGGGTCGTGATTTTATGCCTTAATAGTATTTTTCGGCTACGTTTACGGATCTTCGGACCCATCTTCAAATATCAATCACATGCGAGTCAGAATAGGTTTGCAGAGTCTCCTGTAGCTGTAGGCCGTTGTGCTACAGCATATATAGTCAGTCAGTTTTCTATAGTAAAACTTCTGCATTACTTCTGTTGGGCTAGCAGCTAGAGAGCTATGTGCGGTCTATTATCAGCGACAATTTCCATATAGGGCGGTGAGTTGGTGTCTTAAACACGCATTACGATTTTCTCCGGATGTCGGCCAGTTTCGAATTCGGATCACTGGTATTTTTTGTGAGTGCCTTTCTTAATATAATACAGTAAGTCAGTGAAATCAGGTCATTGGTATCATCAGCGATTGACTTTAACAACACGTAGTACAGTTAATCAGTGGCCCACATCGGCAGCCTTAGTATTGTCATGGGCATATAAATTTGGCAATTTATTTTTCCTTTTTCTTTCAAGTTTTCAGTCAGAAATTTGGAATATGTTAATAACTAAAACGGTCTGATCTGTTCCATTTAAAGCTATCATGTTCCTCGAACCAATAATCACATGGAAGTTTTTTTTTCCCGTTGACCCACTTAATTAATGTTAATTCATTGTACTTAGAAATGGTGCACCGCCTCATTAATTACTTAACAGTATCCAGCAAAAAATCAGATTAGAAAACTAAATCACACTGGTAAAAATGTTAGTAGAGTGAATTACTGGAAAATTTTACTCAATAAGATTAGATAATATTAGTAGAGAAACAAAATTCATCCACAAAAAATATTTAAAAAAAAAATTAGAAAAAGATTCCAACACCCATTCACTAGATATTTGAGCCAAATTACGATAAAATCAAGAAAACAAATAAAATTGAATAAAAAGTTATCTTTCAAAAAGATTAATTAAACAAAGTGTTACTAATTTAACTCACCGTTAACAGAGAAGTCTGTTCTGTAACTTCTGTTTTAGTCGCCTGAGCATGAGCCTGAGCCATTGAATTCTTGCAATGAGCAATAGCACCTTGAATAGCATTCTGTAATTCATTCATTGACGATGCTTCTGAATTAAACCCACTTCTTATCACCACATTGTTATTAGAATTTCCACTGCTCATAACTTTGTTTCTACAAAGAACTCCAGAATGATTTGGTGAGGATCTAATTGAAGATGGGCAACTCAGATTACAACTTCTCTTTCTTGGGTATCTTAAATTCCCTGAGAATGAACTTGAAAATCTTCCATTTCCATTCTCTTTATTATTAACCAATGATGATGATGAAGAAAGACTACTCGTCATGTCTCTGCTGCTGCTTTTGACGAAACTTTCTGTTGAACTATTACAACTCTTCATTGACAAAGATATAACCCTGCTCGTTGTAGATTTAATAACACTGTCCATCTTCTGTTCTTGTTGTTGTTTTTGTGATGATAGCCTCTCGTATAAAGGTTTCACTTTCTTCAAGTACTTTCTAATCACATCTTTTGCTGAAGAAGAAGAAGAAGAAGAGCTGCTCCCTTTTTTAACTGATGATGCTGATTCAGAAGAATTACCATGATGTTGAGCAGCAGCTACAACCACTTGTTGTTGTACTTGTCTGTTTATCTTCGTCTGATCTTTCCTGAACACAGATGAGAATCTAGATAAAGAAAAATACTTTGGTTTCTTCACTTGGTGTTCTTGATGAGAATGAGAAGAATGGATTTCATTATCTTGTTCACGATGAGAACTAAGTCGCTTAAACTCATCTTCAAGCTCTGCACTTACTGAACTAGGTCTAGACGAATCACAATCATTATTAAGCAATTCAAAACCGAACGAAGAATGCGAATCATTAGTACTACCGTTTGAATCACGAGAAGAAGAAGCAGTTGTATCAGTATCAGTAGAAGTTCTTGTTGGTGATAACAAAAGAGTTCTTACCATAGAAAGACGAGGAGATAGATGAAGTGGAAGCAATTGTCCTTTGTAAAAGAGTTCATCAGCTGGACATAACAGATTCGATGATGATGATCCTTTAAGTGTTGATAATGAGATTGTGAACTCGAAATCTGATGAGGAAGATGATGATGAGAATGAATGAGATGGTGATGATGGTAATGTTTTTGATAACAGTTTTCTTCTTGATGATGATTTGCCCATTTTTCTTTCTCTCTACATTGTAAACACACAAATGATTGTGTGAATGAGATCTACTATATGATGAGTAGTAGAAAAGTACTGTCTATGAAGATGAAGACAAGACACACAGAGATAGAGATATGGAGTTAATGCATTTAGCAGGTAAATGAATAATAAATGAGTGGATGATAAAAAAAAAGAAATGACAAAAATATTTTTATCTTTTCTAAGGGTTTTTCAGTACTCACATGGGTGACTTAGGAAAAAGTCTGAAAATGTAGAATCAACTGACTGAGTTCTCCCTGTCTCCTCCGCTCTCTCCGTTCAGGTGGAGCAAATCAGAATGTCGCGTTGCCTTTTATTTCCAAGGCCGAATAATAGAGTGGCAATCGGGCCTATTCTATAGTGCAAATGAGGCTTGCATTGATGTGTATATTCAACAATCCCACCACCTCATTGTCCAAGAATACCCGTAACACTTGCGAACAATGAGGTAAAAGACTAACAATCTATGAAAACTGAACTTGTGAATTTTGTTGAAATTTGTTTGCAAGACCATGTTTAGTCTCCTTCCACCAACAGACATTGTAAATATCCGTGGAGAACTTGAAAGTTTCTTGTCTGTGGCACAATGCATGTGGCAGACAATGAGCAACAGACGACGGTTATATTTTTTTGATGGCGTCCGCTTTTGAGAAATCCTCAAGTTAGATGATTTGGAGTACATATAATAACTTAACTGTTGTAAGAATAACTAATGCATCATAAACAACAACATATGGGTTTCATTTCATAAGAGAGTGGCTGAATAAGAACAAAAAACGTCGACATCAGATTTTGTTTATCTTTATAAATTTCTTTTGCGAGACCATGTTTAGTCTCTTTCCACCTATAGACATTGTAGGTTGTAGATTGTAGATATCTTTAAAGTTTCTTGTCTGTGGCAAACAAGGATCAATAAACAACAACCTCATGAGAGAGTGGCTGATGAATTAAACAAAAAAAAAAGCGTCAACAGCAGGATTCGAACCTGCGCAGGCAAAGCCCAACAGATTTCGAGTCTGTCTCCTTAACCACTCGGACATATTGACGAACACGTCATTTGAGTCTGTCCACTAGAAGATATTGTCATCAAATTGTCCTTATAAGAGGATTCAATTGAATGTTTTTTCCGCCTTTTGGTGCAGCCAATCAGATAATTTATTTAGCCTTAAAAATTGGTCATTTCAACTTCCTGCAAAAATGGAAGTAATAGCAAAGGTAAGGCCTCAAAAACATCAGTCGATGTGCAATTATCTAATATATTAAAATCATGAGACCACTTCAGAATCCAACTCTGCACTCGCCAGCAAACACTTGGTGTCTGAAAATATAAGGCGAGAAAACAGAACATTATTATGGAAGCTATGCAACATCCAGCTCTCCACTACCAATACTTATCATCATCAGAAACAGCAATAGATGAAGTCTGTCAGTAACACTACCCATACTTGCTGCTTTAGGCTACTGCTATTAGTGTTTATGACTTGGAATACATAGCTCAGTACTAGTAGACAATCAGAATAATGCAAAATGATACCTAACCTTGCTATCTTTCTGAAACAGTAGCAGCTAACCTGAAGAAGTGTCATTTACCTTTTAATGAAAACTTCCAACTGGCCAAGTTTGTATATGTGTCGCCACAGGCAATCACTTTCATAACATCTATGTATAGATGGTAGTAGGTTCAGGCAAAAGAAATCATGTAGCTAAAAAGTTACCTGTGAGAAACCATTGGCCAATGCAAGCCCAAAAAAACAACTAAATCCCACTGCAAAAGAATCAAGAACCCATACTATAAGGCTTGCATGTTAAACTTAAGGTTCAACTCAAACTTAATTGTTGTATTGTTTCATTGTACATTCATCTCCAAAATAGGAGGTATTTATAGTCAACAAAACAAAGTAAAGAGAATAAGTAAATTACAAAATAATTGAGTGTAATTGAGTGGTGTTGAGTGGAGTAGCAGAAGTGGTGTTGAGTGGAGTAATTGAGTAGTGTTAGTAGTGGTGTTTAGTGGAGTAGGAGTAGTGGTGTTGAGTGGAATAGGTAAGTGGAGTAGGTGTAAGTGGAGATTCAACACTCTCCCTCAAGGTGGTGCATATATGTCACAGATGCCCAACTTGACAAGTGAATCGTTAAATATATTATTTGATACAGCCTTAGTCAGAATATCTTCCAGCTGTTGTGTTGTTCGGACATATGGTACTTCAATAATGTTTTCTTCGAGTTTCTCATAAATGAAGTTCCTATCAATTTCCACGTGTTTTGTTCGATCATGTTGCACTGTATTTTCTGCAATTTTGATTCTTTGGTGGTTATCACAAAACAACTTCATAGGTTTTTCAACAGGGAAACCGAGCTCCTCCATAAGCCTCTTTAACCCTAAAAATTCACAAATGCCTTTCACCATTGCTCTGTATTCTGCTTCAGCACTGGATAAGGAAACAACCTGTTGTTTCTTAGACTTCCATGTCACTAAATTTCCTCCAACAAAGGTAACATACCCAGATGTTGACCTTCTCCTGTCACCTTTACCTCCCCAGTCTGAGTCAGTGTAACTCTGATACATCAAGATGTCCATGTTTTGAAAACATCAAACCTCTGCCTGGTGCGGACTTCAAATATCTTAGTTTCCTGATGACTGCATCCATGTGTTGCTGACCCGGATTATGCATAAATCTGCTTACAACACTTACATCATAAGCAATATCTGGTCTTGTATGATAAAGATAAATCAAGCGACCAACTAACCTCTGGTATTGTCCTTTGTCTTCAGGTATTTGATCAGAACATTCTTCAAGACCATGATTTTGTTCCATAGGAGACCCGATTGGCGTACAACCAGTCATACCAGTTTCCTTCAACAAAGCAATCACATATTTTCGCTGACACAAGAAAATTCCCTTTCTGGATCGATTAACTTCAATACCCAAGAAGTACTTTAGTCCACCCAAATCTTTCATATCAAACTCAGAATACAAGCAACTCTTCAGATTACTCATCTCTTCAGGGTCATTTCCTGTTACCACCATATCATCTACATAGATAATAAGAGCAGTTACCTTGTCACCTAATCTTTTAAGGAACAAGGTATGATCAGCATTACTCTGTATATACCCAAACTTCTTCATTGCAATACGAAATCTACCAAACCATGCTCTGGGAGATTTTTTCAAACCATATAAAGCCTTCTTTAACTTACACACAACATTATCATTGTTTGGAGCATTATAACCTGGAGGTAGTGTCATGTATACTTCTTCTTGCAGATCACCATGTAAAAAAGCATTTTTTACATCATACTGTTGTAGAGCCCATCCTAAGTTTGCTGCCAAGGAAAGCATGACTCGAATAGTATTGAATTTCGCAACAGGAGCAAATGTCTCTTGATAATCAATACCATAAGTCTGGGTAAATCCCTTAGCCACAAGTCTTGCTTTGTACTTATCAATCGATCCATCTGGATTATGCTTGATAGTATATACCCACATGCAGCCAACTGGTTTCATTCCTTCTGGTAGTGAGACTATATCCCATGTACCATTTTCTTCATGTGCCACCATCTCCTCTTTCATAGGACCAGCCCATTTCAGATTAGATAGTGCTTCTTCTACTGTTCTGGGAATGGTAACATCTGCCATTTTACTGACAAACGGTTTTCTAGCTTCTGATAATCTATGAGTAGACATGTAGTTTTCCATAGGGTATTTCACCTTCTTAATTGATTCAGGTAAAAAATGATCTGGTGGAACTCCACGATTACTTCTTTGTAGTAATTGGTACTTATCAGTTTCAAGTAACTCACAAGTATTATCAGTATTAATCGTTTGGTTCACCTCGGGAGTTTCAGCAAGAGGATAACTCGTTGTAGGTACTACTGGTGAAGAAAGGACGGGGACTTCAATCACATGAGTTTCAGCAAGAGGATAACTCGTTGTAGGTACTACTGGTGAAGAAAGTACTGGGACTTCAATCACATGAGTTTCGACCTCTTGAACTATTTTCGTGGGTGTCATAGTGATCACACCAATATCAGTAGAACCAGGAGTGTTACTTGAAATTTCTTCACTGACCGAAAGATTTATCTCACTATTAGTTGGAAATAAATCAATACAATTCAACTCTTCAATTTGACTCTCTCCCTGAAGAGTAGGACTGGATTCATTTGTTGAATAAAACTTCTCGTGCTCGGAGAAGGTAACATCCATGCTAACAAAAAATTTACGAGTAAAAGGATGATAACACTTGTAACACTTTTGGTACGGATGATAACCAACGAAAACACACTTTAGTGCACATGGGTCCATGTTCCTGGAAATAACCTTGTAAAACTTCATTAACATATTCGCCACCATTATCAGAATGAAGAACCTTTAGAGTGGTGGAAAATTGTGTTTGAATCATCACATGAAAAGATTTGAAAATACCAGCTACATCACTTTTATTTTTCATCAAATAAAGCCAAGTCATACGCGTGCAATCATCGAAAAATAGAACAAACCAACGAAATCCTGAATTACTTGTACTCCGGCAAGGCCCCCAAACATCAGAATGAACCAAAGCAAAATGAATTAATCTTCTGCTAAAGCTATCAGGGTAAGTCGCGGGGTGACTCTTTGCTAAGATGCAAGTTTCGCAACTAAAATCACAAGGTTTGCAGGTTAAAAATAAAGTTGGAAATAAGTGTTGCAAATAACCAAAAGAAACATGACCCAACCGGTGATGCCACAATAGAATTTGATCTTCATTTGCATGAGATGACCCCTTGGCCGACAAAGACCGTCCTTCACACACATCATCTATGTAATATAACCCTCCTCTTTTAGCATACCACGCCCAATTATCTTCCCGTTACCAAGATCTTGATGAAAACAAAAGGTCGAATAGATTAATACTACACAATTTCATTGTGCAGTCACTTGTGATACGGACAAAAGATTATTAGAAAGAGAAGGAATCAACAGAGTATGTTCTAAAGTCAAGGAAGAATTCAGATCAACTCTCCCAGCTCCAATAACCGGATACGGAACACCATTGGCATTATACACCTTTGAGCATTCAGGTGCACATGCATATTTCAAGATAGATGCTTCAAATGTCATGTGACTAGTGGCACCGGAGTCAAGTACCCAACCATGATATTTTTCAAAATTAGTAGTAAGTAAAGCGACATCAACCTTACTTGATTGCTGAAAAAGGTTCGGATCAACTAAAGAATGAGATTTAACAACGGAAGAATGAGTATCGGTTATTGTCGTCACCATCAAAGGACATATATCTGCCCGTTTTGATCCATTTTCATTTTAGCTCTATAGGTGTCCCACCAATAGGGATACCCAATTTTCATGAAACATCTCTCCACAAAGTGTGAATTGCTTCCACGGTAAAAACAACGTCTAACGGAAGACATTATCACGATTAAAGAAGAAATTATATGAAGTATGAATACAGGTCGCAAGCAGCTTGCGAAACTTTTTTTTTTTTTTTTTTTTTAAATGAGACTAAAAAGGGTACAAATGAAACTGATTGTGTACACAACTGTTTATGGGGGGCGAAAAACAAACCGGCTAGATACTAGCTAGAAGCTAAAAATTATATGAATAATCGAATATGAGGAATAATTCCTATAAGGGTAAAAATGGTAAATCAACCAAATAATCAAATTCAAATCAAGTTTTATCTCTTGCACAGAGAAATTAAGTTCGACAAATCAACCAAATATATGAAAACAAACTTAACAGGGGTTTGCTTATAAGAAAAACAAACTTAATTAGCTAAGATAAAAAGATCTTGATCAAAGATGGTAACTGTTTGTAAGAAACAAAAACAGCAGTACAACTTACTTAGTCCAAGATAAATGGATTAACAAGATTAAGTAGGATTTAAAAAAGAACAATCATAAACTCAACATAACAAGTTTATCATAAAATCGGTAGTACAACTTACTTGTTTCAATAAGTGTATAAAGAAAGACAAGAACCTTAAGCCAGCGGAAGAAGGATCAATCGAAGTAACGAAGCACTCACTATTACTGAGAAACACTCAAATCACCATGGATCTATGATACCATGTTAAACTTAAGGTTCAACTCAAACTTAATTGTTGTATTGATTCCATAATAAATCAGCATCACGTACCATAATAGATAATCTAGCCTTAAAATTTTTTAATATCAACTTCCTGGCAAAATGGAAATAACAACTCAAACGGTAAGGTTTCAAATACATCACTTGCATGGCCAGGTATCCGGTCGGCAGACTAATGGATATGAATCATATGATTCATATCACGGCTTTTAATTGCAATCATATGATATAATTGCAATTAAAAGTCGTGGAATTTTTAGGGGCAACTCAAAAGAATATAGAGGCGACTAATAAGATAAAAACGGATCACCCAAACCTAAAATGAAGCCACCCTTTATCTTTCAAATTTTGCAAAGGCTAATTTTCCATTCACAATCGGTAGTTTAATTATAATAAGGAGAAATAGAATTTATGGCTAGTGTTAGTGTTAGGTCTTTTGCGTTTTAGAGTTTTAGAGTAGAAGAAGAAGGAAAAAAAAAAGTGAGAGAAAACCATTTTTTTTAAATCAACAACAAACATGGATGGGTTTGAAGAAGAAGGTGAGAAACATCATGAAGAATATCATGTTGAAGGTTCAACAAAAATTAGAGAGACGGTTGAATGCATTCAACGCCATTAAATCCCAGAATCGGTAGATAATATAATACTTTATCTACCGAATATACTCTTTTGTTCTAATAGAGAAGCACAATCGGTAGATAAGTGATGTTCATTATCTAAGGATTTTGATAGTCGCCCCAAATCTAGTTTTCTCAAAACTAGTAGAATTTTGAATTTCTCTACTTTCATAATCTGTAGATAAGTGATGTTAATTATCTACCAATGTGATAGTCATCCCAAATCTAGTTTTCTCAAAACTTATGAAATTTTGTATTTCTCTATTTCATAATCGGTAGCTAATTTATGTTCATTATCTACCGATTTTACAATCAGTATATAAGTGATGTTCAATATCTACCGATTGTGATAGTCGCCCCAAATCTAGTTTTCTCAAAACTAATGGAATTTTGAATTTTTCCATTTTCATAATCGGTGGATAAGTTATGTTCATTATCTACCGATTGTACAATCGGTATATAAGTAAGGTTCAATATCTACCGATTGTGATAGTCGCCCAAAATCTAGTTTTCTCAAAACTTATTGAATTTTGGATTTCTCTATTTTCATATTCGGTAGATAAGTGATGTTCATTATCTACCGATTGTGATAGTCGCCCCAAATATAGTTTTCTCAAAACTAATGGAATTTTGAATTTCTCCATTTTCATAATCGGTAGAGAAGTGATGTTCATTATCTACCGATTGTTCTTAATTTTTAGTATAAAAAAATGAATATTTGGAATAAAAAATGATCGGTAGATAGCGATCTATTATACCTATCTATTATGATTGATGTTCTTTATTTCTTAAGAAATCAACCATAACCGGTGGATAAAATCAATTTTATACCTACCGATTATGTTTTTGCAACTGTAAATCCTTACAAAGATTCCGATCATTTTTTTCATTTCAAGCAATCAAATCCTAATTTTGGATCATAACTACTATCATTTATCCGTTTTGTTTGTTTAACTCGATTTGTTTTTGTTGATGTTCTAATTTTCAACTTTAAGGTCAATGAATTTTGGATTTTCATTTTAAACAATGAATCCTAAAATTTGTTTGATCGACGATATTTGGCTTCAATCAAAATTAAAATGATGAAGAAGAAGAGAAATGATGAAGAACAAGAAGAATGTTATGATTATGAAAATAAAGGATATAGGTTTTGATTTAGTATAAAGATGAACGACAATTTTTATTTTTAAGACACCCCATAGCCATCTTCAGTAGAGGGGAATAAAAAAGACACCCCTAATTCTTTTTGGGTCGCCTTTAAAAATGTGAGGTTCAAAATCCGTTAGACATCCAAATCTAATAAGTTAAATAGTTATTCTTTTTTGGTACGCTTATCTTGTTCACTAATATTAATATTAGCTTAGTTGAAGTATTAGTATATAAATTTCCAAACACTATTATATTAAATAAAAATGCTATTATTAAGTAAATTTTATGAGTTTTTTATTAGTATTTGATGGAAAATGAGTTTATTTACTACTAGCATTTGATGGGGTTATGTGTGTTAAGTTAATATTAGAAATCATGAAAATGATAATGGGATTCTAATTCATTTTTATTAATTTTGTCTTATATATTTTAAATATTAATTACAGAAGAAATCCATTGGATCATCCATATCCGACCCGCCGGACATCGGATCAGATGCTTGAAATCCGCCATGCATTGGATAGGAGGAGGACGAGCCAAAAATTGAACCGATCCGGACCATGTTCACCCCTAATTAGTGTAGTATTATTTTTCAAAATGCAAAATTCCCCGAGAAGAATTCGTGTGGAAAATCCCAAGTGTGAGTGGTGTATGTTAGGGGCTTTAAAGGGTTGGTGCACGCAAATTGTTAAATTTAACAAACCACGGAGAACTTAAGACCTTGAGATGTTATGATGAATAATAATAAGTAAACCAAGCACAAACAATAATGTAAAACGTTATACCAATTCAAACTCATAAAACCCAAGATTTATAGTGAAACATTTTTTATACAATGTGTATATATTGTATACATCCACATTGAGCCGCACCAACTCAAATCCATTATGAAGAAATCGATTAAAAACGTAAAACATCATTATGGGAGTTCTAACAAACCTTAGTTACACCACAACAATTACTGAGGATATTACCTCAGTTTTTGCTCCCTCGCTAATTTCCACTCACCGCAAAATACTAACTTTCCCCCCTAAAGTTAGTACAAGAAATCTCTCACAATCTCTATTGCAATTCATATATTCTCTACATGGCCTACTATTTATTTATATATAGGTTACGATATTGACCTCCAATAATCCCTAGCCGATTAGGAAACCCCTTCCAAAAATAAGACTAACCATGAAATAAGAACTACCCATTAGATTTGAGAACCTATAAATTGAGTGTGAGGATCTATTTTAACAAAAGCTACATGAGACTTCTTTTTTTCTTAGGTTCGCAAACTCCTAAACATATCGCTTTGATTTCACGAATCTAATCATTATGTATTCAATTCTCAACATTCTCCCATGTTGAAGACTTATTATCTTTCCTTGATTCTCTTGTCAATTTGGATTGTTCGTGTTAAACAACTTCACTGGTGCGGCTCGTTTCCATATCTTCATTCTTAAAGACCAACTATAGCCTTGCAAAGCATTAGCTTGACAGATGTATCTCTTTGATAAACATATCCATCGGATTCTTTGAACAAAAAAAACTTTTCGAGCTTCAACTATCATTCTTCTTGATGATACCGAAGAAAATGATAACAAATATGTATATGCTTCATTATACCATGATGGGTTGGGTTTCTGGTTATATGTGTAACGATTTGACTGTTGATCATTTCCTTGCTTTCTTTTGTCACTGCTACATACTTAGCTTATGTAGTAGACAATGTGACCATTTTTTTTAATGGTAAGTTTCAACTTACTGCAACCGATCCCATAGTATAAACATAACCAAACGTACTTCGCCTTTTATCTATATCACTTGTGATGTCTGCATCCACATAACCCTTCAAGATAGAACCACCTCTTCCACAATATAATGGTACGTGTGTGTTACCTCTCAAATAGTATCCATTTTATTGCTTCCCAATGTTGGTTACCTGGGTCACTTGCATGTCTACTCACTACTCCCACTGCATGTGCAATATCCGGTTTCGTGTATACTGTAACATACAGTAGACTTCCAATAGCTGAAGAATATGGTAAATTAGCCATGTATTCTCTTTCTTCATGTGTTTTCGCACACTACAAACTAGAAATACGAATTTGGATTCCAAGTGGAGAACCGACTGGCATGGAATTCTTCATACTGAACCTCTTAAATACTCTTCAGTATATTCAGCTTGACTAAGCATCAAGGTAACCTTAACTTTTTCTTTTGTGTTCTCATACCAAAATCTGTGGTGCTTCACCAAAATATTTCATAACAAATAACTCACTTGCTTATTGTTTCTTCCGGTTTTTAATTTATTGTGGAGATGTTCCAGCTACCATGTTTATCTGATGTCATGTTTTGTTTTGCTATTTGATGTTAAAATCCTAATATTCATCTCAACTCTGTCAATCTTGAAGTCTTTTATAAAAGTATATAATTAATAAATGCCATCAACTAATACGTGCAGTTCTTTATTCTTAGAAATTTCATAACTCCTAACATTTTTCTAGAAAGCTGAATTTAAAAAAAATGATACACAAAAATAGAATGGAAATAAAACCATGAGAATTTAAAGTTTAAACCAAAATCTAGCTTTTTCTAACATGATTGTCTCATGAAACCTTTTTAACTAACTTTCAGTAAAAGGTCTAGATTTTGAAATATCAAATAAAGAACAATATCTTCGTATCTTTTGTGAAGTGAGAACTGAAAAAATCGATTAGATCAACAGTGGAAAAAATTAAAAAATATATATATTAAGGGACCCATTTCTGAAAATAATATATACAAAAGATAGATCACAAATTGTGCTTCTTTCAAGATAAACAAGAAAAGCTTGTTGTTCAGTTGCTTGCTTGCTATGATGTTCTTCAATTAAGGTAACTGAAAGCACGGGGGTATAACAACTGCACCCAATATATTTTTCGGCGATCTGTATGGACTAAACTCCAATAAAATTTCGAGAACACCAACTTAAAAAGGGAGACTCAATGAAGAAATATATAACAGAGGTTTATCTCTTTCTAAATACAATTAGTAAATCAACTAGATATAAATCAGTGAGACTGATTAATATGAGAATAACTCGAACGGTACCAATGACCAATGCCCGAGAGTCAATCAAGTTCTATCTAACAAGCAAGGTCGGATTTATCAACTGTGATTGACATTAGACTTTCAATAGCTGAAGAATATGGTACATTATCCTAGTATTATTTTTCTTCACGTGTCTTCGCACACTTAAAAATAGAAGGAAGAATTTGGATTCCAAGTGGAGCACCGACTGGCATGGAATTTTTCATGCTGAACCTCGTAAATACTACAATATATTCATCTTGAATAAGCATAAATGGATTGCATACTTAACTTTTTTTTTCTCATACCAAGAATATGTGGTGTTTCACCAAGATCTTTCATGACAGACTCACTTGCTAACTGTTTGTGCCAGAAATCGCTCCACTAGGTTTGCCATTTGTTCCACTTTTTACGATAATAAAGCATCCTCATTAGAAACCGTTTGCAAACTATCAAACCTCGTAGAACTTATTGCTGCTAAATTTTTGTTCGCAACATCACTAGAACTTAAAATAAAATGTTTAAGTGCCTACCATTACTCAATTTTTCAATAATAATGTACTCTATATTTTTTCACATCAATTAGGATATTATCGGACAATATTAAAGTTAAAGGTTAGGCGGGGAGAACAGAGACCAAACGATCTCAATTTGTAGTAATGTTTTTAGTGTCAAAAGGATGTATAAAGATGATAATCATCCCTTGAATATGGATCCTTCTTCAAGTAATGTATTTGTTCGAGTCAGTTTTAAATTGGATTCCAGAAATATAATATATATTCAGGAAATGTACACGTATACACACTTAGTGATGACATAGCCATGGTGGATTGATAAAGGAGAAATCACAACCAATGAATCACATTTGTCAAAATGACAAAGTATTCTTGCAGACAGATCACTTTGTTGGATTAATATTTCTTGAGGTCACTAAATAACATATTTGATTTGATGGTTGAGAATTTTATTTTCTCCTCGAACTATTTTGTTCATAACTATAGATAAATTAAGGTTCTTCAGCTAGGGTTTTCATAAAATTAGGGCTTTAAAGGTTCATCCGTTGGGGTTTTCGTAAAATTAGGGTTTTAAAGGTTCACCAATTTGGGTTTCTGGAATTATTTTCTATATATTATTGTTATAATGAGATGTTTGCTTGGAATTCCATATTTTCAGTTCAGTGATAAATTGATTCTTGCAGAATTTGCTGATTTGTCGTGGGAAGAGTTAAAGACTAAGAGAATGAGAGGATCTCCCCAGATTTTTAATATAGAGTCTACAGCCAATACCCAATCGTTCAGGGATCCTCTTCCGATGAAGGTAATGTATCAATTAATCAATAGCAAGGTTTTTAAAATCGTGTGATTCACGAGTTGAATCGCACGATTCGCTTCATTTGCTAGCATATCGCGATTCAAATCGCATAGGTAAAGCGTTTTACTTGAGAATCAGTAGTCAACCTTGGTTGACAACGATTCTTGAATCGAATCAAAGGTATACAAATGGTTTTTCAAAAATGGGAGGGTGAGTTTCGAACCTGTGACTTATGGCGTCACACGCAAGGCCTCCAACCAATCTTCCAGCTTGGTTGTTGGTGCTAATACTAGATAATATTTTGTACTTATAAGAATTATTCATCAAACATCAACCTTAATATTTACTTTTTGTGGTTATACCATATTTATAGGCATACATTTACGATTTAATAATGAACCATGAATCTACGTTTCACGATTCAATATACAATTCGATTCATACAAAAGAAAAAACGATTCACGTTTCGATTTACGATTTAAAAACCTTGATCAATAGGTTTCTTTGTATACTGATTCAACGTTATTATATTTCTGATCATATCATCTTTCTCTTTGCAGAAAGACTGGAGGGACGACGGCATTGTCACCCCAGTCAAAAGCCAGGGAGATTGTGGTGCATGTTGGGCCTTTAGGTAAAATTAATTTGATAGGTTGATTTGTATACTGATTCAACATTACTATATTTCTGATCGTATCATCTTTCTCTTTGCAGAAAGACTGGAGGGACGACGGCATTGTCACACCAGTCAAAAGCCAGAGAGATTGTGGTGCATGTTGTACCTTTAAGTAAGATTAATTTGATACTATGTTGATACTTTTATTGAGAATGAGACGAGCATTTTAAGTATTCCTGTAAAACAAACTCATTCAGTTTACACGAATCAAGATACATATCTAATACATGATCCTAGTTTAAGATCTCAATCTTCACATATAGTACATGCTTTATGTACTGTTGATAGTGGGGACCTTGAGACGTTCTCTAATTTGTTGAACAACAATCCCTGCATTTTTTTTTAATTCTTTTTATATCTTATATCATTTTATTAAATTTTAAGACTATAGGTTTTAAAAAATAAAAGGTTCTTTCTCCAGTAAAATTGACCCATCAAATCGAAAGATTTGAAGCTTACACGATTATATATATATGATATAATATTGGAAATTCTGCATATAAGATGATGTGAGTTATATATATTATATGTGATAAATATGTTACATGTGATTGACATATATCACTAATTAAATAAAAAATTTCTTGTCGTTAGATACTAGCATCAAATTATATATTAGAACAAATCGGCTTATTGGTTACAAAATCTGAAATAGTAGCTTGTAGTAAAAGAAAATTCCTTAAGAGAAACAAATTGATGCAAGAAGTATTACTTTTGCGTAGTTGTTAGCATAATTTAATATATTTTTCCTATGTTAATTTTTTCTATGCAATCACCCATTTTTGTTGTTTCACTTGGAGCCCCTTAAAAAAATTTCACGCGACTCTGCTCAGGGTTACAATATCCTAAGTTGAATTCACATTTATATCTCATCATCAAAGTCTTAGAGTGTTATCTCTTAGATTCATAAATCATATGATCTGTTGATTCTAGCATACATTATACTTTCAATAGCTGAAGAATATGGTACATTAGCCTAGTATTCTTTTTCTTCACGTGTCTTCGCACACTTAAAATTAGAAGAACGAATTTGGATTCCAAGTGGACAACCGAATGGCATGGAATTCGTTATGCTGAACCTCTTAAATACTCGTTCAATATATTCATCTTGAATAATCATAAATACATCATTAACTTTTTCTTTTTTGTTCTCGTACCAATAATATGTGGTGCTTCACCAAGATCTTTCATGACAAATTCACTTTCTAACTGTTTCTTCCATAAATCGCTCCACTAGGTTTGCCATTTGTTCCGATTTTTACAGTTATAGAGCATCCTCATTAGAAACCGTTTGCAAACTATCAAACCTCGTAGAACTTATTGCCGCTAAATTTTTGTTCGCAACATCACTTGAACATAAATAAAAGGTTGAAGTGCCTACCATTAATCAATTTGTCAATAATAATGTACTCTATGTTTTTTCACATCAATTAGGATCTTCTCAGATAATAATAAAGTTAAAGGTTCGGCCGGGAGAACAAAGACCAAACAATCTCAATTTGCAGTAATTCTTTTAGTGTCAAAAGGATGTATAAAGATGATAATCATCCCTTGACTAGGGATCCTTCTTCAAGTAATGTGTTTGTCCGAGTCAGTTTCAAATTGGATTCTAGAAATACAATATATTCAGGAAAAGTACATGTATACACACTCATTTACGACATGTCCATGGTGGATTGATAAAGGAGAAATTACAACCAACGAATTTCATTGGTCGGAATGACAAAGTATTCTTACCGAAATATCACTTTGTT
Organism: Papaver bracteatum; assembly: GCA_023529315.1. Taxonomy (NCBI): domain Eukaryota; kingdom Viridiplantae; phylum Streptophyta; class Magnoliopsida; order Ranunculales; family Papaveraceae; genus Papaver; species Papaver bracteatum. The sequence goes on from JAJJWX010003164.1 coordinate 1,678,118, forward strand.
GGATTAATGTTTCTAGAGGTCCCGAAATAGCGTCTTCAATTTAATGGTTGAGAATTCTATTTGCTCCTTGAACTATCTTGTTCTCCTTACGGATAGAGACATTATAAATTGGGGATAACTTGAGAAAATATTGCATTGTTGTCAATACACATATTATTTTGGAAATCTTTTACAAGCAACCTTGCTTGATAGCGAATTTCTCGAATATTTCCTTCAATATTCATTAGGTAAACCCACTTGTCGTAATACGCCTTCTTACGTCTTGGTAATTTGGCTAACACTCATGTGTCGTTCTCCTCAAGTGGATCCATCTCATCTCCCATAAAAAGTTGTCATTTGATTTAACCATCAATCACTGGTGCTTGTTGAATATTTTCATCAGGTTCACCGCTATATGTAAGTAGTATATCATTCAAAACATAATAGAGTTTGGTTTGTGAGATCTTGATGATCTTCGTACGTTTTTGTGGAACTGTAGAACATTAGGAGTAAGTCTAAATGTAGTGGAAGTTCCTACTTTATTTCTTGACCCAATATCTTCAATTTCTGTTGTTTTCTTGTCCTTGTACAGTTCATTCTCATTGAAACTAACATCCTTGCATGGTTCTAATAAACTTTGGGATGTGATTTGTGAACTTCACAGTCCTAAAATTTATACCCAAAAATGTCACCTTCATATCCAATGAATATACACTTGTTTGCTTGAGCACCTATCTTAGACCTATCACCAGGACTAAATTAAACATAAACAACAAAACCGAAAACTCTTAAATAAGAAAGGTTTACCTTCTTGCCAGTCCAAACCTCCTCTGGCATCTTTATATCAATTGAACTACTAGGTGTCATATTAATATACTAAAAAACATCTTTGTTGCATCGCCCATAAGGTCTCGGAAAAACCAATTTCAACTTCATACATCTGGCACGAGCAGTCAATGTCCAATATATTCAAACGTTCTGCTACTCCGTTCTCATGTGGTTTCTCTGGAAGTATTCTCTCCAAATGAGTTCCATTAGTAGTAAAGAACTGTAAGCTTTAAACACTTCAACTTCAAGTCAGTTTCTGTTTCAACCAAAAGGTTCCACTTCTTAAACATTTTAGACACCTCGTACTTATATATATCATAAAGTAAACCCACAACTTCCTTGAATGATCATCAATAAAAGTGGCACAATAATGTAACCACTATGAGATGCAACCTCAATTAGTTCCCATACATCAATATGAACCAAATCAAGTCTCGCACTCCTTAAGCTTTTGATGACCATTGACTTAATTATCATGGTACTGAAAGGAGTTGGTACATAAACTTGTCTTGGGTTATATCTAACTCACATAAATCGCAAATCATATGCAAATCACCTGACATCTGAGCGAGATTCACATTTCGAATAAGATCCAAACAAATTACTGATACATTTTTTTTTCCATCAATTAACTCATCTAAATATGACTCATTACGTCGAAATCTGATTTATTTACATTTGACTCAAAAATTATGAAATAATATAATTCTATAATTGTAAACATTGAAACAGATTCACGAGTTATTACATAGAAGGCAAGCGAGCAACAAGCTGCGCCGCAAGCCCTTTTTGAATGGCAAACCCGATCCTCTTAAACACAAACTCTCTAGAATCGGGAGTCATGACATTACTGTGCATAACTCTTATAATCGGGTGTAAAAAATATAATCGGGTGTAAAAAACACAAATTCTATAAGTAATTTTTTTTTTTTTTTTTGGTCTTATAATCGGGTGTAAAAAATATAGCCAACCCAAATACCTTTACGCCAAATGTATGAGCTGAGACAGACCTCAAGTCACTAAGTCAGACATAAGAAGAATTTAAAAAAAAAAAAAAAAAAAAAGTCCGGACAAAGTGTGAAGCGTTGGTATGGGCCGGTGCGGATTGGGAATACAAAGCCCTTGTTGAAGTGGTATATAAGACTTGAGCAGCGGGAAATATTGATTCTGAGAGAAAATGAAACTTTTAAACATTCTTCACAGAGAAACTGCAATAATCTTTAATCAATTGATGATATGAAAAGGATGAATCGATTGATGAGACGACTTGGAAATCTTTAATCAAGATTTAAGGTTTGACTAACAAATTGTTTTTGGTTTCTTCAAATTGAGGGTTTGAACTTTTAAATCTCCAAGTTGTCTATCACATGTTTGATGAATGATCTGAATGAAAAACAAAATTAACTTGATAAGCTGAAATTGTTTTGAGGTATGAGAGACATTTTATCTATTAATATTGGCATTATATTCCCTTACGATGGAATGTAAAGTAGGAAAAATTTCAATGAATTTAGCAACTTTTTGGAAGATAAGTATGCTCCTTAGCTTCGAGGCGTGCTACTAATTGAATGTCAGTACTTTGTTGTCTTGTTTGTAATAAGGAATCACTTAGGGACATTGCTTGTTCTGTGTATCATGATCTTGTCTAGCTGTATCTGCGTTTCTTAGCTAATGGGATTGATGGCCTAGTTGATGAAATATCTAAGTCCTGTTATGTTTTTTAATTCACTGCTTTCATGTAGGGTTCAGTAACTGTGTAACTTAAGCCTGATTGCTTAAGGGTAAATTGTGTTTGCTCAAAAAGTTTGTTTAGATCTCGGCTTAATTATTATTTTATGAGAGAGGTAATCTATCTGCTTCACTAACATAATGCTATTGATATTACAGTCTGTGCACATTGCTGGTACTAAGGGAAAAGGATCTACTGCGAAGTTTCTCTCCGATATTTGACGGCAAGAATGGTAATCGGTTGGATTTTATACTTGGTAAGTTATTAGTGATTTCTGTTCTTATTTTTTTGCAGAATTTTCTTTGAGGTTTTAAGAAACAAAGCAAACTGGAAGTTATTGAACTTGAAGGGAGCAATTTGAACCGCATATATAATTATGCATATGGATGTGTCCGTAGGAAAGTATGTACTATGTAGTATCTAAACATAATAATTTTGATATCTTTATGCAGTCCGCATCGTTGGAATATCAGAGAATGTGTTCTGTTACGAAGAAATGGTGAGCCAGTATCAGCAGAGTCATTGAATTCTTTTTTTCTCCGAGTTAAAGATAATCTGGACCAGTCAATTGAATTATAAATGGATTTATGAGCCATTTTGAGGTATTAATGGGTGAGATGGGATACTTATTTCCCCTTGTAAATTCCCTTTGCTATTTCTAAGGAAAGATTGAATAAATTGATCTAAAAATTATAAGATTTTGTTTAACACTTTCAAGTTCCAGTCTTCTTTTAGGGAAGGCACGGATTTTAACCAGTATAGACATTCCACAAATTCCTTAACCAACGTATATAAAATCCCAGGAGGCTGTATTCTAGATCTACTTAAGCATGATATGGGTTGTGGAAATCCAATTGGAACCCCGGTACGGAACTTTAGTGGCTTAGGCAAGCCAAAAACTCTTCTTACAATCTGTAGTCAAGAAACATGATCTAATTGAACTCTAATGTGAGTTTGACACCGAAGATCTTAGCTTATTTGGTATTTGTGTAGGCATGAGGAGGGAGTATAGTTTTTCTTTTCTGATCTTGGACTTCCCTAGTTAGATTCTTGTTTTTGACCATTTACTTGGTTATGCTTCTGTGTTATTATTATCTGCCTCATTATACTACTTATTGTCCTGATAGCTATAGAATTTGCAGGTTCTCACTGCTGTAGCATTCACCTTGTTTTCTCAAGAGAGTGTTGATCATGCAGAAACCGAGGTAAAGTTCCTCCTTATTCGGTTTTCCTATTCATTGCCTTAGCTTCTACCTGAATTACATTCTACTTTGATATGTTTTTCTTTCTTAATCTTTTGCCAGACCACCACCATGAATTCTAAACCTTCTACAATATTTTGCTGCTTTGTCAGCTAAAAGAATTGAAATTTCTGTTTAGGTACTCAAGACTCTTACAAAAACCAAACTACTAAGAAGATCATGAGAATAGTCAAAATTAGTGCTACTAAACCAACTTTTTAATTATTTGATCGTCTTTTTTCTTTAAATAAGAAGTCACCAACTTAGCATCACTGATTTAGCAGACTTAATGTTTACTCATACTCTTTTCCCATGTAACCGCTTCCAGCATGCCCAAGCTTTCCACCTCTTCTGGAGTTCTTTCTATGCCTGGAATGGTTTTCTAGGCTCTGTATTCCCCTGCAGAATTAGTCATGACAAGTCCAATGCCTGACAAGTTAGTGTTCTTGTCGAAAGAAGTATCACTGTATATTATTGCATAGTCATCTGGAAGGTTGCTAACTACTGATGCTGATTCAGATAATTTAGATGTAGAGCTATCCCTGATTGTCGGTGTATGTTCAGCAATTCAGATACAAGTCAGTGTCAAAAACTAATTTCAGTGCCAGTCTAGCAGTGGTGTATATGGTGATTAATATCTGTTCCTTGGAATATTTGGAAACATCTGTCTCTCCATATGCTCCAGGCAATAGTGAAAATAGCACAAACCTTATCTTGGTACAGACTATTACTACATAACCACTTGTTGGTCCAATCTTTAATGGAAATTTTAGAAGTAGAATCCTGCCTAGCTATGTAGCCGGAGAGTTTAGATTTGGTTGGCAAGATGTTTTCTTGGCATTTCCCGATGAAGAGTTGTACTTTTTGAAATATTGGAAGCTTCAACGAAGCCTTATAGACAGGAGTGGTAGCCCGAGGGTTCTGGATATGGATGTTTTCACCAGAAATGAGCTTGTAAGCAGACTTAGTAAATTATTTACATTTCTTGACTTTTGAATATTTCTCCTAGGCTGTCCTACGTGGAGCACGAGATGCCACTAACGTGTTCTCTAGTTCGGAACTCTTAACATCAGTATGAGAAGTCAGGAATCATAAAACAAGCCTGCCCAGTTATGCACTTTCTCACACTACGTTCCCTACACTAAGTTTGAACTTTATATCAAACCCGCTGACAACCTATTAACCAAATTCATCGATATTTGTTTGCATAATGGATCTATGCATCAAGGGGCATTAAAAGAAATAATGGCAAACCATCTAAAATTTGTGACATACTCATTGATGTTGAGAAAGGCCTACAGTTGGCATGCACACCATTGTACCAAGGTAGTCAATTTCGGCCATCTTGGCCGAAATTTCCCTTTTCGGCTAATATAATTGGAAACAAGAAATTTCGGCGAAAACCCAATTTCCATCCCCATTTCTTCCGAACCCCTATAATGTACTGATTTCTTTTTCAAAAAATGAATTATTCCCAGAGTCATTGTTCTAGAGATCAGATTAATACATTTGAGTTTTGATGTCGTTGAATCCGTGATTAAAAGATGAATCGATGAAGCAGCTTGAAGAGGATGAGAACCCTAGAAGTTCATACGTATTATAAACTGGTAAATCTTTGTCTTCTCATTGCATAATTTCATTTCCATTATCACTTGAGGCTAAAATCGCAAAGGCCGTATTCGATTAATTGTGAGGCTGAAATTGCAGTATTAGGAAGTGCTTGTTTTTCGTTTTTTCAATTTTACTGTCAAAGATCTGCAATTACTCAAGGTTTAGTTAGAGCTTGGTATGACCATTTTAAGAGGCTTTATGCAACAATTAACTGATTTTCTTTGTTTAATTTCCTCACTATGGAATTTGTTTGTCCTGAGTTGATCAACTGATTTTCTTTGTTTTGGCATGTAAGCATCAGAAATTTTGCCATGACTTATAGGGTTGTGGAATACCATATAAGGTTGCTGATTGAAGCTTCAAAAGTAATTTCAAGTAAAATCCATCGATTCTGCTCAAACCATAGCTCCTTCTTGTAGTAGCTACTTTCACACAGGGGGGAGATGGCTATTCCAGGTCTGTTAGGTGGGAGTGTACAACCACTACATATTTTCTGACTTGTTACTTCTGGTAGAGTTGATGTCGTTCAATCCTCTTTTGTGGAAAATGCAACCGAGGATGTGGATTTTTCTGCTCCACTCATCACCAACTTGAAGAGGATGAGAACCCTAGTAATGCATACATATAAACTGGTAAATCTTTATCTTCTCATTACATAATTTCATTTTCACTGTAACCTGAGTGAACAAGGGAGCCAGGGAGGCTAAACATGACCAAGGTAGTAAAGTGTTCGCACTTATGTGTTTTCTGAATGAATATTTGTTTCTTTTGCATATTATTTCATTATATCTCAACATATCTGGAAATTATATGTATAAAAGTTGGAACCGAAATTACACCGAAATTTCCCCGAGACAACGTTGTACCAGTGTCTCGCTCAGGACCGAGATGAACCGGAATCCGAGATTAACTACCTTGGTTTGTACTTCTCATCTAAGAAGTTCTGTGCTGCTTGTGCAATCTATTAAATTGTTTGATGTGAGAATGGCTATGGGTGGAAGTCACCAACTTCAAAATGCTGTGACTGCTGCTTGTGCAGCTCTATCCCTTCGTGATCAAGGCGAGGACTTGAAGCTAACAGTCCGGCTTTAGGGATTCTGAGCTTAACTTTTTTTTTGGTCTATGAAGTTTCTGGTTTCTGGGATTGTGAGAAACAAATTGTTTCGGTTTCTTTATATTTGCGTTTTAACTTTTAATTTCGAGTTGTCTATTACATGTTTGACGAATGTTCTGAATGATACCTTAATAAATTGAAATCACTATGAAGTATAAAACACATTTTATCTATTTATTTTATATTTAAAATCCCCTTACACTAGAATGTAAAGTAAGAAAATGTTAACGAATTTGGCAACTTGTTGGAAGATAGGTATGCTCCTTGGTTTCGAGGCGTGTTAATTGATTGCCAGTACTTTGTTGGCTTGTTTGTAAGAAGGGATCCGGTGTTTTTTGATGCATTTTTAGAGTGAACTACTAAGGGACATTGCTTGTTCTGTGTATCATGATCTTGTCTGGCTGTTTCTGCGTTTCTTAGTTAATGGGATTGATTTCCCTGGATGATGAAGTCATGTTATGTTATTCAATTCATCGCTTTCATATAGGGTTCAGTAACTGTGTAACTTATGCCCCGACTGTTTGTTTAGTTCTCGGCTTAATTGTTGTTTTATTAGAGAAGTACGCTATCTAATTATATTAACATAATGATATTACAGTTTGTGCACATTGCTGGTACTAAGGGAAAAGGATCAACTGCGATGTTTCTTTCCAAATATTTTACGGCAGGAAGGGTACTCGGTTGGATGTTATACTAGGTAAGGCACTAGTGATTCATCATCTTATTATTTTTCTCAGAATATTCGTTGAGGTTTTAAGAAACTACACCGACTGGTGATTGTTGAACTTGAAGGGAAGAATTTTAACTGCATTTATGCATATGGAACTGTCCGTTTGCACATTGAATTTGGTTTTTATATCAAACCCGCCTATTAACCAATTCATCACTACTGGTTTGCATATCGGATCTATTATACTTTGTTTAGATAAATTTTCCAGGTGGTTCTTGGTGGCCATTCGAACCATATACATCGATTTTTATTTATATTGGATCTGTTAATTTCTTCAGCTTCTTCATCCCTTTTAGCACCTCTCCAGAGGTAGAAACGATGTAATTTTTATTTTACCCTTATAATCATGACATGTTATTTTCTCACCATGAGTGTAGTAAGTCTCTGAAATGTGGCTGCAATCATTCGTGCTTCAAGCATGAGTTCAACCAGAGGTCCTGGTATTCAATCCAGTAGGCCCTCTCGAATCGTACTGTATATATTTTTATAAACTGTGGCCTGTTTTCAGGATTGCACATGTAATATGCTTGAATCAAAAGCCTGTTTGCCCACGCAACTAAGATCTTTCCTTGTTAGTGTTGCTCGTGGTACCACAGCAAAAGTGAAATTCACCTGCATGGGTAAAATGGAAAAGAAAAAAATAAATAAATCATTCATCTGGTAAATTTTGATTTGTTTGTTAGAACTGGACAACAGTGATAAGAGGTGGAATGGTTGATACCTAAAATTCCACTCTCTGAAATTTGTAGGTCCAGTCCAGTCACATAACTGTATTCCATTCTATTGTCATATCAGTGACTAGTTCTAGATGAGCTCGGAAGACTTAAATGTTGAATTGCAAAAGTATGCAAGTCCTTGCCCGGACACCCTAAGAAAATGAACGGTGTTGCAACCACCGATCAAGTGCGACGCAGATGTTTTTAGTTAGATCCCAACAATTAAACATCTTAACACAGAGTTGCTTTTCTAGAGATTCTTCTTCTTCTTGTAGCTGTTCAGTTGTTGTTCTCATGGGGATGGAATGGAATTTCATGGGTGTTATTATTATTAATTATAAGTAAATTATAATTAAACATTTAAACCCATCAAATCTTGTGAAATTCTGAATCAGAAGATAAATTTGTATTTTAATGGTGTGGAATGGAATGAAATGAAATGACTTGGCCTGTCTGGCACGCTGCATGTTACTTTGCTTGTGGCGGTGGTGGTAAAAAAAAGGCTGTAGCTATGTCTATGTCTATGTCTACGTTAGTACGGGGCATATAAGCAAGTAGCTGGACTGAGTCGTTTTTTTCTCTGTGCAAGTGAAAGATATGTTTAGATGATTCTTTCTTCAATGAATTGAAGTGAAAACTGACAGATGAATAATAATGAAGGAAGCGAACAAGAAAAGTCATAAAACTGATATTAATACCCTAATGGAATGGTGGTGATAGATGGTATTAATAATTTACTTGTGTTGGCTGGTTACGTCTACATCTCTGCAGATGGCTTTTACCAAACTTGATGATTTTCGTGTTCTGCTAAGAGTACTACTTGTGGTACTGTGGATGGAACAGGTTTCATTGTTTAATTCATCTCCAATTTTTATAGTTTATCTTTCCCACAAAGTGCTACTATTTGATTTTGAACTATGGGTGGTGGTGGCCTATGGTTGAAAAATGATAGATTGTTCCAAATTAGTTGGTGGTGACCAAGGGAAAATTTTATTTGCACCGAACTGAAGTATGAGATTCTAGATATGTGGAATAACAACTGCTTTTAAATTGTATAGCTCCGTAACAATCCATCTCATACCAGTACTGATGCATCAGAATCTAGCGGATTGTATAACACTCGGCTAGATTTGTATGCATTTGAGAAGAAATTTGAGTTGATTGAGGAATTTGGACAGAAATGTTTGAGAACCTCTGTGGTAGCAGCAAGTTTGCTGTTTACCTGTCAAGACAAGCCAAAACACCTTTGCTTTGGCAACGTCAAACAGCATTAACCAGACAAGGAGATTGTTTTTCTTGGGGTGCAGTTCAAGGTAACCCTACAAACCACCTATTCATGCCTCTTGCTAATCAAAATTCAAACATCAATGTTTCAAAATTCATAGTTATCCTTATTCTCCACGACTACTGCAAAGGGTTATCAAATTTCATCTGATGAAACTGATTTTTACTTGACTTATACGGAATTTGACAACCCATGTAACAGTATTATACGAGTCACAAAAATTCATCCGAAATATTGAAACGTAACAGATGTTTTTCTTGTAGAACGGTAAATAAATTATCTCGTTGTTAACATGGAATAATGATTCACCCACAATCATATACCAAAAATTTATCCCACTACTCGTATGATATGATATCAAATGCCGACCCAAATCTAAAATGCTTGCTCATTGGTTTCTCCAAGCAAACTACTACATAAAGAAATGCTCACAAGATCCGATTTGGATTTTCTCATTTCATACATTTTTAGTCTCCATACAATGTGTATGTATGTGGGTAGTTAGTGGCAGTAACTAGTACTACTATCATTATCTCTCAACCCAAGGCTCGTACTGCCAGAACTAACTGATCATTATTAATCCTTTCTGGGGTTGATTGAAAACCTGTGGTGGTGGTGGTGAGTGGTGGACCACCAGAACCAAAAAGGATTAAGTGCTAGTGATTGACAAATCAGAGAAACACCAATACTGGTCGGTCAGAGTTTAAAGAGACTACCAGTCTTTCACTTCTTTTGAGACGAAAAAAATAAAATAGTAGAAGAAAAGCTCCAAATTCTAGCTTTTATTTTAATAATTTCTGTTCTGGCTTTTTCTTTTTGGTTTTGATTTTTCACTTTTATTTTATTAAAGTTGATTGAAGAAGAACGGAGGATATGGTCGTAAAACAAATTTTTGAAAGAAAGAAAGAAGGATAGTTGGAGAAGATATATTCCGTGATCTTCCCAGGAGGTTTGGGAAGTTCTTTAATGTTTCCAAGTGGTCCATTGGATGCTTGGTTGTTAGACTCTTTACCTTTTTTTGAAGTTGAATATATAAGGCAGGTCGAAGCGTGATTTATAAGAGGTGATACCAGTATTATTAGGGGCGAATACTGTTTCATATATAGGATAAAAAAATCCCAAGTGCTCCTGATCGTTGGTATCAGTCCCTAGTAACACTGGCATCACCCCTATAAATCATGGCTCGAAGCAGGGAAGTTATCAAATTTAATGGGAATTACCACTAATAAAGAAAAATTGAACTTCAATCATGTGGCGTTTTTGGGAATTTTCCATCGTATTTGGTAATTCCTAAAACAATTTTACTGAATATCGGTAAGCATTTCATATTCAGAAATCGAAATATTCGTAAAACAATTTTTTGAAAGAAGAAAGATAGTTAGAGATTTATTCCGTGATCTTCTCAGGAGATTTGAGAAGTTCTTTAATGGCTCCGGTGGTCCAATGGATTTATAGTTGTAAGACTGTTTACGGTTTTGAAGTTGATTATCAAGGCTGCAAAGCAGGGTAGTTCTCAAATTCTACTAGAATTACTGGTAAAAAAAAAAAGACATCGCCCTTCAATCATATGAGATTTGGAACCCGATGAAATTCGATAACCTTTTGCAACAATTATGTTGGATATGTTGGTGAACATTTTTGTACTTGTGATCTCAAAATCTGAATAGTTAACGACTGATCTCACTGCAATGCCATACTTATCATGGATGTATGGAGTGTACATAAAATCAAACTCGCGATATAGCTAGATGATCCCCCACTTATATAATTGTGCTTTTTCTTTTTTAAGCATAATGCTTTGTTTATATTTATATAGATATAAATAATTTATCTTTCATTTTCGGCTAAATTTTTTATATGGCTATCGGCCATCCTAGAGTCACTTCTTATGGTTGCCACGTTTAACACAAAATAGAGAGGTTTGAATTGACACCAAACAATTTGTCCGGTCAATTTGAGATGCTAAAAGTTGATGCATGATTTAGATTGTCATGTGAAGAACCTAGTAAGTAAGCGTGTTGCAATAAATTTACTCGGCCAAGAAAACTTCAAACAACATTCACAATCAATATCCTAAATTATGCATTTTGGCATGTTTGCATTTTGCTTCATTTGCACGCTTGTTTGTAAACAAAATAAGTACCTAATGTTTATTACTATAAAATTCAATTAAGAAACGCGTAATAATACCTAAACAAATACTTGAAAATGTCATAGCAATTGGTAACAACTACAAAAACTATAAACTAATAACCACATAATTAAATTGAAAATGATAGTTAACCTATCAGAAGAAACATCAAGAAAAATACTTAGTCAACCATGAGATTTCATAAGGGGAAAAAATTACTCCGGCGTTTTTGATCTACCACCATCACAACCGATTTTCGGAAAATATTAACAATAGTTAATCAATTCAGCTTATCGGGATAAGCTTTTTTATTTGTTAAGTGTTTTTCCAAGTATCATATGATTGGTTACGATGCTGCTAGAATAAAAATGCTGGAGCAATACGTAAGAAATCATTTATCCTCCATCTCACTAGATTCATTCTTTCTCGAAAGCAGTTGAAATTCACTTCTGTCATATTTACAATCCCAATGCTAAAATTAGACATAATATTGCCCCTCGGTTGCACTCAATTGAAATTATCTCAGTTCCCTAAGAAACCGACTTTCGTATGCTCATTAAGTTTATATGTTTGGTTTTAAGAAAAAAACATATACCCATGAATCTGCAACAAGTGGCTCAGAAGCCTTTATGTATTAAGAAACTGAACTCCATCAAAACCAAAAGGCACGACAAAGTAGTCTCCTGTTAGCCTCGACGAGCGGGATGCAGCCTACCTTCCAAATCTGCATCTACCGGCTTTAATGGAGCTATCCGTTTAAAATTCCTCTAAAACTTTAGAGAGTGAGATTTTAATGTGTAATCCTTTTTTTTTCTTATGCTCCCTACATGCTTATAGGGTGCTTATATGGTGTTTGAGTGTACATTCATAAGTTTTTTTCTGACGTCCAGAAGTCGAAATGTCAGAAGTTAGTTTCGTAAAAAATTTCAGAACGACTTCTAGAAGCAGAAAAGTCGGCGTTTTGTGAATAGCGCATTTGGATACCAGAAACAGAAAACTGAAACAAAAGTCATTTTGCTTCACAAAAAGTGAACTTTTTTTTTCTTATATAAGTCATTCTGAAATTGTGCACCCAAACTAACTTCTGACATTTTTACTTCCAAAAATCAAAAAGCAAATTCTGGTTGTATATACAAACCGACCAGAAACAAAATAGTTTTACTTCTGACTTTTGCTTTTGGAAAAACAAATCACTCCCGATTCTTGTATCGAAATGCGTTATTAACTCTTCATTTTTTTTTTCTCTATTGCTTTTTTTTCTTCTTCTTTTTTTTTCTTAATAATCCTCCAACAAACACCTACAATAAAATGTCACTTTGGAGTTTTTGTTCCCCACAGACAAGGCTGCTAATGGGTGTACCAATTTGTTTGGGAGTGTACCAACCCCAAGGCAAATAATGTTTTGTCTTATTAGTATTTTGGTACACCACCAAGCAAAACCAATCCCCCCTATTAGCAATCTTGCCCACACACTCAAAATCAAATAGCTCAAGAAACATCTCCACTCCAATGTCACCTCCACAAATATTAAAGGCCTCATTGTCACTTAGAATCAAACCATTACTCACCTTTAAAAAAAAACTTTTTTTTTTTTGAAAGAAAGATAGTTGGAGAAGATGTATCAGATATATTCCATGCTTTTCTCGGGAGGTTTGAGAAGTTCTTTAATGTTTCCAAGTGGTCCATTGGATGCTTAGTTATTAAACTATTTACGGTTTCGTAGATGCATATCAAGGCTGAGCTAAGGTACATGAGTTACCAAATTTTACGGAGAATTCACCTTTAAATCATGTGAGATTTGGAATCCGGTGGAATTTGGTAACCTTTTGCGACATTACTGTTACATGCTGGTGAATATGCTTGTACTCAAAATCTGAATAGTTAACAACCGATTACACTGTAATGCAATTCCTGTGACAAAGTGTGTGCATAAAATCAAACTCGCAAAATAGCCGGATGATTTATACAATTGTGCTTTTTCTTTTTTAAGCATAGTGTTATGTTTATATTTATGGATATCAATAATTCATCTCTCATTTTCGGCCGAATTTTATATGGCTATTGGTTATCCTAGGGTCACTACTTTTGATTGTCACGTTTAACACAAAATAGAGAGGTTTGATGCATGATTTAGATCGTCATGTGAAGAACATAGTTGTTGCAATAAATTTACTCGGCCAAGAAACTTTCAACAACATTTACATCCATACTAAATTATGCAGTTTGGCATGTTTGCATTTTGCTTCATTTGCACTCCAACATTAACTTGTTTGTAAGCAAAATGAGTGTTGATATTTATTACTATAATTCAATTAAGAAACGCGTAATAATACCGAATCAAATACATGAAAATGTCAAAGCAATCAGTAACAACTACAAAATCTAATAACTACAGAACTAAATTGAATATCATAGTTGACTTGTGAGATTAAAAAATATTCAACAAAAAACTTAGTCAACCATGAGATCTTATAAAGAAAAACAATTACTCCAGCGATTTTTATCTACCAATAACATCACAACCAATTTTCGGAAAATGTAAACAACAATTAATCATTCAGTTTATTGGACATGTTTTTTTAATATTTTTTCTAAATATCATATGGTTGATTACGATACTGCTAGATTAAAAATGTTTGATCACTATATAATCAATTATTTCTCCTCTATCTCACTAAATTCATTTTTCTTTTTTGAAGCTGTTGAAATTCATTTCAGTCATGTTTACAATTCCAATACTAAAAATTTAGACATAACATTGCCCCTCGGTTGCACTCAATTGAATTTACTTCAGTTCGCCAAGAAACTGACTTTTATATGCTCGTTAAGTCTAATATATTTGGTTTAGAAAATAAAATAAATGGACCTATGTATCTGCACCAAGTGGCTCAGAAGCCTTTATGTACCGAGGAACTGAACTCCATCAAAACCGAAAAACCCAACAAAGTGGTCTCTTGTTAGCCTCGACGGACATGATAGACCCTACCAACCAAATCTGTGTTTATTCAGTGGAGCTCAGTTTTCTCGATTTATTTAGAACTCCTCTAAAACTCTAGAGAGTGAGATTTTACTATGCAATTTATTTGCTTATGCTCTCTAAGTGTTTAACATCTTGTTTGTTTATTCCTGACTCATCCGAGTCATCTGGATCTGGCTAAAATTACATGACTCCTGGATCTGACTCGATATGATTTTTTAAAATTAGATTTGATTTAGCTGGCCAAAAAAATATGTGAGTAAGTGGCTTGATCCATAAATTAGATATTTCCATGCTTCGACTCAAATGGATCGGAATCAAATAATTAGATCTTAATTAAAGGTCGAATCAAACCTGACTCAAAATAGAAAACAAACGATCTGATATCTAACTCGCTGCTAGTCAGCGGTTGATTCATATCGAGATCACGAGTCAGATGCAAACAAACATAACGTGAGAATTCATTTTTTTTTTCTCTCCGTTGGTTTTGGTTTTTGTTTTATTTTTTCTAATAATTCTCCGACACCAACAAACACCAACAATGAAATGTCACTTGAGAGTTTTTGTTCCCCCACACGCTCAAAAATAAAAATGGCTCAACAAAACATCTCCCCTCCGATCCGATGTCACCTTCACAAATATTAAAGGCCTCCATTGTCACATAGAATCAAACCATTACTCACCTTTAAAAAAAAAAACAAAAACCAAAAACCAAAGTCTGAATTTTGGACTACACAGTTTTTTCTCTGTTTGCCCTTTTCTTTATTACTTTTTCTTTCTCTCTGAATCTCTCTTGATAATCGTACTCTCCACAGTCGTCCTCACTTTAAAAGAAATTAAACAATTATTAGTACTTCATCCATTACCAAACCTCACCAAAGACCCAACCCTACTTTTTCTTCTCCTCTCTGTGTGTTCCTTTCAAAACTCCCTCCACTCTCTCTTTCAACATAAACAGACACACACAAACACACAAAAAAAAAAAAATTCGATTTTGTTTCCATCAAAGTATCCAACTTCATAGAGTACTCTGTTTTCTCACATAAAAAACCCCAAAAGATTTGATTTTTCTCGTTTGTTCTTGAGAATTTTTATTTTGGGGGTTTGAGATTTTTGGTTTATGATCAGTTTCTGGGTGGGTTTCGGTGTGGGTTTGAGTTAAAACTTTGATCTTGTTTGTGTATTGGGGGTTTTGAAGATGGAGGAGGAAAGTAGTAAGCTTAGGTTGGTTCGGTGCCCTAAATGTGAAAATTTGTTGCCTGAGCTTCAAAATGTACCGGTTTATCAATGTGGTGGTTGTGGTGCTGTTCTTCAAGGTAATTTAAGCTTCCCATCTCTTTCATTTCCTTCATTTTTCCTCTGTTTTGATTACCTAGGCGAGCTAGGCGCTCATTAGGCGACATAGGCTCTTGTTCTGTATCTGTTTCTTTGATTTATTGTGATTTTGAGTTTTTTTTTTCTTTTGATTAAACAGCTAAAACACAATTAGTGGTTAGTAATGGTATTTCAAGTAATGGGTCATCTGAGAAATCTGATGAAACAAAGAAATTAGATGAGAAAAGGGGAGATTTTGATTTGGGTAAAGAAACTTCAGATTTAGGTAGTAATAATGGAGGAGGAGCAGTAGAATCTAAGTTGAGTGTTCTGCCTGAGAAGCAAGAGATGGAAACTGTTGTGGTTTCAAGGAATGCCAGTGGGGAATCGTCCAACAATGGCGTCGGTAATGGCCATGTTGTTCAGAATAGGAATGAGCAAATTAGAGTTAACATTGTGGAGTCTGGAGAAAGAGATAGATCGGCAGCGTATAGGAGGACACCGAGATTTGTTGCTGAGGATGTGAGTTTTTTGCAACCTAATGGAGATGAAGTTGGAGGGATTAAAGCTTCTGCTGGAGTTGCTAATGGGTATGGAAGAGCTGAGCATGTTAGCAGTTTTAAGGACAGGGAAAGGGATGATGCAGCGTATAGGAGGGCGCCGAGAATTGTTGCTGATGATGTGAATTTCCCGGGTTGTTCGTATCCTAGTGAAGGGCCTTCCAATTATCAACCAGGAGTGTCTTACGGAAATGGTGAAAATCATTTGGATGGTGTGCAGGATAGAGTTGAATTTCTTGAACAGGACCGAGCTGAACTTTTGAGGAAGCTGGATGAGCTGAAGGAGCAACTCACTAAATCTTGCGATGTGTCAGAGAAAGCAAAACAAAGGGTTCCAGCTCCACATCCTTATGCTCGTCAGAATAATCGGTTTCCAAACAACGGTGCTAGATCGCAGCAAGTTCTCCCACAACCTTTTATGGCAGATGAGCATATAAGAAAACCACCTTATGTCAGCCATGTCCATGAACCTGTTCCACTGATGCATGGGCATGAGATGGATATGCAGAATTTTTATTCTGCTCATGTCAATGTCTCCAATGAAAGGCGAGGACATGGGGATCTATTTGGACCGAACGTGCTTGGGAGGGCTCCAAATCGGCAACGGCGTGAATACCCACATCAATCTTTTAACAGTTACTATTCAGGACAGTTCATTGATTCTGATCCAGAGCTTATTTCACCATATCCACATAATAATACATTGTTCCACCAGCCTGAATGTCCTTGTTCACATTGCTACAACAAAAATTGGTTACCACCAAGCCAAGGCCTGCCTATGAGTTTCCCCAATAGAAGGTTCGCTGATGGTCCAGGAAATCCAGCATTCTACCACCTTGACGAGCCTCGAGCATATGATCCCTGGGGTTACAATCAAAGAAGTACCAATCTTCCATTGCATTCTCATAATCCGCATACCCAAATGAGAAGGAAAAATGATCTTGATGCAGAAATAGGAGGTTTTGGCCGTGATTGTCTTCCGAGGGTTCCTTTAGCTAAAAGGAACGGGCGGCGTTGCCTTCCAATAGCCGGTGGAGCTCCTTTTATTACTTGTGCTAATTGTTTTCAGCTGCTTCCATTACCAAAGAAGCTTTTGCAGATGGTAAAGAATCAACAGCAACTGAGGTGCGGGTCTTGTTCTTCTATAATGTCGATTTCGGTTCAGGATAAGAAGCTTGTAATTTCTGTAGCTACACAGACCATAGAAGTTCCTCAAGAGACCAATGACAGTTCTGATCAGGCAATAGATGGTGGTTACCAGGGCCAAGTTAACTACTATTCAGACGACTATGATACAGCTGGTTGTAACTTCTTGCACATGGATGAGATGCTGAACTCAAGTGAGTCTGAGAAGATGCAGGGCAACCTTACTTCATCTTCTGGCACTTTCGAGGATGAGGGAAGTCCTGAAAGCATGATTGCTCTTGCTCAACAAGAAGCTTCCAGCTCTACTGAACTGCCAAAGAAAGTGATTGTGAGTCCAACCCTTACTGGCTCGCCTATTCACGAGCATTATGATGATCCCAGAGAACAACTCGTGAGCAAGTTTGGAAAAGAAAACATGAGTAAACGCATTGACCAAGATAAAATTGTTGTTGCTAGAGGGGCTTCCAGGCAGAATTCCTTAAAGGATGGAGTGTTGGCCACAGAGATGGAAATTTCATTCAATGATTATGCAAATAATGGCGGTTGTCATAGTTCGAAAGAGGCAAACAAGGAAGAAGATAGACCAAGAAACTGCAAAAGTGGTAACTCATTCTTGGGTGGCCTCATCAAGAAAAGCTTTAAATCTAACCCATCCCGGGAGAATGATGGAGTGTTTGTCAACGGGCAGCTCATATCAGATCGATTGGTGAAGAAGGCCGAGAAGAAAGCTGGACCCATCCGCGCTGGTAGTTACTGGTAAGTCCAAGTTTCTTCTCTGATTATGCCATCCTAGCTTCTAATGTATATCATTGTTTTGTTCTATGTGCACACATCATCTGCTGGACAATGAGTATAAATTGTTAACCCCACTTATAATGAAACTCCACAATGAGCGTGGAAACCTAAGTGGTAAACAGCAGTCAACCCCTGGATCCCAATAAGAAGAACGTGAACCAAGTCATTTATTAACCCCACCATGTGGGTGTGGAAACTCGTATGGTTAATAATAGTCAAACTCACTATCCTAGAGATGCATAATTTGTTGTTGTTACAAGTTCTCACATGGTGGGGTTCAGCAAGTGGGTGATTATAGAAACATTTCTTAGTGTATGTTTCCATCCTAGAGTGGCAGAGTTTGTTGTTGTCACAAGTTCTTCTGTTCTATGAGTAGTTTTAAAGCACGGTTTCATAATGTGTGGGCTTGAGCTATCTTTTACAGTAATGCTTTTCAGTTTATGACATCGGTGATGCTAGTATAGTTCTTCATGTGTAATAATATACCATTTTCTTGATCTTAACTAGGTATGATTCTCGAGCTGGATTCTGGGGTATAATGGGCCAACATTGTCTTGGCATAATTCCGGTGAGAGCAAATAAAATTCTTTGAAAAAGGATCAGTTTATCAATCTTTGACTGTACAGGTTTATTTCGTGTTCTGTAATTTGATCAAGTGCTGTCTTTTGCCTGCAGCCATTCATCGAAGAATTTAGTGTTCCAATTCCCAGGAACTGTTCAGGTGGAGATACTGGGGTTTTAGTGAATGGGAGAGAGCTTCATCAAAAAGATTTGGATTTACTTGCTAGCAGGGGTCTCCCAACAGAAAGTCATAAGTCTTATATCATTGAGATTTCTGGTAGAATTCTAGATGAGGACTCTGGTGAAGAACTTGATAGCCTCGGCAAACTTGCCCCAACGTATGTTGCAATCTTATTTGCTCTTCATTCTGTTCCTTGTGGATAGTCAACATGTAAGCCTTACAATTCCTTTTGTTTTTTTTTTCATAGGGTTGAGCGTGTGAAGCGTGGATTCGGTATGCGCATCCCCCAAAGTGTAGCTGCATAGTTTAATCACCTCACTAAAATTCAACACTTCAGCTGCCTTTTTAACACCGGTGAAATAGAACTGAGATAACAAGAATTTTAGTCACATTTCAGGGTATCTCTGCTAGAGTTCCTAATTTGATTCAGCGCAGGTATGGGTAATCTATAAAGCTAAGGTTGTTCTTTTTTGTAACTACAGCAAGTCTGTCATCTAGCCGGTACTTAGTATGCTAAGTTGTAATTCTAAGTTAGTTGCTGCTTCCCTAATATGTATGTATCTTGCCAATCATCTTCCAGCTCTGTATGCTACTACTATATAATGTACGTAGAATTTGTAATATGTTATTGGTCTTTTTGAATGTGATTTACATAGTCTTGCCAGATATAGTATTTTGTCTGACGACATGCCTCCTAATCTTAGGATCTTCAGCTTCATTGATCTGTGCGGCTTGCCACTCTCCGAAAGTCCAAACCCTCGCTTCCATATAATCCAAACCATGATTAAATCCAGTTTTCTTGTCCAACTATTCGCCCCAATTCTTCCATTTTGACTTGCACAGTTCATGGAGTTGTACTGATCTTTAAAACACAAAAAACGGCTGAAACAGTTGACCTATTGGGCTTAGACAAGTCTTGGTAGTGTGACTATGCACTTATAATTCACAAATTTGTCACTTGCTGCACCGCAACTAAAAATTCTGCCAATATGATTCAAATTAACCAACTCCACCTAAAATCTACCACATGAAATAAAATTTTCTTTCATGGACCAAAATTGGAAAGCGACCCAAAATCCATAAACCTTATACATCTGAAATACTTATAAAAAAAAATTATGCATCTGAAATCAAATGCTGTATTCTTATAACCGCAGATGCTACAGAAATGTGGGATTAGTAAGACACTCGGCACTAATTTTGCCTAGCACAATTAGGGGCGACAAAAAAAAACAAAATAGGTTGAAAATACTTATATGCCCCTTCATAATCGGGAGGTTAATCCAGAATCGGTAGTTTGGGGAAACTCTATATTCGGTAGTCATATGAACTATCTTGACTACCGATTATGGTAGGATATTTGCAAAGAGATCCACTGTATAATCGGAAGTCATGATAACACTTCATTTACTATCTTGCAAAATCTCATTTTGGGGTGACTCTATATTCGGTAGTCATATGAACTATCTTGACTATCGATTATGGTAGGATATTTGCAAAGACATCCACTGTATAATCGGAAGTCATGATAACACTTCATTTACTACCGATTATAGGCTCAACAAAAAAAAAAAGGATTTTTGCAAAATCTGAATTTGGGACTACTCTATATTCGGTAGTTATATGAACTATCTTGACTACCGATTATGGTAGGATATTTGCAAAGAGAACCACTGTATAATCGGAAGTCATACAAACTAAATTTACTCCCGATTGTTGATTACCTACCGATTGTATAGTTATCTACCGATTGTAAAGGGTAGTTTGGCCATTAAAAAAAACGCCTAGGAAATAACCTTCCGATTGTGAAATAACCTACCGATTATTTGTTATTTTGTCGTTTTGTGTCGCCCCTAATTACAAATGGGTCGCCCCTAATTGTGCTAGGTAATTTTGTAGGGGTTAAATATCGCACACGTAGTTATCACGCGAAGTGGTATCATTATTAGGGGGCGAACTCGCTCGCACATAGCATATTCCGGATGACGGAACCAATGATGTCATGAAGTCACGAGTAAAGTATGGAAGCTGTGCGAAGTCAAAGAACGCGTGCGAAGAGACTCGACATAAGCGTGCGAAGACATCGCACGCCAGATCCGAAAATAGGGGCTTTATTAGTTGTCTTCCACTATGTAAACCCCTATATATAGGACCAACCACCATTGTATTCAGAGAGAGATCTTTTTGAGAGTTGAGATAGAACTTTAGGAGAGAGAAAGTTGTTTGCTCCCCAAGTTAGGGCTTTATCTTCTTTCTTTGTATTGATTTCCATAACTTAATAAGATTCTTATAAGTGTTCTTCATCATGATTTCATAGTGATTATATAGATTATTCAAGGGGTGTGGTTGTAGGATTTCTTGCAACTATATTTTGGTGCTAGAATACAGCTCGAAGAGGGGATTACACCTGCTTGTGAAAGTGTTTAATAGATTTTCAATATTTTCACTAGTTTACATCTTTGGATATGTTTTGAAACCTAAAATTTTCATCTTAAAGGAAAGATTTTTTCGATTTAAATATGTAAGAAAAGTGTTATTTCAGGAACTGGATAACTAAGGCAGTCTGTACATAAAATGGGAACAAATTGATGGGAAAATCAAAGAAAACCAACACTTATACGCATCAGGAAGTAGGCGAATCAGCAAGAGTGATAAAGGCCATGGGAGAGAAAAGGGGAAGCAGGCGTTTGCAGTGTAATATGATAAAAAAATCAGATAGTAGCATTTTTGATTTTCATGCAGGAATTACAGGGAAAATCCACAAACGTGATTATGAAGGAAGAAAAATCTTAACCGTCGAGAAGATTTCGCCCCTACAGGAATGGCAAAAGCAGAAGATTGCATTTGAAGCGGACGAAATACCACTAGGGAGCTGGGGACGAACATACCTGTGCGAAGAATAGAGAAAGAGAGGGATGCGAAAGATTCATATGAATGGGCGATCGAAGGAACTTTGATAGATACCGGGAGCTCAGTCGACATCTTGTTTTATCGCACATTCAAGAACATGGGATATGACGACTCGAACTTAATGCCATCCGCATACAACATCCATGGTTTCAACAAAATGGTGACTAAACCAAAAGGAGAGGTAATTATAAATCTGCCGCTAGGAGAAATAGAAACACATGTGACATTATGCGTGGTGGATGTGGAGTCACCATACAACATGCTCTTGATAAGGCCATGGGTGCACGAACCTTACATCAATGCATACGTTTCCCAATGCCGAGTGGAATAGGTGAAATTGAAGGCGACACAGAAAGAGCGAAAGCTTGTAATCAATTATATATTAAGAACTATGAAGGGAGATCAAAGACGCGAAAATATATATGGATAAAGGAAAAACAATTAAAGAAATAATATACATGGTGCGCGCGAAAGAAGGCAAATGAATACCAAGCGAAATCCTAGATGAAGAAGATGCACCAACAAAGGATATCAAAGAACCATCCCCGCTAGGTGAACCAAAGGCGAACTTCATCGTAGTTGAACCAACTAAAGAAGTAAACATAGACACTAAAGAGGATCCCAAGATGATAAGGATAGGAACCAGAATGGGAGCAGAAGAGGAAGAAAAAACAATTAACCTTCTCAGACAATATAATGACGTCTTCGCGTAGGACATGGACGAAATGCCAGGTATAGACTCTGATATCCCATTTCAAAGGTTAGATATCAGGAAAGATGTGCGACCATTCAAGCAAAGAATAAGAAACATAACAACGACACATCATCCGCAAATATAAGATGAGTTGTAGAAGATGCTAGATGCAAGAATAATCCGACCATCCAAATACCCAGAATGGATAGCAAACATGGTGATGTTGCCAAAAAAGAACAATGGGATAAGTATCTGCATCGATTTCATTGACCTAAACAAAGCTTGTCCAAAGGAAAGTTTTCCATTACCAGATATACCACAGATGGTAGAGGCATCATCAGGGAATAGCAGATTATCACTAATGAAATGGTATAAAGGATACAATCAAATCCCATTGACAGAAGAGGACCAGAAACATATGGTTTTATTCGCACCAAGAGGATTATACTGTTACACCAGAATGCCTTTTGGTTTAAAAAATGCAGGTGCTACATATCATAGGATGGTGAAAAAGATATTCGCAAAGTGGATCCACAAGACACTAGAAGTATACGTGGACGACATGCTAGTAAATAGAAAGCAGGCAGAAGACCATGTAGACCATTTGGAAGAAACATTTGAGAAAATGCGGCAGTACAAAATGAAGATAAATCCTGCGAAATGCATATTTGGAGTGGCATCAGGGAAATTCCTTGGGTATATCATATCAAAGCAGGGAATATAGGTAGATCCGGAGAAGGTGAAAGCAGTTCGCGACATGCCAACACCAGCGACGTTGAGGGATGTACAGAATTTGAATGGACTACTATCTTCAATGGGACAATTCATCCCGTGCTCTTCAGATAAATGCAACCAATTCTTCAACATTCTAAAGAAGGGAGCCAAATTCGAATGGACAACTGAATGCGAAAAGGCGCTACAAAACAAAAAGGATTACTTAATGAATGTGTCTATTTTGTATAAAAATGAACCCGTGGAGGAATTACTATTATACTTAGCCTCGACACCACAAGCGTTAAGTGTAGTGTTACTTCACTTAGATGGAGGAGTTGAAAAACCAATTTATTTATTACATAATAAAAACATACAATGCAGCAGAGAAAAACTATGCGAAGATAGAAAGGCTCATCCTCGCACTGGTATATGAAAATCAAAAGCTTCGCACGACTTTTAGGTCCATAAGATTAGAATCCTGACTAGCGTAACAATTGAATCTGTAATGAAGAATTCGAAAAGATCTGGAAGAATAGAAAGATGGAATGCGCAAGTGGGACAATTCGAAATCAAGTATGAGATATTATCCTCACCAAAATCACAAGTCATTGCGGATTTCTTAGCAAAGTTCCCATTGGAGGAAGATGAGGGTGCAGAAGATATGATGGAGATAGATGAAGATCAGGAAAACCCTAAAAATCTGCGAAGAAGGAGAAAAGAATGATAACGAAGAGGATTGGAGATCACAAATTCACTCATATATGGAGAAGGGAGAAGTACCAAGAAACGGGTTGGAAGCACACAAGTTGAAAAGCCGTGCGACAAACTACGAGTGACGAGACGGTATACTTTATCGTAGATCCTTCCTTGGGCCCTCTCTCAGATGATTGACACGAAAATAAAGAATGGAAATCCTAAAGGCAATACACTATGGAGATTCGGGAAACCACACCGGCGGAAGGTCGTTGGCGTACAAAACAAAAATACAAGGATACTATTAGCCTTATACGCATGAGGATGCGAAAGAGGTATCTAGGCGATGTGAAGAATGTCATAGACATGGAAAAAGAATACATGCACCTGGAGAGAACTTGAGTTAATAAACAAGTGTTTGGAAATTCGCGAAGTGGGGCTTAGACATCGTGGTCCCCTTCATACCAGGATCAGGCCAAAAGAGATATCTAATTGTTACAACAAATTACTTCACAAAATGGTCAGAAGCGAAAGAAGTTCAACATATACGCGATAAGGACATATTCACCTTTATATTTGAAAATATCATTTGCATATTCGGAATCCCAGTACAGCTGGTGTCTGATAATGGAAAATAATTCTAAGGAGAGAACATATAAATGTTGTTGAATGCCTTCAAAATCCAGATTGGAAAATCAACTCCATTATATTCGCAGAGAAATGGAAAAGTGGACACAACTAACAAGACGCTCATGGATATTCTGAAGAAGAAGAAGTTGGAGAGGCACAATAAATCATGGTGCGAACAGATCCATAATGTCTTATGGGCATATCAAACAACACGAAGAGAAGCAACATGGATGTCACCATTCTGTCTAACATATGGAGTAGAAGTTGTATTTCCAACCGAAGTCATCATACAAAATAAAGAAGCTTGGGAAAAGAATTTAAATACAGACTTGATATTGGCAAAATTAGATGACTTGGAGGAAAACAGAGAGGTAGCTCTATAACACAAGGAAAACTATCATAAAAGACTGGCGAGAGAATATAACAAGCGTGTCAAACAAAGGGAGTTTCAACCAGGAGAGCTAGTATTAAGAGAAATACCATCTTATCAAAAGGGAAGAGATGGAAAACTGGAGAGGAAGTGGGATGAACAATATATAATAAAGAGAAATGTGAGAAATGGAGCGTATGAACTAATGGACAAGGATGGAAAGAACAAGGGGTCAAAACTCAATCATCCATGGAATATAATGTATCTCAAAAATTATTATCCATAGAGCATATAGTGAACTAATGGGTGCGAAATAAGAAATAAAAGGTTCGCAGTGTACAAGCGAAGATATGAATAAAAAGAAAGTTTCTTCTTCAAAATAATGATACAAACAGAAGAATGAGGCAACAATAAGACCTTAATAAGAGGCAGTAAAATATAAAAACTCTAATTAGGGAGGCTAGGCATCCAATTTTGGCGTGCACCCTAGTTCACACATGTGAAAGAGGCAATACAGATAAGCCCTATCGCACGTCATAATTGGGGAAAACCTAGTAATGCATGGCTCGGGCGAAGGACATACCAACCCTGGAACCTGAGTCATGGATATTGGGGAGAAATAAAAGGCTATCCGGTAGAGACTCCTTAGTCTTAATCGAAAGAATAAAGTACTAAGTTCTCTATCATGGAGTGTAGAAAATCAATCATGGCGCCGGGGTACATGGTTGAGCCAAGGGTGTTGGGGGAATTTGGAGCGTACCTCGCCGCTCTTGGAAAGTCCTGGCTATGATACACTCGGTCATCAAGAAACCCCATTAGGGTGCAGTCTTATAACCATATTCCACATCGGCTGACGGATAAGAGGCCACGAAAATAACTGATTGTTGTATCACTGGATGGGAAGATCCCACCCTAACCCGGTAGGGGTATGCTTCCTTGAAAGGGTAATCATGGGGAATATAAGGACGACACCCTCCATTAGGGAGCTGAATTATGTCAAAGACGTTAATATCATGGGGATTTTACTCGCGGGAGTAATTAGACTTGTCATATTGATGCGAATTAATATATCCTGCAGAGGAAATAATACAAAAGATGATAAGGTAGGGCTAATGGGTCAATACGCGAGAACGTAAAGACGTCCTGAGGCTCTATCGCATGGCCAAAGTAATATCCTGAGGCAAAGATAAGTCCTATTAATAGGAGAGGCTGATTAAGACCTCTACTTAGGGAGGCTCAATAATACCTCATTATCAAACCCTAAAGGACTTAAGTAATCGCACATATGATTTTTTTTTTTTTTAAAAGTTTATTATTAAATAGACAAAATATATTCGCATAAACCTTGTCTTTTAATAAATATTTCACAGTGAATTACGAAAAAAAAACTAGAGAAAAGATTATTATCGAAAATGCAAATAATATAGGAAAGTATGGGAATTACATAAAGAAAGTATTATTCGCAAACTTAGAAAATAATCTTTCATAGAAATAAACTTGTTCTTCTTTAAATGTGCAACAAAAACAGGTAAAATGGAGTCTAAACATACACAATAGAAAGGAAACTAAGGATTATTCTCAGGCACTTTTTCATGCGAATAAACAACTTTAGCACCAGCCTCAGCCTCAGAAGCTTTAACATGGGAAATAGCTTCAGAATTTGAAGCATCAGGGGGATTATTATCAGCTTCATCCTCCTTAGGTTGATCTTCCGTAAGAGGGATTTCTTCATCACAGCTATCATAATCATAATCACTATCAGGTTCAGGGATGACCTCATTATCAGAAATATCAATAGGTTGTACTTCTTCTAGAGGAAGAAAATTAGCAATGCATATTTCATCCGCGAAAGCTTTAGCCTTGAGATGAGCCTCGCATGCGAAATCCTATTGAGCGTTACTGACGTAAATCTTCATCAAATGCTCAAGGTATATGCATATTCTTTCTGCCTTGTTATGCAAAGATGAAAGTGTGGAGGAGAGACCCCTAAGATCCTTGTGAGATTTAGCCAAATCAGACCTTAACTTTTGAATAGTAAGTTGGTTGGATTTCTCAGAAACTACAAGCACAAAGAATACTAAAGTCAGCTTAGAAATAATAAGAATCGCACGAAACAAACAATATTCGAGGGTAGTTAAAAGATTAATTTGGGCAGTCAGCTTGATGTGACTACATTCCATATGGGAAAGGAAATACCGAGACAAGGAGAGACCACTATTTTTCATATTCTCCAAATGTTTATCAAAGTCACCACCTATCAAGCCTTCAAGACGGGATCGAGTTTTCTTCTCATCTTGAGCGAGAGTGACATTTTTCTTCTTTAAGATATCATGCAAACTTCCCAGTCGAGTGTGTTGTTCGTGAAGCTTATTCTTTTATACAATCATCTTTATCTTGCTATTGAAAATCTTCTCATTTTTCGAGGACACTTTCTTTATATCTCTATCATATTGGTTCCTTAGAGCACGAAGAGAATCCTATTGTTCAGTACAGGTTCGCCGAAGAGCAAGATATTTGTAATGACCCTCAAGCTCGTCAACGTTATTAGACCGGTCAAGTGACGAATTAGCCGATAATAATTCGATTAGTTTAACATGAACGTTAAATAATAGAAATTAATCTAACAACGATCTAGATACGAAACTAGTATCGTTAGATAGATCTCTAAAAGTTATGCGAGATAGACTACCCGAACATGTCGTTCGGATACTGGACGAAGAAGAAATCATCAGATAGCATAAAGGGGAAACTTAGTCTTTTTACATTAAACCGAACTGGACTTCCCTTATCGCTGCTAGGGTGTGGGTTTAGTGTTTCCTATTGGTCTTATCATCAAAACGGATCGAGAAGATAAACTCTTTATCTTTTCTTTTCTATTCATTCTTCCTTCTTCTTCTTATTCTTCTCTTTCCTTCCTCTCCCGTTCTTTTCTCTCTGTCGATCTCAATCAGAGGATCTGATATTGAATCTTGTTCAAGTAATCTTAGGAGCTTGATAATCCGATGGTGTTGAAGTTGGATTAACGTTAGACGAAGATGAAACGATGAATCAAGAGATAGAGTTCTCAGATATTTGAATTAGGGTTTGGGGAAATTTCAGAAGGAGAATTAGAACATGGAATTGAAGGTCTGGAAGAAATATTAGAGATGGGTTGTCACAAATCAAGAGTTAAGGTTGAAATTGAAGCTGAGGATGATGTTCTTCCCCAAATCAGGAGCAATAAAGGGTTGATTTTAATTTGGTTGAGACAAGCTGATCCGAGGTAATTGTTCTCCTGATTTAATTAGTGAAGTTACTTAGTTCATTGATTGAAAATATGTAGTTGTTGATCGAATTAAGGTCTGAGTTGGGTGTAGAATGAAGGTTGGTTGTTATTTTGAGATACTGGGAATTGTTTTGTGTTAGTACTTTAGGAATTGAAAGTTACAGGAGATGAAATTGTGTTGTTGGGGTGTGAAGTTTAGCTCTGTCCTTGCAGATGGATGGTTACTTGTTATGGGGTTGTTACAATTTGTTTTAGTGGTACATTGAATTGTTGTTGATGGAACTTAACTAGTAATTGAACTGAGTTTTGATGAATGAAGCTTCAGATGATGAGATTGCGGATTTGTGGATGGTGGTTTATTATAAGTGATTGCAATTTCATGGAGTGGTAGAATGAATGTAACGGGAAACGAGTTTTAGCAGTGGCTTGAAGCTGTGGGTGTAGTTTGTATTAAAGTGGATGTTACAGGGGAGGAGGTGTGTATTGGTAGTATTGATGAGTTGGTCTGGAAGTGAATTGTAATGTATGAAAGTGAGGACTGTGTTAGATAGGGGTATGTGCTATGATGAATGTTGAGTTTTGTTGGAGTTGAGATGTTGTAAGTGATGATGTTATAAATCTTAAAATCAGTTTGAGAGGTGTAGTAAGTGTTGATGCTTATAGAGAATAGATAGTGAACTCCAGTGGAGGCTTGCTATTGCAATTGCAGGTAGGATAATTGTATTGTAATTTGATTATGAAGTTTAAATTGAGTATTGTATTGTTGCTGTTGTTTAGACATGAGTTAGAAGATGCCTTTAATAGAGTGTTGGCCTGTGTAATGGCTCAGGCCAATATCCTTTCTGTCAGTCAGATGTCTGACTGATTTACTTCTCAGACTTAGTGTATCTGACTGAGTTAGCTCAGTGACCAGACCTGACTCATTGAATAGTAACTGAGTTGAATCCTTTGACTCAGTTGACCGTGGACTTGACTTTGACTATTGACTTGACCTTAGACGTTGACCGTCAATTGACCAAGTGGACTGTTAGTGACCGTTTGTTGACCATATGGACTGGGCCTTAGTTATTGGGCTGTTTTAGGAGACTTGAGCTTAGGACAGTTTCTTTCTTAATTAGACATTTGGACCTCTTGTGGTCCGAATTAACATCCGGTTCCTTCTACAAAGTTGTAGATTTTCATAAGACTTAACTACAGACTATATAACCAATCTAATTGGATTAGTAAACTCTTAGTTATACTAGAGATAGAGATTAAGATACCATAATGGACTTAGAACCATTAGATAGACTTGTATGATTCTTCTGTGAACCTTTCGACTAATCTCTTAGAGTGATTGTTTGATTATCAGTTAGATTCTATTAACAACGATCGAATCCAAGGGATGAACCAGTGGATCGTGGATCCCGAGGTAGGCGTGTCCTGTCATCAAAAAGGTGTGGGAATGCATTTAACAGTTTTGTAATCATTGTTATTTCTTTTACGAAAGTCTTTGTTTAATAAACTCATGCATTGTCTATTCGTACATTTCATGCTTTGTTTGTATTTATGATTGTCTTTGGGATATGAGAATTTCCAACTATGGTATATCGGATACGGCTCCTTCATATTTTATGTCTAGGGAGATACACCACAATATTAATAATAGGTGTGGAATGCGGCATCAATATTACGGGTGTGTATCCTTCACCCACAGACTAACTGGGTGGTACGTAAGGCCACTATCATTAACCGGTGTGTAAATGTCACCACAGAAATTATAAGGTGTGTAAATGTCACCGCAGAAATCTAAAGGAGGATTTTAGGTCCATATACATGATTGTTTATTTCAGTGGCTTTGGTTGTCTTCTAATGTTTTCCAAATCCATGTTTTCCAAATCTGCATATGATTACTTAGAAGTTAAATGTTAATTATTCCCTATTTCAGTTTCAGTGACAGAACAGAGTTGCGCAGTGAAAGCTCCGAGGAGTTAACTTCGTTATTTGTTTATATTCTGATATGTTTATTTTGTTGTAAATTCTATTTGTAAACCAAATGATTATTTTATATGTATCATTGGAGAGGAATTCTTGTATATATGTTTCTGAGCGGGGTTAGCTTTGGATTAAGTTTTTGTAGCAGATTACTTAATTGAAAGTTTAAGTGTTTAATTTAGATTCGTTAGTGCCTCTTTATTAGTTAAATTCTTGGTTTAGTCAGCTGCTAGCTTAGGGGGCGCTACAATATTGTTGAGTAAAATTCGCCTTCTCACTCGAGAGGGATTATTTTTATCTCGTAAGGGTGCGATGATCTTCTGATAGAGTTTTATTCCTTAAGTCAGCAGTACATAACAACCTATAAAGATTGGATACTTGGGAATTCAGGGACTCATTTTGGGTACTAAGGCCATGATTCTCACTTCTCAAATTATCAATTTGATCAAGAAAATATGAGCGATCATTAATCAATTGATTAACTGATGCTGCAACTCTTTATTCTTCGCACAAGCATCTTCAGCAGAGTGCTGATACTCAAATCTTTCCATGAATCACTTTTGGTTTAAGTCTTTATATTCACACGAGCAGAGGCAAATAAGATGAAAAAGCGAGGGTACCCAAATATACCTAAAGCTATTACTTTTCCTTCCTATAAGTCCTTTCTCCGAAAGTGATTATCTATGGACTGAGTCGAGACAATACAACAAATCAACAAATCGGTTCACATTTTGTATGATTGTCTATGGATACGAGATCGAGACAATACAACAACAAAGTGTGTTTACTTGATACAAAGGTTCGGACTTAACCAAACATAATAAGATTCACGTATCAAGTAAATAGGAATTAACGTTTGTGCAATTTACTTTAATTATAATAAAACAATTATAATGCGGAAATATAAAGTAAATAACACAACAAGATTTTGTTAACGAGGAAACTGCAAATGCAGAAAACCCCGGGACCTAGTCCAGAATTGAATACTCTCAGGATTAATCCGCTATACAAAATAAGACAACTTCGTATAGTTGAGACCAAGAAACTAAACCTATAGTTCACCTAGTTCCGTCTGTATTCCCACACCTCCAACCTGTAAACAATTCACGTACTTGGACCAATTCCTTTGGTTCGTATTCCAAACAATAAAGGAACAACGAATCTGTTTGGTATCAACTCTCTTCAACCAAGTGATATGAGTTGTGCAAATATTCCCTTGTTTATCTTAACATAAACTCCTTTGCCAGGTTCCAAGATCTATCTTATGTTCAATCACCCAAAGGAAATTGTCAAGATTAAGACAATTAATACCTTTAATACCAAGGAAATGTATTGATGCCGATCTTCCTCAATTAATCAATCCAATCTACCACAAGGATAAACTGATTATTAATTGGATCCTATTTTACCCAAACAAGTATTGTGCACACCAAAGACTATAAACACCAAGTTAGAAATCTTCTATCTCTTCTTCGTCTTCGAATCTTCTTAGATCTTCAATAAACACCTGCATACAACTACTTGAATCTCTTGTGATCAATCAGACACAGAATGGAGTCTGTTAACAATGGATTATCACAAGATCTTATTTAGATCTAACAACAGTCTAAAGATCCCATGTCTAAACCTTGAACTAGTTTGAGTGAATCTTATATCAGAAGAGAAGATTCTCAAGCATAAACAAACTAGGTACAATTAAAGTTCAACCACCGTTAGTCAATCAAATCAATATGAAAACTAAAGATAAACTGCAATATCTAGTTTCCCACCAACAGGTCACGCTAGAGCTTCTCAATACCAAAGAAGACTTTAAATTGAGCGGCCGTATGAGATTTCACCTAATTAGATTACTCTCCTCTCCGATAGGCGGCTTCACCAGTAACAAAGACAAAATAGGAAGTCTGTTGTTACGCAGGATTAGTTTGCTAGAAATGCAAACTCAAAGAATTTATAGACAAGGAAGTTTGGACACCAAGTATTTTCCAAAACCGAAAATATTCTCAAGATATTTTTCATTATTACACCAAATTAGGTTTTCATAATTCTTGTGAATGCACTGTCCAAAAATATGATCGAAATCTCCTTGGAAAATCTTTAACTAGTAAATGCACATTACTAATTCTTATTTTCCATATATAATTAAAAACCCTTAATTAAGAAGATTCTTAACTAATTTAAATTCGATCTTGGGATTTACTTCCTTCTTATCCTTTAAGGAATATCTTTGAACAATATAGAATAAGCATTAATGCACCGTGTTCAAAGTGTATCGACATCTTACTCTTGCAAGTCCTTTTTCATACTTGCTCACTTGAAACCGATTTACCACACTTCCAAACAAGTTTAGAATTGGTTCATCTGACTTTCAAGAACTATGTGATTGATCACGTAACACTCAGTCACACACCATGGGTTTAACAATTCTACCAAAAAAAGTTTCGGTTCTACCTCCATGTGAGTACTGTGCATAGTCACACTAGCTTACCATAATTTGGCTGACTAGGTACTAGGATCGGTTCCCCACATATATTTGGTATCTAACTTGTATGCACTGCACATGTCCATAGGATCGGTTCCCCCTTCCCAAAAATATGTTGCACATTTTCATAGGATCGGTTCCCCTTTCTTCCATAAACCTTGGTGCACCTCATACAAGGATCGGTTCCCCTTATGATGCACTGTACCTCTTACTAGGATTGGTTCCCATTATCCCAATAATTAGTCAGACACTCACAAACCCGATCATACCCCAGGTGATTACTTAAGATAGGTTTCACTAATAAAAGTCATACCAATACACAAGTCAGGCCTCATGTGAATACTTTTACCAAGAACACAAACAAGTTATGAGTGGTTATACTAATCACACATATTGGTCGTTCATAAGATATGCAATGAAGAACATCCCCAATAACGCTTGGAGATTTCCTTTTCGGTTCATAACACATATCATGAACTTACTTCCTTAGAACACATGTAAAAATTGTTCCCTAGGATGAAATCCTCACCTCATACCCATACATAATCACAATAGCATTCATACGATTATGTCGATGTCTTATATACAAAGTTTAATGGTTAAGCAAGAAACTTCATATTGTATTCCTTAATACTATGTCTATCTAAAGTGTTCATGCTTCACAATTTTATGTTTTCAATATGCACGACTTGAAAGATACGTTAGGGAATGAAACAGTTCGAGTCAAATATCACTAACCTCAAGTGTAAGGATGATGTTGTGGTTGTAGCTCAGTTCTTCTTCAGTTCTTCAAGTCTTCTCAATACTTGTAATGTCTCACCCTAATACTTTCAAGATAACCTATACGAAGTTGACTCTAGTACATTTAAATCAAGTGACTCTTAAATGAGTTTTAGTTCACTAAAATATGACAACCAAACTTGACATACCAACGCTTGGTGGGTTCAACCGATCAATGATCTAACAATCTCCCCCTTTGTCAATTTTAGTGACAAAACTCTTAAAATCATATGGATAAAAAAATTACAAGAATTCATTACACATACGCTTAACTCCCGAATCCAACAACACAAAACCTGCATTCATTCAATACTTAAAATACCGTTGTAATAACAAGCTCATACTCCCCCTAAAGGTGAGATAGGTAGATTTTCAATCCGCACGTCTTTGTTATCCCAATCATATGATATGTTACTCCCTATTAGTCTGTGCTTTTCCTCATTCGTTAGATAAACGTTCAAGCACCATTTTACTCTTCCCTAGTGACACCAATCAACCATAAAATTGATACCAACATCACTTGTTTACTCCATATATTTCTCCCCCTCTTTGTCACAAAAATGACAAAGAAACGAAAAAATAATGGACAACACGAAAAGGATCTTACAAATCTCAAAATAGACTTGCAACCTGTTGAGTCAAGCACGAGTGTTTTACACACCATTTTTGATAACCAATATCAGAACCGAAACTTAAAGTAATTACGTTTTGATATGTTATCATGGAAATAATTGCCCGAAGAAATTTTCCCAACTAGTTTAGTAAACCAAAAATCAACTAAGCAACTTAGTTCCTTTGCTAAACCGATTTTATAGATATAACCGCTTCATTCGATAAGACCAAAACAAAGATAAACTCCTTTTTTCTCATCAGGTTCTAATTATCCATATAACTTAGACCTTTAAATTTTAAACAAGCCAGATTCTAGGTTAGTTAACTAGCATTTAGTTGTTTAGGCATTCAGTTAAACTTGAATAACCGAAACCTCCACTTTGATAAGTCTAACTGAGATCAGAATTAACTTAGCTTAGCTTATCCGGAATCGAATTGGACTAAACAACTCATCCCATCAATATATTCATTCGTTAAGCCATAAATAATTCATACAAACCAATAAATCAACTTGCATAATTATTCACCTTAACCGGAAAGCAATTGAAACAACAAATATATCAAAGTTTCACTATTGCACCGAAATTTTGTAAGCCTAAACAATTGATACTACACAATAAAGCAAAATAACAATTGTTTTACTTAACTGGAAGCAATTGAATTAACATGGACATTAAATCACCGCAATTGCACCAAATTTTGTAAGCCTAAACTATTGATATCACACAACAAACCAAGATAACAAAAGTTTTACTTAACCGAAAATAATTGAATCACACAAAAATCCACACATACATAATGGAATGAACATATCAATTGTACCGACAATTTATTTTAAGAAAAAGAAATATATATATATCAAATAAAAATAGGATTTTCTTAAAACAGGAAAACAATTAACTAACAAGATTGTTACCTCAATTTTGCATCCAACTTCTCCAAATATGATTGCATCACTTTCTTCTTCCGGGATAATTGATATCGAAATACCATTATGTTGTCATCCTTATGCAAAAACAAAAGAATAACAACAACCAACCTTTACCAGAGAAAGGTTGAAAATCGGTTTTAACAATTGCAAGCAAAAGTTGAAAACCATCGAAACACATATGCTTTTATGCTAAACCAAAACCGATTCAACATATTGTGACTTTTTCACATATTGTTTCTACATAAACCCCTCATGATCCTTTGATAAAGCCTACCAACATGGGCTAGAACTTAATCCTACTAAATCAAAAAGTCACCCAAACCATAAGGGTTCACAACATATTATGAGATCGAATATCAAGGTAATAAAACCGAAATCAAACATCCCATAAACATACATAGCAAATAAAATAAAGCATTAAAGTACCGGCTATGTAAATCAAAAACTATCACAAGAAAAATTATAAATAAAATAATTTTATTCATCAAAACAAGATAGTTTTATTCATAATAGACACTTAAACAAAACTTGAAATAAATCAACAACTAATGTCTACTCTTATTCTTCTTTGAAGGTAAATCAGCCTTCATTTGTTTGCTCTTCAGAATATTCTTCAGAGTCTTCTTCTTGTTCTTTATTTAAGAACTCAACATTGATCTTTAGGATACCATCACGAGTGTCTGTATCATTTCTGTAGGAGAATGTCAACTGTTTCTGAATACAGTCTAATTGTCTTCCAAAACGTAGAATATGGAACATAAGATCTCCATTGATGTAGACTTGATCATATGAGATACTAAATTCCCTTTTTGTTCCTCCCATTCGATTGATAATGCTTTGTGAAAGAGTTTTGACACCTTTATCATCTTTAAAGATGCTTTCCAAAGCTTTTTCACATAGCTTGGTGATAAGACAGGGATAACCAAGGTTTCTATGAAAACCTATGACATTGAGAGATTCAATGATCTTAATTATTTGATTGATAATTGATGCGTGTCGTATGCGTCAAATATAATTTCACTTTCTTACTACTCAAAATATAAATATAGCAAGGGCAAGAAAGGATCGATCCCACAGAGAGGTCTAGGTTGTCAAGTTGTTTTGTTTTCCTATATAAAATACCGGGGGTTTTCTGATTTTTAATAAGGTGAAAGTAAAATAAAAGAAAATAAAGAAAAGTAAACAAATCAATAAGATGTAAAGATATTGGTTAAGGATTTTGTTTTCATTCATCAACATGCTTTTCACAATAACTAGAATTGATTTTTAATCTCAACTTTTATCAATGGCCCTAGAATACCTTGATCGCAAGAATATCCCAAAAATCTCCTTTTGTTATCAACAAACACATTAAAAGATGCGAATATGAATTCTATCTAAAAGAACAACCTAACGTGTAAAAGCACTAATCAAGTTTAATTCCCTAGATGCATTAAGTTCTATGAAATCAGGCCAATCAAAGCAATTGAACGTGGAAAGCGCACTAATTCAATTTAACAAAGGTTACGATTCACATATGATCATAAGAATATATCACTACAAACTATAATCATATTATGCTACTTGTATTCAAGGAATATCACTTTTACGTATAATAAACCCTAAACTAGCAATAGATGTGATTAGAAGTTCTACCAATATGCATCTTGACAAAACAATCAAACAATCATAAAACAATATTTTCAGAGAATTACAAACGATAAATATGAGACAAAACTAATATATTGAATCAAAGAGTCATATTATGTGAAATCCAACTATTCCATAACCAAAAGAAAATTAGGTATTCATATTCAAGGAGTTCATAACAAGAAGGAAGAGGAACCCTAA
The DNA here is from genome assembly GCA_023529315.1 of Papaver bracteatum. Taxonomy (NCBI): domain Eukaryota; kingdom Viridiplantae; phylum Streptophyta; class Magnoliopsida; order Ranunculales; family Papaveraceae; genus Papaver; species Papaver bracteatum. Next base: position 1,714,898 of record JAJJWX010003164.1, read on the forward strand.
CATGTTTCTAAACCCTAGAACACAAAGTAGAAGAGATATAAGATAACATTAAAAGATAAAAGATCGAAGATATATCTTAGGTTTTGAGAAAAGACTTCTCTTTTATAGCTCTTCTTGTTCCAAAATTAGGTCTAGCCTTCAAAATCTTCAAGTCCACGTCCATCTACTAGTCCACCAAGCCCATGTGTGAAAAATATGTCTCTGGAATTTTGGGTCCAAAATTGTCCGCCGGAATTGATGACATCATCACCGGAATCCGGTCACCGGCGCCGGAATTTGTCTCCGAAAAATTGTCTCAGGTCACTTTTGCCATCTGAAACTATCACCAGTAGGTGCATACTCCCAACATCTCATCTCTCCTTCTCTTTAATTCTTACATTCACAAAAACCAACCAACCCTAAACTTCTTATCTTGCGAAAACACAACCAAAAGCGTGACCCGTAGCTCATATGTCCGTCCATCAATTCTTGCATCCGACTCATACCCCCCTCGCGATTTACTGAAATATTGCGATTCATGCTTCAAGTTCTGAAATCTGGCAACCCGAGCTAGTACCACCGACTCGCCATTTCTGCTCCGTTTTCGCACCACTCCTGCGAAATCCAAACTGCGGATCTTTATTCCTAATTCCACCAGTACCATAACCCATATGCGCAGATGCTTACAATACAACACCATTGCTGCAGCACCATCTTCAGCCCAGGTTCAAGACTGAACCCATAACCAATTCACCACAAGCTTAAGCACCATGGCCACTACCACCAAACTCAGACCTGCACTCCACTTAAGTCACTACAAATGCAGATGCTTCACATACCCCATGCAGCCAACAACTCTTGTTCACAGTCCTGCAATGAGCATTCTTCCACTTCCGTTTCTATCTAGCCATATCACCACACTTGCTAACTGCCAAACTCCATTGGCTCTCCAGTTCACGTCCATAACTCATCGGCAGCATCAACACTGCCATGTCTCATTTAAGTTCTCACTGGAACACCATTTCCTGTAACGCATTGCGCATTCATGTTTACTTGCAAGTCCACAAACAACACCCTGTTCATCCCCAACAACACATTATGCGCATTCCCAACACCATGACTAGCTACCGGTTAAAACATGAACCCCAGTTTTCGTTCCCTGTCCTGCAAACCCATCAACAAATCTACTTCTGCTCTACTCAAACCCTGAGAACAACCAATGCCACCATTGTATTATCAACTCAGTTACAGGCCAACCACAAATAACACCCATCTTGCCCACCACTTTCTCAACTAGCTCCTGCAATGCTTGCTGCCAATGTGTACCATTCAAACTTCAGAGACCCAACTGCAGCCAACAATTCTTTTCTGACAAACCCTTCTCTGCCAAGCCACCAGGCCCTGTGAGCATTAGCATCATTCCAATTCAATTCCCCATTGCACAGCATACTCAAGCTTCTATTCAAACTTCTACTCCTTGTTGTTATGAACCTATTGGATTTAAACTTCCATACAAGCCATAATGAGCAGCAACAATAATGCCTCAGCAACTCAGTTTTCAGTATAATCTCTCTCAGCTTAAGAGCCTCCAAAGTCAGGTGGTTCAGGCATTTTGTCGAGCACCTGCTTTGCATTTCCCAGACTGATGATGGTTATAGCTTTGTGGAGTTTGTAACCTTTCACATCTCCTTCCCTGAAAAATTCAAGTATAGAAGAAACCCATTGTTGAACGCAAATATACAAACACACAAGCATTCATAAATAAATCAACGTTTCATCCCTGGAGTTCAAGTTCCTCACTGATTGTTTTCATGGCTAAACCTCTCATGTATCATTCTTGTCATCGAATTCCTGTTCAAACCCATCTTCGGGTTCTTATCATAGAACTCAAAGAATGCCTTTAATCTTCTTCAATCACTCCAGAGATCAATGGAAACATATCGGGTTCTTTTCTGTGTATTCTCGGCTGAACTAAACCCAAAACTTTATCACAGAATCGTACCAACCATCCTTCTCTTGTCCTGAGTTCGAAATCCTCTCTAACTTGGTACTCAGCCATAGAGCCTAGTCTTGCCAGTGTTGGGACTCTTTGGCCGTGGCTCTGGTCGAGAGTGCATAAGCTGGGACGTGAACTGTAAGGTTCAACAGCTAGCTTTATAAGGGGGTAGGTAGCCCCTTAGCGAACGATAGCTTGTCTTTAGCGTACCTCATATGGTTTTCCCTTATCCTCAGCTGGTCTCCCAATGATACTTGCCTATGAAATGACAATTTGTTTTGCTCCTTTTTCACCTGTTTCTTCTTCTTTTACTCCAATGACTCCAAAATACCAACAAAATGCAAAACAAAGTGTAATATACAAAAATACAATAGAAAAAACAAAGAAAAGCAAAAGGAAATAGACATTCAAAAGATGTATTTTAGGCTCTTATCAATAATCATTCCACAAATATCAATTCGTTTCCTTCCTTCAAGAAGAAAGTAAACTAATTCAACAAATTATCTATTCCATGAGGAGGTGTCTCTTGAACATGCAAACAAGGTTGCTACACCCAGTTTTCCGAAAACCCTTAGATGAAACGGTACATCTTTGGTTAGCATTTTTCACTTTATCCATTCAACAGTTTTTCCAGTGATAAGTTTTGAAATGCTATCGTGATCAATTTCAGAACCTGTAACCATATGGCCTTTCACATTGTAGTTGATGATTTATGATATCATCTTTCTGTTAACATGAAGAAAAGTACTTCCAACCAAGGTACTAAAAGTAAGTTTTTCGTGATTCATATTGTGAATATTTCCATAAAAAATCCTTACTATGTCCGGTGAGTATTTTTCTAATCCGAACATCTTTCCCCAAATTCGGTCTTGAACAAATTTCACATAATTGGTCTCTGAAACCTCTGGATCGAATATCTTCTCTTCAGTGAAGGTAGCTTCCCTCAAGGGTTGGTATCTATCAAAGCATGTAATATCTACGAAATTCTTAAGATCATGTTTTCCTTTGATCAAGTGAGGATGCTTGATTTTCTCAACCTCTCTGGAAGAGATAAATTGATTCAAGACAAGGTTGTCTATTTCATGGTTTTCCTCCAATGATTTCCTCTTTCTCATACTTGCGAAAATATGAAAAACCCTAGTTATATTTTTGGTTAGTCTTCCCCAATATGTTCGAACACATAGCAAGAAACCATCTTTTATAGGAATACTTGAGAACAAAAACCACAAATAACTAGTTTTAGGAAATACTAGCAAAATCGGAAACCGAGACTTGTGAGGAGACAAATCCGATTTTGTATCTGGGTTTTTCTTTTGGAAAACCAATTTTTTATGGACTGGATATTTATTTCGAATTGATTCCATGTTTTTGTCCAAATGACTGTTTACTCTTTCATTACCAATACTATCACTTGAAACATGCTCAAGAATTTTCGAGAGTATACAGATATAAGATTGAACAAAGTACGATATTCGTTAAAAATACCATATGAATCATAATCTCTGTTGAGTTTTGAAAGATCACTTGCTTCAATAAAATAGTTGTGAGGTGTATGAAGCAATCCATAGTTAATAGAATTATTAACTGAAAACTTAATCCTTGAAGGATTACATATTTTCCAAAAACACATCCATGACAACGAAACATTAGCAGTCTTTGATCAGAAAGTGTACACGAATATACTTTGATAGGCTGTCCAAATATATTTAAGATTCCATATTTCACAAGAATACAATAGCCGAGGTTCACAAAAATGTTAAGTTGAATCTTATGCATCTTTAAGATACGATTTGTCTCATTGACCATTAAATCATTATTTATCATAATGATATACAATCCTATGATAATCCAAGGATTATGTAAGTCATTCATGACATACTTATTCATAATTCCTAATAGGTTTAGGAATAAAAGTATTACATACTTCATAAGTACTATCCACCACGAACTCCTGAAGTAATCAAATACTTCCATTACGTTAACTGAATCATTAACCAGACTCATTTCTTAGAGAATGGATCGCACCAAACATAGATTGTTAGATATTTTTGTGTTTGCCTGCTCTGATACCAATTGAAAAGGCGAGGGTACCCAAATATACCTCAAGCTATGACTTTTCCTTCCTATAAGTCCTTTCCCCGAAAGTGATTATCTATGGACTGAGTCGATACAATACAACAAATCGGTTCCACTTTGTGTGATCGTCTATGGATACAAGATCAAGGAAATACAACAACAAAGTGTGTTTACTTGATACAAAGGTTCGGACTTAACCAAACACAATAGGATTCACGTATCAAGTAAATATGAATTAACGTTTGTGCAATTTACTTTAATTATAATAAAACAATTATAATGAAGAAATATAAAGTAAATAACACAACAAGATTTTGTTAACGAGGAAACTGCAAATGCAGAAAAACCTCGGGACCTAGTCCAGAATTGAATACTCTTAGGATTAAGCCGCAATACAAAATAATACCAACTTCGTATAGTTGAGACCAAACAACTAAACCTATAGTTCACCTAGTTCCGTCTGTATTCCCACGCCTCCAACCTGTAAACAAGTCATGTACTTGGACTAGTTCCTTTGGTTCGTATTCCAAACAGTAAAGGAACAACGAATATGTTTGGTATCAACTCTCTTCAACCAAGTGATATGAGTTGTGTAAAGGTTCCCTTGTTTATCTTAACATAAACTCATTTTCCAGGTTCCAAGATCTATCTTATGTTCAATCACTCAAAGGCAATTGTTAAGATTAAGCCCATCAATACCTTTAATCCCAAGAAAATGTATTGATGCCGATCTTCCTCAATTAATCAATCCAATCTACCACAAGGATAAACCGATTATTAATTGGGTCCTCTTTTTCCAAAACAAGTATTGTGCACACCAAATATTATAAACACCAAGTAATAAATCTTATATCTCTTCTTCGTCTTCAAATCTTCTTAGATCTTCAATAAACACTTGCGCACAAATACTTGAATCTCTTGTGATCAATCACACACAGAACTGGGTCTGTTAACAATGGATTATCACAAGATCGTCTTTAGATATAACAACAACCTAAAGATCCCTGTTGAAACCTTGAACTAGTTTGAGTGAATCTTATATCAGAAGAGAAGATTATCAAGCATAAAAAAACTAGGTACAATCAAAGTTCTACCACCGTTAATCAATCAAATCAATATGAAAACTAAAGATAAACTGCAATATCTAGTTTCCCACCAACGGGTCGCGCTAGAGCTTCTCAATCCCAAAGAAGACTTTAAATTGAACGGAAATAAGAGATTTCACCTAATTAGATTACTCTCCTCTTCGATAGGCGGCTTCACCAGTAACAAAGATGATGGTATTTTCAATGATGTTGTAGTAATATGGTTCGTTCAAGACTTGTGAAAGCAGGTTTTTAGACTTAATTTTAAAGAAAAAATATAATAAACTCAAAATTAAAAGTGTCGTGAAAATTATGGAGAGACTGGGGCTAGGATTCCGCCTTTAATCAATATTTATGTGGTTCAATGTTAATTTTTATCATGCAATTCTAGACAATATAGCTCCAATCAAAAGAAATTGTGATTCTAAATTATTGCCTATCCTAGATTTTCAAAACATCAATTGTTAATCGCAAGCATGGAGTATCAAAAGTCCTAAACTAAGCATACTTCATCAAGAGAAAACACAACTAATTAATAAAAATCATTACTAAATTCTCATTCGGTGCAATTAATCATAAAAGAATTGCATAAATTAATTTAAATAAATATTATCACATAACTATTGAAAGAACGGCTTCCTCCATCGCCCCAGATATTGGGTTTAGCTCATCATGGTGTAAATTTTCTAAAGATATTGATTCATGCTCAAAAATTGTTTACAAAGTTGAAATAGAGAGAAAATGATGAAAATCGGGTATTTGCAACACTTATAAGGTGTTGCAAAATGTTGTTACAGTATATGATAAAAGAAAAGTGTTGTAGTCACTGTTGATATGTCGCTGCAAAGACTATTGCAAAACCGATAATAAACCACAGTTTTTAACGACAGGCTTTGTCAGCTTAATGTTCTTCGTTCTTTCTTCCCAACAGCAGCAACAGAAAGATTACTGCAACTTGATTTTTCTTCACTGTGCAACTCTATCTTTTCACCCAAACTCTCCGTAACCTTACTCAACTCCACAAGTACCCTATATATACTCGACAGGTCCAAGAATAACTCGTAAATAACTCCCATTGATTACTTTCCTTATCAGCAGCACCACAGGAATAATTTCATGATTCTTTCCTTCCACGCATCTTCAATAGCTCAACACACTCTAAACGCATGTTAAACAACTCCCAGAATGAGTCAAACACATTTTAGCCTCCTGCGACTCCCGAAATATAACACAAATATCCAGAGTATCTTTCATGTCTCTGTTTTTATTCAAACTCCACATAGCCTCCTGTTTCTTCAAATTTAAGCAACTTACCATCCTTGTTCAGGCGTAACAGGGTGGTATCACTCCATAACAAGCAACGAATCTGACTAAATAACGTTGAAAATAAATGCAGCAAATCCCGAGATATTTTCTTTCCTGTTTCACTTGATTACGTGAAATCTTTCCTTATTTATCGCATTCAAAGTAATTACCAATCATGTGTTGTCACTACATCTCATTTCAACTCCAAGTGTGCGAAAGAATCACGGAAAATCTTCACCAAAATTAATGCAGAGAATATGCTATTGGAAATGATATTTTCACGCCAAAGTTTATGTTTGAATGAAGAAGAAAGGTCGCCCCTTATCCTCTGATGGGGTGCCGATAGCAGGTAGGGTGGAAATAGCAAAGAAGGTGCCCCTTATCCGTGAAGTTTCCCTTAGCCAAAACTGGGGTCCATTTAGCAACTATCATCCGGGAGTGCCCTAGGTAATTTTTCGAGACGATTTTTCCAAAAATGTTTATTTCCCAAAAATACCTATAAATACATAAAACACTATAATAAGTACAAAAATTGAACACTAACAATACAGACAATTGAGGACAATTTAGACACAAAAATGTGTTTATCAAATACCCCCAAACTTATTATTTGCTAGTCCTCGAGAAAATTTATTCTAGAATATAAAATCCTATACTTAGCACGTGCAGCAAGCCGTTAAACCGCTAGGTGGCCCTAGCGGCGGAGTGTTATCTCCGGAGGGTTTACCAGAAGTGTACCCACAAAAACTTTATACTCCAGACCCTAGCTATCCATGCAGAACCTTGGAATGCACTAAAGAATCTCCTTGGTTGGCATACAATCATTGACTATAGGAGGAAGTACCCTGATGTAAAATTCCAATTGATGTACATGAGTTTGCACTCAAGCATACTAAAATTCATATATAAGTGACGAAGCTCTATTCAGATAGTTTCTGGACATCATAACTGGAGTCGACCAATCACATGTAAAGATTAAGAAGGTGGATGTAGAGAAAAATATAGATGGTTTTGATGTTGACTAAGATGAACGGTGTTTCCCATATCTATCTGAAGGCCTCTGCCAAGGTGAACCTATCCTAATGGACTGAGATACCGATCTGACTAATATCAACATAGCTGGCATATACAAGGGGACCAACGGTCGATAATCCTAACTCTAGGTTAACACAACTAGCATATACAAGGGCACCAGAGGTCGAATTTATTGAATTTATTCATGTTGGTCTGATGGTCTGGTCTCAATTTTTTTTTTTTTGGTGTATCTCAATCACTCTATTTCACATAGCAATGGTAACAACTTGAATATGTGCCCCTCCAAATCACTTAGAAAAATATTTTTAAAAATATAAATAAAAACATAAGTGATTAGGATTCAACGAGATATGGTGAAACTTCCATGTTTTTTTTCTTCTAACACCTGAGCTCTGTGCTTTTATGAATAGACTCTATAGATGTTTCCATCTAGTCAGACTGGTTCCTCAACTCCTACAACTAAGATGCTTCCATCCACTTAGATTTGTTAGTTCCAACCTTAATAAACATAAATTTCTAGGCTCTGGAGTTTATTTATTTATACTGCAACTAAAAAGTTTCCTCCCATACCCCCTAATTTAAATCTAATATTGTTCTCAATGTTCTAATGATGAAATTAAAAACTTGAACAAGGAGAAAATGTTACCATTTAAAGCAAAAGAGATAAGGAAAGATATTACCGTGTCGCATGAGCGTGGGTGCCTCCTAGAAAATTGCTAAATTTAAAGTCTTTAGATAGACATCAAATACCTCAAAAAGGATTGTCACCTTCCAAAGTCATATACCAATAGCCGAAATAGCTGTGGGTCCTCAGAACCAAATAGAGCAAACACAAATGAAAGATTACCATATTGGATTAGAAAAATGAGCAGGCAGAGCATAACTTGATCTAGGGATTTTATCAAGGCAACTAGATTTATCTGGGGTGTCTCTTTGGGCTTTATATATGTGTCTAGTAAAATAGGTTCAACCGAATGACATGTATCTAAGAACTGGGTTTCTTCATGGACAATATCTGGAGGATCGAGTAGCAGAGTTTGAAGAAACTCAATTAGTATCTTAGACACACAAAGCTCGAGACCCAAGTTAAGGACTTCAATTAGGGATACATGGATATCACTAGAGTCATCATTACCCACAAACTTAGGGTGAACAATATCCTCAAATGGACCAAGATCCATGGGATGGGTTTTAGGGTCCATAAAGTCAGCATAATGACTAACATCTTTTGGGGACTGTTCATCTAAAAGAACAACATCCTCATATAATGGATTATCAAATAAAATCCCTAGCATAGGATCATCAACTAAGGTGTTCTTCATGGTTACTTCATCTGACTCACTGAAAGGTTCATCAAATAATGGATTATCAAACATCGTGCATGCTAAAGGATTAGGAACTAAAGTGCTAATCATGTTCACCACTTCTAAATAATCCACCTTAGAAGACTTAATAACATTAAAGACATTTAGCTCAGTATTCATGTTACCAAAAGATATGTTCATAAGTTCGGTTCTACAATTGATGACAACATTAGATGTGGCTAAGAATGGGAGACCTAAAATCACTGGGATTTGAGCACTTGGGTCTTGAATAAGCTGGGTATCCAGAAAAACAAAATACAATGGGTATATGAACCTATCAAATTCAATAAGAACATTTTCTATGACACCACGAGGCACTTTGACAGACCTATCATTTAATTGAAGTGTCATTTTGGTTGGTTTCAACTTACCAAGACCTAGCTGGGTGTACACATGAAACGGAAGTAAGTTAACACTAGCTCCTAAGTCAAGCAATTCCTTATCGACCATGTGATTACCGATTGCACAAGATATGGCGGGGCATCCATGGTCTTTATACTTAGGGGGTGTTTGGTTCATAATAATTGAACTTACTTGACCAGATAAAAATGCTTTCTTATGGACATTAATCTTATGCTTTCATATACAAAGATCTTTAAGGAACTTGGCATAAGCAGGCATTTGCCTAATTTCATTTAATAACAGAATGTTGATATTTACCTGCTTAAATATTTACATTATCTCGTTGAAAATCGACTCCTTATTTGTTGGTGCTAATAACTGTGGATATGGGGCTCTAGGAACAAAGGTAGTCCTATCAGGAATTTCTTAGGACTCTTTAGAAATTGTTTCAGTTTCCTCAGCTACAGGTTCCTCTTAGGGAGTAGAAGGTGGAACTACAGTATGTCCACTAGGCATGGATACCTTATTGTCTACCATTTACCGCTCCTAAGGGTCGTTATAGAATTCACATGGTTTGATAACTCACCAGCTAAATATATGTGATGAACTCCTGTAGGATTGGGATGTGGTTGACTATGAAACTTACCTTTTTCTCTCAAAGACTCATTTATCTAACAAACCTTGGTTTTCAACTCGGAAATAGCTTGAGAGTTAGCATAACCTATACTCTTACTTTCTTATATCCCTTGCGTAACCATTTGGTTGATCTTTTCAGAGCTTTTAATAAATGAGGCGAGAGTCTCTTCTAAACTTGTGATATTTTTATCCGAAGGGTTTTGAAACTGGGGTTGACCTGAAGAGTTCTTAGCATAACCAAAACCTGGGGGAGGCTGAGAATTACTAGAATGACCTTGATTATGGCCTTTAGACTAAGAAAAATTAGGATGGTTCCTCCAACCAGGATTGTAGGTCTCTGAGTATGGGTCAAACTTCTGACGGTTCTCAAACCTAGCATTGTTATAGAAAGCATGAGCTTGATCTTCACTAACCTGACCTTCCCAAAATGAGTTATCGGTCCCTATTCCACAACTAGATACTTGAGAGGCTCTAATCCTATCATCAGGTTCAACAAGAGACCTATGTTTAGGCTGATTCAATTCCAAAGCTTCTAACCTTCTAGACAAAGAAACAAACTTATCATCTGACCCAAAGCTTGTATCTACCACATTGGTGCTACTTTTATTGACCAATAGTCTCTTAGGGGGTTGAACACAAGGTTCCCACTGTTGGGATTTTTCAGCAATAACTCCTAAGAAGGTAAAAGCACCATCGGAATTTTTACTAGTGAACTCACCAACTTATATATATTCGACCATGGATTTGGTCGAATAGTCTAAACCATCATAAAGAATCTCTACTGGTTTCATTTTCTCAAACCCATGGTGAGGAAATTTGGATAGGATATCATTGAATCTCTCTAAAAACCTATAAAGAGATTCTCCCTCTTGTTGCATACTAGAGCTAATTTTCTGCCTAACAACTGTTGTTTTATGCTTAGGGTATAATTTCAAATAGAAAGCAACAACAAGTTCCTGCCATGTTTCAATAGATTCAGGTGGTAGGTTGTTCAGCCAGGTCTTGGATTTATCTATCAAGGAAAAGGGAAACATCTTAAGTTTCAAAACTTCATCAGTAAGGTCTTTTATTCTAACTGTCCCACAAATTTCCTCAAAGTCCCTAATATGAAAATAAGGGTTCTCATCATCTTTTCCTAAGAATATAGGGATCATATGAAGAATACTAGGTTTTTATCTCGAAATTAGCCGTATTGGCTGGCAATTTAATGCACGAAGCTCGGGTGGTCCTAGTTGGGAACATGTAATCTTTCAAAGTTGCCTTCGCTGGCATAGCTGAAGCACTATGAGTACTTTCCTCACGAAGAGATAGATTCTCAAGGCTGAAGTTTCCAAAAATGGGGCTCTCAAATGAAGAGTCTTCTATCTCCCCTCCTTTACAAGAAGAACTACTACGTTTTTCACTAATCAAACGACCTAGAGTGTTTCTTTTCCAAGCCCGTTCTCTAATGACCTCGGGCATACACTATAAAAGCAAAATAAAAATAAAAATAAAAATCCTAAAAGGAAGGGAAGTTCTATGAAAACACAAAAAAGGATGACTCCACCACATCAAACCTACTGATTTCTAGCAAACAAAAAGAATGATGGCTCCACTTAGATTGTTTCTAGACCAACTTCTAATCCTTCGAAATGGAATTCGTTACAATTTAAGCAAACCCCTCTGGAATAAATCCGAGTCAAAGCAAGTTGAATAGAGGTGAGGGAATCTTAGTGGAGCTTTGATAATCAAGGCCTCACCGGCATTACAAGGCGGCGCAGTCACGCATTCAACTCACAGAAACCATCATGAACTTCGAAGTATGCTTAAAAGAGTAACCAATATTTTTCGAATGACTTTCCTATTAAGATCGTTACCCTATCGGTCTCGTTCTATTCCAAATTATAAGGCTTAGGTTCACGTTACGTATCGTTTTCCTAAGGCGGTAAAGAAGAGAACGGTGATGAAATCCGAACCCTTATCTTGTATGGCCAGTCCTTTCCCTTTACTAGGAAATTAAAATAGCCGTATTCAAGTCCTCAGCATATGCAAACGAAGGAATACAATAACTCACTAATAGGGGATTCACGAGTGTTTCGACAAACTTACCTCCCGTATCAGACGGGGGATGAACCGTTGTTGTCGACTTGGGCCACAACTCCTATGTCATGTACAAACCCGAGGGGCCGAGGCGATATCGTAATGGCCGAGGCGATATCCTTAGTGTTTAAAAATAAAAATAATGTCCCAAAGTTTAAAGTCCAAAGTCCAAAATAAAAAGAAAATTACAAAAATAGAAAATATCTTAATACAATTTCTAAAAGATAAAAACAAAATCTAATATTTGTTTTTTTTTAATTTTTTCTTCGTTCATTTTTCTTTGTCTTTTGACTCCAAATCTTTAAGTGGCCTCAAAAATCTTTGGCAACTCCTTTTTATTTCGCTCCGAAATCCAAGAATCTGTAATAAAAAGACAAATACCAAAAAACGTAAAATAGAACAAATAAATATAAAAATAAAAAAACCTAAAAAAATAAAAATCTAAAAACTCTAGCAAAAAAGACAAGTCCGCGTCGGCGCCGCCAAAAATTGATGGTATTTTCAATGATGTTGTAGTAATATGGTTCGTTCAAGACTTGTGAAAGAAGGTTTTTAGACTTAATTTTAAAGCAAAAATATAATAAACTCAAAATTAAAAGTGTCGTGAAAATTATGGAGAGACTGGGGCTAGGATTCCACCTTTCATCAATATTTATGTGGTTCAACGATAATTTTTATCATGCAATTCTAGACAATATAGCTCCAATCAAAAGAAATTGTGATTCTAAATTATTGCCTATCCTAGATTTTCAAAACATCAATTGTTAATCGCAAGCATGAAGTATCAAAAGTCCCAAACTAAGCATACTTCATCAAGAGAAAACACAACTAATTAATAAAAATCATTACTCAATTCTCATTCGGTGCAATTAATCATAAAAGAATTGCATAAATTAATTTAAATAAATATTACCACATGACTATTGAAAGAACGACTTCCTACATCGCCACAAAGATTGGGTTTAGCTCATCATGGTGTAAATTTGCTCAAGATATTGATTCATGCTCAAAAATTATTTACAAAGATGAAATAGAGAGAAAATGATGAAAATCGGGTATTTGCAACACTTATAAGGTGTTTCAAAACGCTGTTACAGTATACGATAAAAGAAAAGTGATGTAGTCACTGTTGATATGTCGCTGCAAAGACTGTTGCAAAATCGAGAATAAACCACGGTTATTAACGACATGCTTTGGCAGCATAATGTTCTTCGTTCTTTCTTCCCAACAGCAACAACAGAAGGATTAATGCAACTTGATTTTTCTTCACTGTGAAACTCTATCTTTTCGCCCAAACTCTCCGTAACCTTACTCAACTCCACCAGTACCCTATATATACTCGACAGGTCCAAGAATAACTCGTAAATAACTCCCATTGATTCCTTTCCTTATCAGCAGCTCCACGGGAATAATTTCATGATTCTTTCCTTCCACGCATCTTCAATAGCTCAACACACTCTAAACGCGTGTTAAAAAACTCCCAGAATGAGTCAAACACATTGTAGCCTCATGCAACTCCCAAAATATGGCACAAATATCCCGAGTATCTCTCATGTCTCTGTTTTTCTTCAAACTCCACGTAGCCTCCCGTTTCTTCGAATTTAAGCAACTTACCATCCCTATTTATTTGGAACAGGGTGGTATCACTCCATAACAAGCAACGAATATGACTAAATAACGTTGAAAATCAATGCAGCAAATCCCGAGATATTTTCTTCCCTATTTCACTTGATTACGTGAAATCTTTCCTTATTCATCGCATTCAAAGTAATTACCAATCATGTGTTGTCACTAAAGCTCATTCCAAATCCAAGTGTGCGAAAGAATCACGGAAAATCTTCACCAAAATTAATGCAGAGAATATGTTGTTGGAAATGATATTTTCCCGCCAAAGTTTATGTTTGAATGAAGAAGAAAGGTCGCCCCTTATCCTATGATGGGGTGCCGATAACAATTAGGGTGGAAATAGCAAAGAAGGTGCATCGTATCCGTGAGGTTCCCCTTAGCCAAAACTGGGGTCCATTTAGCAGCTGTCCTCCGGGAGTGCCCTGGGTAAGTTTTCGAGCCGATTTTTCCAAAAATACCTATAAACACATAAAACACTATAATAAGTACAAAAATCGAACACTAACAATACAGACAATTGAGGACAATTTAGACACATAAATGTGTCTATCAAAAGAAAAAATAGGAAGTCTGTTGTTACGTATGATTAGTTTGCTAGAAATGCAAACTCAAAATATTTATAGATAAGGAAGTTTGGACACCAAGGATTTTCCAAAACTAAAAATATTCTCAAGATATTTTTTATTATTACACCAAATTTGGTTTTCATAATTCCTATGAATGCAATGTCCAAAAATATGATCGAAATCTCCATGGAAAATCTATAACTAGTAAATGCACATTAATAATTCTTATTTTCCATATATAATTAAAAACCCTTAATTAAGAAGATTCTTAACTTATTTAAATTCGATCTTGGGATTTACTTCCTTCTTATCCTTTAAGGAATATCTTTGAACAATATAGAATAAGCATTAATGCACCATGTTCAAAGTGTGTCGACATCTTACTCTTGCAAGTCCTTTTTCATACTTGCTCACTTGAAACCGATTTACCACACTTCCAAACAAGTTTAGAATTGGTTCATATGACTTTCAAGAACTATGCGATTGATCAAGTAACAATAAATCACACACCATTGGTTTAACGGTTCTACCTCCATGTGAGTACTGCACATATTCACACTATCTTACCATAATTCGGCTGACTAGGTACTAGGATCGGTTCCCCATATATATTTGGTATCTAACTTGTATGCACTGCACATGTCCATAGGATCGGTTCCCCATTCCCAAAAACGTGTTGCACATGTTCATTGTATCAGTTCCCCTTTCTTCCATAAACCTTGATGCACCTCATACAAGGATCGGTTCCCCTTGTGATGCACCGCACCTCATACTAGGATCGGTTTCCCTTCTCCCAATAATTATTCAGACACTCACAAACCCGATCATACCCCAGGTGATTACTTAAGATCGGTTTCACTAATAAAAGTCATACCAATACATAAGTCAGGACTCATGTGAATACTTTTACCAAGAACACAAACAGGTCATGAGCGGTTATACTAATTACACATATTGGTCGTTCATAAGATATGCAATGAAGAAAATCCCCAATAACGCCTTGCGATTTCCTTTTTGGTTCACAACACATATCATGTACTTACTTCCTTAGAACACATGTAAGCATTGTTCCCTAGGATGAAATCCTCACCTCATACCCATACATAATCACAATAGCATTCATACAATTATGTCGATGTTTTATATACAAAGTTTAATGGTTAAGCAAGAAACTTCATATTGTATTCCTTAATACTATGTCTATATAGAGTGTTCATGCTTCGAAATTTTATGTTTTCAATATGCACGACTTGAAAGATACGTTTGGGAATGAAACAGTTCAAGTCAAATATCACTAACCTCAAGTGGAAGGATGATATTATGGTTGTAGATCCGTTCTTCTTCACTTCTTCAAGTATTCACAATACTTGTAATTTCTCACCCTAATACTTTCAAGCTAACCTATACGAAGTTGACTCTAGTATATTTAAATCAAGTGACTTTTAAATGAGTTTTGGGTCACTAAAATATGACAACCAAACTTGACATACCAACGCTTGGTGGGTTCAACCGAGTAATGCTCTAATAGAAGAGAAAGCACATGCTAAGAAATACATGCAATAAAACTTAAAAAAGGAGCAAGGTGTGGTCAAATCACAAAAAAAATAAAAGGAAGAAGGGCATACCTCTGAGCTCTTGATTCTTGCTACGAAGTTTCTTAGATAATATCTATCCAGCATGAACATCATCTTTCAACTTGGCATTCTGATAAATATGTTTTCGAATAGTAGAACTAGATTCAGAAAAGCCTTCAGCTTGAATGAAGCGACGACGAGACTTCAGGCAGTCAAAAGAAGCATTAACCGTTGGGTCCAGTTGAGTGAAGATCTCGCTCCTAGTTGATTTATTTGGTGGAAAATCACTCAATAGCTTGATGAGGGAATCACACAAGCGAAGTTGAGATGGGATCATTGGAGGATGAACGTGCGAGCTGGACAATGTCGAGAATTGGCCTTGTCCCTGACCCAACCATATTAGAGGCACACGCCTCAGAAGCAGTAATTTTCGCTTGAGATGAAGTAGCTGTGCGAAGAGGAAAAGTGGTTAATACTGTACTCATGGAATAAATAATGGTGGTGATTCCAGGGGGAGAAAAGGTAGGAAAGTCCTTAGATGGAGGAGAATTCGAAGAGGCAGAGATGTGCATGCATATGTTGCAAGGATGCAAGGACATCCTCAGTAGAAAAGGTTATAGCCTGAGTGGCTGCATTAATTATTCATTGGAAGAGGAAATCATTCTTGAAGATAAAAGGGGATTCAGAGAAGTAAAAGGGATAAGATCCTTACAAGGATTTTGGAAGACATTATCCGAAGAAGGGAAAGATAATGAACATGCGATAGTGTTCGCTTGAGAAGAAATAATAGATGGAGAAGACATGGTTATACTCGCCTAAATAGAAACAGCTGTATTTTCCTGAATGAGAGGGGCAGTCCCACGAGAAGAAACCTGTTGTATGGAACTGGGATTATTTTTGAAACTAGGAAGAGCCATGCGAGTATTAATTGCATGAGGTTGCTTGCTTCTTTTATGGTTCTTCTCACTCTATTACGCGTTATCCTGCGAATAATAATGCAGATAAGAAACAGAGGCAACAATATTGTTTAAAAGAATAAGGTGTTTCTTACTACCTTGTTATGCGAATGCTTCCTCTTGAGAGATTTGTCATCTTTGGACCTTGAAGAAGAATTAGGGTTTGGAACGGTGAAACGATATCCGAAGTAAGGAGCGTTGCTACCAGGGGAGGAGCCACATGGAGAGGTGGGTGTGCACTTGCACCCCCTCAAATGTGAGCTCCCAAGCCTAATTTAAGCTAGTCTATCCAATTTTTGGTCATTTTAACCCTTTTGAACCCCCTCAAACATGCATTGATTGATAACTTTCCCACCCATTTCTTGAATTCTGGCTCCGCCCCTGGTTGCTACAACAACATCAATATGGGAATTATCAGAGAAAAAATAGCAGTAAAGCAATAACAGTAGCAGAATAACAATGACGGTGATTTATGAAGAACAGTAGCAGAACAACAATGATGGTAATTAAATCAAAAACAACATCAAAGACAAGCGATACATATAGGAGAGCAGGATAAACGAGGTAAAACAAACCTTTGAGAAGAATCCATAGGGTGCCAACACTAGCAGGAGAAGAGAGGATGAAGATTCAGAGGAGATAAAAATGAAAAAGTTTGGTGAGGAAAAATAAAATAAATCCCACTCTCTAGCAATAATAAATAGGAAAGAAGATGACCGGTTGGACTGGGTGGAAGAGGTATGTGTCAGTAAAAAAGCGCAGAGATGAGAACGTGTGAACGGTTACAATGAAAACCCGGAAACTGGTCGATTGAGGAGAATGCAAAAGGTTGTTTGGGTGCGGCAAATGTAATGCAAGGACGCGATGAGGTGAATTAGAATAATTTCTCTCATCGATCTTTATTCTATAAAGATCGATGAGAGAAGAGGCAAAATGTAGGGGTTAAATATCGCACACGTAGTTATCACGCGAAGTGGTATCATTAAAAGGGGGCGAACTCACTCGCGCATAGGATATTCCGGATGACGGAACCAATGACGTCATGAAGTCACGAGTAAAGTATGGAAGCTGTGCAAAGTCAAAGAACACGTGCGAAGAGACTCGGCATAAGCGTGCGAGGATATCACACGTCAGATCTGAAAATAGGGGCTTTATTAGCTGTCTTCCACTGTGTAAACTCCTATATATATGACCAACCACCATTGTATTCAGAGAGAGATATTTTTGAGAATTGAGATAGAACTTTAGGAGAGAGAAAGTTGTTTGCTCCCCAAGTTAGGGATTTGTATTCTTTCTTCGTATTGATTTCCTTAACTTAATAAAATTCTTATAAGTGTTCTTCATCATGATTTTGTAGTGATTATATAGATTATTCAAGGGGTGTAGTTGTAGGATTCCCTGAAACTACAAATTTGGAGTAAGATAATATCCAAATTCTCCTTAAGCTGAAGAGAAACTTATAACTTTAAGACATGAAACATTGTATTAAGTCAATGACCTAACTAACTTTGAAATTCGGTTTAAAAAGGATAGAATTGTATAAAGTCTTAGAAAGATTTCAATTTTGTAAGGATACCACATATTTGCAGTGACTTCATGATTTTTAATTAAATGTTTCAACAATATTAGAGTGTTGTATGTGGATACAAAATATTTTACACCAAGTAAGCATGCGAAATAGTCACCATCAAGCACGAGCAAAAACAACCGCGTACAACTTATCAGGAATGACGCATCAGATGACGTCGTCTTAATCACGAGAAAAGTATGAAGAGCCATGCGATGTTATAGAGCATGTGCGAGAAGAGTCAATGTAATCCTGCGAAAGTAACGCATGCCAGATCCGAAAATAGGGGCTTTCTTAGCTGTCCTCCACTATGTAAAACTCCTATATAAGGAGCCGAGCGATCCTATTTTAGAGAGATATTTTTGGAGAATTAGATAAGATACTTAGGAGAGATAAAGTTTGTTTCCTCCCTAAGTTAAGGTTTTCTCATTATTTTGTATCTGATTTGAAGATTAAATAGAAGTTCTTATAATCCTTATGATGATTTCCTAGATTGTTCAATAGATCTTCTCAAGGATGTGGTTGTAGGATTTCTTGCAGCTACATTTTGGCGTTCAGAAATAGGGAATATTGAGAATCAATACCTAAAAAACTATCTTTGAAATTTTAGAAATTTAGATCTAAAAAAATTTAGCTAAAAGTTTGAATCTCTGAGAAATAATCTTCGTTGATTGAGTTTTAAATAATTTGAAGAGTAACTATTGCTTTATCATTATGAGACGAAACAAATGGTGAGACAAGCATCTGCAGGAGAAGAACCGATACCAAATAGGAGAAGCAGAAGAATCGATGGGAGAAGAAGAAGCGAAACTACTGAATCATCAAGGATGGGCGAAATAAAAAACAACATACAACAAATCCAAGAGAAGATCCAATAGAATAACAGATGCAGAAACCAAATAGATACTGAAATAGAAGAAGAACAACAAAAAACGATCAAAATCATCAACGTAAAAGAAGGAAGAAGGAGAATACAGTGTAACATAATAACTAAAGCAATTATAAACGATTTTCATGCAGTAATCATAGGCGAAATACACAAGCGCGACTTTGAAGGAATGAAAATCATGACGGTGGATAAAATATCTCCTTTACAGGGGTGGGAAAAGTAGGAGATAACGTTCGCATCAGAAGAAATACTGGAAGAGATATTAAGACGAACAGATCCATTGGTGGGTACAATAACTGCAGAGCGAAAAGAAAGCAGTGAAGTAGTGAAAGAATCAGACGAGTGGGCGACAAATAGAACATTGGTAGATACATGCAGTTCAGTTGATATTTTATTTTATCGTGCATTCAAAGGCATGGGATACAAGGACGCAGACATGACGCGCTCAACCTACAATATTCACGATTTTAACAAAACGACAACAAAACCAAAAGGAAAGATGACCATGTGAATACTACTAGGAGAAATAGAAACGTAGGTAACACTATGCGTAGTCGATGTAAAATCACCATACAACATCCAATTGGGACGACCGTGGGTACATGAGATAAAAGGCGTGGCCTTAACTCTCCATCATTATGTGCGGTTCCCAATACCAAGTGGAATAGGAGAAATTAAAGGAGATACTAGGAGCGCGAAAATCTGCCACCAAATAGATGTAAAGAATTATGAAGGAAGCGCGGGAAAGCGAAAAGATCGGTGGAGAGAAGCAAAAAAATTAAAGAAAGAAGAAAAATTAAGAATATACATGATAAGAGCTCAAGAGTGGAAAGGAATACCGAGCGAAATCCCAGAGAAAGAAGGTGAACCGGTGCATAAACTAAAAGAACCGACACCAATTGGAGAACCAAAAGCGAATTTTACCGCGGAGGAGACTACAAAAGACATAAATGTGGGAACAGAAGAAGAGCCAAAGATGTTGAAACTAGGAACGAAGATGGATAAGGAAGAAGAAGAAAGAACAATTAATCTCCTACGAGAATATACATACGTCTTCACCTTGAGCATGGATGAGATTCCTGGCATAGATCCAAATATTGCGTGTCATAAGCTAGATATCAATAAGAATGTGAGGCCTTTCAAACAAAGGATAAGGAAGATAGCGACAACGTCCTCAAATAGATGTAGAGTTGCAGAAAATGTTGGACGCATGAGTAATCAGACTAGCTAAATACCCATAATGGTTACCAAACATAGTGGTAATACCAAAGAATAATAAGGGAATAAGAATCTTCATCGATTTCAGTGACCTGAATAAAGCATGCCCAAAGGATAGTTTCCCACTACCAGATATACCACAAATGGTGGAAGCAACATCAGGAAATGATAGATTATCATTAATGGATGGATATTAAGGATACAACCAAATTCCATTGGCGGAAGAGGATCAAGAGCACATGAGTTTCTTTGCACCAAGGGGATTATATTATTATACTCGGATGCCCTTTGGTTTAAAAAATATAGGTGCGGCGTATCAAAAAATGGTAGAAAATCTATTTTCAAAGTGGGTGCATACCACATTAGAAGTGTATGTAGATGACATGTTGGTGAAAAGCAAAGAGGCAAAAGATCATGTTGAAAATCTAAAAGAAATATTTGAACATATGCGACAATATAAAACTAAAATCAATCCAGCAGAATGCATCTTTGGAGTAGCATCAGGGAAATTCTTAGGATATATTGTACTAAAGAAAGGAATATAAGTCAATCCATAGAAGTTGCAAGTTGTTTGTGACATGCCATCTCCTGAAACTGTGAAAGACGTGCATAAATTAAATGGGCTACTAGCATATTTAGGGAGGTTCATTTCGCACTCTTCAGACAAGTGCAAACAATTTTTTAATATCTTAAAGAAGGGGACCAAGTTTGAATGGACAGAGGAGTGTAAGAAGGCACTGCAAATCATCAAGAACTACCTAATGAATCTATCTATTTTGCAGAAAGCAGAGCCAGCAAAAGAACTACAAATATATCTAGCATCAACACCGCATGCCTTGAGTGCTGTTTTACTTCCCATATATCAAGGAGTTGAAAAGCCAATATACTAAAAAAGAAAAACCTATAATACCATAGAGAAAAATTACTCAAAGATTGAGAAGCTTATCCTTGCGTTAGTATATGCGACACATAAGCTTCAAAGCTACTTTCAATCCCACAAGATTAAGGTGTTAACAAAGATACCAATCAAATTAGTATTAAAAAAATTCAAAAAGATCAGGGAGGATAGAAAGGTGGAATACACAAATAGGCCAATTTTTGGTCTAGTATGAGATATTATCATCACCAAAATCACAAGTCATCGCAGATTTCCTGGCAGAGTTCCCATTAGAAGAAGACGAGAATGTGGAAGAGTTGATGGATATAGATGAAGAGCATGGGAATCCTAAATATTTGTTGACAGATCATAATCCAAATAGATGGGAGAAATTGGTGGATGGATCATCAAATGGAGAAGGAAATTGGATTGGAATAATGTTTATCTCGCCAGCAGGGGAAAGGGTGGCTTACTTATTCATCTTGGAATTCGTGTCCACCCATAATGAAACTGAGTATGAAGTGGTTGTGGATGCGTTACGGTTGGCAATCAAAATGAAGTTAGAAGATTCCAGAATAACTAGTAACTCACACAGTAGTACAAAAAGTCGCATTTTCCACATTGGATCACTGTGTCCATAGGCTTTCGGCCATGGATTTTTTTCACTCCAGAAATGTGGTATCAGGTGCCATGACAAAGTGATACCTTTATGGCTACATAAAATTTGTGTGGCTAATAGACATGATTTACCATGGCCATATCCCTATAACCGTGTCCATATGGTACCCTGTTTTTTTTTAAGCAGATGAGCATTGTCATGGCCATAAGTTCCTTATAGCCACACAAGTTATGTTTAATGTGGCCAGCGTTTACTTTAAAGCTACATGGATTTATTTGAACCATGGACTTTGCTACTAATCAGACACGCAAAAGTCATTTTATCATGGCTAATTCGTGACCTACAATCACATTGAAACTGTAACACCATGGCAATAGACATTCTTAAGATACAATACATGATTTCGATATGGCGATTGTTTATCCTAAAGCCACATTGATTTATTTAACCATGGATATCTCTATTATTTAGACATGCTAAAGTAGTTTCAGCATGGCTAATTCATGACTAAAGCCACATGAATTTATTTAAACCGTGGTCGTGACAAGAAAATGGTTTCGATGTGGCTATAGTTGTCCCAAAAGCCACATGAATTTATTTAAACCGCGGTCATCCCTACCATTTAGACACGCAAATTGATTTTAACGTGGAAAATTCATGACCTTATTGGTACGGATAACATTTAGCTCCATGGAAATAAACCAATTGTCACATCCAGAAACCAAAACGAAGAGAGAAACAAAAAAAAGAATCCAGAAACCAAAAGGAAAAAAGAAATTGTAAATACTTCCAGCAGAAGTTGATATATTTGCTTGAAAGATTCACTTTATTTAATGACATAACACAAACATTATACAATATTTACATCACACAGATATGAGACTGACACTAAAGCTCAAACCCTGACAATTAAAATGTAAAAACACTAAATTTGAAGACATTAAACCATAGACTCTTTTGCGGCAGCGAGGGAATCAACATTGAAGCTTGCACTTTCACAATCAACGCAGGGTACTTCATCTTGTTGTTCAGAAATCATCAATCCACCCTAAGTATGAAACAGTCAACCAACTAGGATAGTGAAATTGATTTAGAAGAACTTCCATTGATAACCTCAAGATTATAAGAAATCACAATCTAACCATCTTCTTCAAAACCCCAGAACAACGGACCCCTGTATCCTAGGGATGTACTTCAATTACAAACATTGAGGCATTTATCCCTATTGAAGCTGGGCCATACCCAAAATCATCACAACTTTGGTAATTCATGTGTTCCAGAATGCAGTTAGTTTTAAGATACACCTCAATCAGAACTAGAAGTGGTTCACAATTGAAGAAGAAATTAGATATGACTTACCTTCAAATCACGCATGATATAACCCAAGGTCCCTCAAGAAACCAACATTAGATTCCTTCTCTCAAATGGAACAATTACATGTTGTACAATTTTTCATTTCTATATCTTTGGTGCAGGAGGAATCATGTCTAATGCCTTGAGTATGAAAGTAAAGATAAAAGGTCTTCTTGGAGCTTCTCAAACCTGCAACAAAATATAGAAAACTTCATGAAATTTTTACAGTAAGTTGCTTACATATAGATAAACAACAAGTCTAAAATTCACTTGATTCTAACGGTTCATTAAAAAGATATACACACTTCAAAATGGCTGCTTTCAACATCTAACACACAGAATTCAGTTACGATTATACCACACTTTGGGGTACCTAAACTTATCAGAACTTCATGAAATTTTTATAGTAAGTTTATTACATATATAGAAACAAGAATTCCAAAATTAACTTGATTCTAACGGTTCATTAAAAAGATATACACACTTCAACATGGCTGCTTTCAGCATCTAACACACAGAATTCATATGAACGTTTACCACACTTTGGGGTACCTAAACTTATCAGAACTTCATGAAATGTTTACAGTAAGTTTCTTACATATAGATACACAACAAGTCCAAAATTTACTTAATTATAATGGTTCAGTAAAAAGATATACACACTTCAACATGGCTGCTTTCAGTATCTAACACACAAAATTCAGTTACAATTATACCACACTTTGGGGTACCTAAACTTATCATAAATTCATGAAATTTTTACAGTAAGTTTCTTACATATAGGGAAACAACAAGTCCAAATTAATTTAACTTGATTCTAACGGTTCATTAAAAGGATATGCACACTTCAACATGGATGCTTTCAGCATCTGACACACAGAATTCAGTTACGATTATAACACACTTTGGGGTACCTAAGATTATCATAACTTCATGAAATATTTACAGTAAGTTTCTTACATATATTGAAACAACATGTTTAAAATTCAGCTTCATCATATATATGGATAATGAGACACACTCATTGAGAATAGGCTGTTCAGGATATAAATTCTGCAGAATGTAGCCATATATTATGAAATGTTGGCAGTAGTAAACATGACCCAATCGTCATGAAATTGTTACTGTATCATTATGAGTTAACGAAACACAACATACTAAAATTTCATCCTATTCCAACAGCTGAATTTAAAGATATCATTAAAACTAAAAACAGAGATTCTAATGTTCACAAAAAACCATCACAGGGGTGATTTCCCCGGCCAGGATCATGGAATTTATCGACCCAGAGAGGAACAAGACCATTGTACAATCTGTGAATCATTTTCAGCGAATTAAGAAAGAGATCTTGATGAAAGTGTCTAGAAAGTTACAAATAAAAGGAAAGGGAAAGTACATACCCTCCATAACCATCAGCCTACACAGACGTCAATCCAGCCAGGTAGATGAGAGTGTTGTACAATATGTGAATCATTTTATAGTATGTCAAATGATATGCTTCAACAAATCATCGATCACCACTAACACTCAAGGTATCTGCAGTTTGAGGCACCTTCAGTGCTTCACGGAAGTAGAGTTGATTCCTTTTGTTAGTAAGACAGTTAAATCTCTATATCCTCCTCCACTTGGTTCACCTGTTTACATCAAAAATTACAAAATCAACATACAAAAATAAATAATCCAAAATTAAATTTATATAATCAAAATCAACCAATTTAGTTTACCGCGGTCGCTCTGACCACCATATTTGGCAGTATTTCTTCCCTTTGGAATGAATGATGTCTACTTTCACATTCCATCTTCAGTCATTTTTTTTCTTCCAATTGTTGAGTAATGTGATTTTGAGTAATGTGAGTTATGTTAAGAGTGTAATTGGAGTGTCAACTTTATATATAAGTTGTGTGTGTGTAGACTACACATGTGGGTATAGGACATCCATAAGTTGTAAAAGAAAAGAGAGTTAGTATTATCTCTTCAATTAATCAAAATAGAGAGAGAGTGAGAAGAACAAAATAAATTCCCACTCCTCCATTATCAAAATTCATCACAATCAACCATTTCTAATCACCCAAAATTCTAACAATTGGTATCTAGAGCTTAAATCTATTAGATTTGATCTTGGTGAGTGAAAAAAATCCATTTCTACCCATTAAATCAAAAAAATCAGCAACATTTAAAGTTTTCAAAATCTAGATCTAGAAAATAAAAAACCCAATTTCTTCAATCAAACATTAACCCAATCAATGGCAAGTTCTAGCAACTCAAGCCTTTATATTCAACAACCCTCAATACCACCTTTTCATGGAGAAAATTATGATTTTTGGGCCATCAAAATGAAGACCTTGTTCATGTCTCAAGATGTGTGGGAGATTGTTCAAGATGGATATGATGAAATTTAAGATACATCAACTCTAGAAAAATAAAAAAAAGATTTACTTAAGGAGAGTAGGAAGAAGAATGCTAAAGAATCCATGTACATTCAACAAGGAGTTGGAGACACTATTCTACCAAGAGTAATTCATTTTCCTAAAGCTAAAGAAGCTTGGGATATTCTTCAAAAGGAGTATGGAGGTGACAAGAAGGTAAGAGAATTAAAATTACAATCATATAGAAGAGATTTTGAAAATCTAAAAATGAATGAGAATGAATGTTTGAATGAGTTTTCTTCAAGAGTTGTTGAAATTGTTAATAATATGTTGATATGTGGTGAGAAGATGGAAGAAAGAAGAATTTGTGAGAAGATATTGAATTGTTTGCCCATTAAATTTGAACCCATTGTGGCAATTTTGGAGGAAACAAAGGACTTTGCTACATTGAAGTCACAAGAATTATGGGCTTCTTTGAAGGTGTATGAACTAAGGGTGTCAAGGCATTCCGAAAAATCAATTGAAAGTGCATTTCAATTAAAATTGAGCTTGAACTCAAAAAATTCAGCAACATATAAAAATGATTACAAGGGTGAATCAACATCAAACTTCAAAGGAAAGGGAAAATGGAAGAAAGGAGGAGCTAACTCCAACAACTACACAAAGAGTGATACTTCTCAAGTACCAAGGTGCAATTTTTGCAACAAAAATGGTCATTTGGAGAAGAATTTTTGGAACAAAGGAAAACCCCAATGTCTTCATTGCAAGAAGTAAGGACATTTGGAGAAGGATTGTAGGTACAAAGGTGAAGAGAAAGCCGGTAGAGACGAAGAGAAAGGAGAAAAACAAAATTTGTTTTATGCTTGTCAAAGTGCTATGGAGACTTCCAAAAGTGAAGTGTGGTTTGTAGATAGTGGTTGTACAACTCATATGTCCGGTGTGAAGAGCTTGTTTGTTGACATGGATACATCCATAAACTCTCTAGTGAAGATGGGTGACGGAAACATGGTTCAAGCTAACGGAAGAGGTACAATTTGCGTGCAAACTATCAATGGAGCAAAATACATTAGAGATGTGTTATATGTTCCGGATTTGGCACAAAATTTTCTTAGTGTTGGGAAACTTGTGGAGCTTGGTTATGCTGTCCATTTTGAAGATGGATATTGCACCATTTATGACAAGAAGAACAACAACAAGAGACAAGTCATGAAGAGTATCAAGATGGAGAAAAATAGAAGCTTTCCAATTATCTTTGAAAAAGAGAAGAATGTTGCATTGAGGATGGAAACCATTGATGAAACATGGTTATGGCATAAAAGACTTGGGCATTTGAATTTCAATAGTCTCAAGGTACTTTCCAACAAGAACATGGTGCAAGGACTTCCACAACATATCAACCACAAGGATGGAGTATGTGAAGGGTGTGCACTTGGGAAACAACATCGCCAACCATTCCCAAAAGGTGTAGCATGGAGAGCAAATGAACTTCTTGGTTTGGTACATACCGATGTGTGTGGACCAATGAACACACCAACTCATGGAGGTAATATATACTTTATCTTATTTATTGATGATTTTAGTCATATGACTTGGGTTTACTTCATGAGACAAAAATCCGAAGTTTTTAGCATCTTCAAGAAGTTCAAGAGCCTTGTTGAAAAGCAAAGTGGTCACTACATCAAAGTTTTGAGAAGTGATAGAGGAAAAGAGTACAACAACAAAGAGTTTGATAAATTTTGTGAAGATGAAGGCTTGGAAAGGCAACTAACCGTGGGTTATATTCCTCAACAAAATGGTGTTTCCGAGAGAAAGAATCAAACCGTTATGGAGATGGCGAAGTCCATGCTTCATGAGAAGGGTATGCCTAACGTGTTTTGGGTCGAATCCGTCAACATCTCCGTCTACTTGATGAATAGGTGTCCAACAAAAGCCGTATGGTATAAAACTCCGTTTGAAGCATGGAGTGGGAGAAAGCCATCGGTAAGACATCTCAAAGTTTTTGGTAGTGTGTGTTATTCTCAAATTCCTAAAGTGAAGAGAACAAAGCTTGATGAATCAAGTGAGAAATGTGTATTTCTTGGCTATAGCCTCCAATCAAAAGGTTATAGGTTGTTTAGCTTGAAGAACAACACAATGATTACAAGTCGTGATGTCTTGTTTGATGAAGGAACTTCATGGAATTGGTAAGAAGGTAAAGTTGAGAAGAGAACCATTATTGTTGATGAAGATCAAGAGAATTCAGCAACAAATGAAGTTGAAGAAGGTGAAGAAAATGAGGAAGAACTACCTCAAACACCTCCAAGTACAAGATAAGGAGCATCTCCAAGTATGACTCCAAGTACTAGTGCATCAACATCACCACCACCACGACCAAAGAAGATGCAAAGGTTGAGTGAAGTGTATGAAAGATGTAACTTTTGTATGGTGGAACAGAAATTTTTTGAAGAAGCATCAAAAGAACCGGTTTGGATAAAATCTATGGAAGAAGAAGTTTTTGTCATTGACGAGAACGATACATGGGACAAGGTAGCAAGGCCAAGTGACAAAGAAGTTATTGGTGTGAAGTGGATCTACAAGGTGAAGTACAATGCGGATGGATCAGTTCAAAGGCACAAAGCAAGGTTGGTGGCAAAGGGATATTCACAACAACCCGGCATCGACTACAATGAGACTTTTGCACCGGTTGCTCGTCTTGACACCATTAGAGCCGTGATTGCTATGGCTTCCCAAAAAGGTTGGTTACTTTATTAACTTGATGTCAAATCAGCATTTTTGAATGGAGAACTCCATGAAGAGGTCTATGTAGAACAACCACAAGGTTTTGTGGTGGAAGGAGAAGAAGACAAAGTTTACAAATTGAAGAAAGCTTTGTGTGGCCTCAAGCAAGCACCAAAAGATTGGTATAGTGAGATAGATGGATACTTCAAAAGGCAAAATATCAGCAAAAGAAAGAGTGAGCCTACACTATATGTGAAGACCAAAGGTACGTCTATTCTCATCGTTACCTTGTATGTTGATGATCTTATCTTTACGGGTAATGATGTTCATATGATTGAACAATTCAAGAGAGAAATGATGATGAAATATGAGATGAGTGACATGGGTTTGCTCAAGTACTTCCTTGGTATTGAAGTTCACCAAAGTGAAGATGGAGTGTTCATTTCTCAAAGCAAGTATGCCGAAAAGGTGTTGAAGAAATTTGGTATGCTTGGTTGTAACCCCACATCAACACCACTTGTAGTGAATGAGAAACTCAAGAAAGATGATGGAGGAAGAAAGATTGATGAGACTTACTATAGAGGTCTTATTGGAAACTTGTTGTATCTTACACATACAAGACCCGACATCATGTTTGCTTCAAGTATGCTTTCTAGGTTCATGAGTTCACCTAGTCATATACATCTTGGCGCGGCAAAGAGGTTGTTGAGGTACATACAAGGAACAATGAATTTTGGAATCATGTATTCTAGAAATTTGGATGTCAAATTAGTTGGCTATTGTGATAGAGACTTGGGAGGGTGTATTGATGACATGAAGAGTACATCGGGGTATGATTTTTCTCTTGGTTCGGGTATATTTACATGGGCATCGAAGAAGCAAGAAACAGTATCTCAATCCACAGCGGAAGCGGAGTACATTTCAGCATCAATAGCTACATCTCATGTTGTATGGCTAAGAAGAATCATGGAATACATTCAAGAGAAGCAAGAAGAAAGCACCGTAATCTTTTGTGACAACAAATCGGCAATTGCTATGTCCAAAAATTCGGTTGAGCATTGTAGAGAAAGACACATCAAACTCAAGTACCATTTCATTCGAGAAGCGGTTGAACATGGTGAGATAGAACTCAAGTATTGCAAGACGGAAGACCAATTGGCGGACATATTCACCAAGGCACTTCCCAAAGGAAAATTTCAACATTTCCGTGAACTACTAGGAATAGAAGAACATCACATTAAGGAGGAGATTGTTGAGTAATGTGAGTTTGAGTAATGTGAGTTATGTTAAGAGTGTAATTGGAGTGTCAACTTTATATTTAAGTTGTGTGTGTGTAGACTACACATGTGGGTGTAGGACATCCATAAGTTGTAAAAGAAAAGAGAGTTAGTATTATCTCTTCAATTAATCAAAATAGAGAGAGAGTGAGAAGAACAAAATAAGTTCCCACTCCTCCATTATCAAAATTCATCACAATCAACCATTTCTAATCACCCAAAATTCTAACACCAATCTCTTTAAATGAATCCAAGTTTTGATCTGGAGTAGTTTTCATGTTAACTGCATTGTTCCTTAACTGAATCAATCAGTAAGTAAATAACTAATAGTTAACATACCCTATTCCAGAAGTAAAATGATCTAGTGTAGCATATCCGTCTGCTCTGTCTGAACAGAAGAATTATCTTCATGCAGTTTCCTCAACACTTCACAGTTATATCTTCTGCCTGAACCTGAGATTAAACAAACAGTTAGCGAAGCGCTCAGGGAATCCAGTGACAAAGTTAGACTTATCTTGGGAAATGAATTTAGACAAAAACTTCACATAGATCAATTGTTCTTCATCTTACGGGTGTATACCGTCACTGAGGAAAGCATCGTTTGTAAGTTATCCTGGCAACACTGCAGCATATGTATCGAACCTCATATCTATATCACTAGTCCACTGTAAATGAGCTAATGAGACACCCAAAGCCTAGACTATCTGGAACTTGTGTTCACAAAATTGTATTGTGTAATGCAGATTCCTACAAACGGTACATGAAAACAACAGACAACCATTCAAAGGTAGCAACAATTTTGAAAATATTCTTCATGGTAATTGATGTTTTAAGAATGCCTTTCTAAATAAACCCCACATTCCCTCCTCAACAACATGACATCTTTAAAAACACACAGAAGTGTGCACTTAATTGTACATATATACCCTATCAGGAAATCGATACCTACCAAGCCATGACAACGGGAATGGTAACAACTGTATTGCAGAGTAACAACTATACATGTTAA
This sequence comes from Papaver bracteatum, assembly GCA_023529315.1. NCBI lineage: Eukaryota > Viridiplantae > Streptophyta > Magnoliopsida > Ranunculales > Papaveraceae > Papaver > Papaver bracteatum. Next base: position 1,745,410 of record JAJJWX010003164.1, read on the forward strand.
ACATATTCGGTTAGTAATGACTAATGACTCACCTTTATAGATTACCTTTTTTGCTGGAATAAATGTGTAGCTGCAATCTAAATCATCTAACGACAAGGGAAAAGAATTAGATATTCGTGAGCCAGGGAGATCCGCTTATATTTTATAAACCTCTTAAGTGCTTTCAAAGCTGCAAAGCACGATACACACATTATTCACAATATGATGAGAAATGAGCACAAAAGGATCATCTACTGTTGATATGACTTTAAGAACTGAACTGAAATAACCACAAAATTTTACCTTGGGGTAGTAAGTGGAGAAGCAGCAGGCCACTATGATTCATAACAATTGGAGAACACCCTCATTTAAGCGTTTCAGTAAGAAAGGTGATGATCCAAAAATAACGAGAACACCCTCATTAGCATAGGTCATCTAGCCTCTAGGATTCATAACAATTGGAGAATACCCTCATTTAAGCGTTTCAGTGAGAAATGAGCACAAAAGGATCATTGTTTGTACCCCTAATATTCTACTCAAGTAAATGGGCTAACCTAGTCCAACAAAGCTCCTCTTAGGGGTGAGCATGGACCGGTTTTTGCCTCATCCGCATCCAATCCATTACACTACGGATTTCAAATTTGACATCCGCATCCAATCCAGATCCAACGGATTTGCATCCAATGGATGCACGGATTGACGGATTGGATGCGGATAATCCAATGGATTTGTTTTAGTTCAAATTTATAGTAAAGAAAATAAAGCTAACACAAATAACTCCTTACAAAACCAACATATCATATATATGTATACAAATATAAAAATGTCATGTACAACACCCCAAGCAAACACCATGAAAATTCCTAAATGATCCATAGTATTTTCTAGAACTATATAAATGCCTTTAATTTAGCGGATATGGATGTCCTACGGATTTTCAAGGTTGCATCCGAGCCCGATCCATAATCCGTTGGATTTCAAAAATTCCATCCGCATCCAATCCATTAACGAACGGTCCGGGCATCCATCCACAAAAAAATGGTTGGTCCCGGTTAAATCCGCGGATTACGGGCCAAATGCTCACCCCTAGCTCCTCTTACTAGTTGAGAAGGGGTCATTGGGCCTAAAGTGTTTCCCATGGATAGCCATGTAGGCCTTGCAAAGACTCCATGTGCAATCCCATATGCAACAAACTAAGATAGGCCTCATTAGCAAACACTACACTCACAAACCCATGAGCAAGAACTCCAAGTTGGGCTAACAAGTCCCACATAAGCGTGCTACGTCACCAACCCACAACCAACCGGCAACTGCCACGTCAGCACGAAGCCATGTCAGCACCCTGCCATGTCAGCATATGAGGGTCAATAAATGGGTACCACGTCAGCAAAGACGATGACGCGATAGGTGCCACGTCATCAAAAAATGCCAGGTCAGCAGAGGTGATGATATGGCACTGGACACGTCAGCGAAAAGGGTGCCACATCACCAAAGGTAGTGACGTGGCAGGTGACACATCAGCAACTTCGTTAAGAATGAACGCCGTTACTAACGGCGTTGGAATATGCTAAGCATATTCCGTTACATATTAACAGTGTCAGTATCTTCAGTTACATTTAATGGCATCAGCATATGCCTAACACCGTCAGAATATTCCGTACAAACAACGATTAACAGCAGCAAGTTGCCGCCGGCGGCCAAAGCATGCGGCCTGCAGCGAGCGGCCCTCGGCGATTTATATCCGATTCATCGGCTAGTTTCAAGTGGGACGATTTCATCGGATATTAATCGCCGATTAATTAGCGGGACAGCTTTGGTGTTGCTCGATGTTGTTTAATCCCATAGCCCCCCGGATATTTGCGCCCCAATCCTATTACTCTATGGATATTTGTGCCTCGTCTGCTTACACCCATTTCTCTTACACCTTTGGTTATCCACACCCAATGTGATTCCTTAACCATAATGATGGAAGTTTCTGGAATTGATATCTGCATGGACTGTTATTATAGGGAGGCGTGCAAGGACTGTTATTACATGGATTGTTATTGCAGGGAGGCATGCAGGGGCCAGTTATGGCAATTGATATCTACCATAAAATCAAAGAAATAAAACTGAAATTGGCCACATATAAATAGACATTTTTATAACCAAAAAGGTAAGCAATCTTTATACCAAAAATACCTGTTAGAAAATCCTATTACGACTTTAGCATCGGAGGGTTTTTCGCAGGTACCCCCCTTCTCCTTTCTCCAGAAAATCAATTGAAGATTGAAGCAGCGATCGATTCCCAGCAAAGCATCACAAAAATTATATGTTTGGGGTAGAAACAATTTTACCATACAAACAGTGGCGCCGGCTAATGGTTTCGAGAAAAGAAAATTGTGTTTTACTAGATCTATTTATGGCAATAATCAGACAGACTGCACGAAGGTCTGATTCTACTAGCAATTCCCAACCGCGCAGGAGACACGAATTTGAAAGGAACAAAATTGAGGTTCAATCTGCACCTGCTATACCAACTGGAAACAGACAGGGTCAAGATCATACTCATAACAGATCACTGGATCGTGGACGAGATCGAGATCGTTTTCATGAAAGAGCTCCATATCTGAATCGGAGAAAGTAAAAACAACTAGAGATCGATAATGAAGTTATTAAAGTTGATGGGGAAACCCCAGATGTTCGTGGAAACAGAGGGTATGCGTTCGGCATCCCATCTAGGAGGAATCGCAATCGACAGGATATGCGTGATGGTTGCACCGTGACTCCCAGTACAGAGGAGGAACAGCTACTGAATCGGCTAGACGAGCTAGAGAAGGAGAATTCTATCTTTAGATTAGAACGTGAAAACCAACCTCGGCCTAGGTATGGTGTTTTGAATAATCATAGGGTCCAATCTGTGTGGCAACGCCTTGGAGGTGGAATTAGACCGCAAGTCGCAGATTCTAATAGAGAAGTGATCGATCTTGATCACAGAGACATGAATCTATTGGTCACAGGAGATTTACCGAAACGACCCAGGCGAGCAGGGAATCGGATAGCTGCAACTCAGCAGAGCGCCGTCATAACTATATCTCATTCAAAACGCAACAGAAATGATGATGAAGAGGGTCGAGATTGGCACGATGATGAAGAATTTTCGCATGATTACAATGCTCGTTCGGAGCAAGGTAGAGCTGTAAAAGAACCTACTGAACCACAGAGAAAAAAAAAAAGGAGATCGGGTAATCATATTCCAGTGGACCAGGATTATGAGAAGGAAGGCAGTTCCTCGGATGGCGACCTAAACGCAATAACAGAAGCTCGTCTTACCAAGATGATCGAGCGAGTGATGATGAAAAAACATTCCTGAGAAGAAAAGATGGAAAGGCTACATCGAGCAGCAGGAGCTCCTTTCAAGCAGAATATCAGAGAGTTTAGGCCACCAATAAATTTTTTAGTTCCAAAATTATCGGAATTCGATGAGAAAACTGATGATCCAGATCAGGACATTTTACACTATGAGACCACCATTTCCTTGTGGAAATACATCGACGATTTGATTTGTAAAATGTTTCCGGAATCCCTGACGGGAGGAGCGATAACGTGGTTCAATCAGCTTCCAGCACAGTCGATAGGAACTTACCATAAGCTGATCGATGATTTTTGCTCTAACTATAAGTACAAAAAACGTGACCGGAAAGGATGCCATTCACTGTTCCTTCTAGGAATTCGGAAGGAGGAAAGCATCAGACAATTCACTATGCATTTCAAGCAAGAGTTAGCGGACGTGGATGGAGCCAATGACCAAGTTGTCATTGCGGCATACAAACATGATTACCAGCATGACCAAAGAGGTGTGTACGGTTCTTTGGTCAAGAGACCACCAAAAACTTTGGAGGAACTATATGATCGAGTTGAAGAGTACGCCCGAGTGGAGGACGATTCTAAAGCCCGAGAAGAAGTTCACAAATCATCCAATCATCCGAATGATGGGAAGAAGGAAAAATCCAAGAACCGTTCAAACGGACATCATAATGATCGTGGGGATGCTCGAGAGAAAAATCAAGGTGAACGCACGGAAACTGGGTATCAGAAATATTACGATATGAAGATGACCCCGCTGAACGTAATTCTTACAGAGCTGTACGAAAAAATACACAAGGATTTGAGCCCCCCACGTCCTTTGGCATCAGAAACAAAAGATAAACGTGATAGGATCAAATACTGTAAGTTCCATAAAGACCATGGTCACAAAACTGAGAACTTCCGCTCTTTACAGATCGAGATTCAGTGAATGATCGACGTTGGAAATCTGCAATAGTACATGAAAAAGGACTTTGGGAAAGGTCCTGGTAAGTTTGGCATTGCACATGTGATTAACGCTCGTGTGATTAACATCAATCACGCCAGGATCCATTCAATGACCAGGCGGGCATCGGAAGACGAGACCAGGAGAAATCTCATACAGTTGAAAGAATGGCACCTGACAAATCACATTGATTTTTTCAGTGGTAATGGAGAAGAAACTAAGGAGCTTGGGTGAAAAAAGACCGAGTTCTCTGATGCAGACATGATAGGTGTATATGCTCCACACAACGATGTCGTCGTTATAACTGCTTGGATTGGCATGTTTCGTGTACACCGGATTTTAGTGGATACTGGAATCTTAGTGAGTGTGTTGTTTTCAGGAGCTTACGCCTCTATGAATCTCCCACATGACTTGATCGAGGAGGATGAAAACCCAATTAGCGGTTTCAGCGGTGAAGTTACAAATGCGATTGGAAAAGTGAAGATACCGATAACAGTGGCTGACAAGTCCGTCCTGGGAACTTTCTTGTTTCTGTATTGCAGAGCACCCTACAACGCGATCATAGGACGAGATTTGCTGCATGAGATCGGTGCAGTCACATCATCTAATCATTAGTGCCTGAAGTTTATTACCCCCGAATGAGTTGTGAAAGTTAGAGGCGACCAAATGGCCTCCCATAAGTGTCATGAGAATGAAATGGATGAGTACGAAAGGTCAGAAGTCAGTGGCAACCAGATCATGCGAGTCGAGTAGAAATAAAAATTACATAACCCTCTCCCTCCAGAAGAATATAGGGGACATGACGCAGCTGAACCCCCTACGGTCGAGAAACTGATCGAGGTCCAGATTGGAGATAAGGAGCACAAGACAACATTCATAGGGGCAGATCTTCCTGCAAATGAATGTGATGGTTTAATTACATTGATAAGGGAAAACAACAACGTTTTTGCATGGAGTTTTGCTGATATGCCAGGGATAGATCCGAATGTAGCCTTCCACATGCTAAATATCGATGAGATTTTCCGTCCTATTCGACAGAAAATCATAATATGGCGCAAAGCAAAAAAGATGGAGTTAATGAAGAATTGGAAAAGATGTTGGAAGCAAGATTTATTCGACCAGTGCAATATCCTCACTGGCTGTCAAATGTGTCACCCGTTCCAAAGAAGAATGGTAAAATTCATGTCTGTATCGATTTTACCGATTTGAATAAAGCATGTCCGACTGATTCGTACCCGCTACCAATGATAAGATATATGGTGGATAAAACCGCAAGGTTTGGGAGACGGTCATTCATGGACGGTTTTTCTGGGTATAACCAAATACCTTTGTTCGAGGACGATCAAGAGCATACTGCATTCATGACGGATAAAGGAGTTTACTGCTATACTGTAATGCCTTTCGGGCTTAAGAACGCAGGGGAAACCTACAAGAACTTGGTAGACCATATGTTCAAGGATATGATTGGGAAGTAGATGGAAGTACATCGACGATATGGTAGTGAAATCTCAGAAAAAATAATCGCATTTTCTTGATCTGAAAAAGACGTTCGATATCTTAAGGCAATATCGTATGATGCTCAATCCAGCAAAATGTTCATTCGGGCTGTCATCAGGAAAATTCCTTGGATACTTGATGACACACAGAGGAATCGAGGCGAATCCGGATCAAATCAGAGCCATCAGAGAAATTCCATCCCCAAGAACGAAGAAGGAAGTCCAGAATCTAACAAGACGAATGGCAGCCTTAAACCATTTCATTTCACGCTCGTCGGATCGATCCAAGCCATTCTTTGACGTTTTGAAGAAAGCAGTGAATTTTGGTTGGACGACTGAGTGTGAAAGGGCTTTCAATGAGATAAAACAGTATTTGTCAACCCCACCAGTTTTGGTGAGTCCAAAAGCTGGACAACCTATTGGAGTTTATCTGGCTGCAACGGAGAACGCTGTGAGTGTAGTGTTTTTTGTTAAGCATCCATATGAGAAACCTGTTTACTTTTTCAGTAAATCCTTGATGGGGGCAGAAACACGGTATAATAAAATTGAGAAGATAACACTTGTACTGTTCCATGCATCTCGTCGACTCAAGCCTTATTTCCAAGGAAGGAAGATCGTAGTATACTCGGAATACCAGCTGAAGAGAATCCTGGAAGGTGCTAATGATTCCATTCGACTAGCCATATGGTCAAATTTTCTGGGGGCTTATGAGATTAAGTACGAAACCAGAACTGCAGAAAAAGGACATGCACTAGCTGCACTGCTAGCAGATTTTCCGGTGGACGACATAGAAACGGTTATTGGAGAAGAAGAGGAGTTGTTAAAACCCACTGATCCAGTCACTGATCAGACTGGGGGAGAGTCTGCAATGGAGATCAATACACCAGAACCATTATGGACCGTATTTACTAATGGGTTTTCAAACGTTAGTGGTGCTGGAGTTGGATGCGTAATCCTTACTCCTGAAGGTTCGAGGATCGAGAAAGCGACTAGGATGGGTTTTCAAGCATCAAACAATGAAGCTTAATATGAAGATGCGATTATCAGTTTAAAAGCTGTCAAGCAGTTAGATGCGAAGAACGTGAAGCTGGTGACTGATTCCATGATAGTAGTTAACCAATTTCTGGGGACCTACAGAGCAAAGGAGTAAAGAATGGCATTGTATTTGGACCACATGAGAGAGCTGGAAAATGAGTTCGACCAATTCTACATTGGGCAGCGACCACGATTGGAGAACAAGCACACATATGCTTTAGCATATCTGTCTTCCGCGGTGCCAACAGATACCTCCCGATTCGTTGTAGTAGATTTCCAAGAGCTACCTAGCATCCCCGACAACCATTTTGTTCTGGCTTTCGAACACTCTAGTGGGGGAGAGAGGGCAGCTACATCATCACAGGGAGAAACAAAGAATATCGACAACAATATGGATATTGACAGTCCAGTGACAGAAAATTCAGGAGATCATGTTAAAAACATTGCAGACTGGCGTCAACCTTACATCCAGTACCTGAAAACCGGCGAACTCCGTGAAGATGAGAAACTCGCTGCAAAGGTGAAAAGGAATTCATGGAGATACTGAATAATCGAAGGGCTGTTATACCGCAAAGCTGTAGCTTTGGAGCCATTCTTGCGATGCGTATCATCCGAGGAAGGACAACTAATACTGGCAGAGGCTCATGAGGGAATTTGTGGAAGCCATTCTGGAGGGCGCAGTCTTGCACACATGATACTTACCCAGGGGTATTTCTGGTCGTACATGCAGAAATACGCTAAAGAATATGCGCAGAAATGTGTGCCATGCCAAGAACATGCTCTAATTCGAAAAGTCCATTTAACGAATTACATCCAGTTTTTAGTCCCTGGTTGTTCTCTATGTGGGGATTGGACATCGTCATACCGCTTCCCAAAGCTCCTGGAGGCATCAGATTCGTGCTAGCAGCTAATGATTATTTCACCAAATGGGTCGAAGCAGTGGCACTGGTACACGTTACTAGACATGATGTGAAAAGATTTATATGGGAAAATATCTTCTGCAGATTTGGAATCCCAGACGCGATAATATCAGACATTGGAAAGCAGTTCGATTCCGGGGTAATCAAAGACTTTTGCAAGGGCCTGAATATTCGCCACAATTTCTCATCTCCTTACTATTCCTAGAGCAATGGGCAGGCAGAAGCGACCAACCGCGTTATTATGGACAATCTCAATAAACGGCTGGATAAGGCGAAGGGGAAATAGACCGAAGAATTCCCGGGAGACTTATGGTCCTATCGAACAACCCCAAAAAGTTCCACTGGATTTTCACTATTTACATTGGCATATGGGACAGAGGCAGTCATACCCACCGAGGTACAACTCAAGACTACCAAAACCCGTGCTGTCAAATCTGGGAAAAAAGATAGCATACAGGCTTTGGATAAAGAGTTGCTGGAAGAACAAACAGAAGCATCCTTACAACAGTTGGTCCGATACCAGCAGGCAATCAAGATGAGATATGATCGCAAAGTCAGAGAACGGTCATTCAAGCCAAGGGAATATGTCTTGAAGAAAACCCGAGCATCCATAATGGAACCAAACTGTGGGAATCTCGGAACAAACTGGGAAGGTCCATACATAGTTGACAGGCCAGAATCTCGCGGATCCTACTACCTGAGGAATCTCGATGGAACTGAGGATTCAAATCCATGGAAGCCGTGGAATTCATTTCACTTGAAGAAGTTTTATCAATAGAAGTAGATTCAAATCCTACTGTGCTGCACTGTTTTTCCTTTTTGATGGTTTTATCCCACTGGGTTTTCCACTCAAAGGTTTTGACGAGGAAGCTGTTGTCAAAGCAGTAGGTATTTATCTTGTTATTTCAGTTCAGAAATTTAATTAAACATTATTTTATTCCAAACTTTATCGATAATTGATCATGTTAATTATAGGCTAATGCGGATGATCGAATCCGCAGTCAGCTTTAAGTGACAAAACAGTACATCTAAAGTCCACTGTCAGCAACATGTCTGACACCTCGCAAATAGGGTAAATGCACAATTCGAGCATTTTCACCCTATCTAAATTGTATCCCCATCGCACGGGACAAAAATGAATGTGGCAAACGTTTTCATCTGTCAAGGCACGTGAGAATGTACACATCTCAAACTCTGCGCACATCTTGAATAGTAGGATTGCCCCCCCTGTGCAAATTCAAGATAGCATAAAAAATCAACTTTTCATTCCATGCGCAAGCAAAATGCAGCAGGGAGGTGCACCCCTGCACGAGCATTGAGCAACATGACACAAAACACACTGGGGGAGAGTCGTATATCACCCCAACCCTTTGGGGGCGAGATATATGAAACCCCAGCAAAGTAATTACACCTCTGTGGGAGAGTTTCATAACACTCTGAACAACGCATTTGGGGGAAATTTATGTAACAATATATAAAAATAAAAATCCGTAGGGAAACTCGAACTTCTTAACCCATTACAGGTTATGGATTAATAGGGGGCGATGTAGGGCTGTCAACGGATACAAATCCATCGGATTTTGTATAAATCGATAAGGTTAAGGTTTATGTATACCTGAAATTTGACATCCGATAAATTCCGACGGAATTCCAAAAACTCAATCCGATTCCGTTAGGATTAGTTATCGGAATTCGGATGTTTTTTCCGAAAAATTCCGGAATCTGAGAGAAATTCTTAAAACTGAAAAAAAAAACAACAGAAAGTTGAAGTTCAAGATCACATAGAGTCACATGAAAGTACAAACTATACAAACCCACACTTCCACATAGTCTGACACATCATTCATCACACATGAAAAGAAAACAAACTACTGAAGTATGAAAACTTAGCACACTAAAACAGAAAAAAGAAAATAATGTCTTGTAACAGAATTGTGAGTATGTAATCCATCTTCCTTGGATTCCTGCTTGCTCGTTGCATATCTAATATCTTTATTCATTCTTCAGTCTACGATATCCATATCTGCATTACACAAACATTCAAATCAAAGTGATCAATCAAATGAAGAACAAATAACAAAGGAATTAAGAAAAATATTCAAAAGAAAATATACCTGGATCAAAGAAGTCTGGAAACCAGTCTCTTAATCAAAGTAATGCTTGGACTAATTCTGGATCTAATGAAGTCCCATGTGTAGTTAAAACCCTTCCACCATCACTGAACATGGATTCATATGCCACACTGGTCACTGGTGTTGCCAATACATCTCATTCTATCCTTGCCATAGTTGGGTACTTTGGGGCATTTAGCTTCAACCAACTCAATATTTCGAAGTTAAACTCATCTTGGGGTGACATAGTTGGAAGAATTGGTTCTTATAAGTACTTATCCAACTCAGACTTCTCAACATCATATTCCTCATTTTCCATAATAAACTCAGCATAATATGGGTTAGTTGTACCTGAGATGCTTGCATCCATGCTAGAGACAGAGTTGCAAAAGAAATCAGGAGAATTGCCTATCTATGTTCCATTCCAAAGTGCAAGTTTTTACAAAATCTGAGAGATCCTTGCTTGTATGTGGTGATGGCACTATAATATAATCTAAGGTTTTCTTTTGTAAATTCCACTCATCATCTATCCAATGGCATGTCACACAACAACAACCATCCTTAGTATGTTTGGCAGTCCACATGTCAGTTGTAAGACTACATTTGGAAGTCAAATTATCTAATTCTGCTTGCAATTCAACTTTCATTTCAGCATACAACCTCATAATATCTGCTCTACTTGTATTCCTAGATGGTATTTTAGCACTAGGGTTCAAAGACTTACAGAACTCCCTAAAGTAGAAATGCCAAACCATGTTAAGAGGGTAATCGTGCTTAGCAATCATTTTAGCAAGCCAATTCCTACTATCCATTGGATCATACTTCCAATTAAGCAATTTAATAGCTTGGTTACCTGCTTTTTTGAATGAAGTATAAATCTTCATCTGACCTGGCTTGTTTTCTTCCTTCATGGGGAAAATTTTAAGATGAGAATACAAGCGGCTAGTTCCTTTTTCACTACATCCTTCAATTACCTTTTCACAATGATGACATGTACCTTCAATGACAGCCTCATACTCATCCTCCTTACCTTATATAATCTTATCTCTGACATTCCTAGTGAACTCATCCCATACCACTGACCTTGTTAAACTCAGTGGTCTTTGCAGCAACAACAACTGGATGTTCATCTTCTTCTTTTTCTTCAGTAGCGGTAGTTGGATGATCAGGTTGTTATGCCAATCTCCTACTCATAGGTATTGAAGCAATTGTTGAACCTTCAACACTTTTTTCTTGTTGTTCTGGTTGTGTGGAATTACATGGCTGACTGATTGAGGTTCCAATATGATTTGATGCTCTTTGAGACATTCTGATAAGTGATAACAACACAAATCAAGCATTAGAAAGATGGTTTAATAGAATGTTATAAAGGAACTTATAAGAAAGTGTCACTGAATTCATTATTAAACACAAAACAAGATCAAGGAAGTATGATATGATCCTTTGAAGTTTCATCATTGAACTACTACTAAAATATCACATTGATATGACATTTGAAGTTTCTGAACGATTCTTCAACCTATAAAACATCATATAATAATCAAATAAACTGAGTTGCACATTATACTAAACCAACATATATCTTCATTGTAGAAACTGAGAATTATAAGGTCAAAACAGAAACATCAAAACAGAACCAAAATCTAATGAACATAATAATGAAAACAGAACCCAAATCATGAAATTGATTCAATTGAATGTTCAACAATTAAAACCCTAAATTCAATTCAAAATAAAAATAAAAATTGAAACCCTAACTTCAAAATCTAATGAACATAATAATCAAAATCAACATCGAAACCTAATAATAGTTATCAGTTATCACTACTCTATTTAAACTCAGAAACATTCACACATAGAACATGCAATCGATTCGTTGAAAAAAAATTTGATTTTGAAACATTAGATTCATTACTTACTTGGGTATCTCTGAGAATCTATGATAATCAAACTGAGAATCAAATCGTGTCAATCGATCTCTCACCGAGTCTCAATCCCTCTCTCGCTCTCTCGATCGAACTACTTCTTCTCACTTCTCACACTTTCAGTCTGTGTAGAGGAGTAAAAATGTGAAATGCGAAAACCTAAATGATAAAAAATTAGGTTTCTCGATAGATATCATATATACCCTGGGGATGTAATTACCAGTATACCCCTGGGTTATCGGAATCAGACTTTAACCTCCCGGATTCAGCCTCATCCGTTTTCGGTAGGGTTAAGGGATACAATCCTGAAACTCGTTCGGTTCCGAAATCCGAAATCCGACAATTCGGAATAAATCCTATATGATGTCTAATATTCGGAAATGGATCCCAGACTTCGGATGTCCATTCACAGCCCTAGGGCGATGTTTGTATCCCTAATATTCTACTCAAGTAAATGGTCTAACCTAGTCCAACAAAGCTCCTCTTACTAGTTGAGAAGGGGTCATTGGGCCTAAAGTGTTTCCCATGGATATCCGTGTAGGCCTTGCAAAGACTCCATGTGCAAGCCCATATGCAACAAACTAAGCTAGGCCTTATTTGAAAACACTACAATCACAAACCCATGAGCAAGAACTCTAAGTTGGGCTAACAAGTCCCACATCAGCGTGCTACGTCACCAATCCACAACCAACCGGCAGCTTCCACGTCAGCAAATGAGGGTCGTAAATGGATGCCACGTCAGCAAAGACGTTGACGTGGCAGGTGACATGTCATCAAAAAGGTTTGGCACATCAGTAAATATGCTGACGCGGCAGGTGCCATGTCATAAAAAAAAATGCCAGGTCAGCAGAGGTGATGACGTGGCACTTGACATGTCAGAGAAAAGGGTACCACGTCACCAAAGGCAGTGACGTGGAAGGTGACACGTCAGCAACTTCATTAAGAATTAACGCCGTTTCTAATGGCGTTGGAATATGCTAGGCATATTCCGTTACGTATTAACGCTGTCAGTATCTTCAGTTACATTTAACGGCGTTATTAACGGCCTAACGCCGTCAGAATATTCCGTACCGACAACGATTAACAGCAGAAGGTTGCCGCCGCCGGCCAATGCCGGTGGCCTGCAGCGAGCGGCCCTCGGCGATTTATGTGTGATTCATTGGCTAGTTTCAAGTGGGACGATTTCATCGGATATTAATCGCCGATTAATCGGCGTTTAATTGGTGGGACAACTTTGGTGTTACTTAATCCCATAGCCCCCGGATATTTGCGCCCCAATCCTATTACTGTATGGATATTTGCGCCCCGCCTGCTTACACCCATTTCTCTTACACCTATGGTTATCCACACCCAATGTGATTCCTTAACCATAATGATGGAAGTTTATGGAATTGATATCTGCATGGAATGTTATTGCAGGGAGGCATGCAGGGGCAAGTTATGGAAATTGATATCTGCCATAAAATCAAAGAAATAAAACTGAAATTGGCCGCATATAAATAGACAGTTTTATAACCAAAAAGGTAAGCAATCTTCATACCAAAAATACCTGTTAGAAAATCCTATTCTGACATTAGCATCGGAGGGTTTTATGTAGGTACCCCCCCTTCTCCTTTCTCCAGAAAATCAATTGAAGATTGAAGCATCGATCGATTCCCAACAAAGCATCAAAAAAATTCTGTGTTTGGGGTATAAGAAATTTTACCATACAAATAATCATCTACTTTTGATACAAAAATAACAAATCCAAAATTAAATTTATATAATCAAAATCAACCAAATCAAAAAGAGAGAATCAATTCAAAAAGCTGACCTTATTCATCATATTTTCTAGAAACGCCATTGCCTTTTTATTCTTCTTAGGTCTTCCTCTTCCTCTTTTTATTAATCGATTCAATCAAGCCCCAAAACATCATTAAATCCAACCACTTTCGATCCCTGACTGCTGATTTCAGAATCAGTTCAAACCCAACCTTCCTTCATCTGTGTAATTCCCAAAATCAAACCCTAATCGAATCCCTCACTTCCTCAAATTTTGAATTCTTCAGTCAACAGAAATAAGAATCTTAATCCCTGGTTTAGAATACGCAAATTAAACCCATCTTCACCGGCTAACCAAGATTTCAGATAGATTGTGTTCTTGAGATGAGGTTCTAGATTTAGAAGAATATGTTGATGAATCGAGAATAAGGTGGAATCGAAGATTGTGGTATTTGAATTGTCAACAGATAGGAATCGAGAACAAGGAGAGGCGAGGTGTTTTGCATCGGTGGGGATTGAAAGAAGAACATATAGGAATTGGGTTCGAGTGAATGAGGAAAGATTTTGTGATACAACCGTTCTTCGAAAAAACAAAAAAAAAAAAATGAATCCGAATGAAAATAATGGACGGACCACGATTCGTTTGATCCACTCATACGGATTGAGAAAGAATCTGAAGGTTGAGATTTTATTTTTCATGGTCATACGGATTGAGAAGCATTTGTGTTTCTCTTTGTGCGAATAGGAACTCATGTATTCGGTTTATTATCAACCTTCGAGATGGAAAAAAAAAATCCAAAAAAAATATTAATAAATTTAGAACATTGTTATCGACATTATCATATAAAAAAATCCAAAAAATGTATAAGAATGAATCGAGAAAATGAAAATTGAATTCGATAATTGGTGTGTTTCTTTGTGTTTTCTCTTTGTGTTTTTTGTGCTTTCTCTTTGTGCTTCCGGTTTGGATTTCAACTAGCCGCATAGGTCATGAAGTAATTTTTAAAAATCATACAGATCATGAAGTAGATTTAGTTCACACTGGTAAACTCAGGATATCATGATACATCATCGAAATCGATAAATATGAAGCTCAATGTCGATTCGAACTTCAAATGTGGTATAACGACATACAAACTATGAACTGAGAAGCTCCAGGAGGGTTGAAACTTCAAACTTAACATGATACATCATCTAAATCAATAAATATGAAGCTCAGTGTCGATTCAAACTTCAAATATGGTATTACGACATAAAAACTATGAACCAAGAAGCTTTGGAAGGGTTATGACTTCAAATGTAGCATGATATATCATTGAAATCGATAAATATGAAGCTCATAGTCGATTGGAACTTCAAATATGGTATAACGACATAGAAACTATGAACAAAGAAGCTCTGGGAGGGTTCTGACTTCAAACATATAATGATATATCATTGAAATCGATAAATATAAAGCTCATAGTCGATTCGAACTTCAAATATGGTATAACGTCATATAAAATATGAATCAAGAAGCTCTGGGAGGGTTCTAACTTAAAACTTAGCATGATATATCATAGAAATCGATAAACATGAAGCTCAGCGTCAATTTGAACTTCAAACTTGGTATAATGGCATATAATCTATGGACCACGACGCTTTTTGAGGGTTCCGACTTCAAACTTAGCATGATATATCATCGAAATTGATGAATATGAAGCTTAGTGTCGATTCGAACTTAAAATGTGGTATAACGACATACAAACTATGCATACCATGCTCCGAGATCGAAACCTGACCGTGAGTTGACTACTCTAAGTCAGAAACTTGGTAAGAACGAAGAAACCATCCATTTACAGGTGTTAACCAGTCACTACTAATGACCTTGACCGTACACATCTAAGTTTTATTGGCTTATTGGATAGCAAGTGCATATGACATATATATATATATATATATATATATACATGATGCATGCACCCAATGAACCAAACACTTTGGATGCATAAACATCTTCATGCCATATGATAATCCAAAAAAATTAAAATTCATGTAGCTATATGTCTATGTTTGGACATGTTGGACAACTGTGTCTATTTGTTAATAATCCCAGTGGCTAATATATTTGATTTTGCCTTGGAAAATTAAAGTGTCTAATGAAACCTACATTTTGGACACATAAAAGAATTAAAGTGGCCAAATAATTTTTTTTTCCGCCTCGGCTGAATAGGCGTGTCTGTTGCTACCCTACGCATTAGACACACACACAATTGGCTAACGTGACCATATACCCATCTATGGATACAAGTCATGGGTTTATACTTAAAACCATGGAAAAATAGTATCATATGGCTACAGGAAATTGATCAACGTGACCACAACAACAATCTATGCCTGTAGCCACGGAAAAATATTTTGGTGTGGCTAGGCTTTTGATCTGAAAATGTGGCCTATGTGACAGTTTGTACTAGTGACAATTGGTCATCCGCAAAATAGAAGGGATATATAGTACAAATGAGACATCTTTACAGAAATACAAGAAGCTTGTCGCATATTTATCAGCAAAAATTCCGAAAATAAGATGGAGACACATACGCAGGAAAGATGACCGATTCGCAGACGCACTAGCTTTCACTCCATCTATGTTAGTAGATCCAACAACAAAGTATATAAATATACAGACGCTCTTTTTGCCATCTATCAAAAAGGAAGAAGATGTAGATGCAATGATAATAGAAAACATAGAATAAGATTAAGCGAACAAAGACGCAGATTGGAGAGTCCAACTTCATCTATATTTGGAGAAGGGATAAGTCCCACAAAACATACTTGAGGCGCACAAGTTGAAGAGCAGAGCGAAAAATTACGAGCTAAGGGATGGAGTGCTTTACAGAAAGTATTTCCTTGGACCATCACTTAGATGTTTAACGCGAAAAGAGGGGATGGAAATACTGAAGGCATTACAATATGGTGATGTAGGGAACCATAGTGGAGGAAGACGAAAGAAGTATATACAAGTATATTATTTCCCATACATCCATGAGGATGTGAAAAAAGTATCGAGTCGGTGCGAATAATGTCAACGTCATGGGAAAAAGATACATGCACCTGGAGCGGCACTAAGCTCATCAACGAGTGTATGGCCATTTTCCAAATAAGGACTCGAAATTGTAGGTCCATTTATACCAGGAACAGGAAAGAGTCGATACTTAATAGTAGCGACATATTACTTCACAAAGTGGGCAGAGGTGAAAGCAGTGCAGCATATTCGAGATAAAGACATATTTACATTCATATTTTAGAATATCATTTGTATATTTGGAATCCCTATACAGTTAGTTTCAGATAATGGAAAGCAATTTGAGGGATAAAACATAGAAATACTGCTCAATGCATTCAAGATCTAAATTAGAAAATCCACTCCTTTATACCCGCAGAGCAATGGGCAGGCGGAGGAAACCAACAAAAAAATCGCAGAAATATTGAAAAATAAGTTGGAAGGACACAATAAAGGATGGTGTGAACACGTACATAATGCCGCATAGGTATACAGAACAACTAGAAGAGAAGCTACATGAATGTCACCTTTCTTCCTCACATATGGAGTAGAAGCGGTGTTACCAACTGAAGTCATCATTCCTACAACTAAAAAACAAGCATGGGAAAAGAACTTGAATATGGACTTGATATTATCAAAACTTGATGATCTGGAATAGAGTAGAGAAATTGCTTTGCAACATATGTAGAATTACCACAAACAGATAGCTCGAGAATATAACAAACGCGTCAAGGAAAAAGAATTTCAACCAGGCGAACAAGTGTTGCGAGAAATACCGCCTTATCAGAAGGGGGGAGATGGTAAAATGGAAAAACGATGGGATGGACCATATATAATAAAAAGGATAGTGGGGAATGGAGCATACGAGTTGATGGATCCATAGGGGAAGAACACAGATCGCAAACTTGAGCATCCGTAGAACAAATTATATATGAAGAAGTACTATCCGTAGACCATGCGGTAGTAATAGCACAAATATTAAAGAATCACGCACTCACAGGCGAATCCAACAAAAAATATACAACAACACAAAATTGGTTAAAAAGACCAAAATCAAAATTTCCTGGGTGAAAAGGACAGTTAGATTTTGATACTGTTTAAATGGACAAAAAATTTAAAATAAGCAGGATGTAACCAGTTTCATCCTGTCCATTTTAAAATACTTTTTCTTATTTTTAATTTACACAGGATGCATCCAGTTTCATCCTTGCTATTTTTCAAGTTTAAGTCAGGATGAATTCAGTTTCATCCTTGCTATTTTTTATTGTCCATTTCACCCATAAAATTTTTTCCTCGTCCATTTGAACCGTGTTTTAATATTTTTTGGACAAATGACCCATTTTCCGATACAACAAAGGATGCGATAATATTTGCATAAAACAAATATGTAAAAAGAAAACATATGAGTACAATGAAAAGTGTTTTTCACTTTATTGTGCATATTTCATATCTCAGCAGAGAGGCGAAAATAAGACCCTAATAGGAGGAAACCGAAGAAACGACTCCAATTAGGGAGGCTAGGCATCCCATTGTGGCATGCACCCTAGTTATCATATAGCAAGAGGAAATAATAAGACCTAACACACATCATAATGAGGGGAAAACCTAGTTATGATGACTTGGGGGAAATCTACACCGACCCTGAAACTGAAGTCATGGATATTTGGGGTGAAACAAAAGCCCATCCAGGAGAGGCGTCTAAATCGAAAGGTTAAGGTGATAAGGCCTCTCCTAAGTAGTGCAGAAAATCGATCAGGGCGCCGAGGTACATGGTTGAGTCAAGAGTGCATGGGGCGTCTGGAGCGTACTTGGATGCTCTTGACAAGTCTTGACTATGATGCACTCAGTCCGAAGAAACCCCACTTAGGGTGCGGTCTCGTAACCATTAACCATATCGATAAGGGATAAGGGGCCACGAAAAAAACTAATTGTTGCATCACTGGATGGGAAGAGCCCACCCCAACCCGGTAAGGGTAAGCTTCCTTGAAAGGGAAGTCAGGGGGAATATAAGGATGACACCCTCCGTTAGGGAGCTGAATCATGTCAAAAGATGCAAATATCATGAGGATTTTTACTTATGGGGGTATTAAGACTTGTGGTATTTGCGCGAACATATAACCCACAAAGGGAATAATACAAAAAATTGATAAGACGAGATCAATGGGTCATCACATGAAAATGTAAAGACTGCCTGCGATTTCATCGCACAAGAAAAATATCATATATATTAGGCAAAATAAGACCTTTACTTAGGAAGGCCTAGTAAGACCCCACGAGAAACTTATAATTTGCACTAACAATGTTTTGCTTAAGAAGGCTTAATTCGTAGTAACACCATATGAGCTCACATAAAGAATGACGAATCAAAGCATATTTCTTTGAAGGAATATAATAGGGGAAAGTATGGAAATTTAAACAAAAAAAGATATTATCTTCCTTAGCAAGAAATAAGAGTGTGTTTCAACAGTACATCTGCAAAGAGTCATAAACAGACACAAAAGACAAAGGAGGTGGAAAATCTAAGCATCATCAGAAGGCACATTTTGAACAACCGCAGAAACTTCAGTATCAACTTCGCCACCAGGATTGATATCAGAGCTTGGAGCTTTAGAGATACCCTCACCAGATTCGTACTTTTCAGGATGATATTCTTAAAGGGGAGCCTCAGAATCTTCCTTGTCCTCACTCATAAACTCATAATCACTATCAGGATCAGGAAGCTTCTCATCTTTGCTTATGTAAAGAGGCGCGAGATTCACCAGGGAAGTGAGTTTTCTAGGAGAGCCTTGTATAAAAATGCTTGAGCCTTAACATGGGCTCCACAAGCGACACCCTTCTCAGCATTCCTTACGCCAACCTCCATGAAGTTCTCAAGATACGAACATCTCCTACTCGCTCGATCTCGAGAAGAGGTAAGTGCAACAGATATTTTTGTACGTTCTTTACAGACCTTGGAAAGTTCAGACCTCAATTGAGAAATGGTGGATTAGTGCGATTTCTCAGATTCTGTAAAAAGAAAGATAAAATTATAACTAGAGCAAAACTTTCACACCAATAAAATATACATAATCAAAAAGACAAGTAAACTTAGGAAGTCAGCTCCATGTGACTACCTTCCCTCTGATAAAGGAGATATTGAGCTAAAGATAAACCACTATTCCTCACACTTTCCATATCCTTATCAAAGTCATCACCAACAAAACACTTCAGACGCGATCAAATCTTCTTTTCATCCAAAGAAAGAGAAGCCTTCTATTTTATAAGGGCATCATAAGACTCTTTCAGCTGAGTGTGTTGTTCTTGGAGTTGATTCATCTTCACAGTCAAATTTATCTTACTATGGATAATCTTTTCATTCTGAATGGATAAATTTCTCATTGACTCATCATGCTGATTGCTTAATGTGTGAAGAGATTCCTCTTGGTCATCACAAATCTTTTGGAGGATAAGATATTGACACGTAAATATCACCTCTTTCTTCAAAAAAGACCGTTTTTATTTGCATAAACCCAGATTCTCATCTGATAAAGATTGATGTCTTAAATCAGCACTATACAATAATCCAGAAAGATGAGAAACCTGAGAGCTCAGTAGTTCATTTTGACTAATTAAACCAAGATTTTCATTTTTTAGATTTCCAATCTGATCAAGCGAGTACGAATGGTCATTATTTAATTTATTTATTTGATTCTGCAACCTCTCATTTTCCGCGCGAGCATTTTCAGCAGAAAATTAAAAGCTAAATCTCTCCATAACGCGCTCCTGGATTAAATCTTAAGATACACGCTAAAATATTAAAAACGTGTGCACAAAGTAAGTAACAAATCTATTCTAATATATAAAGGGAAGCCTCCTTACTGTTCATGTGCACAGTTAATGAAGCTGCAATTTCTTATATTCCCAAACTGCCATTATATTATGTGCACATAAAAATGTATTATGAATAAAAAAGGAGGGTACAATGGTAATTTAAGTATTTAAAATAAATAAAGGGGTATAATGGTATTTTAAGCATATTTAAATTAAATAGATAAAAACAATAGGTCCTATAACCCTTCCCCATGACATGTGAAGCTGCAATTTTCATTTTCCATTTTTGACCTATCTTTATTTCATTTTAAAAACATAAGATAAAAAAAATAAAAATTAATAGGTCCCATGACCCGTCCGCATGACTGTGAAGCTGCAATTTCCATTTTCCGTATTTGCCCTAGCTTTATTTCATTTTAAAGACATAAGATAAATATATATAGGGAGTATTAATGTAATTCGATATTTAAAGAATATTTTTTCCAACTAAATTTTTGATTTTTTTTAACACATTAAAAAAAATAAAAATTAAATCTTTGAGTTGTTCCACATCTAAAGATGGGCTCTATAGCACGTGCAAGCACGTGCGGGTGATCTTGTTATAAAAAAAAAGAAGAGAAAAACACCTTTGATATCTTGGTTCTTGTTGCGAAGATCATCAACTTCAAGAGGTACAGTTTGGAGACTCCCTTTCAATTTATTATGCTCCTCTTCTAGTACGGACTTCCGGTGCGAGAGTTCTAGTATGGTGCTGCTGGATTCAACATATCCTTCAACAAGAATGGTGCGACGACGAGAGTCACGAATATGTGATAAACAGTTCGGATAGAGGGGTGTAAACGGAAAAGTACTTACAAGGAGATCAAGGGAAATATGGATGCTAGGATCAAGTTGAGAAAATATTTCAGTCCTAGTCGGTTTGTTTGGTGGAGAATCGCATAATATCTTGACTAGAGCGTTAAAAATACGAAGTTTAAAAGGATCAATAATGGACGATTGAGAAACATTAATAATTTCTGACAAAACTTGAGTAGCAGACTCCACTCCATCAAAGATCAAATTAGCGACAGAGAGATTCTCCAAAAGAAGAGAGGTGATCTTAGAAGAAGAAAGAGCGAATGCATAAGAAGTGATGTGTTCCATAGGCGTGGCAAGAGCAATATTCTCAACAGATGCGGGTATATCTACAAATAGACGAACATTTACGAAGGTATAAAGATTTTGAACCACCAGGGGAGCGGTTATAGTCGCAGAAGTGGAGGACTCCTTTGTAATTTGACCGATCGGGGGATCCTATTTAGGAGTTAAAGTTTCCATCGAAAAAACAAGAATGTTCAATGGAGCTGAGGCAATCAAGTCTTGCACGGGAACGTCAGCACCGAGATGAGAAGGAGTATCAACTTTCTTTGTCTTACATTCAAAATCAGGAATGATAAGACTTCTTAAGCGATGGGGCCTTGCGAACTCTTTTAACCTGTGTATGCTTCTCGCTATCAGTCTCACATTCAGAACCCTGCGAAGAACAATGCAGATAAAAAATATAGGTAAAAATATTGTTTTACAAAAAAGAGAAAGTATTTCTCACTCCTTTGTTGTGCGAAGGCTTCCTCTTGAGAGATTCATTCTTTTTCGAACTCGAAGAATGTTTAGGGTTTGGAACTATAATTCTGCCATAGGAAGAATTTTTGATGAAACAAAACCAGTATGGGAATTAGAACAACAACTGATCAATAAAAAAAGAAAGACAAGATCAATTTTTACAGAATATACGAACCTTGAAAGAGGATCCATAAGAACAATAGCAAAATCAAAGTCGAGATTTCGAGAGGATAAATACGAAAAAAATTGGAGAAGGTGGAGAAGATGAAGATTTGCAGAGGACTCACTGAGATATAAAAGGAAGGTGAAATAAAAAAGAAATGATTATCTCTCCTCAAACTCAGTTAATAAATGGATAGAAAAGATAACCGGTTAAACTCAGACGGGCCAGTAAAAAGGGGAGAAAATCAGTACGTGTGGACTGTTACACTAAAATCACGGAAGCATGTCGGTAGATAAGAATACGAAAAGGTACACGGGTGCGGCAGAAGAAATTAGAAGTTCTCACATCATTCTCCTTATCATCAGAACGATACGAGAAGAGGCAAAATGTGGATACAAAATATCGCACACCAAGTAAGCATGCGAAATAGTCACCATCAAGCACGAGCGAAAACAACCGCGTACAGCTTATCAGGAATGACGCATCAGATGACGTCGTCTTAATCACGAGAAAAGTATGAAGAGCCATGCGATGTTATAGAGCGTGTGCGAGAAGAGTCAATATAATCTTACGAAAGTAACGCATGCCAGATCCGAAAATAGGGGCTTTCTTAGCTATCCTCCACTATGTAAAACTCCTATATAAGGAGCCGAGCGATCCTATTTTAGAGAGATCTTTTTGGAGAATTAGATAAGATACTTAGGAGAGAGAAAGTTTGTTTGCTCCCTAAGTTAAGGTTTTCTCATTATTTTGTATCTGATTTGAAGATTAAATAAAAGTTCTTATAATCCTTATGATGATTTCCTAGATTGTTCAATAGATCTTCTCAAGGATGTGGTTGTAGGATTTCTTGCAGCTACATTGTACATGCGAGGAATTTTCATGCCATTACCATATATCACTGGAGAAAGTAATAACATAGGTGTATGGTTTAATAACTATAAACTATTTCCTTCACAGCAAGTAGTTGTAGAGTCCTCTTGACAAAATACGTAACACTAGCAGAAAATATACGTAGATCAACTTGACTTTTTTTTTTTTTTTTTTTTCTTTTTCTTTTGCTCGGTAAATAGAAATTATATTAGAATGAAGGCTAATTTTAAAGAGCGCAAAAAGCAAGCCACAAAACTGCTAAGGAGGATCAAACAACAACAGTTTCCAGTTAATAATTATTACATCCTGAAGATACAAACTATTTAAGTTGGAGCTGAGATTGACGGAAGACCAATGAAAAGAGCTAACTTTGCAGTTGGTGATAAGTTAGATCAACTTGCACTGCTTTAACATCAACCTCACCGACTTCTTCCATGATGCAAATCTACTCTCCTTTTTAACAATCTTTGGTTTCCAAAAGCGTATTGGCCAGTAAGTAGAATATACCATTTGGACGAACAATGGAAACTGCAGAAAACCAAACAAGAATACTGGTACACAACCAAACAGCCCTACAATAGTTGGTGCCCATGCAAATCGATTTCCAAGAATAATAGTAAATGCGGCGCTGAAAGAAACCAGTATGCTGGCCATAGACACGCAGAGAGTACCAAGGCCTAATATCAACTTTTGAGGTAATGATATTAGGAAATCTTCCGCGGAGTATCGAGAGGTGTATACTGCTAAAAACATAAGCACTGATGCGATAGAGGAGAATAAAGACAAGGCATCTGCAATTGCAAAAACCATAAACGATTTCTCTTTCACAAAAACTGGGATACCGTTGTCTTGACTATTATTGTCACTTATATTCCCACCAGGGACTGTGAAAGCAGCTGCAAATGCTACTGTAGCTACCAGAGCACCAACTAGCATACACGATCCCGAAGTATCTTTCATCCATTTCTCCCCTTTTTCCATCAAGTCTTTGTGCTTCTCCACGAATACATCATAAGCCGTGTTCCCATCTTTGTTCCGTATAAATCTATGTTGTTGTTTCAGATAACTCTCCACTCCCTGTACAAACATAGATACATTTTTTTTTTCTTCAGAAAACAACATTAGCATAACACCATTTTGTAATAGGGAGCATTATTGTTTTACTCCATTGTATGATTTTTCGGATGAATTATCTTTTCAAATTAATGAATGCTGATCTTGCGTATAAATTATGACTAATCTTACCTTGGACCATTGCATCTCTCTTTGCATTTGAAAAGCTTCACAGGGTACAAAATTGAGTCGACGAATACTAGGTAATTCAGCTGCGTAATGTAGAATACTTGTACAACAGTCAAAGAGACCCATTGTTGGCATTACAGCAAAAGTTATCTGCTCTTTTTCTCTTTGTTCGCATATGAAATTAAATACTTTTTCGTTTCGCTCTTCAATAGCCAATTTAAATAAACTCTGTTCTTTTAAGATATCAAACCTGTGTAGGAAAGGAAATACCTGAAGGCATTCCAATATAAATTCTGTGGTTCCATACTTTATAGCCCTCTCCATTAAGCGTCTCTTTTGAAACTCTCTTAGTTGCTTATCTTGGCTCATTCCCTCCAGTTTCTCATTAAGACGAGTGACCAAAGATTTAACCAAAGCGACTGCTTGTTTGTGCGCCAATTTCTGCTCATATATATGTCTAATGCAAGGCACTGAAATAACAATGAAAACAATGGTGTTTGTATTCATCATATAGTTCTCGTCCAAAGTTATCCTAATATATAAAATTTATTAAAGATTTTTGTTAAAGGGAGAACAAAAAGTGATCCGAGGAGTGCAAAAATTGTAGTCGACCCGCAAATTAGGATTTAATACATTATTGTAACTCAGGCAAAAATGTCCTTCTATACGCTCAATGACCACATAGACTCACCCCATTCTGTGAGAGACTCCACCATCTGTTGGGTTTCACGTCTCATGGCCCAACATTTCGGTGTCCCCTTAACCAATGGGAGGAGCTAACTAGCAGCAGCTTTGTTAGAAATGTTTTTGTGTACAAAAGGCATCAGGAGATATTCTTTTGTCTCATGGGTTCATTCTTCTTCATTTGTGAAGAAAGAGAAAGAGAGGAAGAAGAGAAAGAGAGTGAGTGAGGTAGAGAGATTAAACCACCATTTTTGGGTGAGATTGGTGTTATCTTGAAGAGAAGAAGAAAGAGTTCTTAGCTAAGGATCTATTGGTTGTTGTGGTGAAGATTGATTGATCAATTTCCATATCTCTTCAAAGGGGAAAAAATCTAGGGTTTGTTCAAATCCTACTAGTAAGTATCTCATCTCTTGCTATTGTCAAATTGATAGTGTATATTATCTATTTGGTGAATGAATTGTTGATCCATCCTTAGGGGTGAGTGTAATTTAGGCAAATTGGTATCCAAGTGCTATAGGCACCTTGAAGTAGAGTGTATCCCAAAATTGGGAGAATTGTGTGTAACCCATTATTGTTATAGTGGAAGATTTGCCCGTGGTTTTTTACTCTTCACCTTGGAGGGGTTTTTCCAGGTAATTGCTAGTGTTGTGTGATTGCTTCTATATTGCGTAGTTTGTGTTATTTCCGCATTTGTATATCATTGTTTGTGTAGGTTTCGTATTGCGCATAGTGGCTCGGATTTTGTAAGCCTCCACCAACAAGTGGTATCAGAGCTTTTGGGTTGAGCTAATCCTGTGCAATGGCGGAAGATAGCACTAGTAATAGAATGGTCAATTTGACCGGTGAGAACTTTGTGATATGGAAGGCGAAGATGGAAGACTGGTTATATTGTAAAGATCTCTATGGTCCAATAGAGAGTAAGGGAGTAAAGCCTGAGACGACAAGTGAAGGCGATTGGAAGGTTACTAATCGAAAAGCAGTTGGTTTTATTCGTCAGTGGATTGATGATAGTATTTTTCATCATGTCGCTAGTGAGACACTAGCATATTCTTTGTGGACCAAGTTAGAGGAGATATATGATCAGCAGTCTCCTTGTGCAAAATCTCTTCTATTCAAAAGGCTTGGAAAGCCGTGTTACAAGGAAGGAAGTTCAATGGCACAACATTTAAATGAAATGAAGGGTATTATGAATCATCTTACATCTATGGATCTCAAAATTCCCTAAGAGATTCAAGCTTATTTGTTGCTAAATACTTTACCAGACAGTTGGGATCCATTGAATAATTGTCTCAATTATTCTGCTCCAGACATGAAGTTGGACATGACTGTTACAACTAGCAGTTTGCTGAATGAAGAAGTTAGAAGAAGGTCACTAGACTTATCTCATTCATAAGCTCTTGTGACAGAAAATCGGGGTAGAATAAAAGACAGAAGACAAGTTGTCCGTAGCAAGTCAAGGGGTAAATCAAAGTCCAGAAAGGAAGTTGAATGTTGGAACTGTCGTATGATAGGTCATTATTCAAATGAATGCAGGAAGCCGAAGAAAGAACACAAGAAGGGGAAAGGAAATGATAACCAAGACACACTAAACGTCCATCTCACCGGCAGACAAGAAAAAAAAAAGGAGGTGACCAACTTCCCACCGAGACAGCACATGGGCTGTTAAAAACAAAAAAAAAAAAAAAAATGTTGGGCTGGCAAATGCCGTGGAACCTGAAGAAAAATTCGAAACAAAGAAGAAGTTGAAGGTGATTTAGATGGGCTGAAAGCCTCAAAGGAAATAGAGAAGATGCAGACAAGATGTTTGTTTAAATGCAAGGATGATTAGGGAAACATAAGTGTGACAATAATTGTCACAACGTTGCAAATCTGTTACGAATTCAGAAATGTGGCAAATCTGGATATCGTGACAAAATTGTAACAGCAATATAACAAGAAAAAGAATAGTCAGAGCTTGTGGCAGAAGCTTGACGAAATGAAAGATTGTGAGAGAATCTTAAAAATCAAAAAAGTGTGATGGTTTTTGCAACAAAAGCATGACCGGAACAAAAGATGAATAGAAGAAGAAACAACAAAAATGTTGTGAAGAAAGAAAAAAAAAATCACCAAGAGGTGATGAGAGATAGAGAACAACAAAAGTGGGTGAAAATCCTATGAGTTGTCTAAAGAGTACAAGAAGTATTTTACTGATATGAAGTGGACCGCAATGTCCCTAAACTACGATGGAACCCGTATGTTCTAAAACTACAAAGATAGGACCGAAATGTCCCTAAACTACGAAGAGGACCGCAATGTCCTGAAACTACGAAGATAGGACCGAAATGTCCCTAAACTACAAAGAGGATCGTAATGTCCTTAAACTACGAAGGGGACCGTAATGTCCTTAAACTTCCGAAGAGGACCGAAATGTCCCTAAACTACGAATAGGACCGAAATGTCCCTAAACTATGAAGGGGACCGTAATGTCCTTAAACTACGAAGAGGACCGAAACGTCCCTAAACTACGGTGGAACCTTTGAACCACTATTGGTTAAGTTCCTTATCTAAAAAACCCAACGTAAAAAACTTGTCATAGGGAGCCTCTGAATCGCGACGATCAAGCTTCAAAATATGGCAGGAGATGGTGGACATCATCCACTGAAAAAAAGAGATGTTAGCAAAACTACTAGGCTAGCAACAAAAGAAGAAAACCCAAGACAAGGCGATGGAGACACTACAAGGAAAATTTGAAGAAGAAAGATACACGAGCATGTCAAGAAGCTAAGAACGAAATGCAGAGATTGGGTGAAGATCAAAAACAGAGCCATTACAAATTACGGGGGAGTGTTGAAATTACCTAATTTGTAATGTCTAATATGAACTAATGTGAACAAGGTTTAAAGAAGTCTAGAGTTAGGTAGAGTTCAAAGTATCTAGAATGATCAATAGAGGTTGGTCAAATACCATAATGTAAAACATGTGATAAAAATGTTGGTCTAGTTTGTAGGCTAAGGAAGTAGAACTCAATTTGGAGTTGGTTACTTGGAGGCTTAGCTAACTAGTATAAATAGGCAAGTTCTACATCAATTGTAATTCAAGCAAGCAAGCAAGTAAGAATCAATCAACAATATCAAATAGATTGTATTCCACCAAGATAATATCAATGTAGTCTTTTACGCTTCCGCGTTTATGTTCTCCTCTCTCTTGTTCGATCTTTAAGATATGAAACTTGATCTTTATGTCGCCGAAAGTGGAATAGAGAGTGTTGTTTCGGATGACGGTGGTGCATGCAGCATGTTCGACTTGAAGTTGCTATTCAATGGATGTGGGCGGGTTTTGTGTGGTTTTTGGGTGTATTTAGTAGGGAAATTTTGACCGAGTTATAAAAATATATTAAATGGGTCCTAGTTTGCAAGTTGACTACCATTTTTGCATTCGGAAAATGGGTCATTTGTCCAAAAAAATATAAAACACGGTTCAAATGGACGAGTAAAAATATTTATGGGTGAAATGGACAAAAAAAAAAACAAGGATGAAACTGGTTTCATCCTTGCTTAAATCTAAAAAATAGCAAGGATGAAACTGGATGCATCCTGTGTAAAATAAAAATAAGAAAAAATATTTGAAAATGGGCAGGATGAAACTGGTTACATCCTGCCTATTTTTAAATTTTTTTCCATTTAAACAGTATCTAAATCTAACTGTCCTTTTCACCCAGGAAATTTCAATTTTGGTCTTTTTAACCAATTTTGTGTTTTGCATTCATCGGATCACTTTTTTGCTTTCCCTTTAACAAAAGTATTAAATTCTAATTTTTCGTACTAGGATTCAACGGCAGTTTTCTACTGAGAGTTTATTTATGCGAAATTGCACATGCACACATCAAGTAAATTTGAAAGCAAATTTCGTAAAAGAAGAAGAAGAAGAGGATACCTAGCATTAGGCAGCGCTTGAAGCGGACGGCTATATACTGTCTCGTGGATTCCTTATCATTACTAGTTGAGGAGTCCTTTGAGGTCCCTGAAGGATTCTCTTCGTCTCTGTTGATGGTGTATTTTGAGCTCTCTAGATGTTTTCCTTTGATCGCATGGTCATGTGGGTGATCGATGTCCACTTCAATTCCTATACAACAGCATTTACATTAATATGGCAGTGAGCTACCAGTGAGGGCAGATTTTTTTTTAACACTCTCTCTCTCTCTTTTCTCCAAACTTTCATTCAACTAATTAGATATTTAGATGAAACAAAAGAATAAATTAAGGTGACTTACGCGAGTAAATGCAGCGTTCCCACCACGTTAGCTTGGCTCCAGTTAAGAATGCAAACGGTTTATTTGCCATGCGTTCTACCAATCGAAAAATATTCCACTCTTTAACACGTTCTTGAACAATTGAATAAACTCTCTTAACCCTAATAGGGTGGTCGAGACAAGTATTTATATTAAGCATATGAGACTTTGGCTTACAGGACACGTTACATAAGACCGACTATACATATGGACCTTACTATAAGAACTATATATGGATCTCCATTTACACCCCCCCTCAAGCTGTACACGGTGGGAAACAACGTGAAAGCTTGCTACATAGAAAATCAAACCTCTTCGTAGAGAGACCCTTGGTAAACAAATCCGCTAGTTGATGTTCTGTGGCAATATAGCGAAGAAGCAAGTAGCCGGATGAGATACGTTCACGTACAAAATGGTAATGAATCTGGATATGCTTTGACCGCGCATCTTTGAATAGGATTGATAGCAAGATACGTAGCACTGATATTATCACAATATAGAGTTGGAGGCTTTGCTAAAGATAAACCAAGATCTGTCAATAAATACTGAATCCATGTGAGCTCAGCGGAAGTAGATGATAGTGCACGATATTCAGCCTCAGTGCTACTAGTAGAAACTGTAGGTTGTTTCTTAGAACCCCATGAAATAAGATTTTTGCCCAAGAAGATGCAGTGGCCTGAAGTAGAGCGAGAGGTATCAGGATCACCACCCCAATCAGCGTCAGAAAAAGCTGTAAGCTCCATAGAATTGTTGCGCCAAAAAGAAATTCCATGACCAAGTGTCCCTTTAAGATATCGTAGAATGCGCTTGACAGCCATAAAGTGAGCTTGAGTTGGACGATGCATATATTGACTAACCTGATTAACCGCATAAGTGATATCAGGACGCGTCAGATTGAGATATTGTAAGCCACCTACCAAACTTCGATATAGGGTAATATCAGAAAACAATGGAGCATCATTGGATGATAACTTAGAACGCGGCGCCACTGGAGTAGAAACCGGTTTAGAGTCAGCAAGATCAACTCGTTTTAAAAGATCTAGTGTGTATCGATTCTGAGTTAACACAAGACCATCCTTTGTGCGCGTAGCCTCCAAACCAAGAAAGTAATGCAAGTCACCCAAGTCAGTCATAGAAAATTCTGACTGAAGTTTTGGTAAAGAGAATTAATACTGCAGATTATCATTGCCAGTGATAATGATATCATCAACATAAAGTAAGAGAACTATAATCCCTGCACCAGAGTATTTAATAAACATGGAATGATCAGACTGAGAAGACTGAAATCCGATGGCAAGAAGAAAGGCAGCAAAACGATTGAACCACGCACGAGGAGCCTGTTTTAAACCATATAACGCCTTGTGTAGTAAACAAACATGATTAGGATACCTAGGATCAATGAACCCCTGAGGTTGTTCCATGTATACCTCCTGGTCAAGAGAACCATGTAGAAAGGCATTCTTAACGTCAAGTTGCTTAATTGGCCATGAATAACTGATGGCAAGACTAAGAACTAGACGAATAGTAACCGGTTTCACGACGGGACTGAAGGTCTCATCATAATCAATACCATATTGTTGAGAATAACCCTTAGCAACCAAACGCGCTTTACGGCGATCAAGAGAACCATCCGGTTTTTGCTTCACGCGATAAACCCATTTAGAGCCAATAATATTCATACCAGGTCGTCGAGGAACAAGAGACCAAGTAACATTTCGTAAGAGAGCATTGAATTCGTCAATCATTGCTATCCACCACTCTTTAAACTTTGATGCAGCAGTAAAACTGGTTGGCTCAGAAGGAAGAGACGCAAACTGAGCTGTAAAACATTGTAAGATGGGATAACGTGTAGTAAAACAACCTTTAAAGCTTCTAGGCTGAATAGTATTATCCTTGAGGCGCGTCACCATCGGATGAGCATTAGTGGTCAACGGTGGAGGCTCTTGTACAGTGGGAAAGTCAGCAGTAGGTGTATGCAGAGAAGAACCATCAGGAGATGATATAGGGGAAGATGACAACGTGGAGGGAGACACAGGTGACAAGGAAGAAGAAGTGTCAGAAAAGAATAGGCGACGAGGAGATAACGGTAGTGGAGCAGAAGGCATTGAGGAAGAAAGTAACGGAGAGCTAGAGGAAGTAGATGATGAAATAGTAGATGGAGAATGAGCAAGAGGTGGTGATATGAAAGTTGATGGGGAAACAGTAATAGAATCAGTAGCTGGAGAAGAAGCAGTTGGTGATGAGGACTGAGACGAAAAATAGGTGCGTGGTGAAATAGAATTTGGCCAAGTGAGAAGAGTTGATGTAGCTGGATTAGAGGAAAGAGGAGAAGATGTAGCACCAATATCAGTTGGGTAAGGAAAGATGGATTCATCAAATATAACATGACGAGAGATATAAATCTTGTTGCTCTTAACTTCTAGGCATTTGTATCCCTTATGCCGATCACTATACCCAAGGAAGACACATGGTAGAGTTTTTGGCTGTAATTTATTACTTCGAAAATGATTCAAGAGTGGATAACAACGACATCCAAAAGCTTTCAAGAAGTGATAGTCAGGGAGACGATTATGAACAACCGAATATGGCGAATTATTAGACAAGATGGAAGTTGGAAGACGATTTATCAAATAAACAGCAGTGGAATAAAATTCAGCCCAAAAACTCTCAGGAAAACCACTTTGAAGCATCAAAGCCCGAACTGTTTCAGTAATATGACGAATCTTTCGTTCAGCAAGGCCATTTTGTTGAGGCGTGCTAGGACAAGAAGATTGACTTAGAATACCATGTTCAAATAGATAAGATTTCAATGGATCAGCATATTCAGTACCACCATCAGTTTGTAGTACTTGGATGGTTGTAGAAAATTGTTTTTCGATCATGGCTTGGAAGTTGAGAAAGCAACGAAAGACTTGTGTTTTATCAGAGAGAAAGTAGACCCAAGTAAAACGAGAGCATTCATCAACAAAAAGAAGAAAATAACGAAAACCACAACTAGAGAGAAAAGGCGCAGGACCCCATAAATCTGAGTGTATAACAGCTCCAATTTTATTAGAATAAATATTTCTAGAGGAGAACGGAATACGGTGATGTTTAGCACCGACGCAACTAGAACAGATAGACCTAGAAGTAGAAAGACTAGAATTAAACAATAAACGAGACTTTAGAGAATTGAAGACAGCAGCATTGGGATGTCCCAGGCGCATATGCCACACAGTGGGAGTTGTGCGAACACCAATAGTGGTAGCAGATAGGGCTTGAACAGAAGACAAGCGGGAATCAAAAGGAGCACTAGGGAAAATAGCATACAAGCCAGCCTCATTCTTGCCCTTGTACAGAAGAGCTCCCGTTTGTTGATCCTGAATGCAAAAACCATCACGATCAAACAGAAAAACACAGTTAGAGTCACGAGTAAGTTGGCCAACAGAGATAAGATTCTTGGCAAGTGACGGAACATGTAAAGTGTTTTTCAGTAGCAATTTGGATGAAGGAGAGTGAAGGGTAATGTCACCAATGCCAGTGATAGGTAATAGTTTACCATCACCAACTAGAACTTTATCATTACCATTGTAATCATAACGATTTGTCATCTGAGATGAATCCGATGTCATGTGCGCAGATGCAGCTGTATCAGCAAACCAGTGGTTTTCATACGGCATTGGTTGAACTTGTAGAGCTGAGAATGCCTGTGGAAGATCAAGGTTCGGATCTTGAGTAAGGCGATGACATGCTTGAGCTGTATGACCCTTCACACCACACCATTGGCAGCTTACAACCGAGTTCGGAGGGGGAGGACCAAGCACAGATCCCATATTGATGTTGCGGCCGCGACCATAAGACTGATATCCACCATTGTTGCTAGCACGGCCACCATTGTGCCAACCATTGGTATTAACATTGTTATTCCAATTATGGCGACCACCAGAGTTGTTGTAGCCACCTCGGGGAGTATTGTTGTAGTTTCCACGACCAAAACCGCCACGACCACGACCTAATTTCTAATTGCTGGAGAGACCACGACCACGTCCATAGTTATCTTTGTTGAGGTGAATTTTGTTGTTGAGAACCACCACGACCAGTAGGAGCACCCGCAAAGAAGGAGACCGGGTTTTGTACATCGCAGACTTGAGTTTGCAGATTTTGCAAATATTGAAGATGAGACTCATGATGAAGTAACAAGGCATGAAGTTCAGTAAAGGTTGGAAGAGTAGTGCGGGCTATAACGGCGGTGTAGATATTAGACCAATCAGCACCCAGTCCACGGAGAGTTGTGGAGACGAGTTCAAGGTCAGAAACTGGTTGGAGAACAGCTGCCAAGGAATCAGAGATTTCCTTAATCTTTAGAATATATTCAGAGATTGAAGAGTTACCCTTTTGAATGGTTGATAAATTCGCTTTTAGTTGTAGAATACGGGCTGGGTTGATTGTTGCATAAGTAGAACGAAGATAGTTCCATACTTGACGAGAGTTTCCACGTCTGGCACATTCAGACTTCATGGTTTCAGTGAGGGAGCAGTTAATCCATGATATAATAGTTTGATCAATAACTTCCCAATCCTCATAGGCTGGGTTAGGAGTTCGAGCTTCAGTTTCGGCATCAACAAGTTCAGCAGCTGGTATCTCATAAGATGCATGAAGGTATTTGAAGAGTCGTTGAGATTTGAGAATAGGAGTTATCTGAGACTCCCAAAGAAGATAATTAGTTCTATCCAAGAGAACTATTTTTGTCGAAGAAGGCATGAAAGGGGATTTGTCAAACAGAGAAGACGAAGTAGTAGACATGAGAGAGCCTACAGTTTGAGAGGTAGAAGCGGGGATGGTTGGAGAACCATGACTAAAATCAGAGGCCATAGAACTGGAGGTAGAAGAAGCTGAAGAAGACATGATGAAGAGCAGGCTAGGGTTGTGGAAAGAAAAAAAAAAATTGAGGCTAGGGTTTTGGAGAGATCGTTCTGACTCTTGATACCATGAACAATTGAATAAACTCTCTTAACCCTAATAGGGTGGTCGAGACAAGTATTTATATTAAGCATATGAGACTTTGGCTTACAGGACACGTTACATAAGACCGACTATACATATGGACCTTACTATAAGAACTATATATGGATCTCCATTTACAGTTCTGGATACTGTTGACAAAAGGATAATGCAATACCTACAACAAAATATTCAGCTTAAACTATGTTAGTAGTAGTAGTAATAGAGCCAAATTAGAGGACTCCTTAACGTTTTAGTTTAAGTACCGCAGAAATTTGTCTCGATTATTGTGCACAGCATATCGGAACCTTTGGGACCAGTGAATGGATTTGGGTCCTCGTCTCCATTCACAAGGCCAACGTTGTCTCTAGTTACAGGGTAAAGATACTCTACCAATTCCTTTTGTGCATCTCCGTGAACCCATATTAGAGCTATGGACAACGGCAAATGTGCAATTCCTAAGCCCCGCCGCATTTGTATCAGCTTAGGATTTTTTTCCACTAGCATCTTAACATGTTCAATTTTTCCGTATTTCACAGCCACTTGCAGTACTGTGCGATCTTGATGTGGTATGATATATTTAAGTGTGTCCGGTGTCACCACTTTTACAATCTCCTTCAGGAACTTCCAACGAATTGGCTGAACTGTAGCAGCATCAATCATCTCTCGAAACTCTTTTTTCAAATCCCTTGTTTTAAACATTTCTTTGATGGTTGTTTGATTAATCTTAACATATTCAGTAGCCTTATCCCAATCTCTATTTTTTACTGCTTCGATTAGGGGCTCGTATCCAGCATAATCATAATTAGTAGTATTACTTGGTCGAAGAACATCCTCTAGTATTTCTGGTGCTTCACGAACATCCTCTTCGTGACCATCTTCAACTAAATAAGACCAACAATCGAGCAAAAAATATATTAGGATTTTCCCTAAAAATTAACATAAGAGAAATAACTAGTATTGTAAACAGGTATTAGAACTTAATATTAGACGATTGAAAGGAGTTGTTCAGTGATGAACAAATGTGTAGACGTCTGAAACAAATGTCCTGTTTCCTAATTCTTATTGGGCCGACTGAGCGAATCGAGGGAGGACCTTATATGACCACTTTTTCGTAAAATCTAAGTCATCAATTGACACAAAAAGATTTGAAATGATTAGGGCTGAAAAACCAATAATGCCCCTCTAAATCATTTTTTTTATTTAGACATTTTCGTAAATAAACTGAAGAGGAAGGGCAATATGTATTAGAAATTTTCGTAAATAAACCAAAAAGGAAGGGCAGTAGGTATTAGATATTTTCGTAAATAAACCAAAAGGGAAGGGTAAATAGATATAACCCTTATATTTTATTATAATTTCTTACGTATTCTATTTTTTTAGGGGTATAATTGGAAACAAACTTTAATATAACATATCTAAAAATACGTGCCTTAGAATTTTATAAATTTCATTTCGTTTGAAAGGTAATAAAAAAAGATACGCAATGAGTACAAACAACAATATCAAATTTAGAGTTTTTACGAAAAATTCGGAGGTATTTATCATTTTAGTTATAATTTTAGAAAATTAAATGTATATCCATTATACAAACCACCACAAAGGATACATAATACTTTATGTAGCCATATTTTGATTTATGCATCAACTAATTTTCCTTTGCAACTAATAAAACGATGTACTCCCTCCGTTTCAAGAAAAGTGATACTTTTATTTAAGCATAATTCACGAAAATTGAATGCATAATCATTATGCAAACCACCACAAAGGATGCATAACACATCATGCAACCATATTTTGGTTTGTGGATCGACTAATTTTCCGTTTCAGAAAAAAATGATACTTTCACATTTCGTTTCAGGAAAAGTAATACTTTCACTCCGTTTCGGAAAAAGTGATACTTTCGCCCTGTTTTGGAGAAAAGTGATACTTTCGTTCTGTTTAGGGATAATATCACTTTTTCTGAAACGGGGCGAAAGTATCACTTTTTCCGAAATGGGCGAAAGTATCATTTTTCCCCGAAACAAAGCGAAAGTATCAATTTTCCAGAAACAGAGTGAAAGTATCACTTTTCCCGAAACATAGTGAAAGTGGTCGCATACAAACCAAATCTTCAGATTCTTTTTAGGTCGGCCCTCCCACCGTGGCAACGGTTATACTAGTCTTATAAAATACTTATAATTTTTTGATGTGACTAAAAAAAAATCGTATAGATCATAAAAATTTATTTTTTATTTTTTGCATTTCTTCTAATTTTGCCAACGAATCAGAAAAATTGGTTTAGATTTAAGAAATCAAAATTATAAATTTCACATACTCTTCTACTTAAATTGGAAATAAAACTAGTACAACCGTTACCACAGTGGGAGGGTCGACCGAAGAAGAATCTGAAGATGGGGTTTGTCCGCGACTACTTTTACATTCCGTTTCAGCAAAAATGATCTTTTTTCCCCGTTTCGGAAAAGTGATACTTTCGCCCCGTTTTGGGAAAAGTGACACTTTCGCCTCGTCTCAGAAAAAGTGATGTTTATGCCCCGTTTCCGGAAAAGTGATGCTTTCGCTCCGTTCCAGAAAAAGTAATACTTTTTCTGGAACGAAGCGAAAGCATCACTTTTCCCGAAACGGGGCGAAAGTATCACTTTTTCCTAAATGGGACGAAAATATCACTTTTCCCAAAACGGGGCGAAAGTATCACTTTTTTCCCGAAACGGGGAGAAAGGATCACTTTTCCTGAAACAGAATGTGAAAGTTTTTTCTGAAACGGAAAATTAGTCGATCCATAAACCAGAATATGGTTGCATAATGTGTTATGCATCCTTTGTGGTGGTTTGTATAATAGCTATGCATTTAATTTTTGAGAATTGTGTCTAAAATGAAAGTATCACTTTTCTTGAAACGGAGGGAGTACATGGTTTTATTATTTGCAAAAAAAAAATTAGTTGATGCATACACCAAAATATAGTTACATGAAGTATTATGTATCCTTTATGGTGGTTTGCATAATGAATATACATTTAATTTTCTAAAATTGTGCATAAAATGATAAATACTTCCGATTTTTTCGTAAAAACTCAAAATTTGATATTGTTGTTTGTGGTCGTTAGATAGGTTTTTTTATTAGCTTTCCAACGGGATAAAATTTGTAAAATTCCAAGGCACGGATTTTTAGATATATTATATTAAAGTTTGCTTTCCAATTATACCCCTAAAAAAATAGGATACATAAAGAGTTATAATAATTGGACTAAAAGAGATGGATAATTGTGTAAGTGAAAAAGACCAACCATAGACACCAAATCCAATCTTTTTGTGTCAAATTGATGACTTAGGATTTACAAAAAAGTGACCATATAAAGGTCTTCACTCGTTTGCTCGGCACAAAAATAAAAATGAACTTATAAATCCTAAGTTGAGTAAAAATGAACGTATAAGTAAAAATGAACTTATACGCGATACTTTTCCAGGTTCTGGCCAGGCCTTCCGACGAAGGATATGCACCTTCATATAAATTGAGATTTAAGTAATTATAGTTTCGTACAAATCACGAAATTTTAAAAACCAATGTACGTACCTTCTAAATCCGAAGATTCGACGACTATTTGTTTTGTTTCATCATCAACATCAAGAAGAACAGAACTTTGATTGTTATTAAGGATGACAATTAAACTATCAACTGCTTCACTAGAGACACCAGCCTTAGTAATATTATTAATATCTGTTAACAAATTTTGATTATGATTTTGTACTTGGACGTCGCATTCTTTCTTAAAACT
Source organism: Papaver bracteatum (assembly GCA_023529315.1). NCBI lineage: Eukaryota > Viridiplantae > Streptophyta > Magnoliopsida > Ranunculales > Papaveraceae > Papaver > Papaver bracteatum. Next base: position 1,783,359 of record JAJJWX010003164.1, read on the forward strand.
TCCTCTTGTTGTTAACATCTCTAACAATTGATGTTGCTTTTGTGCTTGAGTTTCGATAAGCTTAGAGAGCAACGATTCCATAACAACAGCATGCTCCAGAGAAGCACTACTTGCTTCATTCATCTTACAGAGCATGGCTTCTTGGGATTCAACGATAAGTTTAGTAGAAAGCATTATTGTTTCATGGAAACTGTGATCATCTTCGATAGTACTTGACATGGTGACAGATTGGTCGAGAAATTCTGATTTTAGGATGAAAACTGAAAGAAAAATAGTTTAAACTAAGAAGCAGTGAATATTGGGGTGATGAGATTTAAAGAGAACAGAGGATGAAAAATCATGAAAGAGTGGAAGTAATAAATAGATGTTTAAAATCAATTGAAAATCATCTGAATAGAGGATGATGAGACCCAGCTAAGGGAAAGTCAAGGTCAATTATAATTTGTACTGCTGGTCTTCAATTGTTACAGAATTAGTAGTTGATAGTTGAGCAACCCTCATAAATATTACTCACTCGTTCGAAAGTTTCAATCTGTAAATATTGGGAAGATGAGGTCAAAAGAGAATATGAGATGAAAAATCATGAAAGAATGGGGGTAACGAACCGATTTTTAATTAGCCAGGGAAGGACAAGTCATTTTTCCAAAAAGTCATTTATCATATAGACTGTTGGTCCTTGCCCTAGTTAGTAATTCGGCGAATGATTCGCGAATTATTCCGTATCGATACGTTTCGCGAATTATTCACGTCTGTATCAAATCACGAACCCTGTACGCGTTCAATATGGGCTCCCCGACTTATACGCGAATCATTCGGATTGGCGAATAATCCATTTAACTAATTCGGCATGATTTGACTAACTGACAACGAGTTGACTCTAACCGAGTTGACACACGTGATTCCCACGCTTGCCAAATTGTGTGAAAAAAGATTGAGCGAGGGGAGTATCTAACCTGGAGGGTCCTACTTCCCGCAAGGACCATCAAACCACTGTTCTAATGATGCTACCATGATAAATGCCTTATATATTTTATACATAACCCCTTTTAGGAAACTAAATTCTTCCACCTCTTCACGCTAAAATGTTTTCTTCTACCATACTCCCATGAAAATATAAAAATTAATCTTTATAGTGGTAAATACCTATCAATTTACTATATATGCTTGGCCGAATTTTCGATTCCGAATTCATATCTCTAAAACGAATTATACACGTATGTATACCGTTCCGATCTATTTCCGAACTACGCACCGTTGACCGGATTTTTGACCGAATCTAAATTTTACAAATCCGAATAATACCCGTACGATTACCGTTCCGTACGTTTTCCGAACCCCGAATTGCTAACTAGGGACTCCTTGCAGAGTTAATTTGAGTCTGTTTCGTCAAGTGATGTGATGCAAAACCGTCATAATATTATTTTTCTTGAACATCGTAGTAGTTGGTTGGTATACTGCTACCATTACTTTCTTTTATCGAGCATGGAAAAATTATGGTAAAATGATTTAATTAGGGATAGAGTTTCTATCCGTCGCTGGAATCCTGGATCCTAACTTTTTCGATGGCGGTCGAATTCAATCGTTAACGATTATTTAAATCTAACTGTAGATTATTTAGTACTCCCTCCGTCCCCTTTTAGATGAAGGGGAAGGATTTTTTTCAAATCCCAAATTACATGAAGGTGTTCATATTTTCACCCTAAATCTTCCTAATTTATCCCTACCTTGAAATCATATATAAATATAAAATATTGTGTATGTCCAATTTCCTAAAATAAAACTCTTAAATAATTCACTAGATTCCAAATATACTCTAGAATCTATGAATTAAAAATGAAAAAATTTAATACTTTTGGAATTATTAATGAGGGTACATTTGGAAAAAAATATTATCTTTCTTTTTTATTAATTTGTGTGAAAACACCTATCCCTTCATCTAAACAGGGACGGAGGGAGTATATATTTTACAAACTTTCATCACTTTATATCTTGTCATTACTCTCCTGCTACTCGATTTTGCTAAATCGGATAGGTTTGTGAAGAATAACATAAACATTCGGTTATGATTTTAATTTTTTGACCTAGTCGATTTTCGTAACGAAATTGGCTCGGAGCTCCCCCAAACACCTGGCCAGGAAGGTTCCGTCGCCCCGCCCATGTAGTTGCCACAACTACACCCTGATAAGAATTCAGAAAGATCTACTAAAACTTCTAAGATTAACGAACAAACTTTATTAATTTCTTTTAGGAATTTTTTACAAGAGTAGTGGGAAAACCAGGAAATACAAATTGCTCTCAACTTTCTCTCTCCTCTTTGTTCTCTCCGAGCTCTCTAAAGATCTCTCTTCTCCTAAGCCTAGTTGGTCCTATATATAGGGTATTACATAGTGGATGACAGCTAAACTATCTTTTATTTTCGGATCTTGCTTACGTTATTTTCGCGAGCTTAGAAGAGTTCTTTTCGCAGGCTTTCCTTAATTTCACAAGATCTTCACACTTTCCTCGTGATTAGGCTGATGTCACCTGCTACGTCATTCTTCAAGTAGTCAGTGATGAACTTCGCACGCATTTATCAATACAATCTCGCAGAGACATTATTGTTGCGAGATTCTGCTCCTACATCTTGCCTCTTCTTATGTATTCTCTGCGAAGAAGATTATGATATGAGAACCCTTACTTCAAATTTTCGCATCAGCTTATCTTTCCATATTCTTCTTCACCGACAATACTCCGTGAATCATGCATGACTGTCTACACGTGTTTATTATACCCTAGTTTACCGACACGTCTACATTCAATCGGTCATCTCTTTTTGTCTATTTAAGGAGAAAGCTAATGGAGAGATAATTTTCTTCTTTTACTTTGTCTTAATCATCTCCCAATTCTCTGTAAATCTTCATTTTCTGCAACTTTTTCATCTTTCTCTTTCACGGTCTTATCTACCTGCTGCTGATTTTGCTGGAACTGATCTCATTTTATTAATCTTTCTAAATAATTGTACGATTTTTTCTAATTCCCATACTGATTCTGTTTCAGCAAAAGCACCTCTGCAACTAAATTCACAGTTCCAAAGCCTACTGTTTCCAAAGGTTCGCGACCCAAGGTTGTTGTAGGCAAAAGAAATCCTGTGAATGGCAAGGTAGTAAGAAATATTAACTCTTTAATAACAATATTGTTGCCTCTGTTTCTTATCTGAGTTGATATTCGCAGGATGGTGAAGAAGCTAGCAAACCCGTCACGAAGTCCCTCCATTTAAAGACTATTAATTCTTCAGTTTCATTTCCTGAGTTTAAACCTCTTTTGATCCCTAGCATTGTTATTCATGAAGATATCGCTAAGGACGTCACCCCTTTTGCGAATGAAACCCATTCCTCTCCCTTAATTGATGCCTCGAGGGTTAATTCCGCCTCCATCTCATTTGAAAATTCCCCTCATCTTTCTCCTGCGAAAGATACATCCATTATGGAAGATGACTCAATTCCCAAACTCCCAATCATCACTACCTCTTCTCCTGAATCCCTCTTTGTTAACAAAGAACCTTTAAAAGGAGTGGATTTTTCCTTCAAGATTTTATCTGACATTCTTGATAACGTTCAAAAATATTATGTGGATCATGTCAGGCTCAATGTATGTGAAACTCTGAGCAAGTATTTTAGTTCTGGAAAGGTAACTTCACAAATATCTTTAGAGAAGGAAGTTGAAACTTTGAAAAACAACCTCCAAGATTTGACTTTGGGATGTGGAGATCTTCTTCTCAAGAATCAGAAACTTGAGAATGTTTCGCTGGACTGCGAAAATCTTCGCCGAAAAAATGATGAATTGAAAGGTATGATCTTCTTGTCTTTACTTATGGTTTGCAATCTTTATTTCTCTCATGTTCATCTTTCTTAAAAATCCTTTATTCGTACGTTAAGCTTCCCTTCAGAAACGAATAATGGAGAGGTTTGCCTTTCAATTTTCCGTTGAAGAAGCTCGTGTTGACAAGGAAGATTTATTGGATCAATATAGTCAATTAGACAATATTTACTCGTATTTTGTTGACCAAATTGACAACCTTACCAATGAAAACACCCAATTAGTTCGAGAGCAAGAGTTATTACGGAGCGAAATATCTCGTCTCTCTTATTTATTAACTAAACCTAACTTGGAGATTGAAACCTTGTCAGATGAAAATGTAACATGTCCCGAGAGAAACGAATTCTAATAAACAAATTGGCAATATTGTCGCAACATCTTAATATTCAACAAAATATATATGATGATCAAGAGCAAACCCTTTGCTTGCTGAAAAGTGAACTTAAAGAAGTAACTCGGACATTTATTGCTGAGAAGAATAAACTTATCCAAGGTAGGATAGCTTTAAGTACAAGGGAGAATCAACATAAAGAAGAACACGCTCAGTTAGAAGAATCTTATGCCTCTGTTGTGAAAGAAAATGCTTTACTTATATCTAATGAGAAGAATTTTCGATCCCGCCTAAAAGGTTTAGTTGGAGATAATATTGATGATGCAATGAACCAATGGGAGAATAATCGCTTGGATTTAGCCCAACATCTTATTTCGCATAAGGAAGGTAGTCATAAGGATCTGGCTACCTCAACCATTTTTTCTTACTTAATTATTTTTGTAATACTCTTCTCGCGAAAACTTCGCTTCAATAACCTTTTTTGTCTTTGTTTTTCGCAGAATCTGAAAGAAGTCTCCATTCTTCTATATCATATTTGAAGTCAAAGTTAGACAAGCTTCGTACGGAGAATGCGACGCTTATTACTACTCTAGTTCATTCTCGCGATCGTGCATAAAGTAGATTTGACTATCTTCAATATTTCAAGGATATCGAGAGTAGAAACAGTCAGAAGGAGCTTCTTCGTCAAGTTCACCTCAAGGATGAAGTCCTTGTGAATAATCTCTTGCTCAAGAGAGGACTTCCTCCTATAAGAATTTTGCATCTAGAAGTAGATGTTGATAAAGTTCCTCGTAAACCTGACAGTTATTTTGACTTCGAAAGCGATGATGAAGTGTCTCTTGAGAATGGTGAAGAAGAAGAAGCCTCTAAAGAAGTAAATGCTGGTGATAACCAAGATGGAGGAAATGCTGAATCGAATCTGGAGGAGGAAGTGACACGTGAAAGTGAGAACATTGAGGAACATCCATCATCATCCCTTCCTGGCGAAGTCAATGTTGAAGCTTGAAATTCCTTTGGTTACTTAGCTTTAAATTCTTGAGTTTTTTTGATCCCTCTTGATTTCTCTTATGGATAATGCTTCAATGAACCATGTAATTCACTTAATTTTTTAATATTCACTTTATTTGCGAGAAAGATAATGCCTCTACTTTATTAATTTCCATACCTGCCTCTCATTATCTTTTTCGCAAAATATGGTATTTTACTTACAAAATATTAAATAGTTAACGTTTATGAAATTATTTTTGTTTCATGTATTTGCGCTAATTTCGCAATCATTCATGTTATGCTCTTATGTGGTCTTATTTTTCCTTCCTAATTAAAGGTCTTATTTTGCCACCTTTTGTCTTTGCGACAAAATCACATGACGTCTTTACACTTTCATGTAATGACTCATTGATCTTGTCTTATCATTTCTCTTAGTATTATTGCCTATACAAGATGTTTTTCATGCGACAATATGACAGGCCTAAATATTCTTGAGAACATAAATCCCCATGACATTGCCATCTTGCGACGAAATCGCAGGACGTCCTTATACTTTCGTGCACTGACCCATTGACCTCGCCTTATCTTTTCTCTAGTATTATTTCCTCTTCAGAATCATTGCACAAATATGAAAAGCCTTAATACTCCCGTGAGTATAAAGCCTCATGACATTTGCGTCTTAGACACTTATCAGCTCCCTAATGGTGGGTTCCGCCCTTATCACCCCCTGGTTTCCCCTTCAAGGAGGAGTACCTCTACCATACAAGGTTGTCTCCTCGCATCCGGTCTTAACAACAACCAGTTGTTTTCGCGGCCTCTTATCCCTTCACTGATATGGCTCATGGTTACGAGACCGCACCCTAAGTGGGATTTTCTTCGGGCAGAGTGCATCATAGCCAAGACTTGACAAGAATGGCCAGGTACGGTCCAGACGCCCCAGAAACTCTTGGCTCAACCGTGTACCTCGGCGCATTGATCGAGTTCTGCACTCCTTAGGAGAGACCCCTAGTCGTCCAACCTAAATCATAAACTTAGGTTGAAAATCCAAGGTACGTCTCCTGGATGGGCTTTATTGACCCCAAATCTCCATGACCCGGGTTCCGGGGGAGGTGTAACCTTTACCTAAGCCATGCTATAGGTTCTCCCCTTCTATGACTCACTTTAGGTCTTACATTTTCCTCTTGCGAAATTTTATTTCGCGAACTAGGGTGTACGCCATAGTTGGGTGCCTCTATCTTTGTGTTTCTTTTGTAAGAGTCAATTTCTTTTGTAAATTTCTGCGAAAATTTTGCATGTCTCTATTTTGTTGTTACATATAAAAATTTTGCGACATTATCGCAAGATTTCATTCTGTTTTGACAAATATAATCTCACAATTGTGTTTGCTAGATCTTTTATGGATAATACTTCTTTAGATATAATCTGTTCCATGGTCGATCAAGCTTATGACCAACATCCTTTCCCTCAGGATCCATTAATGTATATGCCCATGTTCCAAATATTTCTTTAATGATGTACGATCCATCCCACTTCTTTTCTAATTTTCCATCATTTCCTCTTTGATACACTGGTATTTCTCGCAATACTAAATAACCTGGTTGAAATTATCTTATTTTAACACACTTATTATATTCTCTAGCTAATCTTCGCTGATAGTTCTCCATGTGTTGTAGAGCCTTTTCCCTCTTTTCTTCTAATTCATCAAGCTCTGTTAAAATCATATCCGCACTTAGATTTTTCTCTCATGCTTCTCTTTTTGTTGTGGGAATAATAACCTCAGTTGGAAGTACCGCTTCAACCCCATATGTTAAATAGAAAGGTGACATTCCTGTAGCTTCTCGCCTGGTGGTGTTATAATTCCAGACTGCATTTGGCACCTATTCGCACCATGCTTTATTATGCCCCTCCAATTTCTTCTTCAATGTATCTGCGATTATTTTATTAGTTGCCTCTGCTTGTCCATTACTTTACGGGTATAGAGGGGTAGATTTCCCACATTTTATCTTAAATGCATTAATTAATAATTCTATGTTCTGCCCTTCGAATTGTTTTCTATTATCATACACCAATTGTGCGGGGATTCCAAATCTACAAATGATATTTTCGAAGATAAATATGAAGATATCTTTGTCGCGAATATGTTGTACTGCCTTTACTTCTGCCCACTTTGTGAAATAATCTGTTACGACAATCAAATATCTTGTTTGTCCAGATCCGGGTAAAAATGTTCCCACAATGTCTAGATCCCACTTTCCAAAGGGCTACACACTTGTTGAAGATGATAAAGGGGCTCCGGGTGCATGTATTCTCTTTCCGTGCCATTGACATTCTTCGCAATGCCTTGAGACTTATTTTGCGTCCTCATACATATACGGCTAATAATATCCTTGTATTTTTACTTTGTATGCCAAAGATCTTCCTCCACTATGATTACCAGCATCCCCATAATATAATGCTTTTAGTATTCCTCTCCCTCTTTTCGTGTCAAGCACCTGAGTGATGGTCCATTAAATGATCTCCGATACAATACCCCATCTCTAAGTTCATAATTGGTCACACGGCTCTTTAATTTATGTGCCTCCAATGTACTTCTTTGTATTTCTCCTTTTTCTAGATATGCATGAAGTTCGATTCTCCAATCCGCGACAACGTTTCCCTGATCCTCTTCGTTACCTTCTATTATCATCACATCTACCTCTTCCTCATATTCCTTGTTGATTGAAGACGAAAGAAGTGTATGTATCTTTACGCATCTCTCAGTTGGATCTACCATCATACTTAGGATAAAACCAAAGGCATATGCTAGTCTATTATCCTTCCTAGATATATGCCTCCACTTTAGTTTTGGGATTTTCGCTAATAATTCTTCAACAAGTTTCTTGTATTTCTTCAATGATGGTTCATTTGTTGTGTATTCTCCCTTTATTTGTCGAATGACTAGCTGCGATCCACTAGTGATTCTTGCGTTTTCTAACTTCATTTCTATTGCGAGTCTTAGAGCATGTACCACTGCTTCATACTACGTTTCATTGTTAGTGGATGCGAACTCAAATCTAAAGGAAAAAGCCACCTTTGTTCCTTCTGGAGAAATTAAGACAATTTCAATTCCATTACCTTCCCCATTTGATGATCCATCCACCAATATTTCCTATCTGTTAGGTTATGTCAACAGGTATCTTGGATTCCCATATTATTCTTCTACATCCATCATCTCCTCATCCGCTTCATCGTTTTCTAATGGAAATTCTGCTAAGTAATTTGCAACAACTTATGATTTCGGCGAAGATAATATTTCATATTGGATCTCAAAATGTCCTACTTGTGCATTCCATCTTTCAACTCTGCCTGATCTTTTTGAGTTTTTCATTACTGATTCAATTGGAACCTCTGTTAATACCCTTATTTTATGAGCTTGAAAATATATACGAAGCTTAAAGGAAGCATAAACTAATGCCAGTATTAATTTTTCAATCTTCGAGTAATTTTTCTATGACGCATTGAATGTCTTGTTGATGTAGTAAATCGTATTTTCTACCCCTGCATCTATTCGCAACAACACGACACTTAAAGCTTGTGAGGTTGTCACAAGGTAAATTAGTAATTCTTCTCTTGGATCTGCTTTTTGTAAAATAGATATATTCATCAAATGATTTTTTATTCCTTGCAGCGCTTTCTCGCATTATTATGTCCATCTAAATTTCTCTCCCTTCTTGAGTATGTTGAAGAAGTGTTTGCACTTGTCAGATGATCTCCAAATGAATCTTCCTAGCGAAGCCAAGAGACCATTTAGTTTTTGTACATATTTTACCGATGCTGGTGTTGGCATGTCGCGAACTGCTTGTACCTTCTCTTGATCAACTTATATTCTTTCTTTTGATACAATGTATCCTAAAAACTCTCCTGACGCAACACCGAAAATGCATTTTTCGGTATTCACCTTGATGTTAAATTGCCGCATTTTCTCAAAAATTTCCTTTAAATCTTGCACATGATCTTTAGCTTCCTTAATTTTCACCAACATGTCATATACATACACCTTTAGTGTCTTATGTATCCATTTCGCAAACACCTTCTCTACCATTCTCTGATATATTTCTACAGCATTTCGCAGTCCAAATGGAATTTTTGTGTAACAATATAATCCTCTGGGTGCAAAAACGACAGTGTGTTCTTGGTCTTCTTCAGCGACAGGAATTTGATTGTAACCTTTGTATACATCTAGAGAAGACATTCTATCACTCCCTGCCTCTAATTCGACCATTTGTGGGATATCTGGTAATGGAAAACGGTCCTTTGGACAAGATTTGTTTAAATCACTAAAATCTATGCAGATTATTATCCCATTATTTTTCTTAGGCACCACAATCATGTTTGATATCCACTTCGGGTATTTTGCTTGTCGTATAATTCCTGCATCCTGCATCTTCTGTAATTCTTCTTCTATTTGAGGATGGTATATTGTTGCTATTTTTCTTATTCTCTGCTTGAAAGGTCTTGCATTGTTATTAATTTCCAAATGATGGCACGCGACTGAAGGATTTATTCCTGGCATCTCATCTATGCTCCACGCGAAGATGTCCTTATATTCTCGCAAGAGACTTACTGTTCTTTCTTCTTCATCCGAGTCCATTTTGGTTCTGATTTTTAACAACTTTAGTTCTTCTTCAGTTCTAATATTTACTTCTTTTGTTGGTTTTGTGGCAGTGTACATCGCCTTTGGTTCTCCTATTGGTGTTGGCTCTTTTATTGCTTTGATTGGTTTGTATCCTTCTTCCAAAATTTCTCTAGGTATTCCTTTTACTTATTTTGATTTTATCATGTAAACTCGAAATTATTCTTGTTTCTTTGCCTCCTTCGCCATTTTCCAGCGAAATTTTCGTCTCCTTACACGTCTTTCATAACTTTCCACTTCCACTCGATAACACATTTTCGCATCATCAACATCTCCCCTGATTTCACCTACTCCACTTGTCATAGGAAACTTGATACATTGATGTAATGTTAATGCTACAACTTTAATTGCATGTATCCACGGTCTTCCCAATAGCTTGTAAGGTGACTCCATATCCACCACACATAATGTCACTTGTGTTTCAATTTCTCCTAGCAATATTCGCACCACTATTTCTCCTTTAGGTTTTGTTGTATATTTTCCAAAGCCATGGATATGATATGTTGAACAAGTCATTTCTTCATCCTTGTATCCCATTCCTCTAAAGGCCATATAAAACAATATGTCAACCGAACTTCCTGTATCTACTAAAGTTCTGCTCACTGCCCATTCTTCTATTGACTTTGCCAATTCATCCTTCTCTTTTCGCACTGCAGTTATTGTGATTACTAACGGAGTTGTGTGATTTAAATTTTCTCTTGGTATTTCTGTTGTTGTGAATGTAATTTTATGCTTCTCCCACTCCTTCAATGGTGATAGACACATTTTTGTGTCTAACTTGTCTCGCTTCTTTATATTGATAGTGCTCATTTTTGTACTTATTATGGTGTTTTATGTGTTTGTAGGTATTTTTGGCCAATAAATAATTTTGGAAAAATTGGCTCGAAAAGTTGTCAAAAAGCACCCCGGAGAATACTTACTATTCGGACCCTCGAAATGGATAAGGGGTACTTCAATTACTAAGGGGCACTCTAATTGCTATTCACACCCTACGGCTATTGGCACCCCAGTACTGGATAGGGGCTGCTTTGTCTCTTCATGTTCAAAAGCAACAAAAAAAGGGCGGGAAACTTCCGGTCTTCTCTGTGTATTTTCTGCATGGATTTGGAGCAAGATTTACTCGGACTCTTTCATGGATTCTCATTTATTTGGGCATGTTTTAAGTAAACAGGAAAGGTATGGGCTGTAGAATTAAACAGAAACACGACTTCTTCGGTTTTCTATTTAACAGGGGATGATAAAGTGACTCGGAGTTTCTGTGTGGACATGGAGATTACGTGGAGGATTGGTTAGAAGGAAAACACCCTGTAGGATTGAGTTCTATCTTTGGAAAGAGTTTTAGACGATGCAGATTCACAAGAAGACGCGTGAAGCAAGAAACAAGCCGTAACTTGGAAAAAAAGAAAGAGAGAATATCCGAGGATTTTGGGGAGTTATTTAGGGTTATGAACATATAAATAAGGTGGAAGGGACTCATAGAGGTGGTATGAAGTCATTAGAGAAGTTTCAGAGCACTTCAGAACACCACATAGCTGAGAATATCGAGTTGCAGGAAACTCCCGTTTTCTGCTGCTGCTGAAGAACAAGTGTTGCAAGGAAAAACAGCGTCTCAAATTTGTAACAGTGCCACAGAGACTTCTCTGTAATAGTCAGTCTGTAACAGCTGATTTGTAACGTCAATACAGAGTTGCAAAAAGTCTGTTTTATTGTTTCTCATTCTTTTAATCATCTTTTGAGCCATAAAAAAATATTTTGAGATCATGATTAATATGAGGAGCTAAACCCCATTGCTGAGGCGATAGAGGAAGCTATTTTCCAACAAAAAGTGGTATATTCTATTTTATCTTTTTATTTGCAATTTTTATATGATTATTTGCCTTGAACTATTATTGAATATGATTTTTGTTTGAGTGATTTTGATATATTTTGATGAAGTATGCTTAGTTTTAATACTTTTGATGCTTCATACTTGGTATTTACAATTATTACTTTGAAAATCTACTTGTTGCAATAGTTTAGAATCAACTTGAATGAGAAAATTGCATAAATATAATTATTGGATTAAATCACTTTGAACTTGGAAAATAGTGGAATCTTAGCCTCAGTGTTCTTTTAATATTGATATCATCTTTGTTTGAGTTTGCTATAATTTTTAGTGTGTTTTCTATTTTAGTTTTGAATTTAAGTCTAAAAAAATCCTTCACAAGTCCGAGAGGAACGACAACTTTACTACCACTTTACAACAACATTATTGATCACATAAATTTTTGGCGCCGCCGACGCGGACTTGTTTTTAGGGTTTTAGATTTATTTTTCTTTTTAGGTTTAGTTTTATTTTTATTTTTTAGGTTTTTATTCGTTTGTTCTATTTTACGTTCTCTTGGGTATTTGTCTTTTGGTTTCAGGTTTTGGATCTCGGATCGAAAAGAAAGATGAGCCAAAGATTTTGGTGATTAATTAAAGACTTGGAGTCAAATACAAAGCGAAAAGAAATGAGGAAGAGACAAAGAATTTTTTCTTTTTTTAGGGTTTTTTTTTTTTCGAAAATTGTATTAGGGTTTATTATTTTTGTAATTTTTCTTTTCTTTTTGGACACTTTGGATTTTTGGACTTTGGGACATTTTTATTTTTATTATTTTTACCCTACGGAAGGGTACTTTAAATATAAATTGTTTGCAGAGAAGGAGGACAATTACGATATTGTCTCTGCACCTTGGGTTTGTACACTGACATAGGAGTCAGTGGCCCGAGTCGACTACAACCGATTCATCCCCCATCTGGAACGGGAGGTAAGATTCTAAACACTCGTGAATCCCCTGTCAGCGAGTTACTGGACACCTTCGTATGCATATATGTTGAGGACTGAATACAGACATTTATTTTTCTAGTAAAGGGCAAGGCCTGGCCATATAAGATAAGGGATCGGATTTCATCACCGTTCTGTTCTTGCCCGCCTTAGGAACACGTAACCTACGCGTACCTAATCCTTACAATTTTGACTAGAACGATACCGATAAGGTAACGAGCTCAATAGGAAAGTCATTCGAAAAATATTGGTTACTCTTTTAAGCATACTTCAAAGTTCAGGACGGTTTCTGTGAGTTGAATGCGTGACTGCGCAGCCTTGTAATATCGGTGAGGCCTTGGGTATCAAAGCTCCACTGAGATTTCCTCGCCTCAATTCAACTTACTTTGACTCAGATTGATTCCAGAGGGGTTTGCTTAAATTGTAACGAATTCCCTTTCGAAGGATTAGAAGCTGGTATAGAAACAATCTAAGTGGAGCCATCATGATTTTTTTTTGCTAGAAATCTATAGGTTTGATTTGGTTGAGTCGGCCTTGATTTGTGATTGCTTAGAATCCCTTTCCATATTTTATTTTGTATGCCTGAACGTAAAACAGACGCCCTAGGTAGATTTGTTAAATAGAAACCTAGTAGTTCTAAGTGTCTCGATTACCTCAATTTAGAAAGTCCGATTTTTGAAAAGTCCAGTTTTGAACGTCCGTCTTTTACTGAGGAGAGAATCCCTATAGATACGGAGGAGAGAATCCCTATAGAGCCATAAATGGCAACTTTGAAAACTTTTTTGAATCCGACTAGGACTACTCGTCCCTCATGTATGAGGTTAGCTGAAACGGAAGCAACTTATGAACTTAAACCCGGGACCTTACAGATTCTCCCAATATTTTTAGGGAAAGAAAATGAAAACCCCTATTTCCATGTTAGGGACTTTGAGGAAATTTGTAGTACTCTGAAGATTAGAAACCTTGATGATAATGCATTAAAACTTAGGTTGTTCCCTTTTTCCCTAAAAGATAAAGCTAAATCATGGTTATATAGTTTGGCTTCCAATTCAATTGAAACATATGAACAACTTACTTCTGCCTTTTTGAACAAGTTTTTCCCTAGGCACAAAACATCGTCTATTAGGACGCAAATCTGCATATTTTCTCAACAGGAGGGAGAATCTTTGTATAGGTATTTGGAAAGGTTCAATGACTTATTATCCCAATGTCCTCATCATGGTCTAGAAAAGGTTAGGTTAGTTCAGATCCTTTATGAGGGTTTAGATTATTCCACTATGACCACAGTAGAGGTTATGTGTACGGTTGGGTTTGAAAACCAAACAGTTGATGAGGCGATGACATTTTTGAGTGAAATCGCCGAAAAGACACAACAATGGGAAAATAATAGGGGACCCCAGAAAACAATTCTTCTAGGTAGAGGAAACGTTAATAGGGTAGAAGGAGGCTATGAATCAGATGCCAAAATTGTTTCTCTTGCAAAAAGGTTAGAAGCTTTAGAAGTGGGTCACACTAGTGATAGATTGGAGCTTTTTTGGGAAGTCCAGAATAATGAAGAGCAAGCCAATGCTCTCTATAATAACATTAGATTTGATAGACGTCAAAAGATTGACCCATATTCAGAAACCTATAATCCTGGTTGGAGAAACCATCCGAACCTTTGGTGGTCTAAGGGCCAGAGTCAAGGTTAATTTAGTAATTCTAATACTCCCCCAGGTTTTGGCTATACTAAGAGTCCTTCAGGACCAGCTCAGTTTCATAATCAGTCAGATAAGAAAATCTTGAGTTTAGAGGAGTCTCTCAACTTGTTACCTCAGCAAACTGCAAAATTTCATCTATCAGTAGAACAAAGTCTACAAGCTAGTAACAGGATAGGACATGAAAATAGTCAGGCTATTTCCGAGTTAAAAACCCAGGTTGGTCTGATAAATGAGTATTTGAGAGAGAAAGGTAAAATCCCTAGTCAAACACAACCCAACCCTAGAGGAGTTCATGACGTAGGTGCAAAACCATCGAATTAGTTGAATGCTATTAGAACCCTTAGGAGTGGTAGAGTAGTAGACAATCAGGTAACCATGCCCGATAATGAACATACTATAGTTCACCCCTCAGGATCTCACCCCTCAGGAACACCACTAGCTGATGGGGCTGATAAAGTTTCCGATGATGTCAATTCTGTTCCTGAGAGGTCTGATGATGTTCCTAGAGCCCCATTTACCAATCTTTTAGTACCAACAAAGAAGGAATCGAACTTTAATGACATATTGGAGGTTTTTAAGCAAGTTACCATAAACCTTCCTCTATTAGATGCAATTATGGAAATTCCTGCTTATACTAAGTTCCTTAAGGATATGTGTACACGAAATCGAAAGCATAGCATCCATAAGAAATCCTTTTTAGCTAGTCACGTAAGTTCAATCATTCAGAACACTACAACTCCAAAGTACAAATACCCAGGTTCCCCTACCATTACTTGCATAATAGGTAAATTCCGGGTAGAAAAAGATTTACTTGACTTAGGAGCTAGTGTGAACTTACTACCATACCATGTGTACTTACATCTAGGACTTGGTGAAATGAAACCTACTCAGATGACACTGCAGTTAGCTGATAGGTCTATTAAAATACCTCGAGGTGTTATCGAGGATGTTTTCATTGAGGTAGACAAGTTTATTTATCCAGTGGATTTCGTGGTCCTAGATACCCAACCTGTCCCTGACCCAGAGAACCAGATACCTGTGATTTTAGGTCGCCCATTTTTAGCTACGTCTAATGCGATCATAAACTGTCGAAATGGTGTGATGAATTTATCTTTTGGTAACATGACTATGGAGATGAACATTTTTAATGTCAGTAAGCTACCTTATGAGCTAGATGACACATGTGTTGAAGAGGTGAGCATGATAGAATCCTTAGTTCAGGAGTCATTACCAAATATTTTGTCTGAAGACCCATTAGAGAGTTGTCTATCCAATTCTGGTTTAGATTTTGATGACGATAGCACCATTGAACAAGTGAATGATCTATTAGATTCTACCCCTGTGTTAGATACTAATAGATGGAAGGCTAGGTTCGAACCATTACCAGTTTCTGAGACTACCTTAAATCCTTCCTTAGAAGAGCCCCCTAAGTTGGACCTTAAACCATTACCTAATACTCTAAAGTATGTGTTTTTAGGACTATCTGAGACTTTACCTGTGATTATTGCTTCCGACTTGGATAGTGATCAGGAAAATAGGTTAGTAAAAGTAATTCAAGAAAATAAGGAAGCTTTAGGGTGGACTATAGCAGACATTAAGGGTATAAGTCATACTGTGTGTATGCATCAGATTCATTTAGAGGAAGACTCCAAACCATCTAGGGAGATGCAACGTCGACTTAACCCTAACATGAAAGAGGTAGTTCGAAAAGAGGTGCTTAAGTTGTTAGATGCGGGTATTATCTACCCAATTTCAGACAGTAAGTGGGTCAGACCCGTTCAGGTTGTCCCCAAGAAATCAGGTATCACTGTAGTCCAGAATGATAATAATCAGTTAATCCCAACCCAAGTGACCACGGGATGGCGTGTCTGTATCGACTATAGGAAATTGAACAAGGTCACAAGAAAGGATCATTTTCCCCTTCCTTTTATCGACCAAATGCTAGAGATATTAGATGGATATAGTTATTATTGCTTCTTAGATGGCTACTCCGGTTATAATCAGATCGTTATTGCCCCAGAAGACCAAGAGAAAACCACTTTTACCTGTCCCTTTGGTACCTTTGCGTATAGACGCATGCCTTTTGGTCTATACAATGGCCCTACAACTTTTCAGCGTTGTATGATGAGCATATTTTCTGATATGGTAGAACTGTTTTTAGAGGTCTTTATGGATTATTTTTCAGTGTTTGGTTCATCTTTTGATGAGTGCTTGCATCATTTGACATTAGTGTTGACTAGGTGTAAGGAAAAGAATTTAGTGCTTAATTGGAAAAAATGCCATTTCATGGTTAAATCAGGAATTGTTTTAGGGCACGTTGTTTCTTCAAAGGGTATAGAGGTATACAAAGCCAAAGTTGACCTTATTAAGACTTTACAGGTCCCAAAAACCGTAAAAGATATTAGGTCTTTCCTAGGGCATGCAGGTTTTTACCGTCGATTCATTAAGGATTTTAGCTTGATTTCTAGACCTCTTTGCAATTTTCTTGCAAAAGATGTTAAGTTTATTTTTGATGATGCTTGTTTAGAGGCTTTTGAGAAACTTAAGAATTTACTCACTACTGCCACGATAATCCAGGCACCTAACTAGAACCTACCCTTTGAGATTGTGTGTGATGCTTCATATTATTCTATAGGCGTTGTGCTAGGTCAGCGAGAAAACAAATTACTTCATGTGATTTACTATGCTAGCAAAACTCTGAATGATGCCCAAATGAACTATACAACTACCAAAAAGGAATTGTTAGCCATCGTGTTTGCCTTGGATAAGTTTAGATCCTACCTATTAGGTTCTAAGATCGTAATCTATACTGATCATGCTGCTTTAAAATACCTTTTTTCTAAGAAGGATACCAAACCTAGATTGATTACGTGGATCCTATTGTTACAATAATTTTCTCCCGACATTAGAGACAAAAAGAGTGCAGAAAATGTAGTAGCAGACCACTTGTCTAGGCTAATTGTTATCCCCCCTAATGATTCCATTCCTATAAGGGATAGATTTCCTGATGAGCAATTGTTCTCTGTTTCCCAATCACCTTGGTATGCAAATATAGTGAATTATCTTGTTACTGGTCGAACGCCTCAACATTGGTGTAAACAAGATCGTTCTAAGTTTTTAGCCGAGGTTAAGCATTTCTTTTGGGAAGATCCTTATCTGTTTAAGTATTGTCCAGACCAGATTATTAGGAGATGTGTACCTGAGGGTGACTAGTCTAGTATTATCTCCTTTTGTCATGAACATGCATGTGGGGGTCATTTTAGTGCTAAGAAGACTGCTGCTAAGATTTTGCAGTGTGGATTTTACTGGCCTTCGTTGTTTAAAGACTCCCATAGTCATTGTGTTTCTTGTGAACGTTGCCAGAAGTTAGGAACTATTTCCCGTAGAAATATGATGCCTTTGAACCCTATTTTAGTGATTGAGGTCTTTGATGTGTGGGACATTGATTTTATGGGTCCATTTCCTAATTCTTGTGGTTATATTTACATACTTGTCGCTGTAGACTATATGTCTAAGTGGGTTGATGCGGTTCCGTGTAAAAAAATGACCATAGGGTCGTAGTCCAGTTTTTGAAAGAGAATATACTTACACGTTTTGGTACACCACGAGCTATAATTAGTGATGGAGGTTCACACTTTTGTAATAGACCATTTGCACTTTTAATGAAACAATATGGTATTACCCATAAAGTAACAACCTCATATCACCCCCAGACTAGTAGTCAGGTAGAGGTTTCTAATAGGGAAATTAAGCGTATTCTAGAGAAAACAGTTAATCCTAATAGGAAATACTGGTCGTCGAGGCTTACTGATGCCTTATGGGCTTACCGTACTGCATTTAAGACACCCATTGGAATGTCACCTTATCGTTTAGTATTTGGAAAGGAATGTCACCTTCTTGTTAAGTTAGAGCATAGAGCCTATTGGGATATTAAGCAGCTAAACTTTTCACTTGACAAGGAAGGAGCTCACAGAAAGCTCCAGCTCAATGAGTTGGACGAGATTCGTAGAGATGCATACGATAGTGCTAAGGAGTATAAGAACAAAATAAAACTTGTGCATGATAAGAATATTTTACGAAAGTCATTTTATCCAGGTCAAAAAGTTCTTCTATATGACACTCGTTTGCATCTATTCCCCGGGAAGTTGCGCTCTTGGTGGACCGGTCCTTTTGTGGTCCGTACTGTTTTTCCTCATGGAGTTGTTGAGATTGAGACACCAGATGGTAGTAGTTCTTCAAAGGTTAACGGTCAGCGATTGAAGCCCTTTTTAGAGCCTTTCTCTTTAGGTGATGTTGAGGAGGTCCCTCTGGAGGACCTTGTTTACCTTGATTGCCCATCGAGGAGGTTTTGTATGTTGTATATTATTTTTGTAGGTTTTTGGTTATACTTCACCCAGGTACTATCTTTCCAACTTCTCTCTTTACTATTTCCTCATGTTATTTTTATTTTTGGTACTGTTCTTTAATTAGAAACATTGAGGACAATGTTATATTTACGTTGAGGGGTGGGGTAGAAACTTTTTGTTACCTTTTAGTTGTAATAAATAAACTCCAGAGCCTAGGTGTTTATGCTTATTAAGGATTGCACTAACCAATCTAAGTGGATGGAAGCATTTTGGTTGTAGGAGTTGAGGAATCAATCTGATTAGATGGAAACATCTAGAAGAGTCTATTCATAAAAGCACAGAGCTCAGGTGTTAGAAATAACATGATAGTTTCACCATATCTCGTTGAGTCCTTTTCACTTCTGTTTTTATTTTATTTTATTTTTAAACTATGTTTCTCTAAGTGATTAGGTGGGTCTCACGATTCAATTTTTTACCACTGCTAGGGTGAAATAGAGTGATTGAGTTACAAAAAAAAAAAAGACCATACCAATTAGACCAAACGGAATAAAATTAACACTTGGGAATAGCAATATGTGTATGTTTTCCCTGTCTCCGTCGCCTAAACAAGCGTGGAATGCAAGATCCACGGGAACTATCATGTAATTTGCTGACAAGAAGCATGCGCTTGGATCCAAAAGATCTCATCATGCAGTTATCAACAAAAATAAAATAGAATAAATAATAATAATAATGTTCAGTGAATAAATCGACCGCTGGTTCCCTTGTATATGCCAGACGTGTTGATCTAGAATTAGGATTGTCGACCACTGGTTCCCTTGTATATGTCAGTTGTGTTGATATTAGTCAGACCAGTATCTTAGTCCATTAGGATAGGTTCATTTTGGCAGTGGCCTTCAGACAGATATGAGAAACATCGTTCACTTAGTCAACATCAAAACCATCTATGTTTTTCTATATCCATCTCTTGATCTATCCATGTGATTAGTTTTGACTCCGTTATATTGATGTCCATAGTGAGACTATCTGAGTAGAGCTTTGTGACTTATATATGAATTTTAGTATGCTTGAGTGCATACTCGTGTACAGTAATTGGAATTTCGCATCAGGGTACTTCCTCTTGTAGTCAATAAGTATTCCAACCAAGGATATTCTTTAGTGCCTTCCAAGGTTCTGCGTAGATAGATAGGGTCTGGATTAAGGTTTTGTGGGTATACCTCTGGTAAGCCCTCCCGAGACTATAACTCAGCCACTAGGGCCACCTAGGGGTTTAAAGGCTTATTGCATACGCTAAATGCAATCGACGATGCCTGCGACAGTGAGTTAGGATTTTATTTATTTTATTATTTTTGCTCGAGGACTAGCAAATAATAGGTTGGGGGGTATTTGATAGACACATTTTTGTGTCTAATTTGTCTCGCTTCTTTATATTGATAGTGCTCATTTTTATACTTATTATGGTGTTTTATGTGTGTGTAGGTATTTTTGGCCAATAAATAATTTTGGAAAAATCGGCTCGAAAAGTTGTCAAAAAGCACCCCGGAGAATACTTATTATTCGGACCCTCGAAATGGATAAGGGGTACTTCAATTACTAAGGGGCACTCTAATTGCTATTCACACCCTACGACTATTGGCACCCCAGTACTGGATAGGGGCTGCTTTGTCTCTTCATGTTCAAAAGCAACAAAAAAGGGCGGGAAACTTCCGGTCTTCTCTGTGTATTTTCTGCATGGATTTGGAGCAAGATTTACTCGGACTCTTTCATGGATTCTCATTTATTTGGGCCTGTTTTAAGTAAAAAGGAAAGGTATGGGCTGTAGAATTAAACAGAAACATGACTTCTTCGGTTTTCTATTTAACAGGGGATGATAAAGTGACTCGGAGTTTCTGTGTGGACATGGAGATTACGTGGAGGATTGGTTAGAAGGAAAACACCCTGTAGGATTGAGTTCTATCTTTGGAAAGAGTTTTAGACGATGCAGATTCACAAGAAGACGCGTGAAGCAAGAAACAAGTCGTAACTTGGAAGAAAAGAAAGAGAGAATATCCGAGGATTTTGGGGAGTTATTTAGGGTTATGAACATATAAATAAGGTGTAAGGGACTCATATAGGGGGTACGAAGTCATTAGATCAGTTTCAGAGCACTTCAGAACACCACATAGCTGAGAAGATCGAGTTGCAGGAAGCTCCCGTTTTCTGCTGCTGCTGAAGAACAAGTGTTGCAAGGAAGAACAGCGTCTCAAATTTGTAACATTTCCACAGTGACTTCTCTGTAATAGTCAGTCTGTAACAGCAGCTTGTAACGCAAATACAGCGTTGCAAACAGTCTGTTTTATTGTTTCTCATTCTTTTAATCATCTTTTGAGACATAAACAAATATTTTGAGATCATGATTAATATTAGGAGATAAACCCCATTTATGAGGAGATAGAGGAAGCTATTTTTCCAACAAAAAGTGGCATATTCTATTTTATCTTTTTATCTGCAATTTTTATATGATTATTTTCCTTGAACTATTATTGAATATGATTTTTGTTTGAGTGATTGTGATATATTTTGATGAAGTATGCTTAGTTTTAATACTTTTGATGCTTCATACTTGGTATTTACAATTATTACTTGTGAAAATCTACTTGTTGCAATAGTTTAGAATCAACTTGAATGAGAAAATTGCATAAATATAATTATTGGATTAAATCACTTTGAACTTGGAAAATAGTGGAATCTTAGCCTCAGTGTTCTTTTAATATTGATATCATCTTTGTTTGAGTTTTCTATAATTTTTAGTGTGTTTTCTATTTTAGTTTTGAATTTAAGTCTAAAAAAATCCTTCGCAAGTCTGAGAGGAACGACAACTTTACTACCACTTTACAACAACATTATTGATCACATCAAATGGTTACACACTTTCCACTGTCATAATTTTATTTCCTTCAAAATCTCGTTTGTGTAATCTTAGTGTGATATTATCATGGAACTCATTAATCATTACTCTCGTTATCAGGTTACACTACAATCTCCTATTATCTTTTCTAGCTTTGACTATATTTTCTTTAATCGGTTTACTGATTTGTTCTATCATCTCTTTAACTTCAACAATCCACACAGATTTCCTCACTAACTATTTCGAACTCTTTCAAATCTTAACTACAAATTCTTTTTTCTTCAATCAATCCCTGTTTCTAGCGTCATTATGTAGTTGCAGGAAATCCCACAACTACACCCTGATAAGAATTCAGAAAGATCTACTAAAACTTCTAAGATTAACGATCAAAATTTATTAATTTCTTTTAGGAATTTCTTACAAGAGTGGTGGGAAAACAAGGAAATACAAATTGCTCTCAACTTTCTCTTTCCTCTTTGTTCTCTCCAAGCTCTCTAAAGATCTCTCTTCTCCCAAGCCTACTTGGTCCTATATATAGGGTATTACATAGTGGATGACAGCTAATCTATCCTTTATTTTAGGATATGGCTTGCGTTATTTTCGCGAGCTTACAAGAGTTCTTTTCGCAGGATTTCCTTAATTTCTCAAGATCTTCACACTTTCCTCATGATTAGGCTGATTTCACCTGCTACGTTATTCTTCAAGTAGTCTGTGATGAACTTCGCACTCATTTATCAATAAAATCTCGCAGAGACATTATTGTTGCGAGATTCTGCTCCTACAAACCCCTTTTTTCGACCTAGTCGATTTTTGTATCGATTTTGATAAAGTTTTATTTTCCTAAACTTTCTTCTTCTATCACAGCTACAAATCTGTCCATTAGAACTCTTTGACTTGCACAGATGCGTCTTGTTTAAAAACACAAAAAAGAAAACGGTTGAAAGCCTTAAACAGTTGACCAATTGGGCTTAGATTGTGTGGCCATGACCTGTGTGTTGGCGTTTGTTAGGAACCATTTTTTGGGGATTGTTTTATTTTGGGTAAGAAATTAGAAGTAAATCTAGGTCACCCCTTATCTAGATATTTATATTAATACCTAAATTACCCTCCTGATTAATTTTGGGTAATGATTAGTTAGTGTTAATAATAGTTAGTGTAATAATTAGTGAAATGATTAAGTTAAAGATGATTAGTGAGATTAAAAAATTGGATGGTTTTTTTTTAAAAGAAGTATAATTATTGAGAGAGTAAAGTTAGTGAAGATGAAGAAGAAAAATATGGATTTTACCAACCACAAACGGAGGAAGAGTATTTGGGTACCCATGTATGCTTCAAACTTAGATAATGTTGGTTGAATTGATCCAAAATTTCAAAAAAATGTAAATTTTTTAAATAGATTTGGGCTTGTTCGGTTACCTTATGTGAAGAACAGGTAACTGAACACATCTGAAAGTGTAGTTCGGTTACTTTTTCCAAACACGCAGGTTACCGAACTTGCTCTTAATGGAGGTTTTTAGTCGTTCGGTTAACACGCAGGTTACAGAACTTTGTTTATAGGATTTACAGAGTAATGTTCGGCTTGCCCGCAATGTTTCCGAACTTTAGGGTCTAGAAGTTCGGTTGGTTCGCAACCTATATCTAATCGAACTTCGCATTGATTAATATTTTACCAAGTGTACAAAGTTCGGTTGTTTCGCAAACTTCATACCAACCAATATCTAACCGAACTACAAGCAATTAATGAAGAGTTCGGTTTTTCAAGGTTTATTGCGAACAAACCGAACATAGTGGGACAAGTTCGGTTAAATTGAAACTCAACATAGTGGGAAAAATAGCACAATTCGGTTACATTTGTTTTTTTTTTTTTTTTGTAATATTGGTAAAGTGTAGTATACTAAGTATAACTTCAATATGTTAATGAATAATAGCAGCAAGATTCCTTCTCTCTGATAAATTAGAGCCTAACTTTCAATTTGAAAGCAAAAGAGTTTTTTCATTCCTGGAGAAGAGATTATAGAGATTGGTCTTTTATCACCCAATAGAAGGCTTAGCAGCCAACGGCTCTTACAACATCAATTGAAACACACGGAACTCGAGGAAAAATCTAACTCTAATTCAGACAATATCACACTGACTCGCTGACTCGGATGATTAACTCAGACTAGGAGTGACTCAGATTATGCGTATATGATAATGCCTCCCTCTTTAAACATCCTTGTCCTCAAGGATGAAATATGGAAATTGTGCTCTAATGTGTGACAAGTCCTCCCATGAAACGTCCTCTGCAGCTGAGTTAGACCAATGAACCAAAATTTGAGAGATAGAATTGTCACCTCGAAGAGTCAAACGATGGGATAGAACAACAACTAGTTCAACCACAAATTGTCCTTTTTCATCCACCACTAGTAAGTGTGAAGAAGTAGAGGCTTTGAGTCCAATATGCATTTTAAGCTGGGACACATGGAATACATGGTGGATTATGGAACCAACTGGAAGCTTCAACTTGTAAGCAACACTGCCAATTTTCTACAGCACCTCAAAGGGCCCAAAATATTTGGAAGATAACTTGAAATTTCTTTTGATAGAGCCATTGATGATTGCCGATAAGGTTGCAATTTCAGATAAACCATATCTCCCACTAAAAATTCTCTATCAGTACATTTTTGATATGCAAAGAATTTCATTATAGCCTGAGCTTTAGTCAAGTCATCTTTCAAGAGATGTAGCATTACATCTCTATCCTTCAGGTAAGTCTCCACAGATGCAACTGAAGTTATGGAAGCAACTGGAAAGATCAAATGAGGTGGCTGGTATCCATACAAGGCCTGAAAGGGTGACATTTTCAAACTTGTATGATAGTTGGTGTTAAACCACCATTCTGCTAATGCCAACCATTGAGTCCATTGCTTTAGGTGAGAGCTGGTCATACATCTGAGGTATTTTTCGACACAACCATTGGTTCTCTTTGTTTGTCCATCAGTTTGAGGATGGTAGGCAGTGCTGAGTTTCAAAGTTATCCCTAATGACTTGAATAGAGCCTTCCAAAACTGACTGATAAATATTTTGTCTCTATCACTGACAATAGAGCTTGGAATACCATGTAGCTTGAAAATGTTATTAAGCAATTCATGAGCCACCGTAACAGCTGTGAAGGGGTGAATCAAGGGAAGAAAATGACTATACTTTGTGAGTCTGTCAACAACCACTAGAATAACACTCTTTCTGTTAGATAATGGAAGTCCTTCAATAAAATCCAGAGAAATATATTTCCAATCAGCCTCAGGGATGAGCAAGGGTTGAAGTAAGCCACCAGGAAAATTGGAAGTACCCTTGTTGCATTGACATACTTCACAGGAAGAAACAAATTAAAGTATATCATTCTTCATGTGGGGCTAAAATAAATAAGTCTTAATTAGATCTCTGACAGGTATGTAGCATGCCGGAATGGCTTCCTATAGCAGAAGAATGCAATGACTGGATGATAGAGTGTTTAATATTGTTACCTGAGCCAATGTACAATCTACTTTTGAATCTCAAAATACCTTCCTTGTAAGTGAACTGAGGGTGAGAGGGAGAGATAATAAGTTTCGAAATGTGTTGCTGGGCCACTGCATCATCTTCATAGCTGGACAGAATATCTTGGCACTACTGAGGAATACTTAAGGAGAGAGCATGACAATTGGCAGATTGTTCTGGCAGTCTGGATAATGCATCACCAACCTTATTGTCCACACCCTTCTTGTATATGATAATGTAGTCAAAATACATCAATTTACTGAGCCATTTTTGTTGAATAGCAGTGGATAGTCTCTGATCCATAAGGTATTTGAGGCTCTAGTGATCAGAGTGAATAATAAATTGGCTGTGAGAAAGGAAGTATTTCCATTTATGCACATCCATGACAATGGCCAAAAGTTCTTTGTCATAAGTAGATAGTGATGAAGCTTTAGGCCCTAAGGCCTTGCTGTAAAAGGAAATGGGTTTGCCCTCTTGCATAAGAACTGCTCCCACACCTCTATCACAAGCATCAGTTTCCAAAATAAATGGTTTGGAAAAGTCAGGTATAGAAAAGACTTGAGCTCTTTTAATTGCATCTTTAAGGGCAAGAAAAGCTTGTTGAGCATATGTATTCCATAGAAAAACATCTTTCTTGAGTAAGTCAGTGAGGGGCTTAGAAATAGTGCCATAAATTTTGATGAATCTTCTGTAATAGCATGTCAATCCAAGAAATCCTCTAAATAGTTTCAAGGAAGTAGGCAAAGGCCAAGTTTGCATGGAAGCAATCTTCTCAGGATCTGTATCTACACTTTGAGCAGTGATTAGGTCCAAGTACTCTAATTTTGGCTGAGCAAACACACACTTTGATAATTTGGCATATAAAGAATGTTTTTTGAGAATGGAAAATACTTTTTGCAAGTTTATAATGTGCTCTGCCAAGGAAGAACTATAAACCATTATGTCATCAAAGAACACCAAGACAAATTTCCTCAAATATGGCTGAAAGATGTCATTCATTAAAGCCTGGAATGTAGAAGGTGCATTGGTTAGGCCAAAGTGCATGACCTTAAACTCATAATGACCATGATGGGTCTTGAAAGATGTCTTATGAATGTCTGGTGTGTATACACTCTGATCTGATGATACCCATATCTTAAGTCAATATTAGAAAATATGATATCTCCTTTCAATTCATCTAGCAACTCATAAATCAATGGGATAGGGAATTTATCTTTAATAGTCATATCATTAAGTTGTCTATAATCTACATATAATCTTCATGTGACATCTTTCTTTTTAACCAGGAGAATGAGAGAAGCGAAAGGTTTATGACTTGTTTGAATTAAACCAATAGACAACATTTCTTGAACCATTTGCTCTACCACGGGTTTGTGAATGTATGGGAACCTATAAAGCCTTTGTGAAGGAGGTGTAGAATTAGGATTAAGAGGAATTTTAGGGTCCAAGGCTCTGGGAGGAGGTAAGGTAGTTGGTTCAACAAAGATCTTAGGAAAAGAGTCTAAAACTTTAGAAATTTTGGGTGGCACAGAAGGTAATGGTGTAGAAGATATGGCCAAAAAACAGGCCAATTAAGGTAGGGGTATGATTTTTGATAAACTTCTTAAAAGAAGAACCAGTAATAATATTAAGTGAAGGTTTAAAAGAACTCCCATGTAGTGTAATATAGCTCCCCTGGTGGATGAATGAAATCTTGAGTTGAGCAAAATTGAATGTAACTCCCAAGACCAAGTCATATCCTCCTAGTGGTAGAACTCTCAAAGTAGAGGAGAAATGGTAGCCCTGCATTTCCCAAGGAATATTGTGACATAGACCTCTAATTGTAATGCTATCCCCATTAGTTACTGTGACCAACATTTGATTTGTAGGAGAGGCATGTATGTGCATTTTGTCCAACAATGCTGAGCCAATGAAGCTATGGGTACTACTATCCACCAAAACTGTAATAGGGTGGTTGTTTAAATGACCAGAAATTCTTATTGTGTCATGAACAACATGACCAGTTAAGGCATGTAAAGAAATCTCAATGGTCGAATCTTCAGTGGTGGGAGAAGTAACAATAGGTTTTTCAGTGTAGGTGTTCTTGTTCTTCTACTTCTTCATCAGAAATCAACATGAATAGTTGTTGAGTTTTGCACCCATGATCTTTTCTTACCTGCATTTGAACATGAGTAAGTCTCTTAATGGGTGGAATTGATCTATCTTGTGATTTTTTAGTAGGAGTGGTGGGGTGAGTCACAATGGGAGTAGTGACTGAACTTTTGTTTTTGGTAGAAGTAGGTGATGAAGAAAAGAATGGTTTAATAGTTGAAGAAGGATGGGCTACAGATAATGGTGTAGGAACAAAAGGTCTAGAGAAGGTTTTAAGGGGTTTTGGCTGATGACACATTGAGGCTTGTTGCATTCTGGATAAGAAAAAAGCTTCAGATGTAGTTTTAGGTTTAAACATCTTTACAGTCTTGCGTATCTCATCTTTCAACCAACTGATAATACTGAGGGTATATAATCTCTCTGGGAAGGAAGGATTGTTAGCAACCATAAAACCCTTGTAATGTTCCCATTTATAAAAGTACTCCTCTACAATTGTAGTTTGATCTAATTTGTTAAAACTACCCACATAATCTTCCTGAGAAATATCTTCAAATCGAATACACAAATCACGAATAAAATCACTCCATTGAATAAATGGTTTACCTTGTTGATAGTTTAGACACCATGAATCAACCTGATTGTCAAAGTTAATTGCGGAAATATCGACACGATCTTAAGTAGGAAAGTTGTGAAAAGCAAAATAATGTTCACATTTAAGAGCCCAGCTGCGAGGGTTAGAACCATTAAATCGTGGAAAATATACCTTTGGTGTACGAGATAACCTACTGGAAGAAGCAAATAAGGTTTTTATAATCTTTCGAAATCCATTGGTAGACTGGTTTAAAGCTTATGTATCATCATCAATAGGTAGATCGGATTGGTTTTTTTTATTTTCTTTCAACAGGTTAACAAGAACAGCTAGTTTTGATTCAACATTAGCACTTGATGTTTTTAAAAAAACGATGTCTAATTCGATAGTGGAGATTGATTGACTGTGTTGATTCAAAATTGCAGTGAGATATGCAATTTTTTGCTTGGTGGCCATGGATACAAGTGCCAGGAAGGAAGTCTGATACCAATTGTAGTATACCAAGTATAACTACAAGATGTTAATGGATAATAGCAGCAAGCTGCCTTCTCTCTGATAAATCAGAGCCGAACTTTGAATTTGAAAGCAAAAGAGTTTTTTCATTCATGAAGAAGAGATTACAGAGATTGGTATTTTATCACCCAATAGAAGACTTAGCAGCCAATGGCTCTTACAACATCAATTGAATCACACGGAACTCGAGGACAAAGCTAACTCTAATTCAGACAATATCACACTGACTCGTTGACTCAGATGATTGAATCAGATTATGTGTATATGACATAAAGTTCAGTTAGAAAATAGTTTTAGCCTTCTTTGCGAACCAACCGAACATAGTGGCCTAGACAAAGTTCGGTTAAATCAAAACTCAACATAGTGGGAAAAATAGCACAGTTCGGTTACATTGGATTTTTTTTTTTTTTGTAATATTGGTAAAGTTCTGTTAGAAAATAGTTTTAGCCTTCTTTGCGAACCAACCGAACATAGTGGTAAAAGTTCGGTTAAATCAAAACTCAACATAGTGGGAAAAATAGCACAGTTCGGTTACATTGGATTTTTATTATTTTATTTTATTTTTGTAATATTGGTAAAGTTCGGTTACAAAATAGTTTTAGACTTTTTTGTGAACCAACAGAACTAAACATATTGACTTTCAGAGAAGGGTTCGGTTAGCAACATATTGATATGCGAACCAACCGAACTCTGAGTTCGGTTAAGAAAAAAATAATTCGTGATAACCGAAGTGTTCTTCGTGTTCTTGGTTTCAGAATGTTCGGTTAGCAAACTAGTTTTCTTTAAACTATTCCTAACCGAACATGCCACTCTAATTTCCATTTAAACCATATTTTGATGATTTCTACTCAGTTTTCTCAATAAAAAACGATTTAAAAGTGATGGATTTTTCAATCGAACGAGTAACGTCAAGGAAATAGAGAAGAAATATTTTTTTTAAAACTTTTTTTTTTTTGATGCCCCTGTTATCTCTGTTTTTTTTTTTTTTTGGTTAATGATTCATATGAATTATATGTATATGATTAGATTTATATATATATGACTACGTCTTAACCCGTGCCGTAACGTCACGGGAAATGATTTATTTCAAATATATCCATTGGTTCATACATATCATAAATGTTGGCGACAAATCAATCCAGTCGATTGAAGTCTAAATGTTTTTGAGGTGTTGGTTAATAAACATGTCCTTTTCCTCAAATATTTTAATATTATGTCTGTAAGTCATACAATCCTTTAAGACAAACATAGTTAATCGTTAACAAACTTCTCAAATTCCTATGGGCCTATGGGTAATAGAACACTACTTCATTTACTTCTTCAAAAAAAAGTAGTGTCCTTACTTCGAAAACAAATAAATCATCAGAGGGTGTTCACCAAATTTGTAACAAAACTGAAAACGCAAAATTACTTCAAAATCAATCAGATTAATCTTACAAAATCTGTTAGCTTCAGCAATTAGTTTTCTCCCTTTGATGATATAAATTATTCCAAAGTTACATAGATTTGTGTTTATTCATTTTCCTAAAGTTTAATAATCTGTAATTCTTGATCCATTTCGTTTCTTATCTACTTATGTTCTCTCCATACCTATTATCATTAACTATTTCTCAAGCATGCGTAATCACATGAGGTCGAGGAGAAATAGCAGAAACATAAATCATGACAAAATGAGAATAAAGAGAGATATGAGAAACTAAATCAATTATAATTGCTTCGCGTGTAGCCTTGTATAGAGTCGATTTTTCTTTAATGGGTTTCATCTTGTTTCCTGCCCCGAACCGACAAATCTTAAAACCACAGTTGTTGATTTAACTTCTCCCTAGAATAATATGGCCTTTAATATTTTTTTTTATTTTCAAAAATTTAGGAAATAAAGAAAATAAAATAAAATTTAATATCAAATAAAAAAACATTAACCAAGGGTAACTAAATAATTTATCTACCTTTGGACACCTTCTCATCCCACTACCAATACTTCTTTCATCACCACCATTATCGTCATCACTCAACCATTCTCACCAACACCACCACCTCCGCCCACCATCACAACCACCATTAATGCCTACTGATTTAATATAAAATAAATTTATTATGTACTGTATTAATGAAAATGTATTTATTTGATTAATTAAAGAAATAAACAGACTAAGGAACTGCTTTCAAATCTATGATGCCAATCATAAAATAGGCAGTGCCCTGTTTCATAGAATAGGAGTAGCGATTCAAAAAGGGGTTGGCGCCCAGCTTGTCGCCAGGCTACCTTCCACCGACCTGTAAACCAAAAGAATTTGTTTTGATTAAAGAAACATTTTATTATGAAATATATCAATAGAACATTTATTATTGAAAGTTAATTAAGCTAATCATTTTACAGTCGTAGATTTAGCTTTCCCAAGAATGAATCCAGAGTATCCTTTATCTTGCGTAAGTTGTCTATCAATCAGATTAATCTTACAAAATCTGTTAGCTTCAGGAATTACTTTTCTCCCTTTGTTGATATAAATTATTCCAAATTTACATAAATTGTTTTATTTATTTTCCTAATGTTTAAAAATATGTAATTCTTGATCCATTTCATTTCTTATCTACTTATCTTCTCTCTTTACCTATTACCATGAATTAATTCTCAAGCATGCATAATCACACGAAGTCGAAAAGAAATGGCAGAAACAGAAATCATGACGAAAAATGGGAATAGAAAAATATATGAGAAACTAAATTATCTATTACAATTGATTTGGTGTGTAGCCTTGACCCGACCCGACAAATCTTACAACCACTGTTATTGATTTATCGTCTCCCTAAAAAAAGCTGTCCTTAATTTATATTTATTTTGATATAAAAAAAATTTAAAAATAAAAGAAAAACAAATTTAAAAATTAATATAAAATAAAAAAAATTAACCAAAGATAACAAAATAATTTCTCTACCTTAGGACACCTATCTCATCCCACTACAACTACTTCTTACACCACCTCCACCATTAATGTCATCACTCCACCATTCTCACCATCACCCACCACCATATCCCCACCGTCGATCCACCACACCGCCCACCATCACAACCACCATAAATGACTACTGATTTAATATAAAATAAACTTATTATGTACTGTATTAATGAAAATATATTTATTTGATTAATTGGAGAAACATTTATTATGAAATTTCAATATAATAATTATTATTGAAAGTTAATTAAACTGATCATTTTACAGTCTTAGATTTCACTTTCCCAAGAATGAATCCAGAGCGTCCTTTATCTTGCCTAAGTTTTCTAAACTTTGTTTTATAAGCTGGATTATAATTTCACATGTGTCATAACGGCACGACCTCCATAATAAGTAAAAGAAGAATTATGTCAATTTTGACCCTTGTTATTTTTTTTGTTGGCTCTATATACAGTGACAATTTGTTTCCATGGTTGTTTTTGTTTAGATTTGCTAGGTTTACCGTAATAGGTGTCTCGAAGAAACCACCGAGTGAAACATGTCATGGGACCAACTGAAAACCTTTACTATCCCAATAGCAGATACATTACCCTATCATCGTTAAATTTTTCTCGGTTTGTTTTTAGGGAAATTGCGGTCAGGCTATACAATTTTTTTGTATTTGTTTATTGTATTATAACCATCTTATTTTCAAATGGAGTAAGAATTCCCCACTACCTGACTACCACACTGACCACCTAAACTACCACCAGCAGAACCGCCCATCACCACTACCTCATCACCGGCTCCATGGACCACCACCCACAAATACTACCCAATTGATATGATTATTAACAAATTTATTATTTATTTAATGAAAGTATTTATTAGGATAATTATAAGACATTTATAAGGAAACATTAATAAAAATATTTAATGATGAAAGTATGTTCATTAAGAAAATTGTGAGACACTTATAATGAAAGACTAATAAAATATTTAATGAAAGTTCATTCATGAAGATAATTATAAGATATTTATGATGTAAGAAGATATTTATAATGAAAAATTAATAATTTTTTTAATGAAAGTATATTTATTAAGATAATTATAAGACATTTATAATGTGAGATTAATAAAATATTCGTTATAAAAATTAATAAAATATTCATCACAATAAATTAGTTGAAAATATCTTATATATACTAATATAAAGAAAATAGCTCTTTTTCGTAGGATATCCCCTAAATTACTTAATTATCCCTACTTTTTACATATTTACATAAATGCCATTGTTTTAAAAATACATCAAAATTTTAAAAACTTAATATCTTACAAAATATACACCGGAAGTTTTTTAAAATTTATATATTTGAAAAGATCTTTCAATCATCTATGTAACGAGTACAAATAAGAATAGTAAAATTTTGTTTTAGGAAAAAAAATTAATGGTTTTCAAATTTAGTATTGTTGGATGAGTAAAAATTCAAACATGTGCATCGCACATGTGTCCTTACTAGTACATTTATAATGAGAGATTAATTTATACCAGCCACTACTTCTTCCTCTACTAACCACCAATTTCTCTTGATATAATTTTATTAAAATTATTTATTAATATATTCATTATAAAAAATTAATAAAATATTCATTACAATAAATTAGTTGAAAATATACATTTATAATGAGAGATTAATTTATACCAGCCACTACTTCTTCCACTATTAACCACCAATTTCTATTGATATAATTTTTATTAAAATTATTTATTAATGTAAAAATACATATTTATTAGATTAATTAAAAGGACATTTAATGACATAAATTTAATAAATTATTCATTGTGAGAGATTAATAATACACTAATTAATAAAACACTTATAATGATTAATTTTAATTTGAACAAACCACAACATTATGAGAGATTAATGAGACACTAATTAATAAAACATTTATAATGATTAATTTTAATTTGAGCAAACCACAACCATGGATTTAGATTTCCCAGGATGCATCCCAACCACTCTTTATCCAGGCTAAGTTGTTCATGCTTTGTTTTATATTCTTGATTAGATTTATATAGTTATTAGGTTAGTTTTAATTTAAATTAAAGTAAAGGGTAAATGTGTAATTTTCTAACTTTATGACACCCCTTATAAGTATAGGGAGGTTGTCCTAATAAAACCATGCCCCTTCTAAAAAAACCATGGTCCCCAAAAAGTAGTTCTTTGTTAGGCATGCCTTAACCATTTGGCTTGTGTGTAACCCACAAACGATTCACATGTAACGAAGTAGTACATTATGATACAGTTGTAGATGGTGGTTTTTTTACAAGGGAAAAACTAGTAAAAATCACCTCTGAGCCTACACCAGAGACATATCTATAATTATATATGTACTAGAGCTTCACCCAGCTAAACTCTCGGTATTATATATATATATATGTCTATAAATATGTATAAACTCCTGACCCAGCATCAGAATTATAGATTCGTACTAATTAATAATTTTCTAGTTAATGCAAAATGTGCATCATCAGCAAAAATAAAATAAAAAATGTATGTCATTATGACTTAAATTTACCAACATTGCCTATAATGTCTACCTTAATATCCGTAAAGGCCCATAAACACGTCAACGCTATTAGATTGGCCAAGAGACGATTTAGTCCCTAATCACTCGATTAATTAAATATAATTATTAATAGAAAATTAATTCATCAATAATCTGGAGACGAAATTAGTATTATTGGACAGATATCGAAAAGTTATGTGAAATTGACTACTCGAGCGCATCATTCGGATTTCGGACGGAGAATAAAACATCCAACTCATGAGAAGGAAAAATAGTCATTTCACAATAAAGTTTATTAAGGAAGTCGGGATTTCTTCTCGGGGCACCGGGTGGATGCCATATCCAATTCAACAGGTGTCTCATCAAATTTCCCTGGTTTTATCCAAACCACCTCGAAAGAGAAATTCATTTTCTCTTCTTCTTCTCTTCTTCATGTTCTTCACATACGAGAGATTTGTGAGTTGCGAATGAGACTGACTGGAAACAATCATGGTTGGAGTTGTTTAGATGATAAAGGAGTCGAGGTTGATGTCAATTAGGTTCTCGAAGAAGCAGAAAAGGGTACCCTAATTTAGGGTATTGATTTCATTGGTTGGTCGGCTTTTAAAGAGACCTTCTATAAGGTCACTTAATATGCATTTTGTCTATCACAAAATGTGTACAGAAAAAATGAAATCAATTTTAATTTCATGGAATTAAGATTCATCTTGAGATAAACAAGAAAATTGGTTAGATTTATTCATCAACTTCAATTAAACAAATATATTTGGAATTCAAAATTCTTTAAATAAAAAAACCATTAAATTGATTGGATGATTCGGACTCCAATCTCTCTGTTTTGTGAGTTTTTCAGTTGTCTGTCGTCCTGGGTTGCACGGACACGTAGGCGCGGACACAACACGACGCGGAAACTACAAAATTTTCAAAAAACTAGGACGCGGACACGTATATACATATTTTATTTATATATATAATCATGTATTTATACAACAAAGTCAAGTATTTTGACCCTAAATATTAGAAAATGATGTTACATATGTATAAATTTCAAATGAAAAGAAGATATCGTTTGTTTATATACGCCGAGTGTCAAATAATCAGTCACTATTAAACATATGGCACAATCAAAATGCATTCTTAGAACAACACATGCCCAACTAAGGGTATACATGATGTCATTTCTAATTACAAAACCCTAATAAAGACCTAAATTATTGATCTAAATGTTTGTCTCTCTTCATTTGGCTAATAATAGTAAAAATAAAGGAATAAGTTTAAATGAAAATGAAAAATAAACGGAACTGATAGACTCACCGCGGGATGGTCCCGCAGTGTGTCCCGCAATAAAAAAAGGGAATAACCCTAATGGCTCGGCGGTTTTGTAGGGGGTGGGTTTTGTGTGGGTCCCACCCCCTATCCTCTCACACTCTCACTCACGGGATAGCCCGCGGGATAATAATCGTTTCCAGAAAAATAAATGCATCGGACATGCGTCATCGGTGCGTCCAAACCAGACGCGCGCATGACACGCAAATTGGTGCGTCGGACACGCGTCGTTTCAGCGTGCCACGCTCGTCTCCTGTCCGATGCGAGTCGGACGCGGACACGGCTCAAGAAATGGAGCGTCCGTGCAACCCAGCTGTCGGCTGAAGAGGAAGATGAAACCGGGTCGGATCTGGACCGGCTCTGTGGCCGAGTCACTTACTTATTCAACACAGTCACATTGAGTAACTGATAATCTCAAACATAATTTCTTCTTCTCTTCATCAGAATCAGTCAAAATTAACATCTCAAATTAATACTCCCAAATCACAAAACAAAATCATGTTTTTTAATCCTTTTAAAACCTTCATTTCTTCAACCAGAATGGTGAGTTAGGAAACCATATTCATCAATCAAGTTGTTGATGCTGTTATTGTTTCAATCTTCTCTACAATAATGATGAACCATGTGATGAATAACAAAAGTATCCAGAAAACACAGCTGATGATAGACCCATATTTCAAAATCTTATTCTCTTAGCAGATAACACTACTTGACAACTCGGTGAGGATGCTGATTGATGAACACCAATTACAGACAAGCAAACAAATAAACAAACAATTGCTATAAATATCAATCATTTCTGAAATAATTTGATTCATACTTTTTCTTGGGTGGTTAGAGTTGAAGAACAACTGAAAACTTACTACTATTACTCTCCTTAGTATAATAAATTGACAGGCTCAATTGAAAAAAGTGAGTTTTGATCCATGGGATACTATTGAAATAAAGAAAAAATGAAGATTCATGGAGTTGGGTTGTTAATTTTTCCCACATATCGGTGGAGAAAGAAGCAAAGGTGGGTGAAGAAGAAAAGGGACGGAGGAGAAGAGATAAAATGTGAAGTTATTTTATTTAGGGATGTCATGTACTCCTATTGATTTTAAGGGGGAAATAATTGTTTGGCCATTTTTTAAGTGGTTCCAAGTTTGTTTGGTTTTTTGGAAAAACGTGTTTTTATTGCAAAATATAAAATGGTCTAAAGTATCCTTCTGTATGACCATTTATTTCTCCATTGTTATGGAATTGTTTGAGTCGCAAGATCATTTATTTCTCCACTATAAGATTGCATACAAGATATGGTATAGTCTGATCCCTAATACATGTTGGGTGTGGGTGCTACCTGGTTCTATGAAGATATTAGAAGAGATGTGGCATCACCATTTATTCTCCATATGGGATTTGATTCCGGCAGCAATTGTTAACACGATTTGCAGAGAAAGAAATTGTAGACGTTTCGAAACTCAATATCTTTATAAAACAGATGATGACTTGGTTCAAGAAGCTAAATCTTCAGTCCTAGCTTGGGCAGCTGCAGGAGGACATCATGTTCACTTGAATTTCTCAAGTTCTGTGCTTAACACTTGGGACTATATCTTCGTATAATTTGTTTCTTTCTTTTTTTTGTTCTACCTCTGGTAGAAACTTTGTACATTCATCTTCTTCTTAATTGATCTTCTCTTTTGATAAAAAAAATAATTCAGTTTTGTATGGATATGATGCCACATTTTTTGGACGCATCACGATCATAACAACACTTGGCATAAGAAAATGTGTTGGACCATCAAGTATAACACAAATTTGGAGCCAGGTAATCTTGATATTCTCCAAGATCCACTTGAAGAAGATGGTTCTTATCGTTTTGACTTTTTCCAATTCGGTACAGACAGAGAGTAATTTTGTTTGGCCAAGACTTGTGTCGTTTTTTTTTTCTTTGTTTAAGGTTGGTAGCATAAACTACACTAGAAAAACATGGAGTTATTTCAGTTTGGGGAAATAATCATTTGGTCCATTTATATTTGGGACCATAAAAGTTTGGTCCAGCGGGAAAACACGCTTCCTGTTTAGTCCATAATTATTTAAAAGTATTAAATGGACCAAAATACCCTCCCATGTTAATTCATACTTATTGTTTGTAGCAGTTCATTCTGTTTGATGAACTATCAGGCTTTTTGTAGATTTGAATTCATTTTGTTTTATGAAAACTGTACACTTCATCATATTGAACTTTATTAAATTCTACAAAGATTTCGTTATTAAAAACAAAAAATCAGAGTTCATATTTTCAAATGAACACACAACAAAAACTCCACTATTATGAATAAAAACTAGAGTTCATTCTTTCAGATAAACACCTAAATAAAACCTATATGAAAACAAAGTTCATTCTTTCAAATGAACTCCTGATAAAAACCTATATGAAAAAAAAGTTCATTCTTTCGAATGAACACCTTATGAAAACAGAGTTCATTTTTTCAAATGAACACACAAAAAAAACTTCATTATTATGAATAAAAACAAGAGTTCATTCTTTCAACTGAACACCTAATAAAACCTATCACTACACCAAATCAACTGTTTTGAGACACTTATTTCCGTTGTTATGAATTTAAAAGACACATATAAGTGTCTCAAATCGTGCGTCCGGAATGCTTTGAGACGCCTAAACAGACACTTATAAGTGTCTCTTAATAAATTAAAGAGACGCATTTTAAGCATCTCTTAAATTTGTTAGCGACACTTTTTTATTGCGACACATAAATTAATTAAGAGATGTTTATTCGTGTAGCCCAAGTTTCAAAGGCAACACATAAATATTTGTCTCAAAATATTTTACCACATATATATATTTTTTTTAATACACTTATATGCGTCACAAAATTAAATTATCTTTTAAAAAAAAACTAATTATTCAATTTGGAATTCCCAAAATCAAAATTTCTTGCACCTGCACATTTCATTTTCTGCACCTGGATACAGGCACCTAGCCAGCCATTCCATTTTCCTAAGTACAATTCATACATGATCAATCTCACATCATTTACATATGTAAGATACTCAAAATTATACAAAAAATGGCTACTTCTATAACTACAAGTCTCTCACTACAATGTTGGATCAAAGTTGAGTATATTTTGGTATTGAATAACATCATACTTCCTCTAAACTACCTAAAACCGTAACTTATAACTGTCATGTGCCAAGAATTTACTGTGATCCGACTTCTCACCTAACTACTTCTTTGGCGACAGACCCAATAAGCACTTCATTCACAGGTCATCTATGTACACACCAAACAAAGAACAAAGTTCAAAACCAGAGCCAACAACAATAACAACAAAAACAAGGATTGCAGCATTACCAATTTGGTAACTCTATGAACCAAAACATATCAATAGCATTATAGTATTTCAACTTACACATGATTTTGAGTTCAACAAAGGAAAACTGAGCTTTTGCTTCCTCGATACTGAAAAAGAAATATCATTTATTAATAATAGAAAATTAAAGTTCAAAACATTTTAACAGTGGTATTCGTGTATCTACAGTATCGGCAAATAATGACTAACAACGTCTCATTAAAATTTGATAGAGGTATTCATTAAATTACACTTAAAGCACGTAGTTAAATTAGAATGGCTAGTTTGATAAACACATGACCATGTCAGCATTTCTAAGGGCCAAAACAAGTAAGGAACAAAAATCTTACAAGATACTTGGCATCCAGTTCCTTCTCGCATGGTTCGTATAATGCTGCGGGTAACAAAACTAATTTTACCGACTCCGCCAGTGTATCATGCTTTAGGGACATGGATTTTATAATTGACATTCCAAGGCTACATATTTTGTGCGAATTATGCAAATTGCAATCACAAAAATAGCACTGCTAACCAATAGAAGAAGAATCTCAAGTATGGATGCAGGAACTTACAATTGACTTATTTACATAAAGCATATTTTCCAAGTGTTTGATAATCAATGAGCATTTATCAGTATTAGGACACGGAGAATGATAAGCAAGGGCATGGACTTATTATGGAAGATGTATACTGGATATGGAACAAGTATTCTCACAAGACCACTACGATTGTTCCTGACCTGTTGAAACAAAGGATGTCAAGAAGGTATGCGTTAGAAAATATGGACAAAACCAGGATGAATTATTTCGATACAATTATACCTAACAGATAAGGACGACACCAGAACAGAATATTTTGACTTTATTTCTGTTATCAAATGAAAAAAGCTATTTATGGTTTCTTTATTGCATTCAAGAGCAACCAAATAATCCGTGCTACACCATTTCAATGATAGAAATGATAAACATTTCATTCACAAATCCTCTGCACGGTATAACAAACACGGAACAAAGTTCGAAGCCAAAGCCAACAACAACAATTAAAACAAGGATTGTAACATTAACAGTTTGGTAACTCTATGAACCAAAACATATCAATAGCATTTTAGTATTTCAACTTACAAATAATGATTCTAAATTCAAAAAAAAAATGCACACTGAGCTTCCACTTCCTCAAGACTGAAAAAGAATCATTTCTTAATAAATGAGAAACAAAGGTAATAACAACACTCAAATCATCTCTAACAGTGACTACCTGTCCAACCATGGGATCTGAAGAGCCGTTCCTAAAATTTCAAAAGTACTAAAAACTAGAAGCTCCAGAAAGTAATAAAACTAACATAAATTTCACAATACAAGCTATTAAACTTGCCATATATATTGGGGAATTTTTAACATAAGCATTACAAACTCTACAAAGGATGCATAGTTATACAAGTACAAAGATATCTTAGATACCTGGTAAATGTGTCTCCTTGTTGTGACAGGAAGAGGGAAGTCCAAGATTTAGCAAAGCATGATCAAGACTTTCAATTCCGTTTGTTGCAGGAATGACTTTGATATCTCCTCGGGAATCAAATAC
Source organism: Papaver bracteatum (assembly GCA_023529315.1). NCBI lineage: Eukaryota > Viridiplantae > Streptophyta > Magnoliopsida > Ranunculales > Papaveraceae > Papaver > Papaver bracteatum. The sequence goes on from JAJJWX010003164.1 coordinate 1,823,422, forward strand.
ATCCAACTGGTTCAGCAGTTCTACCATGGTCCTATGAATCTCAGGTTCACCTCATGAATGCACGCACATTGTACCTAGCGGAACATGGTTAACAATTAAGAAACATGTAACAAAAACATTCACACCCAAAAGTACTGCAGACACAAGAACATGATAGAATTAGACCTAAAATCTACCACTTGTGAGAAGATCTCATTTATGACAACCAACCAGCTGAAGATAAAAAACACACAAAGCTAAGTAACTATCATCATTTACTAAATCAGTTAACTTAGCGTAAGAAGCCTTTGGAATCTCAAGTCATTGGTAAGGATTTCTTTTAGATGGCATGCACGGAGTAAAAAATGTGGGTACCATCTCTTTATGGAAGAAAAAAGGGCGAACTTCAGGAGGATAGCTGCTTTTGCTCACCTCCAGGATTTACACCTTTGAAAATCGACTTGTCCTGCGAATCAAATATAATTAAAAAAATTATCAAATGCAAGTGAACTGTTATCAACAGTTTTATTTCAATATATTACCTCCCAATACAACTTAGAGAGCATCTCAGGGAGAGAAGCCTTTCGCGGATGCTTTTCAAACTTTCGAACTGATACTATCCCTTATCATCTTATATTCGCATGCATCCTCACTGTAATTAAGCTTGAGTTAAGGTTCTAGTACCATAGACTAAAAGACTATAAAAATACTCATATTCTTCCTCCCCGTGACTCTCATCATCAGTTGAACCTCTCTGCATCCTACAAACGCGGACCAATCATCTCATATTATAAATTAAGGAAACATCCAAAAAAGCTTAAGTACATACAAAAAGAAAAGAAAAATGATGCTTATATGCAAGTGCATGTCGTACCTTCCCAGAGGCACATAACTGATTAAGTACATGTGCAGACAAATCATTTCACAAATTACATATTTATATCCAGAACTTGAATATAACCCATTCAAACCTCAATACCGTACTTTCCCTGAAATTCCAAAGATGAGCCCCATCATCATGTGAGTGTTACACATTGGTGTCAACTGTATGTATTTTTTTTTTTGCTAAGGTGTACATTCCTTCCAAACCATGATCCAGGAAACAAGGTTAAAACATCAAGTATAAGTAGAAATACAAATAAAAAGGAGCCGAGGAGTGGGGTTGGAGAGAAAAAAATTTGGTTAATGGAAAATAATAACTAGGACTAACCATTGTGAATGGCCTGATGTAGAGTAAGATTACTTACTCCATCAGTGGTCTACTGATCATATAGAACAACCTAAAAGTAGGTAACACAACAGACATAAAGCGACAATGGCGACATAATAAGTGATATTATGCAAGGATAATAAACATTAATGACTCATGATGTCTGTTAATTTATATACATAACCCACACAATCATACCAGAAAATGAATAAGAAGGCAACAGAACATAAATGACTAAAAAACAATGAATGCAAGCCATAAACACACACAATCATGTCCAGAAACTGGCAATAAGGCAATAAAACACGAATGACTAAGAAACGATCAATGCATGGCATAAATACAAATCTTATTCCACCTTTACAACTCGTAAACAATAAATTAGAGTATCAGACTCAAAATATTCACTGCTTTCATCAAAATCAAATACTAAAACACTTTAGAGACAAGAAAACATGTTAAATATTGAACACCTCTATCATACTCATAACCATTATTCTCTATATTAAAGACCGAACATGTTATAGTAAAAGTAAAACTCACAGATCCACAATGAGAAATCAAATACATACCCCTCAAATGGGAATCAGTTCATACAAACAAAAATAAAACACACAAAACTTGCAAAATATAGGGAAAAAACAAGCAAATAGAGGAGTTTATACCTGAATCTTCAAGGATTTGTAGTTGAATCTTCTAAAATTTTCACTTGAATCTTCTTCTGCGAGTTTCATACACAAAAATTAGAAATCAAATTTCTAGGGTTTACAAATCAGAGATAATTTTGATTTCGGTAAAAGGGGTATTTCATACTTGAGGTTAGAGACCTTCTAGGGTTTGTACAAATTCAATCTTCTTCTGAGAGTTTCAAGATACAAATAAAAATCAATTTCGTTGACAAAATAAAAGATTTTGATTTATAGATTAGGGTTTCTCGTACCACTTTTTAGGTTTACAAATCACAGATGAGTTAAGTACTTTTGGCTTGATCTCTGGTTTTGGTTTGATCTCTGGTTTCACCCGATTTCTCTATGTTGGTTTTGAGCTGAAGGTTTTGAGTTGAAGAGAAAGGAGAACACGGGAGTCAGGAAAGAGATAAGAGAAAAAAGGAAATAATAGAGAGAGATAAATAAAATGTTAGACCGACTTCTATAAAAAAATATAAAGTATGCAAGACAACCCAAAATATGTGGAGAGATCTATGAATTTAACTTCAAATTGATTTGGTGTGAGATAAAAGATATGGGGGGAGATTTACAAAATTGGAGGGAATTTTGGGGGGAATTTATGGATTTTGGAGGGAATTAAAGGGGAATTAAAATGAAAAAGAAATGATAAATTGATATATAAAGAAATTACTAAAAGGTATTATTATAAAATCATAAATGTTTAAAGACACTTATAAAAAAATTTAAGGCATTTGTAAGAGTGGTTGAAAAATCAAAATTAAAGCAACTCATATTTTTGATTTGAGACTCTTATATGAGTGGAAACATTAAAGACATGTATATGTGTCTCGAACCCAAAAATCAATATGTCTCAAATCGGGCCATATGGTGTAGTGTATATGAAAACATAGTTCATTCTTTCAAATGAACTCCTGATAAAAACCTATATGAAAACAGATTTCGTTATTTCAAATGAACTCCTGATAAAAATCTATATGAAAACAGAGTTCATTCGTCAAAGTGAACACCTATCAAAAACTAAGCAGCCGTTTTGAGTTCATTATGTTCGATAAACTTCATCGTGTTCATCATCTTCAACAGCAGCAGAACTTCATCTTTAAACACGAGCAGCAAACATCAAAATCAAGATCTTCAACACCAGCAACAAACAAAATATCATCATCTTCATCTACAACATGAGAAGCAAACATAAAAAACGATGAAGATGACGAATATTTTTTCAAGAACAACAGCAAAATATTCATAAACATCAGCAACATCTTCAACAGAGTTCGTCACCTTCAACAACATCATCATCTTCGTCGTTTTCATCATCTTTATATGATTTATCGTCTTCATCATTTCTGCAAATCGTCTTCATCATCTCTGAAAATCAAAACCCTAGAAAAAAAATACAAATCTTCATCGTTTCTTTGCAGCAGCAGAAAAAGAAAAAAAAATGGAGATGAGAGAAACTAGATCTGAAGATAGAAAGGAGGGAGAAAGTAAATTTGAGAATGAAATATTTTCTACATATTTTTTGTATATATGCGGTTCCAAAAGGGTATTTTAGCCACTACAAACTGACAATTACATTATCCATAACGTCACCCTAGAACCAAACCATAATTTTAGGATCAAATAATAATATATATTTTAAAAAATGACCAAACAGATATTAGGTCAACTGGGCAAAACTCACTCTATTATATTACTTCTAGGACAAGTTGGTATTTCCGTACTTTACTTTCAGTTTTACATATTCCGTACTTTCAGTTTTACATATGCCAATGCCCCAAATTTTCTGGAGGCATGATAATCATACAAACACATGCCACTCAAAAGAACCAAAAAGAGTGATAATGAACTACAAACCACGACCTTTTTTGGAGTCAGCCCATCTGACGGTCCAGATCGTCCAAAGTCTTTGAAGAGGTGCTTCACTGTCCATATACCCTTGCAGCATTCACACTAAATTTAAAGGTTGTAAGCGCCTTCTCTAAGAATCCTCCCTATATATATTATAGAGGCAAGTGTTTCGAGTTGAACCAAAACATCAAGTTCAAAGAGGTTATTATTATAATGGGGAGCTTTTCATCTGACCATCTTCTTGACAATCGAAAAATTGTGAAGATACCGACTTTAGTTGTTCCTGCAGAGAAAACACGGGATGGCATCTATTTCCTCAGTAATCTCGACCTGATAGTACCGTTGACATTCTCGACTGTATATTACTTCAAGTCATCGACATCGTCATTTGTTGAAACCATCAAGGATTCCTTGGCAAATATTCTTGTTTACTATTATCCATTTGCTGGTCGTTTAATAATCAATGAAGACGGGAAGCTGGTAATCAATTGCACAGGCGAAGGTGCTGTTTTCGTTGAAGCTGAGGCTGATTGTTATATGGATGAGATTGGGGATTTTGAATCATCTAACCCAAAAACTCTTCCTAAGCTTGTTTATGAAAGTACTGATGCACAAAATATACTCGAAGTTCCACCACTTGCGGTTCAGGTTTCTCTATGCCGAACTAATTATAATATACACCAGTATTACATTCTAAAGATAAATCTGATGTACGTATTATAAAAATGGATGCAGCTAGATAGTCTTGTGATTTATTTTAACAAGTATGTGTTTTTACATGCAGGTAACCAGATTCAAGTGCGGAGGATTTGTTCTGGGAATAAGCGTGAACCATTGTATTGTCGATGGACTAGCGTTAGCGGAGTTTTTGAACTCATGGGGTGAGATTGCAAGAGGCGTGCCATTAACCATACCCCCGTTTTTAGACAGGACCTTACTCGAAGCAAGAAAACCAACTAAGGTACAGTTCATTCATAATGAGTACAAAGAGATTGAAGAAATATCAAAAAACACTACTAATCTTGTCCAAGAAGAAGAGTTCGTCTTCAAGTCTTTTGTTTTCGACTCAGTAAAGCTAAAGAAACTCAAAACAAAGGCAATGGAAGATGGGGTTCTTGAAACATGTTCTATATTTGAAGCACTGGCTGCTTATATATGGAGAGCTAGAAGTCAAGCATTAAAACTCCATCCAGATCAGATAACGAAGCTATATTTTGCTGTTGATGGTAGGGATAGATTTGCTCCTCCATTACCCAAAGGGTATTTTGGCAATGGTGTAATGTTCATGGGTTGTCTGTGCTCGGCGGGTAAGCTTTCGGAGAACCCTTTGTCATATTCAGTTCAACTGGTTCAAAACTCGATTAAATCAGTTACGGATAGTTACATAAGATCCTCAATAGATAGCTATGAAGAAACAAGGACTAGAGCGTCTCTATCTGCTACATTCTTGGTAAGTAATTGGTGTAAGCTATCTTTTCATACGGCTGATTTCGGGTGGGGAGAGCCAGTTTCAATGGGACCAGTTCCTTTACGGGGTTTGGACTTATTCTTACAGCACGGAGAGGATAGAAGAGGTATAAATGTATTACTCGGCTTGCCTTCTTCTGCAATGAAAACCTTTGAAAAGCTTATGCAGATAAACATTCAGTGATTGATTCATCTTTATCTTCAAAAAATAAAATAATGATTAAAGATTCAAAATTATGAAGCCAGTAGGAATTCTCCATTTGGCGTTCTTTTGTGGTTGTTTTCAAATTTTTGTATATGTTGAGTGTATTTGTGATTTCATAAGTAAACATAAACATCGTACGTACGATGATGTTATGCAATGGTTTGTATTTGTACTAGTGATGGTGATAGAGTTAATTAATCAAAATGGTGGTGAAATATCACTAGCCAAGCTTTATTGCGATTTGCGAATGCAACCAAAAAAAAATTCTGTTTTTGTGTCTATGCGTCAATTGTTAGGTGTACATTCCATATACGAGCACGGCAACCAGTATAGTGATCTGTCAACACTTTTTTTCCATTTTGATCAAAAGAGAAGAATTTAATAGATAGAATAGAAAGATCTGTCAACATTTGTAAGAGAATTATTAATAAGAGAGTAAATCAAAGATGATTTCCTAATCCAAATACAAAAATCATTAATAGTACGTACCTTATGCGATATGCAGTCAATTCTTATTGTTGGTATGGTACGTAGTAAGGTGATACTAGTGCGTAAGGTACGAATACATTTAATGAAGAATGTAGATTTTAGCAATTAGTCCTACACCGAGAAAATGTCATAATACAGGGTGCAATATATTGGAAATCTGTCCCAAGATTTAAAAAATTGAAAAAATACCTCATTCCGTCAAAAATCCAGTTAAGTCACATGTGTGAGTCCATACATGTGAAAAGAAAAAGACCAACACACCCTTTAGAATTCAAGATTCAGGGTTTAAGGTTCAAGTGGTGGCGACGACGGTTTTGGTGGTGGTTTTGGTGGTGATGGTAGCCTTACACATGTGACTTAACTGGGCTGGATGGCAATGTTAACAGAATTGGACATTTTTCCAACTATTTTTAACGTTGGGGTTGATTTCCAACATTGCACTCCAGATTGGGGCATTTTCCCAAGTTTCCCTAGACTTTTTAGTCATATCTTCTTCTTAAGCCGGGTGTATTCTAGTTTAGATTTTCAAATTTGTGGACGCTTTGTAGTCATGTTTTTATTTATTTATTTCGTGAACGTTTCTTCATTTTCCTTCATAGCTCCAAATCGATTACGTTATGTTAAGAACATCAAGAATAAGATTACAAGTAATAAAAAATACATTCAAATATTCCTTTAAGAAGAGAGTTAGAATACCAAAAAAAAAAATCAAATACATATGGAGATCCGATTAAAATGGAAAGAGGATGGTGACTGGAATAAAATCCCACCAGTTGATAAATATTCTTCTTAAGAAAGAGATGACTCTCAAAACAAGAGAGTGTAGTGTATCTTACATGATTAGGGGTGAGTTGAAGAAAGAGAGAGAGAGAGTCTGCAAATCAGCGATCGACTCGGTCTTAATTGTTTTTCATTTTTTTTTCGTTTTCAGAGCAATTTTCTTCTTTAATTGAGATGGTTTTCATTAAAAATAAAATTCCCTTTTAGTATCTCATTTGATGTAGACTCGGAATGTTTCGTATTGATTATGTCAATCACTTGAAAATGGCTTTGATGTTAATAGTTAGTGAAAACAACTATTGTCATCCTCTAAGAATGTTTCAATGATTGAAATAGAGTTTAGAACAAATGGATTTAAGCATACTATGTGTACTTGCATATATGTAATCCATGTCTGGGAACCATGGTATGCATACTTGAATTGGTTTGAGAAATTCCGGGAACCTGGTATGTAAACCGGTACGCAAACTGGCGTAAGGTTCAGGTCCGGGAATTTCTGCTCAGTTTGGATATTGATTTTGTATGCGTACCAGTTCGCGTACCGGCGAAACCCAAACTTGGTCCGGCTACTTAGGTACGCATACCTAAGTAGATGATGTTCTAAAATCGGTTTTTTCATGAACTATACATTTATACAATAAGGAATGCAATCTTTTGGAAACCGTGGCTATAATGTTCATGACTTGATTTGAGTGAATCAAAATCGATTTTGCTTCAATTGTGTCTTGTATACTTCTATGAGAATATAAACAATTGAACAACTCTAAAACTAATTTCGTTTGAGTCATTTGAACTAGTTATGGTTAAGATGAATAAGGTTGTTATGAAAGTGTTCATATGGCTAACTTCGGTTAACTATTGTTGAGTCAACAAGGTGTACACATTTAGGTACGCTTAACCATATATAAATGAAGGTACATTTCATTTTTGTGTAACAAGCTAAGTTCGATCTAACGGTTGAAAGATATTAGCTTGAGTCTAATCAGGTTTTCATCTAATAGTGAATATTGAATGCTTTGTTACTAAGGTAACTTAGATTGCAAACCCTGATTTGAAGACTATATAAAGGAGAACTCTATCAATTGGGAAACCTAATCCCCACACCTCCTGTGTGATACTAGTTGCGACTAGAGTCGATTATCCTTTAACCTTAGGTTTTTCATGAAACCATGTAGGTTAACGACTTAAAGACTTGATTGGGATTGTGAAGCCAGGACCAACTATTTTCTCTATAGTTGCGTGATCTGATCTTGCATCTTCTATCGTATAGAGTACTATCTTCTTTAAGATTGGCTCGAGATTTATTCTCCGATAGGGAAGATAAAAAGTAATCACAAACATTTTCGTCTCATCGTTTGTGATTCCATAATATCTTGTTTTGCTACCATACGATTAAGATTATTGTGAGGTGATTGATATTTCTAGGATTTTCTTCGGGAATATAAGTCTGGTATGTCAATTGTTTCCTTTCACCTTGATTTATCAAAAGACGGAACAAAACTCATAGGTTTATCCGTGGGAGACATATTTATCTATACAAATAGACTTTTCTATGTGAGACATATTTGTTTATCAAGTGTTCGACTTTGGGTCGTAGAAACTCTTAGTTGTGGGTGAGATCATCTAAGTGAATCAAGTGCATAGAGTCCTGCTTGGATTCAGAGACGTAAGGAGCGTAACTGTACCTTGGTCACTGTGAGATTGATTAGGGCTCAACTACATTTTAGTTCGAAGTTAACTTGTAGTAGGCTAGTGTCTATAGCTACTTAATACAATGTGGTATTCAAATATGGACTAGGTCCCGGGGGTTTTCTTCATTTGCGGTTTCCTCGTTAACAAAATTTCTAGTGTCTATGTTATTTCTTTTCCATAGTTCAATCAATTAGTGAATCCAACCTTTGGTCTTTGGTGCCGTTCAAGTTGTTTCACATAATAATCAGGCTCACGGATTTCTATCTGTTTGATTTGCTGATTACATTGTGAAACAGAGATACAACTCTTGGATATTTCCATTGATTGGTTCTGAATATCTAGTTGATTCTCTGGGAATTATATTGGAGTTTGTCCATACATATTTCTAAGAGAAATATTTGGTGTAGTTGTTAGACCCTCGGATTTTTCATAATGTACACCGATACTGTTCCCACTTACCCACTGCGGTTATCCAGCAGTGTGAGATTTTAAACGGCACTACAACGGTCATTCAGCAGCAGCTTCCCGAGACGTCACCCATCCTATGACTACTCCCGGCCGAGAACGCTTAACTGAGAAGTTTTTTTCCACAACTCAGTCAAGTGAACCCATCAGGCCTCAGTGTTAGGAAAGAACAAATCATTACTTACATTCCATTCGGCCAACCACTGCCGAATAATGGGGTGTTATATGCTGGATGAAATCAGTTTCATCTAGTTTTAAACTGTGATATACCTGGATTTTCATCACAATATGCATTATGAAACTAGTTACATCCTGCAAATGAACCAAGTGCGCCAATACAGCTTCTTAAGGGAACTAGGTGGACTGTTTTTCTTCTTCTCGGAACTGGTTACAAAAGCAGTAACTAGCTACTTAGGGAAGAAATGCGAGTAGTACTGTATCTAGTGAAAATATTACATCTTGGAAATAAAGGAAACTTACTATCATCTCTAACATTTGAAGCATATGTTGTCGCAATTATTTTAAGCTTTGTCAACCATACATGCCTCAGGGGAGTACAATTAAATTGTCTAAAATAACTGAATAACTCCAAGCTTTCATCAATTATTGCACTGCTTGTCGGTCTTTCAGGGGATCTCCACTTGGATATTAGTTTCTTCATCAGCAGTTTGTGCTCGACCTCCATGTTGCATATTCTCTTCGTGAGTTGGTGATGACATTTGATTGTTGCTAGAGTTCCCAGAGTGTTGCTTTGTTGTAGGAAATCTACTCTGCAGTTGAAATCCATCTCTCCCTTGACATCTCCTTTTTCATTTGTCATAACAATTACGAAAATTGCAATAGTTGGGCATTCCTGCCAAGTACTGTAACATAGCATCGAAGATTGATTTTGGATGGTTCAAACTTGGATGTTGGTTAGTTAACTTGGGTTCGGGTTTCTGTTCAGTGTGTGTTTGGTTGAACTTGTGTTGCAGGCTTTGATATGACTATGGATGAGACTAATAGTGGCTGCAGGTGATGGCTTAATGTTTTGGAAACACTGTAAGCAACGATCTTTCCAAATGTACCATGCCGTTAGTGCATACAGCTGACTCCAATCTAGGCTTTCCAAAGGGATGTCATTTCTGTTATTTATCCATGACTCTATCCATTGTTGCATATTCTGATTGTTATTATTACTTATGGTACAGTTCATTCCAAACCAGACTGTCTTTCTAAAGGGAAAAAGGAGAAGGGTATGCATATTAGTCTCAACACTGCCACTGCACATACAACAAATGGGGGATATTGTGTTCATCCTAGTGCTAAGTTTATCGTTGACAAGGAGAATCCCATGTAGCATTTCCAAACAAAGACTTGTATACGGGGTAAGATCTCTAAGGACCAAATATGTCTCCACACATGGCTGAGATGAGTTCCTGTAACTGGGTTAACTTGCCCACCAACTAAGTACTCATAAACCGATTTAACTGTTAAGAAACCATCTTTATGTAGTGGCTAAATCAAATTATCAGTTTGACCAGAGTTCTTATGGAGGTCAATACTGGTTATGTTTTGCAAAATGTTAGGAGGGAGAACTTGATTTAATAAATCCAAGTTCCATTCCTTGGTAGCTGCATCAAGAACTTCGCTTACTCTGGTTAAAGTATTAACCACAGTAGGCCTAATGTCACTCCTGTTTATGGTATTGGGACTATTTAGTGGTATCCAGTTGTGATTCCACATTTGAATATCCACTCCATCCCCAACTTCCCATATAACAACATCTTGGATAATTTTTATGTCATTCCATAATCCATTCCATAGCCAAGAACAATTGTTTTTAGGTTTTTGGATGCATAAAGGAGAAGTAGACTTGAAGTATTTAGCCTTAAGGACTCTAGAGCACAGCGAATTGTGATTTTTAATCATTCTCCATGCCATTTTTGCGAGCATGGCGTGGTTGAAATTTTCAAAAATTTTAAACCCGAGACCCCCCAATTCGTTTGGTGTGAAGACAGATCCTCAAGATTTAGGGCAGTATTCTTTGTTGTTTTCCTTTGAATGTCCCCACCAGAAAGGTATGTTCAAAGCATCCATCTTCTTTGAAATAACTTTTGGTACGCCAAAGCACGACATTTGTTAGGTGGCTTGAGAATATGCTACATGTTTAATCATAACCCGTTTTCCTGCTGGGGATAGCAAACTGCACACCCAACCTTTGAGTCTGACCTTTCACTTGTCTACGAACGGTTCAAAGCATTTAATTTTAGACTTGTGGGTAAACAGAGGGACCCCTAGGTACTTGTCATCGAGTCTTATTCTTCCAACCTTGAGGATTTAAAGTATATCCCTAGCTTCTCTATTAGTAACAGAGTTACTGAAGAAAATACCTGATTTTTCATAATTTATGAGTTGGCCAGATCCCTGGCTAAAGAGGTCAAGGATCTTAACAATATTTTGCACTCTTTTTTCCTAGCCTTCGTGAAGATGAAACAGTCATCCGCAAACAACATATGAGATATAGAAGGGGAAATCTTAGCGAATTTAATTCCATTTATGAGCTTTTTCTCCTCTACTTCCAATAAAACTCTAGAGAGACCGTCCATACAAATAATGAATAAGTACGGTGAAAGGGGGTCTCCCTGTCTTAGTCCCCTAATGGGTTTAAAAAACCTCATTGGGGACCCATTCACGAGGACAACACTAGAAGTGGTTCATATGCATTGTTGAATCAAGTCAATCCAATTTTTACAAAATCCCAACTTTTCCATGACTTTGACAAGAAAATGACATTCTACCCGATCAAAATATCTAAACATATCAATTTTTATCCCCATATACCCTCCTTTTTTCTTTCCTTTTTAGTTCTCATAGTATGGATGATCTCGTGTGCTATAACTATGTTATCATCTATGTGCCTACCAGGGACAAAAGCCGGCTGATAAGGAAAAATGATGTTATCAAGGAACAACTTTATTCTGTTTGCAAGCAACTTAGAGATGATTTATTAGATAGTATTACACAGAGATATGGGTCTAAAATCTTTAGAAGACTCTGGCGAGTCCTTTTTGGGAATATGGGTGATGAAAGTGGAATTGATTTCCTTCAAAATATGTTTTCACACGAAGAAATCTTGGATTATTTTTGTTAGTTCATCTTTGTGGAGAAACCAGTTTTTTTTTTTTTGAAAAAATATGGTTGGAAATTCATCAGGCCCCGGGTATTTATAATTAGGGTGCATATCAAATAATATGAGTTTTATTTCAAGTTCAGATGGTTATTTCATCAACTTTGTATTGTCTAGATCATTAATGCAATTTGGGATCAAATTGATAATGTGGTCAGAAATACTAGTTTTTGAGGTGGAAGCCATCGAGGCAAAGTGGGAGTAGAAAGTATCCACAATTCCTTGCCTTTCATTGCACCAAGTGCCATCATCTTTTTTAATTGCCTCAATTCTCAATTTCCTGGCCCTATAATTAGCAGTAGAGTGAAAATAGCCAGTATTTTTATCTCCCAAATTAAGTTTATTATCAGTGGCTTTAGTTTTCCAAAAGGCTTCTTCGTTACAGTACCATTTTTCCAAATCATTTTTTATTTCCAAAATTTTTGGGTTGTTGTCCTGTAGCTTAAGGTTGTTATTTGCATGATTTAAATTATGGTTGAGATTTTTAATATTTAGTTAGATGTTTCCAAAATGCTCCTGGTTCCAAATTATAATGTTTTGCTTGACATTTTTTAGCTTAGACACTAAACTGAAGGCTGCGGACCCACCAGGATGGAAATCCCATGAATCCTCAATGACTTGGAAGCAAGAAGTCTCTTCCATATATATACCAAAGAACTTAAATGGTTTCGCCCCATTTTTCCAGCAGGGAGAGGTTCTTAAGATAATAGGGCAATGATCTGATCCCATAGGGGCCAGATGGTACACTATGGATCAAGGAAATAAATCCAACCAACCAGAATTTACCATGTCTCTATCAAGTCTAGCCTCGATAAAATCGTAGCCAATTATTTTGTTAGACAAAGTAAATTGGTAACCGATCGACAAAACCCAAGTCGATAAGCTCGGCAGAGTTTATCAATTGAGTGAAAAGGGATACCTCATTTGGATCCAGGGGGTTTCCACCCCTTCTTTCATCATTAGAGAGGGTGAAATTTAGGTCCCCCATGATGAGCCAGGGGACCTTTGCCGTTCTAGACAAGTTTTTGAAATATTCCCAGATAACATGATTTTTTAGTCTATACGGACAACCATAAGTACTAGACAACATCCAGACATTTTTACTAGTGTTACAAGTAACAATGCCATCTATTTGACTATCTGTTATGTGCACTACTTGGACAGAAACTTTACTGGACCAGGCCAGGACCAAACCACCTGCAGTACCTATAACTCCCGTTGGATTCACAATCACCATATCATTGAATTTGAGCTTTTTTAGAAAGGGTTTTATGGTAGATTCTTGGTTTTTAGTTTCTTGAAGAAATAAGATATCAGGTAGATGCTCACTTACCATATTTGTAAGATGGGATTGGGTAGTTGGTTTTCCTAATCCTTGACAGTTCCATGCAGTAAAATTTAGGGACATGATTGAGTGTTGAAAGTAATACCAGCAAATCAAAGAAAATTCCTTCTCGGTGCAGGGATGCAGAGAATGACAGTAGACAAAATACCAAGTATAAAATCTTACGTCACCACAAAATAGATTGGGCCCAGCTAGAACACATGTGAGAGACCTCACAGAATAGTCGAACCACTTCAAAGTATGGATACCACGGGTAATTACAGATATTTTATTAAGGATAAATGTACGAGCAAACCTTATGAAATACTTAAGGCGGACTACTATCTGGCGAATATAAAGACAACTTGTAAATTTTAGGCTTACCTGGTTATCCTTGAGTGAGCTTGCTTCTTCCCCTTTGAATATATTAGATTAGATTTAGCGCTATGAGTACTCTCGACATTTACTCATCTCTGCCCTTCAACCCTACTATTGTTCCTGCAGGTGTTCACCTTCCTTTTCCCTTTGCCTCCGTCACTGACCAAAGATGGGGGTGTTGAATTGCATAAATATTTTTAGGTTTTCATTTCTGGTCTATGACTTTGTGGTAAGTTGGGGGCAGGGAAATCAAAGGTTAAGAGGATTTTGTGATTTGGATGAGACAAGGGAGATGCATTTTTCTTTATAGAAACTCTTCTAGTATAGTAGGCATCCCAAAATCGAGAGTTGAGAACTTCCATTACCTTCATTTTCATTACAGAGCTGGTAGTCCTTAGGAACTTTCGCGGTGGTTCTCCCATTTGCTCTGAATCGGAACATCTTTTTTTGGAAACGTTTCCTTCAACCTATTGCTCTTCTGTTCTCACAACTACTCTAAAACTTGGGGTCCGAACTGGGGAAGAGGATATCTCCACTTGTGAGTTATTTCTTTTGTGACTAGAAATAGCCTGACTCCGCCTGTTTTCATTTAAATGTAGGGGAGAAAATTTTGTCACTGCATCAGTTGTATGAGCTAGTAAATTGCCCACGCATACCTTAGATTTGAAACTGTCTTCTTAATATTCTCCTCAAACTCCTTCTTAGGCTTATACATACTATCATTCTCAACTGGTCTGGCCAACTCTTTCTTTGATGATTTGTTTCTTTATTTTTCCCACATTCTGCTCTAACATCCATTTTGTACCTGGGGTTGGGTGGGATTTTTAGAGTTGAGGGAGTTCTGCTGGTGACTCCTCCTTGGAATTTGATCGAACAGGTTGAAGGCTAACAGAAAAAACTAATTGATTGTTGCACCATTTACTTCGGAAAGACTCCATTAACTCATAAACAATAAGGCTTACTAACCACCAATAGAGCTTGAGAGTGACCTTGAATGGTGACGGGATGAACTAGGGTTTGTAGTATCTTCTTGGTTCAAAGGAATTCATTTTACAATCGCTAAACAATAGCTGTGGGGAGGGGTTTGTAGAAATAAAATGGGTGAAGGGATGGACAGTACAGTGGCAGGTGTAAGAGATAACTAGATAGTAACCCGTGCTGCGCACCGGGTGCGAGTTTTTTATTTTGTACTTGTATTGATTTGTCAAGGCTTTGTCAAAGCCAGCTTTGGGTTACCTGATATATAGGTTTTGTTCTAACCATCCCTCGATGATCAAAATACCAATATTGCGCGCCATCATCGTACATATATATTAACCATGAACCACATTCGTCTAAATTTTTACCAGACGAATTGAGTATATTACTCCAAATTAGTTGTCCAAATTATGCTCTAAAACCCAATCAAAATATCTGTAAAAGATGTATGGAAAAACTTCACTGATTATCAGTTCAAAATTCACGGATTATTATTTCAAAATTTTGATTGTCAAAGATACATAATGGTAAGCCTGGAGGAACAAAATGAAGTACCATTTTTGCACCTCCAGCAACAACCACTCCACTTGATGAAGCAATTTACATTACAAACCGGATCCCGAAATTTAAAAAAAAAACACACCAAAGATTCATATTTCACATATCACATCACAGTATCTGGACCTGCAACTTTAAATGAATTGTGTTTGAACACTTGAGTTGCGAAGAATACAATAAGCATGCATCTTGATATCTTTGTAAGATGATGGACTTCATCTTTCTATCCTTTATACAATTGATCTGAGGTAGTATTTGTTGCAGGCTCTTAAAATCAAGAATTAGGACCCGATAGAACATGGAAGAATACTGATTTGTACATAGCAAGAAAATCCAAAATAGTTGTAGCTTGTAAAACCACCAATAAAAAGGACAAATGGGTTAAGAAATACACGCCAAAAAATGGACATAAAACCACCTGCAATTCTAACTATATACGCTAATATATGCCTGTGGTGATTGAATCTTGTCGGCCTAACAATCAGGTGGTGAAACATTTCAATGTGAGTGATTGGGTCTCTGTTACGTATCACAAACATAGATAGTAATGATTTAGGTATTATGCAAATGAGACAGTACAAAGCAATTAATGAAAGATATAAAAAGAATACTGCAAGAGGCCTAGGGTAATGACTTGTCCAAACTTTTCAAAGTATTCAAAATGTGTATCAATTATTGAGGAAATGAAAGCTTCTGGAAGCTCGGTCACCACCTGGTTCATGACAAATATTAGTATATCACCCTCTTAAATTACAAAGGGAAGAATTCCTGCAAACATAAAGCCAAAATTATGAGCCTTACAACAGAGATGAATGCTAACTTAACTAACAGGAGCAAGATGCTTGCAGAAACGTGCAAATGGTTCACATGCTCGGTATCATAATTTTATAAATATTCCATAAAAACAATAAAAGGACAAATCGGAAACTAAAGATGACATAAACAAACCTTCGAGAATCGAACTTAGTGGCACTATGCAATTTAACAACAATAAATGCATTATCTTCTTTGGCTATAGCTTCAGACCTTCAGTGATTGTTGAAGGGCTTATTATAGTTACAAATATAGCCTGATCATTTTAGTGATGAATCTGCGTAATTTCTCCACTAATTTCATGTTCAAGATCACCATTTTCATTATCCATGTCCGGTAGAGAGAACTTATGTAACCCTCTCGCATTACTAATATCTCCATAGACTCTCCATACCACAATTGCGATCAATTCTTTGCTACAAAATATCACCAGACATTTAAATATACACCATAGAATTAAATTTAAAACAACGAATGAGAGTAATTAAGTCTGAATCAGACCAAAACTTGAAAGAAACATTTAAAAGGGAATCGTACCAACAGAATTAATAGAAAAGGTGGATTTGACTCAAAGGTGAATGAGGTGATGCTGACATTCAGTCGTACGATCAGTGAAAAATTGATGAAATAAAACCCAAAATACCTTTATCAACTGGTAAGGCAAGAAACAGGAATCTGCTTCCAGTGAATCAATTGTTGAAACTCAAACCTGAAACAAACCCATTTTAGAAAAACCATGATCCAGTAATCGGTTGAAATCTAAAACAATTATATGAGAATAAGAGCCTCTTAGTTATAGATCAAATAAACCTCTAAAAGAGTAGCATAATTTTTCCTCTGAAGTGCTTCGTAATCGGTTAATTTTGGATTTAGATCTGCATTATCAAAAAAAAAAAAAAAAAATCAGAAAGAAAATTAATTAAGCATTACTAAGAATCAAAATCAAATAATAACTAGAAAAGATTAAAATTCTGATGCCTGATTTTGGATTAAATTTCTGATTCTGATCATTGGTTCCGGTGCAGTTTTTCAAACTGAAGCATAATTGTACTGCGCATAAGAAGTGGGGTAGTTTTTCTACATGAACAACAAAAGTTGGGGCAGATCGAATGTGGAAGTTAAGTACTGCAGATAAGTGGGTTAGTTGTTTGGAGTGTTTCCATTACCCATAGACAGGAGGTGAATGTATGGTTTTTTTTTTTTTTTTTGTGTGTCGAGTCAGAACGAATGTGAGTGCTTTATTTTGGAATACTCTCGCCACATTGATCCAAATCATCAAAAAGTGGGGTTAGAATGAATGAGAATTGAGTATTTGGTTTCACTTATCATCTTGTTAGATTAGATTAGATAGATGAACATAAATACCCTGCAAAAAAACAGATGTATTAGCACAAGTAAGATAAGGTAAGATCATTCATACCTTGGTACTCAATCGCAAATAGCTTGGGGAGCTCGAGATAAGGAGGAAGAATCAGCCAACAATCGTTCCGCCAAACACTTTGACATTTTAAAAAAAAAAAAAATATTGAAGATTTTGAGAGAGGTAACTGGGTAGATATGAGATTTGGTGGATTTGATGCAAGCTAATCAGTAAACAAACAAGAAATCAAAGAAATTGTTCCCGAAAAATTGAATCCGTGAAAACTGGGTTAACTCAATATGTCGCCCGATTCACAGAGCACCACAGAGAGAGAAAAGTTGTTTTTTTCTTTTTTTCAGGTGGACTGTTATTGATCATGAAAATGTCTCATTTGTTGTGATAGTACTTAATAGCCCTTTCTTTGGTTCAATAAACTAGTGTATGTTTGAAGGGTGTGAAACGACCTTCAACACGTGGCATTTTTTGGTATTTCATGATGTTTCTCTGCTTGGTTGTTATCTTCATGCTTTCAGCTAAGGGCAGTGCTGTCCCGCGCCGTGGTGCGGGATAGCTAGGTAAGCAAGCAGCTTCCTAGCCGTAGGATCACGCTAAAACTCAGATCTAACAGCCTTGAACCCTTTATGGAAAATTATGGGTCCTTTCCTGAAAGTGGTGGGTCCTTTTCTGAATGTGAATCTAACTGTTGCTTGCTTGATCTAACGGTAAGCTATCCCGCTTGTGCGGGATAGCATTAGTCTTCAGCTAATATAGATTCTATAATTGATTGTGACTTTTTTATCTCCGTATTTTGAATATTGTTTTACATTTTACTGTTTCTTGTTGCACAGACGCGGACACGACACGAAGCGGACACGGACACTACAAAATTCTCAAAAAACTAGGACGCGGACACGTATATACATATTTTATTTATATATACAATTATGTATTTATATAGCAAAGTCAAGTGTTTCGATCCTAAAAATTAGAAAATAATGCTACATGTGTATAAATTTCAAAAGTAAAGGAAATATCGTTTGTTTATACACGCCGAAGGTCAAGCAATCAATCACTATTAAACACATGGCACAATCAAATTGCATTCTTAGAACAACGCATGCCCAACCAAGGGTATATGTGATGTATTTCCAATTACAAAACCCTAATAAAGACTTAAATGATTGATCTAAATGTTTGTCTTTCTTCATTTAGTTAATAATAGTAAAAATAAAGGAAGAAGTCAATGAAAATGAAAAAAAAACTTCAAACCCGAGTCATCGGTGCGTCCAAACAAGACGTGCACGGGACGCGCATATTGGTATGCTGGACCCGCGTCGTGTCACTGTCAAACGCGCGTCATGCGTCCGACATAAGTCAGACGCGGACACGACTCCAAAAACGGAGCGTCCGTGCAACCCAGCTATTACTGTCCGGCTTTGAGTGAACTTTAAAATTTTATTTGGTTTTGACAGCACACGTAACAGTGTAAGTATAACACTAACATTGGATATCTTCTTAGCTTTCTTATCTAAATCTTTCCCCATTTGTTACAAAGTTATCCATAGATAGGGGTGAGCAACGGACGGACGGTTGCGGATTAGGGGTCACCCGCGTCCAAACCGTCAAAGTTGCGGATTTAGAAAATCCAACCGTGTCCGGCCCAATCACCCGCGGATTTAATATCCGCGGATCAACGGATGATGCGGTCCGGATGCGGATTAACCATGGATTTATTCAAAAAAAAAAAAAAAAAACCTATCATTCCAAATCTGACTTTGAGTACTTTGACCGAGATGTCCTTAAAACACTTGTATCAACGTATGGATTATGCTTGCAGGCTCAATCTATACAATTAAGTGGTTCATATGCGCGGGTAATATGCTGTATCACTGTCTGCATGTGGGCTAAACACTTTCTGTATGAATGGGCTTCAGTTGAAACTTAAAATGGGACAAGTGGTATTTTTTTGAAGGCTGTTTTCAGGGGATATTGAATTCAAGCCTACGGTGCGGATGAATCCGCGGTTTTCAATACCCAACCGCACCCAAACCGCTAAAATGTGCGGATTTGAAAATACCACCCGTGTCCGGCCCATACGTCTTGCGGTTTGGGTCAAATCCGCAATTTTGCGGACGGATACGGGTGAAATCCGCGGTTCCGGTTAAAATTGTCACCCCTATCCATATATCTCTTTTGACTTGCATCTATTCATGGAATTGGGCTAAAAACACATAAACCGCTGCTAGACTTGACCAATTGGGCTTGCCAAGTCTCTGTAGCGTGACCATGGCTCGTGCCTTTGCTGAATACACTTACTTAATGTGCCAAATATATAGGTGGAACATGCATTTGTTAATTAAAAAAATTAGGTGGAACATGCATGCATGCACGATGATTTCTTCCTATAAAAACATAATCAAGGAGTTCATATATTAAGAGACGTGATCGAAAGTCGAAACTAAGCAGATACCATCTGAGTTGAAGAAACACAAGAAGATATCTCTCCCAATGCTACAGTAATCAGTTCAGGTATTTCATTTCATTTTCTTATTACATGTCATCTCTCCGTTTATTATCAAGTCCATCTATTTCAGTTCCTCATATATAATCTTTCCATCTTGTATTATGTCAGATGACCGATCTCTACGTCCCAGGAATCACATACTTTGGGATGTTGGTGGAAACTAAAAGTTGGTAGACATTTATAACACGGGATTTCATACCACGGCCATTTATAGTCCCACCGCCCTCTGTAGCGAGCCACTTGGGTTTCCAGAACAAGATTCAAGTCGCATCGATCATCATTCTTTAGGAGGAGATACGAGGGCAATAATTGTTCCAGCAATCTGCAACATACGAAAAATGAAAAGAAGAAAAGAAAAGTAGGGGTGGAAGATAAATTTTTTTTCTAAGAACAGGTTATATTAATGAGAAAAGCAACTTACACAATACAAAAGTTGTTACATATATATACACATACGAGAGTATCCCAATTACTCCAAATCAAACTAGGATTAATAAACTTAAAAGTATCAGAATCACGACCATACAACAACATGTAATACTTGTCATATATATATGCATATTTACTTCGCAGCCAAATTTCTACTTTGCTATAGATAAACTTAATTCTCCCTTGATCTCAACCCAAAAGTGTTGTGAAAACCAAAAGACTTATGCTTTTTAACTCTTAACTTCTATCAGGACTCAAATTTTACTTTGAAATCTGGGACTATTATACAATAGGCCAGTTAATGCAAAATGTGCATTATAAGCATTAAAAGAAAAAAAAAAAAAAGACCATTGGCATCGTGATTTAAATTTTCGGACACCACTTGAAATCCATAAATTTATTTTCTCAACACTGGAAAGAACTTCTACCACTAATAAAAACAAGACAGGAAATAGAGAATCTCCTCGTCTCCAACCTTTTGATGGCTGCAACTTTTCCGTTGAGCTGTCATTGACTAATTAATACTAGAGGGAGACTGCTCAAACGTTATTGGTGTGCTGAATGGACATATGCATGATTTATAAAAGGGGATATACCAGTATTACTTAGGCTAAGTCCTATGATCTAGATAGGCCAAAAAGTGTTACAAATTATGAAAAAAGTGTGGGAAAAAATTAACACTCAATCTGGCTACTTCTCTCTCCTAGCATTTGCTCGCAGTTGCACTATCGGCGAGATTGAAACGCCGAATAGTGCGGCGCTCAAAAAGTAACACAAAAGCTGGATTATTCGGCGTTATGCGAATATTCCAGAGAATAACGCCGAACTGTTAGGCGCTACGATGGACGTTGTTCCATTCGGCGTTTCCATGGGACGCCGCTCCATCCAACGCTTGACTCTTATTTTTAATTAACGGCTATTTTTTCCAGAATTCCATTTCTACATGTTTGTCAATTTGTTTCAATCGTATTTTGTTTCAAAATTTGGAAATGGAATTTGAAATCCTACTTCTAAATAACTTGTTTCCATTTCTACATGTAGACGTTTGAGAATTTGTAATCTTCCATTACATTATATTGCAAAACAAAGTTACAATATTTTTTGAAGAAACTAAAAAGTACATTGAAATTGAAATCATACTTCTAAATAACTTAAAACATAAAAAACTACATTGAAATTGAAATCCTACTTCTAAATAACTTAAAACATTAAAAAGTACATTGAAATTGAAATCCTACTTCTAAATAACTTAAATTATCACTTTAGTTTAGGGGATAAGGTCCAACCCATATTTTGTAGATGGGTCTCTCACATTCTTGTAATTCATCCAAGGGTTGTCGTAGGATCTTCATTTCCGATTCTCTTTGTTGCGTTTGTGCCAAGATTGAAGAGCTTTCCAAATTCTTCCTTAGATACTCTTCCTCTTTTTCATATTTCTTTATGTGCTTGTGCATTTTCAAGAAGTTCGATGAGTTTATCCATTTTTTCATCTGATTTCTACGATGCTTTAGCCTCATGAGCCTTTTTCTTTGCTTTATCTCTACCTTCACTTCTGACATCATCGGTTTGTTCGAAATAACGTCTTCTCTTTGAAATGTGTGAGGTTTCAGAATGATGAGTAGATGAAGTGCCACCAAACCTTGCCATATTTTGTAAATCTTCATCCATATTATCATCTTCATTTTCTTGAGTAGCTTGAGTTTGTTGAGTATCTTGAGTAGCTTGAGTTTGTTGACTAGGTTGAGTGGAAGTACCGACTCCATCATCATTATTCACCGCCGGATTGTAATCGGGTAGATAATTCTTGAGGATATGGAAAACCGATTCGTACCGCCATTGTTTTCTAGTCGATGCTTCATAATTCTGTTTTCCACGATGATACTGGGAAAAAAAAAAGAAAAATTTAGAGAAATAAAGAAAGAGAACAAAATGGAAGAAAGAAAACATTAAAAAAAAAAGAGGTACTTACATAATCCGGCTCGGTCCGTAGGTTTGTTTCGGAAGTAGGGCCTAACAAATGAAATATATTTCCTCACTTCGGTTCTTATTGTGTTGCACTTTGTTCGCAATGTTTTTTAATCTCTTTCGACACCATTGGGACCTTTTATTTTATTGTACTCTTCAATAATATTATTCCAAAATATTGCACCTTTTTTATCTTTTCCATGAATTGGATCGTTGCTTGTTATGACCCAACCATAAATTAGTGCCTCTTCTTCTATTGTACTAAAGTGTGCCATAATTTTATATGAACAAAACTATGTGAAGAAGAGGAAGAAAATCAATAAAGAAGATAATCAATTGATTTTGGTGTGAGGGATAAAGGAGGAGCAGTCCTCTATTTATAGGGAAGCTTGAAAAAATAGTTGTATTTTTAAACGGCTATTTAATCTGAGTCGTTGCAAATGCAACGGTCATCTTGATCTGATGGATGAGATTCCAAAGCGCCGCTTGGTTCGGCGTCTTCGCGCCGAATGGTAGGGCTTTGTATTTCCTGTCGTTGAATCTTCAACGGTCACTTTTAATCTCGCGGCTTGACGAGATCCAAGTACGTATGAACATGATTTTTCCAGAAACCTAATCCAGTCTTCCTACAAGTATATAAATTAGAGAATTTAGTCGAATATTCAAGAAACTTAAAATGAAAATGAGTACAAAATGTAAATGTACTTACCACTGTCAATTTCATCTCCCGAAAGTTATACGGACAAGCAACCCTTGGAACTGGTATTTGACGTTCTACGCCGGCTTCATTGCAAAATGGTAAAGTGAATTTTATCTCCGGTAGTTGTGGTGGGGGCTCATTCTGTATGTGATAGGTATATGTCTGCGACATCATGTCAGGAAGATGGTGACTAGGAAACAAACTGCGAGGACAGCTGAGCTACCCACTGCTATCTCATCGACGTTCTGTGCATGGTATGACTCAGTGATATAAGGTCCAACACTCTTCTTCACCCACCAATTGTTATATTGATCCTCACTGACTATATCATAGTCATTGACCTCTACTGCAATATCATCTTCATCAATTGTTTCCAAATTTGGAGGATTTTCCGGGACTACAATCTCACATGTAATCTTCCTCTGGAATCTCTTTACCAAGTAACAACTAACTCTTGTGCGCTTTTCAAAGTG
Source organism: Papaver bracteatum (assembly GCA_023529315.1). Lineage (NCBI taxonomy): Eukaryota > Viridiplantae > Streptophyta > Magnoliopsida > Ranunculales > Papaveraceae > Papaver > Papaver bracteatum. Next base: position 1,846,917 of record JAJJWX010003164.1, read on the forward strand.
AACAAAAAGAACTCTCTTTTTGGATACCTCTAGTGCATACTCATATCGGTCTCCCACAGCATACCGACTCTCTTCCCATGGCCTCCAAATACATGATTCCCTTGTTCTAGTGTCAATTTATATTCTTGCACTTTTGACCGAGTGTTTCATAGTATCCTTTTGGCCTTCTCGATGTCCTCTCTTCCTTGATGCAATCCTAGTCTTCTTGAAGAGACAAATATTTGGTAAAACATCATAATGACCAGAAGGTGACTTAAAAAGCAAGGGTTGCATGTTGCGAAAGTAGTAATACTACCAATACTCAAGTACCACAACCATGCCAACTAAATTTGTACCCCTGGTTGACCAATCATCGAGATATCTGTAGGTGTTACCTAACGAAGCTAGAACCCAATCATACTCCCCAACTTTATTCAAGTCATCCAATAACAAAACCCAACGTTTATCTACTTTTCCAGAATAATGTGCTAGAAGAAAATGACCAAAACACCACATAAAGAATGCTCGTGTCAATGTCACTGCACATTTAGTATTATTGTGGCCTTTTCAACTTTCAATGTAGTTTTTCAATACAATTAAGGAAAATGTATTAGTCTTAGAGTCCCATGTACCATGATTTTTGATATCCGAAAAATACAAATCATCCAAAGCAGGATATGTTTGATCACTACCCAACTACGGCATAACTACTGGTCGTTTAGTAGGGTCACCAGTGGGAATTCCCGTTAACATGTACCAATCTAAAGGAAGGAGGCCAATCTCAAACTCCCGAAAATGAAAGCTCCTAGTACTTTTCCACCATCTCTCAACTATGGCTTCAACTAAGGCTCTATCCCCATTGGCGAAATCAAACTCAAAAACAGAGGAAAAGCCACAATTATCACAAAATTGTTTTGCTACCGGATTATCTTGCACTACAATTTTATAATACTTCTCGATATCTTTGAAACTATCTATAAATCTTACTCTGCGAGACTCTTTCGTAACATCTTGACAAACATGTCTATCACAATTTTTTGACGAAACTATATCCAACCGGTCTAGCAATTCATCCATACTCGTAACTACAATCAATAACAAATATGAAAAAAAATATCATTATCATTCATTTTCATCCATACTAATTATCATTATAATTCATTTTAATCATACTAATTATAATTCATTTATCATTCATTTGTCATGGAGAAACAGTGCCCGTAAAATCATACCTTAATCAACATGGAGTGAGAGAAACGTTTACTGATATTTTTAGGACATATGTGGATGAAGAACCAGCTTTTCAAAATACACAAAACCAATATGAAGTGTTAGGACCTTTTATTATCGATGAAGACATGCCTGAAGCAGCATCTTCAATCTTGGGAAAAAGAACTTTCCCCTTCAATATGCCTGAAAATTTTATCCCTCTGCTTGAATCGGAGGACGATTCGTTTAGATCGGCAAACTCGGAAACCTTCCGAGTTCTGGCTGTGTCTCTATTGACTGAATCGGAGATTCAAAATGGGACCGATTTACTTCAAGATATAGTTAATTTGGTTCTAAGCTCGGAACCATTTTCCTCTTCTAGTGAAGGGGGAAATCTTTCATCTGTTCTTTTTGAGAATGCTAGGGATTCTTTCGACTCTCTTATCGCTGCATCTTCTTCTCGGTCCTCTGCTATTGCATCTTCTTCTGTTGCATCTGAAAATCATACTTGCATAGGATCATCTTTCAAAACACCTATCACTCAGCCAAAGTCTGCTTTTAAAATTTCAATTTCTGATTTTCTTTCTTCCTCTTTTTCTCTTGATAAAATTTGCTCGATCCCTTCTGTGGATGGAAAGATTTTTGAAATAAATCAATATGGGTCGAATGTTTTTGAACGAGAAAATCTATCAAGTGCCTATTTTCCAATTCCCTTCCCGGACTTATCTCCTTCAAAGCAACAAGAAGAGACACAGGTATTTTTATTATTATTTAATCTACCTCAAATCCAATTCATAGATCCTATTATACGATTTTAAAGCTTTAGTTATTTCTATAACCTATATATTCTTTGCCTTGGCTAATTACATTGTTTAATTTGGTAATTTACTGTCTGCCTAATAAAATTTGTATAAAATGAAAATTATTTCTTGGAATATACAAGGATGTAGGAACCCCCTGACACAAAATCATCTTAATCACTTAATTAGTAAGGAAAAACCGGAGATTCTTTTCTTGTCTGAAACAAAAAATCAAATACCCTTAGTCAAAAGATTAGTCTCATCTTATCCAAATTATCACATTGTAGATCCAATTGGAACTGTAGGAGGACTAGTAGTTGCTTGGATAGATGGGTTTCAATTTGAAACTGTGCAGTGTAACATAAATATGATTAACATCCTAGTAAATACTTCCTTTGACTCTAAGCAATGGGAACTTACTTGTTTTTATGGAAGTCCATACCCCGCTACTAGGAACATTGTGTGGGACTTTTTGGAAGAAATTAGTACCCAGATAATAATAAGGCTGATGCCTTGGATAGTAATAGGAGACTTCAACATGATCTTTAACCAGTCCGAAATATTAGGAGGTCTACCTTTTAACAAAAATAACAGTGACTATTACGCTAAAATCATAGAAAGAGCGGGCCTTTATGACTTAGGATACTCTGGAAATGATTATACTTGGGACAATCATAGGGAAGGAATCCAAAATATTAAAGAAAGACTGGATAGGGTAGTGATTAATGCAGAATGGAACACACAATTCACAAATGCTTCTCTTTCACACTTGGTGGAAGTAGGCTCAGACCACTGTCCTATACCGTTATCACTAGATACAACCTTCACTAAATATGAATGGGTATTCAAATTTTATGATACTTGGGTAAAACAAAAATCATGTATTCAAGTTATAGAGCAATCTTGGGCCCCTATGCTAGAAGGAAAAGAAACATCTACCACTCTAGTTCAAAACCTGAATAGGGTGGGGACAAATCTTTTGGATTGGAAAAAGAACATTTTTGGTCTCCCTGCCAAGCAAATTAGTAAACTTTTAAAGGAGATTGAGAGACTAAAATCTAGTAGGGTGACTAAATACCAACATAAAAAAATTAAAGAAAAAATCAAGATTCTTAAAACTCTATATGATACTCAAGAGGCAATATCAAAACAACAATCTAGGGATAACATAATTGCTCTAGGAGAAAGAAACACAAAATATTTCTACACAATAACTCTTAGAAGAAGATAATGGAATAACATTGAAAGCATCTTAAACAATCAGAATGAAGTTACTAAAGATAAGAAGGAAATTCATATCTTATTAACTTCATATTTTCGATCCATGTTCTCTGAACCCTCTGTGGAACCAGAATTTAGCAGTAATATCTTTGGTAATATCGATTCTGTCATATCTAATGAGGACAATTCTAATATCCTAAGAATCCCTTCTAGAGAGGAGATTCTTCTAGTTCTAAAGAATATGAAACCAAATAAATCTCCAGGGCCGGATGGTTTCCCTGTAATCTTTTTCTTACATATCTGGGAATTAGTGGGCACTCAAGTGACTAATACTATTAAGGATTTCTTCATAAACAAAAGTATGAACCCAGATTTAAACAAAACACATCTTTTTCTGATTCCTAAAACAAAACAACCGAAAAACCCTACCCATTTCAGACCAATAGGACTTTGTAATACGGTTTATAAAGTCATAGCAAAACTCTTAGCCAATAGAATTAAACCTTTTTTAGAGAAGTTAATATCTCCCTTTCAGTCTGCTTTCTTGTCTTCAAGACAAATTTCAGACAATATTATAGTGGCCCAGGAAATTATTCATTCTTTAAAAAAAAAAATAGGCTAGAACATGGGGGTTGGGAATTAAAATTGATATGTCTAAGGATTTCGATAGAGTAAATTGGAACTTCCTTTTAATAACGCTTCAAAAATTTTGTTTTAATTATGAAGTATGTAAACTAATTGAACAATGTATATCCACAACTTCTATTTCTGTCTTACTCAACGGAACACCTGGAGAATCCTTTAATCCTTCTAGAGGACTTAGACAAGGTGATCCTCTATCTCCGTATCTATTCATAATAAGTATGGAAGTCTTTTCAAGATTACTGCTCACTCAAGAACAAGAAAAAAAACTGCATGGAATTAAAATAACACCTAGAAGTGAACCAATTTCGCACCTTTTCTTCGCTGATGACTGTTTGCTTTTTGTTAAAGCAGATATGGTAGAATGTAGAAATCTGTTAGATACAATAGAAAAATTTAGTAAGGCTTCGGGACAACTAATAAATTTTGAGAAATCAGGTGTTTTTTTCAGTAGAAAGGTAGAACCAAAACATCAAAGAATCATATCTAAAATTTTAAAAATAAAACATATAAACATTAGGGATCCTTATCTGGGGGCTCCACTTTTTTTGGATAGGTCAAAGATTAAAACCTTTGCACCAATTTTAGAAAGAATGGAATCTAGGTCGAAAGGGTGGAAAGGACTGGTACTTTCTCAACCTAGCAGAGCAGTTTTGAATAGAGATGTTCTTTCTAGTATCCCATCTTACCAAATGGGATGCTTTCTTTTACCAAAATAGACAACTAATAAAATGAATGCCTTACAAAGAGACTTCTGGTGGGGCAAGGAGGCAGGAGGAAGAGGTTATTATCCAAAAGCTTGGCCAGCAATTTGTAAACCAATTAGTAAATGTGGTATAGGTTTTAGAGATGCCTGTAAAGTTAACTTAGCAATTTTGGCAAAAATTGCTTGGAGAATATTGAAGGAACCAAATGCTCTATGGGTTAAAACGATGAGAACACAGTATTTCAGAAACAAATCTCCCTTTAGGACTAAATATAATGGAAGCGGATCATATATTTGGAAAGGTATAAGTCTCGGACTAGAATTGATACAACAATTTAGTATTTGTGAAGTGGGAAATGGACATGACATTAATATTTGGAAGGATAGATGGATCCAAGATTTAATTGACAATATAGAAAACCTTAGTGATTCTACAGATAGTCATCTTACAATAGTCTCTGATCTAATAAATATTGACACTGGTTCTTGGAACCTTCCTTTAATGCTTTCTATCTTCCCGGCTGAATTAGTAGAAAAAATTAGGAAAATAAACCTTTTCAAGGATATTGATCTTAATCTTAGAAAAGATCAATTAAGATGGACTCTTAATAGGTCAGGAGAATTTACTGTGAAGTCTATGTATGAAAAGTTAAACGAAAATGGTACAAACATTACAAGCCTATCTTTGCCAGAACCTTTCTGGAAGGCATTATGGAAAATGAATATCTCAGAAAGAATTAAGCTTTTATTATGGAAATGTTTACAGAATGCTTTACCAACTAATAATAAACTTGCAGGAAAAGTTAAGAATGTGACTCCTTGTTGTACAATGTGCAACACAGCTGTAGAAACAACAGAACATCTTTTATTTCATTGCCCTTTTGCTAAGAATATCTGGAACAGTTCACCTAACCCTGTCATTTTAAATATAGATCACTCTTCTTCGATTCTTGATCTTTGCAAACTTTGGTCTTATCAACCTAGAAAGGATATCTCTTATGAACTTCTTCTTACAAAGATGTGGTTAATCTGGAAAGAGCGGTGTGATAGAACCTTTGAACACACATCAAAATCAGTCTCTACTCTGGCCCTTGTCATACAAAGACATCTAGTTTTCTGGTCTTCCAGAAATAGAAACTATCCAACCACTAAACCAGCAAAAAAAAAAGAAAATTATCCCAACTTGGAAGGCACCAGTAACAGACACACTAAAGATAAATGTGGATGCATCTTAGATATCTGATATCACACCTTCTTCTTATGCCTTAATTTTGAGAAAAGATGCAGGGGATTGTAAAGGAGGGCGAGCAGGGCAATCAACAGGATCTCCAGGGGCAGATCCACAAGAGGCAGAAGCTATAGGAGTAATGCAGGCAGCTATCTGGGCTAAGGAAAAAAAGATTCAGAACTTCAGCATCGAGGGAGATTGTGAGAGCTTATACAACTACTTTCAAGGAAAACATAATGAAATCTCATGGCGGGCAAAAGCTTATCTAAATGAAGCAACCCGAATAGCAAATTTGTGTAACAACTTTTTGGGTTTTTTTCTATGTTCCTAGATTAGGAAATCAAGTTGCAGACATTTTGGCAAAATTCGTTAGGAATTTAAACAGTAAGGTGGAATGGGATGAATCACCACCATCTTGTAGCCTCAGGCAAATTTTAGTAGATAAATCTAATATTGGGGTTTTGCAAAATCTCAGATTAGATAGCTCTACTACCTCTGTAACAACAACTCTTTCTGGATCTTAGTTTGATTGAAATATCTTATTCAAAAATAAAATAAAAATTCATCTCATACAACTAAAATATCATTATCATTCATTTTCATCCATACTCAATTCATAACTAATCGAATTATAATACAAAATCATTATTATTCATTTTCATCATACAACTAATCAAATTATCATACAATTCATTTTCATATACAACTAATCAATTTATCATACAAATTATAATTCATTTTCATCACAAAAATTAAAATTTCATTTCTATTCATCACACATAATCAAATTAAATCCCTAAAAAAAAAATCACAAATAATCAAATTAAATCATACACATATCATCTACATCATCTAAATACCAAATATCAATCATCAATTTAAAAGAAATCGCATCAAAAATCAAAAATCCTAAAACTTTAACCTAAAATTTAAATTTCTTACCTCGGATTATTTCGTGGATGGAATCGCGCCAAACCACTTTCAATCGACCACAAATCCGATAGAGAACAAGCCCACCGAAGGAATTAGAAAAAAAAGTTCTACAAATGAAGATCTCTCAAAAACATTTCGGGAGAGAAAAAAAAAATTGGGAGAGGAACTGTAATGGAGGAGAGGCCGAGTTCATCTAGATGTATCGAGTTTTCTAAACGCCGAACAGAGCGGCGCGTCAATTTAGTTGACTACGGTCCAACGCCGTTTGGTTCGGCGTGAGATCAAACGCCCTACTGTTAGGCGTTAAACGCCGAATTGTTAGGCGTTTCGCTGGTAGATTGGCCATCCCATATGGGTTAGGAGGTTGCTCAATCTGACGTGGATAGCCAATCTAGCAGCTAAATATCTATCCCAATCCATATAAGATAAAAAAATATTAACAAATCCTGACCGTCGGATCGCTCAATTGGTATCAGCCCCTCATCCGCTAATAATGGTACCCCTTTATAAATCATGAAAATGTGGGGCTGTAAAATGGACAACTTATAATATTATCAATGATGTTCGTAATATATTAGAGTCAACAGAGTCTTGGAGTTGCAAGCATGTGCACATAAATGCAAATCGCTTGGAAAATGCTCTAGGCAAATTCGCGAAAACTCAATCTTTATGTTTTAATTGGTTCAATAATGGTCCTGAATGGACTCGAATCCACAATCAACATGATAAACTCAGTATGTAATTTTTTGAGTATCTAATAAATTTCCTTTCCTATTAAAAAAAAAAATGTAAATTTTGGAAAATGACCCAAAATCTATCAAAAGAAGCTCGGAATGCAGGCAGGACTAAGGGTGCACACGGTACGGTTCGAATCGGTTCTTGCCGAGGCCGAGTACTTGTACCTCCCCATCCTCGGTTCCAAAATTTTGGACCGGTACCTCGGTTCCGGTACCAATCGGTACCATGTCGGTACCAGGTACGGTACCGGTACCAATCGGTACCTTGTTTTCTTTTTTGCTTTTGTAGGAGCAACACGAATCATGAACATGACCAGCCTGCTCATCTTCGTCTACAGGACAAAAATATACCTGAACTTGTAAACCTACCAAAATATGCCGGTCCTCAATCAAGATACTGCCCTGCACGTGTTTACGAGTAAGTATCATTTTAGTTTTGGATTGTGATTTCAGAAGTGCAGAAGTGCTATATCATTAGATTTTTGTTGATAATTCTATCATTTATGCCCTCAAATCAAGGTGTGTTCCAAACGAGGAAGGCCAACAAAAGCTCCACATCAACGCTCAAAACTGCCTCCATTGCAAGGTAACTTTTAGAGATCTTGTCATTGTTTTTAAAGTTTATATGCCTTTTTCTGGTTATACATGCAACTACATACGACTGAAGTCATCTATACAATCTCCGTTGAATATTCAACACCAACTTAGTCAAGAGTTCACACCTATCTAGACTAACCTAGAAATATCTAGGATGTCTAGAGTCAATATTAGAAAATTAACATGTGTAAAATGAGTGTTCTAGGGTTAGACAAATCAAACAAGAATACTAGATTGTCTAGTAGTTGGTTTGGTAAGCCTCCATAGGCATAGTTGTTAGCATCCAAAGGCATAGTTGTTAGCCTCCAAAGGCATAGTTGTTAGCCTCCATAGGCATAGTTCTCTTCTTCTTTTGTAGCCTATAAATAGGCATGTTGTATTCATTTGTAAGTAAGTAAGAAAGAAAGAATCAAACAATCAAAAATATCAAATAGATTGTATTCCACCAAGATTAATATCAATGTAGTCTTTTACGCTTCCGCGTTTATGTTCTCCTCTCTCTTGTTCGATCTTTAAGATGGTATCGAGCAAGGTGAGAGGAAGAGAGAGGAGAGAAAGAGCTAGAGAAACTCAAAAAAAAAAAAAAAAAAAAAAAAAAAAACTGGTTGTTATTGTTTAAGTTCTCATTATGGTGTTGAGTATATAAGGTTTAACAAAAACCTTAGATACACGTGTGGAACTAGGTTTAAGTTCTCGTTATGATGGTGCTGGCTATGGGGTTGCGGCTATGTGTGTTGCGGCTATGTGTGTTGGATTTCACCACCCAAGTAAGTGTACGTGTGGAACTAGGTTTTTTAGACACACAAAAACGTGGTATCAAAAAAACATGTTGATTGTCCAAAAAAAAAAAAAAAAAAACATGATATGAGGACGGTATGATAGTTGCCGTGAAAAAAAAAAAAAAAAAAAAAAGGTTAACAACGAAGAAAGTAGGAAGCTGTGTGGCTTGGAAGTGACGAGTTGTTGAGCTGTGAAAAGAGCCATGGAAGCAACCCAGTAATGTGCATGAGGAGCTGTGTCTCGCCATCCCCAAATATGGAATCGCATGAGTGCACTGTGATACGTGAAAGTATACCTCAATGGAATACCCATGACTGAAAGTTCACATCAGTCCTTTGAGCACAAGAGGTTGTACTCCCTCAAAAGCCGGCACCTTCCCACTTAAAGTTGGAGGCTCGCCTCCAACTCTCGACTTCGTCCTTTGATGTTCGCCCGTATGGCAGGTGTCGAGCTCATCCCGGGGCATGCTTGAAAGCAGGACGTTCTCTTTGGTACTGTCTCTGAAATACAAACTGTCTATAACACGCCCAAATAGCTCAATGACCTGGCAGGAAACATGGACAAAATCCGTGTGCAACACTGCAACACAACCCCAGAAAAGTTGGGGGTAAAGTATAACTTTCTCTGGATCCATGATCTCCACCATTACTTGCAACTCGAGTAGATGACAAGGCCGAGAAGATACAATGAATATCGAGTGGTTGCTGCTCGAGAAAACAAATCAGTAAGTTGTGGATGATCATCATCATCTGTGGAAATGATGTTGCGGTTCATATTGCAAGTAATGTGGAGGAGCTTCGGATAAAGATGATGGTCATGATGCTCGACTGGCTGTTCTGAGAGACTGTGGAGCCGAAATGTGGATGAGCTTTGGATAAATCATGGCTCGGTGATGGTGTTGCTGTTCGGGACTGTTGGCTGCTGTGATGATGATGTTGTGCTCGATGAAGTTTCATGTTGATGATGGAGAAACTCGTGATATTTCACGTCAACGAGAATGATGAATAATGGAGCTGTAAAGACGCTGCCATAATAATGAAGTGTTGTTGACAACAAACGATGGAAGTAATGGGACGACTAACATGTCAAGAGAGCTTGAGACGCTGCTGCCATGGACGAAATAAGAGATTGGTTGCTGCCATTGAAGCTCGAGTTGTACGGAGAAGCTCGAGTGGTTGCTGCCATTGTCAAGATGTTTTTGAAGCTTGTCAGGAGCATGGAGGAGAAAATGTAAAAGCATGGGAAAATCTCGACAGTGAGCATGGCAGAATACAGACAAGAACGTGAAGAAACTCGGTTACGGTGCTGCTTAGGGTGTTGCCAGAGATGAAGAGCTCGTGATGATGATGCTAGGAAAGAGAAGAACATGGAGCTCGAGTATGGGTCAACAAAGCGCATGGGTAGCTGGAAAGAAATGGCGGTTTTTCCGGTGAATGATAATGATGCTCGATCAAGTTCAGGAGTGAAAATGGAACTTAGTTAGGTGTAGCTCGAGATGATGAGATTGCATGCATTTCCGGAAGAAGAACAATGGTAATGCTCGAGTGGTTGCTGCTGTTGTTGAACGGAGATCGGGCAGAGATTGATGACATTGGAGATGATGGCATGCGCATGCACGTGAAGAAGTGGCAGTCAAAGCATGATAAGCATGGGAGAACATATGGGTTCACGTGAAGTACGAAGCGGTTCGAGCACGTGGTGTTAGAAAATAGCATGAGTTGGCTGTTAGAAAAGAAAGGTGTTCCCATCACATGCCCACGTGCAGAGATCAATTCGTGCAGCACATTCGCATAGGAACAAAGAAAGTGACCGTCCACCATGATGCACGTGGGATAACTCTGTCGAGCATTCGCACAGGAGCATTCTCATATATTAAAAAAAAAAACATGATGCGCATGGGAATTTTCTTCACATGTGATGAAGATCTCCTGTCATGATGTTCACGGTGATGATGGTCATGACATGAGAGCAAGTTGAAGGTGATTTGACGATGGGCTGAAAGCCTCAAAGAAAATAGAGAAGATGCAGACAATATGTTTGTTTAAATGTAAGGATGATCAGGCAGCGTTGCAAATCTGTTACGAATTCAGAAATGTGGCAAATCTGGATAGCGTGGTAAAATTGTAACATCAATATAGCAAGAATAAGAATAGTTAGAGCTTGTGGCAGAAGCTTGACGAAATGAAAGATTGTGAGAGAATCTTAAAAAAAAAATCAAAGAAGTGTGAAGGTTTTCGCAACAAATGCATGACCGGAACAAAAGAAGAAGAGAAGAAGAAACAACAAAAAGATTGTGAAGAAATGGAAGCAATCACCAAGTGGTGATGAGATAGAGAACAACAAAAGTGGGTGAAAATCCTATATGTTTTCCAAAGAGTACAAGTAGTATTTTACTGAAACGAAGAGGACCGCAATGTCCCTAAACTACGATGGAACCCGTATGTTCTAAAACTACGAAAAGGACCGCAATGTCCCTAAACTACGATGGAACCCGTATGTTCTAAAACTACGAAAAGGACCGCAATGTCCCTAAACTACGATGGAACCCGTATGTTCTAAAACTACGAAGAGGACCGTAATGTCCTTAAACTTCCGAAGAGGACCATAATGTCCTTAAACTTCCGAAGAGGACCGAAACGTCCTTAAACTATGAAGAGGACCGAAACATCCTTAAAATATGAAGGGGACCGAAACGTCTAAGATAAAGAGAAGTTGGAAAGTAGGTGTTGAGGGGGAGTGTTGAATATTCAACACCAACTTAGTCAAGAGTTCACACCTATCTAGACTAACCTAGAAATATCTAGGATGTCTAGAGTCAATATTAGACAATTAACATGTGTAAAATGAGTGTTCTAGGGTTAGACAAATCAAACAAGAATACTAGATTGTCTAGTAGTTGGTTTGGTAAGCCTCCATAGGCATAGTTGTTAGCCTCCAAAGGCATAGTTGTTAGCTTCCATAGGCATAGTTCTCTTCTTCTTTTGTAGCCTATAAATAGGCATGTTGTATTCATTTGTAAGTAAGTAAGAAAGAATCAAACAATCAAAAATATCAAATAGATTGTATTCCACCAAGATTAATATCAATGTAGTCTTTTACGCTTCCGCGTTTATGTTCTCCTCTCTCTTGTTCGATCTTTGAGAATCTCCTTTATGACCCTTCTTTCCTTGCTGTTCTTTAATAATTTCCATCACTTCACATTAAATAACTTGGTGTTGTTGTCTTCGATTCCAGGCCTGTGACATCAAAGATTCTAAGCAGAACATGAAATGGACAGTTCCCGAAGGCGGTGGTGGCCCTGGATATTCAGTCATGTAGAAATCTCTCACACCCCTATATTTCTCATTGGTATATTTGTAAATACCCCTTGGCCTGGGGATGTAATAAGTTAATGAAGAAGTAGTACTTTTCTGAAGAGCTTTTGGATCATAAATGTTACGTATTGAAGAAAACTTGAGCGCCTTCAGATAAATGAAATATTCCCCCTCCTGGAGGAGTTTAGTGGATCACTTATTCGTCCTAATACATATTTACACTTCATGATTGAGTTGTAGGTAGTCTCATGAATTCCAACAGCTTCCATTCCGATCATTGATGGTTGGAAAAGGACTTCTAGACTTCTCGGTACATTCGGTCCGGGACGGCATGGGACTTGTATTGGTCCGTGTACCTGTACCCCTAGAGCTCGATTCTTATTTTTTAGACCGGTACCTGTATCCCTTCCTCGGTTCGGTATAAAACTAAGTACGGTTCTACCGGTTTCGGGTCGGTCCGGCTCGGTTCCTGTGCACCCTTAGGCAGGACCATTAAGCCTCATCACTAATTTGGAGCACCATAGTTCTCATTTTCTCCTTGATCCGAAGAACGATTTTCAGAAAACTGTTCTTGTCGTTTTGACCTTGACCAACTGGGTAAAGACAATAAGTGTGTGGTACAGTAGTTCAATTGCCCCAAGACTTGTGTCGGTGTTTGTTGTTAAGGTGGTAGAAATAAACTAACACTAAAAAACACGGAATTTATGTAAGAAAATTTTGAGTTTGGTAAGGATTGGATGCCACATATATTTTGGACGCATCACAATCATACCAACACATGGCACTCGAAAGAAACCAAAGACTGTGATGATAATGAACCGAGAAAACCCACGACTATCATTGTCCTTTACTCCCCCCCACCTGCACTCAGCTAAAAAACACTCTCTTTTGTTTTTCTTCAACAAGAAAAATAAATGTGTAGGAAGTAAATGAGCTTTTCATGATCCTCCTTCTAACTTTTTCATAGAGTGGGGGAGCTAGATAAAAGAAAAATGGTGAAAGAAAAGAGATTTGAATGGAACCCATGGTTGATTCTCAAGCAAAATCAACTTCTTGTAAAATTTGGTGTCTCATTTCTTCTTGTTGGTCTTGTTTTCAGATTTCTTTACACCAGTGGTACAACTACTACTACTAGTCCTTCTTCCATTGCAGTACCATCTCTGGAAGAGAACTCACTGGATGATGCAGAAGAGATACAAATTCTTCACAAAGGTTAGTGATTTTTAGACTTTGATTTTACAAATTTTGTTGAGTTTGCATGTGTGATTTTGATGAGATAGCTAGGGTGCTTGTAAAAATCAAAATTGCTAATAGGGTGTACGAATTTAATTTGGGGTGTATCAAATTGCGTATAAAACACCTGTGGAATGGTACACCCCCAATCAAATTGGAGCCCCCTATTAGCATCCATTAAGGCTTAGTTCCTTGGGTGTTGTTATACATTGAGTCGAGAGTGACAACAATTTTTTGGTTTACAGGGAAATGTGATTTGTTCATTGGGAATTGGATAAGAGATCCATTGGGTCCGTTTTACACTAATGAGAGCTGTCCTATAATTGAGTCTCCACAAAATTGTATGAAAAATGGGCGCCCTGATTCAGGGTATTTGTATTGGAGGTGGAAACCAAGAGATTGTGATGTGCCAAGGTTTAATGCCAAGAAGTTTCTGAAATTGATGCGGGATAAGTCTTGGGCATTCATTGGTGATTCGATTAGTCGTAACCATGTCCAGTCGTTTCTTTGCATCCTCTGGAAGGTATAAATTAAGAATAAATACTAGTTAAGTTTGTTTGTGTAAGCATTGGCGTGTAATTTGATTAGCTGTTAACCTCAGGTGGAAGCTGCAGTGGAGGTGTACCACGACTTCGAGTATAAATCCAGAAGATGGCACTTTCCGTCGTATAACTTCACTGTTTCGTTGGTATGGTCGCCGCTTCTTCTCAAGGCTGACATTCATGAAGATAGGAATGGTGTTGCGTCTTCGGATATTCATCTGCATCTTGACAAGCTCGACGCTAAATGGGCGGATCAGTATGAGACATTTGATTACATTATACTTTCAGGTGGGAAGTGGTTTTTGAAGAACATAATTTACTTTGAGAACGGCAAAGTTGTTGGGTGCCACAATTGCAAAGGTGCGCTGGAATACGGATTTGACAATGCATATCGAAAGGCATTGAAGCTTGTGTTTGATTTCGTTATGAATTCAAATCACAACAGCTTAGTGCTCTTCAGGACTGCTTCTCCGGATCATTTTGAGAACGGGGAATGGTTCAGTGGAGGGACTTGTGATCGAACTGCTCCTATTAAGGAAGGCCGCGTGAAGCTGAAAGATATTGATGCTAAGATACGTCTCATTGAATTTGAGGAATTCAAGAAGGCTCGGGTGACTATGACAGAATCCAAAAAGAGAGTGAACTTGAAAATATTTGACAACACCCATCTTGCTTCGCTTCGGCCTGATGGGCATCCTGGTCTATACAGGGAGTTCCATCCCCAGCGTAGAAATGTGAAAGTTCATGACTGTCTGCATTGGTGCTTGCCTGGTCCAATTGATTCTTGGAATGACTTGATTATGGAGATGGTGCTGCGCAGCTGAGTTGCTCATACGTTATCAGTTGGTAACCATATCCATATTAGCCGAATAGTTTCATTTTCGAACACTTGTCCATGTATATATGGCGTTTGCTCTATTTAGGGAACTTCTAATCTTGGATTTGGCACGGCAGCTAGACTCTTAGGCACTAGACATTTATGTTTACATGTAGTAGCATTCCTTAATACTGGTTGTAAGTTGTAACTTGTAAGGCTGCAGGGATTGCAATGTGCTGCAATTCCTCTGCTTCATCTTATTTTGGCTTCAGTGAAGCTCAGATTGGTCTTGTTTCTTTTGTTCCTGCAAGCTTCAACCTTAGACCAGGATGGGTTATTTTTGGATCTTCATGATTTTGAATCTTTGAAGGTACCCTCTAGTGGGTCTCTTTTGGGTTTCAAGTATATTATTATTTCCTTGCTTGCTTAACTATGAGGTTAGATCTAGTGGGGGACTAGTCCATTCCATCATCATCATCCCCATTTCCCCATCAACACTTTTCAACATTGGGAAGTGTGGTGTGGGTGGACCTCAGTGCTCTGTTTCAGTTTGGAGTAAATTTCCTTACTTTTTGTTGTTTCATGAGTAAACCTACCATCTTTTTCTGTACCTACCAATCTTTTATTACAATCATGTCTCCTAAAAACAGATTTTCTCTAGTGATCTAAAACAACAATCATAGCATAAAATATTGAGAAAAAAAATAATCAACAGTTTACTAGGTTGTTTGTTTTAATGGATAAATTTTCATTACAATCATGAAACTTTTTAATGGGCATAAATATTTTTAATGGGCATAAATATTTCCAACCAACATTTGTCCAATTGGTCCAGACTATTCAAGTCTTTTCTTAATAAGATGATGATCCAGAAAATGACAACAACTGCAAGTAACTGATTTCCTAAACAATCTTCCAAGTAGAATCACATTTCCAACTTAAAAATGTTTAACGCCAAATGGGATGGGATGTGCCACGAAATTCTAAAAAATGCAGATATGAAACCTTTGGGTGACGGGTGATCACTACCTACTTCTACCCGTTTGGGTGCAGATATGGGATTGTTCCAAGATTACTGCTGTAAGATGTTATTTGTATTACATCATTACCTACTACTAACCGTACGTCGGTGAAGGTATCAAATCAACATCTTGAGAGTAAAAGAAAAAAAAAACAGTAAGGTGGTTGGTGCATGTTTTTGAGTCTTTCTATTTATTTATTTATTTATTTTGGCTTGTTTCTTTATTTCAACGTACATTGAGTACATAAAAAGTGTAATGGACATGTTTTGGAAAGTAAACATGTGTTGATGCAGTTGCAATCACTCCATTTATCTCTCTCTCTCTCTCTCTTTACTGCTTCTTCTTCTTAACACATTTTTAGAGTTGTTTCATTTGTTAAGAGCAAAAAATGGTGAAGGAGATGATTAACAATAAGTTTGAATGGAACAACCCATCTTTCTCTACTTCTCATTTGAAGCAAAATCATGTTTTGGTGAAGCTTGTTGTTTCAGCTCTATTAGTGGGTGTTGCATTTCGTTTGCTTTTTACCGGTTCTTTTGATGTTCTTCCTTTTGTTGAAGATACAACAACTACTACTGCAAAAGTTGAGGCAGCAGTTCCTGCAAGTAATTATGTAGTTGAAGAAGATTCATTACTTCCTGCAGTTGATTTTTCAGTTGAAGAACAAGAAGAGGCATCATCTTCTGCAAGTAATGATGCTAATGAGGTCCAAGAGGAGTACCTCCAAGATCAGGTTTCTCAAAAAGGTGTGTGATTTTTCAGTTCATTACTTGATTTTTGAGTTTGGGTTTTTGAAATTTCTTGTGATCTGTTTGCATATGAAATGTCACCTTTAGTGAATTCTTGCACTAGTGGTTGAGAATCTTGAGATTGTTGTGGAAATTGATTCAATTGCATGTTTCAATGTCTGCAGCTGCAACAATTGATATTCCTGAGAAATGTAATCTTTTTGTTGGGGAATGGGTGCCGGATCCATTAGGTCCATTGTACTCATACGAGAGCTGTCATTTCATTACTGATGATCAGAATTGCATGAAAAATGGGAGGCCTGATTCAGGGTATCTACATTGGAGATGGAAGCCCCGGGGTTGTGAAATACCACGGTTTAATGCGGAGAGATTTCTTGAGATGATGCGGGATAAATCGTGGGGATTTATAGGTGATTCGATTGCTCGAAACCATGTTCAGTCGCTGCTCTGCATTCTCTCCAAGGTACATTTAGTTAGTAATTCTTGTTCTGCTAGGGGAGTAATGGTGTTGATTGTTTTTATTTGTGATGCATCTCAGGTGGAAGTAGCGGACGAGGTTTACCACGACGAAGAGTACAGATCCAAAACATGGCACTTCCCCTCCTACAACTTCACCCTCTCGGTTATCTGGTCTCCGTTCCTTCTCAAGTCAGAGATTTTCGAAGATATGTATGGAGTATCGACTGGTGAAATTCAGTTGCATCTTGATAAACTGGACGAGAAATGGACTAGTGAATACGAGAGTTTCAATTATGTTACGATTTCTGGTGGGAAATGGTTTCTCAAAACCGCGGTGTATCATGACAACAACACGGTGTTGGGTTGCCATTATTGTTCAAATAGCAAGTTGACAGAATTTGGAATTGAAAATGCTTATCGGAAAGCCATTAAGATGGTTTTCAACTTCATCAGTAACTCTCATCACAATGCCGTAGTTTTGTTCAGGACAACCACACCAGATCATTTCGAGAATGGAGAATGGTTCAGCGGAGGGACTTGCAACCGGACAGTTCCGTATAAAAAAGGTGAGATAAGCTTGAACTATCTCGATTCTGCAATGCGCAAAATCGAGTTGGAGGAATTCAAGAATGTAACAACTACTTCAGGATCCGTAAGAAGAGCAAAATTTAAACTCTTAGACACTACCCTGCTATCAACACTCAGACCCGACGGACATCCTGGTCCATACAGGCAGTTTAATCCGGAGAAAAATGCCAAGGTTCAAAATGATTGTCTGCACTGGTGTTTGCCTGGACCGATCGATTCTTGGAACGATTTAGTTATGGAGATGCTGATGCGTGTCTGACATTTCGAGATACACTTTTATATTTGTACTCCAATTTATGTAATGCACTTGTTATCTTTCTCATTGCTCTTCAATTTCGGTATATAAATACTTTCAGTAAAAGAAATATACATTTCCACTCCTAGTAGATAAACAAACATTTGATTCCCATGTGAAACTGAATCCAGAAGACCACAGACTTCAGAAACCAATTTTTAAGTGGTTAGTCACGTGGCCAACTTGAATTGGCATAAAAAAAAAAACCCATATTCGAGTATTTTTTTCTATTATTTTCTTCTTTTTATTTTTCTTGTAAAGAGAGATTGGTGAAGAAGAAGAAGAAGAAGAAGAAGATGGTGAAGTTTGAATGGAACCCGGTTTCAGTTATTAAGCAAAAACATGTTGTTGTGAAGTTTGTTACCATTTCAGTTGTTTTTCTGTCAGTTGTTGCTTTTCATTCCTTGTACTCGTATTCTTTCCAAGTTGCTCCTTTTGTTGAAGCTCCTTTTAAGTAATGGTGCTGAGATTCAAGAGCAGAACCCGCGACATCAGATTCCTCCAAAAAGGTAATCATCTTACTAGAGTTCAGTACTTTTATGGCCTGATGGATTTTGTATTGGCTTTACACTTGCTTGATGTCTGCACCATTTTAATGAGATCTACGAGTTCAGTTGATAAAGAATTTTCTAGTACTTGAGATTGTGTGCTGATTTATGTATGTTCCAATGCTATTGTTGAACAATGGCAACATTCAGGAAACTGTGATCTCTTTGTTGGGGTTTGGGTGCCGGATCCATTAGGTCCAGTTTACAGTAATGAGAGCTGTCATGTAATTATTCCTGGTCAGAATTGTATGAAGAATGGAAGGCCAGATTCAGGGTACCTATATTGGAGATGGAAGCCACGGGATTGTGAGATACCACGGTTTAACGGGGCGAGATTCCTTGAAATGATGCGGGATAAATCATGGGGATTCGTTGGTGATTCAATTGCTCGCAACCATGTTCTGTCATTCTCTCTAAGGTACATTTAGCATTACAGATTGCATTTCTAGTGTTTACCCCTTTTACGTCATGAAAACGCGGAGCTGGATGTTCTGCCAAGAACTAAGTAAAGGTGGTTGAAAGTTTCGGTTTATTATGCATCTCAGGTGGAAGCAGCAGATGAGGTTTCCTACGACGAGGAAAACAGACCAATAAGATGGTACTTCCCCTCCTATAACTTCACCCTGTCTGTTATCTGGTCTCCTCTCCTTCTTAAAGCAGCTATATCCGAAGATAAGCACGGGGTATCAAGCAGTGACATCTCGATAAATTCGATGAGCAGTGGACACACGAGTATCAGAATTTCAACTATGTCACAATTTCTGGTGGGAAATGGTTTCTGAAAACAGCGATATACAATCGTAGGTTGCCACTACTGTTCATCTCATAGCAACTTGACAGAATTCGGATATGACAAGGCGTATCGCCAAGCCGTTAAGCTGGTTTTCAACTTCATCATCAAGTCCAACCACAGTGCTGTGGTTTTGTTCAGGACAACAACTCCGTCTCACTTCGAGAATGGAGAATGGTTTAGTGGAGGGACATGCAATCGCAGAATGCCATATAAAGATGGTGAGGTAAGGGTGGACAATGTTGATTCTGTAATGCATGACATCGAGCTAGAGGAATTCAACAATGCAGTAACTAGTTCAGGATTCGAAACACGAGTAAAACTAAAATTGTTAGACACTACCCAGCTTTCATCACTCAGACCTGATGGACATCCTGGTCCGTATATTCACTTCTACCCGTTTGCGAAAGATAATAATGCCGTAGTTCAAAATGATTGTCTGCACTGGTGTTTGCCTGGACCGATCGATTCTTGGAATGATTTAGTCATGGAGATGTTGATGCTTGAATGACTAAGATATCCAGATGTGAACTTGTTATATTTGTATTCTAATTTTTGTAACATTAAACCATTTGTTCAACCGATTCGCAATGTACATAGTACATACCTTTCAGGACAAAAACTGAACTTTGATACCCATGAGATGACTGAATCAGAAACACCAAATTCAGTGAATATTACATACAAATATTCGTTGAGACGTGGGAACAAGATAGTAGTGCGGATTCATTAGTTCCATGCAAAGAACCTCAATTTCTATCCCCTGCACGACCCTAATTGCTTAATTTCATTTTCTTTTAACCTGATACTCAATACATGCCTATTCTCTTCTCCCGGCTATTGACCGAAGCCTTTAATCCAGGAGCGGGTCCCAGGTAGGCTAGAGATTTAATCTCATAAAAGTATGGCTGAAGTTTTGCGCCGGCTTGCCTGCCTAGGCACAACCTGCACAAAGGCATGAGAAAATCCTTGGCACATTTCGTGCCACCTTCGTTTTTGGTACAAAAGATATGTTAGTCACCACACATCAATGTAATTAAGCATTCACGGCCATTAAGGCGGACAAGTGAGTGCACGTGCGTTGCACGTCGACAAACTATAATTTTTCAGACTTTTCACACTTATCAACTGTGACACTATGCAACCACCCTATTAGTACCTTCCTATTGTCAATAGTTTCATGATCAAATTGGGGATTCTCCAATTGAGCTACAATGTATAAATCACAACGGTTTCATGTTACAATTTTCCTCAAAAGGAAAAAATGTTTGCATGTTACAAAGCTGATAATGATAAGTTCTCCTCTTTACTTGTTTTAGTAAGAGACGTGGTCCAATTGTATATAACGAAGAAAATAAAAGATAGTGGTTATTGGGAAAGAGGGTTACCAATATCTCATTTTTCCTGGATTGGCTATATGATGCATGAGATAAATGCTCATAATCTCATATCTTGATCATCTCACAGTTTATTTTGCCTAGTATTCTCTCACTCATACACAATGTTACCTCTTAAGTATCTACTTCCTGACGCAAGCCGGGAGTACCATCAGCGGCTTAATCCAATTTCAGCAGTACCTCATCTACAAATAAATGCCAACGACAAAGCCCATTAGGTGGTCATACAACTAATCATGTTATAACACCACTTCTTTCAAATAGAATGAGGAATTATATTAAGGTTGAGTACATAATTGGAAAATATAAATACAACGTTAAATGTAAGAAAGTACACCTTTGTGTTCCATTTCCATTACCTGTGGTTCAATTATGTCACAGATGCCATAGATTAGTAGAATAGTATAATTCACAAATAACACTCCATAGCTATTTCATCAACTGGTAATGTATCCAATATAAAGCTTACATCGTAAGAGCTTCCAATGTAAGAACTATCCATCATTTCAACTATATTTTTGATGCACTCTTGAAATTACCTGTATAAATGAATGGATAAGTTACAAATTTTTTTTTTTTTTTTTTTAATACGAAAATTGATTGATTTATGATAAAGTTTAAACAACAGAGTTTTTATCTGATTGAATCTTTAGATCAATCCAATCCGGAACTTGGGCGTGAGTGCTCCATCTAACAAATTGGTTTAAGTTTATCGAATATTTAGCTAATGAGTGAGCCACATCATTGGCTTCTCTGGGTGCATGAGTGCATACCCAATTGGCGAAACTACTACTTAGAAGATCTAAGATATCAATAATGATGTTATTTGTTGTCCATTTCATGGCATCTCTGTTCCCATTGACAGCAGAAATGACATTTTGGCAGTCACCTTCCAGGTGTAGATTTCTTATTCCCATGTTGCTTGCCCACTTGATTCCTTCATATGCTGCAAGTGCTTCTGCTTGCTCCGCATCCATAGCTCTGTCTGGTTTGCATCCTATTCCATGATGTTCACCTGCAATATTACGAAAAATTAGACCAAGCCCTGTTTTCTTAGTTATTAAATCAAAAGCCGCATCAAAATTTATCTTTAGAAAATCTTGAGTTGGTGGTTTCCAAACTTCCCTTTGTACCATATTGTGGACATTTCTATTCAGGTTATGCCTTGTTGTACAACACCTCCATTCACTATAAAAAGCGTTAATTATGTTGGATAAATTAACCACATTTACTTGCTGCTGATCAAAAACCAAAGAGCACCTGCTTTTCCATATATGCCATATGGAGATGCACACTTTTTGGTAATTTATGAGATCCACCCCATTCATTTTCTGACTATTATGTCTAAATTTATTAGATAACCATTCATCAAGCACACAGTTACTTACTATACCAGCTGTGATTGAATCCGTAGCCAACCAAATATTTTTAGTAACTGAACAGTCTATGAGAAGGTGTTGCATGCTCTCAACAGAGTTATTACATAGTGGGTAGGTAACATCAACATGTTGAACAAATCAAGACAAATTATCATTTGTAGGGAGAATGCCACTAAGGCATTTCCATATGAAATGTTGGACTCTTGGTGGAAGATCAGTTTTCCAGAAAAGTTTCCAGTTTAAATCTCTATTACTTTTTGAGTCATCAAGAGAGTCATTCAAAATTACTCGGTAAGCAGATTTGACTGTGAATTTACCACTATTTTCAGGTTTCCATCTAAGAATGTCATTACCTCTAGCCGGAATCCTAATGGCACTTATATTTTGAACAGTCTGGTTATCAAAAAGGGCTTCCAAGATGTGGACATTCCAACTCTTAGTGTCCGAGTCTAAGAGTTGACTCACAGTAGACATATTAGTGGAGACCATTCTATTGTCTATTAAATTTTCATTACAAGGAACCCACTTATCTTTCCAGATGGATATATCTTCTCCATTTCCTATTTCCCAACAACTAAATTTCCTCACATACAACAGGCCTTTGGTGATGCCTCTCCAAATCCAAGAACCATTACCAGAAAATTCATTATGCAAAGGGTTAGAGTTATGAAAATACTTACCTTCCATGAGTTTGACCCATAAAGCATCCTTAAAGTTCACCATTCTCCAAGCAAGTTTGGTAAAGAAAGCATCATTCATGATTGCAGATTGTCTAATGCCAAGTCCACTAAGGCACTTTGGTAGAGCAACATTGTTCCATCTTTTAGAATATACACCCTTACCATTTTTCTTCTTGTTCCACCAAAATTTACTTTGGATGGAATCCATCTTTTGAGTAAGTTTTTTTGGCATTGGGAAAACAGACATATGATGAGAGGATTTAGTACTTAAGACAAATTGAGTTAAAACAGTTCTTTCTGATTGACTTAGAAACTTAGATTGCCAAGGATCAAGTCTTCCATCATATCTATCCATAAGTCCACTAAAGGTATGAGTTTTGTTTTGCTGAATCAAGAGTGGCACACCCAAATATTTGTCGTTTAGAGCTAGTTTATTTATATTTAAAATGTTGGATATGTCATTCTTAATACTATTAGGAACTTTGGCACTAAAAGACATACCTGATTTCTCATAGTTGACCGCTTGCCCAGAGAATAAGATGAATTGATCAATAATAGTAGCTAAGTTTCTAGCTTCCTTGGAATTGGCTCTAGTGAATAAGAGACAATCATCTGCAAAAAATAGATGAGACACAGCAGGACAAAACTTGTTAGATTTCATGCCATGAATTTTATTATCTTGTTCAACTTTCATTAAAGCTCTAGAGAAGGAGTCCATACATAGGATAAATAAATAAGGAGAAAGGGGATCTCCCTGTCTCAATCCTCTCTGTGGGGAAAAAACATTACCAGGTGAACCATTTAGGAGGATAGAAGTTGTCACCGTGCTTAAACATTGTTCAATCATCTTACACCAGTCATCACAGAATCCTAGTTTTCTTAGAGTTGCTAGAAGAAATGGCCACTCTATCCTATCAAAGGCTTTGGACATGTCCAACTTGACTGCCATACAACCATTCATATCCTTAAAGTTTTTCATAGAATGGAGTAACTCATGTGCTATAACAACATTGTCCGTAATCAACCTTCCAGACAAAAAAGTAGTTTGGTATGGTGAAATTATCTTATCAAGAAGACACTTAAGTCTAGTAGCTAAAAGCTTTGAGATAATTTTGTAGGCTACATTACATGGACTTATAGGCCTAAAGCCAGCCGCATTTTTAGGACAGTTGTACTTGGGAATCAGACAAGTGAAGTTATGGTTCATTTGTTACAGCATAAACTTGGATTGAAAGAAAGATTGCACCATATGAACAGTGTCATTACCAACAGTTTCCCACATTTCTTGGTAAAATCCTGGTGGAAAGCCATCTGGACCAGGTGTGGTCCAAGGATGCATACCAAAAACAACATGCTTAACTTCCTCATGAGTAGGGGTTTTTTTCAACATGATATAATCTTCTTCACTCACACATGGAGAGATGAATTGAAGGTACTCACTAGGATTTTGTGGATTAGATATTCTGCTCATATTTAGGAAATGAGACTTTAGATTATCTGCAATTTCGATTCTGTCAGTAATCCAAATACCAATCTCATTTTGAAGACAATCAATATTAGTTCTTCTTTTCCTAAAATTTGCTTTATTATGAAAGTAAGCAGTGTTTCTATCACCAAACTTGAACGCCTCCTCTTTGCCTTTTTGTCTCCAATAGTCCTCTTCAGCATCATACCACCTGTTTAGATCCCTACTCAACTCAACAACACAAGGAGAATTCATGTGAGAACCATTTGCCAATAAATGTTTTATTTTGGCTTCTATTTTTGTAATTTTAGTTTGTATATGACCAAAATGGTTATAATTCCAATTCCTAAGTATCTGTTTTGTACCAAAAGAGTTTTTGCATGTCTAAATGCAGCCGAGCTACTACCACTGTAACTCCAATTTCTTTCAATGAGAGTTTTACAAGAAGCATCTTTAAACCATGTTCTGTTAAATCTAAAAGGCTTTTGTGTAGGGTTCTCATTTCTTGTTGTACATAAAAGAATTGGGCAATGGTCACTATCATTGGGAATTATGTGATAGACTATTGCATTGGGGTAGTTATTTATCCAGTTCACACAACTTAAGGCCATATTCAGTCTTTCTAGAATAAGTTCTTGTCCATTTCTTCTATTTGTCCAAGTGAATCTGTTACCTACATAAGAAAGAGAGTGAAGTCCAGCATTACCGAGTACAAGATTGGAATTATCAATTTGATATTGAGTTACAGGGTTACCTCCTTCTTTATCTTCTCTGTTTACTATGAAGTTCATATCTCCAATGACACACCATGGAAGATTGAGGCTAGCAGAAGTTTCATTCATATAGTCCCACTGAGCATCCTTTGTAGCAGAATCCAGAGATCCATAGATAAAAGACATCAAGGAAACATTTGTTCTTGCATCAAAAGATACGATACAGTTTACAACATTTAAATAGCTACTATGAATTCTAAAATCTACACCATCCTTCCAAAGAATACATAGACCACCAGATTGTCCTAAAGGTTCAATGAAATATGAATTGGGGTAATTGTATCTAGAAACATAATTTTTCATTTTCTTAGTTTGGTTCTTGGTTTCAATTAAGAAAATGATGTCAGGATTATTCGATCTGACAAGCTCCTTAAGATGATCTCTAGTATACTTATTCCCAAAACCACCCACATTCCAAGAGAGAATTTTCATATTTATGATTGAATTAGCACTATGAGTCGATTTAATAATAATAGAATGTTCGAAAAGATGCAAGTGACTAAGAATTTTAAGATTTAAGATAATTTTTAAACTTTCAGATAAGGGACTGCAAATATTTGAGTTATTGATATTTTTGGTGGTAATAAAAAATACCTGATTCTCTCCTGCATTTAGAACAGCTTGTTTAATCTTTTGAAATCTAAGTTTGTTGCCAGCAGTGTTCTTGATCATTGTTGTAGATAATTCAAGTTGATCATTTTTCTCATTAGGAGTAACAGGATCAGTCCGATTTAGAACTCTTTCAACCTTTATATATTCTCTTATTATTTCCCAGAAACTTGTATCTCTTTTACCTTCATCTTCAGTGTCATCTAATTTTTCTTCTTCAATCATAAATTTTGAAGCCATGCTTCTTCCTTGTGATGTATAAACAGGAGTAGTTTTGACCCTTCTCTTCTTATTCAGTATTCCAGCAACATTTTTACCCTCTATATTTGAAAGCCTGATCCTGAAGCATTCCCTGCATATTTCCACCTTTCCTTCCGCTATGCAATTCCCTGTGAACTTTATATGTTTTTCAACAATTTTTGAGAATAATTTTCTTACAATTATGATTACACCCGTTAGACTAATATCCAAATCCTCTTCCTTTGCTACATTATTTCCAATTTCTTCAAATTTGATGAATTCATAAATTACAACCTCATGTTCCAAAATGTATCTTCTAAATTTGGTGATGATTCCCGGTGCTTGTTTAGGCTCTCCAGGTGAAGATAATGATTGGTTTTTCACTGTTGATTGAATGGGATTATGAACTTCACTGTTGTAAATCAGACTGTAAACCATCTTGAGATCCATACTAAATTTAGAAAGATTGGGATATTGGGTCTCCGGGTTAACACCGTATCTTTGGTTACTTGTAATTGAGATATTTCTTCAAATATTCACTGGTATGATTTTAGGTAATTTTGGTATGCAAAGGGTCAACAGGAAAAATTTAAGGAAAGTGATTCTTTTTTGGTAACTGAAGTTTGGGCGGATAAAACTTAACCTGGTATTCTGATTCATCACTCCGATTTTGTGCCAGACTGATTCTGTAAACTCCCAATAATACTTGATCAACCATGATTGCAAACTCCTAATATCTTTAGCTTCAACAAGCAATAAACCAACGATAGCAAACGCAATGAACACCACTGTGATTTCGGCAAACGCCATTACTTTGATTTCGGCAAACGCCATTTTTAGATTAAACAAGCTGCATAAACAGGAGATAAAAATATGAAGATTAGTTAGACATATGGTCGGAGAAAACAATCAAATTATATTTAAATCGAGATTTAGAGATGAACAATAGAGAAATCGTTGAAAAAGAAACAGAAAACCACATTTTTTTTAATGTAGCACTATTTGGGAGTGTTTTTCCTTCTTGATGATGAAGAATCCACTGTGGTGGTTAAGAGAAAAATCGATCAATCTCTTAACAACCAACACACTCCAGAACGAGTAAGTGGTTCTAACACAGTGGTACCAAAAATTGCTCCATTTATTGATGATGAAGAATCCGCTATGAAGTCAGCAGTAGTAGATTCAATTCCTTCCGCTGTCATTGAAGTGGGAAATTTTTCAGATGTGGAGTTGATTACTTCTGATGTCGATGAAATTGATAATTTTCTCGAAGTAAACTTGATTCCACCATTTTTCTTTTTTGAAGAAGAAGATGTAGATCCACTTAATGGTGTGCGTTTACAACTTGAAAATGTGGAATGTTTGAACGATTTGTTCTTTCTCCACAGTAAAATTCTAGGTATGGCTTGTTTTTACTTCAAACTGGATGCTTCTCATTTGTTATTCGACAGAGGTAAATGTGCTGGTACATTGCTTCTTCGGTTACTTCTTAGCTTTGGGTATAAATCAGATTTTTCATCTGTGCAATCAATTCATTTTTTATGTGTTAATGATTACAAAGTTTATGATGAGAGGAGACTGTTTGTTCATATAGCTAAGAGAAACAGAATTTCAATACTCATCTGGATTAGGGTATATGAACTTGAAATGGTACATGAATTCTTGGGTAAACTTCCTTATAGTGTTTTGTGGAGTTTTACTGATGATGGTGTTTACTTTTCCTACTGGATTAATGAATTTTTTTCGAACTATACCCGGAGAGGTCAATGTTATTTGTGTTATGCTCGAACTGAACATTATGGTTATATGGGATGGTGGAGTTTGCATGGGGAAGAAGACACTATACTATTGTATATTTCTGTGAAGTTGTTTCATGTCGAATTGTTCATGGTATTTCATATTGTAAATGTGTTGTTGTGCATTGAGTACTTGCGGTGGAAATTCAAGTTTTACTCAGCTGGTTGGTGGAGTAGTAGGTCCTGTGAAGCAAGGATTCATACTCAGATTATTGCAAATTGTGCCAGCAGGCTTATTTGTCTATTAGTGGAAAGGCTTGAGCAGTTTGAAATTCTCTTTCTTGCTAAATTAGTTGGGCACATAGTGCGGAGACGTAATTGTGGTTCTGCTGACATTTTCTTGCAGCTTCAACTTGGTTTACTTCGTACTTCACACGACTCTTATAACGCTGTTCAAGATCATGTTAGACAACCAGTTCCCATAATTTTTAGAAGTCAGTGGTATATTTGGAGAATTAGTCCTTTTTCGCATCCTCAATTGCTTACATCTGAGGTCTTTTGGAAGAGTCAGGACTCGACAGAATCTCATATAAAGATGATGGAAATACCATTTTTGCTCACTGAGATTTCACATGGGTCAAATGTAGACAATATAGTTGGAATTCAAGTCTTGCTCTTAATAATTAAGATTCTGCACAAGTTGGTGAGAGTAGAGTACCTGAGGTGGAAATTCAGATTTTCATTACCATTATATTTGGATGCTTGACTCATTTATTAGACATTTTTTCAGGTTCTTAAGAAGGGGTTCACTTTTGCACTTTCCTTTGACTACACCTGTGATTTATGGAGCTCTTAGTATTGCCAAGACGATTGAAACAGTAAATCCAAATTCTCTTGTGTTTGTTTTGCGGACTTCGGCTCATATTCAACATGAGTGTTGTTACTGCTACCACATGTGGTGTATGGGGTTTCAACTAGTGCGGAGTTATTTCAAAATGGAGTTTGATGACGGGATAATGGTACTTCTATTAAGGCTCATAGTGGTTCACAATCCAAAGGCTCATGATGATATTCTCTTGTTTGCTCATGCTTTCTCTAATGCTACAAAAGTCTTCGTTGGAATATTGTTGAAGATTTTCTCACCTGTGGTAATACGAGCACATGAGACTTTTGTCTTGGTTGCTCTTTTTATTCTGCTGGTATCTTTCTATCGACTGTTATATTTGGCATGCCAAGTACAATTTGTACAAATTCGAGTCGAGATCCAGAAATAGCCACAGGAATTTTTTATGAAGTAATACAAGCTGACATTAAGGCACACTTCTTGGTGATCAGTGTTGCTTATACTTAGCTCATGAAGGTTTGTCAGTAGACAGAATTTCTAATGAATGGAATGGGAATCAAGGACTTGCTGGTTGGGCTTAACATTCAGGTTATAGAGCAATGGTTTCATGAAGAGTGGGGGTCATTCAAGCTTACACAACTTTTTGATGAGGCAGTAAGAGCTGTACAGGTAAACGGGGTAGTACGACAAATGGAGTCCGTGGGTCATACATGTACGTTGTATCGAGGCTTCACAAAATACCTGGACTTTACTAAGTTCTCGACATCAACTGAGCTGATAAGTACTACAACATCCTGCTCTATTCGCACTGGCATCTCTATATATGATCTGTTATTGAAGTCTACCTTGTTTCACACCTACCTGCCCGGATACAAGACCACCTGGTGATTCAATTCTACATCCTTGAGGACAAGGATGTTTTCAAGGAGAGTGGAATGTTGTATCCCTGTGCATCAGATAGGATGCCCTTATCACGCTATATGTTCGTCTTTAGTAGTATTTAGGTGTAGTAGTTAGTGTAAGAGTGAGTGCCTTTATCAATGTAAGAGATGGTTAGATGAGAACCATTTGGCACCGTCATGGCCGTTGGATTAGTTTGGAAACTTATCCTTATAAGGTTCGAGTCAGTCTGTATTGCAAGCAGTCGAATATTATTTATCAAATTAGAACTTTGTTCTTCATGGCTGTGTTCCTTGTGAACTCAGATTTGGACTGAATCTCTTGATTTAGGAGGTGTTTATCACCAATATCTATCCTTCTGTTTGTCTATTTATTGTAGGGATACAACAATTGGCATCAGAGCCATTCAGATCCACTCAAAACCCGTTCAAAAAAATTTCCAATAAAAAAAAATTCTACCATGAATCTCAAAGATGTTAGTGATAAGATTGATAACAACACAACAGCAATCAATACGCTCATATTCAACTTCGCTGCGTTCTCAACCGATCTGAATAATAAGTTAGACTTACTAATACAGAAAATCGATCAATCTCTTAACAACCAACACATTCCAGAACGAGTAAGTGGTTCTAACACAGTGATACCAAAAATTGCTCTATCTATTGATGATGAAGAATCCGCTATGAAGTCAGTAGTAGTAGATTCAATTCCTTCCGCTGTCATTGAAGTGGGAAATTTTTCAGATGTGGAGTTGATTACTTCTGATGTCGATGAAATTGATAATTTTCTCGAAGTAAACTTGATTCCACCATTTTTCTTTGTTGAAGAAGAAGATGTATATCCACTTAATGGTGTGCGTTTACAACTTGAAAATGTGGAATATTTGAACGATTTGTTCTTTCTCCACTGTAAAATTCTAGGTTTGGCTTGTTTTTACTTCAAACTGGATGATTCTCGTTTGTTATTCGACAGAGGTAAATGTGCTGGTAGATTGCTTCTTCGGTTACTTCTTAGCTTTGGGTATAAATCAGATTTTTCATCTGTGCAATCAATTCATTTTTTACGTGTTAATGATTACAAAGTTTATGATGATAGGAGACTTTTTGTTCATATAGCTAAGAGAAACAGAATTTTAATACTCATCTGAATTAGGGTATATGAACTTGAAATGGTACATGAATTCTTGGGTAAACTTCCTTATAGTGTTTTGTGGAGTTTTACTGATGATGGTGTTTACTTTTCCTACTGGCTTAATGAATTTTTTTCGAACTATACCCGGATAGGTCAATGTTATTTGTGTTATGCTCAAACTGAACATTATGGTTGTATGGGATGGTGGAGTTTGCATGGGGAAGAAAACACTATATTGTTGTATATTTCTGTGAAGTTGTTTCATGTATAATTGTTCATGGTATTTCATATTTTAAATGTGTTGTTGTGCATTGAGTACTTGCGGTGGAAATTCAAGTTTTACTTAGCTGGTTGGTGGAGTAATAGGTCCTGTGAAGCAAGGATTCATACTCAGATTATTGCAAATTTTGCCAGCAGGATTATTTGTCTATTAGTGGAAAGGCTTGAGTAGTTTGAAATTCTCTTTCTTGCTAAATTAGTTGGCCACATAGTGCGGAGACGTAATTGTGGTGCTGCTGATATTTTCTTGCAGCTTCAACTTGGTTTACTTCGTACTTCACAAGACTCTTATAACGCTGCTCAAGATCATGTTAGACGACCAGTTCCCACATTTTTTAGAAGTCAGTGGTATATTTGGAGAATTAGTCCTTTTTCGCATCCTCAATTGCTTACATCTGAGGTCTTTTGGAAGAGTCAGGACTCGATAGAATATCATATAAAGATGATGGAAATACCATTTTTGCTCACTAAGATTCCACATGGGTCGAATGTAGACAATATAGTTGGAATTCAAGTCATGCTCTTAATAATTAAGATTTTGCACAAGTTGGTGAGAGTAGAGTACCTGAGGTGGAAATTCATATTTTCATTACCATTCTATTTGGATGCTTGACTCATTTATTAGACATTTTTCAGGTTCTTAAGAAGGGGTTCACTTTTGAACTTTCCTTTGACTACACCTGTGATTTATGGAGCTCTTTTTTTTTTTTTTGCTAAATCACATATTTTATTAATAGAAGGGCTAAATATTACAAGGGAAGAAACAAAATAGAAACGTAAACAAGGCCCAAGAAATACAGCCTAAAATTATCTATCTAAGAAAAAAGTAACTTAAGAAAATATGTAATAAGCAATATCTGGCATTTCTATGAGATTCAAGAAGGAAGGTCTTCCAATGTGAATTACTCTCTCACCAGCATCCAGTCATGCACCTCTCTTAGCCACTGAATCAGCAGAAAAATTGATCTCACGATAGCAATGTTCGAAGATGATATCCTCAATATGCCTGATAGCATTTCTCCATCTAGTTTTCATGAACCAGGGCATCTTACCAGTTCTAAAATCATTGATAACTGACTTAGAATCATACCTGATAATAATTCTTGTAGCTTTTAAGATAAATTCCCATTCTACAGTACACAAAACAGCAAAGCATTCAGCAATATAGTTAGTTGTGATGCTTAGCCCACCTGACAGAGTACCTATGACACTGCATTGCTCACTCCTGGCAATGATACCAAATCCTGCAGGACCTGGATTCCCAAAAGAAGAACCATCACAGCAAAACAGCAAATAACCCTGTTTGGGAGGAATCCTATAGAAGTCTTTAATGCAGCTGTATTTAGTGAATCTAACACCCAATTTGAAGAATTCAATAATTTGTTGATCATAGGTTTGGTCCCATTTATTGCCTTTCATTCTGTATCCACCTTCATGCACCAATTGCCAAATCCTGCCCTTAAAATGATTCATATCAGGTTCAACTTCTTCAAACAATTTTTTATTTCTTTGAAACCATAATTCTCTTAAAGTAGCACAGGCTGCAGTCATCCAAATTTCCTTAACCAAAGGACTTTTACACTGAGATGCTTTGCATATGTATTCAAAAGAGGTTGGCTTTAAGAAGTTAAAAAGAGAACATAACCAATTCCAAATATGTATACTGAACTTGCAATTCCAAAGAGTATGATCCATATAATCTTCTTCTACTTTACATATACAACATTTGGAGACCATTTCAAATCCATTGCTTCTCATGATTTCATCATCATTATAAATTTTATGTTGAATCTTCCAAATATTGCTAGCAATGCTTGGATGCAAAAAGGATTTCCATAAAAATGAAGGCCAGGGAATTTTAGGTTCTCTCAATCTAATTTTTTCAACAACAAAAGAAGTTGTGAAGATACCTTTAACATTGCCACACCAAACTAAAGTATCTTTATGACCACTGACTTCAGGAAGAGAAGAAGCATTGAAATAATGAAGCATCTCATCTGGGATATTCCAAGTTTTCCCATTTAATAAGTCTCCAATAAAGTTTTGAACTTTCTCACTTCACTGTCTCCAGACCACAAAAAATTCCTCATGATTTTCTCACAAATTTTTATCACTGAAGCTGGCCATCTATATATTGCCATAGAGTACAATGGAACACTGCTGAGAACTGATTTGATTAGGACAACTCTATCTTGAAAATATAGTAACCTACATTTCCAAGCTGCAAGCTTACTTTTGAACAATTCAACCAAGTGCCACACCATTGAAGATTTGACTCTGCCTGGAGCAAGAATAATTCCTAGATATTTATCAGGGAATTTTGTAATTTTCATATTTATTCTCTCACCAATTTGATGCTTTCTTGCTTCACAAACACCATCCACAAAGCATTTGCTTTTTAGCTTGTTAATCACTTGACCAGAACTAAATTGGTAATTGTCAAGCAAAGACATTAAATTATCTAAAGTTCTCTTAGCACCATTGCAAAAGATGAAAATATCATCTGCAAAAAATAGATGTGTTGGATGAATACCTCTTCTAATGACCATGGGACTTATTTTTCCAGTTTCCACCGAATGATTAATGTTTCTGCTGAGAACATCTTCCATAAGAACAAACAAAAGAGGAGATAATGGATCTCCTTGCTTTAGGCCCCTTCCAACAGAGAAAAAACCACAAGGTCCACCATTGAGCAACACAGAAATTTTAGTAGATTGAAGCAAAGTGAGAATCCAGTTACACCAAGACTTTGAAAATCCATACTTGAGAAGTACTTTGATGAGAAATGTCCAACTAACAGAATCATAGGCTTGAGATATGTCTAATTTGAGACCAACATTTCCCCCTCTTCTTTTCTTTTTCATTTCATTCACTAGCTCAGATGCAAGGAGAACTTGCTCATGAATATTCCTACCTTTGACATATGCAGCTTGTTGAGGAGATATAAGTTTACCCATAAGCCCACTTAATCTGGTAGTGATAATCTTAGTAAAAATTTTGAAACTTACATTGCTTAAGCCAATGGGTCTAAACTGATTAGATGTTTTAGCTCCTTGAACTTTAGGAAGAAGTACCAAAAAATTAGAGTTTAAGCCCTTTGGAATGAATTTTCTATTCCAGCAAAATTGAATGAACTTGATGAAATCCTCTTGAATTATGTTCCAACAGCTCCTATAAAAAAAATTCAGAGAAACTATCAGGCCCAGGGGAACTTTCTGGATCTATATCAAATATTGTAATTTTAATTTCTTCATCTGAAGGCATTGCTTCCAACATTTCTTGGTCTTGTTCAGTAATTGCCTGAGGAATAGCTTCTAGTAACTTTTCATCAATATTGACTTCCTTAAACTCAAACTTCTTTTCAAAAAAAATCACCAATTCTTCAGCTATTTTTGTTTGATCTGAAATAATGTTTCCATTGGAATCTTCCATCTCACTGATTAGGTTTTTTGCTTGTCTAATTTTAAGATTGGCATGAAAGAAACCAAGATTTCATGACTCCTTCTTGAACCCACTTAGTTCTAGATTTTTGCTTTAATAAGGTACTATGTTGAACTTCTCTACTAAAGAATTCATTCTGAGCTTCTACTAGAGTGTCTAGAGCTTTCTCATCAAAGGGATTAGCATCAGAAAACATCATTGCTTCTTTTACTTTAGCTTCATCTTCCTTAATCTTCACTTGAACATTCCCGAATACCTTCCAGTTCCAATCATTCAACACTTTTTTGAGTTTTTTTAATTTTTGTAGAAAGACAAAAGCAGGGTCACCAGGCATATTCTCCAACCAGCAATCAGAAACTACTTGAAGAAAATTAGGATGATCAATCCACATTTTTTGAAATTTTGTTGGAGCATTTTTCGGTTTGGGAATACTTGCACAACCACCCAAGAGTGGAGCATGATCTGAAACCATTCTTAATCCCACTTTGTAATTCCAGTCACTATATATTTGAAGCCATTTTTGATTAAAAACTACTCTGTCCAGATTGCAGAGGATTCTGTTCTTTCCATGTTGACAGTTTGACCAAGAATATTGTAATCCAAATTTGGGAGCTTGAATTAGCTCACAGTTATTTAAGCAATTGATGAAGTCCAACATAGCTGTTTTATTAGGAATTCTACCACCAACCTTTTCATATGGAGAAGTCACTGAGTTGAAATCACCAAGTACAATCCAAGGCTTATTCAGGTCACTAATGAATTCCATCTCAGACCAAATAAATCTTCTCTGGGTTATCTTTACATGTGCATGAACCCCGGATACTAACACATCTCCAATACTGACAATGATCATCTGACTAGATATTGACACCACTTGAGGAGCAGCAATACTCTTATTCCAAAATAGCCATATGTTACCTTTATTATTAGAAGAAGAAGAATTATGAATCACCATCTTCTCCATCCATGGCAAATTCAGTTTATTACAAAACGAAGCACTACAAAAAACTTTTGGTTCAACAATCCAAACCAAAGAAGGACTAAATTGATTGACTAAAGACCACAACTTATCTTGAGCTCTAGATCTTATAAAGCCCCTAATGTTCCAATATATAATCTTCATTTATTAGATTGAGGGTGTTTGGTACCCCCTTTCCCAGGATTTTTTCTGAAGTTATATTGTTTATTGCCTGGAACTTGCTTGATAAATGTATTCTTCTCAGGTGATATTTTAGATGTAGAAGTACTTGGCATATCCTTACCTGAAGAGGATACAATTTCTTTTTCCACTATATGAGCCCATGAAGTAACAGGGATATTTTGATCTTTCACTTTTCCAGTGGAACCATCAATAAATTTAATTGTGCTATTGTGTAAAGCATTATCCTCAGTAATTTTCAAAAAATTTGGTACTTCCATAATGACAGCTTCTTCCATTGTTTTTTCAATTGTATCATCACTTTCTAGAAGTTTAAATCTCCCAGTAGTATGAATTTGCTCAGTTGGATGAATAATAGAATCTTCCACAATGATTTCAGACTCCTTTATGGTTTCAGAATTATCACAAATATCAAATGGCACATGATTGACATGTTTACTACCTTGATTTATTCTTGGACCCTGTGTAGAATATTGATGTGCTAACTTTCGTTTTTGTTCCTCCACTCTGCATTCAGTAGTTAGATGACCAACAATCTTGCAAGTAGAACGAAATTTAGGACAATCTGGAATTAAAACATCTTGATAAAATCCACCAAGTTTAGTACCAATTCAAATTTTACTTGGAACTGAATGGGC
Organism: Papaver bracteatum; assembly: GCA_023529315.1. Lineage (NCBI taxonomy): Eukaryota > Viridiplantae > Streptophyta > Magnoliopsida > Ranunculales > Papaveraceae > Papaver > Papaver bracteatum. Next base: position 1,882,780 of record JAJJWX010003164.1, read on the forward strand.
AAAATCTATTTCAACCAAGACATTAGCATAATACCCAACTTCACAATTGATAGTTGCGTTATCAACTTTTACCGGAGTTCCCAATTCTCTGCAAATCTTAAACAAGATATTTTCCTTCCAAAGTTCCAAACCAAGACCAGGCAATCTTACCCAAACCATTGCTTTTGAAGTTCTTTGACTAGCAGGTCGAAAGTTCGAGATCCAATGTCTTACTCTCAGAATTTGTTTTGATAATTCCCACACTCCATATTTAATGTAATTTCGATCAACCTCATTGTCTAATTTGATAGTAAAAAAACCCCTGCCAAGCGGAATGATCTTACAATCTCCTACCAACTTCCATTGTTTTTTCAAGTCTACTATTGCATCACTGAATTTGAGTTGTTGTAAGTTTAGTCTACCAATAAGAGAAAACTTCCAAGGATTGATAGCTTCCTCAAAAAGATCATCAGGTAATTCAATTTATGGAATTAATTTTTTCTGAAACTTTAGGTTAGAAGAACTAGTTTCATCAACTGAATTGGTTTTCAGGGTTTCCATCATAAAAACCAATCAATTAATGAAACATAGACATAAATGATTGAAGAAATCAGGAAAATAACCTGATTTAATGAATAAAAATACTAAGAATCACCTGAATTAATGAAGATTTCATTGTAGAAAACGAGAATGAAGAACGAAAAAAGTCGCCGAGTTGATCGCCCGAGTTACAGAGCTCAGCTCACCCGAGTCAAGCTATTAAAAAATTTATTAATGAAGATTTATGGAGCTCTTAGTATTGCCGAGACGATTAAAACAGTAAATCCAAATTCTGTTGTGTTTGTTTTGCGGACTTCGGCTCATATTCAACATGAGTGTTGTTACTGCTACCACATGTGGTGTATGGGGTTTCAACCAGTGCGGAGTTATTTCAAAATGGAGTTTGATGACGGGATAATGGTACTTCTATTAAGGCTCATAGTGGTTCACAATCCAAAGGCTCATGATGATATTCTCTTGTTTGCTCATGCTTTCTCTAATGCTACAAAAGTTTTCGTTGGTATATTGTTGAAGATTTTCTCACATGTGGTAATACGAGCACATGAGACTTTTGTCTTGGTTGCTCTTTTTATTCTGTTGGTATCTTTATATCGACTGTTATATTTGGCATGCCAAGTACAATTTGTACAAATTCGAGTCGGGATCCAGCAACGGCCACAGGAATTTTTTATGAAGTAATACAAGATGACATTAAGGCACACTTCTTGGTGATCAGTGTTGATTATACTTGGCTCATGAAGGTTTGTCAGTGGACATAATTTCTAATGAATGGAATGGGAATCAAGGATTTGCTGGTTGGGCTTAACATTCAGGTTATATAGCAATGGGGTCATGAAGAGTGGGGGTCATTCAAGCTTACACAACTTTTTGATGAGGCAGTAAGAGCTGTACAGGTCAACGGGTAGTACGACAAATGGAGGACGTGGGTCCTACATGTACGTTGTATCGAGGCTTCACAAAATACCTGGACTTTACTAAGTTCTCGACATCAACTGAGCTGATAAGTACTACAGCCTCCTGCTCGATTCACACTGCAGCTCTATATATGATCTGTTATTGAAGTCTACCTTGTTTCACACCAACCTGCCCGGATACAAGACCACATGGTTATTCAATTCTACATCCTTTAGGACAAGGATGTTTTCAAGGATAGTGGAATGTTGTATCCCTGTGCATCAGAGAGGGTGCCCTTATCACGCTATATGTCCGTCTTTAGTAGTATTTAGGTGTAGTAGTTAGTGTAAGAGTGAGTGCCTTTATTAATGTAAGAGAGGGTTAGATGAGAACCATTTGGCACCGTCATGGCCGTTGGATTAGTTTGGAAACTTTGCCTTATAAGGTCCGAGTCAGTCTGTATTGCAAGCAGTAGAATATCATTTATCAAATTAGAACTTTGTTCTTCATGGCTGTGTTCCTTGTGAACTCAGATTTGGCCTGAATCTCTTGATTTAGGAGGTGTTTATCACCAATATCTATCCTTCTGTTTGTCTATTTGTTGTAGGGATACAACAATATCCTTCCTGACTTAGGGAATGCCATGAGAAAAGACTAAAAACGGTAAGCAAATAAGGCACTCCAAACTGTCTGTCCAAAGTTTGGATTGGTATTTCCATCGCGCTCTATATTGAGTACACCTAGGCTTTCGTTCCAGCAACATCTCTTCCTCATGTTTTTCTTGCGATTTCTTTGTCTCACACGACCCAATTCTCTGATTAGCTAGTTTTTCTTAAGTTATCAATTATCATCTATCTTCGAATGGCAAAACGGGTAGTGCTCATCTTGTCTTTAACTTACTTTTTGATGAATTCCCCCCTGTTCGGTTAAGATTTTAAACACAGTTACACAAAATGTTTTGAAACATCAAATTTACAACTTCTTTCAAACTGATAATAAGAAAGTGTAATTAAGAAAGGGTGATAGGCATTTCTTCAAACACTTTCATGGCATAATCAATGTATCCAATATTAAATCCAAATTTGTATTTGTAAAACCCATTTTTTTACCGATTAGATTCAATCCCTAAAGCATGAATACATTATAAATTCCTTCATCGTGATGAAATCAGTACGAATACATGATAAAACCTCTATTAATTTTTCGTATAACAGAACAATTATACGAAAAATTAGGGTCAGCAAATTTGAAATCAAATTTAAACTCAATCCTCAGATTTAATCGATAGAAACATGATTTCTGTTTATATTGATTCATGAAATTATTAGTACCAAAAAAGAACTAACCTGGTGATGAATCAGAAGAAACTGAGGGAGAACGGAGAAGCGAAGAAAACCCAGTTTCTGTTTAGTTTTTTTTTGTTTTTTTTTAAGTCTGTTGGAGCCCATAAAGTTGCATTTATTTACAGAAAACCCAGTGCAAATACCAAATTTAGTTAGTTCATATGACAGTTGAGTTTGAAAGTCAATTGATCTAACGGTTTAATAATCGATGTGCAGACACCAAATTGAGTCAGCGAATTTTAGAGATCTAACGGCTGATTTTCAAAGTCAGTTCATATGACGGTTGATAGCGGAGACACGGAAATGTTTCCAGTTTCTGTTGTTGCTATTAAAAAGGGGGAGATCTAACGGCTGATTTTCAAAGTCAGTTCATTTGACAGTTGATATCGGAGACATGGAAATGTTTCCAGTTTCTGTTGTTGCTATTAAAAAGGGGGGAGATATACCCACATCCCTGCTCAGGCCGCAAGGCTACATGTGAATTCCTCCCCTTCGCGATTTTGCCACTTGCAGAGCTACCGGGGGATTTCCCTCCTTCACAATCTACTAGAATGATTTCACGTGTTCACGCTTTCGAGGGACACCAATCGATACTTTCTCGATTGATAGGCACATGAACCAATAAACGGGTCTTTCCCGAAGGAAAACTCGGGACGGGGACGATTTCACATGTTCAATCAAGCAACAACAATCTCGAGTAGAACTAGCAACATAGGCCAACGAGGGTCAGGGAAGCACGAGCACTAGAGACAAATCGTTCCAACTGATTACCAAAGACTATCACTAACAGGGAATAACATCCCCTGGCTCAATGGGACAAAAATTCGACTTCCCTTAATTACATTTCTGACTGTATCACCCATACAGTATAAAAATTAAGCTTAAATTCTAGAGCCATCTCTTGACTATGTTTCCCGCATCAAAGTAAGTCACTAGCTATGACCGGTATGGCTAGTGAAGCGCAAAGATTGCACGTTACCGCGTAGCCGGGCTAGTCAGTGTTCAACCATGATGGCGCTACAATGCATGGACCATGAAGTGCTAAGATTTCGAAACCCTACAGGGCCAGTAAAGCGCTAATATGGCGCTACACTGTAGAGTCACTGGCCAAGTAATGAAACTTGTTGGCCGATACAATGAAGCTTCATTGAAGAAGACAAGAAAATGCCAAATTGACAAATAAAACATGCGATGTTTGCATTGATGCATATCCATGAAATTGATTTGGTCGAAACTCAAGGATGATGCGAGAGTGTAGAATAGGCCAAGAGTTGCCTATGCATTAGTCCAAGGCTGGCAAAAGCTCAAACAGTGAAAATGCATCACTATTGTCGAGCAATTGTCTAAGCGAAGCATATGACACATGAATAACCAGAATGATCTAAGGAAATGGCCAAGATCATTGTAGCGCAATGTTAGTTGTACGTTGGTTTAGTCCAAGACAACTACATGGCTATGTTGGTTGTGTATTGACTCAAGGTAAAACTTCAAAAATGCGAAACAATGGCGCATTATGTTTCAAGAGACGATTACAAGTTGTTTTTCAGCTTTACAAGCATATCAAACGTGTAATACCCCGATATTCGGCAGTGGTTGGCTGAATGGAATATAAGTAATGATTTGTCCTCTCCTAACACCGAGGCCTTTTCAGCATAGTTGGCTCCAGAGTTGGCAGAAAACTCTGCAGTTAAGCGTGCTCGGGCGGGAGTAATCCAGGGATGGGTGACCATCCGGGAAGTTTCTTTCGGATTACCGCAGCGATGCCCGTTGAAAACCCCACACTGCCGGATAACCGCAGTGACTAAGTGGGGACAGTATCGGTAGAGGGACGGGTCATTACAAAACGTGCAATACAAGTATGAACAGTTATATAATAAGTTTATAATTGTATGACAATTTTCATAACTACTTTGGAATAGGTGTTGAAAGTTGGCTCGATTTTGGACAAGCATGCACAGTTATTGGTGGTTATGGAACCACTTTATGGATATATGGCTGTTCCATGTGTATACAAGCATTGCACACAATTTTTTGGCTATGTAACCACTGTATAAATAGCATGACGAACATTGTAAACTAGTAGGAGATGATGCATGGAAAACCACTGATGCTTCTGGAGGCATAAAGAGTTAGAGTAGTTCATATGGAATGAAAAACCTTAGAGTTTGTTCATTTTGCTCCTACTATGGAATGAACAAACATGAAAAATGGATGTTCAAATCAATATATTTGCTGATTTGAACATCGAGATGGACAGCCCAGCGCGCGCTTGTGGTAACGACAGGCGACCTTGCTACAAGCGCTGACGTTCGAAGAAAAAACGCCAGCGTCTGAACATCGAACGCGCGGCATGACGTAAAGCGCCAGAGTCATTATTAGAAACGCTAGTTTCTGACCCAGGGACGCCAATGGCTCAATCTTAATGGCTGAAAAATCTTGTGATCCAACGGCTACATTTTTTGAATTCTATAAATACTCCACATTTCAACTCCAAATTCACACATTCTTCTCTTCACACTCAATTCTTGATTGAACATGTCTCGGCCCCGGTTAGTTCGGTGAGTTCCATATACTAAAGAAGAAGATGAAGCTAATTGCATAAACTATGTTTTTTTATCTACTCAGCTTGCTTCGACAAACTATCCATGGGTGAATTTCTGGGCGGTTATTCACGATGGGTTCTGCAGTGACACTCGTAATCCGAGTCGTCGTACTATATGCGACATAGAAAATCGTTTTGGTACAATCAAGAAATATGTTGGCATAGAAAATCGTTTTTGTCCTTATAAAAGATTCAACAAATACAAATCTTATTATTTTATTCCATAAATATGTTGAATTAATTTATTTTATTTTAATCATAAATGTCAAAACTAATATAGTAGTTTTCTTTACCGTTTCCAGAATTTTTCCTTACAAAAGATTTTACAAATTTAAAACTTATTATTTTGTTCCATAAATATGTTGAGTTGATTTTTTTATTTCAGTTATAAATGTACGAAATTAACATACTAGTATTTTTTATTATTTTCTGGATTTTTTTATAATAACCACATGGAATTATAAAAGATTAATATAGTAATTTTTTTGTCATTTCTATTTTTTTTTTCTTCCTTATAAAAGATTTTAAAAATACAAATATCATTAATTTATCCAAAATACGTTGAATTGATTTTTCTTTATTCATAAATGTAAGAATTAATATAGTATTTTTTTTATTTTCTGGATTTTCTATAATAAATACATGAAATTATAAAAGATTCAAAAAATATAAATTATTTTATTTTGTTCCATAAATATGTTGAATTGACTTTGTTTTATTTTAATCATAAATGTCCGAAATTAATATAGTAGTTTTCTTTATTTTCTGGATTTTCACAATAAATGCACGAAATTAATATAGCAATTTTTCTAAATAATGAGGGTCGTCCGTCGCGTGTGTCCCAACAATCCACCCAATCTACACCATACATTGTCAGATCAACGCACCATATGTAACGAAATTTCATCCGAATACGAATGGTTTCTCAATCGAATACGAATGGTTTCTCAATTAGCCAGTGAGAGAGTGAGAGTTGTTGATTACGCTCACGTGAATACTTATGAACCAATAGGAGAGAAGGTAAGCTCCACACTTAAGTTCAAAGTTTAACATCAAAACATAGTACTAAAAACAACACTTCGTCGGGAACAATGCACCGGCCGACCGACACGGGGTTTACATACTTTTTTATTACAAGAAAACTTGGAAAGTAAGTTCTATAAAATAGAAGTGAGATTTTAATGCATATTTTAATGCTACTACGCAAGGCTGAATACTTATGAGTGAAATTGTTTCACTGAACCACGTATTATAGCGGGTCATATCCCATGAATTTTTTTAGGTCGTGGGCATGTGACATTAGTGAAGGCTAACCACGTACTAGCCCATAGTGGTTGCTTTTGGCCCATTCAGTATGGCGGTGAGGGTGTCATCTTCCTCCACCGGTCCCTCTGTACCCAAAGGGTTTCATATATTTCAGTATCCCGGTGAGAGAATTTAGTCGCCGAATCTCTGTATCTTCTTCCTTCACCGCAATGGATTATTCCTCCAACCCCCCTTCACCCAAACGAAGATCATTCGTCAATTCACGGAAAGCTTTAGAAGATGAGATTGAGCGAAGCTATAAATTGAACTATAATGAGGAGAAAGCACTTCAATTCGTCAAAAAACTGTATGAATTTGTATCCAACGAAAACGATTTCTGTGAAATCGCGAGCTCCGGCGGGATTGTTTTCAGATCGGAAGATAAACTGAAAAAATTCCAAGAATCGTTCAGGAACAAAGACAATGCATCATCTCTCGGCCTTGCTAGAACCTTTAAGGCTTTCAGAGATAAATTGTATCTTTATGTAAGTATACAAATCTTCAAATCTGTCTTTTAGGGTTTGATCGGCGGTTAGGTTTTATTATTCAATGAATCTCTTTATGATTTACCTGGTTTTGTTGTTCATATTTTCCAGAATTTTCGCAACAAATTTGAAGATTCAACTTATTATAGGAATTCCGACTTTACAAAGGTTAAACCCAAATTGAAGTTGATTGCTGTTTCAAAGAATGATAGAATATTGTTACACAGTGAAGCAGTTGAAGTTGATTTAGAACAGCAGATCCAAGTGATGGATGACCAGTTGGATGATATATGGAAACAAGTGGAAAGTTTGAATGCAACGATTGCAGAACTTAAGAAATAATGAAATTGCTCTGGTCCTGGTTCTCAATTTCATTAGTAATTATCACCTCAATGCTATAGTTTTGTTCGGGAATGAAATAGTCAGATACAGGTTATTTTTCTCATTGCGATTTCAATCCTGCCATGTAAATACTTTGAGTAGAAAAATATTCAGAAGTTGGTTGCTATGTCACTTCTTCGTCTATTGGTTGTTGTTTTTCTTTTGTATTACTCTTTTAAATTTGAAGTTACTCTTTTTGTTGGACCACCTACTGTAAGTAATGCTTCTGAGATTCAAGAGGAGAATCAGATTCCTCAAAAAAAAGGTATGATCTTCAGTACTTTACAGGTTATATTTGTATTCCAATTCTCGTAACATTAAACCGTTTGTTCGTACTCTGTACATACCTTCAGTATAAATCATGTATATGTTTCATTTGTGAATTTCCTAGGATTCCACAACTCTATGAAAAAAACGAAAGTCATAGATATCCATGTGAGAACTGAAATATTATATAGAAACTAAAGTCACACCTCTGGGACCAAACTCAGTGAATATTATATATAGAAATATTCGTCGTGGGAACAAGAAATATGTGGGGTTCCATTAGTTCTGTTTAAAGAACCTCATCTTCTGTGGAAGGAAATGGTTAAGTATTCAAGATTAGATCTGAAACCAGGGTGTATATTCAAGCAATACCATGTATTAGTGAAGCTTACAGTAGCTATAATTGTAATAGGTCTTGCATTTCATCACTTTTACTCTAGTACTAGTACCACTAACAATGAGAATGATACTACACTTGGAATTGATTCAACTGTGACCGATGAAACTGCTTCAGTAAGAGCAAAGGATGGTGATGATGAGTTACCACCAACTACTGCAATTGATTCTGTGGAGATCCAAGAAACCCCAATTCAGAAACAAATTCTTCAGAAAGGTATGAGATTTTTGTGTTTATGTTTGTAGTGGGAGTGTGTTTTGATGTTAGAAACTGCACCCGTTTGCTTTATGCAGAGAAATGTGATCTTTCTGTTGGGGAATGGATACAGGATCCGTCGGGGCCTATGTACACTAATGAGAGCTGTAATGTCATTTCTTATCATCAGAATTGTATGAAGAATGGGAGACAAGATTCGGGGTTTCTTTATTGGAGATGGAAACCACGGGACTGTGAGTTACCAAGGTTTAATGCAGTGAAGTTTCTCGACTCGATGCGGAATAAGCATTGGGCATTTGTAGGTGATTCGATTTCTCGAAACCATGTCCAGTCACTATATTGCCTTCTCTCTAAGGTACATTAAGTTTTTGCAATTATTCGAAATCTAGCATTAGATAAATCACATTAAACATGAATCAAGCCAAGGCCTATTCAAATATTTAGTATATGAATATATAGGTATTTGAAAATTGGCTTTTACATGTTTGAGATAATTTGAGTACTAGTTAAAATCAATTTTAAATGCATCTATTCAGGTGGAAGCAGCAAATGAAGTTTACCATGACAATTACAATGATGAGGGATATAGAGATAGAAGATGGCACTTCCCTTCACACAACTTCACTCTCAGTGTTATCTGGTCTCCCTTCTTAGTTAAAGCAGTTTACAGTTTTGAAGATATGAATGGTGTATCAACTGAGAATATTCAGTTATACCTTGATGAACTTGACAAGAAATGGACATATCAATATACGAGTTTCGATTACATGGTAATATCTGGTGGGAAATGGTTTATGAGAAGCGCAACTTACTATGAGAACGGTGAAATTGTTGGTTGTCATTACTGTCCAGGGAAAAATTTGACAGAATATGGATTAGACAATGGTTATCGTAAAGCCATTAAGCTAGTACTAGACTTCATCACCAGTTCGAACCACAATGCCTCGGTTTTTTACAGAAGCATAAGTTCTGAGCACTTTGTCAATGGGAATTGGGACAGTGGAGGGACTTGTGACCGAACATCGCCATCTAAAGCAGGTGAGCTTAGTCTGGGCGTTATTGATGATATGCTTCATAATGTTGAGTTAGAAGCATTTGCAAAGCTGGAAAGCACTGAATATTCTGGTAAAAGGGAAGCTCTGAAAGTTTTAAACATCACTGAATTATCTTTGCTTAGACCGGACGGACATCCTGGTCCATACCGGGGCTTCCATCCATTTGCAAAGGATAACAATGCTACATTTCAGTATGACTGTCTGCATTGGTGCTTACCGGGACCTATTGATTCCTGGAATGATCTGGTTATGGAGATGGTGATGAACAGTTGAGTGGTTTTTGGATGGCGGTGGCGGCTGGTGGATCAAATTTTCCTGTAAGATTTTGTAATTGAGAGATTTCAAAGTTAAGAAAAGCTTTTAACTATTGCTTGAGAACGTGTACTGTGAGCCAAATTCAGTTGTTCAGCGAAAGATGGGTCCTGTTGGCCAAAAAAGCTGCACTAGCTTTACTGTGGGTTGTGTCTCGTAGTTTTGTTCAGGACAACCACACCTGATCATTTCGAGAATGGAGAATGGTTCTGCGAACAATTGAATGTGGAATAAGTTTGAACAATGTTAATTCCATAATGTGTAACGTCGAGTTAGAGGAATTTAAGAATGATTGTCTGCACTGGTGTTTGCCAGGACCTATTGATTCTTGGAATGATTTAGTTATTGAAATGCTGATGCATGACTGAAATTTTCGGATACAGGTTATGCTCCTGTTATATTTGTAGTCCCATTTTCTGTAATAGGTTATGCACTTGTAGTCCCATTTTCTGAGAATGGTTCAGTGGAGGGGCTTGCAACGGAACAATCCCATATACAGAAGGTGATATGAGGTTGAACAATGTCGATTCAGTAATGTGTAACGTCGAGTTAGAGGAATTCAACAGTGCAGAAACTACTTCAGGATCTGAAACACAAGTAAGACTGTTAGACACTACCCAGCTTTCATCACTCAGACCTGACGGACATCCTGGTCCATACACGCAGTTGGTGAAGAATAAAAATGCCACAATTCAAAATGATTGTCTGCTCGGTTTTTTTTCCTGGACCGATCGATTTCTGGGAAGATTTAGTTATGGATAATGTTTCATTTGTGAATTTCCTAAGATTCCACACCTTCCAGGACAAAAACAGAACTTTGATACCCATGTGAAGACTGAATCAGAACCACCAAATTCAGCGAATATTCAAATATTTGTTCAGGCGTGGGAACAAGATTTTCCATGATTCTCTTTTATTTTTTAATCAACATCTTAATTCTAAATTATTAGAAAGTCGCGGGGATTCATTCTTCATTTTCTGTGAGAGGAAATGATGAAGTATACAAGATTGGATCTGAAACCAGGGTTTATATTCAAGCAATACCATGTACTAGTGAAACTTACAGTAGCTATACTTGTAATTGTTCTTGCATTTCATCTCTTTTACTCTAGTACTAGTACCACTAACAATGAGAATGATACTTCGTTTGGAATTGATTCAACTGTGACAAATGAAACTTCTTTTGTAAGAGTAGAAGGTGATGATGATTCCGTGGAGATCCGAGAAACCCCGATTCAGAATCAAATTCTTCAGAAAGGTATGAGATTTTAGTACTCGATCATATCTGTTTCTGCATTCATGTTTAGAGTTATAGTCATGTATGGGAGTTTGTTTGGATGTTAATAACTGGACTTTGCTTTATGCAGAGAAATGTGATCTTTCTGTTGGGGAATGGATACCGGATCCATCGGGGCCTATGTACACTGATGAGAGCTGTAATGTCATTTCTTATCATCAGAAATGTTTGAAGAATGGGAGACCGGATTCAGGGTTTCTTTATTGGAGATGGAAACCAAGGGATTGTGAGTTACCAAGGTTTAATGCAGTGAAGTTTCTCAACTTGATGCGGAATAAGCATTGTGCGTTTGTGGGTGATTCGATTTCACGAAACCATCTCCAGTCATTGTATTGCCTTCTCTCCAAGGTACATTATGTTTTTACAATTATTCGATATCTAGCATAAGATAATTCAATTCACATTGAACATGAATCAAGTGAAGGCCTATTCAAATAGTTAGTATAAGAACAGATACAAACTCTTCTTGATTGTGAACCGTGTCTAGTGTAAACTGTTTGCTATTTGAAAATTGCCTTTTCGATGTTTGAGATATTTCGAGTAATGGTTAAAATACAGGTGGATGCAGCGAATGAAGTATACCATGACAATTTCCAAGACGAGGGATTTAGAGATACAAGATGGCACTTCCCTTCATACAACTTTACCCTCAGTGTTATCTGGTCTCCGTTCTTACTTAAAGCAGTTTACAGTTATGAAGATACGAATGGTGCATCAGTTGAGAAGATTCAGTTATATCTCGATGAACTCGATAAGAAATGGACAGATCAATATGCGAGTTTCGATTACATGGTAATATCTGCTGGAAAATGGTTTATGAGAAGCGCAACTTACTATGAGAACGGTGAAATTGTTGGTTGTCATTACTGTCCAGGTAAAAATTTGACAGAATACGGATTAGATAACGGTTATCGTAAAGCCATTAAGCTAGTACTAGACTTCATCACCAGTTCCAACCACAATGCCTCGGTTTTTTACAGGAGCATAAGTTCTGAACATTTTGTCAATGGGAATTGGGACAGTGGAGGGACTTGTGACCGAACATCACCATCTAGAGAAGGTGAGCTTAGTCTGGGCGTTATTGATGATATGCTTCATAATGTTGAGTTAGAAGCATTTGCAAAGCTGGAAAGCACTGAATATTCTGGTAAAAGGGAAGCTCTGAAAGTTTTAAACGTCACTGAACTATCTTTACTCAGGCCGGATGGACATCCTGGTCCATACCGGAGTTACCTTCCATTTGCGAAGGATAACAATGCTACAGTTCAATATGACTGTATGCATTGGTGCTTACCAGGACCTATCGACTCCTGGAGTGATTTGGTTATGGAGATGGTGATGAACGGCTGAGTGGTGTTGGATGGCGGTGGCTGCTAGATAGCTAGGCATTGTGAAGTTATAAGCAGATCGATCACCCCATTGTCTTCCAGTAGAGGGACAAAGTTTCTTTGTAAGGTTTTGTAATTTAGAGATTTCTAAGAAAATGAACTTTTAACAATTGCTTTAGAATGTTGGGGGCTAGCCATAAGTTTTTGGGGAAGATATTAGAAGTAATATTTGGTCACCCCTTATAATATTTTTTAATACCCACTTTACCCTTGATTATAAACTTAGTTAGTGATTAGTGATTAGTTAAAAACTGATTAGTGATTAGTGTTTTATAAGTTGGATTGTTTTGTTTTTAACATTTTTTTTTGAAAGATAAGAAGAAGGGAATAGGAAGAAGAAGATGGGTGAACCCAATTTTTTTTTTTTTTTTGAGTTTAGTAATTATGATATAAGTGATTCATGTGATGATACCTTAGATCTTTTTCTTTAAGAGCCACAACAAAAGTATGATGTTTTAGGTACTCATGGATACTTCAAATTTAGTTAATGGTGTTTGAATTGGCCAAAACATTCCTAAAAATGAACAATTTACAAATTGATTTCCGTTTGGTTTACAAAGTTCGGCTACAACATTTGAAGAACAGGTTACCGAAGTCATCTGCAAGTGTAGTTCGGTTAATGTTTCTAAAAACATAGGTAGCCGAACTCAGCTTTAATGGAGTTTTTTGTTTCAAAGAAAAGTTCGGTTAGGAAAAAAAATTTACGACGTAACCAAACTAAAAGTTCGGCTGGAAAAAAAAATGAAAAAAGTTGCGACGTAACCGAACTCAATTATAGGTTTTCAGAGAAAAGTTCGGTTAGGAAAAAAAAATTGCGACGTAACCGTACTTTAGGTAAGAAAAATTGCTAACTAACCGAACTAAAGTTCGGTTAGGAAGAAACTAATTGTTGTGTAACCGAACTAAAGTTCGGTTGGGGACTTCTACAAAACTCGTGAGAAGTACATACTTGAGCTAAAGAGCATCACTATGAATCTTTGACGGTGTCTACTGAAAAGAAGTGTTCAAATCTTCGACTTTCATGCGAGAATAGCCCATTAACTTCCACTAAATACATGCCTAGGCGTGTAAGAAAGCCCCGTCAGTTGATAATAACATTTTCCCCTCAATGACATTTTCCACTCATATTTTGTTACTCAACTAAAGTTCGGTTAGGACTAAAAAAATTGCAACGTAACCGAACTTTTCTCTGAAAGAAAAACCTCCATTAAAAGTTGAGTTCGGCTAGTTCGACAAAGTTTTTCACATAATTCCTAACCGAACTTCTCTCTGCAACTTACATTTTCAACTCATTTTAATGATTACTTCTCATTTTTGCAACCAAAAACGAATGACAAGTAATGGGTTTGTTATAATTTTGATTTTGATTTTTTTTTGTTAATTATTTAAATTAAGCTATATATAGAGGCGGCTGTGGTGGTGATTCAAGGTGGTCGGTGGTGGTGGTGGTCGGTGGTGGTGAGCGGCGGGGGTGATGGAAGGAGGTGGTTATATTTATAGGTGGTGATGAGAGGAGGTGGTAATATATATATAGGTTAAGGGTAGGTTAGTCATTTCTACATTTTAGGACACCCCTTATCATTGTAGGGTGGACATTTGTATCACTGGGTAGTCCCCAACTTTTTTTGGGTAGTCCCCAATCCTGTTGGGTGTGCGAGGTTTCCTAACACAACAGGATAACCTCGCACACCCAAACCTACTCCCAACAACCAAATTTGTATGGACCTTACCCTGTCCTCCCAAAATTCAGCTTTTCTTGTGGAAAGCTATAAATGAAGGTACCAACCTTGTCTATGCTACATCACATAAACCTCTCCAGTTCCAACCTTTGCCCCCGATGCAACTCCGAAACAGAAACAAATGAACACATGTTGATTCACTGCCCGGTAGCTATGTCCACTTGGACCATCCTTTCTCACCACATATCAACAAATCCATCCCAGAGTAACAACCAACCAATAACCTTAAACCCCTAAACAACAATTTCACAAATTCTACAAACACAAGGTAATACCTCTTCTATCACAGCTTGTTGTTTTTTACTTTGGACACTATGGACATCCAGAAACGATCTCGTGTTCAATCAAGAACAATCCACATCCACTCATGCGGACATCCTGGCAAGATCATTAGCACAAAAACAAGAATTTGAATGGGCAAACAAGATTTCCCCACCAGTTCTCCCGGGGGAACCGCCTCCAAGAATTACAACAAATATAAACAGGACGACTACAACCATTCAGGTAGCTAGGTTGGTACCATCCAGCTCAAGATTGGATTAAAGTTAACACTGATGGGGCAGCTAGAGGCCACTCAGGTATGGCGGGAGCGGGACTGATATGCAGAGACTCGAACGCACAAACGGTAATGGCTCTTGCACAACCTCTAGGAGTAACCACGGTGCTCACAGCAGAGACATGGGAAACCGTGTTAACAACCAGAACCGTGAATGAAAGAAGATGGACTGAAGTGTTATTTGAGACGGACTCAGAGAACCTTATGCACTTCATTAAAACCCCAACGGAAGCCCCTTGGTATATTTCAGAAATGATCGCAGAAATTAAACAACGTATGCGTCAAATTCCACTTTGTATTATTCAGCACAATTATAGGGAAGGAAACCAAGCAGCATATGGGCTAGAAAACTATGCGGCTGATGGTAGCCAAGCCGCAAACTACTCAACAACAATATGGGACCATGCGAACCTGGCTTTTATTAACCAAATTCTCTTAAGTGACTCTAGGGAAGTCGCCTTCCCACGTGTAATAACAATTTAGCTGGTTTTTTATAATATATACATGCTTCAAAAAAAAAAAGTCAAACCCTGGTCACATAACTAACAAAAAATAACTGCCTACAATTGATTAGGATTTTATTTTGGGAATATTAACTAGATCACCGATGCCACGGTGGGAGGGAAGACCGAAGAAAATCGAAACACCGTTATGTGTAATGGTATTATAAAGCTAAAATTGATATGCATTTAATGTATGGTAGTTTACGTAAATTTCCACCATTTTTATGCATCTTTTATGGTGGTTTGCATCAATTTACCCCATGTGATATGTAATATTTGTGGTGGTTTGCACCAATTTCCCCATATATTAAGCATCCTTTGTGGTGCTTTGCATAATAGCTATGCATTAAATTTTAAAAGTCATCATCGAATTTTTCGTAAAAACACTAAATTGTATATCGTTTTTTGTACTCGTTGTGTAAATTTTTTTAAATCCTTTCCAATGATATAAAATTTGTAAAATTCTAAGGCACGGATTTTTAGATATGTTATATTAAAGTTTGATTGCCAATTATACCCCTGAAAAAATAGGATGTATAAGGAGTTATAATAATTAGACTAAAAGGAGGGTATTTTAGACTTTTCATGCCCCAAAGACTACCACCAAATTCATTTTCAATTTTTTTATCAAATTTAACATTTGTGTTAGGTTTCATTTGACAAAAAATGTGGCCATAAAATGGACTCCCTCCCGACGGGCCCTCCGCCCTCCGATCGGTCGGCCCAATTAGAGAAATCAAAACCAATATGATCATGCGTTTCTGCTATTTTATTTTCACAATAACAATCAAGTATTGTGATTCATGACGTGTTTCTATATCTCATTCTAAAATCAATATGCAAGTTCTGCCATTCTCAAAACTAGGCATGAGAAATCTCCATTACAAGCAGAAATCCTTCTTGATCTAACTTGATGAGTTAAAAAATCTAACAAAATTCCAGAGGAAGTTGGCTTAAAAGCTAAAAGCCCAGGCTAGCAACGGACGATGGTTAATAGGAAATTTCCTCCATCTCAATCAGCAATCAACATCAAGAAATTTAGAAGAAAAGTAAAAATCTATTGTCCATATTTAAAATCTAGGGTTTCCTAAAGTCATCATGATTGGTGTATGCTATAGTGGATCATCCGCAAGTAAGTTACTCATTTAAATTATTATGAAAACCTCACGATCTCTTTAATCCCATACAACACCTCTAACGGAATGAATAGGAATTTCAAACGTGTTAAGGGTGGATCAAGTCGGTCAACGGTAGGGTTGCATATAATAAAATTGTAAAAATGATTAGGTTGTACTTGGAAAATTACTTATTCCAGTGGGTTGCATTTAGTCAGTGTCATCATAGTCCAACCAATATCTAGAATGGATTCCTACACATAAAAAAGATCAATTTTGACATTTTTTTCTTTTAGCCAGGCATTTCTAGCTTCAATTTCTTAAATCTTCTCAAACAATTGTTTCATGGTCGAAAGGTTCATATTATTATCTACGGCTAAATTAGTTAGTTGAAGATAGATTATAAGATTGAAATCTTAGATCTTGAAATAGCTACATATTGAGGTAATATTGAAGACACGTGAGGTGTTTGAAACACAGTCAGAAAAGAAAGGAAAACCTAATATTCTTTCTCTCACTAAGAACCAGGGCCGTACCAAACTATTTAGGGGCCTTAGACAGAAACCAAAAATGGGGGCCTAAAAATTAAATTTGTCGATCGTTTAAAATAAAATTATAATACCGTAAAATTTGTAAAAGAAAACAACTACATAAAAATATCTAATCTACTAAGAATTGACTTTTCTCGCCTCCTCGATGCAAACTCATCAATTATGGCATCGTAATCAATATTGTTCACCAAATCGACCTCGATAGATAACATTGCTAAGTCATTCAATCTTTATTTTTGTGATATTGTCGAGCGAAGATAAGTTTTGATCAGCTACAACTTTGAAAAACTTCTTTCTGCAGAGGCAACTGTAACCGGAATTGGCAATAAAGTCCTATATGCGATTTCTGCATTTGAGTAGCAATCTTCTATATCTTTCAAGAAATTCAACAATTCAATTGCCCTTTCAGTTTCTTGTGGCAACTAACTTTTTATAACTTATACAAATCATGCCAATCAATATCATAACTCATGGCATGCTTTAGATAATTTTGAATTTTGATACAATATGCCTTTAAAGTAATGGCCTAATTGGGATTTAGTTGAATATGGTTTTTCTTTGTTGGGCTCTATACAAAACTGTAATGTGTCCATCATATTTTTTTGTTCTTTTTTTAACTCAACCGGCGGTACACAATAGCTTATATATATATACCGAAAGAAGAAAAATTGGGGGCCCCTTTAATTCGGGGGCCCTAGCCGGCTGCCTATGCCGCCTAACAGTTTGGTACGGCCCTGCTAAGAACCATGAAGAAGAAGAAGAAGAAGAAGAAAGGACGACCAATGTGATACGACAAAGGAGCAGTATAATTTTATCAATTTAGCAGGCATCAACAATTGATTTGTTAAATTTTCTGAATGGGCAAATAAATCAATCCTTCATTTGTAACTATGGGACTTTTCAAATAAGTCAATCCTTTGTGGATATCAAATTCTCCGGGTAATGGATTGGACAAGAATGAATCTCAAATTATCCATTTGGATGGGCTGGATGCGGGTGGAAACAAATTCGCGTTCACCCATCCGCTACTCACTCTAAGTGTAAGAATTATTTTGTGACCAAAATTCTACCGCATGACTAAAATCTCATTGTAACCTAGGTGTCTCATGAACCTCCAAAATATGAGTTCTAATATAAAATCTAAAACAGTGAATCAAAACTTGTTAATTAAGAATTGTCCACAAGACCAAAGGTCACCACGACGGCTCAAAATCTTACAAGGTGAACTCAAAATTGGTCTTGTGAGCCGAAAGCTGCACTCTGAGTTAAAATGTGCAATTGTGACCTAAAATGTCCAGATTACCTGACATGGGGTTCATGGGACCAAATCATATTAGTGACCCAGAATTTTAATAGAGTTTCGGGCACTGTTTGAATTATTTAGGGGAGGCTCGCGCTAAATTTTTACTAGAATAAAAATGTATCTCAGACGAACATAGAGAACCAAAATTGTTGTGAATGTATTATTCAGAACTGAAGATTAGCATCCACAATCGGTTAGATCGGAATATCAAAAACCCTAGACGATCAAATGTATCTTCATTATTGAAAATCACCCTAATGTAGACAATTTCGGCCAAGATGGCCGAGATCTCACAGGAAAATCCGATTTTGGAAATCAAGGTAGAGAAATGTTTAATTTCGCCTAGACTGAATTTGACCGAAAATCTCGGTTAACTTGGCTGGGATTTGGCTGGAATTGGCCGAAAATCTTGGTTGAAGTATATTTCTCTTGTGTTTCCAGTTTGAAATTCGTATGGATCTTGGATTTTCTACTGTTTTTAATGAAGACTTTTTCTATTTTTAAAAACTGGTGGTATTTCATTATATATACATACAACTTAAAAGGTGCAATGTGTGAAAAATGTTAGATATGTTAGAGCACTTCTCGGTCGAACTCGCAAGCGTTGCTATATCAAGCTTTTTTGTCAAATTTAGTTGTCAAAACTATATGTCTTGATTTCTAGTCTACTTATATCTAAGTCTCGGACTAGAACAGTTAAGTGTAGTTGAGCTCCAGACTCCATGGTGATCATCTTACGAAGACGACGAACTACTCAAGGAACCAGTGGAACTTCATCTAACTAAATGGTATGTGGAGACTTGAACTCATCTATCACCCAAAAGTGTATTTACTCTATCTCCTACTCTTGAGACAAAAGTCGTATAAGTATGATAGTTTTTATACATACACATTTGCTATTTCGAGCCGAATTTATACTCGCCTATCTATTTCTCGAAATATGTGTTGGTAAGCTTTCACTTTAACCATTTTCATCTTTACCCGTGATGAAAGTTATGATGACGTTTCAATCTTGAAAATAGCTTTGATGACGATAGTTGTGAATAACGATTGTTATAACATTATAGAAGAATGTTTCAATGATTGAAATGTAGAGTTAAGATTTTGTAACCATCTATGGAAATAAGCATATATAGTGTGTTCGCACATTGGTGTATAAATGCATGTACCGAAAACCAAGTGTGTGCATATGTGTGCATACGATATTGGTGAAGGAGACAGGTTGGGTACGCATACTAGCGGAATTTTTCCTCTCGGAAAATTCTGCTGAGTTTGGAGTTTACGAACTCATAAACCGGCCAGCTTAGGTACGCATACCCATACTGGCGGAAATTTTCTACCCAAAAATTCTGCTGAGTTTGGAAACTCAAATCAGGTAGCTAAGGTACGCATACCCGTACGCGTACCCAAGCTGGTTATTTCTCAAATCGGTAGTTCATGAACTTAAAACAATAAATTATAAGGAATGCAATCTTTGTAAACCGTGCTATAATTTTTATGAATTGATTCAAATGAATCAAAACGATTTTGTTTCAATTGTGTCTATGTATAAAGACCTACGCAATTGAACAACTCTTCAACTAGTTCTTTTGAGTCATTTGAACTAGTTGTGAAGAAGATGAATACGGTTGATATGAAGTGCTCATATAGCTGACCATTGGTTAACTATTTGTGAACCAACTAAGTGTACACGTTTAGGTACGGTTACTAAAATCTAATTTGTGTATGACAAGCTAAGTTTCGATCTAACAGTTGAAAGATATTAGCTTGGTTGAATCAGGTTTTTTATATAACGGTGATTATTAAATGCTTTGTTACCAAGGTAACTTAGATTGCAAACCTTGATTTGAAAACTATATAAAGGAGAACTCTAGTAAATGGAAAAACTAATCCCCACACCTCATGTGTGATACTTGTTGGTTTAGCTAGAGTCGATTCTCCTTTAACCTTAGGTTTCTTCTCGAGACCATGTAGGTTAACGACTTAAAAACTTCATTGGGATTGTGAATCCTAGTTGATCGATCTGATCTTGTCATTTTCTATCGCACGAGTTCAATTGAAAGATTGTCTTGAGATTATATCTCTGATAGGGAAAGATAAAAAGAAATCACAAACATCTTCGTCTCATCGTTTGTGATTCCACAATATCTTGTTTCGCTACCATACGATTAACATTATTGTGAGGTGATTGATAATTCTAGGTTGTTCTTCGGGAATATAAGTCCGGGTTATCGATTGGTTCATGTTCACCTTGATTTCTATCAAAAGACGGAACAAACTCGTAGGTTTATCTGTGGGAGATAGATTTATCTATTATCGTAGACTTTTCAGTGTGATACAAATTTGTTTATTAAAGTCTGCGACTTTGGGTCATAGCAACTCTTGGTTGTGGGTGATATCAGCTAAGGGAACCAAGTGCGTAGCAATCCTGCTGGGATCAGAGACGTAAGGAGCGCAACTGTACCTTGAATCAACGTGAGATTGATTAGGGTTCAACTACAGTCCAGATCAAAGTTAGTTTGTAGTAGGCTAGTGTATGTAGCGACTTAATACAGTGTGGTGTTCAATCTGGACTAGGTCCCGGGGTTTTTCTGCATTTGCGGTTTCCTCGTTAACAACATTTCTGGTGCCTGTTTTATTTCTATTCCGCATTATATTTTGTTATATAATTGAAATATCACAGGTTATGCGTTGTATTGATCAATTGTGAAATCCAACCTTTGGTTGTTGATTGGAAATTGATTGATCCTTGGATACTGGTCTTTGGTACCATCCAAGTTTATATCTCTTGTATTTGATAAAGACTTACAAATTTCTATTTGTTTGAGTATAGATCAAATCGAGAGATAGAGATATTAACTCCTTGATATACATTTTATTAAGATTGAGTTTGACTGTCTAGTTGATTCTCTTAAAAATATATTCGAGTTAGTCCATACAGATTGCTAATCAAAATATTAGGTGAGGTTTTTAGACCCCCGCTTTTTCAAGATATACATATAAATTTCGAAAACGAAGTTCCGGTAGTTACTCCAAGATTTCACCGAGAATTTTCCCGAGAAAAAGTCGTCCCAGTATCTCGGTTGCGACCGTGACAACCGAAATCCAGAATTGACTACATTGGATCACCCAACATCCACAATCAGTTAAATTGACAAATTAAAAACCTAGCCAATTGTGCATGCTTTCTTCATTCATAAGATCATCTGTAATCGGCTAGGTTTACATTCAAAAACCTACCAATTGTGAATGTATTTTTTCAATATTGAATCTCAAAATCCATAATCGGCTAGGATTATAACTTTAATCTACCTATGTCAAAATTGATACGAAAAAGACCAAACTCAAAGAATTTTGTGTGTGAAATATATTTTTCTTATCTCATTATTAAACCCCTCCACTCTACAATGGAAATAGTTGGGTGAATATTTGTTGTTTCACTAGTTCTTTGCTTTACATTTTAGACATGTAAAAGTGGAAGCAATAAGAAAAAAAAAGAAGTTTATATAAGTTTATCTTATATATTAGAGAAGCCAGTTGCAATAAAGGACTTGTATAATGTTCATTACCTTCTGGGTGTCGAGGAAATTGGAAATTATCGATCTAGACAAGTTTATTACTCTCGCATAACAGAATCTTAGTTTTGATTTTTGAAAATTTTGACAATGATAACAATATTAGAAGTTAGACCTTGTAAAACTCATATTATTAAGGGTCACAGAGCTAAAGTTTTTGATAGGGCTACTTGATAAATCTCATACAAATTATAGAAGTATTGTGGAATACTTAAAATATCTAACAGTTATAAGAACAAATATAGATTTTGCAATATGCTATTTTAGCCGATTCATGCATTCCCTCACATATTTTTATCTTCTTCTTGTCCAGAGAATACTCAGTTGGTTATTGAATAGCCCATTGGGATGTGGTATCGTATTTCATGGTGAAAACTATAATCTAACATGCTATACAAATTATGATTGGGACAAATATTTATTATATATTAGTATAATTTTACTTCCAATCATCTATAGATGGCATGGGACGCATAAGTCGAATCATATTCCATTCAAAAGAACACAATTGCAAGAATGGGAAAGCATACTTTACACAATGTAAACATGTGTATCCTAATATACATCTTGTTTGATTGAATCTCACTTGAGGTGTATGTAACTTGGACACAAAATACATTGGAGGATCGTTCAGTTTTATTCTCATTTTTTGGATGTTTGATTCGAAGGTATTGGAGTCGATTATGATGCTATTCTGGTTTATAAATTCATGTGGAAACCAAACAAACATCAATAACATGCATTGCACTATTTTCAAATTGTAATCAATTTAATATCTCTACCAGATCAAAATAAAGAAAGTTGAAAAAGAACGCAAAATAAGGAAAGCATATTTTACGCAATGTAAACATGTGTATCCTAACATCTTGTTTGCTTGAATCTCACTTGAGGTGAATGTGACTCGGGAACATAGTACATTGGCAGATCATTATGGTATACTACTATCCTGTTATCCTTTATTCGTGTCGGGTATAATGCTATCCTATTTTATAAATTTACGTGGAAACCAAACAAAGCATGTGTTTCTCTATTTTCAAATTGTAAGCAATTTAACATCGCTACCATATCAAAATACAGAATGTTGAAAAAGAATGAAAAAACAATACCTTTATTAAAATAGGGAAAAAAATCAAACTAACTAAACTTAATCAGTTGCATGATTATTAAGTTCAACAAGTGGATTATGTCGATCAGAAGGTAACCGAAATTGGTCAATATTACCCACCGGCACAAGCTTTAAATTCTCACAGTTGCATATATCTACCATAAATCTATTTGGATTTGAAAAAAAAACTGATCAATGGCTCCATCATCACCACATCCAACAGTTCTTTTCTTATATTTGATGTTCCTCTCTTGAAAATTTCGTTCCATCCCACTCATGTCCTCGCACTGAAACGATATATGGTTATCCATGGGGTCTAAGTTATGTTCTGGGTATGATAACCTCTCTTCCTCCTTCGATTGCACCAAATGAATCCCAATACCGTAGTTGAATACCCTGCACATAATGATTTACAGAGATTTGATTTTTTGGGTTGTATGCAATTCATAAAAAAAACTTAAATAAACAATTGTATATTACCAGGCACCATCAAAATCAAGGGAAGGAGGACGCTTAATTTTCACAAAGCCAATAATGTTGACATATAAATCGACGGATTTGTCCACATCTTTGCATAGCCTGGATATATGATACAGTGCCACTAATGGTATAATTAGCATGTATTTTTTTAACTGTTACTAGTTTTCCAACACTTTCAAAATCTCAATTCTACCTTTCTCCTTCTCAAGTCTGGGTGAAGTATCAATCACAGAAAAAAGAGACATCCTCTCAAGTCTGGGTGAACCTTTCTCCTTCTCAAGTCTGTATTACCTAAAAAACTCTCTCTCACCTAAAAAACTTAACGAAAACTCTCAGAACCTAAATCTTGAGCTTTTCCTTCTCAAATCGGCTCCTATGGAGCAGGTTTGGGAAGGAGAACCTCAACCCATCCTCAATCTCTGCTTTCTCCTATAGTTTACCTAATTTTTCTTTGGTTTTAGTCTCTTTTTTATTTAGATCTGAGTTTCGATTTGGGTTTTTGTTCTTGAGAAATCTCCTTTCTTCAACCTCTTTTCTGGATTAGAGATAGCGTTTTCTTAATTCTATAATTGTTTTCATTTAGTTTGTATTTTCAGATCTATTTACATAGTTTGTTGTTTGGGTATTAATCTTCAGGTGTTGTGCTTTTATTCTTGATTGAGTTGGTTGATTGAAGGTGTTCTACACAAGGTTCATGATCTGGCTGATGTTTCAATCCAGCAAAAAAGATATTCAAATCATAAAAATCAACTTCATTTTCAAGAAGTTTCTGCAGCAATCATTCCATCAGCAACATTTTCTGAAGGCACCATGAGTTTGTTACAAGTTCTATTATCAGCAACTACAAGATCTCTAAAGACACAAAAACAACCAGTTAGGCTGAGTCTTATCATAGTACAGGATTCAAGTTTCTGCTTGGATCCACGTCAGCTAAAAACCTCTCCCGGGCGTAATGGGGATCCAAGATTCTACGTCCATACGCGGTTTGAAATAGCGCGGCACGCAGTTTCAAACAGCGCATCATTTATCAACCATTAGATCTCTAATAAGACTAGGAATCCAACGGTGTATTTGGTACTGCGTTTCTTGCTTTTTCCACACGCAGTTTCAAACCACGTATTTTTCTTTTTCCACACGTTGTTTCAAACTGCGTTCCTTGGGTTCTTCCAAGTTGGATCCAAGCTAAACGCATCACTCATTCTGGATCAGTCGAACTATTCACACAAAAAAACGATACTTCTACAGGGAAGAAAGTGGGATCTTGGATCCCATAAGAGTAAGCCTTACAAAGACACCTAAGACACCAAGACCGATTTTGAGGAAGTACCGATCCGATTCAGACCGATTCAGAAATTTGATAACCCAGATAGGTTATGTATGTTACTTGTATTACTGTTACTTAAGAAAAATCATTGACAGATGGTTGGGTATTTGGATCCTCTCCCACCTATGTCACCTGCTCTACCATGATTTTGAAAAAAATCCTGAGAAATGGTTGGATTTTTGGATCCTAACAACTCTATTATTTGTAATTTTGTTATGTGGTTCGGATGTGCTACTTTCAACCCGACCAAGATCATTTAAACTTGTCTTGTTACCTTGGAATCGGTTAGAAACGGTAGGAATTTTTTTCCAAATTAAGTCTTGGGACTATGATGTTAAGTGCTCTTGTTGTCTTTTTAAATTTCTTGAAATTCGTGTAGCTGCTGGATGCTCTCTAGTTACTCTTGTAATCATTTCCGACTTTGAATCGGACGTTTATGATCAATATATATGAGGCTCGCCTCTTTTCGGAAAAAAAAGAAGAAAAAAGAGACATATCTTCATCTTTTATTGTATTTTTTAATATAATTCATCACATTATAATCTTTAAAAAAAAACTTATCACAGTAAAATCCAAATCCATCAATTAAACAATAACCAACAATTCTATAACCAAAGTTGTAATTATTATATCTGGGGATAAAACTTAATGAAAAGAAAAAAACTATTGTTGATGTTGTCTCACTTGATGCCAAAGTACCGAGTGATCCATTCGAAGAAAGCTCCATAGTTTTGTCCTTGTGCAATTCAATCAATTGTATACAAGGCATCGGGTTACCAAAATTTACAATATAAAACAAATACAAATTTCTTAGTATTATATTTTCAATAAATCTTATTTAACAAGAAAATTTGGATAATTAGAAATACTTAAATAAAACCAGCCAAGTATTACCCCACATCTCAATTTGATATTCTTTTCGCTTTTCCCCTTATTTGGCTAATAATTGGACCAACTATTATGATGATATAACCATCTATGTTACAGAGAAAAATTGACCTTTTTATGAGTTATGCTGATTTAATTTATTTAATGTGTAATGAGACATTTAAACATTAGGGATATGATCAAGATTATGAACATAAGCTTACACAAATGAAACCCTACAAATGTCATGATGATTCATGTATTTATACTAAATGTTTTCAAGAAGTAAGTTAGGTATAATAGAGATATGTGAAATACTAAAAGTAAGAACTGATTATACTCGAATGTTCTGAAAACCGGCCCAAATATCAAACCGAATAATTACTGGGTCACGGGTCATGTGGTTCAACTAGTGGATTAACCTGGATCACTGGGTCATACGCAACTTAGTTTATATCGGAAGTAGCATATAACTTCCACTACAAAAACAAAAAAAAATAACTTTTTTCATTATCATACACGTGTTTAGCTTTCCCAATTCCAAATGCCCCACTTTTCAAGTCAATAAAACCATAAACAAATAAAAAATAAAGATAAAATTTGGGGTTCTTAAACTTTCTTGTCTCCCGGTTTATCTTTTTTATCCCCGTATGTATCTTCTTCTCTGCTTCTGTAACTAAAAATAATTTATAGTTTCTCTTTTTTTTTTGTCTTCTCCCTGATTTTGGTAACCCATCGATAACAATTTCCCTTTTATATCTACTTGTTCTTCTTTAAATTCTTTTATGATGGATTTGTATTGATTTTGTTTCCGGGTCACCGTTTTTCACAAAATAAGCCGGTTTTTAGTGAAATAACTGGGCCACTGTTGTACCGGCACGGAAAGATGACTGGGTCACCGATTCACTGGGCTGATCGGACGGGTCGGGACGGTTTTCAGAACATTGTTATACTCATAACAATTGTTGGCATAATTATGTTTTGTGCAGAGTAAATCTTGAAAACAGCTCAAACATTCTTATCTAACAGCCGTTATTGCAAACTCACATTTCAGTGAAATACAATAAGTTAGAGCTCGAAGTCTTGAGTTGTACGGTGAGAGATTTCACATATTTTATGGCTAGTTATAGATCAAAGGGATTCTTATTTATTCGTTTCTTTGATAAAAGAAAAATAATAAAAAGCTCTTGAGTCGTCTCTAATAATTCCATTGTGGAAATCCTGCAAAAATCAACTCAATAATAAATTTAGAATGACAAAATGTTATAATAATATTTAACATGACACATGTATTAAACGTTTAAAAAATTGTTACCCATCGTTGGTTAACAAAAGATTCTTTGGCATACATGCCATCAAAATATCAAAAGATAAAATAAAATTTATATTAGAAAATCAAACATACCAATTGTATAGAAAATTTAATTGAAACCAATGTCACTATTTTGCAAAAACTTTGTTGTACTATTTTTTTTTTCGACTAAAAAGTTGAATTTCATATATCATATCATTTTATCAAAAAAATATATCATATCATTGCAAAAAAAAAAAAACACAATATCAGCTCATAAAATACCATATATGTCAAATTCAGTCACGTTCTCCAACGAATTGATGAATCAGCCCATAAGGAAATAAATATTCTTCCTTGCATCTCACTTTTTTGTATAGAGATAAAGCTAAGAATAGAGGTCAACAACTTAGCTATAGCTTGCATCCATAACAAATAATTGTTGAGAATGACTCTTTATACATTATCAGTTTGTGTCGCAGCAAGGTAGACTCACCTTGCCTCACTTCAATACATGAAGTTTTCTCTTTCATCTAGAGTCATTCCAAAGAAATCTTTTCATCAACCTCTCTAGATTTAGGCATCTCAAGTAAACACATGTAGTAAATATGTAGACTAGTTTTCTCTTAGTGGTGAGCTGAACTTTTAATAACTCTTTTTTGAGTCAGAAAAAAAAAAGACATGTTTTCTAACCTGCCAATATAACATTTAATATGTTTATGGCCTTGTCCTACTTATAATTACCTTTATACTTATCCCCCATGGAAGTCCCAAATAAGTAGTAGGAAAAATGGAATTATAACAATCCAAAAGAAAAGTAAATCATTTGTACCACCAACATAACCAACAACATATTAGGAAATTTTGTAATATTTATTCTAAGACTAGTAAGAAACTCAAAAACAAAAGGAAGATTCTTAAAAACTTCACCTGATTAGCATTAACATCAAGGAAAAATAAGATGTCATCTGCAAATTACAGATTACAAATATTCATACATATTGTAGAGACCTGGAAGCCATTAATGAAACCATATGCTTAAACTTTTGATAACATACATAACAGTCAAAGCTTCACCAACCAAGAAGATTTAAAAGGGAGACAAAGTATCACCCTGTCTAATACCCTTCTACTCTTCAAATAATCTTCAGAAGAACTATTAACAAGCATAGAGAACCTGACATGTTCGACATAACATTATATCCATCAACTTTATCTTGAATTGTATCCCATTTTATGCAAAGTCTTGTCAAGAAAAAGCCAATTAACATGGTTAAGTGCCTTTTCAAAATCAATTTTACAAAAAAAAAAAAAAACTAGAATGCCACTTTAAATTCTTGAATCAACCAATCCAGTAGCTATTAAGATTCCATCTAAAAATTTTCCTTTGTTTAATGAAAGCAGATTACTGAACTACATAAGGCCAAAAATAAAAATAATATCTTTCTGCAAAACTTTAGACAAAATTTTGCGAGTGATCCATTCAGATGAACCGAACGTGAGTAACATTAAATCCACAGATGTCCCTCTTCTTGTGATTGAAATCTACATTATAAGTCCAAGCACTATGGTCGATGATTTCGCTATGCTATAGATTAATTATAACGAGATACAACTATTATGGTCTTCCATATCGCTTTAGAGTAGTGATATCCCTTAACTAGTCTACAAAGTTGATCAGATCTGATGAGCTTTGTAGCATAGAGAAATCACACAGATACTGAGTATCCGTTTGCTTTTTCACTTTAAGGAAACTTAGTTTCCATTTTTCAGTTGAAACGGATATTGAGTATCCGTGGGATCTTACATGGAAATGGAGTATCCGTTTCTGGTTTCGCAGTTTTACATTAAAACTCACTTTTTCACTCTTTTTTTAGCTATTATATCTCTTTTTTTAGCTTAATTATCTTTGAACCTATACAATTACTTTTTCACTCTTCTTTTACCTATTATATCTCTTTTTTTTTGCTTAACTATCTTTGAACCTATATAATTAATCCATCGGAAAAAAAAATTAGGGGAAAAAAAACGAAAACTGAGTATCCGTTTGACACTATTTCAACGGAAACTCAATTTCCATGTAGTATAGCTAAGGGATGACACATCACCATAGTGAGGTTTTCCTGAGACCCTTTTTCCTTAGACATACCTTATTTGAAGCGTAACAAATGCGTCCAAAAGTCATCTCATTATGGAAAATTCATCCTTAGCTAAATAGCTAGTGCAAAGTTTAGTACAAAAAAAGTTTTAGTACAAAAAGAAGAAAAAAGATAATAATAAGAAGAAAAGTAATAGCATAAATAGTGAAACCAGAAACGGATACCGAGTATCCGTTGAATTTTTCAAGGATACTCAGCTTCCCAAAAGTAGAAAATCTCACAGAGACTCAGTTTCCGTGTGATTTCTCTATGCTACAAAGCGCATCAGATGTGATCAATTTTGAAATGTAGCTAAAAGATATCACTACAATTAAGCTACACAGAAGACCATAATAATTTGGTGATAAATTGAAATTAATTTTTAAAAATAAATACTTAACTAACGGTCAAGACGGTCAATGACAGTCCGTGACCCAAACTCTAATTAAAATTTCTTCGTGACCTAAACGGAACTCTGGTCACTTTTATGTGACCTAAAGTCAAAATATCCCTTGAATTATTTGGGGAGAGGTCCGCGCTAAATTTTTCCTAGAATAAAAATGTATCTTACGCGAACCTAGAAAACCTAAATTGTTGTAAATGTATTATTCAGAACTGGAGATCTGCATCCACAATCGGTTAGATCGAAATATCAAAAACCCTAGACGATTAAATGTATCTTCATTATTGAAAATCACCCTAATGTAGACAGTCTCGGCCGAGATGGCCGAGATCTCGCAGGAAAATCCGATTTCAGAAATCAAGGTAGCGAAATGTTTGATTTCGCTGAGATTGAATTTGACCGAAAATCTCGATTGACTTGGATGGAATTTGGCTGGATTGGCCGGAAATCTTGGTTGAATTATATTTCTATTGTGTTTACCAGTTTGAGATTTGTATGGATCTTGGATTTTCTACTGTTTTGAATGAAGACTTTTTCTATTTTTAAAAATTGGTGGTATTTCATTATATCTACATACAACTTAAAAGGTGCAATGTGAGAAAAATGTTAGATATACATATAAATTTCGAAAACGAAGTTCCGGTAGTTACTCCAAGATTTCACCGAGAATTTTCCCGAGAAAAAGTCATCCCAGTATCTCGGTTTCGATCGTGACAACCCAAATCTACAATCAGTTAAGTTGAAAAATCATAAACCTAGCCAATTGTGCATTCTTTCTTCATTAATAAGATCATCTATAATCGGCTATGTTTACATTCAAAAACCTACCAATTGTGAATGTATTTTTCAATATTGAAGCTCAAAATCATAATCGGCTAGGATTATAACTTTAATCTACCTATGTCAAAACTGATACAAAAAAGACCAAACTCAAAGAATTTTGTGTGCAAAATATATTTTTCTTAGCTCATTATTAAACCCCTCCACTCTACAATGGAAATAGTTGGGTGAATATTTGTTGTTTCACTAGTTCTTTGTTTTACACTTTTGACATGTAAAAGTGGAAGCAATAAAAAAACAAATGAAGTTTATATAAGTTTATCTTATACATCAAAGAAGGAAGTTGCAATAAAGGACTTGTAAAATGTTCACTACTTTCTGGGTGTTGAGGAAATTGGAAATTATCGATCTAGACAAGTTTATTACTCTTGCATAACAGAATCTTAGTTTTGATTTTTGATAATGATAGAAATATTATAAGTTAGACCTTGTAAAACTCATGTTGTTAAGGGTCACATAGCTAAAGTTTCTGATAGGGCTACTTGATGAATCTCATACAGATTATAGAAGTATTGTGGAATACTTAAAATATCTAACAGTTATAAGAACAAATATAGATTTTGCAATAAGCTATTTTAGCTAATTCATTCATTCCCTTACATATTTTTATCTTCTTCTTGTCAAGAGAATACTCAGCTCGTTATTGAATAGCCCATTGGGATATGGTATCGTACTTCATGGTGAAAACTATAATCTAATAGGCTATATAAATTATGATTGGGCAAAATCTTTATTATAATTTTAGCAGAATTTTACTTCCAGTCATCTATAGAATGGCATGGGACACATAAGTCGGATTGGGTACCATTCAAAAGAACGCAATTACAAGAATGGGAAAGCATACTTTACACAATGTAAACCTATGTATCCTAATATATATCTTGTTTGCTTGAATCTCACTTGAGGTGTATGTAACTTGGATACAAAGTACAATGGAGGATCGTTCAGTTTTATTCTCATTTTTTGGATGTTTGGTTAAAGGTATTCGAGTCGATTATGTTGTTATCCTGGTTTATAAATTTATGTGGAAACCAAACAAACATCAATAACATGCATTGCACTATTTTCAAATTATAAGCAATTTAACATCTCCACCAGATCAAAATAAAGAAAGTAGAAAAAGAACGCAAAATAGGGAAATCATATTTTACGCAATATAAACATGTGTATCCTAACATCTTGTTTGCTTGAATCTCACTTGAGGTGAATGTGACTCGGGAACATAGTACATTGGAAGATCATTATGGTATACTGCTATCCTGCTATCTTGTATTCGTGTCGGGTATATTGATATCCTGGTTTATAAATTTATGTGGAAACCAAACAAAGCATGTGTTGCACTATTTTCAAATTGTAAGCAATTTAACATCTCTACCATATATATCAAAATTAAGAAAGTTGAAAAAGAATGCAAAGACAATACCTTCATTAAAATAAGGAAGAAAAAAACTCAAACTAACTAAAATGAATCAGAACCATGATTATTAAGTTCAACAAGTGGATTATGTCGATCAGAAAGTACGTAACTGAAATTGGTCAATATTACCCACCGGCACAAGCTTTAAATTCTCACAGTTGCATATCTTTACTATAAATCTATCTGGATTCGCAAAAATAAATAAATAATGATTAATGGCTCCATCATCACCACCTCCAACAGTTCTTTTCTTATATTCGATGTTCCTCTCTTGAAAATTTCGTTCCATCGCACTCGTATCCTCGCACTGAAACGATATATAGTTATCCATGGGTTTAAGTCATGTTCTGGGTCTGGTAATCTCTCTTACTCCTTCGATTGCACCAAATGAATCCCAATAACGTAGTTGAATACCCTGCACATAATGATTTACAAAGATTTGATTTTTTTGGGTTGTATGCAATTCATAAAAAAAAAACTTAAATAAACAAGTGTATATTACCAGGCACCGTCAAAATCAAGGGAAGAAGGACGCTTAATTTGCACAAAGCCAAGAATGTTGACATATAAATCGACGGATTTGTCCACATCTTTGCATAGCATGGATATATGATCCAGTGACACTAATGGTATAATTAGCATGCTTTTTTTTAACTGTTACTAGTTTTCCAACACTTTAAAAATCTCAATTCTACCTCTCTCTCCTTCTCAAGTCTGGGTGAAGTATCAATCACAGAAAGAATAGACATATCTTCATCTTTTATTGTATTTTTTTAATATAATTCATCACATTATAATCTTTAAAAAAAAAAAACTTATCACAGTAAAATCCAAATCCATCAATTAAACAATAACCAACAATAATTCTATAACCAAAGCTGTAATTATTATATCTAGGGATATAACTTAATGAAAAGAAATAAACTATTGTTGATGTTGTCTCACTTGATTCCAAAGTACTGAGTGATTTTATCCATTCGAAGAAAGATCCATAGTTTTGTCCTTGTTCAATCCAATCAATTGTATATAAGGCATCGGGCTACCTTTTTTTCATAAAAGAGGCAAGCCTCAAGAAACTTGATTACAGTTCTATGATTAAATGTCTGGGGCGGTTACAGGACTGACATGAAAGTTTCCAACAATTGTGAAGATTTCAAACAGACCACGGTGACAATCAAAGTACTTAACAACAAAGTTACATGACCAATTCTGAGAAAGATTTCCTACCATTCCTACCCGATTCCAATGTAGAACAACTAGTTTAAATGGTCTTGGTTGGATCAAAAGTAACTCATTCAACCTAAATACCAATTCTATAATCAATAGAAGTGTTAGGATTCAAAAATCCAACCATTTCACAAGGTTTTTTTTCAAAATCATAATGATGACATAGGTTTGGAAGGATCCATAGATCCAACCCATTGTCAATGATTTCATAGTAACAGTATGTACTAGTCTTAGTACAAATCTGCAAACAAGATCCAGTGAGAATAGGTGAATCGAGATAGACAAGAGAAATTAGACGAGTTGAGGAGGAAGAATAGACGAATTGAGAGAAGAAAGGGATGAAGTACTATGGTTCAGGTGAACACAACAATAGAATTAGTTCATTCATTCATTAATCTTTTCCACATTTACAAGATTAGAATAAATATCACCAATCAGGTAACCTAAAATCGACCACTCTAAGACTGCCACATGGCTGCATCTGCTAGGCCACTCAACAATTACAAGGTCACCTATAACTAAGCTCAGGGCACCCTAGACTAGCATAACTAGGAACATGACATTGCACCCCTCTTGAAGCTGATCCTTGTCCTCAAGGATCAAGGAATGGAAAATGAATAACCATGAACTTAGGAAAGTGAGCTGCAATGTTGGATATATCCTCCAAAGTAGCATCTTCTGGAGATTAGTTAGTTCATTGGATGAGTAACTGCAACACTTCCATGTTCCTTTGTTGAATTTTCCTGGTGTTCAAGATGATCTCTGGTTGCATTATGATCTGCCCTGCATGATCAACTACAGGTAAAGTTGGAAAAGGAATGAGAGCTTGACCAATCTTCTTCTTTAACTGAGAGACATGGAAGACTGGATGAATTCTGGAACTTGTTGGCAGGTCTAGATTATAAGCTACAGCTCCAATCTTCTGTGAGATAGTAAATGGCCCATAGTACTTGGCCGAAAGATTAAAATTCTTGCGCAAAGCTACAGATGTTTGCCTATAGGGTTGAAGCTTAAGGTAGACTTTGTCACCAACCTCAAAAACTCTGTCAACTCTACTCTTGTCTACATAAAACTTCATCATTTCCAGTTCCTTCTGCAATGTTTCTCTCAGGACATCAATTATAGCATCTCTTTCCTTGAGGTAACTCTCCACTGCAGCTACTGTGGTAGTTGAGGTTAAGTTTGAGGGAAATGCTAAGTGTGGGGGGATGTAACCATTAAGAGCCTTGAATGGTGTCATCTTCAAACTAGTATGGTAACTAGTGTTATACCACCACTCTGCCAGGGCTAACCATTAAAACCACTTCTTTAGCATGTGACATGTAACACACCTTAAATAATTCTCTAAGAAAGCATTCACCCTTTCTGTTTGCCCATCTGTTTGGGGGTAATAAGCTGTACTCAAGTTCAGGTGGGTTCCTAGTGCTTTGAATATGTCTTTCCAGAAATTACTTGTGAACACCTTGTCCCTGTCAGACACAATAGATGCAGGAAACTCATGCAACTTAAACACTTGGCTCAAGAAAACCCTTGCCACACTAGCTGCTGTATAGGGGTGTTGTAACCCTGAGAAGTGGGCATATTTAGTAAGCATGTCCACAACTACCAGTATGACATTTTTACTTTCACTCATGGGAAATCCTTCAATAAAATCCATGGTGATATGCTGTAATGCATGGTCTGGTACTGGTAATGGCTGGAGTAGTCCTCTAGGGAATTGGTGGTCTCCCTTGTTTCTTTGGCAGACATCACAAGAAGATACATAAGATAGCACATCTTTTTTCATACATGGCCAATAAAAGTAGCTCTTAACCCTCTTGTAAGTGGCTTGAATCCCTGAATGACCACCTATAGAATATGCATGGACTAACTCCAAGATAGTAGTCCTGCTGTTGTTGATGTTTCCCATATACAACCTATGCTTGTACCTCAACACTTCATCATTGTAAGTATAATGCTCTACAACGGTAGGTGTCAACAACAATTGAGAAATCAGGTGTTGAGCCTTTATATCTTGGGAGTATCTGTTTACCAGTTCTTGGTTCCATTGAGGCCTTGATAGTGTCAGTGTATTACAGCTAGCTTCTGGGTGTGGTCTCCTTGATAGTGCATCTGCCACAATATTCTCTGTACCCTTATTATATTTGATTTCATAGTCAAAGCAAAGAAAATTCATTAGCCATCTTTGCTGTAACACTGTAGTGATTTTCTACTCCAAGAAGTATTTAATACTTTGGTGGTCTGTCTGGATAATGAATTTACCTTCCTGTAGATAATGTCTCCATCTAGTCACTGCCATTACCACATCCAACAACTCCTTCTCATAAGTAGAGAGAGCCATTGCTCTAGGCCCCAGTGGTTTGATGTAATAAGCTATGGGCCTCTTTTCTTGAGTTAAGACAGCTCCAATGCATCTATTGCTTGCATCAGCTTCTACAGTAAATTGCTTGGTGAAATCTGGTAGTGCTAGGACTAAAGTCTGGGTCATGGCAAGCTTCAGTTGTTCAAAGGCTTGAGTATCCTCCTCTGTCCAGAGGAAGGAGTTATTCTTCAAAATGTTAGTGAGTGGCTTAAAAATACCCCCATATCCTAGGACAAACTACCTATAATACCCAGTGAGACCAAGAAATCCTCTCAATTCCTTGATGTTTCTTGGAAGAGGCCAATTCTTCATACTAGCAATTTTGTTTGGGTCTGCAGCTACTCCATCTGCTGTGATAATATGCCCCAAATACTCTAGCTCATTTTGGCAAAAACTGCACTTAGATAACTTGGCATATAACTGATGCTGTCTCATCAAGGAGAATACAATTTGTAGGTGCTCTAAATGTTCTTGCACTGATGAGCCGTAGAACAAAATATCATCAAAGAATACTAGCACAAATTTCCTCAAGTAGGGTTGAAATATCTCATTCATAAGGGCCTGGAAGGTGGCTGGAGCATTTGTGAGTCCAAAAGGCATCACCTTGAACTCATAATGCCCTTGGTGGGTCCTGAATGCAGTCTTGTAGATGTGTGGTCCATAAATTCTGATTTGGTGGTATCCAGCCCTGAGATCAATCTTTTAAAATATGAAGAACCCTTGTAGCTCATCTAGCAATTCATCAATGATGGGTATAGGGAATTTATCCTTTACAGTGACTTCATTGAGTCTTCTATAATCTACACAGAATCTCCATGAATTGTCCTTCTTTATGACTAACAAAATGGGAGAAGCAAATGGACTGTGGATGTTTTGTATAACCCTAGATTGTAGCATCTCTTTAACCATTTGTTCAACCACTCCCTTTTGTATGTAGGGGAATTTATATGGCCTGAGATTGACTGGTTCTGAATTTGGTTTGAGTGGAATTGTGTGATCCAACTTTCTAGTGGGAGGCAGCTGCTTGGACTCCTCAAATATGTCTTGAAATTCTTGAATGAGGGTTGTATTGGGTTCAGGGACTGAGGCTTGGATTTCAGAAAGTGATATGGAGGATAATTGGCCCATGATGCCATGAGAGGTTTTTGTTAAGAATTTTTTAAAGGCACTGCAACTCATCATCTTGACTGTGATCTTCTCAGTGACCCCTTGCAGAGTAATCTTCTTCCCTTGATAAATAAAAGAAATACATAGTTTAGAGAGGTTAAACACCATTTCACCTAGCTTTCTTAGCCAATCAGCACCAAGTACCATGTCACATCCTCTTAGAGGTAGCATCCTCAAGTCCTCAGAGAACTGGTGACTTTGCATTATCCACTGAAGTTGAGAGCACATCCCAGTACTGACAGTTCTGTCCCCATTAGATATGGTGACTAACACTTAAGGTTCTTGACCAATGAACAATCAATGAAACTATGGGTGCTTCCTGTGTCAATCAGGATTGATATCTTTTTTTTAAGGTACCTGGTATTCTAATTATGTCCCCATGTGCATTGCCAGTGAGAGCATGGAGGGATATTTCCATGTCAGATTTAACTGGAGATTCCACTGCTTCTTCATAAACTTCTTCCTCTACTTCCTCAAAAGACTCAGGTTGCTCAACCTGCACCATGAATAACTGCTTCCTCTTACATATATGGCCTGGAGTGTGCACCACATCACAATTGTAACACAACCCTTTTTCTCTTCTTTCTCTCATATGTTCTTGAGTTAACCTTTTAACAGGGGGTATTGGTGGGCTAGATTTTGGGGTTGTATTATCAAATCTTGGTGTGAAAGGTGAAGAATCTATATTAGCAGTTTGAACTGGCTTAGGTGGAAACTTAGAAGTAGTGGAATATGACCTGTTGTTGGTGAATGAGTTATTAAAAGGTCTTTGGAATGGTTTGGTGGGTTTATCCTGCTGCATACATTTCTGTTCTTGCATCCTAGCTAGTGAGAAGGCTTGTAAAAGGGTGTCATGGTTAAACATGAGCACATAATTTTTGATTTCAGCCTTCAACCCACTGATAAAACTCATGACAAAGTATTGTTCGGTTAAATGAGGGTTACTGTTCAGCATAAGAGCCTTAAGAGCTTCAAATTGCTCAAAATACTCTTCTACAGTGGTGACTTGACACAGTTTGTTAAAACTCCCAATAGAATTATCATCTATAGGATTTTCAAATATAGCACATACACCTTCTGATAACTCTCTCCATGATAGAAAAGGTTTTCCAATTTGAAAATTAAGGAACCATTTATCAGCCTTACCTTCCAGATAAATCGAAGCCACACTTACCTTTTTTTGTTCCTCAGTATTGTGGATTTGGAAATACCTCTCGCTCTTTTGAACCCATCCACGCGGATTCTCCCCATCAAATCTAGGGAAATCAAGCTTCGGGGTACGCTGATGTCTAACATAAGAAGTCTCTCATGTAAATACATGACCAAATTGATCATTACCTCCTGGTGGTGTAAAGCCTGGTGTACCCAAAATTCCTTGACCTCCATTGTTGCGTCTAGAATTTTGAAGTAACTCAGCCATCTTACCATCTAACAGATCAAGACTGGTATTCATTTTTCTCGAAAAGCTTTTGAATCCGACGCTTGGTCATCTAATTGCTGGCTCACCTTTGTCACTTTTGTGTCTAGATCGAGAAATTTCTATTGATTTTGCTTGTGAAAATATGATAACTCTTTGATTGTGAAATTATTAGAACCCATTGTTGGAAGGAAAGAACGTCTCTGATGCCAATTGTACTAGTCTTAGTACAAATCTGCAAACAAGAACCAGTGAGAATAGGTGAATCGAGATAGACAAGAGAAATTAGACGAGTTGAGGAGGAAGAATAGACGAATTGAGAGAAGAAAGGGATGAAGTACTCTGGTTCAGATGAACACAGCAATAGAATTAGTTCATTAATTCATTAAGCTTTTCCACAGTTACAAGATTAGAATAAATATCACCAATCAGGTAACCTAAAATCGACCACTCTAAGACTGCCACATGGTTGCATCTGCTAGGCCACTCAACAATTACAAGGGCACCTGTAACTAAGCTCAGGGCACCCTAGACTAGCATAACTAGGTTCATGACACAATATCAAAGGTAACAAAGGTAACCGGTATGAACTAACTCGGTTTTCATGTGACAGAATCGGTACGGATCGGTTTGGGTCTTCATATGACTCGGTCTTGTAGAAATCTTTGGTGCTGGTGTCTTCAGTATCTGTATAGCATGTCTTCTGTATGTGTCGCTGAAAATCTTTTATCCGGTGTTTTGGTGGCTGCTAGAAAGCAAATCTGAATCAGAGTCATGGATCCGGGGAATTTTGCTATTGACGGTGGTTCAGTGTTTATTGAATTCCTTGAAGCAAGTGACCTTTACTGCTAGATTGAAAGAATCATCAAGTACTGGAAAAAAATATATTTGATTCCATCTAAGATGCTTTTTGGCCTTCGTATTTGTCACCCATACTATATTATGGAGGCGGTAGATATATTTGATAGAGGCTTGCGAGAGGTGGTGGAAGGCATTGTGGTTTGTGGGGGACCGTTCTTTGGAGAACTGCAGTGGAGACTATCTACTCTACCTATCAGATATGGAGGTCTTGGCCTTTACACTGCTAGGGAGGCATCTGAATATGTTTTTTTTGGCTTCGCCTATGCA
Organism: Papaver bracteatum; assembly: GCA_023529315.1. Lineage (NCBI taxonomy): Eukaryota > Viridiplantae > Streptophyta > Magnoliopsida > Ranunculales > Papaveraceae > Papaver > Papaver bracteatum. Next base: position 1,921,770 of record JAJJWX010003164.1, read on the forward strand.
ATCGTGGGGGTTACAGGATCACATATTGAGGAGCAGTGGTGTGGAAGGTATGGGTGATAATTTTAATAAGGCTTTGGAAACGTTACAAGTGACTCTTCCTGATTTTGATCTTAACAACTTCACCAATAAAGACAACGCCCCCCCTAAAGAACAAAGCATCCTGGCAAGTGCTCTTTTTGGTAAAGCGGTTTAGGACATCGATAGAGTTTACATGCTAACGGAGAGACAAAAAGCGGTTTTTGGTTGTTTGCAAGCAGCACATGCCCAAGATTTTCTTCTGGCTATTCCGATTGAGGGGCGTAGACAGAAAATGTCTCCTTTGGAGTACCTAACTATCCTCAAATACAGGTTAATGATCCCACTTTATCCCTCTGACTCTCGCTGCCCTGCTTGCATCACAGGATGCTTGGACTCGTATGGTGAACATGCATTTCATTGTAAAGTAGACCATGGTTTTAAATATAGACATGATCATGTGAGGGATATTTTGTATGATGTATTGTGGAGGACTGGCATTTCGGTAAAGAAAGAAGCACATGTGCATTTCCTGACAGACCCACTTGAAGGGAGATCGACACTAAGACCAGCAGATGTTCTTATTTTTGGATGGGCTAATGGGAAACACACATGTGTTGACCTCACTGGGGTATCTCCGTTGGTAGGCATTGGACATGGGACCTTTACAGTCGGTAAAGCAGCGCTAAATGCTGCCTCGGGTAAGATATCGAAGCATGAGAAAGCATGTGTTGAAATTGGACATGCTTTCGTCCCCTTTGCTTTTGATACTTTTGGTTATTTGGCTCTAGAAGCAGTTGGACTACTCAAGAGGGCCCAGAAAGTCATGCACAACAATGTCATGACTCCTGGTTCACGAGATTTTATTTTTAATAGGATAGGTTTTGCTATTCAAAAAGGGCTAGCAGCACAGCTTGTTGCTCGCTTGCCTACTATGTAACTTCTCTACTGTTTATGATTGCTTATAAATTGATTATCTCTCTTTATAGAATTTAAAATGCAATAGAAAAAAAATCCTATAGAAAGACAATAACATAATCTGAGCTAAAACTATAAGAAATTAAAGCAAATCGGGAGAAATCGGAGAAGGACGGCATAAACCCAATTTAGATATCTAATAACTAATAACAACTGAAATCCAAGATTCAAACTAGAAAAACCAGTTAAGATTAAAATCTAAAGCAAAAAAATTAAAATAATAATACTGCTGCTAGAGGTGATATCAATCTTAATATGCTCTTGTGCTCTTTTGGAAACAACATTTCCATAAAAAAACCACATCAAGGAACAAAAAATCATTAAGAAAACATATCAAAGGCAATAGATCGATACTCCTATCAACACATCCTTCACCAGAGAGGCTAAAGAAATCTAAAGAACAAATGAGAATCAAAACCTAAAAGTTAAGACAGAGATTTAAATGTCCGATCTAAAAACCAAACTAAAATAAAACTAGATTAAACCCTAAATGATACTACCAGAGAAAAAAAAATTATATAGAAGATGATGAGAAAGCGTAGAGAAGATCATATATGGTTCCTGCTACTCAGATCTGCTCCCAAAGGATCCAATCTGAGCGTCGGCAATCTTAGGGTTTGGTTTTTTTTTCCGCTTAGAGAAGAGGAGGAAAGAGGAAACCAAAATTTAGATTTTCAGATACAAATTACTTAGTATTATATTTTCAATAAAGTTTATTTAACAAGCAAATTTGGATAATTAGAAATACTTAAATAAAACCAGCCAAGTATTACCCCACATCTCAATTTGTTATGCTTTTCGCCTTTCCCCTTATTTGGCTAATAATTGGACCAACTATTATGATGATATAACCATCTATGTTACTGAGAAAAATTGACCTTTTTTATAAGTTATGGTGATTTAATTTATTAATGTGTAATGAGACATTTAAACATTAGGGTTATGATCAAGATTATGAACATAAGCTTACACAAATGAAGCCCTACAAATGTCATGATGATTCATGTAATTATACTAACGATTTTCAAGAAGTAAGTTAGGTATAATAGAGATATGTGAAATACTAAAATTGTTACCCATCGTTGGTTAACAAAAGATTCTTTGGCATACATGCCATCAAAATATCAAAAGATAAAATAAAATTTATATTAGAAAATCAAACATACCAATTGTATAGAAAATTTAATTGAAACCAATGTCACTATTTTGCAAAAACTTTTTTGTACTATTTTTTTTTTCGACTAAAAAGTTGAATTTCATATATCATATCATTTTATCAAAAAAATATATCATATCATTGCAAAAAAAAAAAAAAAAAAAACAATATCAGCTCATAAAATACCATATACGTCAGATTTAGTCACGTTCTCCAATGAATTGATGAATCGGTCCATAAGGAAAAAAAATTCTTCCTTGCTTCTCACTTTTTTGTATAGAGATAAATCTAAGAATAGACGTCAACAACTTAGCTATAGCTTGCATCCATAACAGATAATTTTTGAAAATGACTCTTCATACATTATCAGTTTGTGTCACAGCAAGGTAGATGCACATTGCCTCACTTCAATACGTGAAGTTTTCTATTTCATCTAGAGTCATTCCAAGGAATCTTTTCATCAACCTCTCTAGCTCAAGTTCAATAGATTTAGGCATCTCAAGCAAACACACGTAGTAAATATGTAGACTAGATAAAATATTATTAATCATCAAAACAACTTTAACAAATTAAAGACGTGTTTCATGACTCTGTCAAAAGTAATATGTGGGAATGGAAAAGGAAGAAGTGCATGAATACATATATAAAGATACATATTTGGGACTTGTTTCGTTTTGCTATTTGGTGGTGTTAGAGCACTGCTCGGTCGAACTCGCAAGCGTTTCTATCTCAAGCTTTTTGTCAAGTTTAGTTTCCAAAACTATAAGTCTTGATTTCTAGTCTACTTTGATGGAGTTTTACAAGTGGTAAGTATAGGGGTTTGATTCTCGGACTTTTTTTTTAAAGATTCGGTTTTTAGACAAAAAGATGGTGATTTTTATAAAACTTATAAAATAATGGAAATGCTAAAAATGATTCTTGTGTTCAATTAAAAGAGTCTAGGATGTCAAGATTCCATCACTACTACACATACTAAATGATTATAACTATTCCCTATAATATTCTCCCAAAATTACTCAAGACGATTTAGGACAAATAATACGTCTCGGAAAATAAATCTTTTCAAACAATTATTTTTCTCAAATAATTAACAATTTTTTTCACTATAAAATGCTATTCTCTAACATAGAATATATAAATCAATTATCAAGCATCATAGGACACATGAAGAAAATTATTACCGTTACGAATCAAGAATAAGGACCAAGAGAATTATTATAGAAAATAATCAAAACATTATAGCACACATAGTAGGATTTCCTCCCTAATCCTAGATAGAAATTTAGCTACTCATAATTAGAGTACTAACCAAAAATAAAGAAGAAGAAATAAAACTAAAGCTAGAAATGAAAGAAGAATAGAAGAGGTGTGTGGGATGGAGAGGTGTGGGATGTAGAGGTCTGTTAACATGTCCGCAGAAGCTCCCTATTTATAGGGTAAAATACCCGACACAGCGTGCCTCTGCTTACCTGTGCGCACTCTCTTTTCCCTTTTACTTTTGGCGCATGTGAATGTGATGGGCACATTTTCTCTTTTGTCTGCCACTTCTTTATCTTCTCTGAACCATCGAAATGGCAGCAAGACGTAACCATCATTACAACAACAAAAATCGATCAACTCCTGGCATCATCATCACGAGTTCTTTGTTCTTCATTCGAGCTTCAATGGCAGCAACCACTCTATCAATGATCCAATGATCTTCCCGAGCTCCATCACCATCCACTATCGTCGTCGTTGATAATCAACATCACAGCACCTCATCTTCCACCATCTCGTTGTCATACCCATGGTGTTGACGCAACTCCGTTTCTTCTCCTCACTGTCCACATTCTTCAACTCCGTCCCGTGCTCGAGCTGCAACATCCACGCTCATCATCAACCTCATCCATCATTGCCTAACAACAGACGTGTTCTCGTCCATGGCTTCATCACCATGCTTCACTGCTTTCTACTGCCCAAGCTCGAGCTCCTCTTCCGTGCATGTACTCCAACAGCATCACTTCGTTGTCCCTGGATTTTCTCCCGCCAAAATTTGGATTTTTGAAATGTTGTAGACGGTGTCCCCCTAACCAAACCGGGACTGCGAATAGCGGGTGTTCGCACTGAGGTGCCCCCTAGTAGATGACTGACTGTCTTTAGCAGTTCCCTTAAACTGAATACCCCTTAACATGAAGGTGTCCCTTAACGTATAGTGAGGGTGTCCCTTAACAAGAGATGCCCATTCAACTGTCAGTCCTGGAAGACTGACAGTTTAATTCCAAGTTCATTCTTATTTTGCCCATAACTTCTTCCTACGGACTCCGATTGACTCCGTTCTTTCGCCGTTGGCTTTGCCGTCTCGTCCTATACCCCATGAAAAGTAGAAATCTTGTATTTGAACGAGTTACAATTGGTCTTTGGCTCTTCCTCACTCTTAGCTAGCTTCTTTCACTGCACAACTAAGCTCGAATTCACTTCTTTTTGGATTATTCACCTTCTAACACACAAATAAGAGAAAACACGCGTAACACACAATAATCTGCAAGAAAACCATCAAATACTAGCATGGAATTAACACCAAATATATGTGAAATATGCACTTATCATACTTATAGCTGAGTCTCAGACTATGATAGAAAGTGTATGTAGTTGAGATCTAGACTCCACGACGTTCATCATACAAAGACGAAAAACTACTCAAGGAACTGGTGGAACTTCATCGACTAAAAGGTATGTGGAGACTTGAACTTATCTATCACTCAAAAATTCTATCTACTCTATCTTCTATCTTTAGAAAAAAGTCGTATTACTATATAGACTTCTATTATACACATTTGCTATTTCGAGCCGAGTTTATCTCGCTTATCTTTTTCTCGAAATATGTGTTGCTAAGTTTTCGCTTTGGCCAAGTTCATCTTTACAAGTGATGAAAGTCATGTTGATTATTTCAATATCTTGAAAATTGCTTTGATGAAAAATAGTGTGTGAATAACCTCTATTTAACATCCTCTAAGAATGTTTCGAGATGATTGAAATAAAGAGTTTAGAACATTTTGGATATAAGCATATAATGTATTCGCGCATTAGTGTATAAGTCCAAATCTGGGAACCAAATGTATGCATACTTGTGTGTGTACTGAATGGTTGATGTATACTTGGTATGTATGCGTACCCGTATGCATATATACTGGCGGAAGTTCACGTCCATGAATTTCTGCTGAGTTTGAAAATCAAAACCAACTCAATCCTGTTACCTAGGTATGCGTACTCGTATGCATACTGGCGGAAAGTTCACGTTCGTGAATTTCTGCTGAGTTTGGAAATCAAAACAAACTCAAATCTGGTTACTCAAGTACACATACCCGTACACATACTTAAGTGTATTACTTTCTAAAATTGGTTTATTCGTGAACTTAAATTTATATAAACTAAGGAATGCATATTTGCAAATCGTGGCTATAAAGTTCATGAATCAATTCAAGTGAATCAAAACCGATTTTGCTTCGATTGTGTCTTGTATACTTCTATAAGATCTAAGCAATTGAACTAGTTCATTTGAGTCATTTGGACTAGTTATGGTGAAGATAAATAAGGTTGATATGAAAGTGCTCATATGGCTAACCATTTGGTTAACTACTGTTGAACCAACGACTTGTACACGTTTAGGTACGCTTACTCAAAACTTAGTGATGTATATTTCATTTGTGTATAACAAGCTAAGTTCGATCTAACGGTTGATATATATTAGCTTGAATCTAATCAGATTTTCATCTAACAATGAATATTGAATACTTTGTTGCCAAGGTAACTTAGATTGCAAACCTTGATTTGGAGACTATATAAATGAGAACTCTAGGAACTGGAAAAGGTAATTTCCACACTAGTTGTATAAGCTAGTGTATAAGCCAGAGTCAATTCTCCTTTAACCTTAGGTTTCTACCGAGACTCTGTAGGTTAACGACTTGAAGACTTCATTGGAATTGTGAAGCCAGACCTAACTATCTTCCCTGTAGTTGCATGATCTGATCTTTCTATTTCTATCGTATTGAGTAAAATTGTAAAATTGGCTCGATATTAATTTCTCTGATAGGCAAGATAGAAAAGTAATCACAAACATCTTCGTCTCATCATTTGTGATTCCATAATATCTTGTTTCGCTAGTCGATTAATATTATTGTGAGGTGATTAATAATTCTAGGCTGTTCTTCGGTAATATAACTCCAGGTTATCGATTGTTTCCTGTTCACCTTGATTTATTAAAAGACGGAACAAAACTTGTAGGTAATTCTCTGGGAGACAAATTTATCTATTCTTATAGACTTTTCTGTGTGAGACAGATTTTTTTAATTAAAGTCTTCGACTTTCGTAGCAACTCTTAGTTGTGGTTGAGATCAACTAAGGGAATCAAGTGCATAGTATCCTGCTGGGATAAGAGACGTAAGGAGCGCAATTGTACCTTGGATCAGTGTGAGATTGGGGTTCAACTACAGTCCAGACCGAAGTTAGTTTGTAGTAGGATAGTGTCTATAGCGGCTTAATACAGTGTGTGTTCAATATGGACTAGGTCCCGGGGTTTTTATGCATTTGCGGTTTCCTCATTAACAAAACTTTTGGTGTCTGTGTTATTTCTTTTTCGAATTATATTTTGTTATATAAATGAAATATCACAGGTTGTGCGTTGAATCAATCAATTTGGAAATCCGACCTTTGGTTGTAGATTGAAATTGATTGATACTTGAACATTGGTCTTTGGTACCATTTAAGTTAATTTCTCTTATACTCAATTAGACTCGCATATTTCTATTTGCTTGAGTAAGGATTTAATCGAGAAATTGAGATATAACTATTTGATATACTTTTTATTAAGATTGAGTCTGATTGTTTAGTTGATTATCTTAAAAAGTATATTGGAGTTAGTCCATACAGATTGCTAAGAAAATTATTGAGTGAGGTTGTTGTACCCCAACTCTTTCAATTGGTATCAGAGTAGGAAAACACGTTAAGACCTCATAAGTCTGTGTTTGAAGCAATATGATTTTTATGGACGAGTCTATCTCTAAATACGTACCAGTTCATAAATCACCAGATGATTTTCAAAGCTTGGATCCACCTGAGAGAACTGTCACATCTAGGTCAGTATCTAAACATTCTCTTAATGTAGAACCTGTTGAAGTCTGAGAAATATGCCTTGAAGAACAGTTGGATGAATTTTCTGATGAAGGTGATTCAAATATTGATAGAGATGTTGATGAGGAAGTCTCGGAGTATTTTAAGGTTTTGAATTCATTGGAAAAGAATAAGATGATAACTTCTCATGTCACACCTCTTCTGACTCCTCTGTGTCGAGAAAATAAGAAATTGAGAAGATGTTACATAGGTGTTTATGTTTCAAATCATTCTAACGAATTGATCCTCAAGGATTCTGAGGAAAACCTACGTATAAAGTCATTTGAATGTGATAATCTTTATCAAAAATATTTCTTGTTGGAAGAGAAACTTGCAGAACAACAAGCAATTTTTAATGACAGAGAAAGCACTTCTCTTTCTCGAGAAAAATGCCTTGAGGATGATTTAGCTGCTGCTCTTGATAAAATCAAGATATTGGAAGATGACTTGAAAAAGTTCAACACTAGTTCAAGAAAATTAACCACTATACTAGGAGCAAGTAAAAATCATCGTGATACACGAGGATTGGGATATAAGGGAATATATGCTCCAAGTATTATCAAAGAGGTAAAAATTTTCAAGGCTAGTAATTCTTCTCAAAAAAAGGTTTCCACTGATGGAAAAAGTGAAATACCCTCACCGGCAGTTAAGGTTCAAAAGAGAAAAGCATATCAACCTCCAAAGTCAGCATACACGGATCGAGGTAAGAACATTCCTTATGTTTGCCACTATTCCGGAAATAAAGGTCACCTGGAAAGGAGATGTCGTTTCCGTATAAGGAATGAGAAACTTTATGATGTTCTTGTTTGGGAATCACAAGAAGTTGTGAAACCAAGATCATATGTTAAGACTAATCCTCTTAAAGTTATAGGTTGTAACTGTCCAACCTATAGGCAAAGGAATCAGTGTTGTGATAAACCTATATTTTCCTATAAACGTCATACGAATCTTTTTCACAATCGTAATGGTTATCAAAAGGATAACTTCGTAAGTACGAAGACATGATCCGATGCTCCCAATTGGAGAAAGACTAACTTGCAAAAGAATAGTCAATCCAATTCTCTTCCGAGAATTCTTGAAGAGATTAATGGGAAGAAGGTTTCGGTTGTTCCTAAACGCACTCAGAAGTGGATACCAAAGAAATTCAATAATGTTTTGAGTGTGAAAAGAAATGATCTCCCAGAAAATTCCATGACTATGGAGAAGGCAATATCCATGATGTTGGAACTTAAAAATTTCTTTGGAAAGATGGATTTGGTTGTGAAAGGTTCTAAAAGCGATCTATTTCATGATAATCCAAACGTAACTTATGGTGAGCAAGACATTGTTCACCTAAACACAACTTGATTGTGTTGTAAGTGCATCCTCACCAAGGAATGCCCAACTATGTATACGGTGATGGAAGCACGAGAATTGGGGCACACAGATTATGTTTGGTAAGGCTGTAAAATTCGATTGAATTCTTCTAAAAAGGTATGTCTATAAACTTGAGCAATATTTGTGTTTTTATTTTCTTAGAGTACATATAATGATTCATGTACCTTGCTTATCTTTCATTTCTACCTAACTTGATCTGTGTTTAAGGTTCTTAAATGTTTATGTTTGAAAATAGTTGTTCTGGATGTTTGGACTTCATGGTACACATACCAGGTATGCATACTATCATTTAAAATCAAAATCCAGGGCTTTTAGTACGCATACCCGTTTGCATACTGCTCCAAGTCACGGAAATTCGTTTGCAAACCCGTATGCATATTTGACCGTAGACGTCGATATTCGGTAAACTTGTTTTGGCCATAACTTCTTCGTCCGAACTTGGAATTACCTCATTCTTTTTTGCATTCTCTTCCTTTTTGAATTCCCTTAAAAATGGAGATGAGAATTCTTGAATTTCGATGAGTTAATATTATCTTTGTCATGTCTCTTGTTTTTGAGTGTTTTGCTCCTTTTCATCGCACTTGTTCCACTTCTCTTGGACTTGGGCACTTGGATTCTTGGAATACTACTCATATAAGATCATTTATATCCTTTACAAGAATGTTGTTGGTGGATCACAAAGAAGGAAGTTCAAGAATGGTTAGTAGAACGCATTGTTATATGGGATTCTTAAATGTTCACAATCATCTTATGTGAACTATGGTGGATGGTCGTTAATGACTCTGTATGTTCTTCTTTGTTAAGAAAATCTTTTTATACGCATTTGGTAGCTATTCTTGGTGTAAATGCGTGCGAAAAATATTGATTCTACCTTATAAGGGCAAAGATTGATTTTTGCAGTATTAATCATTATGGTTTTATATATTGTAATTTGTTATGGGATATGTGAGTTTGCATCCGTGAACTATGATTGTCCCATACTATGTCAAAAGTTAAGTCATTCATATGTCGATATGCAAGTAATGATAAAATAATGAATGGACTTTTGACAAAAACAAAAGTTAAGAATTTTATGTCATTATGCAAATATTGATGGAAGAAACGATGAGCTTTTGTTTACGAAGATTAAGTCTATATAGACTTCGATTATACACATTTGCTATTTCGAGCCGAGTTTATCTCGCTTATCTTTTTCTTGAAATATGTGTTGGTAAGCTTTCTCTTTGGCCAAGTTCATCTTTACAAGTGACGAAAGTCATGTTTATTATTTCAATATCTTGAAAATTTCTTTGATGAAAAAGGTTAAAACATGTTTGCTACTGTTGAACCAACGACTTATACATGTTTATGTACGGTTACTCAAACCTAAATGACGAACATTTCATTTGTGTATAACAAGCTAAGTGCGATCTACAGTTGACATATATTAGCTTGAATCTAATCAGGTTTTCATCTAACAGTGAATATTGAATGCTTTGTTACCAAGGTATAACTTAGATTACAAACCCTGATTTGGAGACTATATAAAGGATAACTCTAGCAACTGGGAAAGGTAATCCCCACACCTCCTATGTGATACTAGTTGTATAAGCTAGAGTCAATTCTCCTTTAAACTTAGGTTTCTACCGAGACCATATAGGTTAACGACTTGAAGACTTCATTGGGATTATGAAGACATCTTATCTCGCTGTTTATATCGTATTGAGTACAATTTTAAAATTGGCTCGAGATTAATTTCTCTGATATGCAAGATAGAAAAATAATCACAAACATCTTCGTCTCATCGTTTGTGATTCCACAATATCTTGTTTCGCTAGTCGATTAAGATTATTGTGAGCTGATTGATAATTCTAGGTTTTTCTTCGGGAATATAAGTTCGGGTTATTGATTGGTTCCTGTTCACCTTGATTTATTAAAAGACGGAACAAAACTTGTAGGTATTCTGTGGGAGACAGATTTATATATTCTTATACACTTTTCTGTGTGAGACAAATTTGTTTATTAAAGTCTTCGACTTTGGGTCATAGCAACTCTTAGTTGTGGGTGAGATCAGCTAAGGGAATCAAGTGTCTAGTATCCTCCTGGGATCATAGACGTAAGGAGTGCAACTGTACCTTGGATCAGTGTGAGATTGATTGGGGTTCAACTACAGTCCAGACCGAAGTTAGTGTGTAGTACACTACACCAAAATACTGAATTTATCACGTTTATTTATGTTGCTAACAATTTAAGCAACGCTTATGTGTGTTGCCCACACAACGTCATAATTTTTTGGCAACGTATTTAAACGTTGCTGAAATTAATTAAAGCAACGTTTCATACGTTGCTTCATCCATTGCTTTAATAAGACTTAATGCAATGTATTAAACAATAAATAAACATGCAAAATAATACAAAATTTGTATTGGTATTTATGAAATTCCAGTATTACAAATATTATTGAACCATGACCTGGTAAGACAACCCTTCATCCTTGCAACATTTTACAACATTATATGAACTTGGTTACATAATGAAATTCAATTATGAACAAAGTATTAATTAAAACAGGGATTCGTTAATAGCAAACCTCATTAATGCACCAATCCATCCTTAATATTACTAGCTACATAAACTACGTCTTTGGATCCTTCTCAACCAGAATTTTCAGTTTGAACTGCAGTGTTCAAATATATCTCTACGAACTTCTATGCTTTTTCCTTCCACTATGACTGTAGAAAATGGAAACTAAAGGAAAATTTCACTGACATACATTAGCTGGATGCATATTATAAAGCTAACCCAAAAAGAAGGAAAAAGAATTGACAGATCATAAGAAAGGCTTGACTTGGCATGCGATATCTTACATAAGTAGATATATGTTGGGTCAGCCACGAAACAGAAGTTAGGGATCTTTAATGTCTTTTAGGTTATTATAGCAAAGTTCCAAGTGGATTCCAGGTACTTACGCCTGCATCTCCATATTTCATTGCTTCTAATGTTGTAAGACCACAATTAAGGTTCCTCAGCAACTGCCAAAAAGAAAAAGAAAACATAATTTTAGTAATTATATTTAGACTTTAGAGAATTCTTTATCAGGGTTCATCGACGAAAAAAAAAAAGGTGACATTATCTGTCAGTTCATATCATCTTGAGCAGTCGAGCATTAGTTTAAAATAAAATGGTTTGATTAGCATGGACAACCTACGAACCAATCTACAGAGATGAGGCATATGAGAATATTTCTCTTACCTATTTCGAATGAGCAATTAGGGAAGACATACTCCAATCCAGTGTTGAAGTTGAGAACAAGGGATACAACTTTCTAAGACATTTGAGATACTTCAATAACAGAGAAGATATCGTCACGTGGATGTGCTTCTTCTACCCTAACTTCTATTTCATTTCCTGTTTGTTTCCCAATATACACAACTACAGAAGCTTGCATTCCAACCTGTATAGTTTGAATATTGTTCATAACTTTAGTCATACAACAAATACTTCCTGCAAAGACCAATAAATTACATTAGAAACTCTTCAATGGCCATACTTAACTCACACTTCTAAAGTTTTCGCTATGTTAAGAGATGTATACGTTAAGAGTTGAGTAGAATAATGATACTATAAGAAATGTAGATACATTTGAATCTTCAACTTAATAACCCCTACATGTTCAAAATATTTCCAGTGTTGAACATGAATAACAAAATGTGTACATGTATAACAACACGACTAGAGAGTTCTATAACTATCTCTCCTCAAGATGTTATTCAGCAACCTGCATTCAGAACATAAATCTATCATGCAAGAGACATTCATATGATCAACAATAATAAACAAGGAACACAAAGAAAAAATGGCACAATGTCAGAGTCATAACTCGATTAGTTTTGATTAGTTGATTAAGTTTGGATTCGAGGGATAACAACTGATAGCCAAGCATTGTTGTCTTATTCTTAGCAAACAATCTGCACTTGCACAAAAAGTTCAAAAAACTTATGCCTTAAAAGTGAAGAATCTAACGTAAAAAACAACAACAAGAAGCATCACATTACAATATTACATGAATAAGCATACACTTAAAGAGAAGCAATATAACACCTAGCAGCCCTTCCAGATGAAGTCAAAGGCACTGGTGGTGTTCTGATATACTGGCCATTATCTACAAGACACCTTACCTACATCGTTGTTCTGATAAACTAGTTGAATTGGTTCACCTGTTACAAGATGTTCAATGACCATCACAAGTAATTGAATGACCTGCAAAATGCACACCGACGAGGTTCAAGATACAAGAACGAGTTTTGGTATGTCATACAACCCCAACTACGTTGAAATGCTCAATAAATTTTTTTTGGGTTAATAACCTGTAACAACATGAGAAATGAGGCTGATATACCCAGTAATACCAAGCGGAATAACTACTTTAGATGTATTTACCAAACAAAAAAAAGAAAAAAAAAGACAGAAAACATGAGAAATCAAGCTAATGTACATAGCACATTCTTAATAAAAGACACAAACACATGAGATTAATTACCTCTGGTACTAGGATTCAACATGACAAAGCTTCTCAAGTTTGTTTATTTTGGTTACTACCATGTTGAAATTTGAACATGTACCTTGTTAAGTGGAAATCGATCAGATACGCGCTTGTAAGACCAAACTCATCAAGTACTTCATATTATCAATCAAATGTTTGCAGGACACATAGTATAACAAATGAGAGAATCATAAGAAATTAGAGCAACCTAAATATACTTGTTTGATGCCAGTGACTAAAAGATCTGTTCCTAAGATTACATTGACTCAAAGGAAGGGAAGACTTCAAACTTCCTAAGATCACATTTACCCAAAGGAATCAAAACCAACTTCTTCCTTGTATGACGTACATCCTACACATACGTCTAAGAAGCATTCAGTTAACTCAAACCATTCCATTTATATTACTAATTACCATCTCCAAAGTCATATGAATGAGCTTTCGTCCAGTTGTAGAGAAAACTACTCTTATGCAGCAACCCAAACTCAATAATCATCTCATAGATACAACTTTTTATACCCAGTACCACCAATTTATTGTCCCATGCAATAACCCATAGCATCTAACTCGAACCCATCTCATCATATCAGTCATCATCCCCTTGAATTTCATCCACCTCAGATTCTCAAGTACTAGCTGTAGCAACAGCTTCTTGCTCACTGTAATGAAACCACTGCAATTCTATCTCCTTCTCAGTTTAAACCACTGATACAAAGCAACTCCCACAGACCATTCTCTTTATTATCTACATTTCTTACTTTTAATAGTCAATGGAAGCAACAACTCATCACATAATCTTCAGCCATTACCACATCCAGAGCCATTATCTATAACTTGCAGTTGCATCACCCTTCACAACTCATCTTTAGTAACCCATATAATCTCTGAAACATCACATCCATCTCTATAAATCTCAGTCAATTTCCACCATTCAGCCACCACTAGTGCCTTCGCTGCAAACAATTATTCTTCCCTACAATTTCTAACAATGACCCAACACAGATAAACCATTCAATCACCGACCTTTCCTTAATTCTTTTTTAACTTTCACCATCAGCTGTTTAATCATCCCCATCAACAGTTCACAACCAAGAACCCCAAAAATCCATCATACCCATCTTCTAAATCCCTTGAAATCATCTCAATCACCACATAAATTAACCCTAGTTTCTTCTCAAAACCCCATCGACTTCAATAACATCATAACTTCAATTGGAGCTCAAACTCCATTGAATATGGACTTCAATCTTCATTTCCTTCACCACTTCTGAGAAACACAAACCCTGAAACCATTTTCGTCTTAGATTCGAATTCTCCTTCCATCCTTCCTTGTCTTGATTGGTCTCGATCCAGGTTTAAATATGACTACAACTCCGGAATTAATACCACCATCGATTCTTCTCATCTGCTTTGATCAAAACCGACAGATCCCCTTCTCTGTGTCATCTCATTTCACAATCAATATCACATCCATTTTCTCTGTGAGTTCAAGATACAACCGCAGCCTCCAGTTTGAGTGATTAAAAGTTTGGTTTGATTTCCGAGTTTTGATTTATGAGATTTGATTGGGAATTAGGAGAAATGACAGGTTTTGATTTCTGAAAACGTGGGTTTGATTTTGGAGATTTAGGTTTAGGCTTAGTCCTATGGGAGAGATATTTAGCTGCTAGATTGGTCATCCACGTCAGATTGAGCAACATCCTAAGTCATATGGGATGGCTAATCTAGCAGAGAAAAGCCTAACAATTCGGCGTTTAACGCCGAACCGAGCGGCGTTTTCCTTTATCTCACCACCTTTTTCCTTTCTCTCTCCACAATTTTATTTTTTTAAAACAATTATTTATCTCTTTCTCTACCTTTTCCTCTCTCTCCCTCCACTTTTCCCTCTCTCTCTCTACCTTTTCCCCTCTCTCCATCTATTCCACGTTTTTTTTTTTCACTTTTTCCATCAACGCCAAATGGTTCGGCATTATTGTCACTTTTTGAGCGCTGCTCTGTTCGTCGTTTCAATCTCGCCGATAGTGAGACTGCGAGCAAATGTTAGGAGAGAGAAATAGCCAGATTGAGTGTTAACTTTTTTCTCACACTTTTTTCATGATTTGCAACACTTTTTGGCCAATCTAGCACTCCAAACTCTCCCATAGGACTTAGCCTTAGGTCAGAAGAGAAGAAAAAAAAAGGAGGAGAACTCGAGGATAGATATATGAAGAAAATAAGACAAATGCAAAAGAAAATAGAAGAGAAATAGATGATAATAGGATCCCAAAAGACATTTAATCCCTCTACTATATTAACAAAGGAAAGCGTGTCCTAGTTTTTTTAATTTTTTTTCTTGCTTCCAGTGTAATATAACATATGTTTGGATATCATCAACGTATAAAAGTTTGAAACTTATATATCTGTTGAAAACCTAAAAACCCAAATGTTACAAAAACCTTGATTTGGTGTAGTGGTAGGCTAGTGTCTGTAGCGGCTTAATACAATATGTGTTCAATCTGGACTAGGTCCCGTGGTTTTTCTGCATTTGCGATTTCCTCATTAATAAAACTTCTGGTGTCTGTGTTTTTTCTTTTCTGCATTATATTTTGTTATATAATTGAAATATCACAGGTTGTGCGTTGAATTAATCAATTGGAAAATCCGACCTTTGGTTGTAGATTGAAACTAATTGATACTTGAACATTGGTCTTTGGTACCGTTCAAGTTAATTTCTCTTGTATTCAATTGGACTCGCATATTTCTATTTGCTTGAGTAAGGATTGAATCGAGAAATTGAGATATAACTTTTTGATATGTTTTTTATTAAGATTGAGTCTGACTGTCTAGTTGATTCTCTTAAAAAGTATATTGGAGTTAGTCCATACAGATTGCTAAGCGAATTATTGGGTGAGGTTGTTGTACCCCCACTTTTTCAGGTGGGCAATATAGATTAAAAGGAATGAAAGGGTGTTTAATGGGAAGTACCACACTTTGGATTGTATCATTGACTTATATCTATAATTGGTGTATTGGAACTGATGTGTTTGAAGAGTCTCTTTAAACAATGCTTCATGATTGGGAGGCTGTAATGAGGCTGTTTGAAAAATAATAACATAAATAGTGAAACCAGAAACGGATACCGAGTATCCGTTGAATATTACATGGATACTTAGCTTCCGTAAAGTAGAAAATCTCACGGAGACTCAGTTTTCGTGTGATTTCTCTATGCTACGAAGCTCATCAGATGTGATCAATTTTGAAATGTAGCTAAAGGATATCACTACAATTAAGCTACACAGAAGACCATAGTAATTGGATTTCGCTACAATTAAGCTATAAAGAAGCGAAATCGCTCTCCATAGTGCTTGGTCTAAGTCGAAATGTATAATTGTGGACCAATTTTTTTGGATTATCCACGATGGGGCTCATGTGCCAAAATTACAGTTCAACCTCAAAGTTAACTAACACAAAATTTAATAGGGGATTTTGATAAGTATCCTTGTCCTGGAAATACACTAATTAAAGTATCCCATTTTTTTTTTTTCAAAAGTGCCCTTTTTTTTAAAACTATTTTTCCCCTCTAAATAATGGTTTCTATCCGGTTAAGTGCTAGGTGGCAGTTATTTCACATATTAAAAATTATATTTATCCCTAAACCACATCTTCTTAGTGGGGAGGGTAAATGATTCAACGATTCATAAAGCGATGTGACGATCCTGAACCGGCCTCGACGAATCTGAAAGCGGGGTAACAATCCTGAACTAGACTCGACAAAACTAAGAAATGTTGTAGGATATTGATTCTTCGCAACCAAATCCAAACACTTGAAAATGGTGAATCCTTTTTGAGGAAACCGGTAAAGCGATCCTAAAAACCAGCACAATAAACGTGAAAAATGAAAAATGACGTAGAAGGTAAATAGGAAAACGAGTAAAAGGTAGTTAAAAGTAAAATTTAGAAAAATAAACCAGTGTTCACCAACTTGGGTGGAAAATTGATCTATAAAGGTACTTTTGAAAATGTTTTAGAAAATGGAGTAGTTTATTAAGTCCGGTTTTCAAATTAGAATGCTTTATCAAAATTTTCAAACGCAATCGAAATTCAGTTTCTCCTCGTGAACCAAAATGAACATTACAACTTCAATTCTACCTTTTACCCGAAATATGCATAATTTGATCCGGATTTGATAAATTGAGAGACAGTATCAAAATTCATATAAAACAAAACAAATCATTATATTACTAGCAAATAGTAACAATGAAATATGCATCCCACCCCAAAATAAGTAGTTTATAGCACACCCAAAATGTAAGTGTAACCAAAATATTGTTCGATAATACATACGCAAGTGTAATTCAATCTTTTTAACAGTAAACCATTTGTCGGTGCTCTAATTCCCAAATTAAAATGCTTTCAGTAGAATGTGTCAGTCTTGACAATCTACACTACACCTTATCCATAAAGAACAAAAACTTTAATCAAAAAACACCAAACTCAGAGAATTTGTAATAAAAAAAAATCATTTTTTACCCCTACACTCTCAGTGTAAATAGCTGTTGTTTTGTTTCTCACCTTGCAAAACTAGAAGTGGGGATTTTAGTTCTTTATTCATTTTCTTCTGTGAAAATAACAATTTTTTATTTTTTTAGTGAAGAGAAAAAAATGGTGGAACCATGGTTTATATTCAAGCAATACCATGTATTAGTGAAGGTTACAGTCTTAATGCTTCTATTAAGTCTTGTTCTTCATCTGCTTTACTCTACTAATAGAACTCATAATTCAGTTGGAGGAGTTGCTTCAATTGCCACCATTCAAGAAGTTCCTTTTCTAAAGGAAATAGTGGAGGCAGAGAAGGATGATGATTCTGTGGAGGAGATCCAAGAAAACCCACAGCAGAATCAAGTTCTTGATAAAGGTATGTGAATTTTGTTTTGATTTGAACTCTGGGTTTTGTTAATTTGTCATGCAAATACTCAAAATTGGAACCAAATCATAGCTATGAGTGGTGGTGGTGGGTGATTTTAAGCTTCATTATAGCTATGGGTGGTGGTGAGTGGGGGATCCTAATTTCTGTCATATGGGTGATGGGTGTTTTTTAATCATATTAGCAATCATTGATGTAATTTTATAAAAAAGTGTCTATGGGTGGTGGTGGGTTCTTAAGCTTTACATTAGCAATGGGTGGTGATGAGTGTTCTTGATTCAGCGTAATCATTCATGTACTTGTTTGTGCAGGAAAATGTGATTTTTTTGTTGGGGAATGGATACCAGATCCCTTGGGTCCAATGTATACTAATGAGAGCTGTAATGTAATTACTGGTGATCAGGATTGTATGTCGCATGGCCGACCCGATTCGGGGTACCTTTATTGGAGGTGGAAACCAAGAGATTGTGAGTTGCCGAGGTTTAATGCGGCCAGGTTTCTTGATTCAATGCGGAACAAACATTGGGGGTTTGTTGGTGATTCGATTTCTCGAAACCATGTTCAGTCACTGCTTTGCATTCTCTCCAAGGTAGTACATTCAGAATTATTCTTAGCGCTGGATACGTCTTCTTGAATGTGCACCAATTTTAAGTGTTTAGAACGTTTGAATGTTCGTTGTAATGTGCACTAAATTCAGTTGTATGCATCTAAACAGGTTGAAGCAGCAGATGATGTTTACCATGACGAGGTGTACAGAGATAGACGGTGGCATTTTCCTTCGTATAACTTTTCCCTTTCTGTTATCTGGTCTCCGTTCTTGGTGAAGGCAATTAGTTCTCAAGGTTTTAATGGTGGAGTGGCAGACGATATTCAGTTATATCTCGATGAACTTGATAAGAGTTGGACAGATCAGTATGCGAGTTTCGATTATATGGTAATGTCTGGTGGAAAATGGTTTCAGAAAACTGCAATCTACTATGAAAACAATACAATTATCGGATGTCACAACTGCACTCGGAGGACTGATTTGACAGAATATGGATTAGACAATGGTTACCGTAAAGCAACGAAGCTAGTATTCAACTTCCTCTCCAGTTCTAATCACAACGCCTCGGTCTTGTACAGAACCACAACAGCTGAGCACTTCGAAAATGGGAATTGGGACACCGGAGGTACCTGTGATCGAAAAATTCCATTTAAACAAGGGGAGATCAGTCTGCACGAACTCGATATCAAGTTACGTAATGTAGAGTTGGAAGCATTCGAGAATCTGAAAACCGTCAGATATCCAGGGAAAAGGGAAGTTGTCAAAATGTTTGATGTTACTAACCTTTCATTGCTTAGGCCTGATGGACATCCTGGTCCATACAGAAATCCCCATCCATTTGCGAAGGATAACAAAGCTAAAGTGCAGTATGACTGTCTGCATTGGTGTTTACCCGGACCGATCGATTCTTGGAATGATTTGATCATGGAAATGGTGATGAATGGCTGAACATTAGTCACATGATGTATGGAAATTATTGTTAACTACAGTACAATGCAGGATAAAAAAACAAAGAATGTTGGTTGTTTTTTCCTTTGTTCTTTTTTGCTTTATAGATTTTGGATTGGTGTCAGCATCAAGCCATCGAAGCAAGAATATTTCTTCTTTTTTGGGAGATAAGAATAAATGTGGGGTTTTATTAGTTCTTCAATTTTCTATTTATAAAGACTAGAGTTGTTCTTTTCCATTTTGTGTTAAGAGGAAACGAAAATGGCGAATAACACAAGATTAGATGAGAATTCATTACTGAAGGTTACTGTTTCGATTCTTGTAATAGGTTTTGGTTTCAGTCTTATTTATTCTGCTTTCAATGGGAATTCAATTGGAGGCGGTGTTTCAAGCCCTTTTGTAAATAAAACAATTACTGCTTCAAATGATGAGTCCATGGAAATCCAAAAAGGTACGAGATTCTAGTGTTAAGTTTGATTTTCTTATTTTATCAATTATCTACATGAAACAAGCTTATTGCTTTGGAACATAGTGATCTGTATATGCAATTGCTATTGCAGGAAAATGTGATCTTGCAATTGGGGAATGGATACCAGATCCATCAGGACCTGTGTACACTAGTGAGAGCTGTAATGTCATTACTGAGGATCAGAATTGTATGAAGAACGGGCGACCAGATACGGGGTTTCTCTATTGGAGGTGGAAACCGAAAGATTGTGAGTTAGCGAGGTTCGATGCAGTGAGGTTTCTTGATTCAATGCGGAATAAACATTGGGCGTTTATAGGTGATTCGATTTCTCGCAACCATATGCAGTCATTCGTTTGCATTCTCTCTAAGGTACATTCTCTTAAGGATAAATCATGTTGAACTTGAACTAAGTTCTCAATTTGTAATGCTTTGATTTTATTATGCATCTACAATCAGGTGGAAGCAGCAAATGAAGTTTACCATGCCAAGGATTTCAGAAATATGCGATTTCACTTTCCCACATACAACTTCAATGTTACGGTAATCTGGTCTCCGTTCTTAGTCAAGGCTTACAATTATGAATATAAGAATGGTGTGAAAGCTGATGCTCAGATACATCTCGATGAGCTTGATAATTTATGGACAGATCAATACACGAGTTTCGATTATATTGTAATGTCTGGAGGAAAATGGTTTCTAAGATCTGCAGTTTACTACGAAAACAACACAACTGTTGGTTGTCATGACTGTTCTGGGAAGAATTTGACAGAGTATGGATTGGAGAATGCTTATCGTAAAGCCATTAAGCTAGTAATCAACTTCATCCTCAATTCCAATCACAACGCCTCAGTTTTGTACAGAGCCACAACGTCAGAGCACTTCGAGAATGGTTCCTGGGACACTGGAGGGACCTGTGATAGAACTAAACCATTTAAAGAAGGCGAAATTAGTTTGAATTATCTTGATGTCGTGTTTCGTGATATAGAGTCAGAAGCATTCAAGAATTTGAAAAACGTTGGATACACCAGGAAAAGGAAATTTCTTAAACTTTTAGATGTTACTAAACTTTCGTTACTACGGCCTGATGGACATCCTGGTCCATACAGAAATCCCCATCCATTTGCAAAGAATAAAACAGCTAAAGTTCAGTACGACTGTCTGCATTGGTGTTTACCCGGTCCTATCGACTCTTGGAATGATCTGGTCATGGAAATGGTGCTGAATGGCTGAACATTATCAGGTACAGGTTCCTCAAAAACAATGTACTCGGTCACCGCGCGTGGCGTTGAATCGTGGTTAGCTGCACGCTGTAAATACGCCCGGGTATTCGACTGGGCAAGTTCTCCCAGTGTATTTCACCTTCTTGTTGAATATTCAACACCAACTTAGTCAAGTGTTCACACCTATCTAGATTAACCTAGAAATATCTAGGATGTCTAGAGTCAATGTTAGACAATTAACATGTGTAAAATGAGTGTTCTAGAGTTAGACAAATCAAACAAGAATACTAGATTGTCTAGTAGTTGGTTTGGTAAGCCTCCATAGGCATAGTTGTTAGCCTCCAAAGGCATAGTTGTCTTCTTCTTTTGTAGCCTATAAATCTCTTCTTCTTTTTGTATAAATGCATGTTGTATTCATTTGTAAGTAAGCAAGCAAGTAAGAATCAATCAACAATATCAAATAGATTGTATTCCACCAAGATTAATATCAATGTAGTCTTTTACGCTTCCGCGTTTATGTTCTCCTCTCTCTTGTTCGATCTTTAAGACTTCTGTACTACAATTCAGATATGAAAACTTGGCAATTTGGAACTTGGAAACCTCAAAGTTCCTTGTAAGTTTTTTGTGCTCCAATATTTGGTTTATGAGACTGACATTATGGCTGCTTCATTTAACATGTAAATACAGTGAAATTTATTCTTGCCCATGTTTTACTGTCACAAGACTCTAATTAATGTCTCAACCACACAACTTCCTTTATTGTTTAAGCAATTCCAGTTGTTCATATTGAGGTAGCTGTCATTCAAGAAAGAACCTTTAGTACTAGTACTGTAATTGCATGGGAGGAGTATGGTCCTGTTTGGAGGTGGTGACCTATCAATAACATGGCAACTTCAATAATGTCAAATTAAGATCAAATAGAGTAAAGGCAGCAGATTAGCAGTCATTCAAGAAAACCCCCATCAAGCAGCCTGGTGGTGGTGGTGGGGATTTGGAATGCAGCAGCCACCAGTGACATATTAGTAACATGTTACATTTTGGACCACCAGATTTGCAAATAAACAAATGGAGATGATTGTTTACTACGTTCCAAGTGCACAGTAATGCAATATATAAAAACAATTTTTTTCTTTAATTTTTTATTGTAGAATTTTGGATTGGGTGTCATCATCCAGCCATCAAAGCAGGAATAATTGTGGGGTTTCATTAGTTTTTCAATTTTAGTCCTTTAATAAAGACTAGATTTTTCTTTTTTTATTCGTGGGGTTTCATTACTTCTTCAATTTTCTTAAAGCCTAGATTTTGGGCTTGGTTTAGGGGGAAAGAGTCAGAAAATGGTGAAGTACAGCAGATTAGATGAGAAACCCTCCTGGTTTATGTTCAAACAGTACAACAATTCATTAGTAAAAATTACTGTTTCAATACTTGTATTAGGTTTTGGATTTTGTCTTCTTTATTCTGCAAGTACTAGTTCTGATGGGAATTCAATTGGAGGTGGTGTTTCTGTCTCAAGTCCTTCTGTAGATAAAACAGTGGATGGTGATGGTGATGGTGGTAGTGATGATTTACCAACTACTACTACTACTACTACTTCTAATGATGAGTCTGTGGAGATCCAAAAAGGTATGTGATTTTAATCTTCTTTTTTAAGATTGGGTTTTATGATTTTATCAGTTAAATAGTAGAAAGTGGAAGCAAATCATAGCTATGGGTGGTGGTGGTGGTGGAGGGTTTTGATTTCAAGATTGGTTTTTTTTTTTTTTTTTTAATTTTATCAATTGAATACTCTAAAAGGGTACCAAATCACAACTATGGGTAGTGATGGGTGGTATTAGGTGGTGGTGGGTAGTGATGGGTGGTGGTGGTGGTGGTGGATGTTCAGTTTATCAATTCAAAAAAACTATGGGTTTGTTGATATTCTTAATCATGTATTGATGTGGATATTTACTTTGTTATTTGCAGAAAAATGTAATCTTGCAATTGGAGAATGGATACCAGATCCATTGGGACCTATGTACACTAATGAAAGCTGCAATGTCATCACTGATAACCAGAATTGTATGATGAACGGGCGACCCGATACGGGGTTTCTTTATTGGAGGTGGAAACCAAGAGATTGCGAGTTACCGAGGTTTGATGCAGTGAGGTTTCTTGATTCGATGAGGAATAAACATTGGGCGTTTATTGGTGATTCGATTTCCCGGAACCATGTGCAGTCAGTCCTTTGCATTCTCTCTAAGGTACATTAGCAATTAGTACTTGAATTGTTGTGTCAGATAAATCGTATTGAACATGAAATTGAAAGGCTGCCATGTAAAATTTCTCGATTTTATTATGCATTTAATCCAGGTAGAAGCAGCAAATGAAGTTTACCATGACAAGGATTACAGAAACAGGCGATGGCACTTCCCCACGTATAACTTCACCCTTACGATAATCTGGTCTCCCTTCTTAGTTAAGGCGTACAATTACGAATATGTGAATGGTGTCGAAGCTGATCCTCGCATACATCTTGATGAGCTTGATAACGCATGGACAGATCAATATACAAGCTTTGATTATATTGTAATGTCTGGTGGAAAATGGTTTCTGAGATCTGCAGTTTACATGGAAAACAATACAATTGTTGGTTGTCATTACTGTCCAGGGAAAAAAAATGTGACGGAGTATGGGTTAGAAAATGCTTACCGCAAAGCCATGAAGCTAGTACTCGACTACATCCTCAATTCTAATCACAACGCCTCAGTTTTTTACAGAGCCACAACATCGGAGCACTTCGAAAATGGTTCCTGGGACACCGGAGGTACTTGTGATAGAACTAAACCATTTAAAGAAGGCGAGATTAGTTTGAACTATATGGATGTTGCGTTTCGTGATATAGAGCTGGAAGCATTCGAGAATTTGGAAAACGTTGTATCTACCAGGAAAAAGAAATTTCTTAAGCTTTTAGATGTTACTATACTTTCGTTACTTCGCCCTGATGGACATCCTGGTCCATACCGATACTTCCAGCCGTTTGCCAAGGATAAAAATGCTACTGTGCAGTATGACTGTCTGCATTGGTGTTTACCCGGACCTATTGACTCTTGGAATGATTTGATCATGGAGATGGTGAGGAATGGCTGAGCAGCATTTTCAGATACAGAAGTCACAATATTTGCAATATGATTAAACGTTAAATTTTTCCGGTTGTGAAGATGTTCGATCGGTCATACTTCACAGTGTGGACAAACTGCCAGAGTTGTGTGGATTGGTGGTGCAGGCGAGTGAGGCCAGCTACCCGCTGTAAATACTTCCATTTTTTATGCGGGTTATAGTTCTCCATGTATTTTACTTTTGGTATATTCCAGTTCAGAGATCAAAACTTGGCAACTTTGAATTAAAGTTCCTTGAGAAGATTTTGTGTTTTAATATTTGATTTCATTATACGGTTCAAGACATTACTGTTCTCAATCTTATGGCTTCATTTTACACCTAAAAAAAGAAAGAGATCTTCTCATTAATGTCATAATATATCTGTAGTTATGGCTCTTTTATTCCTCATTGACTTCTGCAGATTTCGTCTCTGCTGATGTGTCCGAAGGAGATGTGAGACGCCATTTGTACCGTAAAAGGTAAATTATTAGCTTACCATTTCAGTTAGCTATAGGAATCTTAATTGATATTTTCCTTAATTTTTGAACAACTAAAATTATTTTTCATTAGCAGAAACAAGAATATGGTTGGTGATTGGGCAACAATCTTTTTGAAGTTCGGGTTTTGTTGCTTTTGTTTATGGTAATCTAGTTAGTATAGGAAAGTGCAATTTTGTTGTAAGGTTCATTTTCTTCTTCGGTGAAGGAGAAAAATGGTGAAGGATACAGGGTTAGATTGGAAACCATGGTCTGTTTTCAGACAATCCCATTTTCTAGTGAGATTTTTTGTTTCGGTTCTTGTAATATGTTTCGGTTTTCATATCATTTACTCTAATATTACTGATGATAACATTTATTCAATTGGGTATCTGTCAACTGTGATCACCAAAACTCCTTCTGTAGAGAAATCGGTAGATGCTGTGGATGCACCGCCACCTGCTCCATCTGTGCTGAAAACAGCAGAAGATGACGTATCACCACCACCTGCTTCTTCAGAAGTTTCCGCGAAGTTGCAGCAAAACAAGACTCAGAATCAGATTCCTCGAAATGGTATGTGTTTTTGATGTTCATTTTGTTAAAAACTGAAACCTCTTCTCTATGGAATGCTAGTACTTGTCGGATTAGCGTTGAACAACAAAATTATGCTTTTGTGTAAGAAATTGTGTTTATAATGCAGAAACGTGTGATCTTTCAATTGGGGAATGGATTCCGGATCCATCAGGCCCTATGTACAATAGTGAAAGTTGTAGTTTTATTACTGAAGACCAGAATTGTATCAAGAATGGACGTCCCGATTTAGGATTCCTGTACTGGAGGTGGAAACCACGAGATTGTGAATTGCCAAGGTTTAATGCAGTGAAATTTCTTGATTCGATGCGAAACAAACACTGGGCATTCGTTGGTGATTCTATTTCTCGAAACCACGTTCAATCATTGCTCTGCATTCTGTCCAAGGTATGTTCCGTATTAATGTTCAAATTCTTGGTATTCGTTTTATATTCTTGGCCATGAATATAAGAAGATGACCGTTTACCACCCGGTCTAGACATCTTCTCTCGCAATGAATTGGTTTTCTTAAATGACTAGTAACTTTGTTCATCCGCATTGTCTGGGCAGGTTTGGTTTTAGATTTAGCAATTCACTGGCTTCGTATTGAAGTTTACTTATAAATTGAGTTTTAGATAAAAGTTGCATTGAAACTGATTTAGTGATGCATCTAATCAGGTGGAAGCAGCGAATGAAGTCTTCCATGAAGAGGGGTTCAGAAATAGACGCTGGCACTTCCCCTCGTATAACTTCTCCCTCACAGTGATCTGGTCTCCGTTCTTAGTTGAGAGTGTTTCTGAAGATTTGAATGATATCCGGTTAGACCTCGATAAACTGGATAAGAAATGGGCAGATCAATATACAAGTTTCGATTATATGGTAATGTCTGGAGGAAAATGGTTTCTGAGAGCTGCAACTTACTACGAAAACAACACAATTGTAGGTTGTCATTACTGTCCGGGGAAAAACTTGACCGAGTACGGGTTGGACAATGGTTACCGCAAAGCTCTCAAACTAGTAACGGACTTTGTACTGAATTCTAATCACAGCGGCGTAGTTCTGTACAGAACCACAACACCAGATCATTTCGAGAATGGATCTTGGAACACAGGAGGGACATGTGCTAGAACTTCGCCATTTAAAGAAGGCGAGACTAATTTGAACGATCTGGAAGTTATTTTCAATAATGTCGAGTTGGAAGTATTCAAGGATTTGGAAGCCACTGGATACTCCGGGAAAAGGAAAAATCTGAAACTTTTCAACGTCACTGAACTTTCTTTACTCAGGCCTGACGGACATCCTGGTGCATACAGGCGTTTCCATCCATTAGCAAAAGATAAAAATTCCACAGATCTGAATGATTGTCTGCACTGGTGTTTACCAGGACCTATCGATAACTGGAACGACTTGGTCATGGAGATGGTGTTAAAAGATTAATTTTTTTTCTTTGTAAATGACTGTTAAATGTTCAATTTTCTCTGCCAATTATACCATTTATCACCTGTGTGGTTCTTAGCAGTGCAAATTGCTCGTAACTAGCACAAGTGGTTGTTAGTGCTATTCTTTACACCCGAAAGCCGTTTTTGGTGACGCACGAGACGACATAACAAAAATTCTACAAAGATTCTGCAGAATCTATCATGCTTTACAACCAGATGAGGCCTAAATTCTGGTACGTGGCCATGAGTCACGGTCGTACAGCTAGTGCTATGGAAGATAGGTAGGCCTAATTATTCCAAGTTGTTTAGCTTTCTTTCGATTTACTTTATCTTTTATATATGATTGATTTATGTGTTCCACTTGACTGGGTTCACATGTTTATAATCTAAGCATATTATGTCAAGTTGTCGAACAAACAAAAAAAAAAAAAACAGGAGGAGGAGGAGGTATGCCAGAAACTCCATTAATTCCAGCAGCTGTTCTTGAAAATCTTGCTGAACAGCAGTACGAGAAGCGCAAGAGCGCTTCGATCGAGGTGGAAAATACGGTCAAGCAGTACGCCGTTGCAGGAGAACATGAGAAAATTGGGGGTTTGATCAATGTTTTGATTTCTGATTTTACCAACTACCCTGAACCCAACCACAGAAAGGTTAGTCTTTACTCATTATAGTTGATATATCTGATTGAGATCCGTTGATTACGTGCTCATTTACCGATCATAAAGACTTGGAACTTTGTTTTATGATTTAGGGAGGACTAATTGGCCTTGCTGCTGCAACAGTTGGTTTGAACACACAAGCTACTCCATATCTTGAGGTGAATCAATCTTGTACAATCAATGCTTGATTTGCTAATCTATCTATCATCTTTCTGTCTGTTCATTCACATATCAACCTTGCAGAAGATTGTACCGCCAGTGTTGAGTTGCATCACTGACCAAGACAGCAGAGTTCGCTTTTACGCATGTGAAGCACTTTATCACATTGCAAAGGTAACCAACTGTTTATCTTTTTCTTCCCATTATCACATCTTTATTGACCAATAGTTGAGACTGTCGGGTTAAGAATCTTGGTTATACAGTGTGGGATGCATTCCCATCACCCGACAAGTTTAGTATGACATACCTGCATTTGCATTTGCTTCTTGCTTTACTTGTACTGACGAAGAAGTAATGCAGGTTGTGAGAGGGGATTTATTTGTATTCGCTCCTCAAATCGACGAAGAGCTCGATAGACTGTCAATGGACTCGGACCCTAACGTGCAGAGTACTGCGCGTCTCTTGAATCAACTTGTGAAGGTAGGAAGCGACTAAACTAACCCCTGTATGTATTAACAGTAATGAATTGCTGGTTTTCTTTATCTAAGTCTTAATTAACAGGTAATGTCTCTTGCTGCTGCACAGGATATAATAACAGAATCTGAGAAGTGAATGTAAATCTTTCAAGTCCCTCCTTTGTTGTAAAGAAATAAGGAGGAGGAGAAGATGATCAAAGAAAGACTATTTGTTGAAGTCAATCAGTATATTTGTTGTTCTTACTTTCTCTATTTCCAAAAAATTGTATTCACTTGGCTAATGTTGCTTCCAGTTAAGTTCACATTGCATTGTGTTTGGGGAAAAAAAAATGAAGTGCTTACTATAGCTAGTAGTAGATTCAAAATTTTCCTTGCGACTAAATTTTTTATTTGGCTCAGAATTATTATTTTTTTGCTCAAAGTTTGCCCCTGTGAGCAAACTTTGTGACCCTATGAGCAATTCCTATGGATGGGCAAGTTTTAGATTTGCCCATTTTGCTCTCATGATGGTATGGGCAAACATGAAAATTGATGGCCCAACCAATAAATTTATGGGTTTGCCCATTTTGCTACTATGTCTATCATAGAAAATAAGAAAGCTGATGTGCCAACAAATAAATTTGTGGTTTGCCCATTGCGTCCTAATAAGAGACAGAGCGTCTTTTGTTATGCCACGTGGCGGAATTTTGGCCGTGCGATGTTTTCAATCGCTCGCGTCTAAAGTCCCGCTGCGCGGTCAAAATTCCGCCGGTCAATGGCTACATCCAAATTCCAAATACTTTCCTTGAATTTTCCTTAGAAACTAATTTTCACATCAATCAAATTACACCTCCTTCAAACTATAAATATCACTCAAAATCTCTTCCAATTTCAATATAATTTGTTGAAACATGTCTCTTATTAGTTCTTCTAGCTGAGTATACTCGAGAAGAAGATTTAGTTATTTGCAGAAACTATATGTGTTACAAACTTCACTTGTTGGAGCAAACACCGAGTGTGAATTCTTCTGGCAGAGTACTTAAGAAAAGTCTGAAGTGACACCTGTAACCCGAGTCGTCGTGTTATGTTTGACCTACAATATCGTTTTGAGACAACTAAAAGAAAAGTGAATTTGTAGCTTTAACCGTGCAAGTCAATTGATTTAGAGTAAGAGGTGAAACTGATGCTATAATGATAAGAAGATCTGTAGAGGAACACAAAAGATGGAAAAAGGGTAGTATCCCGTTTGGAAGGTTGTTTCTATTTTTAAGTGCTGAACAAATTCAACCCTTTTTTCTTGAATGTTGTTCCACCAAGTACTTCTCATTGAAGATGTGTATTGAGTATAATGATTATTTAGGTAAGTAATTTGAATCGAATTGGAATAAATATATTGTTACATCGACGTAGTGGGTAAGCGCGTAACAAGCTGCACTGCAAACCCCTTTGTAGTTGCAGAATATCCTACAACTACACCCTCAATAGAATCCATTAAAATGATTCCTAAACCTAATTAATTTGATATGAAACTAAGAATTAAGGTACTAAAATTATAAAGAGACACAAAGATTTTTACGTGGTTCGATCAATGTGATCTACATCCACGGTGCTTCACTAGTGATTGTATGTGATTACATGATTTTACAATTGAGACTCCATTAATGAATATTTGGAGCTCTAGAATTTTGGGAAGAAGATGATAAAGAAAATAAATTCCTCTATAAAATTTTCTCTCTCCTCCTAAAATCATCCCCTCTCTCAAAATGTGTCCCTCCACTTCTCATGCCTAAATGACTATTTATATGATTTTACAATAGATGACAGTTGTGTTGTCCCGCCATTTCAGATTTGAAGATTATCTTGCGAACCTTCGTGGCTTCCTTTGCTCGCAAAATTTCCTTCTTACTCGCAAAATATTCTTTGCTCGCAAAATGTATTTTCTCTCCACAATTTCGTAAGTTATTATTTGCTGTGATATTCCGCTCCTACATCTTGCCTCTTTTTTCTTGAATATTGCTTGAAGAGCGATCTTTAAGAAAAAATCACTTTCTGTGGTTGTTGGAGTAGTCTTTGATATTTGTTGATGAAGGAACGAGCTAAAGAATATCAAACTCAAAAAGTATATACTTTCCTCTATTCTTTTGCGAAGTTCTGAAGCTTTAAGAAGTAATTAGAAGTATCATCTTGCGAAGTATGAAGTATAAGAAATATAAAATATCCTTGAAGAAGTATAAGAAGTACTTAATCCTCGAAATATATAAGAAGTATGAAGTATCCTTAAGAAGTATTTAATCCTCGAATTATATATGAAGTATGAAATATCCTTAAGAAGTATAAGAAGTATTTAATCCTCGAATTATATAAGAAGTATAAAATATCCTTGATGAGAGTGATAAATATTGCTTCTGTTCATGTGAAATTATTATTCCACTTTTGGTGAGGATTCTTGCTGAGAAGATAAAGAACATCAAATATTTTCTTGGGTATCCATAGTTGCCTCTGTTCTTTATCTATGAAGGAGAATTCTTGAGAAAATGTTGAATAATTAAATTGCATCTCTATTGTTATGTTGCCTCTGCCTCAAGTGGTAACCCTGTTATCTTCTGAATATTTCTACGAATTACTGAGTTTTTCTGCGCATTTCTGAACTTCTGAATAGTACTGCGAATAGTGTTGTGAATAGTGCTGCGAACATACTGTTGCGAATCATACTATTGCGAACATACTGTTGCGAATATAGTGTTACGAACATAGTGTTGCGAATATAATGTTGCGATTATAGTGTTACGAACTTTGAATAGTCCTGCGAATTATGAACTTTTCTGCGAAGTTTCGTGGTATTTTCTTGTAAAATTTTGTACAATACTTGTGCGAATATAATATTTATGTAATGATTATGTTATGAAATGCGTATGCGATTCTTATGCCATGAAATGTTTATGCAATGCATTTATGATGCAAATATGATGCTTGAATGATGCGAGTATGATGCTTGTATGATGTAAATATGATGCTTGTATGATGCAAGTATGATGCTTGTATGATGTGAATACTTATCTATTATAATGCATAGCTAATGTTTGTGTTACTTAGCTCATTTTGCTGCGGTAAAATTGATATATCTTTGAATTGCCTCTATTCATATAATTATCTTCGTAAGTTTATTTGTGTATTTTCTTATATAAATTCGGCTTTGATCGCGAATGAAATCGCCTCTTTTGCTATGACTTCATGATATATATTCTTGTAAAAATTCTTCAATGATATTGATGGAATTGTCTTCTTTGATATATATTGTCTTCAAAATTCTTCAATGATCTTGATGGAATTGTCTTCTTTGATATATATTCTCTTCAAAATTCTTCAATGATCTTGACAAAGTTGTCTTGTCTTCAAAACTTCATGATGTATATTCTTGTATAATTTCTTCAATGATTTTAATGAATTTCATTAGTTGTTGTGGTCTTATCATGCCTTCCTAAGTAAAGGTCTTATTTTGCCACCTCTTTTGTAGTAAACTTTTGTATTTGCGATAATATGACAAGTCTGAACATTCTTGCGAACATACAACCTCGTGACATTATCGTCTTGCGATGAAATCGCAGGACGTTCTTACACTTTCATGCAAAAACCCATTGATCTCATCTTAACTTTTTTGAATAGTATTTTATCCTCTTCAGGAATTGTTGCGACAATATGACAGGCCTAAATATTCTTGCGAACGTAAAGCCCCATGACATTGCCGTCTTGCGATGAAATTGCAGGAAGTCTCTACACTTTCATGTAGTGACCCATTGATC
This sequence comes from Papaver bracteatum, assembly GCA_023529315.1. Lineage (NCBI taxonomy): Eukaryota > Viridiplantae > Streptophyta > Magnoliopsida > Ranunculales > Papaveraceae > Papaver > Papaver bracteatum. The sequence goes on from JAJJWX010003164.1 coordinate 1,953,743, forward strand.
TCATCTTAACTTCTTTATTATGTTCTGCGAGTTCTTTATTCTTTTATTTCTTTCTTTCTTCTTTTTTTTTTTTTTTTTTTTTTTTTTAGAAGGCTCGCAGAACTTCATTTGTTGCACAAATATGACAAGCCTTTATGTTTTCGCAAACAAGAAGCCTCGTGACATTTGCGTCTTATAGCACGTATCAGCTCCCTAATGGAGGGTGCTGCCCTTTTATCTTCCCCCTGATTGCCCCTTCAAGGAAGCGTACATCGACCATACAAGGTTAGCTCTTCCCATCCGGTTCTGCCAACAACCATCTTTTGATCGCAACCTCTTATCCTTTTTTCCTATAGGGATTATAGTTACGAGGTTTCACCCTATGGGGTATCTTTGGGCCAAGTGCATCATTTTCCAAGACTTGTCAAAAATGGCAGATGTGGTTCAACATCACCCGGCACTCTTGACTCAACCGTGTACCTCGGCGCCTTGATCGTTTTCTGCACTTCTTGGGAAAGACAGTATGCCTTAGTCGCCCAACCTAAATCCTCTTACACCGCATTTTATATTGCGTAATGTCGCTAGATTAGGTGAGAATCCAAGGTGTCTAACCCGGATAGGTACCCCATTATTGGGTTGTACCCCAAAATTTTTACCATGTACTAAGGGTCCTTGGTGGTGTTCCGGTTACCCTTAGCCACGTTTATAGGTACCCCCTTAAATGACGTACTTTAGGACTTTGCCTCTTACGAAATATAGCTTCGCGAACTAGGGTGTACGCCACAAAGGTTTGCCTGTATAAACTTTTCTGCGGCCCTCTTTCTTTTTTGGAGGCTGATCACAGATTGCGGTCTTTTATTCGCAAGTTAATCGTAAATGGCGGTATTTTTTCGCCTTTTAAAAATTCATCGTAAATTTTTCATGTACATAAAATGTTGAATGTTTTCATGAAATGTTTAGTATAAGAAGTATGAAAAGTATGAGAAGTATTAATCAAAATTGTCCTATAGAAATATAGGAATTTAATTTTCTCTATTTTTTGTAATTTTGAAGTCTTTGAAAATTTTGAGATCGTTAAATTTTTGCGATAAACTCATTTTTGAATCTTGCGATCGTATCACTTTTCACCAATCTAAAAAAAAAAATCTTTGAAATGTTTTGAAATCTTAAAAATTGTAGAAATTTTTCGAGTATATCGGTTTTAGTAAATAAAATCAAAAATCTTTTGTCTTCCATAAATAAAGTATTCAAGGAAATGTTACTTACCTTTTTACAGCTTGTTGTTTTCTCTTGCGAAGTAAATTGCTTGCTTGCAAAATGAGAAAGAATGAGAATTAAATTTTTGACCCGCCATGAAACCCATACTTCTGTTGGATTGCTTGCTGTTCACGAAGTAGTTTTCTTCTTCCCGAAGTAGGTTATGTTGATGCAAGCCTTGGAAAATATATACAAAGTAAACATTCACGAAGTTAAATAATTGCGGACTTAAATGAATATTCGCGAAGTAAATGGTTGCGAAGTAAATTTTGAAGTTAAAATTTACGAACAAAGAAAATGAAAATTTGGTACTTAAAGTAAAATTCCACGAAGTAAATGTTTACTTAATTTCCCTCTTTATTTCTTTGCTGCGGAGTGAAATATGACTGTCTCCCATCTTCATCGTACGTCTCCTTCTAGATTTGATTGTTAATGAAGCTTTGCTTGAATTTTAAATCCTTTTTTTTGTTGAGAAGATAAATTTCACAGAACTTTTGTTTTTCCATAACCCCCTATTTTATCTTGAAATGTAACATTGTTCTCACGCCGGGCAGTGTGATTTCTGAGTTATCTTGTAAACTTCACGAGTAAACTTCTTCATTAAACTTCACGAACCACTACTGAGTTCTCTGAGTTCATAGTTCTTGGAAAGTTCTTTACTGCGAACCATTATTTCATGAGTAGTGTCTGGTGTACATTTAGACTTCTTCTCGCAATAGGGATTGTGTGAACACCATTGTAAACTTCATTTGTCTTCTATGGTTGAATACCTCTTGAGGAAGTGCTTGGGTATCACGAATTTCCTGAACTTCTCGAGTAAGTAACTCTTTCAAATTGAACCCGAGGTATCATTTACTTGGGAAGAAGACTTCCCGTGAAGGACGTCAATATTCTGTTCTCAACAACCATTTTTCCATCTTTCCGTCAATTTTTACGAACAATCGTATAAGAAATTTCGCAAAGCTCACTAACAACCTTATTTCAACCTTATTTCATAACCTTATTTTTACGAACAATCGCATAAACCTTCACCAACAGCTCATTCGTATAGGTGGTGAAACTTTACAAGAATTCACACGCTTCCCTTAACGATGTTGAAAAAATACGTGCCTGGAATTCTTAGTTTCTTAGTAGAAGTATGATGTTGAACTGATGCATATACATTTTGATTTCCCTCCTTTGCTGGTTTTTCTTCTTCGTTAAACTATTAACTTCGCAGGAATTATTACCTTCGCAAATATTTTACAAACTCTCAGATGTCTTTCTGCATCCGTAGGTAGGAAAATGGAAAGATGTCTTTCTTCATTCTTTATTAGTTGTTGAATAATTATCTGATGAGCCTTCACCAGACTTTGTTACCGGTGCTATACTCTGATTAACACGAGTTTGTTGTCTTGTCTTTGTTAGTTGGTATTCGATGGAATACTGCATTTTTCTTCTTAGCTCGTTACTTTAGGATTTTAGCTGGCTTTGCCTAAACTATTAGGATGGTTGGCTCACATTTATGTCTCGTGAATCCGACTTCTTTCCATCTATCATTGTTCTACTTTGCTGTACTACAAATGTCTTGCTAATAAATTATTCTATCTTCGTATTAGTTGGTAACGAAGAAACTGACGGCGTCCACTGCATCTTTACTTCCTATATCATGCGAAATGAACGCACACATTTATCTTCGCCTATAGCAATCTAGTAGAGTTGGTCTTTCATCTTCGCAGAAGTTTTCCACCTCCCTTTCTTATCTATTTTCTGAGTCCACTTCATGAGTTTGTAGTCTTCTTGGATTTCACCATCCTTTGTTCCTCTCATCATGCAGCGTCCACTTCTTAGCCATTTGGTGTGAAATTATATGTCTATCAAATTATTTCTTCGCATGAAAGCAATCATGAACTAAATTCTTCTTCGTATATTCGTTCCTTTTCATTTGACAGAGAAAACATACTTCTTCGCATAAAGAGTTCTCAGCTATTTGCTTACGTATATCTTCCCTGGACAGTTTATGTAACTCGAATTGTCTTGTGCAAAGTGAAATACTGAACTTCACCCCGTCCTACTGAATTTCTTCTTCTTCTCCGTTCGTAAGATTCGAACCCACGATGACATTTATCCCGCTTTCTTCGTAGGAATGATATTTCTTCGTCAAGTGACGCAGAACTTTTGCAAAAATTTTGCTAAATTTGGTTAGCAGTTTATAGATCATTAAGATGAGTAATGTTTGCGTATGAAGAATGAAAACTTTACATATATTCTTCTTGTTTTTGTTCTTGCGAAATGTAAATCTCTAAATCTCTAACCAACAGAAAATCTTGAAATTTGACTTTGCCAGAAATTCTTTAAACAAATTTGTAAAACGAGATTTAGTTACTACAAATTTATAGCAAAAACATTTTTAAATTCAAAACTTCCATAATAAATCCAATTTCTACAAAAAGCAAAGTTTAGATCGCAAACAATTTATTTTTCAATTTGTGTTTTGAAATTCCCAAATTTTGAAAAATGAAACAAAGAATAAGAAAAGTGAGAAGAAATTTGTCCTTTTTGGAAGCGATTGTTGACGTAGCATGTGTAAATTTCATTTTTCTTGACGATTTCTCCATATCCACATTTATCTTCCTGAACTACTACTAATGTGTTTGTTGTTTGAAGATGCCAATAAAAGAACTTCCATTTCTGTCTTCAAAACTCATAAATCCAGTACAATTCATCACCATCAATAACCAATTTTTCTAACTTTCTTGAACCAACAAGATTAGTCCCTGTTTCTAGCGCCAATTATGTAGTTGCAGAATATCCTACAACTACACCCTCAATAGAATCCATTAAAATGATTCCTAAACCTAATTAATTTGATATGAAACTAAGAATTAAGGTACTAAAATTATAAAGAGACACAAAGATTTTTACGTGGTTCGATCAATGTGATCTACATCCACGGTGCTTCACTAGTGATTGTATGTGATTACATGATTTTACAATTGAGACTCCATTAATGAATATTTGGAGCTCTAGAATTTTGGGAAGAAGATGATAAAGAAAATAAATTCCTCTCTAAAATTTTCTCTCTCCTCCTAAAATCATCCCCTCTCTCAAAATGTGTCCCTCCACTTCTCATGCCTAAATGGCTATTTATATGATTTTACAATAGATGACAGTTGTGTTGTCCCGCCATTTCGGATTTGAAGATTATCTTGCGAACCTTCGTGGCTTCCTTTGCTCGCAAAATGTCCTTCTTACTCGCAAAATATTCTTTGCTCGCAAAATGTATTTTCTCTCCACAATTTCGTAAGTTATTATTTGCTGTGATATTCCGCTCCTACACCCTTTTTGAATTGCAAACCCTATCCTTTTAAAAACAAACTCTCTCGAACCGGGAGTCATGACATTACTATGCATGACTTTCTGGACTCTTGATCTTGAACTAATCAAATTGAATAGTTCTCATTTAGGAATGAATTTTGAGTTAGGGTGTAAGATAGAGAGTTTACCAGTAACTTACTTAGGAATGCCAATTGGAGCTGGTATAAGGAATGCATCTATTTGGGAGATCATTAGTCAAAGGATGCAAAAGAAACTAGCATCATGGAGGCGAAAGTATCTGATTAAGGATGGTAGAATTATGTTGATAAGGAGCTCACTCGAAAGTTTAGCTTCTTGTTTTATGTATTTGCATTATATTCCTGCTTCAATAGAGAAGAGATTACACACAATTATGAAGAAATTTTTATGGGGGAGGGGGATGAAGATCAGAATAAGATGACTTGGGTTTCATGGAGGAAAATCATCAAACCAAAAAATAAAGGTGAGAAATCTAAGACAACTTAAGAATTTAAGACTTGATAACATGTCTTTATTGGCTAAATGGAATGGGAGGTACGGTAATGAGAAGACAACATTGTGAGACGTATTGTGTATGAGAAATCTAAGACAGAAGAGAACTTTCTTGTGCCAGTGCAGGTCAAGGATTCTGTTGGCCAAAGTATGTGGTATGATATTCTGAAAGTTAATGTTGATTATTTTTTTATACAGTAAATATCCAGGTGAAAGTTGGAAGATCGTTCAGATTTTGGCATAACTGGTGGATGGAGAAAAATTCTTTCAAGGAGAAGTGTCCAAGACTCTGTAAGATAAGTAGACAAAAGTTTGATTCAGTGGCTACGATGAAGATTGATTGTTGGTATTTCAGTTTCTCTAGAGAGTTAGACCTAGCTGAAAGGATAGATTTGTAGGAGATCAAATATGACTTAAGGAACGTAAATCTTGTTCAGGGTGAAGATGATGTTTTGAATGGAGATTGTACGCCTAAGAATATCTATAAAAGACTAACGGTTGTTGATCTAGATTTGGATTGCTTCTATATATTTTCCAACAAGTTTGCACTAACGAAGATGTTATTCTTATTTTGGGTTATTCTTAATTACTCAAATCCAACAAGAGCCATGTTGGAAAACAAAGGAGTGGTTATTCAATCTTATCTGTGCTTGTTTTGTAACAACTCTTTAGAGACTACACATCATTTGTTTATACATTGCAGTTAGGAAACACACTTATGGTATGTCTTTATCTCAACTTTACAAGTAAGATGGGTTATGCCGTTTGGGTTTATGAGTTGATGATGGGTTAGAGAATGGAAAGAAGTACAGTTAGGAGGAAGCAAGTTTGGCATTTGATGCCTTTTGCTATATGCTAGGAACTATGGAATGATAGAGTTCATGGTGGTATATTTAAGTCCAAATATGAGTTGGTGAATGGAGTGACGCTAAACATTACACTTTGGAGTTCTAATACCGATGTTTTCAGGAACTATTATATGGATCATATTATAAGTCATTGAGAGGATATCATGTCTATACCTTGTACATAATTTATTTATTTTTTGTATATACCTTGTACATATTTTTTTTCTTCATTATATCCTTAATGTTTCATTTTTTTTTTTGAATTGTTCTTTCTAAATGCTTATCAAGTTTAGTATGCTTGATTTAAATCATATGTAATTTAAATTCAACATAAAAAAAATACTTTTGATTAATTAGAGTTTGTATTACATCAGTAGGAGAAATAAAAGTTACCAGTTTTTTAATCATGTTCATAATTTTTCTCCATCTTGATTGCGCGATCAAGACCCGGAATATTTATACAATTTCCAACAAATTTGTGAATTGACATATATCTCTGCATTTGTTGGAAGACAGAAATTGTTGATTGAAAACCAAAAGTGGTTTGTAGAAACTTAGAAGAGGTTGGTTGTGGTGCAGCAAGATGATAACATGTTGGGGAAAGACGTCTCGTATTTGGATGAATAACATATGTTGTTGTGTATAAGAACCATATTTGGAGTAGCTCCTAGGCTTTCATGTCAAGACAAAGTATGACTAGAGGTACTGGAAGAAATTATACGACTACTAGGATTTACACTTGGACTCAATCCAAGCATGATTCCATCTACCTAATATTTTCGGACCTTTGCCACGTGCAAAAACGTTTTTTTTTCCCTTGTGCCCTCAATTGTTTTCCGGTGGCATCTATATTGCAGGTAGGGTAAGTACGTTTCATCGATGTCGAAGCTATTGGGATCATCATTAGATCCCCTTGCGAAGTTAAACTTGGTAAACCCCAATTTCATTGAGGTAAATTTAATGAAGATGATGAAGAACTTCCATCTTTGGGGTAGGTCATAGAGCATGGTTCTTTTTAGGGAACATGGAAATGAATAATAGACTTATGATGATCATAACGAGATAGAAATCCCCTTGTAAAGTAAAACTTGGAAACCCCGAGGTAAATTTGATGAAGATAATGAAGAACTTCCATCCTTCTAAAGGCGAATGACTAGAAATGATAGACTTCTCATGACCATAACAAGATAACGCTCGCATATCAAAATCATATATGTGCATATTATAAACACCACTTACCAGTTTCATAATTTTCTAGTACCATTTGAGATGATCTTCTTCAGTAATATTCATTTCCACGTGTTCTTCATATCGTTCTCATGGCCTCTGTCTCAACCTATTAAAATCTGATCCAAAAACTTACATCTATGTTAAGAGATTCATCACCTTTACAGAATTACTCTGTAACTAAAAAAGTTGTCTTTCTCCTAAATACCAAACACTTTTATTTGATACCGGGTGTAAAAAATAACTTTACGTAGTGAATAATCCAGAAGCCCTTGTACCTCCTCAAGTGCAAACAAAACAAAAATGTTGTAAGGATGAACAATGACATTTGGGAACTCCTTGTCATTTGTTGATATCTTTGGACAAAGGCAGAAATTTTTCTTGTCACCGGTGTCCTTATTCTAGTTATTCTTGTAGTACATGTCAATTATTGGAACTCTCGAGGTGTTGTAATTAAAAACTGGTTTAGCAACACAGAAGTAGGTATACCACAAATATTGGAAATAAATTCATAATTTAGTATTTTGACCAGATTTTGGCTCAGAGAATTATTCAACTTAGAAAACAGAATTTAGATATTTATTTCTATGATGTTCCAGAAACTAGTAAAGTTTGTTTAGTCAATGGACATTGTATCGAGGCCGTATTATATTTCTGTTAAACAACATTTAAATCTTTGTATCCGTCTTTCATTTAATGATATCCATAGAAGTTTGAAACCCTGACACACCTGGAATTTCATCTAGACCAGCAACTATATTCGATGAAGCAAACTCAACATCACAATTTTGAGTAAAATCGAGATTTGGGGCAGGCGTTCTTTCAATTTTTCGATTTGTTTTTCCCCTTATAGTGTTTATGACATCCTTCGTTTTTACTAATAATTGAAACGTACAAGTATAATAGTTTTATTAGAAAAATTGGGAAGATGAGAGTAGAGTGGTGTGAGTGAAAACGGTTGAAAATATATGAAATTTATAGCGTTTGAAAGGAACAATTAATTGGGGGGTACTCTTTTTAATTGAGGGATATTTTACTGTAGCTGCCGGCATGGTTTTTCAATGCCGACAATCCATCGACCATGCCGACATCATTGAAAAACATGCTGACACTTATCCCCCAATTAATAAAAGTATCCCCCAATTAACCCTTCTTTGAAAGATAGAACCGTCGGAAATAGAGCCGTTGAAAATTCACATGTTGGGAATTCTTCTTCAACCGCCAACGTGCCTTATTCAATCGGCAATGACTAAACTAACCACGTGTGTCCAAACTTCAATCGCACGATTTTTCTGCTGCCGCCGAATATATTCTCCTTAGTGGAAAATCACTATTTCCAATCCATGTGGCTGACCTAAATATTCAATCTGCAAATTCTCATAGAAATTGCACTAGGTATACATAGTATCCCAAAATCGCTCGTGACCCAAAATTTATTTGTGGCTAAAAATCTAATACATAATGTGAAAGTTTGTCAAGCAACCTGAATCTTCACTGTGAATCAGTGCCCTATATTGTGTTACCAAGATTGCTATGGACTCATAAATATCAAATTACGCGGGAGTGTAAACAATTCAAACAAAACAAAACTAAGTATCAAATTATGATGGGTATACAAAATTCATATCATATAAAACAAAATTAGCATAACCACAAGATTTATTGAATTAGTACACCCTATCATAATATTGGAGTTTTACATTATAACTGAAATTTTCTCGAGTCTAGTAAAATAAATAAATTGACTAAAACACGAATCTCATCCTTGAGGTCAGTGAATCCAATTTTAACTCTAGAATTTAAGGATTTCATAAATATCCTCATATATTTCCGAAGGAAAAAAATTATGATTCGCAACTTAATTAATGACATGAAATCCGTCTCACGAACCAAAATCTTTAATGGATTTAATTCTACAATGTGATCCACATCCAAAAGATATATAATGGATTAAATTAGTAGGTCTATAAAGAAAATAAGAAATTCATTTCCGAAACGAAAATCCTTAATGTGACTAAGATCAAGTAGCCTACCCAATTATCCCGATATAATTTGGTGATCCATAATTTATATAGTGATTCAAATGTACCACATGATTTAATATCTGCAACCTGATCGAAATCCAATAAAGATATATACGCAATTAAATTTGTAATTTTTTTTGGATATTATAATATTGGGAATCCAAATTATATTTTTAAATTTTAAATTTTTAAATTTATTAAATAAGAGTTTTTTACAAGAAACTAGTCGGAAGCCTAGCAAAAAGCTGGGCTCCAACACCCTTCTAAATAGTAAGTCATATTCTACGAAATAAAAAACTGCCCACACGAACGTTAGTATTAAGGTTGGCTAAAAAATTATTTAGTCACTTCAAAAAGACTATCGAATCGTCACTGAGTACGCCTAGGGTGGAAAAAGCCAAAATACTAAGTTCGTAGCCGTGATAGATATACTTTTCGAGATACTTCTTGGGCTTACGGGTAATTGCAGAAAAAATGGCATGGCCAGAAGTGAAGCTGCGAGTGCCACTTGTGAAGGGTGAGACGACGGTCACATCAAAGCACACGTCTCTACCATTTTCCCAATTGTATAAAAGGATGTCCACGGGTCTCAAGGAACTGTTTTCATCTGATAAGAAACCAAGAGAAACTTTTTTCCTAGAAGAAACACCGGCCTTGTCACAGATGTCCGCAAAGACATCTCTAACCAAGATCATGTCGAAACTTGAGTCCTACGTAACTGGCATAATGTAAGGCGTGGTCCCCAAATGGCCAAATATATCCATGGATCTATTGCAGCTAGGGCATGTACTATCATTGTTGAAGAGTGGAATGCCCAAGCGATAACTTAGAACAACGAAAAGCTTTCGCGGCCCAATGCATTGATTTAGCCCACTGATCAGCACAACGAAAAGATAGTTTTGTGCATGTTTGGTTTTGTTGCATTGTCATAAGATGAAGTATCTCTATGACATTGGAAAGTTTGTTGGCATATCTTTCACAACAGCGTCGAAGAATAAAACCTCCAAGGCACAAATAGGACGAGGGGCGGTATCGACGACACTGAGAGTATAAAGTGAAATATCGCATGAATGTATGAAGTTCAGGGGGGCCTGTTGGTGAGATTCACTTGGCTTAGAAGAGAGTTTGTGACCCAAAATAGAGCTCTGCAATGACTGAGTCTGAGCATGGGAGGCTAGAAAATAATACTTACTCATATGTGCCATAGAATAATATACCTAAGCAACCGTGTTTGATAGGTAATGTGGGTATTCACTGATGCAATGTTCTGAAGCTAGCACCATCACCGGTGATCAGTTGTTGCAGATACTGGATTAAGTGACTATCAAAGAAAACTTATCCTTGTTGGAGTGCAGAGGGTCTTGTCGTACGCATCATGAAGTACAGTCCAGAAACACTAGTACAACTTCGTAATAGTGAACATTATACTGTCTTTGTAGTTGCAGGAAATCCTACAACCACACCCTACTGATAATCAGTGAATTAGTCTAAGAAATCATCATGAGAATCTCAATAATTTTTTTATTAAAATCTTAGAACAATTACATAGATATAAAGAAACCCTAACTTGGGGTGAAAATAACTCTCTCTCTCTCTTAATTCTTATCTAAACTCATCCAAAAAGATCTCTCTCTGTCTTACAAATGCACTTTGCTCTTTATATTTGAGTTTACATAGTGGAGGACAGCTAATAAAGCCCCTAATTTCAGATCTCACGTCCGTCAGTGTCGCACATGAGTTTATCATTATCGCAAGATTTCTTTACTGCCGCACATTTCTTCACACTTTACTCGTGATTTGGCTACATCATTTGATTCGTCATCTTTATTGTGACATATGCGGTCATTTTCGTTCAATGTATATTTAGTTACTTCGCACATAAAATGAGTATGCAGTATTTTGTATCCACAATTTTGTTAACACGGTGCATTACCATATCACTAAAAAATTTATATGCAATACTAACGGGATTACCTATAAGTTTAACTCCATCAGCCGGTATTCCAATGTTAACATGGAAGATATCTTCAAATAAACTCCTTGGGTCAGTGGTATGCCAATCAATATACTTTGGTTTTTGAGATGTTGAGATGTAAGCCGCGGCGTGGTCCTTTTTCTTGAATAAATTTGAGGACTTTAGAGACCTATATAGTATCCCCTATCAAGGTACCATCACCGATATACCATGCTTACAGGTCTAAAGAACACGTCGAGGAAATCTTCTGTGTCAATAGGTGTAAAACCAAAGCGAATAGTAGGGGACCAAGTGGGTCTCTATGCTTGACCCCAAGTGTGGATGAGAGGGTAGTGTCTCTGTAAGATAGTCTTGCAGAATATGCATAACATAACTTAACCCACTGAAAAATGGTTGAACACTTGTTCTGCACTTCGTTAATAATTATAGTATGATCTACTAAATTAAAAGTGTTGGAGAAATAAATTAGCATCATAGTCTTACTATGGTATGTACCTCATATCTCCAATAGTTTTTTAACTGAATGTATAATTCCTTCACCCCCAACACGGAACACCCACCCAAACTGATAATCCCCCAGATATTGCGCCATTTCATTACCAACTACAGTGGAAGCGATTTTGGATACTAGACATCGCCAAATAGTACCCACCGCAGTGGGTCTTATGCCTCCATCTGGTTTTAGTAATGGGGTTAAAGGTGCACTTGTGATGTACATACCCAATGAAGATGGGAAAAATGCATCAAAAATGTAAACTTGACACTTTTTTTTTAAAGCATAATTTTTTTAACAATTATTGATACTATTGAGAAAGAAAGTCCTCTTCAATACTCGGTTCTATTTCACAAAACCTCATGGATGACATTTATTCTACTTTAAATGAATAGATTACCCCTATAACCACCGTAGTTGAAACCATGTACCACGGGGTCATATATGCCATTTCAGCAATTTTCAAAAAATTCTTTGACTAACAAATTGGGGAAGAATAGGTTTAATGAGAGGGAATCTCCACCTCCTCGTTAGCAGTCATGCAGGGTATGCATTAACAGCGCAAGGTTATAATCTGGAAGAGGAGATAGACATAGAAGTTGGTGCAGAACATTTGGAGTGTAAATCTATGATCAAAGCTGTGGAATGGATTGAAGCTAATGGTTTTAATAGAGTAGTTTTTGAGACTGACTGTCAAAATCTGGCGCACTCAATAAACAGTGAGGATCCTCAAGTTCACTGGGTTAACCAGCAGTTATGTCTTTTCTTAAGAAACAAATTCTCAAACAATTTATTTTGGTTTTGCAAACTAGTTAATAGGTTAAGTAATAATGTAGCCCATAAGTTAGCTAGAAAGGCTAGAATTGAAGCCAATAATTTCTCTTTTATCTCATATTATCCTCTTGATATTATCCAATGGATTGAGAATGATATTGTAATCCATGGAAGAAGTTGATCAATAAAATTTCTTTAGTATCAAAAAAAATCTCCACCTCCTCGTTATCACCACCACTCATCGGCAAAATAATTCAAACCCTAATCATCTCTCTATACATCTATAAAAACATAGTAAAGTTAAACCATTTTCTCATTTCTTCACCAAAACAAACCCTAATCATCTCTCTAAATCTCTATAGACATTAAATCTCAATCTTCACTTAAATGAATAACGATGTCGCAAAATCAAAGAAGAAAGCAATAAGTAAGAAAGCATTGAAACAAAATAAAGTACATGATAACGAAGATCTTCTATTCCTTCTTCTTCAGGATTATGATAATTTGTTCTTGGAAAAGAAATTGAATAAACTCTTTTGCTTTATGAAAAGAAAATCAAGAAAGCTAAGAGCATTAGTACTAAGAAATCATTTGAGAAAGAGTTGGAAATATTGAAAGCAAAGTTTGATGAGATGAAACTTGAGAAGGAAAAAACTGAAGAGATCTTGAAAGATCGTGATGAGTTGTTGAAATTGAAAGAAGAGGATTTGGAGATTAAAGGGAAAGAACAACAAAACTTCAAGTTGAGTTGAAGAAATTGCAGAAACTTAATGAATTCAATCCTACTGTGGTATGTTTTTCTTCATCTCTTGTTTTTAAATTTAGGCTTCATAAATTTTTGATAAAGGGTTTCCATTTTTTCATCTTTAATTGTTGAATCGGGGTTTTTGATTAAGGGTTTCAAAAATAATAATTTAAAAGGGTTTTTCGTTTATTGATCTTTGGTTGCTAAAATAGAGTTTTGATTTAGGGTCTTGATTTCTTCTTGATTCAGGGTTTGACTAATTGATCTTTAATTTCATAATTAAGGGTTTCAATTTCTTGATCTTAGATTTCTAAATCTGTATTTTGATTGATTTGGGAATTATTTTATTTTTGTGTGTGCAGAGTATTCCACTAGTTCAATTTCTGAGAGAGAGAGAAGCAGAAAAGAATAAAAATAACAAGAAAAGTGAACCATAGATGAAGAAACCATCATCATCTTATGTATTATGGTGTAAGGATCAATGGGCTGAAGTTAAAAAAGAGATCCCAGTTATTGAATTCAAAGAAGTATCAAACATATTAGCATCCAAATAGAAGAATATAACTGAAGGAAAAAATAAGCCATATGAAGACAAATACCAAGCTGATAGAGAAACTTATTTGCAAATTGTTGGAAAATAGAAACGCGAGAACGAGGCGATGAAGCTACTCGAAAAGGATCAGAAATAGAAAACTGCAATGGAATTGCTGGAATAGTATCCGCAGTTCAAGCAAGAAGGTGCAGCAGAAGTCAAGGATGGAAATAAAAATAAATAAGCAGCATTGGTTATGACGTGCACACTTGTTTTTCACATTTTGCGATGTGATTTGAATTGAATTTGACTCTTGTTTTTATGAGACTACAAGAAGGAGCATGATCCATTGAAGTCGGAAAGGACACTGAAAACATTATTCCTGTTCTCTGAATAAGTGTGGGGTAATCATGTCGATAACAAAAATGTTATGCAGGTATCTGTTAGAGCATAGCTCGGTTGAACTCACCAAGTGTTGGTGTATTTGGGAACCCTCATCTTTTCAATATCAAAAATTGCATGAGAAGAATGAAAGAAAATGAGTGAGGAACACAAAAGGAATTATGAATAGATTATGAAGAAACAAAAGGAAAAGTACCTTGATGAAATGGAACTTTACAATCAGAAGAATGCGGAAGAAGCTGAAATTTACCTATGTAAATAAGTGATGGGTCCAAAATAAATGGCATATGTCCAAAATTAACAAGGTTAATTTACTTATATGGATATAAATCAGACAATGAGGAAATTTAATGTCTCACAAAAATATTTGAAACTCCATACATATATACAACAATAAAAACTAACTAGAATGTGATTCCAGGTAAGGAACTCAACAAACAAATAGAATTTTATAAAACAATGTGTTATTCAAATATAGTTATAAGATATATACATATATATTTTTTCACATTTTGAAATGCAGAAAGTATCACATATATTTTATATTTTGCAATTTTAAAAAGTACCTTATGAATCACATATGAGAAACATTAAATTTTTGGAGACTTATATTATGTAACATATTTTGTATGTTGCCATTGGAAGATTTTTATTGTTAGTAATATGGAAAACTAAGACTAATATCGGTAGTGGTACTGTTAATCCGTAGATCGGTTGAACTCACCAAGCATTGGTATGTCAAGTTTGGTTGTCATATTTTAGTATCAAAACTCGTCTAGAGTCGCTTGATTAAATATTATATTCAACTTCGTTTAGGTTAGACTAGAAAGTCTAGGAATGTTGATACATATAAGTATCACTCCGAAGACCTGAAGAATGTGAATAAGTAACGAAATAAAACGACGACATCATCCTTCCACTTGAGGTTAGTAATATTGACGTGAACTGTTTCATTCCTAACGTATCTTTGAAGTCGTGATATATTGAAGAAAAAAAATCTGAAGCTGTATATACTATGCATATTGTATAATACTCTAGTGTAGTGATGTGACATGATCATAATAGTATGATCATAGAATTAAGGAATTAGACTATGAAGTATAATGCTTATCTTATGAACTTCGTAGATATGACATCGACGTAATCTTGTATATATTGTTATGATTATGTGAATGAGTTATGGTGAAGATTTTATCATAGGAAACAATGTTTTACATTTGTTTAAAGCAAGTACATTCATGAACTTGTTTTATGAATCGAAATGGAAATCATAGGCTTATTGGTCCGGTTATTCATTGCAAATCTTTGGATGACCAATATGTGTGAGTTAGTAGAACCGGTCTATACTTAGGTTATGTATATAACTAATAAAAATGCCTGAATTATGATTTGGTATGACTAGTTTTGATTAATTGGTGTAACCGATCTCGAGTAATCACCATGTGATGGTATGATTGATCCTTGTAACTGGTGTGACCGATCCTAGTAATTGGTGTGACCGATCATGAGTGTGTGTGACCGATCCTTGTAATTGGTGTAACTGGTCCTGGTAACTGGTGTGGTCGATCACAAGTAATACCATGTGTAGATGGAACCGATCCTTGTAACTGGTGTAACCGATCCTAGTGACTGGTGTGAACGATCACAAGTACTTCCATGTTTAGGTATAACCGATCCTAGTGATTGGTAGAACCGATTGAACCCATATGTATGTGATTTGATTTGATTAATCACATAGTAGTCTTATAATACAGGCAAACCAATTTTAAACTTGTTTGGGAGTATGGTATGACCGATTCCAAGAATGCAAGTCCATGTAAATATGAAATAAGGATTTGCAGTGAAAAGATGTCAACATACTTTGAACAAAAACAATAACTCTTATCATTTATTATTCAAAGATATTCCTTTTGTTAGAGCATTGCTCGGTCGAACTCGCATGCGTTGCTATCTCTAGCATGTTTTTCAATGTTAGTGATCAAAACTATAAGTCTTGATTTCTAGCCTATTTATAGATGTCTCGGACTAGGACATAGATTGTGTAGTTGAGCATTAGACTTCACGACGTTCATCATTTGAAGATGAAGAACTACTAAGGGGAGCTTGTGGAACTTCATCGACAAAAGTTATGTGGAGACTGAAACTCATCTATCACTTTGAAAAGTCTATTTCTACTCTAACTCCTACATTGAGACATAAGTCGTATTACGATATATTTCTCTATATACACATTTGAGATTTCGTGCTGAGTTTATCTCGCTTACATATTTCTCGAAATAGGTGTTGGCAAGCTTTCTCTTCGACCAAGTTCATCTTATATCATGAGAAAATTTCCTAGTAACATCTTACATGGTTTGTGTGATACAATCATTTGGTGTAGTTTTGGAATGTTTCGTTAATGATTATTTCAATATCTTAAAAATTTCTTTGATTCTAATAGTGTATGAAAACGGCTATTTTCATCCTCTAATAATGTTTCAATGATTGAAATAAAGAGCTTAGAATTATGTAACCATTTTTGGATATAAACATAGTGTGTTATCACATTTGTGTGTAAGTCCAAAACCGGAAACCTGAAGTATGCATACCCGTATGCGTACTGGCGGTTGTTGGATGTCTGGGCAGGTATGTGTACCCGTACGCATACATGCGGAAGTTTCACGTCCTAGAATTTCTGCTGGAGTTTGAAGTGTGAATAGGTATGTGCACCCGTATGCGAACTGGTATGCATACCCGTTTGCATACTTGAGTTGGTTACTTTCTAAAATCGGTTTTGTACTTGAACCTAAACATTTATAAATTAAGGAATGCAATCTTTGCAAACCGTGGCTATAATGTTTATGTATTGATTCGAGTGAATCAAATCAATTTTTCTTCAATTGTGTTCTTGTATACTTCTATGAGAATATAGCAATTGAACGGCTCTTTAACTAGTTTCATTTGAGTCATTTGAACTAGTTATGGTTAAAATGAATAAGGTTGATATGAGAGTAATCATATGTATAACTTCGGTTAACTATTTGTGAGTCAACATACATTTTTAGGTACGGTTGCATAAACCTAAATGAGGGTACATTTCATTGTGTGTAACAAGATAAGTTCGATCTAACGGTTGAAAGATATTAGCTTGGTTGAATCAGGTTTTCATCTAACGGTGAATATTGAATGTTTTGTTACCTAGGTAACTTGGATTGCAAACCTTGATTTGAAAACTATATAAAGGAAAACTCTAGCAACTTGGAAACCTAATCCCCACACCTCCTATGTGTTACTAGTTGCATAACTAGATTCGATTCCCTGATTTGACTTCAAAGACTTCATTGGGATTGTGAAGCCAGACCCAACTATTTTCTTTGTAGTTGCGTGTTCTTATGATCTTGCCCAATTCTATCGTATTGAGTACAATTAAAATAATTGACTCGAGAATAATTTCTCTGATAGGCAAGATAAAAGTAATCACAAACATCTTCGTCTCATCGTTTGTGATTCCACAATATCTTGTTTTGCTAGTCGATTAAGATTATTGTGAGGTGATTGATAACACTAGGTTGTTCTTAGGGAATATAAGATCTGTTTATCAATTGGTTACTATTCACAGAAAAGTCTATGATAATAGATAAATCTGTCTCCCACAGATAAACCTATGAGTTTTGTTCCGTCTTTTGATAAAATCAAGGTGAAAAGGAAATAATCAATAACCCGGACTTATATTCCCGAAGAACATCCTAGAATTATTGATCACCTCACAATAATCCAAATTGTATGGTAGCGAAACTATATATTATGGAATCATAAACGATGAGACGAAGATGTTTGTGATTTATTTTTATCTTGCCCTATCGGAGATATAATCTCAAGCCAATTATTCAATTGACTCGTATGATAGAAAATGGCAAGTTCAGATCGCTCAACTACAAGAGAAGTAGTTTCATCTGGCTTCACAATCCCAATGAAGTCTTTAAGTCATTAACCGACAGGGTCTCAAGAATAAACCTACGGTTAAAGTATCACACATGAGGTGTGGGGATTAGTTTTTCCAATTGCTAGATGTCTCCTTTATGTAGTTTTCAAATCAGGGTTTGCAATCTAATTTGGTAACAAAACATTCAATATTCACCGTTAGATGAAAAACCTGATTTATCCAAGCTAATATCTTTTAACCGTTAGATTGAAACTTATCTTGTCACACAAATGAAATGTATTCATTTAGGTTTGAGTAACCGTACCTAAACGTGTACACTTATTTTGTTCACAAATAGTTAACCAATGGTTAGCCATATGAGCTCTTTCATATCAACCATATTCATCTTCTTCATAACTAGCTCAAATGACTCATAAGAACTAGTTCAAGAGTTGTTCAATTGCTTAGATCTTTATACATAGACACATTTGAAACAAAATTGGTTTGATTCACTCGAATATGCTTATATCCATAGGTGGTTACGTAATCTCAACTCTACATTTCTATCATTGAAACATTCTTCTATATAGTTATAATAGTCGTTAGACATAAGAATCGACTATCATCATCAAAGTTATTTTCAAGATTGAAACGTCATCATGAGTTTCATCACGGGTAAAGATGAATAGTGGTTAAATCAAAAGCTTACCAACACATATTTCGAGAAAACGATGGGCAAGTAAACTCGGCTCGAAATAGCAAATGTGTATGTATGAAAACTATCATACTTATACGACTGTTGTCTCAAGAGTAGGAGATAGATAGACTTTTGAGTGCTAGATAAGTTCAAGTATCCACATACCTTTTTTGCCGGATGAAGTTCCACTAGTTCCTTGAGTAGTTCTTTGTCTTCGTAAGATAACCACCATAGAGTCTGGAGTTCAACTATACTTAACTATCCTAGACCGAGACTTAGTCATAAGTAAATTAGAAATCAAGACGTATAGTTTTGATCACTAATATTGAAAAACATGCTTGAGATAGCAATGCATGCGAGTTCGACCGAGCAACGCTCTAACAATCTCCCCATTTTTCAATTTTAGTGACAAAACTATCAATACATATGGATTACAAAATAGATAAAACTTTGTAGCTTCTCGTCCATATGCTTGATCTCCTTGGTGCTTCAACATTACTCGAAAACTTCGTCTTTTCCAAGTACTCCCATGATTCCATAGATGTTCAGTTCAGCATCATAGTTGTTGAAGTCCCGTAGCTATAACAATGAGAAAACAAAAGCTCTCGATCATTGTCATACAGTGTCATAGCATTATTACACAGCATCAAAGTTCTTATATCACAACTTCGACAATAATACTATGGTGATATGTATCGCTCTCCCTTAGTCAATACTTCGTCTCAACATGAAAACCACTCCCCCTTACATAATGATCCGAAAACCATATGTATTTGTAGTGTTAACTACATATTAATTCTCCCCCTTTCGTCAATAAAATTGGCAAAGGTACGAAAACGGAATCCTAATGAAATTTTCATGGAGACACTTCAATACCAAAGAAAATGACATATCAATTTTGTTTATATGCAATCATAAAGCCGAAGCTAAATGCATTCATCAAGGAGTTTATAAAGATACAAGATAACCTCTAAAAATTCCACATCTGCACTCCCCACAAAGATATGGAAACTAAGCGCAAGTTCAAAAGAACTCTCCCCCATTTGATGTCATTCCCGAGAGAACAACAAGAGCGACCTTACTTTTAAGAAAATAAGGATTTTATTGGACACCAAAAACCATAAGAAATGATTTTCTATATCCAAAATTCTCAATTAAACTAACCACAAGAAAACCCATGATTAATTTAATCAGAATACACAATCAAATTAAAAACAAATGTGATCAATTTAATTGAACATGCTCGACATAAGAGAACTTATGGAGATACGACTATATTAACCATAAAAGAATGATTAACTCAATCATTTTATGCTCAACATAAGATAAACTTATGGAGCATTGCATTATGCACATAAAATATGGATCAGGGAAAGATCAATACTGCGGCATAAACAAGGATTCATCCTATTTTTCATCTCTGTTTGCACAATGACATACAATAGTCATAATCCTTGTAAACAAAAATCCATCCTATATTCCATCAATTGTTTGCATAATGACATAATAGGTTCCATTTTTGTTTGTCAAAAGTTCATCGATCTTGTATCAATACTTGCATATCGACATATAAACGAGATAACTTTTGACATCGTATGGGACAATAATAGTTCACGAATGTAAACACACATATCCCGTAACATATTTCAATATATAAAACCATGAAGATTAATACTGCGAAAATCAAAGATGATAATAATGGACATAGCTATGTGTAATCACAATAATGGCTATTCCAAACTCTAGTTATTCTTCCTAAAACACAAGAATAAAATTCTCATAAGAAGACTTCATAGACATTAAGATCTTTAAAAAAATCCTTTTCGTCCCTGAACTCCTTGTCGTCAACAGCCATTGGAACATATGGTTCATGGAAGAAGGAGTCAATACCAATAAACCTTCTTGGCTGATGATGTCGAACCAGGGTCTTCTGAATTTCCAATGATCTTAAAACACAATCCTTTATTTGTTGAGTCTCTTTTCTTGCCAGCTTCAACTCTTCAAGAATATTAGAAAACTTCTAAGAGTTTGAAGGAACAACTCTTGGCTTCCTCACATTCCTTTTTTTTATTTTCAAAGTTGGAGGCAATTGAGATTTATCTTTTTTCATATTGATATCTTTTCCATCAGAAGACATGGTGTTTGGAGTTTCCATGATATACAGTTTTGTGATAGGAATTAACAAATAAACTTGAACAAGCAGTCTAATGATATAAAGAGTATCAGAGAAGGAAAAGGGAATGTACGGTTTCGAAACCTTTAAACAGTTTTGTACACATCCAACTCACAACCCTATAAATAGTAAAATTGTTAATAATAACCCTCTTCTTTTGGCAAACAAGTCCTTTCCAATATCAACAGTGATATGAAGGAATTCCAAAAATCAAACTACACAAAGATTAAAAAAATATATATATATATTATTTTAAAGCCTGAGGTGTGCATGATCTTGTCTCTTTTAAACAGGCACATGAGACAAGATGCACAAAGACAACACAATCAAGTTGTGTTGTGGTGAACAACAATCTGTCCACCATGATCCTTATGGTTGGAATTCATGGAACCTTGCCTTTCCTTATGTTTAGACCATGTTTTCCTCTCTAATAGTCTAAATCTATCTTTGGAAACCACTCTCTTCAAGGAGGATAAAATCTTACATACCTCAGATATTTTCTCCGCGAGTTTGAGCTTGGTAGCTAGACGATTTTCTCTCTGTCGAAGCTTGTTGACATATCTCATCTTGTGTTTGTACTTAAAACACTTTGAAATTTCATGACCCTTGAGAGAAAAATAGGAGCATGTCAACGCATAAGATGACTCAGGAGCCTGTGAGATGCAAGCTTCTAGGCACAACGTAGATCCTGAAACATTTATCATAGAGTTTCCAAAGGAAGGGTCAATTGATTCTTCCATCTTGATTGGGTTCTCTTCTAGAAGATTATCAAGATTGATGTATGTACTACTACAATTATCAAAATCAATATTTTCACATAGAAGAGCAACACTTGATTTTTTGTCTTCATCAGAATCATAACTGTCAGACATCTCATCAAGTGTCGCAGCAAGACCTTTGTTCCCAGTGTATTTTCTACGAATTGGGCACTCGTTTGCAAAATGACCAAATCCTTTACACTTAAAGCACTGAGGCATATCCTCGTCATCAGTTACATCAGTGTCCCTGTTTTTAGGAGGAATACGATTATGAGGTTTTACTGATGCTTTTGGCTTATCTCTGGTGAACCGTTTAATTCTCTTCAATAAAAGGTCTCTAAAATGTCTTGTGATCATCGAGACCGATTTGTCAAGATCTCCATCTGATGAATCAATCTTAGAGTGATCATCTTCAGAGATATACACATTTTTACTTTTATCAAGTAATTTTGTATCTTTTAGTGCTTTGAACGCAACATCCTTAGATTTGGATGCATGTTCGTGATCAAATATCTTAAGCTTCCCAACCAGTGTATTTGTGGAGAGATTATCAAGGTTATTTCCCTGAACGATGACATGCTTCTTAGAGTCACATCTAGATGGCATCGATCTGAGAATTTTCATTACAATGTCCTTTTCAGGAATAGTCTTACCAAATGAAAAAGATGCATTAACAATTTCAGACACTTTGTGATTAAACTCATCAAATGAATCTTCATCTTCCATACGAAGGTTTTCCCAATCGGAATTAAGACTTTGAATCCTAGCTTACTTTTCACAGGTATTACCTTCGAATACGGTTTCTAAGATATCCCAAGCATCTTTAGACCTAGTACAATTTGACACATGGTGCTGAAGATTTGGGGTAATGGCATGTATGATAGCATTCAAACCGTCGGAGTTTTTCTTTGCAGCAAGTATCTCAGCAGCATCGTATTTTCCAATATTCTTTGGAACAGTAGTGTTTCCTATTGCCACAACGGGAGCATCATATCCATTAACAACATATACCCATGATTGAAAATCACACGCTTGAAGAAAAGCTTGCATAAAAATTTTCCACCATAAGTAATTAGAGCCATCGAAGACTGGTGGTACGTTAATAGAGATAACACCTCTATTGATAGAGTCAGATCGCTACAAACACAGACTCATAAGGTCTTGAAACGTGTTTTCATGCTCTTATACCAATTGAAAAAAGAGAGGGTCTAACAAACTCACCCAATATTTAGATTAGCTATCTGTATGGAGTAACTCTAATATACTTTTAAGAGAATCAACTAGACAGTCAGACTCAATATTAATAAAAAAGTATATCAAGGAGTTAATATCTTTATCTCTCGATTTGATCTATACTCAAGCAAATAGAAATCTACGAGTCTTTATCAAATACAAGAGAGATATAAAATTGGATGGTACCAAAGACCAATATCCAAGGATCAATCAATTTTCAATCAACAACCAAAGGTTGAATTTCACAATTGATCGATACAACGCACAACCTGTGATATTTCAATTATATAACAAAATATAATGTGGAATAGAAATAATACAGACACCAGAATTTTTTTTAACGAGGAAAAGGCAAATGCATAAAAACCTCGGGACCTAGTCCAGATTGAACACCACACTGTATTGAACCGCTACAGACGCTAGCCTATTACAAACTAACTTCGGTTTGGACTATAGTTGAACCCTAATCAATATCACAATGATTCAAGGTACACTTGCGCTCCTTACGTCTCTGATCCTAGCAAGATACTATGCACTTGATTTCCTTAGCTGATCTCACCCACAACCAAGAGTTTCTACGACCCAAAGTCGAAGACTTTAATAAACAAATCTGTATCACACATAAAAGTGTATGATAATAGATAAATCTATCTCCCACAGATAAACCTATGAGTTTTGTTCCGTCTTTTGATAAAATCAAGGTGAACATGAACTAATCAATAACCTGGACTTATATTCCCAAAGAACAACCTAGAATTATTGATCACCTCACAATAATCTAAATCGGATGGTAGCGAAACTAGATATTGTGGAATCACATATGAGACGAACATGATTGTGATTTATTTTTTTCTTTCCTTATCGGAGATATAATCTCAATCCAGTTATTCAATTGAACTCGTACGATACAAAATGGAAAGATCAGATCGCTCAACTACAAGATAAGTAGTTTCGTCTGGATTCACAATTCCAATGAAGTCTTTAAGTCATTAACCGACAGGGTCTCGATAAGAAACCTACGGTTAAAGGAGAATCGACTCTAGCAAACCAACTAGTATCACACAAGAGGTGTGGGGATAAGTTTTTCCAATTGCTAGACATCTCCTTTATATAGTTTTCAAATCAGGATTTTCAATCTAAGTTACCTTAATAACAAAGCATTAAATATTCACCGTTAGATGAAAACCCTGATTTTTCCAAGCTAATATCTTTCAACCGCTATATCGAAACTTAGCTTGTCACACACACAAATGAAATGTATTCATTTAGGTTTGAGTAACCGTACTTAAACGTGTACACTTAGTTGGTTCACAATTTGTTAACCAATGGTTAGCCATATGAGAACTTTCATATCAACCATATTCATCTTCTTCACAACTATCTCAAATGACTCATAAGAACTAGTTCAAGAGTTATTCAATTGCTTAGATCTTTATACATAGACACAATTGAAAAAAAATCTGTTTGATTCACTCGAATCAATTCATGAACAATATAGCCACAGTTTTCAAAGATTGCATTCCTTATTTATTTATTGTTTTAAGTTCATGAGCTAACCGGTTTGAGAAATATAACCAGCTTGGGTACGCGTACGGTATGCGTACCTTATCTACCGGATTTGGGTACACAAACTCAGCAGAAATTTCAGGTTGAAAACTTCCGTGGCTACACGTACGGGTACGCGTACCTTAGGTGACTGGTTTACTAGTTTGCAAAATACAAACTCAGCAAAAATTCTCGGTTTAACAACTTCCGCTAGTACGTGTACGGGTACGCGTACCCAACCTGTCTCCTTCGACAATACCGCATGCACACATATGCACGCACTTGGTTTCCGGTACATGGACTTATACACTAATGTGCGAACACACTATATATGCTTATATCAATAGGTGGTTATGTAATCTCAACTCTACATTTCTATCGTTGAAACATTCTTCTATAATGTTATAATAGTCGTTAGACATAAGAATCGACTATCATCATCAAAGCTATTTTCAAGATTGAAACGTCATCATGACTTTCGTCACGGGTAAAGATGAATGGTGGTTAAAGAGAAAGCTTACCAACACATATTTCGAGAAAAAGATAGGCGAGTAAACTCGGCTCGAAATAGCAAATGTGTATATATGAAAACTATCATACTTATGCGACTATTGTCTTAAGAGTAGGAGATAGACAGACTTTTGAGTGCTAGATAAGTTCAAGTCTTCATATACCGTTTTGGTCGGATGAAGTTCCACTGGTTCTTTGAGTAGTTCTTCGTCTTCATAAGATAATCACCATGGAGTCTGGAGCTCAACTATACTTAACTATCCTAGACCGAGATTTAGTCATAAGTAAACTAGAAATCAAGACCTATAGTTTTGATCACTAATATTGACAAACATGCTTGAGACGCATGCGAGTTCGACCGAGCAATGATCTAACACCGCATTTTCACCTGGGTACTCAAGGTGATCATGTGCCGAAATAAATTGATACATAAATTGAATTGTTGGGTGTGGTTGTTATTACTAGCAATTAATACATATTGAAAAAGAGGGGGTACAACAACCACACCCAATATTTCGCTTAGGCAATCTGTATGGACAAACTTCAATATAATTCCAAGAGAATCAACAAGACAGTCAGACTCAATAAATAGAAATATATCCAAGAGTTGTATCTCTGTTTCTCAACGTAATCAGCAAGTCAAATAGATAGACTCCGTGAGCCTGATTATTATGTGAAAAAACTTGAACGGTACCAAAGACCAATGTTCAAGTGTCAATCAATTTATATTAACAACCAAAGGTTGGATTATCTAATTGATTGAACTACGCACAACCTGTGATATTTTAATTATACAAACATATATAATTCGGAAAAAAATAACACAGACACCAGAAATTTTGTTAACGAGGAAACTTCAAATGCAAAAAAACCCCGAGACCTAGTCCATCTTTGAGCACCACGTTGTATTAAGCCGCTACATATACTAGCCTACTATAAGCTAACTTCAGACTGGAATGTAATTGAGCCCTAATCAATCTCACACTGATTAAGGTATAGTTGCCCTCCTTACGTCTCTAACTCCCACCAGGAATCTACGCACTTGATTCCCTTAGATGATCTCACCCACAACCAAGAGTTTATACGACCCAAATTCGAAGACTTGATAAACATATCTTTCTCACACAGAAAAGCCTATTGAGATAGATAAATATGTCTCCCACAGAAATACCTATGAATTTTGTTTCGTCTTTTGGTAAATCAAGATAAACAGGAACCAATTGATACACCAGACTTATATTTCCAAAGAACAGCCTAGTAATATCAATCACCTCACAATAATATTAATCGTATGGAAGCGAAACAAGATATTATGGAATAACAAACGATGAGACAAAAATGTTTGCGACTACTTTTTATCTTGCTTATCGGAGAATAAATCTCGAGCAAATCTTATAGAAGATAGTACTCAATATGATAGAACACAACAAGATCAGAACACGCAACTACAGAGAAAATAGTTGGGTCTGGATTCACAATCCCAATGGAGTCTTTAAGTCGTTAACCTACATAATTTTGGAAAAATCTAAGGTTAAAGGAGAATCGACTCTAGTCGCAACTAGTATCACACATGAATTACGGGGATTAGGTTTCCCAGTTGCTAGAGTTCTCCTTTATATAGCCTTCAAATCATGGTTTGCAATCAATGCTACATTGGTAACAAAGCATTCAATATTCACAGTTAGATGAAAACCTGATTAGACTCAAGATAATATATTTCAACAGTTAGATCGAACTTAGATTGTTACACATAAATGAAATGTACCTTTATTTAGATATAGGTAACTGTATATAAACGTGTATACCTTGTTGGCTCAACAATAGTTTACCGAAGTTTGCCATATGAACACTTTCATATCAACCTTATTCATCTTAACCATAACTAGTTCAAATGGCTAAAATGAAACTAGTATAGAGTTGTTCAATTGTTTGTATTCTCATAGAAGTATACAAGACACAATTGAAGCAAAATCGGTTTGATTCAGTCGAATCAATTCATGAACATTATAGCCACGGTTTGCAAAAGATTGCATTCCTTATTATATAAATGTATTAGCTCATGACACAACCGATTCTAGAACATAACCCACTCAAGTATGCAAACGGGTCCGCATACCTAAGTAGCCGGACTTGGACAGTGTTCGCCAGTATGCAAACCGGTACACATACTTTCGTACACTTACAAACTTCAAATGAATCTAGTATGTGTACATGTATGCATACTATAGTACCTGGACTTCAAGTGACTTCGCCAGTATGCGGACTTCGCCAGTATGCATACTATAGTACCCCCGGAATTTACCTGACCTCACGAATATGCATACTACATTCCGGTCTTGGATCAACACATATGCAAGTACGCATGCTGTGCTTATAATCCAATTTCTAAACTTTAATTTCAATCATTGAAACATTCTTAGAAGACGACACTAGCTTTCTCACACAAACTATTAGCTTCAAAGAAATATTCAAGTGATCGAATGATCAATATGAAATATTTCGAGTCTACATCAAATGATATTCCGAGACATAGATCTAAGTAGACTAGAAATAAAAACTTATAGTTTTGCACTAAACTTGACAAACAAGATTGAGATAACAACGCTTGCGAGTTTGACCAGGCAGTGCTCTAACACATATCTCTAAAGAATAAAAATTAGTAATATGCATTTACTAATTAGAGATTTTCTATTGAGAGATTTCAGAAAAATATTGGACGAGCATTTATTGGAATTAGGAAAACCGAATGTTGGCATTCATTGCATATCGTGAGAATACTTTCGTTTTTGGAAATTCTTTGGTGTCCAAACATCCCTGATTTATAAATACCTAAGTTTGCATTTCTAGAAAATTATCTTAAGAGCCAAGCAAACTTCATTATTTTTTGTTTCTGGTGGAGCCTTCTAATCGGAGAGGAAAGTATCCTAATTAGGTGAAATCTCTTACGACCGCTCGTTTAAAGACTTTTGTGGGATCAAGAAGCTCTACGAGTACCGTTGGTGGGAAACTAGATAATTACAGTGTTATTAGTTTTGGATTGATTTGATTGACTAATGGTTGTTGAACATTTGATTGCACCTAGTTTTTTTATTCTTGAGAATCTTATATTCTGATATAAGATTCACTCAAACTAGATCAGAGTATCGACGGGGTCTTTAGAACTATTGTTAGACCTAAATACATGTATTTTGTGATAATCCATTATTAACAGACTCCGTTCTGTGTGTGATTGATCACAAGAGATTCAAGTGGTATTGTGCAGGTTATTAAAGATTAAAGAATATTTGAAGACGAAAAAGATTTGTTATTGGTTTTTGTATCTTGTGAATTGTGTGCACAAACCTTGATCTGCTGGGATCCGTATAGAATCAGATTTATTCGATTGATTAGTTGCGTGAGATCGACATTCTTTATATTTCTCTTTGAGATTTATTTTGATTGAGTGTGAATCTATACTTGACTATTTTGGTAGTTAAAGTTAGATTGATCTAACCAGACAAAGGAATTTATTAGATTAAACGGAAGAGCATTTGTCAAACAACTCATCTGAATCTTTAGCAAGATTGATTAGAGTGGTTACCAAACATATTCTTCCTTTGATGTTTGGAATACGATCCAAAGGACTTGCTATTCATGTGCGTGACTCTAGAAGTCGAAGGTGCATGGATACTAAGGGAACTAAGTAGCTAGGGGTAGTCTGCTTGGTCTCAACTATTTGAAGTTGGTATTATATTTTGTATAACGTCTTAATTATGTGAGTATTCAAAACTGGACTAGGTCCCAGGGTTTTTCTGCATTAGCGGTTTCCTCGTTAACAAAAATTTGTTGTGTCTTTTACTTTGATTTCCGCATTATAATTGTTTATTATAATAAAGTAAAATACACATATACGTTAACTCCTCATTCCTTGATAGTGATCCTATTATCAAGTAACACACTTTGTTGTCGTACTGTCTCGATCTTGTATCCATAGTCAATCACACAAGTTTTCTTGTTGTTGTATTGTCTCTAGAGCTGGCAAACAAGCCAAAACCCGCGGGTTTTCCCGGCCCGGACCGTCAAAAACCCGCACCCGGCTCGGCTGGTATCTAAACAAGCCGGGTTAGGGTTAGAGAAATGGTGGCCCGTGGGAAAACGGGCTAACCCGTCCCGTCCCGCAAAACCGCGGGTACAACCCGTAACCCGTCCACAGTAATAGGTTATGCTTATATTCGACCGTCAGATTATCTAGGATTAATCAGTACTATTCTTTTAGGATATAAAATCCAAAAACCCTAGAGAATATTTCATTTTTTCTTCTTCTTCTTCTTCTCTTTCTTCTCCACTGTCTCTTCCTTTTCACTGCGCCTCCTCAACACCTCCATCTTTCTTTCACAGTGTTGCTAGAGATCTGTTCGAAATATGGAAGATTTGAGCTTGGATTTACGTGAGGATGATATTGCTTATTGTCTCTAGAGTTGCGCATGTAAGGTAGGAGAATTCAATTCCCTTTCATTAATCTTACTCAAATTTTCTCCTAATTATGGTTTGAGTTGTTTGGATTTAACTGAGTAGTGATTCTCGTGTTCTTCCTTTGATTTTAGAACCATGAGTAATAAATAAACAACAACGATTTCAAGTTTTGATGCTTGATTTGAGAAATTGAAAATTAGGGTTCTTCATGAACTTTGGGTGTTTTTATGAAAATCATGTTCTTTTACGAAAATATGAATTGGGTATTTTGTTCTCTTACTTGAATTGAATTGAATTGAATTGACTTTTGATTATCTATCTCACAGATCAAAAAAAAAAAAAGAATAATAACCCACCTTGGTTTTTGGTTACTGGATGGTTTTCCTCTATCATCTCTGATTCCTTGTTCAATCAATTGCAGAGAACAAAACCCCAATTTCAGTTTCCAAAACATATGACAATGCTGTTGGTGAGTAATGGTGGATTGTTGCCTGCTAAATTAATCGAAGGGGGGAGGAGCACAAGCAGAAGATGGATTTTTATTTGTGTTGAATGGAATCAATGGATATGTGATATGTCTTTGATTTTGTATGTTGAAATTGAATTGAATGCATCTGTTTTTGGTTTTTGTGTTGATTAGAGATTTGAAGATGGTCAAAGCTTAAACAGGACCACAAATTAACTTAATTAAGTTTTAATTTCAACATTAATTAAACGGGCGGGAAAACCCGTGAACCCGCAAGCTTAACCCGTTACGGGCACGGGTTGAAGAAATGACCACCCGTGAAGAATTCAAACCCGCGGGTTTCGACCCGTGTTAACCCGAACCCGTGTAACCCGCAACGGGCTCGCCCCGGCTCGCCCGTTTGCCAACTCTAATTGTCTCGTCTCGTATCCATAGACAATCACACGAAGTTTGAACCGAATCGTCTTATTGTCTCGACTTTGTCCATGAACGATCGCATTTGGTAGAGGACTTATAGGTTGAAACAAAAAGATTGTGGTGTATTTGGATACCCTCATCTTTTCGGGTACCATAAACCTAATAAATAACAATATTAGACTGTTAGTAGTAATATTTTAGCATGTTAAGGGTTCAATTTTTCACAACTATTGAAGATGAGAAAACAAACAACTCTTACAAATAAGTGGCTCAGTTGTGCCGTCCCAACAAAATAGTCAAAGTTTTAGTAAGTTAAATGGATGTAACCAATATATCTTCTATAGAAATTAATAGGTGGTGGGGGATATAGATTTTACAACATAATGTCACTTTTCAAGGAGCCGTCTGGTCGAAAGTTTCATGGGTCAAGTAGGTTCTTAAATGAACCAAAGTTTGGAACTGCAGGCACAAATGCGCGAAGATTAGTCGATTTGTTTGTGTACATCATGAAATTATGATGTGTTTGGTTTTCATGATGAGCTCAAGCTAAACTAATTTATTTTTTCATTTTTATTCTTTTTTTGTTGTGAATATGGGATATCTACTAAGCGGAACATCTTCCTCGTTACGCAAAAATGTCTTTTTTTTTCTCTCTATACAATACAGTTCATTTTTTATTTTTATTTTGTGAAGATGGGATATCAACCGAGTAAAACATCTTCCCCGTTCAATGAAAATGATACAATAAAATAAATAGCTTACGAGATTCTTAAAAAGTGAGAATGTTATATATACCTTCCTTTTTTGTTGACCTTGCACGAATACAATATATGAAATAGCTTACATGATCGTTTTCATTTAACAAATAACCAAAATTAATAGGATCAAATTCAAGATAATCTTCTTGGTGAAATTCCTCTGCATCCACTTCTTCATCACTACTAGAAGTTTCATCGTCTCTATAAAATTTCATTATTTCTACCAAGATCACAAAATCATAATCTTTCTTTTTTTCCCCAACTTCTTCTTCTTCTTTAAACCTTTCAAGACAATGAAACACTAATATATTTTTTAGCATCTAATAATAACTATAGTCCAATTCCAAACACTTATTATTCATCCCCATCCAGGCTAAACCTTGGTTAACCCCGAAGTAAAGAACAAAAGACCATGAAAAATAAGATTTTCCCTATTTCCCATCCCAGTTTTTCCTATTTCCCATCCACATACATTTTGACCCCTAATAATACTTTGAACCACCCATATAGATTTTCATGTATCCTAAATACCACCTATTTGTATTTTTATTTACACCCTACTGAAAACAGGGGGTACCAAAATACACCACCAACCTTTTCTTAAGCAATCTGTATGGACAAACTCAACACAACTCCGAGAGTTCAAATCAATCAAGGAATAATGTATAGAGTTATATCTCTCTTTCTCTCGTAATTAGAACAATATTCACAGAACCAAGTCCGTGAACCTAGTTACAAAGAGATAAATTGGACGATACCAAATACCAATGTCCAAGAATCAATCAAGTCGTATCCAACAAAACAAGGTCAGATGTATGTACTACGATTGATTAATGCACAATCTGTGATATTTCAATTATAAAGATAAACAATATAATGCAGAAGAAAAAAAAAACACAGACACCAGAAGTTTTGTTAACGAGGAAATTGAAAATGAAAAATAACCCTGGGACCTAGTCCAGATTGAACACCACCAAACTGTATTAAGCCGCTGCAGACACTATCCTACTACCAATTAACTTCGGACTGGAATGTAGTTGAGACCTAAAAGGTATCCCATCGATTAAGGTATGGCCACGTTCTATATGCCTCTTAAATCCCAGTAGGACTCTGCGTAATTGATTCACTAAGCTGACGTACACCAACCAAGAGTTGCTTCAATTTAATTGAATACTTTAAACCAATCTGCTGTGATTTCCACAATCAAAAAGTTTGATCAAAGGTGATGGAAATCGATAGCAATACACAGAGTCTAACTAACCTCAAAATTCGGACTTATACAACCCGAAGTGTATCTTAGATTATTATTCACCTCACAAGTATAAAACTTATGGAATAAACAAAGTTTGATACGAAGAGAACTTTGATGATTTGTATCTATCTTGATCGAGTGAGCATCTCAACAATCGATCAAGATCAGGATACTCGAGTTATCAAGAAAAGATATTTGGACCTGGATTCACGAATCCCAATGAAGTCCTTGTAGTCGCTAAACCCTAAAAGTGTTAGGAAAAGGACGACTCTAGGTACAAATAAGACACATCAAAAATTAGTGTCGGGATTCAAAGATCCCAGTTGCTTGAAGTTCCCCTTTTATAGACATTCAAAGTATAGGTTGCTTTAGGTTTAAGCTAAGATAGCTTTGGAACCAAGCAATCAATATTTACTGTTAGATGATCTGATTTACATAAACAAGATATACACTCTGGTTAGGTGAAACCGTAACCGAACTGTGTATAAAAACTATGTTCAAGGTGGTTAGACCAAACTAACCGATTTGAACTTATCAGCTTAATATTCATTCTCATGAACACTTAAGACATTAACCTTGAGTCACAATCATGTGATCAAATAAGTCTAGTGTTTTTAGAGAATTGATCATATGTTAATTATCTCGTAGAAATAATTTTATCGCACTTGAAAATAATCGACATGGTTAGTAGGTATACAAAGTACAAATACCATAGCCATTCGTGAATTAGGTTAGTCACAATACATGTACCAGTTTGTAAAATATTTAACAAAACCAAATTACGGATCCACAAAACTATTTTGGAACGTATACCAGTATGGATACCTTAAGACTATGACCGGTTCTGGAGTCCATAAAATTATTTTGGTACATGTATCAATATGGATACACAACCGAATTCCGCAACATGAAACTTTTCTGGTACGTGTACCGGTATGGATACCAAACCGGTTCCAAGGCCACAGTTCCTTTTCGGTTTTCATACGGGTATGCGTACCGATCCGGTTCAAGAGCTAAACCGATCCGGTTCACGAGCTAAACCGATCCGATTCACTAGCTAAACCGATTTTTACATGATGTGCATAAGGATATGCGTACCACAAATCTGCAAGTCGACATATAGCTACTCTGCCACGTGTACGAGTATATGTATTACGGTTTCAGACTTATAACAGTTTTCCCAGTTTGTAAGAATGATAACACTATCTTGTATCTGAATCTATATTAGTTATATATTTCTCTCTAAATCGATTCTAAACATTCATGAATAACAACAATGATACGTATCATTGTTCCAAGATATTTTCGAATGATAAAACTTGAATCATGATTTTGATTGGGAACAATAAATTGTCCTTAACCGAAATTCATCAAGTATGAACAAATATTCATTAAGCTTAGTCATTATATTTCGAGAACTAATTATGAAGATAAACTTGACTCGAAATTCTTGTATATGCATGAAGTCTAATTAGTTACGCGATAGCGTCTCAATGATATAAAAGTGAATATAACTTGAGAAATAGGTGGTTTAGTCTTCACTTACCTTTTGTTGATGAAGTTCTCCAAAAGCCTCAGTTGATCTTCGCCTTCAAACGGTAGAATGCAATGATGACTGCCGTGATCCACTGTTTCTCAACTACATTTTTATCCTAGTCCGAGACTTAACTAATTGTAGACTAGAAATCATGATATTTTTTTGACAACTAAATTTAACAACAAGCTTGAGGTAGCAACACTTGTGAGTTCGACCGAGCAATGCTCTAACACCTACCATAATGTCATCAAATTACCTACAAAACACAACCCAACTACGCATAACTTCTTCTCCATCTTCACCACTGACCACTCCATCTTCTTACCCACCTCCACAACCCATTTTGATCTAGATCTCCTATGTACCACTAGGGGAAACTTATGAATCTAGATTAAATACACAGAAGATCAAAATTTAGTTAAGCAAATAACTTAAGATATTCTTAATTGGTGAAATTTCACTAGTAAAAAAGGTTCAAGACTACACCTATGTAATAAGAACCAGTTGAAAAGTTTAATTATGACTCTAAGTGAACTTATGCGTGAAGCTAAAATGATTGATTGGCCTAATTAAGCGACCACCAATAAAAAGAACAACGCTTCTAAACAGATTGTCAAAAAAAAAAACCATGTTAAAACCGCACTCAGTTTTTTGATGCGATCCCTACGTGGGCCCCGCAGAGGACAGCAGAGGGTCCGGCATTTGGAGAGAGCTTTTGGGGGCCGTCTTTTTTAAACGTTTTTTTTTTTGTGGTTCACAAACACTGTTCGTAAAAGGAAACATATTAATAATCAGGTACCTCAATCAATGGTGAGACAAACAAAAAAGAAACATAATACTAATCAGGTACCTCAATCAATGGTGAGACAAACAAAAGAGTGGCTCTGTTTATGAGGCTCATACTTATTCAATTTGTCAGGTCATCATAACATAATATCAGAAATGCTATTCCAAGCACTCTTCACCACTCTAATCACAGCTCAAGATGACGTGTTATTGAAATAGATAAAAACGTGGGAGAGAGAGCGTGCTATTCTCTCCTGATTTTTATGTTCTCTCTCTTTTAATTTTGGCATTTTTTTTGAACCATGGAACATCTATTCTATATTCTTCTTCGTCGTAATCTTCATCTTGTATGCTTGAAAAAGAAAATCCTGATGTTATAGCTGTGAATAAGATGGGTGAAAAGCGACGAGACCAATTTTGGATCAACAAATAAATAACGAGCAAGGGTTTTCCCATCTAACAAATAATCACGATGGTAAGATCTCTGTAAGAGTAGATTAAATATTTCTAATCAACACCATCATAGACTTAAAAGCCCAAAAAATCCCCTCTTGTTTGATTCAACTCTTCCTGTAAGTACAAAATTTGTTTTGTTTGGACAATTTTGATCCTTCTATTTCGTGATCATCGAACATCGTTACTGCCGGTTTGCAGCGTATCATGATTTAGTCAATCAATCTAAAAAATTTGACAAGCATAATTCAAAATGATCAACATGGACAAAAATTATAACCTCTAATGCAAACCAAAAACCTAACACAAATTTACATTCAAATCAATTTAAAACCTCTGATTACAAACCAATTCCAATTTTCATTTTTTGATAATGTTTTGTTGTTCAAGAACATAAACCGGATCAGATACGTGAATTTATTTCTAAATCTGATAAGTATTTCTGACTTTTTATTTTTTAATGTTTAGCTGAAAGAAAAAATGTCACGTGAACTTTGTTAAAATTTCTGACATTTATACACGCTGGACTCACCACATCAACATGAGAGGCGAATAACGCTGTGAAGAGTGCTTGGAATATCATTTTCATCAATTATAACCGTATCCATCAAGGATCACTAGGCAAAGCATATGGCTATATAATCAACAATACAATCCAGTAGTAGCATAGAAGACAAAAGGAACATATTACAGATAAATATAAGCTAGGTTTTTTAACTTGATAGTTTATAATGATTTTTTATTTTTAGAAATTGTGAGGGGATGAAAAATAGGAAAAATGAGTGTAGAAAATAAGAAAAACCAAAAATAAATCCTCATTTCGCACGTCGAATATATCTTTATTGTTGATTATGGTTCATGTTATAAAAGTAGATTTTAAGATTTTTCTCCTTGATTTGGTTGTTTGCTTGCACGAAAATGTTAAGACTAAATTCGCATTCACCCCCTATTACTCGGAGTCCAAATTAAATCTGCATTGAACAATCAAACTAGTAAAGTTGACAGATATCGATACCACTGAGAAGGAAAGTCCTCAGTACTCGGATTCATTTCACCAAACCCCGTGAAAGACATTTATTCTACTTTAAATGACTAAATTATCCATATAACCACCGTCATTAAAGCCACGTACGACGGGGTCATATATGCCATTTCATTAGTTTTCAAAAAAAAAAAAAAAAAAACTTTGACCAGCAAATCGGGGAAGAATCGGTTTAATGAAGAGAAAATCTCCACCTCCTCGTCATCAATAACACTTAACGGTAAAGAAATTCAAATCAATTTGAATTTCAAAATTTCTATCCGTTATGAATAGATTTCTATAAAAACAGGGTAACGTTAAACCCTTTTCTCCTCACATCACATCCCTTCCTTCACCAAAACAAACCCTAATCATCTCCCTCTCAATCTCTCTAGACCTTCAATACCTCTCTAATGGCGGAAACAGCAGTAGAAACCTTCAATGAAATCAATCACAATGTCGCTAAATCAAAGAAGAAAGTAGCAAGTAAGAAAGCTTTGAAACCGAAGAAAGTATCTGATAATGAAGCTAATATCTTAGCAGGAATTGCTGCTTCACCATTATCAGGATCTGTTCTTGGTAAAGAAAATGAAGAAATCCTTTTGCTTTCAGGAAAGAAAATCAAGAAAGCTTCTTCAAAAGTTAAGAGTAGTACTGGGAAATCATTTGAGAAAGAGTTGGAAATATTGAAAGCAAAGTTTGATCAGATGAAGCTGGAAAAGGAGAAAACTGAAGAGATCTTGAAAGATCGTGATGAGATGTTGAAACTGAAAGAAGAGGAACTGGAGATTAAAGGGAAAGAACAGCAGAAACTTCAAGTTGAGCTGAAGAAGTTGCAGAAATTGAAGGAATTTAATCCTACTGTGGTATGTTCTTCTTCATCTCTGGTTTTTAAATTTAGGGTTCATAAATTTTTGATAAAAGGGTTTCCATTTATTGATCCTGAATCGATGAATTAGAGTTTCTGATTAGGGGTTTTGATTTCTAGATAAAGGGTTTTCGTTTATTGATCTTGAATTGCTGAAATAGGAGTTTCGATTTAGGGTTTTGAGTTTTGAACTTGATATTTGATTTCTTCTAGATTTAGGGTTTGGTTAATTGATCATTAATTTCTGAATTAAGGGTTTTGATTTCCTGATCTTAGATTTCTAAATCTGGGTTTTGATTCTGATTTGGGGATTTTTTGAATGTGCAGAGTCTTCCACTGGTTCAATCACTGAGAGAGAAAGAAGAAAAGAATGAAAAGAACAAGAAAAAGAAGAAGAAGAACCCAGAGATGAAGAAACCATCATCAGCTTATGTATTATGGTGTAAAGATCAATGGGCTGAAGTGAAAAAAGAGAACCCAGATGCTGAATTCAAAGAAATATCCAACATATTAGGATCCAGATGGAAGACTGTAACTGAAGAAGAGAAAAAACCATATGAAGAGAAATACCAAGCTGACAGAGAAGGTTATTTGCAGATTGTTGGCAAAGAGAAGCGCCAGAACGAGGCGATGAAGCTACTCGAAGAGGATCAGAAGCAGAAAACTGCAATGGAATTGCTTGAACAGTATCTCCAGTTCAAGCAAGAAGGTGCAGCAGAAGTCAAGGATGGCAAGAAAAAGAAGAAGTAAGCAATGTGCACACTTGTTTAGGCAGTTTGCAAGAATTTTTCGATTCGATTCGATTTGAATTGAATTGATTTGAACTCTTGTTGTTTGTATGGATTTGCAGGAAGGAGCAGGATCCATTGAAGCCGAAAAGGCCATTGACAGCATTCTTCTTGTTCTCTAAACAAGTGAGGGCTAATCATGCTGATAATAAGAATGTTACTGAAGTGTCTAAGATTGCAGGAGAGGAATGGAAGAAAATGAGTGAGGAACAGAAGAAGCCTTATGAAGATATTGTGAAGAAACAAAAGGAGGAATATCTTCATGAAATGGAGCTTTACAATCAGAAGAAGGCAGAAGAAGCTGAAATTCTGAGGTTGGAAGAGGATGAGCAGATGAAAATTCACAAGCAGGAAGCTCTCCAGATGCTTAAGAAGAAGGAGAAAACTGAAAACATAATCAAGGTTTGTTTGTGCATTCATTCGCTTATCGAAACTTTTGAATTGTTGTGCAATTGGAGTCTAATGCAGGGTGTAATTGCAGAAAACTAAGGAGAACCAGCAGAAGAAAAAGAAACTAAAGGGTGAAACCAGTGTAGTAGACCCTAACAAGCCAAAGAGGCCTGCTTCTTCATTCATTCTATTCAGGTGAATTTCGTTTTTCGAACTTACTAGTTTCGATTTAGATGTTGTGTCATATGTGAATTGGGGTTTTTAATGGTTTTGATTTTGGCAATGTGCAGCAAAGAGGCAAGGAAGAACTTGGTCCAGGACAGGGAAGGGATCAGCAATGTGACTATCAATGCTCTAATTTCAGTGAAATGGAAGGAAATGGGTGAAGAAGATAAGAAGATATGGAATGACCAAGCTGCAGAGGCCATGGAAGCATACAAAAAGGAATTGGAAGAGTACAACAAGTCTGTTGCAGCAGCAGCTAACAATTCACAGGCTTGAGGAGGAAAAATTCAGACCATGTTCAAGTTGTTTCTGTTGAACAGTTTTGTGTAGGTTAGGGTTTCATTCAATTGTTTGCACCTGAGCTTTGGATATCAATGTTGCAGACAATTTTATGTTTTCGGCAAATTTCTTTAGGGTTTCATTCAATTGTTTGCACCTGAGCTTTGAAATTTCAATGTTGCAAGACTTATTTTGAAGTTGTTAAGAATAAAGACTATTATTATTACAGCTATTTTTTCATTCTTTGCCAAGAACTGCATCTTTGATGGCTTCTGCTTTATCTTTAGCTGCTTCAAATGCACCGTCCACATTTTCTTTGGCTTTGGCTCCTGCATCTTCTAAACCGGCTTTAATTTTCTCCGCTTCAGCTTTAGCATCGGCTTCTAATTCGGTTTTTTTCCCACTGGCTTCATCAAAATCTCTTGTGGCTTTTGCTTTTACATCATCAGACAATTCTGTTGCTTTTGCAATGCCCTCGTCTATTTTGTCCGCTGCTGAACCAGCTGCTGAAGGTTCTGCTCTGCACTTCATTTGTCTAGCTGCCATGTTTCTTTCCTGCAATCAAAATTATAAAAAATCAAACAATTAGAATATGAGAAATTTAGAAGTCAGAGATCAAGAATGTGTGTTATAATAAGAGGATGAAGTTTTTTTACGAACATTGAAATTCGAGGCGAAGCTAACTCTAGTGACTTTGCCGGATGATACTGACGAGGTTTGAGGGAATGAACCGGAGATGTTCATTACTGCAGCACTCTTTGCAAAACTGATGGTTGCCATTGTAGGTTACTTAAAATGTGCTGAGCTTGCTTTCTTTTGAGTTTTTGAGTTGGTATTGAGAGCTGAATATCGCTGCGGTTTAAATAGGTAAACGAAGATAAAAAAATGGGTGTTTGTACTGACCAAAGAAATTGAGGATGATATTTTTCAACTTCTACTGCCCGACATAAGTTTTTTTTTTGGGCCACAATCACGTGTGCAGCTGAAATTGGCTCTGGCCTCTGGGGAGTCACTGTTATGGTAGAGCACAGCTCCTCCTCATTTATTGTTACCATTACCGACCTGTTTTTGGGATATTTTTTGTTACCATTTGTCGACCTATTTTTTGGCTTATCTATTTAGTCTCTTTCTGATGCAGATATGTTGCAGACACCTCTGCTTGCCCACAACTAGCTATCAAATAGGCATTCATGTATTCTACAATTTCTAAGAAAGACTTGTGAATGACAAACGGAAAAGAAAAATGATTTTGCAGACATAAATATAATGGAATGGTTTCGAGTGGTGTTTTGCTATTCCGATTACATCTCAGTAGGTTAAACTAAGGTCTGCATGCCAAATACACCAAGCTAAGAAAACATTGAAAATGCTGAATCCCTCTTGCTCCCTGTTATTATGTCTCTTGACTTTGCATCTACTTGGAGGAGGATGACGAATCTTGTTTCTTCTGCTCCTTGACAAATGGATTCTGTAAATTACCAAAGAGAGGGACAGGTAAGTTTGAATTTGATAATGTCAGAGATTCAATAGTTATTATAGAGCACAACTAGATTAACAGGAGTAGTCTAGGAAAGTTATATAGTATACAGAGGCTAGGAACAGTAGTGCTCCCTGACATGGATGCTGAAAATGGCAACTAATATGCTCAAAGTTAAATATCATGCCCCTGGACATTGTTCTTCAAGTTTCTAAACCAATAAGGAGAAAATGGCTAGTAATATTCTACTAATTCCAAAGCAGAAAGCACATAAAATAGAAAATTACAAGACAAGCGCAAATTGAGGACTGGAGATTTAGAAATGAATGAATGAGACATGTTTATGGTTACACTAAACCAGATGGACGTGGCAAGCCAGCACTGGAATCTGGGACAGAAGAATGCAGCATAGATATTATGTCTGGTACCACAGCTTACTTCTAAAAGGGATGATTTCCTTCTTAAATATATGTATCCCCTATGACTAACCAGAACAATGAATGATGCAACAACTTTCAAGAGACTTCAATAATAAGCTCAAGCACCACATATAAATGAGTTAAGTTTTACCGAGTTACACATGAAATCATGAATTGGAAAAGTTTTAAATGATTCTGTTGTGGAGGTTTCATATATTCATTAATGAAAAGATCCACGTATCATAAAAGTATTTTGTTTATACTAAAATCTACTTATCCCATGCCTAAAAAGTCTTTTTGTTTGAAATTTACTTATATCTACGTGACACCATGCTACAATTAGCAGGAAGCAAACTGAGAGTCGCAACTTAAATACCACAT
The DNA here is from genome assembly GCA_023529315.1 of Papaver bracteatum. Lineage (NCBI taxonomy): Eukaryota > Viridiplantae > Streptophyta > Magnoliopsida > Ranunculales > Papaveraceae > Papaver > Papaver bracteatum. Next base: position 1,994,613 of record JAJJWX010003164.1, read on the forward strand.
ACAACTTTGGGTGTCTGTCTTCTACTTTATCCAAGTGGTCGCTTATTTTTCATTTCATCATAGTCTTCTAGTGTCATTAGGTTCTCTGAGGTGGGTGAATGAAAAAGAGAAATGGAGTATCATCAATATACATGCAGAATATTGATGCTCATTTGTGGGTGACACATACGTCAGGCGTGCCAAGAGAATGAAAATCTCAGGATGTTTATGCTCTAGCCAATGCTAGAAAATTGAAATATAAGTACCACATACAACTTATACATAAGTCAATCCATTATCTGCAAGGACTAAGAAATGCGATCTCAACCATATACCAGGAGTAGTTCGGAAAAGTTATTCAGACAGGCTAGGAACAGTAGTGTTCCCTGACATCGAAGTGATCTATACCAATAGTTATTATTAGACCACAGCTAGACTACAAAAAATCAGCACGTTAGGCAAGTCAAATATCATGCCCCAGAAATATTGTTAGTTCAAGTTTATCAACCAATATGCAGAAAATGGCTCATCATATGCTCAAGTGTCCAAAGCAGAAAGCACATATAAAGTAGAAAATTACAAGACAAGCACAAATTGAGGACTGGAGATACAGAAGTGAATGAATGAGACATGTTTATGGTTACACTGAAGTAACCAGATGGACGCAGTACTGGAATCTGGGACAGAAGAATGCAGCATCAAAATTATGTCTAGTCAGGAAAATCCCATGACTTCCTAATTTATTTTTAACACGGATTGTCCAAGTTTTCACATTCTTATTAACCCATCCTTTCATTCCCCTAAAATCTCACTCAAATGATTTCCTAGATGAAAGAGTGAGTCTCTAAGGTTTGGTATCTGTCAATTGTCTTCCCCCCATTTCACATTCTTACTCCACCGTCACCTCCATGAGGCCGAGCAGAGATTTCTCACAACACAGTGTTCTTTGCTTCTTTCTTCTAAAAGGGATTTCAAAAAAAATCAACAGCTTGGACAAATCAAATATCAAGCCCTGGTAACATTGTTCTTCAAGTTTCAAAACCAATATGCAGAAAATGGCTAGTAATATTCTACTAACTCCAAAGCAGAAAGAACCTAAAATAGAAAATTACAAGACAAGCACAAATTGAGGACTGTAGATATAGAAGTGAATGAAAGAGACATGTTTATGATTACACTAAATCAGATGGACACAGCCCTGAATCTGTGACAGAAGAATGCAGCATAGATATTATGTCTGGTAGGGAAAATTGGGGGACTTATCCCCTGGCTTCCTTCTAAAAGAGATGATTTCCTTCTTAAATGTGCATCCCCTATGGCTAACCAGAACAATGAATGACGCAATAACTTTCAAGAGACTTCAAAAATTAGCTCAAGTACCACATATAAATGAGTTAACTTTTACCGAGTTACATATGTGAAATCAGGAAATGGAGAAGTTTTAAAATGATTCTGTTGTGGCCTGTTTAATATATTCATCAATGAAAAGATCCTTGTATCATGAAAGTATTTTTTTAAAACTAAAATCTACTTATCTATGTCTAAAAAGTCTTTTTGTTTATACAAAATCTACTTATCTACGTCTAAAATTCCGAAGACTGACCATGCTATAATTTAGCAGGAAGCAAACTGAGAGCCACAGCTTAAATACCACAAACTTTGGGTGTCTGTCTTGTACTTTTCCCAAGTGGTTGCTTATTTTTTTTCATTTCATCGTAGTCTTCTAGTGTCATTAGGTTCTCTGTGGTGGGTAAATGAAAAAAAAAAAATGGAGTGTCATCAATATCGATGCAGAATGCAGGTGCTCATGGGTGACATATACGCAAGGCGTGCCAAGAGAATGGAATGCATAGATTACTTCAAATCTTAGGATGTTACGCTCAAGCCGATGCTTAAAATTACTTCTACAGAAGATTGAACAAAAACTTCTTCCAAATGAAATTTATCCTACGATATGCCAAATAGACTTAGCAGTAGCGGATTCAGCCACCTTCTCAAATCCACTTAACAGACATTCTCCATGGATTGAATTAAGTAACACGATTTAGAAATAAACTAGTTGGATAGGAATCTAACTTCCATTAACACCATTAAAAGTTCAAGTCCTTCTACGTAACAATATGCCTCCATGACAACTAGTCAAGAGGCTTCAAAAAATAGCTTAAGTACCACATACAACTTATATATGAGTCAATGTATTATCTGTGAGGACTAAGAAATGCGATCACAACCATATAACAGGAGGAGTTTGGAAAAGTTAAATGTACACAGGAACAGAAGTGTTCCCTGACATAGATGCTGAAAATGACCACTTTAATGCCCAAAGTGATCAATACCAATAGCTAATAGTAGACCACAGCTAGAGTAAAAAAAAAAATCAGCACCTCAGGCAAGTCAAATATCATGCGCTATAACACTGTCCGTTCAAGTTTCTTAACAAATATCAGAAAATGGCTAGTTATATTAATTCTCAGCAGAAAGAGCAAATAAAACAGAAAACTACAAGACAAGCACATATTGAGGACTGGAAATATAGAAGTAAATGAACGCGGCAGTAGAATCCGGGACAGAAGAATGCAGCATAAATATTATGTCTGGTCGGGAAAACTAAAGGAGTTATCCCGTGGATTCCTAATTTTTATCAACTAACCAAGCTTTCACATTGTTACTAACCCATCCTTTTCATTCCCCCTAAAAATCTCATGACTCGAACAATTTCCTAGATCATAAAAGAGTGGGTCTCCAAGGTTTGGTATCTGTCAATTCGATTTTCTTCCTCCCATTTCACATTCTTATTCCACCGTCATACCTATGAGGTCGAGCAGAACAGCAACTAGCAGGGTCAACAATAAGTCTCAATCTCAACAACCTAACATTCATTTTTTTTTTTTTTTTTAGCTCTCACTAGTTTTCCATCACTTTCTTCATAATCCTAATCCTACCTAAATATCAATTACATAACTAACCGCAACGACCCAATTTCATCTTAGTACGATTTTTCTTTTATGTTTACGCAAAACCTAATCAATAGTTCACCATATTAGAATCTCATTAACACATACCAAAATTCACCAAAATCCATCAATTAAACAGTCAACGACTCCTAATCATACTGGTTCTGTACTCCAAATCACAGTCCGAAAATCAAAACCGTAGATTAAAGCAAAAAAATTCTGAAAACCTAATTGAAAGGTAATAAAATTATTATATTTGGAGAGAATCAAACTTACTGGAAGAACGAAACTAGCAACGACGACAGCGGCGACGACACCTCCGATGATTGCAGGTGGCCCTGTCAACAAACTCCATCTCCTGTAAATCATTTTTCTTCTTCTTGGAAAGTGGTGGTGGTGATGACAAAGATTCTTCTTTTTTCTGATTGAGAAAGCGAGATGTGGTTAAAGGATAAAGGTTGTTTTCTACGGGCCATGGGCTTTTTATTAGACTGTCCGTCCATATGGTACATGAACAGAAAGAGGCAAGGAACGTGTATATATTCATCATAAAACTCTGATTCACTACAAGGACACCCACACGGCTTAGCACCCGAATCCTAGGACCTAATTTGACAACGAACACCTGCCATTCCTAACTGATTCAGAAGTTATAAAATAAGTTTAAACGGTCTTGCTTGGATCCAAAGCACATCCAAACCATATAACAAATTTAAAATCAAAAATAGATATGTTAGCAAGATCCATCGATTCAACCATTTATCAATGTTTTTTTTTTTTTTCAAAATCATAGTGAAATATGTGACATATATAGGTATAAAATTATCCATAGATCTAACCATTTGTCAATGATTTTTTTTTTTTCAAAATCATAGTGAAATATGTGACATATATAGGTATAAAATTATCCATAGATCTAACCATTTTTGTTTTTTTTTTCAAAATCAATGAGGTATAAAATTTTAGATCTAACCATTTGTCAATGATTTTTTCTGATCGAGAAAGCTAGTAGTGATGTGGTTAAAGGATTGGGGAAACTAGGGGGACCCAAAAATAATACTCCATCCGTTTCAGGAAAAGTATTACTTTTACTTTTTCAATTTGGCCTATTTTTAGGTCAAATTGATATTTTTAGGCCAAATTGAAAAAGTGAAAGTAACACTTTTTCTGAAACGGAGGTAGTAATATTCTCATTGTTAGGCCCACAATTAATTTTGGATACCGTGACACCCATAAATATTTCTGTGACACCCATAATTATCCAAAATTATTAAAACCTGTCTGCATGACGGTTTATGCATCCGCATGACGTGTTATACATACTGTTTTTCAGGGATAACTTATTATGCATCCTAATTTTTCAGGGATATAATTGGCAACACAACTTGGATATATAACATATCTAAAAATCCGCGCCTTGGAATTTTACAAATTTTATATCGTTGGAAATCTTTTAAAGAGAGCTATGCAACGAGTACAAACAACAATATCAAATTTTTGTTTTTCACAAAAAAATCGGAGGTGATCATCGTTTTAGGGAAAATTTTCGAAAAATGACTGCATATTCATTGTGCAGCCTCCAAAAAAACCTGGCTTGATTGGGGTATACCCAATTTCAAGGGGACATGGTGTGTAATTATTAAAAAGGGTGATTTTACTTTAATACCCTTGAACTAATTAAATCTTAAAAATAAACCCATTTCTTAATTTCATTAACGCTAAAATTAAAAAACTAATCAATTCTTAATCTTTTCTTCTTCTTCTTCACCTTCATCTTTCATCAACCAACACCATATAAAAAATTTCAACATTGATTTTCCAAAAAAAATATCGATTTTACGGGCGAAAAGAAGACTATAAATGATGTTTAAACTCAAACCCATCATTGTGTTGTGTGATTTGACTGTTATATTAAGTTAGAAATCGAAAATTGTGATTTCTGTGTTTTTAGCCGGCAAGGTCGTAACATGCATATCTTGCCGACTTTTCATAACAGCCATGGCGTCGACTGTAAAAAATTTCAACAAATGTACAGGTATTTTTTGAATACCTTTCCTAAAAAACAAATGGGAAGGGTACTTTTTAAATACCTTGCTTAGCTAAAAAACAAATTAGGAAGGGTATTTTCTAAATACCTTGCCAGCCAAAAACAAATTGGGAAGGGTATTTTCTAAATACCTTGCCGCCAATATTTTTTTCAAAGAAATTGACGGGGTTTTTTTTGTTGACCTTGCCGACTAATATTTTTCAATAGCCATCTCCTGTGTGTCAAAAAAATAAAGTTGGCATGTTCTTCATTTAAATACCTTGTCGGCCAAAAAAATGGTCGGCGTTTTGTTCATCCAAGGACCATGCCGGCTAAACCCGGTCGGCATCTTATTCAAATGTATACCATGCCGGCGAATTATAGCCGGCACCTTATTCAAACGTCGACCTTGCCGACCTATCACATTTTTGAAAACCAATTTTTTTGATCTTAATCGAACTCATAAGACGGATTAAAGGTTTAACCTACTGAATTTTCATTTTCAAAATTTTAATCTAAACTCAATTAATTAGCCTAATCAGTTTTTTTTGCGTTAATTAAACAAGGGCATTTTTGCCATTTTGAAAATATTTGGTTAAGGGGTGACCACTTTTACTTCAAAATGACCCTATTTTGTCTCATTTGGTATACCCCAATTAATCTGGGTATACCCCAATCTCGTCAGGCCAAAAAAGATGCATAACGAATTATGCAACCATTTTTTCGATTGCATAACAAGTTATGCATCTATATATAACAAGTTATGTATCCATTTTTTTGGTTGATTTTAGTTCGTACGGAAAAAATTGGTGCATAATGCGTTATACAGACATATTTAAATGATGCATATCAGGTTATGCATCCATTTTATCGATGCATAATGCATTATGAAACAATTTTCTCGATGCATAATGCATTATGCAGTCATATTTTCGGATGCATAACAGGTTATGCATCCACTTTCATGACTGCATAACTTGTTATGTAGATATTATTGTAGGTGCATAATAAGTTATGCAACCTTTTTTTTTGTTGGTTTCAATACTAAGAAAAAAGTATCTGCATAACGTAGATATTATTTCCTTCATCAAACTACTCATCTCTACTCTTTTAACAGTTTGTAAGCATTCATCCTTAAAAGTGCATGGAAACCATAACGTAGATATTATACTGTGTCCGTCTCCAAACCCTGAATTCTATTCTGAATCATAACTCCTATTCACAGCAGCACAACAACTAAAGAAGAAGATAAGGAAACGAATTTATAAGCAATGGCATACGAGAACACTTTCTTCACATAAGAGATTCAACTATCTTTTTCTACAGCCCTAATCGTCTATTTTTTATTTTTCGTGTGCAGCCTATTATACTTTGATTGTTTAAACATCGGTGATGTTTAGTTTGTTACCATGACTTAGAGAAACGATGGAGCAATCAGTGGGTGTGATTTCAGATCTGAAATCAGGTGAAGATTGGTGTGAATTTGTGTGGGTTTGAGCATAATTGAAAAGGGAATTTTTGTGTCGCTGCTCAACAAATGGGATTAAAGAATTGAATTTAGGGTTTTGGTGTTATTGATAAATAGAGATAAAACTGTTGATAAGGGGTCGGTGGAATGAATATGAAGATGACTATGGGTTTCCTGTTGAACTCAAAAGAAGAAGATGGATCTGCTCTGTAAATAAAATGGTTGAATCTGTGAACAGGTGGAGGTTAACAATATGAATGGGTTGCTGAGTGTTGAATCGAATTGATGCAAAATTAGAAGATGGATGATGGGTTGGTGGCGCTGTTGAAGAAAAGGAATTGAAGATGAAGAAGAAAAAAAGAACAAAAAAAAGAACAAAACAAAACTTTATAAAATATGGGTTTGAGAATAATTTTTTCCTAGAAAATGGGTGCGCGCCTTCAGATTTCTGGGCATGGGTTTCACGGTGGGAAAGATCTGAAGAATGGGTCTCCCTGTAGTTTTCACTAAAGGATAAAAGTTATTTTCTACGGGCATGGGCTTTTTATTAGACTGTCCATATGGTACATGAACAAAAAGAGGCAAGGCCCGTATATATTCATCGTAAAACTCTGATTCAAGATAAGGAGCAAAAACAGGAACGGCTCGGAAGTATTCCACCGTTGCTAAAATTTTAAAAAGACTATAAGGACACCCACACCACTTAGCACCAGAATCCTAGGACCTAATTTAACAATACAGTCGAACACATACCAGTCCTAACTGATTCAGAGGTGACAGTACAAGTTTAAACGGTTTGGTTGGATCGAAAGCACATCCAAACTATATAAAAAAATCTAAAATCAATTGTTAGAGCATTGCACGGTCGAACTCGCATGCGTTGCTATCTCAAGCATGTTTGTCAATGTTAGTGATCAAAATTATAAAGTCTTGATTTCTAGTCCACTACAGATAAGGTCTCGTACTAGGATAGAAAGTGTAGTTGAGCTCAAGAACTCCATGGCAATCATCATACAAGATGAAGGACTACTCAAGGAACCAGTGGATCTTCATCGACTAAAAGGTATGCGGAGACTTGAACTTATCTATCACTCAAAAGTCTATCTACTCTATCTCCTATCTTGAGACAAAAGTCGTATTACTATATAGACTAAGAATATACACATGTGATATTTTAAGCTGAGTATATCTCACTTATCTATTTCTCGAAATATGTGTTGGTAAAGCTTTCGCTTTAGCCAAGTTCATCTTTACCTAGTGATGAAAGTCATGTTATGTTTCAATCACTTTGGAAATCGCTCAGACGAAAAATAGTTTGTGAATAACAACTATATGGCGTCCTCTGAGAATGTTTCAATGGTTGAAATGAGAGTTTAGACAATATAACCACTAGGGGATATAAACATTGTTGTGGTAACACATATATGTATAAGTCCTTAGCACTTGAACCGAATTTTGCGAACTTTGTTGATCAAGTGAAACCGGAACTTGAGCAGTCAACCCAGTCCGCGAATGTGCGTAGTTCTCGAACCCAAGAATTTCTGCTGGAGTTGTAGATCGGTTTCAGTCCGCGAACTCAGTCCATGAACTGACGGAGGTTCTCGAACCCGAGAATTTCTGTTGGAGTTTGTGAACTCCAACCGGTTAACTTGAGTCCGTGAACCTAGTCCGCGAACTTGAGTGGTTATGTCTAAAAATGATGTTCGTGAACTTATTTAAATTATCTAAGGAATGCTATTGCAAACGGTGGATTTACAGTTCATGAATCGATTCGAGTAAATCACATCGTTTATGCTTCAATTGTGTCTTGTGTAGTACATGAGATCTCATAGCAATTGAACAACTCTCTAACTAGTTCATTTGGACTAGTTATGGTGAAGAAGAATATGGTTGATATGAAAGTTATCATTCGGCTAACCATTTGGTTGACTAATATTGAACCAACCATTGTACACGTTTGGATACGGTTACACAAACCCAAATCGTCAAGTACATGTATGTATGGAAAGCTAAGTTTCCGATCTAACGGCTGAGAGATCTAATCAGGTTTTCTTCTAACGGTGAATATTAAATGCTTTGTTACTAAGCTAACATTGATTGCAAACCCTGATTTGAAAGACTATGTAAGGGAGAACTCTGGAAACTGGGAAACCCAATCCCCACACATTCTGTGTGACACTAGTTTGCTAAGCTAGAGTCGATTCTCCTTTAACCTTTGGTTTTATTCTTCTAAAACCAGGTTAACGACTTAAAAACTTCATTGGGATTGTGACGCCAGACCGATATTACTTTTCTTGTAGTTGTGTGATCTGATCTTGCTATTTCTATCGCATGAGTACAATTGTAATTATTATCTTGATATTTCTATCTCCGATAGGCAAGATATAAAAGTAATCACAAACATCTTCGTCTCATCATTTGTGATTCCACAATATCTTTTTTCACTGTGTCGATTAAGACTATTGTGAGGTGATTGATAAAACTGAGCTGTTCTTCGGGAATATAAGTCTGGTTTTATTGATTGGTTCATGTTCACCTTGATTTATCAAAATACGGAACAAAACTTATAGGTTTATTCGTGGGAGATGAATTTATCTATCTTGTAGACTTTTCTTTGTGAGACAGATTTGTTTATTAAAGTCTTCGACTTTGGGTCATAGAAACTCTTGGTTGTGGGTGATATCAGATAAGGGAATCAAGTGCACAGTATCCTGCTGGAATCAGAGGCGTAGGAGCATAATTGTACCTTGGATCAGTGTGAGATTGATTGGGGTTCAACTACAATCCAGACCGAAGTTAATTTGGAGTAGGCTAGTGTCTGTAGAGGCTTAATACAGTGTATGTTTAATCTGGACTAGGTCCCGAGATTTTTCTGCATTTGCGGTTTCCTTGTTAACAAAATTATGGTGTCTGTGTTATGTATTTATTTTCTTCATTATATTTTTATATAATTGAAATAATACATGTTGTGCGTTGTTCAATCAATTAGAATATCCGACCTTATTGGTTGTTGATTTAAATTGATTGACACTTGGATATTGGTCTTTCGTACCATCCAAGTTATCTCTCTTTGATTAGACTCGCGAATCATATTTGCTTGAGTAAATCAAATTGAGATATTGAGATAATAACTCCTTGAGTATTTTCTATTGATTGATTCTAGTTGATTCTCTAGAAAACAACTCGGAGTTGTCCTTACAGATTACTAATCGAAATATTGGGTGTGGTTTTTAGACCTCCGCTTTTTCAATTGGTATCAGAGTAGGAAAACACGTTCAAGACCTAATAAGTTTGTGTTTTTAGCGATCTGACTCTATGGACAGATGTGCTATCTCAATAAACGTACCACCAGTTTTCGATGGCTCTAATTACTTATGGTGTAAAATTGCTATGCGTGCTTTTCTTCAAGCACGTGATTTCCAATCATGGGTATATGTTTTTAATAGCTATGATGATCCCTTTGAGGCAGTTGGAGGTGTATATGTTCCAAAGAATATTACTGAATACACTCCTGCAGAGATTCTTGCTGCAAAGAAAAACTCCGACGGTTTGAATGCAATCATACATACCATTACCCCAAATCTTTAACACCATGTGTCTAATTGCACTAAGTCGCAAGAAGCTTGGGATATCTTAGTAACCGTATTTGAAGGTAACACCAGTGAAAAGGAAGCTAGGCTTCAAAACCTTAATTCTGATTGGGAAAACCTTCGTATGACAGATGAAGAATCTTTTAATATTTTAATATTTTAATTTGATGAGTTTAATCACAAAGTGATTGAAATTGTTAATGCATCTTTTTCTTTGGGTAAGACTATTCCTAAAAAGGACATTGTGATGAAAATTCTCAGATCACTGCCATCTAGATATGATGCTAAGAAGCATGCCATCGTTGAGGGAAATAACCTAGATAATCTCTCCAGAAACACGTTGGTTGGAAAGCTTAAGATCTTTGATCATGAACATTCATCCAAATCTAAGGATGTTGCGTTCATAGCACAAAAGGAGACTAAATTACTTGATAAAAGTAAAAAAGTGTATATCTCTGAAGATGATCACTCTGAGACAGATTCATCAGATGAAGATCTTGACAAATCAGTCTCGATGATCACCAGACAGTTTAGGGATCTTCTATTAAAGAGAAGTAAACAGTTCTCCAGAGATAAGCCTAAGGCATCAGTGAAACCTCATAATCGTCTTCCTCCTAAAAACAGGGATATTGATGAAACTGATGATGAGGATAAGCCTCAGTGTTTCAAGTGTAAAGGTTTTGGTCATTTTTCTAATGAGTGTCCAAATCGGAGAAAATACACTGGGAACAAAGGTCATGCTGCAACTCTTGATGAAATGTCTGACGTCTATGATTCTAATGAAGACGAGAAATAAAGTGTTGCTCTTCTTGGTGAAAATATCGATTTTGATAATTGTAGAAATACACACATCAATATTGATATTCTTTCAGAAGATAATCCAACCATTTTGGAAGAAAAAGTTGACCCTTTTCTTGGAAACTCTGTTTATAATGTTTCAGGATCCATTATGTGCCTAGCTGCTTGCACATCTCAAAAGCCTAATTATTATCCAAGTATGACGTGCTCGTATTGTTCATTAAAAGGTCATGAACTCTCAAAGTGTTACAAGTTCAAACACAAACAAATACACGTCAACAAACTTCAACAAAGAGAAAATCATTTAGCAAGAAAGCTTAAACTTGCTCAGAAGACCGCTGAGGTATGTAATATTTTGTCTTCGTCTAATAATTTAGTTTCCAAGGAAAAACCAAGACCATTTGAAAAGAAAGTATGGTCAAACTGTTTCGATAGACAGAAGTCTGTGGATTTTCCACAAGAGGAAATTGGTGGACAAATTGTAGTTCACCACAACGCAACTTGATTGTGTTGTTCTTAAAATCTTGTCTCATGTGCCTGATCAAAAGAGACAATGATTTTGTACCTCTCAGGTTTTAGGAAAAGTTATTATCTTCTTTTCTTAGATGTGTTTCTTTTTTTTTCTATCAAACAAAAAAAGAGAGGGTATTATCGACAATTTCACTCTTTATAGGGTTGAGAATTGATCATTTACGAACTTGTTAAAGGTTTCGAACCCTACATTCCTTTTCCTTCTCTAAAACCTTTTTTTTTTATCTTAAGACTACTTGTTGAGCTAATTGTGAATTCCTCTCACAAATCCATACGTTCATGGACGCTCCAAGAATGATGTCTTCTGATGAAAAAGAAGGTAATGTGATTGTTAAGACATCAATCATGAAGTAAAAAGAAAAATTTCCATTGCCTCCAACCTTGAAAAGAAAAAGAAGGAATATGAGGAAGTCAGGAGTTGTTCCTTCAAATTCTCAGAAGTTTTCTGATGTTCTTGAAGTGTTGAAGGAGCTGCGAAAGGAGATTCAACAAGTAAAGGCTTTTGTGTATAAGACTCATGAGATTAAGAAGGCCCTGGTTCGACAACATCAACCAAGAAGGTTCATCGATATAAACTCCTATTTTAATGAACCATATGTTCCAATGGCTGTTGATGATAAGGAGTTCGGGGACGATAATGAATTCTTCAAAGGTCTTAATGCCTAGTAAATCTTCCATTTTTCTCTTTTTGTTTAGAAGAATAACTAGTGTTTTGGAATAACCATTATTGTGATTACACATAGCTATATCCAATGTTTTTCATCTTCTTGTTTTTAGATTTATTGGTTTAAATTATAAACTTGTTTGGAAGATGATGGTTGCAGTATTAATCTCTTGATTTTATATATTGCAATATATTGATGGGATATGTGTGTTTACGTCTGTGAACTTGATTTTCCCATATTTTGTCAAAAGTAAAGTCGTTTGTGAATTGATATGCAAATATTGATAAAAGAATGAATAGACTTTTGACAAACACAAAAGTTAAGCCTATATTGTCAATTATTGATGTAAGATAGGTTAAAATCTTTTGTGATTCAAGGATTATGTCTATTGTGTGTCATTGTGCAAATGGTGATGGAAACATAGAATGAATCCTTTTGTATTCCGTAGTAATTGATCTTCCCTGATCCATATTTTGTGTATTACCGTGAGACTCCGTATTGTGCCTTATGTTGAGCATTAGACAACCAAAGTTGATTATTTTTGTGATTATCTTAGTTGTGTTCCGTAAGATACTTTACGTCGAGTATTTTGAACTAAATCAATCATCTTGTGTGATTGTTTAGTTAGCACTTGATAGACACATTTTTGTGTCTGAATTGTCCTCAGTGTCTCTATTGTTAGTTCTTGATTTTGTACTTATTATGGTGTTTTTATGTATGTGTAGGCATTTTTGGAGAAATACACTTGTGTGGGAAAAGTTGCTCAAAGAGTGCTATTTGGACCCCCGTAGGAAAGTACTAAAGGCATCATATCTTTGGATAAGGGGCACCTCAGTCGGGCACCTGCTATTTGCACCCCCTCTCTGGATAGGGGGCATCCATCTTCAAAGTTCAAACAAGAAAAATAGCGGGAAACTTTGTTCTCAACTGCAGAATATTTTGGAATTGATTTCCACGGGATTTGGTCGGAGTTTTTATTGGTTTTGGATCACGAACGAGCTGTCATGGTCAAACAGGGATGGCAACATGTTTTACATCAAAGAAAAAGGAAAATTTCGGGCAAACACACGAAAACAGGGGACGTATATTCTGTGAGAAACTTCGAGATATTTTCTCGGGATTATTGGTTGTATTAGTCAAGTTTGCGTGTATCTGAGGCATGTTTAACGTGTAAACAACATGTTTGGAGTGTTTGCATCACTGGAAAACGCGTGACAAGATGAAGATGAAGAATTATTCCCGTGTAATGGCAGGGAGTAATTGAAGATTTTCAGAGTTATTGACGAGAGATTTTTGGTGCATGAAGAAGATATTTAAGGCGTTGAGGAGTAATAGAGTGAAGGAGGAGAGTTTGGGAGGGTTACGTAGCCTCAACAGAGCCGGAGAGGGAAGTTACAAAATATCTTTCTACTGCTGCATGAGCTGAAGAACACGAAGAACATTGACCCCTATAGACAGTCGTTTATTAAACAGTGACAACGACAGAGGGTGTTGGGTCGTATCTCTACAGTAGAAACAACAGTTTATATATATCGTTCTTTGTAACAGCCAAATTTGTAACAAATACAATTGTTACAAACCCGGTTTAATCATTATTTTCTCCATTTAATCATTTGTGAACACCATTTGAGTAATGAAATCAACTTTTGAGCGTGTTTCCATCAAGATGAGCTAAACCTAATCTTTGGGGCTATGGAGGAATCCGTTGTTTCGGTAAAAGTGATACATTTCTATTTTTAATTAATTATAAAAACTCTATTATGATTTTTGCATTGAACTAAAAATTGATTATATGATTTTGATTAGTTAGGTAAATTTTCTCTTGATAGAATATGCTTGCTTTAGGGTTTTGATATTCTATGCTTGGATTAACATCTATTCTTTTGAAAATCTACAAGTCTAGGCAATACTATTAGAATCAATTTTGAGTTGCATAATTATTGTTTTATTAAATCACTAATATCGACCAATGGTGGAATCCTATCCCCAACCTCTCCATAAATTTCCCAACAATACTTTTTAATTGAGTTTGTTATTTTTATTTATAAAAATTAAGTCTAAAATATCTCCCTTCACAAGTCTCAACGAACCTTTTACTACAACATCATTGAAAATAACCATCAGCATTCCATAAGTTTTCTTATGTTTGGGCATTTCTTTGACTGGGTTGGTTATTCATGATTAACTTAGTCATTGCTCCATAGAATGCTCTTATGTTGAGTGTGGCCAATTAAATGGATTACTCTTGTAATTAGTTTGGTTGAGTATGGCAATTAGATTATTTGCGAGTTTTTGTTGTGATCAATCTAATTGATTTATTAAGTCTCCATAAGTTTACTTGTGTTGAGCATATTTAATTAAATTAATCTTGGTTCGCTTGGGTTAATATGATTGAATATTTCCTGTTGGATTCCAAATTCATACTTGTATGTAATTTGTTGAGTCTAAAGAAATCCTTCTTTTCTTTTTGAAATTAAGGTCGCTCTTGTTGTTCCTTAGGGAATGACATATTATGGGGGAGAGTTCTTTTGAACTTGTGCTTAATTGCCAAATCTTTGTGGGGAGTGTGACTGTGGAATATTGGAGGGGTTATCTTGCGTCTTTATAAACTCCTTGATGAATGCATTTAGTTTCGGCTTTATAATTGCATATAAATAAGATGATATACATTTACCATTGGTCATGAAATGTATCTTACGAAAATTTCATTAGGATCCCGTTCTTGTACCTTTGCCAATTTTAGTGATAAAAAGAGGGAGAATTAATATGTAGTTCACACTACAAATACATATGGTTTTCGGATCATTATGTAAGGGGGAGTGGTTTCCATGTGAGATGGAGTATTGACTAAGGGGGAGTGAAGTATCACCATAGTATTGTTGTTGAAGTTGTGATGCAATTGGACTTTGACGTTGTGTAATAATACTATGACACTGTATAACAATGATTGAGAACCGATGCTTTTCTCATTGTTATATCTACGGATTTTCAACAACGATGATGCTAAACTTACAACCTTTGGGATCATTGGACTAATTGGAAGTGACGAAGATTTCGAGTATTGTTGAAGATTAGACATGTGGAATAGGAGCTACAAAGTTTATTTATATATTTTTTGTATTTCATATGTATTAATAGTTTTGCCACTAAAATTGACAAAGGGGGAGATTGTTAGAGCATTGCTCGGTCGAACTCGCATGCGTTACTATCTCAAGAATGTTTGTCAATGTTAGTGATCAAAACTATAAAATCATGATTTCTAGTCTACTATAGCTAAGGTCTCGGAATAGGATAAAAAGTGTAGTTGAGCTCAAGAACTCCACGACAATCATCATATAAGACGAAGGACCACTCAAGGAACCAGTGGATCTTCATCGACTAAAAGGTATGTGGAGACTTGAACTTATCTATCACTCAAAAGTCTATCTACTCTATCTCCTATCTTGAGATAAAAGTCGTATTACTATATAGACTAAGAATATACACAGGTGATATTTTGAGATGAGTATATCTCGCTTATCTATTTCTCGAAATATGTGTTGGTAAAGCTTTCGCTTAAGCCAAGTTCATCTTTACCTAGTGACGAAAGTCATGTTATGTTTCAATCACTTTGGAAATCGCTCTGACGAAAAATACTTTGTGAATAACAACTATATGACGTCTTCTGAGAATGTTTCAATGGTTGAAATGAGAGTTTAGACAATATAACCACTGGGGGATATAAACATTGTTGTGGTAACACATATATGTATAAGTCCTTAGCACTTGAACCGAAGTTTGCGAACTTTGTTGACCAAGTAAAACCGGAACTTGAGCAGTCAAACCAGTCCACAAACTCAGTCCGCAAACGTGCGTAGTTCTCGAACCCGAGAATTTTTGCTGGAGTTGTAGCTCGGTTTCAGTCCGCGAACTGATGGAAGTTCTCGAACCCGAGAATTTCTTCTAGAGTTTGTGAACCCCAACCGGTTAACTTGAGTCCGCGAACTTGAGTGGTTATGTCTAAAAACGATGTTCGTGAACTTATTTAAATTATCTAAGGAATGCTATTGCAAACCGTGGATTTATAGTTCATGAATCGATTCTAGTGAATCACATTGTTTTTGCTTCAATTGTGTCTTGTGTAGTACATGAGATCTCATAGAAATTGAACAACTCTCTTACTAGTTCATTTGAGTCATTTGGACTAGTTATGGTGAAGAAGAATATGGTTGATATGAAAGTTATCATTTGGATAACCATTTGGTTGACTAATATTGAACCAACCATTGTACACGTTTGGGTACGGTTACACAAACCCAAATCGTCAAGTACATGTGTGTATGGAAATCTAAGTTTTCGATCTAACGGTTGAGAGATATTAGCTTGTATCTAATAAGGTTTTCATCTAACGGTGAATATTAAATGCTTTATTACTAAGCTAACATTGATTGCAAACCCTGATTTGAAAGACTATATAAGGTAGAACTCTAGCAACTGGGAAACCCAATCCCCACACATTATGTATGATACTAGTTTTTTAAGCTAGAGTCGATTCTCCTTTAACCTTTGGTTTTCTTCTTCTAAAACCAGGTTAACGACTTGCAGACTTCATTGGGATTTTGAATCCAGACTGATACTACTTTTCTTGTAGTTGTGTGATATGATCTTGATGTTTCTATCGTACGAGTACAATTGTAATAATTGGCTTGAGGTTTCTATCTTTGATTGGCAAGATATAAAAGTAATCACAAACATCTTCGTCTCATCGTTTGTGATTCCACAATATCTTTTTTCGCTGCATCGATTAAGACTATTGTGAGGTGATTGATAAAACTGAGCTGTTCTTCTGGAATATAAGTCTTGTTTTATTGATTGGTTCATGTTCACCTTGATTTATCAAAAGACGGAACAAAACTCATAGGTCTATTCATGGTAGACGAATTTATCTATCTTGTAGACTTTTCTATGTGATACATATTTGTTTATTAAAGTCTTCGACTTTGGGTCGTATCAACTCTTGGTTGTGGGTGAGATCATCTAAGGGAATCAAGTCCGTAGTATCCTGCTGGGATCATAGGTGTAGGAGCATAACTGTACCTTGTATCAGTGTGAGATTGATTGGGGTTCAACTACAGTCCAGACCAAAGTTAATTTGGAGTAGACTAGTGTCTGTAGCGGCTTAATACAGTGTATGTTTGATCTGGACTAGGTCCCGGGGTTTTTTTTCATTTGCGGTTTCCTCGTTAACAAAATTCTGGTGTCTGTGTTATTTCTTTTCCGCATTATATTTATATATAATTGAAATAATACAGGTTGTGCGTTGTTCAATTAATTAGAATATCCGACCTTATTGGTTGTTTATTTAAATTGCGTGACACTTGGATATTGGTCTTTGGTACCATCCAAGTTATCTCTCTTTGATTAGACTCGCGAATCATATTTGCTTGAGTAAATCAAATTGAGAGATTGAGATAATAATTCCTTGAGTATTTTCTATTGATTGAGTCTAGTTGATTCTCTAGAAAATAACTCGGAGTTGTCCATACAGATTGCTAATCGAAATATTGGGTGTGGTTGTCAGACCCCCATTTTTTCATCAATATATATGTTAGAATCCAAAGATCCAACCATTTCTCAAGTTTTTTTTTCCAAAATCATAGTGAAACAAGTGACATAAATATAAAAGAATCCATAAATCCAACCATTTGTCAATGATTTTTTCAAAGTAATAACAGTAATAAAGGAAAAAAGTATAACAATAAAAACAATAATAAGTATAAGCTAAATCGGTTATTATTTTCCTGAGTCGATCTGGAGTGATAGGAGACGGCATCGAAATCGGTCTTGGTGTCTTAGGCGTCTTTGTAAAAACTTGTATATGTGTCTTATGTGTCTTTATAAGAACTTGTATCTGTGTCTTTGGGAAACATATTGTCGTTGGAGAGTGAAATTGAAACAGAGTCAGGATGGCAAGAGATTTTACTAATAAGATAATCCTCACTGCTGCTTGGAATTCGAAACTTGTTGGGGAATTAAGGTTGAAGAAGACTCTTTGATGTGAAAGACTGGTCCTATTTGATTGAAAAAACCAGCAAGATCTTGAACAAGATATTGATGATATCTCAAACCTTAAAAAGAACCCTAAACCCTTAAATTGATGAAACCACTTCAAACAACAAATCCTTTCAAGATTAAAGATCAAGAAGAAAATAAGTGATGAAATTACCAACCAAGAAAGAAAATAACTTAAGCAAAATAACAGATTGAATCAAGAAGAGAAGTGGTATAAAAACATACCACCCAATTACAATAACTCGAATCTTAATTCAAATACTATAAAAATAAACTAGAATACAAAGAGAACAACAAAAATTAAGGGGTAAATTAGGATGAGTCCTAAAGATGAAATCAAAAGAAAAGGAAAATCGAGTTAGAATTAAAGATACGAATGAAGATAAGATAATTGATTGAAACGGGGATTTGATTGTTAAGATCAGTTCTTCTTAGCAGTGTGGCGGTTAGAGTTTTAGGGTTTTCCAGCTCTCATAGACTAATAGTGACAACTTTTTCTTTTATTATTTTTCTTATTTTAAAATTAGATGATTTTTTCATAATTTAGAGTCTGCGACTCTGAGGTAGAACTGGTTGGAACTTATAAACTTTCAGATCAAATTATAGGAAAATGATTTCTTTATATGTTTACGGAACTTCCATAAATTATTTTTAAACATATATACAATTATGCTTCTTAAAAGTGAAAGTATATGCCTGCATGTCGCAAAAATTTACAGCTTGCGGTGGCGCTGGTCAAGTAGGTGCATCTTCAAGTGATGACCTTGCAAAAGTTTCAATTCTTAGAATTCGGTTGTTTGTTTTTTTCCTGACTTATATAGGTATGACTTATTATGAAGATGACCTATTATATCTGGCTCAAAAATTATTAATACAGTAAAAATAAATAAAAATCATCTTTTAAGATTTGTGCTCATGGGGTCATGTACAAAAATGAGCCAAACCAGATATTATCTAACTATAGTTCTGAATCAGATGTACGAGTACGACCCTAATTAAACTTTATGTCAGATATCAGCAGAAAATTGAACATAACGACAGACTTCTGATTCGACAGGATTTAGTTTGTCAATCAGATCAAACAAACATCTTTAGGTTGCATCGTTACGTGACACTTATCTAAAGACTTAAAGGCCTAGAAAAATAAAGCTCCCACATTGAACGGTGAGAAAACCCTCGCTTCTTACTGGTCGAAATAGACTTTTTTTGAGTTTTGTCAAAAGATCGTTTTGATGAAGACACTTGGCAACGCATAATTTGTTTAAAAATTACAAAGTGAAATGGAAAACTTAACTTAACGTGTTTGGAATTTTATGGAAGTCCAAATTCTATTCGGAAGATAAAAGATCTGCGAAAATAAAAGAAAAAATTCAATACATCGCACATATTTCCTATCTTTTCTCTATCTGTTTAATGTATTCGGCTTGTCACACCAAATCAAAAATACATCGCCACAGGGCGGGGTGAAGCCCCGGCCACACCAAATCGAAAATGCATCGCCACGGGGTGAAGTCCTGCACAGACCTAGTTAAAAGAAAAAAAATATATGGTGCGTAGCACGGGCACAAATCTAGTTGTCCCTTGGAAAGATTAACAAGTATAGCAACACAAACTAGCTATTTAGCAGTACTTTCTGTACATTAAACCCTTTAAGAGACAGAAAAAGGTAAAAAGAGAAAAACCATACTATACATCTTTGGTAAACAACAAACTTTTTTTTACAAATTATACACAAATACACGTGAAAATGGCGATTTAAGGAGGAAACACATAAAGTGATAAGCTGAGGTTGTTGTGTATAGCAAGTTTGAAAGAAGTGCACGCCAAATAATTTGCCAAAAGAAGGATAGACATCAATAGAAGCAAACTTAATGTGGTAATGCAAGCAATATTGCCTTGCCTTATGTGAACCTTATCTGTCCTATAAACACTCTAGCTGGTTGTGGTCCATGCTAAGTTGGCTTACTATTGTCTCATTTCATCTGAGGGAAAATCACAAGAGATCAAGACTTGAGATAAAGATGTAAAACCAACCAATTCGACCAACGACAAGACTAAAACCTTTTTTTTTTCGGAAAATGGGTCATTTGTCCAAAAAAAATTAAAACACGGTTCAAATGGACGAGTAAAAAAATTTATGGGTGAAATGGACAAAAAAAAAATAACAATGATGAAACTGGATTCATCCTGGCTTAAATTTAAAAAATAGCAAGGATAAAACTGGATGCATCCTGTGTAAAATAAAAATAAGAAATAATATTTGAAAATGGGCGGGATGAAACTGGTTACATCCAGCCTATTTTTAAATTTTTGTCCATTTAAACAGTATCTAAATCTAACTATCCTTTTCACCCAGAAAATTTTGATTTTGGTCTTTTTAACCAATTTTGTGTATTTTTTTCAGGCGCTAAACATAGTGAAACTACATTTTTTTTTCGTATTTCAAATCTCAATCTTTGTAGAGTCTCAAGAATTTTAGCAGCACTCTTTTTTCGCAACACTCTTTTTTCGTATAAAAAAAGAGGAGGATCCCCTCACACTTTTATCGCAGCACTCTTTCTAATGTGATTTTTCGCAGCACTCTTTTTTCGTATAAAAAAAATCTCAATCTTTAATTATTTTTGTTAGAATAAGAACTTTATGCATGACATTATTTTTATTAGTAAGAATCCCTTCACACTCTTATTATCACACTATCTCACTCATTGGACATTACTTTTATAAATAAAAACCAAACCGCAATGGATTTGAAGCTAATATTTTGAGGATATATTCCTCTTGCCAAGTTTTACATGCCTACCAAAAATGAGGTTATTCTGAAATATAAAACCTCACAATCTACCGGTCTTAATTTTGACTGTCAGAAATTCGTGGATTTTCAACGGCTCATTTTCAAAGTAATGGATGATCGTGTTATACGTCTCGTAATACGCTCATTTTCGATAGGAAAATAGAATTATGTAATAGTAACATATCTCCGAAGTATTAGCTTCAAATCCGTTACGGTTCGATTTAATTCGTAAATATAATGTCCAACGTGTAAGATAATATGATAATAAAAGTTTGAGGGGATCCTCCTCTTTCTAAATATGTAGGATCCAAACTAAGAAAAAAAAAAACAATAACAAAGGATTAGCAGTTTTTTCATTTTAATAAACAAAAGGGATTACATTAATTTAAGCAAAATGCAATCTAAAACACACGTTGAAGAACTTGATGGTAATTGGGAAAATGAACTTTCGGTACAAAGCTAGATTCGCAAATAATGTACCCCATGAGTTATATCACAAATTTATTGCATAATTGTGCCCAAGATATGTGCTCATCTAGTGAAAACCAATAATCGTACAATGATATCAAATATCTGATTTGGAAATCTTTTCAATGCAAAAGCTAAAAGGAATTCAAAGAAAATAAGTTTTTAAGGTACTGTCTGTCCTTAGTGTGGAATAAATTCGATATATGAACCCATTAAAAATGATTTTGACCGATTGCTTGGACAATAACTGTACCCATTCGGGTTATTGGGATGGTCAATTCATTGATCCTTGGTGTGACAATTAGATCCCTTTTCTGAGATCTGTCATACCTAACCTTCTGGTCCCCTGATCCTAGTATTAAGTTGCTTACTTTATTGATGCTCAGACTAGAAACTGGGATGAGTCCAGATCCTAGTTAGTAATTCTCCGAATCATTCCCGAACGTATTCGAATTGACCGAATCCGAATGATACTTCCGAACTATTTGAACTCCGAACCTAGTTCCCGGATTATATGGACCTCATGAATGATTCGCGAACGTATCCGAACTAACCGAATCCGAATGTTATTTCCGAACTAGAACTTCGAACCTAGTTCGCACCCAACCTCGCTCTTCCATAAGTAATTCATTAATCAGAGTTTTGTTGCTTGGTTTTTGTTTGATTTTGAATATACTTTATATTTAAATACAATTATTCAGTTAAATTTTTTATTGATAGTTGTTTAACCAGTGTTTTATGTGTTAATTTTTGTTTAAAAATCTATAAACTCGTTTTATAATACATTTATGCGATTAAACTGTTTACTTCTTGTTAAATAATCACACTAAAATGTTTTTTTCATATTATAAATCATATACAAATAAAATTAGTCTCGTAATAAGATCATAATACTTATCAATTTATCATTTATGTAATCCGAATTTTAAGTGCCGAACTCACATTTATAAAACGAATATACACGTACGTATGCCGTTCCGAACTATTGTCCGAACAACGAACCGTTGACCGGATTTTTGACCGAATCCGACCTATCCGAATCCGTATAATTCTCGTACGTATGTCGTCCCGAACTACTACCCGTACCCCGAATTGCTAACTAGGGTTCAGATTAAATACCCACTTTGATATTGCTTTTGTTCAGAAGATTATCTCTATTCCCTTAAGCCAGCTTTGCACTCCTGACAGGAGGGCTTGGGACCTTTCAAAGAATGGCAAGTTTTCCTCAAAATCTGTCTACTTGGGGCTCGGAGGCCTTAGGCCTTCCCCTTGTAAAAAAACTTTGGAATTGTATTTGGAAAATTAGAGTTCCCTACAGAATTCAGGTTTTTTTATGGAAAGCATCCAGAAATGTTTTTCCCTCAAGAACCATTCTCCATACTAGAATAGTAGAATGCCCATGCACAATGTGGATTGCCCTAAGTGTACTGACCCTCAAGAAACTGTTATGCATGCTTTGGTTAATTGTCCCTTTGCTAGTAAAGTTTGGTTCATCTTTGATTTCAACATTAATACTCAGTTCTTTCAGAATAATTTTTTTACTGATTGGCTTATCTTCTGGTTGATTGACCCTCAGTCAAAACTACCTGAGAATGATCAATGTCTCTTTGTGGCTATCTTATGGTCCATCTGGACTAGTAGGAATAACCTCATTTTTAAAAAAACCAAGGAAAACTTTACTGTTGTTATAGACAAAGCCAGAGCCATGCTCCTCACTAGGAAGAACATGCATTTTCCTACTGCCCCTTCTTTCTTAAATGTCACTATTTGTGATACTTGAATCCCCCACCCCCTTTCCTGGGATCTTCCACACCTAACCTTCTGGTCCCCCTGATCCTAGTATTAAGTTGCTTACTTTATTGATGCTCAGACTAGAAACTGGGATGAGTCCAGATTTAATACCCACTTTGATATTGCTTCTGTTCAGAAGATTATCTCTATTCCCTTAAGCCAGCTTTGCACTCCTGACAGGAGGGCTTGGGACCTTTCAAAGAATGGCAAGTTTTCCTCAAAATCTGTCTACTTGGGGCTCGGAGGCCTTAGGCCTTCCCCTTGTAAAAAACTTTGGAATTGTATTTGGAAAATTAGAGTTCCCTACAGAATTCAGGTTTTTTTATGGAAAGCAGCCAGAAATGTTTTTCCCTCAAGAACCATTCTCCATACTAGAATAGTAGAATGCCCATGCACAATGTGGATTGCCCTAAGTGTACTGACCCTCAGGAAACTGTTATGCATGCTTTGGTTAATTGTCCCTTTGCTAGTAAAGTTTAGTTCATCTTTGATTTCAACATTAATACTCAGTTCTTTCAGAATAAATTTTTTACTGATTGGCTTATCTTCTGGTTGATTGATCCTCAGTCAAAACTACCTGAGAATGATCAATGTCTCTTTGTGGCTATCTTATGGTCCATCTGGACTAGTAGGAATAACCTCATTTTTCAAAAAACCAAGGAAAACTTTACTGTTGTTATAGCCAGAGCCAGAGCCATGCTCCTCACTAGGAAGAACATGCATTTTCCTACTGCCCCTTCTTTTTTAAATGTCACTATTTGTGATACTTGAATCCCCCACCCCCTTTCCTGGGATCTTCCACACCTAACCTTCTGGTCCCCCTGATCCTAGTATTAAGTTGCTTACTTTATTGATGCTCAGACTAGAAACTGGGATGAGTCCAGATTTAATACCCACTTTTATATTGCTTCAGTTC
The DNA here is from genome assembly GCA_023529315.1 of Papaver bracteatum. Taxonomy (NCBI): domain Eukaryota; kingdom Viridiplantae; phylum Streptophyta; class Magnoliopsida; order Ranunculales; family Papaveraceae; genus Papaver; species Papaver bracteatum. Next base: position 2,018,641 of record JAJJWX010003164.1, read on the forward strand.
AGAAGATTATCTCTATTCCCTTAAGCCAGCTTTGCACTCCTGACAGGAGGGCTTGGGACCTTTCAAAGAATGGCAAGTTTTCCTCAAAATATGTCTACTTGGGGCTCGGAGTCCTTAGGCCTTCCCCTTGTAAAAAACTTTGGAATTGTATTTGGAAAATTAGAGTTCCCTACAGAATTCAGGTTTTTTTATGGAAAGCAGCCAGAAATGTTTTTCCCTCCAGAACCATTCTCCATACTAGAATAGTAGAATGCCCATGCAAAATGTGGATTGCCCTAAGTGTACTGACCCTCAGGAAATTGTTATGCATGCTTTGGTTAATTGTCCCTTTGCTAGTAGAGTTTGGTTCATCTTTGATTTCAACATTAATACTCAGTTCTTTCAGAATAAATTTTTTACTGATTGGCTTATCTTCTGGTTGATTGACCCTCAGTCAAAACTACCTGAGAATGATCAATGTCTCTTTGTGGCTATCTTATGGTCCATCTGGACTAGTAGGAATAACCTCATTTTTCTAAAAACCAAGGAAAACTTTACTGTTGTTATAGCCAGAGACAGAGCCATGCTCCTCACTAGGAAGAACATGCATTTTCCTACTGCCCCTTCTTTCTTAAATGTCACTATTTGTGATACTTGAATCCCCCACCCCCTTTCCTGGGATCTGCCACACCTAACCTTCTGGTCCCCCTGATCCTAGTATTAAGTTGCTTACTTTATTAATGCTCAGACTAGAAACTGGGATGCGTCCAGATTTAATACCCACTTTGATATTGCTTCTGTTCAAAAGATTATCTATATTCCCTTAAGTCAGCTTTGCACTCCTTACAGGAAGGCTTGGGACCTTTCAAAGAATGGCAAGTTTTCCTCAAAATCTGTCTACTTGGGGCTCGGAGGCCTTAGGCCTTCCCTTTGTAAAAAACTTTGGAATTGTATTTGGAAAATTAGAGTTCCCTACAGAATTCAAGTTTTTTTTATGGAAAGACGCTAGAAATGTTTTTCCCTCCAGAACCATTCTCCATACTAGAATAGTAGAATGCCCATGCACAATGTGGATTTCCCTAAGAGTACTGACCCTCAGGAAACTGTTATGCATGCTTTGGTTAATTGTCCCTTTACTAGTAGAGTTTGGTTCATCTTTGATTTCAACATTAATACTCAGTTCTTTCAGAATAAAATTTTTATTGATTGGCTTATCTTCTGGTTGATTGACCCTCAGTCAAAACTACCTGAGAATGATCAATGTCTCTTTGTGGCTATCTTATGGTCCATATGGACTAGTAGGAATAACCTCATTTTTCAAAAAACCAAGGAAAACTTTACTGTTGTTATAGCCAGAGCCAGAGACATGCTCCTCACTAGGAAGAACATGCATTTGCCTACTGCCCCTTCTTTCTTAAATGCCACTATTTGTGATACTTGAATCCCCCACCCCCTTTCCTGGGATCTGCCACACCTAACCTTCTGGTCCCCCTGATCCTAGTATTAAGTTGCTTACTTTATTGATGCTCAGACTAGAAACTGGGATGAGTCCAGATTTAATACCCACTTTGATATTGCTTCTGTTCAGAAGATTATCTCTATTCCCTTAAGCCAGCTTTGCACTCCTGACAAGATGGCTTGGGACCTTTCAAAGAATGGCAAGTTTTCCTCAAAATCTGTCTACTTGGGGCTCGGAGGCCTTAGGCCTTCCCCTTGTAAAAAACTTTGGAATTGTATTTGGAAAATTAGAGTTCCTTACAGAATTCAGGTTTTTTTATGGAAAGCAGATAGAAATGTTTTTCCCTCCAGAACCATTCTCCATACTAGAATAGTAGAATGCCCATGCACAATGTGGATTTCCCTAAGTGTACTAACCCTCAGGAAACTGTTATGCATGCTTTGGTTAATTGTACTTTTGCTAGTAGAGTTTGGTTCATCTTTGATTTCAACATTAATACTCAGTTCTTTCAGAATAAATTTTTACTGATTGGCTTATCTTCTGGTTGATTGACCCTCAATCAAAACTATCTGAGAATGATCAATGTCTCTTTGTGGCTATCTTATGGTCCATCTGGACTAGTAGGAATAACCTCATTTTTCAAAAAACCAAGGAAAACTTTACTGTTGTTATAGCTAGAGCCATGCTCCTCACTAGGAAGAACATGCATTTGCCTACTGCCCCTTCTTTCTTAAATGTCACTATTTGTGATACTTGAATTCTCCCCCCCCTGGGTTGGATTAAATGTAATATTGATGGTGCCTATGATGATATTTCTAGAGCAAATGGTGCAGGGTATGTGATGCGAGACTTTTTCAGAAAAATAACTTTTTGTGCCTCCTTGGTTTTTGAAGTGCATTCTGCTGAGGAAGCTGAAGCTAGAGCCATCTGGGCTGTCCTAAAGAAAGCCGTGGAACAACACCTTTCTCACATCATTATTGTGAGTGATGCTAAATCTCTCATCAACCAGTTTGCTGAGGGAGATTTTAATGGAAGCTCAAGAAAAGATGCTATCTTTAAAGACATTCTTTTTTTTTCTCTTCTAGATTAACTGCCTGTATTTTTAATTTCCAACCTCATCCTTGCAACTCTGTGGCTCACGATCTTGCACAATGGGCTAAGAAAAACTAGTCTTTTATGTATTGGTATACACTCCATGTTTGGATCCTTCCAACAATTGAGGAGGACCATTAGCCTTTTTGAAGGCCTTTGCTTATACAAAATAAAAATTGTACCCACTGCCCAGGAATTTCAAGGTCAATCCACCGTTAGATTCCCTATTATAGTCTAAGGTTCATTTTGGTCCAATTATATCTTGGCTAAATTGGGGCCTAATGTAATTAATTTTGGCCTATCACTACGAGCCAAAATAAGATATTTTGAAGTAAAATGAGAAACCCCTTAGCCAACTATTTTCCTTAATGGCTAATTTTTCCTTAATTAATTAGTGTTAATTAGGGTGATTAATAGATATTTAATTAAGTTAATCCAAAATCAACCAACACTTGAAGATTTTTTATTTTATTTTTTGACAAAAATCAAACATAATCGGTGAATGTTCTTGCATTCGTAAACCGATTATGGGTTGAAGTTTCCATTCGCGAAGAACACCTAAAATCGGTGTATATTGTTTACTATATTGAAATATCATAGGAATCAGTGTTTTGGTTATACACATTTAGACCGATTAGTATACTAGGAATCGGTGTTTTGGTTATACACATATAGACTGATTTGTAAACTATAGGAATCGGTGTTTTGGTTACACATATAGACCGATTAGTCAGCGACGGAAGCAGGAGTCTAGGTGGGCTAAAATGACACTATGGGCTAAATCTTCAAGATCTAGGAGGGCTTTTATTTATTTTTCCAGAAAACACACATGAAAAAATGTTTTTTAGGTCATTTTTAGAGATTTGGGAGTGGCTGGAGCACCCCTAAGCCACCCCCAATACCGTCCCTGCGATTAGTACAAGAATATAGTATATGATACAAGGGAAATAAGGAATCTCTTTTGTTACTGTATTTAAGTAGGTGAGCTTATTATCGGATGAGTGGACGTGGCAAACTCTCCATCACGTGTCACTTATAGCATGGGTGATGTTCAAAGGCGTGGCTAAATCTCCATGACTCCATCACATCTCACATATAGTATGGGTAACTGAAAATCACCCATGCTATAAGTGACACGTGATGGAGAGTTTTCCACGTCCACTCATCTCTTAATAAGGGTCACTACAATACAGAATAGACGAAATTATTGACGAGATGAGGTTTTGCTAATTTTATTTTTGTAAGGGAGGTAATACAAATTACCAAACTTTACAGGGGAGGTAACGCAAATTACCCCTAAAGGAAATGAAAAGTTCTTACTCATCATGCTACTTTTTCATCTTCACATACTCTTTCCCAATCCGAGCGCAACTACTTGAGGTCTAGAACAAAGCTTTTGGCACTACTACCAGTAAAAAAATAATCTTTTCCCATATCCATGAGGCACTATTTCAGAAAAATGAATAGTTTAAAAACTTGATTCCAAATTTGGCCGGTCCTGATTTTTATACTTTGATTCCATTAGATGTTTCCGAGTGCCGATATAGATTTAATTTGAAAGTCTTCTTGCATCAATATAACGGGATTGCTACTATGGTGCAAAATTCCGGAATCCATATGGTGCATGATAAATTACCGTATAAACTAATCTTAACAATAATGCAATATAAAGCTAGAAAATTCAAAAGCATAAGAAGGTGGTGCTTGAAGAAAAAAGAGGCTTCTTTATTCTATTGAAAAAAATCATAATCAAACCATGTAAAGCTTTTGGATATCCATGAGGCACTATTTCAGACACTCTTTGTTTAAAAATGAATAGTTTAAAAACTTGATACCTTTGATTCCAAATTTAGAAATGGACATGCAAAATTGCATATAAAGCAGAACTATCATAACCACATGATATACTGAACTGGTACACCCACGTATAAACTAATACCCCTTAACAATAATGCAATATAAAGCTAGAAAATTCAAAAAGCATAAGAAGGTGGTGCTTGAAGAAAAAAAGAGGCTTCTTTATTCTATTGAAAAAAATAGCATAATCAAACCTGGCTTGATTGGGGTATACCCAAATTTAAATGGACATGTGCCCTTACTAAGGGGAGGCCCAAATGTGGGTGAGTTCACCTTTTTACCCTTTCACTAATTAACCCTATTACTTAACCTAATAACCCTATTACTTAATCTAATAACCCTAAAATTAAAAACTTAAGCAAACCGTTAATCTTCTCTTCTTCTTCTTCATATCATCTAAAAATTGAAAACTTTGATTATCCTGAAAAATAGTTGATTCCAAACGATCAAGAGATAACATAGATTCAACAGGAAGTATCAAAAGATCCAAATCAGAGAAAAAAGGTAAGGGAAAAGATGGATCTAGTAAACCCGAAAGTTCAATCACTAAGAATGTTGAAAACAACCCTCCGCCGTTGAAAAGAAGACTGTAAGTTGATTTCTAAATTCAACCCAATATTGTTTAGTGTTTTTTGATTGTTAGATTAGGTTAGAAACTGAAAATTCATATTTTCAGGGTTTTTGGCCGGCAAGGTCGATAGTTTAATATCATGTTGTTGTTGTTTCTTAAGCGCCGACATGGTATGAGGATGAATAACCTGCCGACTATTCATAACATCCATGGCGATTGTTAGACAATAACCAGGGCCGACAGGGTATACTAACAAACCCATGCCGGCTAATTTGTAGCCGGCATTGTATTGTACTTGGACCCTGCCGACTATAGGCATCAGAAACTTGATATTTTTAAGTTATAGCTGGCATCATTATTTAATACAACCCTGCCGGCTTTGTTTTGGTCGGCTAGGTGAATGGTTATTACCATGCCGGCCACTTATTGGTCGGCAGTTTATATATTCTATACCTTGCCGGCTAGTAGATGACCAGAACCAAATTTCAATGTGTAACAATTTTGATCTCTTATTTGTGTTCAACAGTGTTGTTTATGTTTATATCTCTTATTTGTGTATTTTTTAGGTTCCCATAGCCAAAAATAGAAGATATCCCTTGTATTGTTAGCAATGCAGCAGAGCTATTGGAATTTCTTGACAAGATTTATCCGGGTTACGATGAAGAACCTAAAGATGAAACTGAAAAGAATTTCCCTGTAAGAAAACTATGTTTGATGGGTAAGGAAGATCCTGAAGAATTTCTAAGGTTTATGAACAGTCCTAGCAATCCCCTCAACTATGGAGAGGAGGAAGAAGAGGAGGTTAATCCAAGAACTTTTTTCAGGGCATGTGACTTTTCTGGAGTGAACCCCTATTACAATGAGGATGGTGACTACATAGGTCCAGTGAAGGGGAAGGGAAAAGCAAAAGCTGATGTCGGTGAAAAAGCTAGTGATGAGGAGGAAGATAACAACAATGAGAAGGATCCTTGAAATTCTTAAACTTTATTATGTTTTACTTGCTTTAGAAACTTAGATTCTGGTTTGAACTATTACATTATGTTTTGAACTCTTAGATTGTGGTTTTAGACTTGTTAAACTTATTTTAATTTTCAGTTTTAGTTGTTTTAGAAGTTATTATTTTGTTTATGCAGTTTTAGACAAAGTACTGGAGGCTGGTATGGTATGAAATCTCTACCTTGCCGACCTAAATGTTAGTTGCACCTTTTAGGTACAAAGTACAACCCATTGAATGCTCAACGGCTATAAATTTCAAAATCAAGATATTAGGTGTGTTGTTATTATAAAAGCATTCCCAACTTCATCTTCAACCTTGCATAAAGAATGGAAGTTTCACCTCCAAATATTTGTAGTCTTTGTACACTAAGTGGTCATTTTGTAAACGATTGTCCCTTTGAAGGAAGCAAATGCACTATTGAAGGTTGTAAGGGATTCTTATTTCTCATGAAAGCTGCAATAAGAGGTTTATATCATCTGTATGCTTCATAATGCACTTGTTGTGGGTTTTTATATTGGATAGATGAGCGTCTAGCTCCGTATGAAGATGAAGTTGCTAAAATCAACCTTCTACCATGCACAAATCCATGTTGCGACGGTAAGATGAAGCTAATTACCTCTCCAAAGAAATTGTGTACCGGAAAAAGATACTATCTATGTCCCAAATGTGTTAGTGTTAAGTTTTTAACGTTTGTATGCTTTAATTAAGGTTTGTATCCGATGTATAGTCGGCATTGTCCTAAATTAGAGTCTTGTTGGCGGACTCATAGTCGACATTATACTAAATTAAAAGCTTTCTGATGGTTGTTCTGTCGGCATGGATATTATAATACACCTTGTCGGCTTGATAGAAAATAACATTCATGAACAATTTTTGAGGGAGTTCTTAGCCGACATGGTTCTCCTCAAAAATAATTTCTTCGCAATAAAAACCGGCAACCTGGCAAAACCAGGACCTTGCCGGATTGGTAGAAAAAAACATCCAGGAACAATATTTTTAAGGGAGTTATTTACCGGCATGGTAAATTTCATAACCATTGCCGGCATTTACAATGTCAGCCATATCAAGCATCTTTTTCCTGTACCGTCATGCATTGCGGCCGGCAGTCTGATGAAATAATACCATGCCGACCCTGGAAGCGCTGGCAAGGTCGTGTAATAAATATAATGCCGACCAAATGAGAATACACCCAAAAAAACACATCCATTTCATTCATTTGTATCACTCCAAAGTACATTACACAAAACACGCATGCGATTACAAAAGTACTCCAAAAAGTACGAATATTTTGTCTAGTACTCCATTGTACACTACATAAAAAGCTTCCTTATTCCCTAATCATAATCACTCCTCAATCAAATCTATTGGAGGGAGTTCGTTCAAATCTATTGAACCTCCGTTAGTCAAATCTATAGGATATTCCCTAGACTCATCTATAACATTCCAAAGGGCCACGTTGTCCTCATAAATTTTCATCCATTCCTTGCTCTTGTTGTTTGTGAACTTCTCCCACAAACTAAACCTACATAGAGGAGGTAATGGACATTAATTATTGAGTTGTAGACCAATAAAATAATTTTTATCCACCAAAGCAATGACAATTCTTCTATGCTTGAGTTGGTCCATGCAAACCGCATGTTTCGGTGCAAATGCTATAGATAGTCCCTCACTAAAAAAATATACCACACAATTCCATGTATTCGCCAATAGATGGCCACACTCCGGCATTCTCAACTAATGCTCCCATTTGATCGGTGCATTTCCCTCCGGGCCTTTAACACTAGTTAGCAAACCTTTGAAATTTGCTTCTTTCTCCTCCATGGAACCTTTTAGCATTATTGAGATATGGAACTCCTTGTCTTTTTCTAGTCGAGCGGACATATTCTTTCTAATGTATTGGCATTCGGTGAGATTCTCTTCAACCTCTCCATTTAGGTGTCCCAATTGTTGCGAGATAACGTGAAACCCACAATTTCCATCTTTCAGAACATCGTCGGTACCAATCACGAAGTCTTGAATAATTTGAGGGAGTTAATTGTGATACTATTGCAACACCGGTTGTACTACCTTCTTTGGACGACCTTTTTTCTTCGCAACATCTCCTTGGCTTGCTTGACTCTCAAGAGGTAGAGTTTCATTTGTATTCAAGTTAGAGACCGTTAGTGTAGTTAAATCCTTCTTTGGCCGACCCCTTTTCTTTTCAACAAATTCCACACTTTCTTGACTCTCAAGAGGTAGAGTTCCATTTGTATCCAAGTTAAAGACCGTTGGTGTAGTTGAATCCTTCCTTAGATGACCTCTTTTCTTTTTAGTGGGCTCCTCCTTGTATTGCGCCTTGGTATAAACATGTCCGGATGGATCGCACTTTGTACTCAAATGATATTTAATGTTTTCCCTTTTGGATTGATAACTATTTTTACTTAAAAACTCTTTGATTTGTTCTCTTTCGGATTGATCTTGAACGCAATTTGTACTAAAAAACTCTTTGATTTGTTCTCTTTCTTCCGCCATCGTCTTTTTGGTAGTTGGTCTACCATTAGGATCTTGTTTTTCCGGTTCTTCAAGTTCTTCCATAAAAGGGTAAACAATCGGCATCAACTTGTGCTTCATAGTTTGTTTGTCCAACCTATTCATCTTGGGGTACTTTTCAATGATTATTTTTCCAAGTTCCATGTCACCAAACTCTTCACCGATATCTTCTCTTGGATCTGGTTTGAAAGATAATTGCTTCCAATAAGGATCGATATCATCAAGAGGAATGATAGTTTTATACCTACCAAGCATATGACGACATGGAAGTCTGATAGCCTTCATTATCCTACACTTACAAGGAGTGTTCGGGTCATCATACTTTTTATACTTTTTAAACAATGCGAGATGTTTCTTCATGAAACGTATTGCCCAATGCGAGACGTTTCTATGTATACCAACAAGCAACCAATCATCCACCTTAAACTCCTTCAACTTCCGGAAGCTACTTTCTTGGAATTATTTTTTTATCTTGTCGATATCATTATTAGTGTACTCATGGATAGCATGTTGCACCATCACAATCCTATTTTGACTCGTGAAAAGTAGACCTTTTAGTCTCCCATGAGATTTCTCTACCATACTTGTGGATTCAAGTTTGAAATGTTTATAGTCGTAAGTATAAACATACACAAACCTCTCTTTGTGTGGCCTCAACATTGTTTCTTGCAATATTCCACTACTTTGGGGTAATTAGTCCCCCAATCATCCTCGAAATCCTTCAAGTTTAACTCATATCTTCCCACACTCATCGACCAAACCACCTTATCCCACGCTTTCATGAATAACCCAAACTTAATCTCACCTTCTTTCCATTCTTCGTCTTCTTTCTCTTTCTCCTTCTCTCGCTCCTCTTTAGTTAGTTTGCTAAGACGTTCATCTTCCTCTTTTTTACGTTTAGTTTCTTTCTTTGCTTTCGGTTTTTGGATATGACTTCTACAATTCTTTCTAAGATTGTATTATATATGCCAAGTGCAAAGGAAATTTTGTGCATTGGGAAAGACTATCCTCACGGCATTCATTATTGCTTGCTCATTGTCGGTGACTATAACCCCGGAGTTTCGTATTCGTGGTAGAGAAGCTTCAAAGTTTCCAATGCCCAAATATAGCTATCATCCTTTTCACGATCCATAAAATACCATTCCACCGTGAACGATTGTTTATCCGAGGTTTGAACTACAATGTTCAACAAAATCATGTTGTACCTATTCGTCTTATAAGTACAATCCATGAAAAAAACTTGATAAAAGCAACACGCCAATTGAATCATATCGGGATGCGCAAGAAAAATACGATCCACCTTCCCCTCCGATGACTCATGGTGTCTCTCCGTGTAGTTGTTTTTTTGTATTAACCATTGTGATTCTTCCATCACCTTTCTTCCATCCCATTCAATTCTTTTAATGGTTGCCTTGGCCGCATAAATTGTAGACAATGAAGAGAGGTTATGCGGGTCGTCCCTCTTGAACTTACGAAGGAGCTTCCTTGGTTTAATTCCCAAACTTGTTCTTACTTGTTCTAACTCGTGCGGTTTCAACTTGGCAACTTGACAGTGCCCAACACGACTTTCCGGATCTTTATGGTTATGCCAACCAACATCAACTCTACTCATTCTCCACATGTTATCGATTTCTTGGTTCCTCCCAAAAATAATCTTGAATGGGCATCCACACTTCTTTGACTTCGTTTTGTACACCCTAGTCGTCTTCTTATCATACACATAACCCTTTCTCTTGTGACTTTCATCCGGCGATCCATAACATTCGCATACCATTTCAAACCGCGTAGATTTTTGTTGGGTGTTTTTTCACTAGAACGCACATCTTCTCTTTTGCTTTCTCAACAATCCAATTTACCGCGTCGTTTTTTTCCTTCCATTCCAAATCATTAGCATAATGTTCGGAAGTATCGGGACCCCTAATTTTCTGAGATTGAGGATGATCCGCCATAGGTACCAATGCCACAATCTATAAAACATCAAAAGTTTAGTTGATATGTATTACCACGGTCGGCAGGGTAGACATATAAAACACTGCCGGCTAGAAAAATCTGGCACGTAAGAGAATATAAACATTGCCGACATGGAAACTACCGGCAAGGTTTGAAAAATGGCTCTTGTGTTTCAAAAAAATGGAAGTCGGTAAGGTTAAAATTTTCTACACTGACGGCGTGGTACTGCTCATGAAAAGTCGGCATGTTATGAAAAGTAGAAACACGCCGGCCTTTACGGCCGACATGATCGAAAAGCGTCGTCCTTGCCGACCCTGTACATTAGAATTGAAAAAAAACAACTAAAATCGATCATTTGCATAGAAAAATCACAATATTCACCACTTAGGTTGTCTACCTAATTACTTGCAGCTCCATTATCTTCTTCTTAGTTATTGGATTCTTCGTTTGGCTCAATACATTCATCACTTCCATATCCATCATGAGTTTTAGGAAAATAAAAGTGAGGGTCATGCATGTAATCCATCTGATCATGGTATGGTAGATCAACATACAAGTACTCATCTGTAGGAGGAAAGTTAGAAGACTCCCCCACTTCAATATTCCACTACTTTGGGGTAATTAGTCCCCCAATCATCCTCAAAATCTTTCAAGTTTAACTCATATCTTCCCACACTCATCGACCAAAACACCTTATCCCACGCTTTCATGAATAACCCAAACTTAATCTCACCTTCTTTCCATTCTTTGTCTTCTTTCTCTTTCTCCTTCTCTCGCTCCTCTTTAGTTAGTTTGCTAAGAAGTTCATCTTCCTCTTTTTTACGTTTAGTTCCTTTCTTTGCTTTCGGTTTTTGGATATGACTTCTATAATTCTTTCTAAGATTGCATTGTATATGCCAAGTGCAAAGGAAATTTTATGCATTGGGAAAGACTATCCTCACGGCATTCATTATTGCTTGCTCATTGTCGGTGACTATAACCCCCGGAGTTTCCTATTCGTGGTAGAGAAGCTTCAAAGTTTCCAATGCCCAAATATATCTATCATCCTTTTCACGATCCATAAAATACCATTCCCCCGTGAACGATTGTTTATCCGAGGTTTGACCTACAATGTTCAACAAAAGCATGTTGTACCTATTCATCTTATAAGTACAATCCATGAACAAAACTTGGTAAAAGCAACACGCCAATTGAATCATATCGGGATGCGCAAGAAAAATACGATCCACCTTCCCCTCCGATGACTCATGGTGTCTCACCGTGTAGTTGTATTTGTGTATTAACCATTGTGATTCTTCCATCACCTTTCTTCCATCCCATTCAATTCTTTTAATGTTTGCCTTGGCTGCATAATTTGTAGACAATGAAGAGAGGTTATGCGGGTCGTCCCTCTTGAACTTACGAAGGAGCTTGCTTGGTTTAATTCCCCAACTTGTTCTTACTTGTTCGAACTCGTGCGGTTTCAACTTGGAAACTTGACAGTGCCCAACAAGACTTTCCGGATCTTTATGGTTATGCCAACCAACATCAACTCTACTCATTCTCCACATGTTATCGATTTCTTGGTTCCTCCAAAAAATAATCTTGAATGGGCATCCACACTTCTTTGACTTCGTTTTGTACACCCTAGTCGTCTTCTTATAATACACATAACCCTTTCTCTTGTGACTTTCGTCCGGCGATCCATAACATTCGCATACCATTTCAAACCGCGTAGATTTTTGTTGGGTGTTTTTTCACTAGAACGCACATCTTCTCTTTTGCTTTCTCAACAATCCAATTTACCACGTCGTCTTTTTCCTTCCATTCCAAATCATTAGCATAATGTTCGGAAGTATCGGGACCCCTAATTTTTTGAGCTTGAGGATGATCCGCCATAGGTACCAATGCCACAATCTATAAAACATCAAAATTTTAGTTGATATGTATTATCACGGTCGGCAGGGTAGACATATAAAACACTGCCGGATAGAAAAATCTGGCACGTAAGAGAATATAAAAATTTCCGACATGGAAACAACCGGCAAGGTTTGAAAAATGGCTCTTGTGTTTCAAAAAAATTGAAGTCGGTAAGGTTAAATTTTTTTACACTGCCGGCATGGTACTGCTCATGAAAAGTCGGCATGTTATGCAAAGTAGAACCACGCCGGCCTTTACGGACGACATGATCGACAAGCGTCGTCCTTGCTGACCCTGTACATTAGAATTGAAAAAAAAACTAAAATCGATCATTTGCATGGAAAAATCACAATCTTCACCACTTAGGTTGTCTACCTAATTACTTGCAGCTCCATTATCTTCTTCTTGGTTATTGGATTCTTCGTTTGGCTCAATACATTCATCACTTCCATACCCATCATGAGTTTGAGGAAAATAAAAGTGAGGGTCATGCATGTAATCCATCTGATCATGGTCTGGTAGATCAACATACAAGTACTCATCTGTAGGAGGAAAGTTAGAAGACTCCCCCACTTCAAAATCAGGATTAGAATAACTCATCTCACTCATATCACAAATTTCACAAACACCCTAACTCCCCCCCCAAAAAAAAAAAAAAAAACAAAACAAAAATCTCATCTACTACTTCATACTAATTCTCTCTCTAAATGATTTCTAAAACCCAACTTATAACTAAATCAACTAACTAATTTAAATAATATAATCATTTTAGCTAAATTAGAGTTAATCATTGTGGGGGGAATTTTAGCCATTTAGAAAAATCTAGGTTAAGGGGTGGCTTGGCTTTACTTCATAATGACCTGATTTTATCTTATTAGGTATACCCCAATTAATCTAGGTATACCCCAAACAAGCCAGGTAATCAAATTATAAGTATGATCTTCCATCAAATAAAAATAAAAGTGATGAGTAGTCTTTCTCGATCTGGAAAATGAAAATTTGAGAAAAAAGTTATACTGAGACTGTCATTAATTGGTTAAAAAGTTCTTTTCGACATCATTGTGAACAAGGTTTTTAAAGCGTGAAGCGTTTTTTATTTTTAGGAAGTGAATCGTATGTTGAAGCGCGAAGCGGCGCTTCATAGTTATGTTTTTTTATATGTATTGAAAATAATTTACATATAAAGATAGTTAGATACATGTAAATAATAATAATAATAAAACCCCAAAATAATAACTTCATTAACTGATAGTCAAGAGTGTCACATACTCACAGACTCATACATGATGTACCAGTCAATTTTCACTTTTCAAAATATAGCTTCTAAGTTAACCTTTGATTATCTCCACAAGTATGCTTCCAATTCTCGTATCTAACTACCCAAAAAGTATCTGTTTTCATATTAAAGTATCTGAAGCTTAAACAAAAACATTTGCAAAATATATATGCCGATAAGGCGATAACTACCTATATGTAAATTGCCCACTACTACTAACCACCAAAATATGTTCATCTAAACAGTCATCAAGCTCCCAAATCACAACCATCATCAGAAATCCATTCAGTATCACTCTCTGCTTGCATTTGCCTCTCAAAATCTTCCATTTCTTCCATATAGTCTCCTTCTATATCATCCTCTTCAACTTCTTGTATTTCATCTGCATCCACAACTGTTATGTCCTTCCCTTTGCTGCTCCCTTTACCTTGTGCAAGTTTCATTGTACTTAGGTTCCTCGGTCCTACAACAAAGGTATATCACAGTCAATATACACTAATAGTTAATGGCAAAAAATTGCAATATGTCCAACATTGTAAAATAGTTACCAAGATACATTGATGCTATTGATGTTGTCTATTAAAGTCACAAAGTTGTATCGCAGAAAATATATTCTAATGTATAAACCAAATGATATACGTTATTACTATGCATTTTCATACCTTTTTTTCCATTTCTTCATCTTTGCTTCGGCTTCAGTAATTTGAAAACACTAGTGCACATCCATCCAAGTAGGATCATCTTTTTCGGTGATCCATTCATCATCAGACTCCATGTCAGACAAACATATTGGATCATAAGAGTCACCTTGTTCTTTCCTTTTTGTAAACCTTTCATTTAGTTGGAGATCGTACTTGACATAGCCAAGCGCATTTAGTCTTTTTTGCGACAATCGATTCCTTCTCTTTGTATGTACCTGCTCGAATATACTCCAATTTATCTCGCATCCGATAGCACTACATGTGGCACTTAGAACACGGACAACAACTCTTTGGAGTTCGGGAGCTGAATCTCCGTATGAGTTCCACCATAAAGCTTGGATAAAGAAAATGTAAGCAGTTAAGTATAACACAGTTTAATGGAAGTAAAGTAAAGAAAAAGGTACTAATCTAACATTACAAGTCACTAAACAAATACCAGGGTGTTTTTTATCTATAGTATCCTTGGCCATAGCATGACCAAACATCCCCACTGCATTAGCAAACAACTTTACTTGTTTATCAATATTTATCCTTTCCTCTGCCGACGAGCACATTCTTTCAACGACATCATAAAACCCTTTTTTTATATCAAAATTGGCATCAAAATCAGGAGAATAATGGTATTTATACATACATATAGAGAACTTAAATTAGCAAGTGTCAACAGTACTCTACAGAATCAGTATTGCATAATGTTTCGAAATGAAAACCAATGCATAAAAATAACAGTTGTTTACTTGGGATTAAGATAATATCCAGCCGCATGAAGAGGTCCATGAAGTTGTGTGTTCCACCTCAATTCAATAATGTCTGTGTAAACAGTATACCTACTTCTCACATTCTTGAAATTGACTTGAATTTGTTCTTTTGCCCTGTCAATAGCCTTATAAATGTATCCCATCGCCGGTTTATCATATCCATCAACAAGTCTCAAGACTTTCACAAGTGGAGTAACACTTTTCAAGCAACTAATAATGGATAGCCAAAAATTAGCATCACCTAATATAATTTCTTGTACCTTCTTTCCAAGCTTTTCTTTGGCATGCTTGCTTTTTTTCCAAGACTCCGAAGTAAACATCTATCTAAGGGCGGCTTTCAGAACATGAAAGCTTTTCAGATTCAAGTAGTTTGTAGCAAATCGTGTCGAACCTGCGCTAGTAAGATCCCTTCCATTAGTGTGTTCTCTCATTATATTTACGACCAAAGAACGCTTATAGATATAAGTTGACACAAATTTAGCTTTCTCAACAACATCATGGTGAATAGGAATATTTCCGAAGTCCTCAAGCATGAGATTGATGCAATGCGCCGCACACGTAGACCAATATAAGTTTTTCCTCTTCTCCATCAACAATTCACCCACTTTAACATATGCCAATGCACCATCAGTAATCACTTGGACAACATTTCCCTCTCCAAGATCTGCAACAATAGCATCAAGCAATTCAAACAAATTTTGTGCATTATGTTGTATATTAGATGTATCAATAGATTTAAGAAATACTGTGCCGCGTGGAATATTCACCAAAATTTTTGTAATAGACCTTTGTTTCTTATCTGTCCATCCATCGGATATCAAAGTACAACCAGTTCTTTTCCACTCTTGCTTGTATTCTGCTAAGGTGCCTTGCACATATTCGACTTTCTTTTTCAGGATTGTGACTTTGAATTCATGCATGGACGGAGGCTTCAACCCTTTTCCAAACTCTCCGATAACATTTACCATTTTCTTAAAATATATGTTGTTCACTGCATTGAAAGGCACCGCATTTGCATAAAAAAATCGCATATAGCTGTACAAGCATCATCTCTGCCTGGCTTCTTGTAGTAACTATTAATTGTGTTTTGTGTTTTAGTCCTATCAAAAGAATCTTTCATTAACTTATCTTTACCCTCTAACTCATATTCACCATCCATAGCACCTGACTCTTCCCACTTCTCTTTATTGTTTTCAAAAAATTTAAGGTAGGTAATAAAGAATTGTTTTACTTCAGGAGGAACCTTCTTAAATGGACTAGCATCTTTCCTAGTATGTGTAAGATGATTTTTAATTCTATAAACACCACCAGAAAAGTCTATCCCATAATAATTGCATTTCAAAACATGTCTTCGCTTACCAGGGTCTACTGCCTCACAATGCTACCAAGCTGGATCTTTTGTTGGTGTATTTGAAGTTGAACCACCAAAAGAGATTAGGGATTTCTTGCTCTTTTTAGCTATGCTACACATAAGTTTCAAGTTTGGAAGAAAACAGTAAGACAACATTTAAAATTTCAAATAATTAGGTTAAAATTTAACAATACAACAAGCCAAATTAAAGAAGTAACGAATCTGATGAGTGATGGCTTACACGAATTCAAGTTTTTGATACTTTAATCCTTTATAATCTACTCCAGTAGCTTGAAATCATTGTTTGGATTGATGGGTTCGATTATTGACCTTAAATCCTTCGTGCAATAATGAATTCAAGATGAAAAAAGTTACTAAAAAGAGAGTGTTGTTAATTTTTTTTATAAACCCTATCTGAAATTTGGGGGTTTAGAATCTTTAGGTGTCTCTCATGATTAGAAGTTAGAACTTAAGAGAGAATAAGAAGGGATGAATTGGGGATCTGGATTGAAATAAAATACAGGAATGTTGACTTTATCATATTGCTACCTAATAAAAAAACAAAAGGAAAAGAAAAGCGTGAACCGTAAGATTTGAAGCGAATCTACGCTTCAGAATTAAAGCGTCCACTTCATTGGAATTCCGCTTCACAAGCACGCTTTGAAGCGTATTAGTAATTTTTGGAGCGAAGCGTACGCTTCGAAGCGTGAAGCGTACGCTTTTAAAAACCATGATTGTGAATACGTAAATGTTCTGTATAGTGAAGTGTGAGAATAAAGTTGATTTAATGCTTTCCGAGTTACTCCCATGGATGCTTCCACGTGGCGCGTATAATTCACCCTTGCAATAATATTACAAATTTGGTTCTAAAATCTTTTTTAATGTTATAAATAATTTGAAAAAAGAAAAAGAAATTTAACGTTCAAAGTAGAAAATATGGTTGTTAACTTCTTTTTCTTTTTTATAACATGAAAAAAAAAAGTCAGAATCAAATTTATCTTATTGTGAGGTTCAATGAAGCAATCGAAGCCAAGCTTATAACTAGATTCTTTATCAAAATCTAAGTTATTTTGATAAAAGAGTCAGATACCTGATAAACTGAGTTATTTCAAATCGGTAAGCAAATTTTGATAAAAATAAGAAAAAAAAAACAAGTAAATAAAATTATAAGCGTAATCTTCCATTTAAAATATAATAAACATATCGGTGCCACTGTTGTACAGTGATAAAGTCACTCGGTGATGATCCAGCACCAAATTCTTTATCGATCAGAAAAAAAAGAATACAATAAAAATGATAAACAAAATGAAAGCTCTTACTCATCATGCTACTACACTTTCATTTCGACATAGTCTTTCCAAATCCGAGTGCAATGGCTTGAAGTCTTGAATAAAGCTTTTGGCACTCACCAGCAGTAAAAAAAAATTCTTTTCTCATACCCATGAGGCACTATTTCGGAAAAGTGAATAGTTTAAGAACTTGATTCCAAACTTAGCCGGCCCTGAATATTGTACTTTGATTCCATTAGATGTTTCAACGTGCCGATATATGTTAACCTCCCATTAATATCACATATTCAATTTTAAATCTTCTTGTATCAATATAACTAGATAGCTACAATGGTGCAAAATCTCAAATTCCATATAAAGCAGAGCTATCATAATCACATAATATACTGAATTGTGGTACACCCTCGGATAAATTAATACCCCAATAACAATACTGAAATATAAAGCTAGACATCCTATACCTTTCCCTGATTTGGTTCCCCAAAAGCAACAAGAGGAGACACAGGTATTTCATTCTCTAACCTAAATTTAATTTATATTTGTTTTTTTTTCTTTTCTTGTTTAGGCTTATTTCTGATATCTTTAATTACAACATGCTATAATTATCTAATCTAGTAGGATTTGTTTATTTCACTTAGCCTTATTGGCTTCAGCTTAGTATTTTTTTCCCAGGGATAATTAGTGGTTAGACTAATCTCTATTCTTATAGGCCATTTATGAAGATAATTGCTTGGAATGTGCAGGGTTGTGGAAACCCTTTCACAAAAAACCATCTTAAACAAATAATAGATATAGAAAAACCTGAAATATTGTTCTTATCTGAAACTAAATCACAAAGACATCTAGTTAGAGGGTTACTAAAAGACTATCCTAATATACATATCATTGACCCTATAGGAAAGACAGGAGGTCTAGCCATAGCTTGGGTAGATGGCCTTGCCTTTGAAATTGTACAATCGAACATAAATATGATAAATATCTTAATTTAGACCAATCAGGAATCTAAGAAATGGCTTATAACATGTTTTTATGGAAACCCCTATCCAAACTCTAAACATATAGCATGGGATTTCATTTCAGAAATCTCTGAACAAGTAGATAAGTACTCAACCCCATGGATTCTTTTAGGAGATATGAATGTAATTTTTAGTCAGGAAGACAAAATTGGTGGTCTTACATTTAAGAAATTGGATAGTGAATACTATCAAACCATACTTAATAATGCAGGCTTAATAGACATAGGTTTTAAGGGATATGAATTTACTTGGAATAATCAAAGAGAAGGTGCAACTAACATTTAGGAAATATTAGATAGAGCTGTTGCAAATAATGATTGTAATCTTCAATTCACAAATGCTTCTCTAACTCACTTAGTAGCCGTAGGATCAGACCATAGTCCTATAGCCCTTATCCTAGACTCTAAAACCCTTAAAAGTAAGCCTACATTTAAATTCTATGATACTTGGCAAAATAAACAGTCTTGTATTCAAACAATAAAAGATACATGGAAATTTAATTTGTCAGGACAAATTTCTTCAAAGACACATACTTGAAAAAAATATTTTTGGTAGACCTACTAAAGAAATTAGGAAAAATCTTCAGCAAATAGAAATACTTAATAGCTCTAGTCATATTTATAGAAAAGAATAAAAAATAAAAGACAAATTGTTCTTGCTAGAAAAGCTGTATGACACACAAGAAGAGATTGCAAAACAACAATCAAGAGATAATATGGCAAACTTAGGAGAAAGAAACACGAAATTCTTTCATACCAAAACCCCAAAGAGAAGGAAATGGAATAATATAGAATGCATCAAACAAAGTAATGGAGAAATAACATTTAAAAGAAATGACATCAAGAACACCTTGAAAGAGTTCTATTTGAATCTTTTTTAAGAAGATAATAGGGACCATACTCAGGATGTAGATATTTTTAGCAACATTAACCCTACTATCACTGAAGAAGGTAACTCCAATCTAAATTCCATTCCTACCCCAGTTGAAATTAGAGATGTCATAAAAAAATTAAAACCCAATAAATCTCCGGGGACGGATGGATTCCCAGAATTTTTTTTAAGATGAATTGGGACATTGTAGGGGAACAAGTAATAGATACAATACAAGAATTTTTTAAAACAGGAGAACTGAACCCAGAGTTTAACAAGACATTCCTATTTCTTATTCCAAAAAGTAGGCATCCGAAAGATCCAAGCCAATTCAGACCAATACGTCTTTGCAATACTATTTATAAGATTATAGCCAAAATATAGCAAACAGAATTAAACCGCACTTGAACTCCTTAATCTCACCATTCCAAGCTGCTTTTCTAAAAAACAGACAAATAACAGACAATATTATCATGTCTAGGGATATTATTCGTTCTTTCAAAAAAAGGAAAATTAACCATGCTGGGATGGGGATCAAGATTGACATGTCGAAAGCTTTCGACAGAGTCAATTGGGATTTCCTTATAAATGCTCTTAAAGCCTTTTGCTTTGATCAACCTTTTTGTAATCTAATCAGGACTTGTATTTCTACAACATCTATAGCAGTGATGCTAAATGGGAGCCCTGGAGACTTTTTTAAACCTACTAGAGGCTTTAGACAGGGGGCCCTCTTTCGCCGTATCTTTTCATAATTTGCATGGAAATCCTTTCCAGAACTTTAATCAGGGCTGAGGAAAAGAAGGAAATCCATGGTATTAAGATAACTCCTAAAAATATCTCCATTTCCCATCTGTTTTTTTGCAGATGATTGTTTATTGTTTATTAGGGCTGACCTGAAAGAATGTCATAAAATACTAAACTTAATAGACATTTTTAGCAAAGCTTCAGGACAACTTATCAATTTTGAGAAATCTGGAGTATTCTTTAGCAAGAAATTCCAACCAAAACACCAAAGAATGATTAGTAAGATACTAAAAATTAAACAGATAAACCTAAAAGACTTTTATTTAGGAACACCTCTTTTTGTAAATAAAACAAAAATAAAATATTTGAAAGCATAATGGAAAACATGGAGCGAAGAATACAAGTTTGGATATGGAAGATTCTTGCTCTGTCAAGTAAAATGGTACTAAATAAAGCAATCTTGGCTAATGTGGCTAGCTATCAAATGAGCTGCTTTATTTTGCCAAAAAAGATAACCAACAAAATAGATGCCCTCCAAAGAGATTTTTGGTGGGGAAAAGAAACAAATCGCAAAGGATATTACCCTAAATCCTACTCCTGTCTGTGTAAACTAATCATTAAAGGTGGGCTAGGCTTTAGAAATTCCCATAAATTCAATTTAGCTCTTATAGCCAAATTAGCTTGGAGAATTATGACAGAACCTCAAGCTCTTTGGGTTACACAGCTAGAACCAAGATACTTCAAGAGAAACTCTGCTTTTAGAGCTAAAATTCCTTCAGCTAGCTCTTGGATGTGGAGATGTATTTACAAAGGAATTGAATTAGTTGAACAAAATAGTATTTGGGAAATAGGGGATGGAATGAAAGTTAATATATGGGAGGATAACTGGATTCCTGATTTAACTGGAAAACTTAACCAATACAAGACCAATTTTAACTCCTCAGTAACACTAGTTGGAGAACTGATAGACACAAATACGAAAAGATGGAATAAAACCTTAATTAGTTCTTTATTTCCTAGTAACATAGCTCACAAGATCAACGATATTAGACTGGCAAAAGAAGATACTTTGAGATGGCTTCTCACAAGATCAAGAAAATATACAGTGAAATTCATGTATAATAAGTTAAACAAAAAAACCATAAATTACTATAATTTAGGACAAACGGATACGTTTTGGAAGAAACTTTGGGCTACAAAAACATCCCAAAGAATAAAAATCTTTGCTTGGAAATGTCTCCAAGATGCTGTGTCCACTAATGCAAAGCTATCTAGATTTAAAGATAATTCTGCTTCTTGCACCTTTGGCTGCACTGAACCTGAAACAATAGAACATCTTTTCTTTCATTACAAGTTTGCACAAGCAGTTTAGGCAACTGACCCAGACCCGGTAGATATTCAGCTTAGCAGAAGTACAACTTTCCTTAGCATCTTTAAGGAAAGTCTTGAAAATGAAAATTCCCTGGTTCCTGTAGAATTATTAATGACCAAAATCTGGTTTTTATGGAAGGAAAGATGTAATAGAGCCTTTGATAACCATCATCAAACACATCAACAGGTAGCTTTGGAGATACAGAGACATTTAACTTATTGGCACAAAAAGAAATACATAGTACAAAGGAAAGATCTTATAATAGGAAATACTAGTAACATTACTTGGAGAATTCCAGACCCATATCATCATAAACTTAATGTGGACGCCGCTTGGATTTCTGGTGATATCCTGGCAGGCTTTGCTATAATCTTTCGAAATGATGCAGGAGAATTCACACAAGGGAAAGCAGGACCAATCTCAGCCTCCAAACCTGAAGAAGCTGAAGCTCTAGGATACTTACAAGCAGCTAAATGGGCGAGAATCAAAAACTTACCCTCTTTCAGTATGGAAGGCGACTGCAAAAATCTGGTTGATTATCTGAATGGAGAACACTCTCAAATCTCTTGGCAAAACCAAACTATAATGGATGAAGTGAAAAACGAACTCTCTTTTTGTAATAACTTTAAAGATTTCTATTTTGTTCCTAGGACTGCAAACAATGTTGCAGACACTCTGGCTAAAGAAGCTAGAAAGTTCAGAACTGCTTTCAGCTGGAATGCAGTTCCTCCCTCTTGTATTAGGTATTCTTTAGAAGTAGATAAATCTATGCTAGGGTATCTATAACCCGGTACTAGATGACTCTACTAGACATGATGTAAGGGTTTCTAACTCTCTAAGTTAGTCTTTTTTTTCTGGCTTTTTAACTTACAAAAAAAGAAAAAAATAAATATAAAGCTAGACAAAAAAATAAAATAAAATTGGTGTTTGAAGAAGAATAAGAAGTTTTCGTTCAACACTGGTAAAAATAGCATAATCAGATGATAAGCATGATCTTCCATCATATAAAAAAAATGACAAGCGAATAGGTTTTGAGTATCAAGCTAGTTTCATTTTAGTGTAGTCTTTCTCAATCTGAAAACGACAATTTGAGCAAAAAGTTCTACCTACTATTAGTTAAAAGGTATTTTTCATCATCATTTTGGATAAATGAAAGATATATGGACTAAATGGTGAAAATGAAATTGATCTTATGCTTTCCGAATAACTCTTCTGGATCTTTCCACATGGCTCGTATAATTTACCCTCGCAGTGATACCATAAATTTGATTTTCAAAATATTTTTCTTACTACAAACTACAAAGAATTCAAAAAAAATAAAAATTGATGGTTCATAATAGTGGTCTTGGACAATGTCTTTATCTCCTTATAAGGATAATATCCTTAACTCTTGTAAGGAGTTATTTCTTGCAATTACGGGCTTCGAACCCTTAACTCTTTTGGAAGTCTTCAAAGGAGGAACTTCTTTTCCTAGCTTTATATATGAAATGAAAGTAGATTTCAGAACCATATTTATGAGGGTCAATGTGGGGCAATCGAAGCCAAGCTAATCCATCACTGGAATCTTTATTAAAGTCTAAGTTATTTTCATCTAATTATAATGAGTTAATATTCTAATATTATACCCAAAGCTTGAGTTATGAAAAATTTGATTAATAGATGTCCCCTTTAGCATAATTAAGGGCTCTTGCTTAATTATCATGTTACTATTTTATTTTAAAATTAGCCTTATGTTTTATCTTTTTAACATGTGAAAGCATATGAGAAAACGATCGTACCAAATTCGCAAGATTAGGGATTAAGAGAATCAGATCTCTGATCAACTAAATTACTCCTAAATTAACATAATAACAACAATGACGTTAAAACGGTCGTAATCATCAAAATATTGGCGAACTATTTCATTTTAACATAGCTTGAGAGTTAGGAATTGGTCTAAGTGAATTATTCCAAACTGGCAAGCAAAAATAAATAAATGGCATATGACCACAACTATTTCATGTCAACAAAATTTGTTGGTCAGAGACTTGGCCAACTGAATTATTCCAAACTATTTGGCGAAAAATAACATATAAATCGCATGAAAAGCATAAAAAATAAATAAAAATGAAACATGACGAGCTTGCCATGCTTAATAAAACCAACAAAAAGATCTCCATCAAAAAAAAAAAAAAAAAAAACAACGATAAGCTTAATGTAAACATGATTGATAAGGGCTGATAACGGAATTACTGGGCTGATTCCATTCAGCCGATCCAACAGTCAAGATTGTTTAAGACATTTTCGTTCTACTCCCTCCGTCACAAATTAGAATAAGCTAGTTGTAGTTTGCGCAATTTTTTAGGCAAGGAGGAAAGGAGAGTATATTTAAGTATTTTTTACAATTATACCCTTATGGATAATAACTTGTAAAATTTAGAAATAATTTATCTCTTAAATTATACCACGGTTTTTCGTAAACTTTATACCATTAAAAAGCATTTTAAAACACATACGCAACGAATATAAACATGACTATCAAATTATACATATTTCTTATAATAACAATAATCAATTAAAATGGTAGTTTAAGAAACACCCCTTAATTGGTGAAATAACTCATCTATTTTGGGACAAAATAGAAAACCAACTAACTCATCTAATTTAAAATAGAGGGAGTATATAAAATAATATCAACCCTTAGCAATTTGGTATCAGCCTATATCAATCCCGAATGTAAAGGTCTTGATCATCATGCTCCTAACAAAATAGTCTATCCCAAATATGAAAGCAAAGACTTGATGAGCAATAAAAAAGTGCTAACTGGCACTCCCCACTGGCCACAAAGTTCTTCTTTCTCCTCCCATCTTTTATAAAACCGCCCAAAAATCCTTAACAAACTCGTACCCAACCAAAACTACCATCCTTCTTCTTCATCCATGATCATCTCCATCTTCCTCTGATACGCACCTTTTTTTTTTTTTTTCTTCTCCCATGGCATCAAAACCAAACGGAAATCCAATCACCGGAATAACCAACGACCGAGAACACGACGGTGGAGCCATATTCGTATTGGAATCCAAAGGTACGTTCATAATAATCCAACAAAACTAAACATTTTCATTCATTTTGGTTTTGTTCATCATTTTTCATTTTTTTTGGTGGTTATCAAGGGAATTGGTGGCATGCGGGGTTTCATCTGACGACGGCGATCGTCGGGCCGACGATACTAGCGCTGCCGTACGTGTTCAGAGGATTAGGATGGATATTAGGATTCTTTTGCTTGACGGTGATGGGTGTTGTAACCTTCTATTCATATTATCTCATGTCTAAAGTTCTTGAGCTCTGTGAAAACCAAGGTCGCCGGCATATCAGATTCCGTGAGCTTGCTTCTGACGTTCTCGGTAATGAAGTTGTCAACTCACCACTTGTATATATTTTTTTTTTTCCTCTTTTTCTATTCATGGGAGTTTGTTTGTCGATTGTTTGAATGGTTAGTTCTAACTTGCGCACACTAGGTGTTAGTTTCAATGGTGAGTCATTATCATTAGCGGAATTGTTGAGAATTCTGTTTTGGAATTCCATATTTAACTTGCCTTTTTATGGGGAGTTGATAAGTGTCGCGGACATCTTTTAGTGCCACTCAATTTTGTGTTATGGGTACCCCCAAATTTCAATGGCAACACTCCGGAGACACAGAGGTTCTCATTTGGGTTTTCAGGTGGTAACATGCAAACTACTCATGTCCTTATGAATAGGGTCCAACTGAGGGTTAGCGCAACTAATTTTCTTACTTGAAATCAGTAGTTTGAGTCTCTCTGAAATCCAAAAACCAATGTTTTCTTTTTCTTCTCCGATCATAGATGTAGTACTTAGAGACAGAGTTAATAGTGTTGCATCAAATGCAATGCATTCAATTGAGGGATTTTAATGTTGAATGGGATAGGAGTCTTTAAGATGGCCTCCCCATAACTAGGGGCCGGAATTGAGTTTAGTGAGGAGTAGTACATCCCATATTCCCAACTGTAACACTATTTATATGCGTGGGCACACCGTTTAAGATGCCCGCTTTATAGGACTGGGCATATGTTTTGAACGTGGACAGCAAAAATAAATATGCTCTTCATTATGGCACTCACGCTTTTTTGTGCAGTAATTAGTCAACTTTTCTTTCATTTTTCGCATTCATTTTCTCTATGTCGTTGTTTTGGCAAGTGGAGGAAAGTCTACTCTACCAGGAATCAGAGATTAGACCATAGTTTTGTAATTTAATATTCAGATTAATATAATGGCATCAGGGAAAGATATACTAGTATAATACGATATTAATATACGAAGTTTGCCTTTTTTTTTTTTTTTTTAAAACAATTTCAAAATTTTCAATATAGTAATGTTTTTTGACATGGTATTTGATGCTCTTATTGTAGGGTCTGGGGGTATGTTTTACTTTGTGATATTTATTCAAACGGCTATAAACACTGGAATTACTATCGGAACCATCTTGCTGTCAGCTGACTCTATCAAGGTAAATTAGTGGAATAATTCTCAAAGGCGTCGAAAACATGATTTTCTCTACATCAGATTGTCCTTGGATGGATATTCGATATTTGTAGTGTCTGTTATTGTTGACAGCTGTTTAATGTTTATAACTGGACTGGCAGATATTGTATTCAAATTTAGTTCCAGATGGGCCATTGAAGTTGTATCATTTCATAATGATGGTGACTTTTGTGATGATACTTCTTTCGCAACTTCCTTCTTTCCATTCACTTCGGTACATCAATTTGGGTTCTCTTCTCCTCAGTTTGGGTTACACTTCTCTTGTTGTTGGCGCTTGTATTCATGCAGGTACGTTAATCCCATTTGTTGAGCACATTTTGAATTTATTTTACTTAATGGACCAAAGTCACTTACCAAAATTTATTTGGCTAATGGTTATGTTTCAGGATCTTCCAAAACCGCACCTCCAAAGGATTACTCATTGAACCCAAAGCAATCAACTAGAGCATTTGATGCCTTCACATCCATATCTATCATTGCTGCAATTTTCGGGAACGGAATATTTCCAGAGATACAAGTATACATACTGCCATGTCGAATAAAAAGACATGCATGAATATCAATATTGCAGTGCCAAAAGTTCTTTTTGGGTTTTGATGTTTTTATCGTTTGGTCGATGCAGGCAACAATGGCACCTCCAGCAACAGGAAAGATGGTGAAAGGTCTATTAATGTGTTACACTGTCATAGTCCTCACTTTCTATTCAGCTTCTGTGTCTGGATACTGGGCCTTTGGAAGTCAGTCTGCTTCCAACGTTCTGAAGAACTTATTGCCAGATGATGGACCTGCTTTAGCTCCTACCTGGGTGATGGGACTTATCGTCATATTCGTGATCCTTCAACTCCTCGCAATCGGCCTGGTACGTTCCCGCAATTTCGTAGGCTGTGGAGTTCATTCCTAGTGGCCTTACCATCTCTACGAGGAAGATACTTATCGTGGTAAGCCCCATTACTAATCATTTGTGTTTTGGATGCAAAACAGGTGTATTCACAAGTAGCATATGAGATTATGGAGACAAAATCAGCTAATGTGAAAGAAGGGATGTACTCGAAAAGAAATTTAATACCTAGGTTACTACTAAGATCATTGTACATGATAGTCTGTGCATTTTTCGCGGCAATGCTACCGTTCTTCGGAGATATCAATGGTATAGTCGGCGCAATTGGATTCATCCCACTAGATTTCGTACTTCCAATGCTTTTGTATAATATGACTCACAAACCAAGAAAATCATCTTTTACATATTGGATAAACATCAGTATTATGGTTGTATTTACTGGTGCAGGCATTATGGGTACTTTCTCTTCTGTAAGAAAATTGGTTCTCGATGCCAACAGGTTTAAGCTCTTTAGTAGTGATGTAGTTGATTAACATTCGATAATGTAATGCATTTGTAACTGTTGTTCATGAAAGAAACCTTACATGTCAATTTACGCTCTTCTAGGATCTAAACACTTTTGCTTCAGTTGTGAAAAGAATAATCACCTCCCATTAGCCGATGTTGTAGGATCAGAATCTCGCAACAATAATATTCTTGCGAAACCTTCATCTACAATACACTGCGAAGACATCGCGGAATGATTACAGAAATGACGTAACAGATAACGTCAGCATAAACACGAGAAAGATGTGAAGATCTAGCGAGATTTAGGAATATCGCGAAAAGAACATTTGTACTCTTGCGAGAATCTCGCAAGCCAGATCCAAAAATAAAGGTCAACTTAGTTGTCATCCACTATGCAATACCCTATATAAAGAGCTGAATAGGCTTAAGGAAGAGAGATCTTTTTAGAGTGGTGAGAAAGTTTTGAGGAGAGAGAAAGTCTAGAACATCGGTTGTATTCTTGATTTCATTTCCTTCTTGTAAAATTTCATAAGTCAATTAATAAAAAGTGTAATTGTTGATCTAAAAGATGTGTTGATTATCATGAATTCTTGTGAGGGATGTATTGTAGGAATTCCTGCAACTACATAATGGCGCTAGAAACAGGGATCTAATATTGTGATTTGAAAGAATCTGGGGTAATTGGTGAAGAATTTCATATAATTTTCAACAACTAATTAAGATTGAAAAGATGGCCAGAAGAAGAAATACTTCAAACCAACCAACAACTATTAGAAGGAGTAAGAGGCTTGCTAGTAGAGGGAGAGATGAAATTGGGGAATCTTTGAGAATGAACGCAAGAAACGATGGAGAAAATCAAATTCAACAACCAATTCAGCGTACACAGTACAAAATAGAATTATGGATTATGACAGGGTGAGTATACACACTTGGCAGTCAGATTCGACAGATGAAGCGGAATAAGAGCATCAATTAAGGAACGATAGACGAGTAAAGAGAGACCAAGAAGCAGTTGGAGGAGTAATTCATGGAAATGAAGAGATTGAAGCATTAGAGACATTGAGGCAAAGAATACACGAAGAAATGAGACTAGAAGCAGAAGAACGTGCAAATTTGACAAGGAAAAATCATGAATTGAGAATGGAAAACATGAGACTACAGAATATGAGGTCAAGAACTACTACAAGATCAAATTCAAGATCAGCAAGAGGAGAAATAAGACGAAATTCTCCTGCGGAAAATGTCGGAGAAGATAATCGAGAGGAAATACAAAATCCAAATGAAAAACGTTGTCAAAGAAGAGAAATGTTTGAAGATCGTTACATTCCACATGGAAAATTCTCCATAATGGAAAAAACGACAGGAATCAGGGGAATAGACAACGTCAGGAATGAAATAATACATATGGCGAAGAAAATCAGGAAGAAGCAAGGAGAATATTACGTGGAAGAGAAATTCAAAGAAATCAACAAGTAATTGAAGAAGAAATCGAGAAATATTATGTTGAACAAGCACGTCTAGCTTGCGAAAGAGAAAAGCTGAGAGCAGAAGTGGAGGAACAAGAGCTCCAAGAGGCAATACACCAGAACAATCATGATAATCGAGAAATAAGGCGTGAAAAAAACCGCAATAATGGTAATATCAATGAAGAATATGATAGAGTACAAAGGAGAGCAGAAAGGCAACAAAGAGAATTGATGAGAAATGAACAAAATCGCATAGGGGAAAATGAGAGGTATAAGCATGTGCGAATTCATGGGAGATATGAAAGAAGAGATCGCAGGGAAAGACAAGAAGAAAATGATGATGAAGAAAATCAAAATTTCGCAAGAAAAAACAGGCATGAACGCAGGATAAGAGAAACATAATTAAAAAGACCAATGGAATTAGCTCCTGACGTAAATGAACAAATCTTAAGAGAATTGGTGAAGATGAGAGGGATGCTAAATAACATAAGAGAAAGAGGAAGGAGACAATTGGATGAGCCATAGAAGAAGCCGCAAAAACTCCATTCACACAAGAAGTACAATTAGGAGGAATACCCCCAAAGTGCAATCTTCTCACGTTAACTAGCATTTTTGATGGAACAACTTGTGAAATTCAACAAACTAAAGCTTATGTGAGATGTATGCTACAATGGGAAAACCATGATGTTGTGTTGTGCAAATATTTTGCATCAAGTTTAACGGGAGAGGCCTTAAAATGGTTGGAAGGTTTACCAAAGAATACTATAACATTTTTCAACCATTTGCAGACTACGTTCTTTGGGGCGTATATAAGTAAAAATTCCTCACGACCTGGTATTGAAGATGTACTTGGTTTAAAGCAAAGAATTGGCGAAAGTTTGAAGCATCTAACCATGAGGTGGAAGACAATGTGTATTGAAATGGCTGGCCGTGTGGATGAGAGATACCTCATTCTATCATTCATTAACCCAATGTTCGCAACCAATCTGCCGTATATTCAAATTCTCAGAATCAAGAATACAATCACAATGACTGAGTTGCGAGAGTTTCAAGAGGAGTATATTTCTCTTGAGGAAAAACAAAATGAGATGGAATCATACCCAGTTGCGAACACAAGTTCAAAAGAAGCGAACACAAGCCTATTACCCAAACTGATAAACACAGTGGCGAGCACTTCGCAAGTACAATAAGAAAAGATGATGGTTGATAGTCAGCAGAAATTGGTGGCTATGGGGAGTCGTGATCAAGAAGAGTTTGAAAGAGAAAGAAACTTTTATAACCGTGGTGGAAATAATAAGATTCAAAGACTTGATCAACCACAAGAAATTTATGGGGTCAAAAACAAAACTATCATAGAGGACAGGGAAGTCATAAGATGATATGGGAAGAAATCAAAATGCCACCTCTGAATGCTAGTGTAGAAAAAATATGGGAAGCTATTATCTTAATGGAAAACATACCATCACCATGGAATATGGGGAATGAACCACCTCCAAACCACAAAAGTCATGAATTTTGTTCTTACCATCATTTTCATGGACATTCGACAAATTACTGCAGAAATATAAAGAGAAGCATCCTCAGAATGATAGATCAAGGAAAATTAAATCATTTTATAATAGGGAAACCTCAATCTCAACCACTACCACCACCGCCAGAAACTCGCAGAGTAAATACAAAAAAAGGAGGAGAAACATTTGTAATAAAAGTTGGAACGAAAGAAAAGAATCTATTTTTTCACTCTATTGTACATTCGTACAAAACGATTGAAGACTTTCACGATAACATTCTGAGCAGAGTCTTCACAAGAGATACTGATAGAAGAGAAATAATGAACATTGCGAAGATCTCCCTGCTAAAATAATAGAAAAAACAAATTATTTCCTTCACCGCAGAAGAAGTACCTGAGGGTGGAGAAATGCATGGTAACCCATTAGTGGTAAGATTATATATTAACCCAAAACCTAGTGATGATGAAGATGATGAAGCTGAGGATTCATGGGCAATCAACAGAGTTTTAATTGATACTGGAAGCTCCGTGGATATCCTATTCTATCATGCTTATAAAACTATGAGAGGAAAAGATGAGGATCTAGTATCTTTAACTTACAAAATCTATGGTTTTAATGGTACTGCTATTAAGACTAAAGGGGAAGTCACTATGCGAATTCCACTGAAAGGATTGTCTTCTGAAATTCTGTTCTGTGTTGTCGATGTGGAGTCACCATATAACGCTTTGATTGGCCGACCCTGGTTACATGGGATTCTAGGCGTAGCATTAACATTTCATCAGTGCATCAAGTTCCCTCATCCCAGTGGATTTGGCATCATAAAAGGAGATTGGATTGAAGGAAAAAAGTGCTATGAAATTGACGTAGAATCCTACGAAGAACGAAGTTCAAAGAAGGAGAATTGGAAACAACGTAAGAGAAAGACAAAGAAGTGAAAGACTGATGGTAGATGCAATAGAACAGAGAGAAGAAGAAATGTTGCGAAACCAATGCATGCTGAAAATAAGAAATGGCGAAGATTTCGCAGAAGGTAACAAAATAACAGAAAATATTAAAGGTGCAGAGGCAGAAAGCAACAAAGGTAAGAAACTTAAAATATGAAATGAAAGTAAATTTGAGAGAAGAAAGAAAAATGTATATCTAATTTGTTGCAAAAAATTTCAAAAAAATATTTTATTGAAAGAGAAATATGAGATTGAGAAATTACAACAGAGCTGAAATGCAAAAGAAAAAAACAGAACAATCAGAAAGGGGCGAACCTACTATGGGGTACACCCTAGTTCGCAAAATCAAAATTTCGCAAGAGGCAAATGTAACCTAAAGTGCGTCATAGAAGGAGGTACCTGTTGCATGGCTCAGGGAAAAAGTTACACCTCCCCTGGAACCTGAGTCATGGAGATTTGGGGTCAATAAAGCTCATCCAGGAGAGGCGCCTTGGATTCTCATCTTAAGCATATGACTTAGGTTGGGTGACTAAGGTGAGAAGGTCTCTCCTAAGGAGTGAAGACTCTGATAAAGGCGTCGGGGTACAAGGTTGAGCCAAGAGTGTCTGGGCATCTGGAGCATACCTGGCCATTCTTGGCAAGTCTTGGCTTATGCTGCGCTCGCCACGAAGAAAACCCCACTTAGGGTGAAGTCTCGTAACCATAAGCCATATAGGCAAAAGGGATAAGAGGCTGCAAAAACAACTGGTTGTTGTTAAGACCGGATGGGAGGAGCCAACCTTGTATGGTAGAGGTATGTCTCCTTAAAGGGGAAACCAGGGGAAAGATAAGGGCGAGACCCTCCATTAGGGAGCTGATAAGTGTCTTAAGACGCAAATGTCATGAGGCTTTTTACTCATGAGAGTATCAAGGCTTGTCATATTTGTGCAACAATCCTGAAGAGGCAATAATACAAAAGAGAAAGATAAGGCAAGATCAATGGGTCAATACATGAAAGTGTAAAGATGTCCTGCGATTTCGTCGCACGACGACAATGTGATGGGGCTTTATTTTCGCAAGAATATGTAGGCCTGTCATATTGTCGCAACAAAAATGACAAGAGAAAAAAGTTAAGGAAATATCAAGGGGTTTTTGCATGAAAGTGCAAAGACGTCCTGCGATTTTGTCGCAATGACATGAGGTGGAAAAATAAGACCTTTACTTAGGAAGGAAAAATATGACCACATCAGAGAACAAGAAAGAATTCCTTCTTAAAATATATGATTGCGAGATTATGCAGAAACGACTACGAAATTGAGGCATAAACGCAACAAAAGATTTCGAAAAAAATCTTACTATTAGAAAGTAATTTGCTTAATCTCTCATTTGGACACAAATAGCAGAGGCAAGTATGGGAATGAATAGAATGAGA
The DNA here is from genome assembly GCA_023529315.1 of Papaver bracteatum. Lineage (NCBI taxonomy): Eukaryota > Viridiplantae > Streptophyta > Magnoliopsida > Ranunculales > Papaveraceae > Papaver > Papaver bracteatum. The sequence continues at coordinate 2,051,567 of JAJJWX010003164.1, forward strand.
AAGTTTTATTTGCTTCCATATGATAGATTTACGCATAACTTGAAAGATTAGTAATTCTATATTGATTAACCATATTGCAAAAAAGAATTGTTTTTCTAACACATGCAGGAAGAAACAAAAGAAACAGAACTTGTATTGGAAATTGAGGGAATTCGCAGCGATAGATTACAAGAATATAGGAGGATTAAAGAACAAATATACAGATGTTACAAAAAAGTTAAAGAATGAAGCAGAATTATTTCTTTCTTGATTCTTCTTCATCTTCATCAGATTCTTCTTCTCTTTCATCTTCATACTCGCTAGCTTCACTATCAGAGATGTCCAGATCAGGAACATTCTTTGGAATTTCTTCTAAGAGACAAGGATATGTAAAATGAAGAATATTTTTATCATCACAAACCATCTTAATAGTTTGGTTGCGAAAAAGAATAGCATCGTTCTTAAAGTTCACAACAGTGATCTTTAATTGATTCTCCAGTCTAGAAAATTTATCATTGCGAGAAGAAAGGTCCTTTGCAAGCTGCTCCTTTTCAGCCTCAAGCTCTTCAATTATTCTGCGAAATCTCTCCTCAGCTCATGAGAACACATAACAATGAATTAATAACTTGGTGAAAATTTATAAAAGACAAACGATAAATAAGGAAGTGCAGTTAACAACCTTCTCTATCAGAAATCATATCCCTAACCAAGGCCGTGTGCTCATCTTGGAGACTAACATTTATACCATGATTATTTCTGGTGTCATCTAGAATTTTCGCAGCCCAAGCGAATTCAACATCATTATTTATAAGAATACGGGAGCAAATTTGATTTTCTCTTTCATTAAGCACATCATTTTTGCAGTTAGATTCATCTCGTTCAATTTGAACCTCAAGAAGAATTTCTTGGAATTTCGCTAAAGTTTGAGCACCTTGGCTAGCAATGCGATCTTTATCATCTATGAGACTACTGATCTTGGTTCTTAATGTATTGATTTGTTCTTTAGAATTAAGATAGAAACGCTTAAATTTGTTGGCTAAGCCCAAGCTGGATCTATGGTCAATTTCTAAGAGGCGAAGTTTGGATCTGAGTTCATTTATGGGAAGAGATTTAATCTTGTCATTTGAAAAACTATTCAAAGAATTATTAAGGTGTTCAAGAAGGGTATCATTATTCATAGAATTGTGGAATGAGTGAAGGAGAATGGCTTCATCAGAAAGATCATAAACGTCTGCGAAAATGATAAATCAGATGAGAAAGAATAACGAGAAAACAAAATAAAAGGAAAGAAGAAAAGCCCTATACCATAAAGTTGATTATTGGCATCTAGAAGACTAGATATTTTGTTCTTTTGAGTGGAAGAATCAACTTCTAATTGTTTGTTCTTTTCGCGAAGGCCAACCGCTTCAGCCTCCATTTATTCGTTTCTTTTGCGAAGCTGGAGATTCTTCTTTTTCAAGAGTCACACGTCTTTTTTCCATATTTGAGGCAACGGCGAAAGAAGCCTTTCCAGTCTGTGATTGTCAAGATAGAGTATAATCATGAAGAAACAAAAAGATGAAGGCATGAATAAATAGAGAAATGAAGGCATACCAGAATACTAAGCGAATTCAGAAAGCTAGGAGTCACTGATATAGAGACTCCACGAAGAGAAGTATCACCATCCAATAAAGGGGCGTCACAAATATTCTCAATAGCTTTGCATGTGTTGGTAAGATGATCATCTCCAATCCCTTGCATGGAGTCAGAGAAGATACTAGATAATTGTGCCATTGAAGATTCATATGGAAGATCTCCCCGGGAGAAAGAATTATCAACATCATCATCATTATCCCTGGAGCTTTCATCAGAATGAGAATTCGAAGGAGAGGGAGAACGAACTTTTCTTTTCTTTGAAGATGAGGCAGTTGATTTCTCCTTGCGAAGAACACCTTTACCTTGGCCCTTGGTCTTCGCAACCTTAGTTCCCACTTATTCAACAACTACAACACCAACCTTCACACACGAATGAAGATAAGAAACAGAGGCAACAATATTGTTAAAAATAATGAAATAAAGTATTTCTTACTTCATCCGTGATTGAGCGTAGAGCTGACAAAGTGCTAGCTTTCCCAGTCCTGTTGTAGCTTGCCCTCAGCTTTTTAATCTAAATTTTTTGCAAGAGTTACAAAACAATAGAGTAACAATCTATAAAAGATTATGAGTTGAGCAAGACTTGAAAACATACCTCTATCTCTTTTTCGGGCCAGTTGAATACCCATGGTTGATATGCAGCTAGATTCGCAGGAAACACATTTAAACCAGAAATATAAGACCCCTTCAGAATCAACGGAAAGACACACCATATGTCATCTTTAGAGTTGCGAGGAGTATTATTCTTACCAGAATGCCAGTTGATATCTTGCATAAGTATTTAGCGTCAGCGATATTATCTTTTTTCTTCAAGCGAACACCCCAGCGAGTGCTATCTTTCTTCATGGGTATTAATTCATAATTTTCAAAGAATTTCTCTACTATATATTTTTCGGCGAGTATTTCTAAATTTTCAAGTTCAGGATCCCTAACTTCTTTTGGATAAAGAGACCCTTTACCAGCACCACGGTTGGCGAATTCAAGAATTAAAAGAATGCAGTCACCACTTAATTGGTAGATGGCTCGCGAAAAGTTCGCATGAGCAAGAATTTCGTAAAATAAGGGAAGATTAGGATCATAAAGAGGGATAGGAAGGCCAGAGAGAATCTGACCAAGTGAAACTATGATTTCTTTATCATCACAATGATGATCAGAAAATAGTTTAGCAGAAAGAATGGATTTAGCTCCTTGATTGGGAATGGTGGATAACGTAAAACCCTTCTCTTTGATAATCTTCTGAGTTTCTTTAAAAGAAATATCATATTTACGACCACTTCTAGGCATTTTAAGTATGAGAATGAAGAAGAAATTAAATATTGAAAGAGGTAGTAACAAGAAAATTTACGGGAAAACGGTGAAGAAGAGTTGCAGAAAAGATAAGAAGAAAAGTAAAAAAGAAAGGAAGAGAAAAATAAGAAGAATATATAAAGAGAGAAGAATTCTCGAAAAAACAAACACATTTAATGCGAAGAGTAGACGTGAACAGATGAGAAATAGCGGTTGAAGAAGACGTGTCAAGGATGGAAGGAGATATACGTGTAAAATATTCTGCGTAAAATACAGAATCATGTTAGTACAAAAGAATATGGAAAGATGAACAACTGCGGCATTTTGAAGTACAATTTCTCATGATATTCTCCCCTTCGCAGAGAAGACATGAGAAGAGGCAAGATGTAGGATCAGAATCTCGCAACAATAATATTCTTGCGAAACCTTCATCTACAATACACTACGAAGACATCGCAGAATGATTACAGAAATGACGTAACAGATAATGTCAGCATAAACACGAGAAAGATGTGAAGATCTAGCAAGATTTAGGAATATCGCGAAAAGAAAATTTGTACGCTTGCGAGAATCTCGCAAGCCAGAACCGAAAATAAAGGTCAACTTAGCTATCATCCACTATATAATACCCTATATAAAGGAAGAATTAATTGGGGGATATGGGAATTAATTGGGGGATATGAATTACTTCCCCCAACCCATGGTGTGTGCTAAGGGGTGACTTTTGGTTATGAATATACTAAAATACCCTTCCCTCAAAATAAAAAAAAAACTTAAAATCAAAAAACAAAATCATATCCCCCATTTCCATCTCCACTTCTTCCCTCAAAAAAAATTAAAAACATAAAATCAAAAATCTAAATCATATCCCTCATTTCCATCTCCACTTCTTATTAATCTTATTTAGGGGTAGTGTTTTGAAACCCAAATATTCTACATTCCCTTTCAAATTCTAAACTCTCTCCACTCTATATCAAATTCTCTTCACCTCACTTTGGAAACGATTTTTTTTTATTCGGAAGTGATGAAGATCATGATGAAAGTGATGATGACCATGCCGGAATTGATGAAGACCATTCCGGTATCCGTTCCCAAGATATGGTCTTTATCAATTCCGGCATGGTCTTCGTCACTTCCATTTTGAATTTTTCCTGTCTTAAAAAGCTTGGTACCCGATGGTCAGTTGATATGAAGACCATGCCGGTATTTTTTTCCAAGATAGTTTCATATTTATTTCCTATGCCGGAAAACAATACGGCATGGTCTTCATATCAATTGACCATGCCGGCACCAAGCTTTTTAAAGCCAGGAAAAATTCAAAATGGAAGTGAGGAATACCATGCCGGAATTGATGAAGACCATATGCCGGAACACGGTACCGGCATGCCCGATAATTTCATATCAACGCCGGTAGTCAAGTGAAAAAAAAAATCAACATTCTGGATACTTTTCATTCTGTTCCGGCATAAGTATTTAAGCAAAATACTATGCCGGAACAAAACGCACGCTCGAAAAAACTATTACCATGCCGGTACCTGTTCAAAACCAGAAAAAAATCAACATTCGGAAGATCAAAACCAGGAAAAAAATCGTAACGAGAGGGCGTAGCTATATCCCCCAATTAATTCCCATATCCCCCAATTAATTCTTCATATAAAGAGCTGAATAGGCTTAAGGCGGAGAGATCTTACTAGAGTGGTGAGAAAGTTTTGAGGAGAGAGAAAGTCTAGAATAGTGGTTGTATTCTTGATTTCATTTCCTTCTTGTAAAATTTCATAAGTAAATTAATAAAAAGTGTAATTGTTGATCTAAAAGATGTGTTGATTATCATGAATTCTTGTGAGGGATGTATTTTAGGAATTCCTCCAACTACAGATGTTACTTGAGTATAAAGTCATTGGTGATGGTATCATTGATATGACTTTGAAACTCGTCATCATTAGATTTTTTATCCATCCAATATTAAGAAAGCTTCATTCCAAGACTAAGAGCAAGTACTATGAGATAAACTCTAAAACAGTCTATCCCTTTCAAAATGATAGATAGTCTAGATGAAAGAGTATAAAATCCACCGTGGGATAAAGTGATAATAGATTACATGACAAACTTTTTGCCTTTTTTTTTATCATTTTAGTTCCATTAGGCAAACTGTTTGCCTTTATTTTCTCATTTTAGTTTCATAAGACAAACTGTTTGCCCGTATTTTTCATTTTAGTTTCATAAGGCAAACTGTTTGCCATGTAGTGAAGACTTTCACTCACTCCTTCAACTGAAAAAGAAGGTGATTGAGTTTGGGGTGAAAGGGGATTTCCATCATAGTATGTCCAAATTTGATCAAGTTTTTCATTTTGATAGAGACTCTCAAACCCCATAGCCATTGCTCTAACAATAAAATTAACTGCAGAAAAAAAACCTGACTCTCCCAATTGTAGGCCTCGTCCACCATTAGGATTAGCAGGGAGCATCTATTGTGAGGGTTGGGATTTTTTACTGTATTTTTCATAGTTTACTGAGCATTTTTATAAAGAAAAATTATATTGATGAAAGACATAAAGGTATGAGAATGCATGAACTAAGAGATTTGACCAGCCATGTGGATGGGCCAAACGAATTTACACTATAGTAATTTGTGATTAGCAGCTGTCCACAAAGTGCACAACACAGGTTAGGTCGTGCGATTCAATTTAGGACGCCAGCGAGTTAATTTCATCCGTTGGCTTTTATCCTTAGTCGCTGGTAACTTAGCTTCAATTGCCAACAACTTGTTTTCCAATGGTAATTATAACATCTATTTTCTTTCCTATATACTCCCTCCGTCTCTAAATATAGGCAGGTTTGTGTGTAAATTACACACAAACCTGCCTATCTTTTAGAGACGGAGGGAGTATAAATTACTCGATATTCTCGTACTAAATCATAACATATATATATATATATATATCGGTTTCTTTCGATTTCAGTAACTTTAATATTTCAACCATAAATCCTGATTTTGATTCTTCTATGGAAATAGAAGAAACGTATTTTGAGATGTTGCAATTCCATTCATGGATGATACTTAGGCCATTAGAGCCAAAGGAATTTTTACTTGAAGATGGACATGGCAAGATTGATATTTTTACCATGAACAGATGATGAGTGAATATTTTAATCATGGATGTTGTTTGTACTCAAAATTACTTCTAGGCACTAAACACGATGATTTGGTGATGATGATGTGAATAGGGTTAAAAAAACGAATTGAAGAAAAATAAAGAGACACAAGAGTGTAACGTGGTTTGGCAAGTTGTGCCTACATCCACGGTGGAATAAAGAAATATTTTATTGATTGTATGATACAATAGTTTTCTCTGGGTTAACTAACCTAAAATTTCATGGCTCTTAGGGTTTAGGATACATGTATTTATATAGTTATGTAACTCTAATTCAGATATAAACTTGATATGCAAGGAACTTGGGCAACAAGTCTTCTAGAAACTTCTGGAATCTTCTTTCAGAGGCTAAGCGGGCATGATTAACGGGAATCCGGTTTATTTTATAGACGGTATAAATATCGCCCCTCTTATACTCCAACTTGTTGGGGGTTAAGAAGTTTGTTTTTCCTTCTGTGTCGACCTTCGATGAAGTAACTCGCCCTTAACCGTTCATATAAATATTACGAAGATGCCCCCAACTGTAATTACTTGCAAAAGATTTGCTCACATGATAGGTGAGACTTTTTGCCACGTAGTGGACTTGTGATGCTCGAGAGCATGAGTCTTGAGTACAATGTAGCGTGCTTGCATCTGGGAAAGGATTTTTTGCAACCTAACAAGGCTGAAGCGCTCGCTGCTCGGACAGGCTGGTTATTGTTTGTGTTGAGTACGGGTGTTTGGACCAATATCGGGCAGTGAGCTCGTGGTCGAGACGAGACTTTATGCTTCCCAAGGTGCAAATCTTTCATACTCGCGTGCAAGGCGAGATTTTATGCTTGCGATAAGTGAAATATTATGATCTCGCGTGCAAGGTGAGGCTTTAGGTGCTTGCGATGTGATGCAAGGCTAAATATTTAAGGGTCTAAGAAATCCTTATCTTGCAATCGATCATGTCGCCATCCACGAACCTCGAACTCGATCACGTCGCTATCACAAACCTTGAACGCGATCATGTTGCTACTCCAAGTGCATATAAAAGATTTTTGAACACATGATGTTTTTCTTTCATGTTGTAGGGAATTGAAAGACGATTCCAACGAGCTAAAAATCACTCAATTTGGACTTAAAATGAAGAAGTTATTGACGAAACAAGATTCTAATGAAGCACGTGTGCTGTCGCAGACGTGGTAGATGATTGTGCACAACATGATGACATGGTAGATAAGAGATGATGTGGCGTTACTGACCGTACAAGATTTACTAACGTGGCGGTACTCTATTGTCTCAACTCAATCCGGACCGCTTGCTGACGTGGAAAACGATAATGACGTGGCAGAGTTGACTGGGATGACTTTGCTGATGTGGCAACTGGTTCGACCTGAATGATCTGGAACACGTTTAACCTTTGACACATGTCATTCGGTTATTGGTGAGGCTGTTTGAATCGGTTCTTGAACCGAGAGCCAGATTTGTGGATGGACAGATCCAACAGTCCAGATTTCGTTGATATAATGGACATGATTGGGTCCATCTTGAGGTGTACGTGAGGCTGGATGAATAATATGCTTTGGCAACGTCTTTTATTTCTCTTACTGTTTTCACAATAGTTTTCGCCACGGTTGTTGCTTCTTTTTTCTCCACGGTTTATGAACTGTTTCGCAACAGTTTATTCATCTCGATCGTAACAGTTTCTACAACATTCGTAATGGATTTTTTAATTGTCATAACTGTTTTTTCAACCTCGCAACACTTTCTTCAAATGTTCGTAACAGTTTTTCTGAACCTTAACCTTTTTTTTTTCAGCTGATTATGTATGGAATTTCATTCACGATTCGTTTTGCACCTCTCTCAATAACAAAACACGATTTTTTTACATGAATCCCCTTAGTCAGCGCCAATGTTTGTACCCAAAATTACTTTTAGGCACTAAACACTATGATTTGGTGATGATGATGTGAATAGGTTTAAAAAAACGAATAAAAGAAAAATAAAGAGACAAAAGAGTTTAACGTGGTTCGGCAAGTGAGTTGATTACTCCGGATAGTAATTTGAATATGGGAAAATTAGATGAATTATTTCCTCAAAATATTAAGGAAAAAATCCTAGCAATATCAACTCAAAATGGTGAAAAGGACAAAATCAAGTGGAGTCACGATGCTTCAGGAGATTTTTCAGTGAAAATCATATATAATTTCCTTATTAACCAAGACCAGGAGTCTGATATTAGGGATAATTTTCCGTGAAAGAAATTACGGAGAATTAAAGCAATTCCAAGAATTAAGCTTTTCATTTGGAGATTAGTCCAAAAGGCTTTACCAACAACTAATAGACTGGCTAAACACATGTCTAATACTTCGACGGACTGTCAGATATGTAACTCTCAAGTTCAAGAAAATGAGCAACATTTTTTCAAACATTGCCCATTTACTAGAGCTATTTGGTTTGGTTTATCTTTAAACCATATCAACAATCAGGGTACCACAGACAACATTAGTAATTAGGTTAAAAATTGGATAAAGGATCCGATAAACTCTCAAATATCAGATAAAATAGCTACAACTCTTTGGTTCATATGGAAGCATAGATGCTCAGTTGTTTTTTATAATAAAGTCCCGAATCCATCTGTGCTAATAGAGTAGATAAAAAAATTCCTATACTCAGCACCTTCAATAACAACTCCGAAAAATATTAATGGCAGTATTAGAAATGTTACAAGCACAAATTGGACTTCTTTAAACTCGGATTTAATAATATTTGTTGACGCGTCTCATAAGAAAGAGGATTTATCTATGGGATAGGATTTTTTTATTATACTCAGCTGATCAGGAAGAATTTATGCATATAGAAGCGGGGTCAGATAAAGCTATGTCGGCAGCTCACGCAGAAGTAAAAGCCATGTATTGGTTAAGGGATAAAATTTTATCTAGTGTTTCGATTGTCACAGATTGCAAAAGTGTCGCTGTTTTCATATCAAAGAAGAGTAAAGAACTTGCTTGAAAAAATGAAAACACAGTTAAAGAAATAAGAAAGATTTTGGATTCTCTCCCCCAAGCTAAGGTAAGGTATATAAATAGAAAACATAACTCAGCAGCGGATACTCTGGTGAAAGAAGCAATGATAAAAAGTTTGCAACAACTTTCCTTCAGCATTAAGGAAAAAATTAGTACATCAAATTTATTGTCTAGTACTTTTGACAAAGTTAACATTACAAATTTTTATGTATTATATTTCTTAGTTAATAAAATTAACTTTATCATAAAAAAAAAAAAAAAAAAAACTTCAAACTCCTTATAGCCCTAGTTGGGCTATTGGCGAAACAAAACAAAGTTGAAAAGGTTTTACTAATTGTCTATCCTCACTTTCCCTAATTCCTATCCTATCTATTCAAATTAGATTTTGTTTAACCCTTTCTAAGTTGGGTAAACAAAACTCACCCTATTATTCTCTATGGATAACTTTATCTTCCCCGACCACTGTCTTCCTTCTTCCTCTATCTCTAATATAATATAATCCTAAAAGGCTAAACTCGTAGTAATCTACCACTGCACCCCATGATGTTCATGGACGAGATCTAATAATGGGTCGTACACTCAGGGATGGAGCCAGAGCTTATGTGCTATGGGGTCAAACAAATTTTAATCCGACATTCACCAGATATATTTTTTTTTGATAATACAACTGCAAACTAAAAATTATAGGATAAACTACTCATAATAAACCGTCAAACTTCACTGATTTTGCTAAATAAATCAAGTAGAATTATATGTTCTTAAAAAGAGAAAGGAAAGATACACATGAGCTCATTGAATTCTCTGGTGCAGTGTTAAAGTATGATACAGCCTCTCCATTCTCTGTCTGGATCGTCAAGCTAAGAGGCCTTTGACATGCATATTTTGGTCTGAAGCTTGTGTTGTGCGGAGAAAGTAAAAAGGAGACCAATTGTTTGGCACACATATTCTGCCAAACTAAATAAAGAGAAAGATGGATCGGATGTTGGTTATTAGAAAAATGTAATTATTAATACAATATACGACCCTTTTACTATAACATAAAACTTCTAGTTTATCACTTTATTTGCACCCACAAGACATTCGAGCTCCACAAAACCCAAGCTTCCTAAGGGTGCGTTTGGCACGGAGGTAGTTGAGGGTAGAGTTCAGTCAACGGGAGGAGTCAATGATGGAATTCAAATCCTAGTGCGTTTAACATGGATGAAATTAGAGTTCAAGGTAGTTGGAACTACTTCATTCAATGGAAATTGAAATTACACCTCCCCCCATGGAAGTTGGAACTCCATCCTTCCAACTCCACCCATTGACCATTTTGACATTTCAACTTATTTTACTTTCTTTTTTTCTTTAAATAATAATTAATTTTCTATACTTATAAATTTACTTTGGTAATTAAAATATAATTATATTTTATTATATTTTCCATCGTTTAGGTGTTGCTATTCAAAGAGGAGTTGGGGCTCAGCTTGTTGCTAGGCTGCCAACCAAAAACTCTGTGTAATCAACAAAAATAATATTATTGTTTATTATTAATTTTTAAGAAAATAAAAACAAATTTATACTGTTTTTAATTAGTATTTTTTAATTCTTTAATAATATTTTGTTTTTTCTCACATTCAAAAATGGAAGAAAAAAATTCTTATTAATGAAATATATTAGTTCAGTTGATAAATTATTTAATTTAAAATAATAGTTTTATTTAAAATAACAAACCTCTATTATTTAATATTATATTTATTTAAATTAATAATTTAAATAAATTTTCAATCCAAATATAAAAGTATTTCCACTAAAATTATATATTTACATAAAAATTAATTATTATTGTTGATAAATTATTTCTTTCTTTAAAAAATAATAGTTTTATTCAAAGAATTCTAAGGATAATTATTGTTAATATTATATTTACTTAAAATAATAATTTAAATAATTTTCACTTCAAAGATCACATAAATATATATATAATATTATATTTAAAATTAATATTACATTATATTATACTACATTAATATTATATTATAGTAATATTACATTAATATATTAATATTATACTATATTATATTAATGTTATGCTATATTTAATTAATATTATATTATATTTATGTTATATTTAAATAATATTATATTTATTTCATTACTAATATCTCATTTATTAATTTACTAGTATTGTATGTAGTTATTTATTAAAATATACATTATTACATATAATTAAATTAAAAATTAATCAAAAATATATTTTTAAAGAAATTCAGTGATTCATAAATAAATTTATCAGTAAATAAATAAACATTTGAAAGAATAATGACGCAATTATCAATTTCATCAATAATCATGCCAAACACATATATTTTGAAGGATGAAATTCAATTTCAAGGTAGTTTGAATTCCAGGTAGTTGGAACTCCCTAGAATTCAAACTCTATCAATACCAAACGTAGCCTTAGTGAAATTCAAGTGGGTGCAAGCGACCCCACTTGTACCCACTTCCCTCCGTCGGTGCGTACACTAAATAAGAAGAACCGGAACTATACAGTTAACGGGAGTTTGAGTAGTTAATTTTTTCTTCCTTCATTGGACTCGATTAATTGGGTAGTTAATTTCGGAATTATTATTTTTTGGTTTAAGAGATTGATTAAACCAAAAAATAATAATTCTGATGATGATGATAGTCACTATCACAATTAGTTTTTCACTAAGTTCAATATCTCCCAATTATTTATTTTTTCTTTTCTTTGTAATCTACCAAATCATTTGATGCATAGAGATGAAAATAAATAAGTTTTGTTATTTGATCTTAAACCTGATTAATTTCCAAACCTGATTAAGAAGGATAATCAATTTCCTATGGAAAATAATAGTGGGTTTTGTTTACTCAGTATAATAGAGTTTTAGAAAATCTGATTTGTTTATTTGAGATGAGATTTAAGAAAAATCTGATTTGTTTACTAGGTGTGTTTTTCTTTGACTTATACGACTCGCTTTGACGGGACATAAAACGGAGCAAAATATCTCACAGGCGCCGATACAAGGTCGCCTTCATTTTTAATAAAAGCACCCAAATCTCGAGTTATTCCCGACATCTGGACAACCAAAATTTCCTGCTTCATCCATGGCCATCACCTCCTCTTCCCCTGATCCCCTTCTTTCTTCTCTCCTCCCACCAAAACCCAACGGAAATCCAATAACCGGAACGACTAGTAACCGCAAACACGATGGTGGAGCAGTATTCGTATTGGAATCCAAAGGTAACATACAACATACTAAACCAAACTATACTATGTCTTCATTCATTTTTGCTTTGATTTTGTGTCTCATTTTTGATAAATTTAGGGGACTGGTGGCATGCGGGATTTCATCTAACAACGGCGATTGTCGGACCGTCGATACTAGCTTTGCCGTATGTGTTCAGAGGATTAGGATGGATATTAGGATTCATTTGCTTGACATTAATGGGTGTTGTAACTTTCTATTCATATTATCTCATGTCTAAAGTTCTTGAGCTATGTGAAAATCAAGGTCGCCGGCATATCAGATTCCGGGAGCTTGCTTCTGACGTTCTCGGTAATGTCGTCAACCTCATCCATTTATTTCATTTTGTATTCATCTGCTGGTTGGTTGTAACTTACGCCCACTAGGTGTTTGAATATATGACACTGTATTGCCTGATGTAGGGTCTGGGGGCATGTTTTATTTTGTGATATTTATTCAAACTGCTGTAAACACTGGAATTACTATCGGAACTATCTTGCTGTCGGCCGACTCTATCAAGGTAAAACCATGTCGGATTTTGTGCACATGTGACACTGGAATCACCTAGTTTAAGTTTGGGTACATATTTCACATTCATTCTCAATTTAAAAGCCCATACTTGCTTTTGAATTGGCGTGATTTTATACAAAATTTTACCTACATGGAATTTTTTACCCAAACTCAATATCAGAGTGAAAATTTAACCATTTTGGCAGTGTACTTGTTTAAACATTGTTGTTTCTGACTTCTATGACAAATTTGAAAAATCACCACTGCGGATGCTCATACCATTATTGCAGTGTCTGTTGTTGTTAACAACTATCTTAATGTTTAATAACGCTGACTTGCAGATTTTGTATTCAAATTTAGTTCCAGACGGGCCATTGAAGCTGTACCATTTCATAATGATGGTGACTTTTGTGATGATACTTCTTTCACAATTACCTTCTTTTCATTCGCTTCGTTACATCAATTTTGGTTCTCTTCTCCTTAGTTTGGGATACACTTCTCTTGTTGTCGGTGCTTGTATTCATGCAGGTTAGTCTCATTTGTTGAACTCATTTTGTATTTCTTTTACATATAATCATTTTAGGCAAATGGTTATGTTGCAGGGTCCTCCAAAAATGCACCACCAAAGGACTACACATTGAACCCAGAACAGTCAACTAGAGCATTTGATGCCTTCACATCAATATCTATCGTCGCTACGATTTTAGGAAATGGAATATTTCCAGAGATACAAGTATATATACATACCATTTCGAAGAAATAAACATTCGATATCAATACCAAAAGTTTCTTTTATGGTTAATCTTTTTCAGTTGTAATGTTTAAGTATTTTGTTGATGCAGGCAACAATGGCACCACCTGCAACAGGAAAGATGGTAAAAGGGCTAATAATGTGTTACACTGTCATAGTCCTCACTTTCTATTCAACTTCTGTATCTGGATACTGGGCTTTTGGGAATCAGTCCTCTGCAAACATTCTTAGGAATTTATTACCAGATGATGGACCTGCTTTGGTTCCTACTTGGGTGATGGGGCTTATCGTTACATTTGTTATCCTTCAACTCCTCCCAATCGGCCTGGTAAGTATCCGTGGATTCATTCCCAGTGACTTTACCATCTCTAGAAGCTCGTTATAATTTTTGTGCTTGGATGCAAAACAGGTATATTCTCAAGTTGCATACGAGATTTTGGAGACACAATCAGCTAATGTTAAAGAAGGGATGTACTCAAAGAGAAATTTGATACCTAGGTTACTACTAAGATCATTGTACATGATATTATGTGCATTTGTCGCGGCAATGTTGCCATTCTTCGGAGATATCAATGGTATAATCGGTGGAATCGGATTCATCCCATTAGATTTCGTACTTCCAATGCTTATGTATAATATGACTCACAAACCAACAAAATCATGTTTAACCTATTGGATCAACATCATCATTATGGTTGTATTCACTGGAGTAGGTATCATGGGTACTTTCTCTTCTGTAAGAAGTTTGGTTCTTGATGCCACAAGCTTATAAGCTCTTCTGTAAGAAATTTATTTTTGTTCTTGAAAGAATTCTTCTTCTTTTATGGATAAAGAATTTGATACTGATAAGTTTCAAACTCAGGTTAGTCGTATTATCACCCAAGGTACGTACGTACGTGTTCGAATTAAGTGCTCATGGATTGCCCGCCAATACACGTACTTAGTTGCACCATGTACATTTGATTATGTCAATACTGACATCATATTCCTGCGAATATAAAAAAGAAAGACAACACACATTCATTTGGTTAGCTGTCATCATTCATTTCATTTTTCTGCTTGATTTGTCTACATCTGCATAAATACTTTTAATTCATGAGCATTGTATTTAGATCTGAAAACAAATTTATCATTGACTTTTTAGCTTTACTCAACTTTCCGATTGATCTTCATCTTCAACACCATCTCAACCAGTTCAATCCAATTCAATTCAATCCTCTATAATGGAAGCAACTTCAGAAATTCTCAAACCCCATATCATTATGCTACCGAGTCCAGGTATGGGTCATCTTATTCCGTTCATTGAGTTAGCTAAACGGCTCGTTCTTAATCATGGCTTCTCAGTCACATTCACTATTCCAGCTGAAACTGAAACTGGTTCTCTTTCTAAACCTCAGGAATCTGTTCTTCATTCCCTTCCTAGTTCTATTAACTCTATAGTTTTACCTCCTCTTGATTTAAGTGATTTATTATCACCTGATGTTAAGCCGGAAACTATCGTATCGGTAATGGTAAATCGTTCGCTTCCCTCTCTTTCTGACTCGTTTAAGCTCATTACCTCAACTCACCGAGTTGTTGCCTTTGTCGTTGACCTTTTTGGTGCTGATGCTTTTGATGTTGCTGTGGAGTTCAATGTCAAACCATACATTTTCTTTCCATCAACTACTATGCTCTTGTCTTTGTTTTTCCAACTGCCTAAATTGGATCAGGATTACACTTGTGAGTACAGAGATGTGCCTGAACCGATTCAGATTCCGGGGTGTGTGCCTATGAATGGGATCGACCTTTTCGACCCGGTGCAAGATAGGAAAAACGAGGCCTATAAATGGGTTTTACACCATGCCGAAAGGTATAAATCTGCTGCAGGTGTCTTGGTAAACACCTTTGATGGTTTGGAAACTGGCGCTATTAAGGCTCTCAAGGAATCAGATAACCCGCCGATTTACCCGATTGGACCGCTTATCCGGACAGGTGGAAATGACAATGTATCTGATGAGTCGGGTTCTTTGAAGTGGTTGGATGATCAACCACTTGGCTCTGTTCTATTCGTCTCATTTGGAAGTGTCGGTACCCTCTCTGCTGAGCAACTGACTGAATTAGCTCTAGGCCTAGAAATGAGTGAGCAAAGATTTTTGTTGGTTGCAAGAATTCCCAGTGACAATGGAATGGTCTTCGGTCCCCAAGGCACCGATGATCCTTTTGATTTCTTACCGGAGGGGTTCTTAGAAAGAACCAAAACTCTGGGTTTGGTTGTTCCTTCATGGGCTCCTCAAGTTCAAGTCCTTAGTCACAAGTCGACGGGAGGCTTCTTAACGCATTGCGGGTGGAATTCGACCCTTGAAAGCGTGGTACACGGCGTCCCTCTAATTGCGTGGCCACTTTTTGCGGAGCAAAAAATGAATGCTGTAATGCTTGAAGATTTGAAGGTTGCGCTGAGGCCAAAGGCAGATGGAGGAGGAATTATCAGGCGTGATGAAATTTCTAGAGTTGTCAAGGGGCTTATGGTAGGAGAAGAAGGGAAGAATATTAAGAGTAGGATGACAGAACTTCAAACTGCTGCAAGAAATGTGGTGGAAGAAAATGGGTCTTCAACTAAATCACTTGATGAGTTGGCAAATATGTGGAAAATTTAGACAACTGCATTGTTAAAGAAAGATTTGAGTGCATTTGTATATTTTAAATTTACATTTTTTTTTTTTTGAAGCATATTTTTAAATTTAAATTTACATGTTATTGTGATTTTATTTAACATCAAAAATAAACAAGAAATTGTTATTTTCTTTAATAAAAGTGTCTTATGTGTTTATACAGTCATTCAAGATGAATTTGTATAGTTTGTAGACTTCCACTTTCTCTGTTTGGATCTGACTTGATATTTGTATTTTGTTATCACTAGACTCGTATTGAGTTAGATATTGGATTTTTGCTTCTTTTTTTTTTCTCTAGAGTGTTTGACTCGAATCATAAATCCGACTCAGAGATTTTTTAGTCAATTTTACACACGATTCTTTAGGTAAAATAAGTCTAGATTCAAATACATTTTATAACTATTTGATAAGTTTCAGTTGATATATTTGAGTCGGTAATAATAAGTCGGAAGAGACGAACCAATCGAGATAGAAAAAAAGCAAATAAATCTATTCGTGTTTGATATTTTCTAATTATTGAACTCCGGTATGGTTGTTGTTAGTCGGAAAAAAATAATTTTGTTACAATAGTTTAACTTCAAACATGTTATTTTTCATTTTACGATAAACATTTATTATGTTTTTTTTTTTTTTTTTGAAACCAAACATTTATTATGTTAGCTATTTGACATATGGCGAAAATTCGAACAAATAAAAATCATCGTATTAACTACCTAACAAAAATGTAAGTAACGTGCAGAAAATTGTTTTAATTTTTATTTTGTTTTAGTATTACTATAGGTTGGAAGAACTAGAGATCGGAAAGACATGGGAATTTATTTATGGGGTAGGATCCGTTGACATGATTATATTGACAAAATCTTCACATTTTAGCGCCAATTTTTCTACTGAGCTCAACCGGAAATGAATTTGAAAGTTGGTGACATGTTCCTCATATAAAACTCTACATTCCTACCAAAAATGAAAGTATTCTGAAGTACAAAACTTCACCCACTATAAAAATAGGTCTCAATCGTGAGTGTTTTTTTAGGGGGGGGGGCGTCACAAATATGAGCAATTTGTGAGGGTTTTTGTCAAACTGCCACAAATACTCTAACTAGTCAAAGTCAGCTCAAGCTCGGTCGGTTTCAAGGGTCCGACACAAATTATTGTGAGGGTTTGCTGGACCAAGCGCCAAAAATACAGGTTAGTCAAAGTCCAACCTACTTTCTCGTCGGTTTTGAGTCTCCAACACAAAGAAATTTCATAAGTTTTAGTTTCTGAACAGAAGAAACTTTCTTCAATTGCAGCGGTTCTTAAAGCCGTCAAGAAATTTTCAGAAAAGGCGATGATTTTTGGTGGATTTCAATCTCTCCCGCTGAAATTTTTGCCAAAATTCAGCCTTTATATTCTTTATTTCTCTCTCTTATCTTCTTACGAAACTTAGATCTGGTTTTCTCTTCTCTTTCCTTCTGTTCTTCTCCACTGAAGAAGATTGCTGAGAGGTTTGCTTCTCTTACTTTTACTTCATCTCGTCTATCTCATCTGTAACCATCACTACTCTTGAGTTTACTCTTATTTTTTTTATTTTTTTTGTTTTTACAAAATTTTGTTTTGAATTTGGTCTTTCTCAAAATTGGTGTCTTCTAGTTTTGGGGGGCATATGAGGATCTAAAGGAGCCAACTCAAATAAAGTGTTGATTAATCAATTACACTTTATTAGCTACATATTTGTTCTTGGAATGTGGTAGTTGAATTCTTGGACCAAATTCTATGGAATACACAAGAGATGTTGATATGCAAAGAATGCTTCCATTGTTCTCTGTATTTTGGATGTATCTTAGCTAGCAATTTTGACATTTTTATACGTGTTCGCTTGTGATAGATATATTGATGCTAATATGTAGCTAACTAATTAATTCTTGAAGAGTGAAACAACTATTTCTTGTGAGTGATTGTGATTGTCAGTTTTATGCCATGCACTTTCGTGCATCTGCACAAGAATGACATAACTTGGTATATCTATTATATAAATTATGGGGTTCAGTTGAATGAGTAAGATCTAAACCTTTGTTTGTATAAACAAATGAGAGGGACTGTAGATGACTAGTGTATCTTTGTCTTCATTGACATTGAGTTTTTGTTTTTTAATATGGATAAAGTGTTATATGTCTGTTGATGGTGGATTTTAGACAAAGGGTAAAATCGTAAAGTTCCGTGACCTAGTGTTACCCGGAACATATTAACTGCAAACATTTATTTCAAATATAAATATTTAATAGGGGTATTTTTTCAAAATGCCGGATTAGGGTTTTCGACACAGAACCCTAATTCGAAACCAAGCCGCATACTGCGCACCATGGGAACGATGCCAAACCAAAGCCGCATACTGCACACTATGTCAACGATGCCAAAACCAAGCCGCATACTGCGCACCATGGCAACGTCACCAAAACCAAGCCGCATACTGCGCACCATGGCAACGATGCCAAACCAAAGCCGCATAATGCGCACCACGACAATGACGCCAAACCAAAGCCGCATACTGCGCACCATGGCAACGATGCGAAACCAAAGCCGCATACTGCGCACCATGGCAACGATGCCAAACCAAAGCCGCATACTGCGCACCATGGCAACGATGCCAAACCAAAGCCGCATACTGCGCACCATGGTAACGATGCCAAACCAAAGACGCATACTGCGCACCATGGCGACGATGCCAAACCAAAGCCGTCATAAACTTCGGCATGTACCAATCATAACACTCCAATTTGCAAAACTGGCAATCATTGCTGAGCATGCCTTTGGCACATGCCAAACTACCCCGCCGGTAGCCAACCCAGCAATCATTGCTGAGCATGCCTTGGCACATGCCAAACCACCCCACCGGTAGAAGCAATCATTGCCAAGACAAACATGGCGCACCTAGCTTGTAAACCGTGCAACTAGGTCCACGTGGCCATATGTGCCATTGGCACATGCCAGCACATGGTCACTTGCCAAACCTAGTTCATTGCCTTTGGCCCTTGCCAAACATGGAGCGCCTAGCTTGCAAACCGTGCAACTAGGCCCAAGTGGCCGTATGTGCCATTGGCACATGCTAGCATATAGCCACTTTCCCTTCCCAAGCCGCTATGCCAACTAGCGCCCTAAGCCAAACTGGATCAATCATTGCCAAGCATGCCCTTGGCACATGCCAACTACCCCGCTGGTAGCTTAACTCCCGAGCTGCGCGATCATTTCCAAGCATGCCCTTGGCACAAGCCAACTACCCCGCTGGTAGCCTAACTCCCGAGCCACGCGATCATATCCAAGCTTGCCCTTGGCACACGCCAACTACCCTGCTGGTAGCCCAACTCCCGAGCCGCGCGATCAATGCCAAGGATGCCCTTGGCACATGCAAACTACCCCGCTGGTAGCCCAACTCCCGAACCGTGCAATCATTGCCGAGCATGCCATTGGCACATGCCAACACGCTCGCTGGTAGCTTTTCCTACCAAGGCCACGACCCTAACGGCCACGCATGCCATTGACATATGCCAACACGCTCAATGGTAGCTTTTCCTACCAAGGCCACGGCCCTAACGGCCACACATGCTATTGGAACATGCCAACACGCTCGCTGGTAGCCTTCATCACCTAGCCGTTCCCCTAATGTACGCCGGTAGCCTGACTTGCAAGCCGTGTAACCTAGGCTAACTTGGACATACGCGCCATTGGCACATGCCAAAACCCACGCTGGTAGCCTAACTCGCAAACCGTGCAACCTACCACCAAGGCATTCCGCACATGCCATTGGCACATGCCACACACGCCACTAGCAGCTTTGGCATTGCCACTTACGCTCAACGTACAACCTACCACCAAGGCATTCTGCACATGCCATTGGCACATGCCACGCATGCCACTAGCAGCTCTGGCATTGCCACTAGCAGCTCTGGCATTGCCACTTGCGCTCGAAGTACAACCCGCAACAAGGGCATTCCGCACATGCCATTGGCACATGCCACATGCGCCCCCAACAGCACCACTTGCACTCAAGATGCAACCAACACTCGAGACATCAACACAAACTGGGGGATGCTTTCCAGGGTTTTGGTTTGGCAGTCACAGCTTGCAGCGTACACTACGCTCACATTAAGAAAGCGTGGAAAGGAATAAAGCGGTCAAATAAATGAGGAAATAATGGTGAAAACGTTTTCACCCATTAACACCATGCAGTTACCACCTCCTCCCATTATTTCAACCTTTACTCTCTTCCTTCATGAGGCCATGGTACGTTTCAATCTCGACTTGTATAAATAGGTCTTACCTATTTCCACCAGACAACAAGTCTCGGTCAGGAGAAAAATACTACACTCTCAGAAAAGGAAACTTTGCAAGATCTTCAAAAAGCTTTCATCTCTTGCAAGCTTCCGAAGCTTCCACTTTTTGATACAAGTCGAGACACTACTCTCCCATAATTATTCTGGTCTCAACACCTTTCTTTGCTTCCCTCCCCAAATCAACCCTTCTCCTCCACTTTGTGACCGAAGCAAGTCTGGAACGACCATTTCTTGGTTTAGGACGGACTTGTATAGATTGATCTCTCGAATCTATAAAGTCCTCACGTGCAGCACATTTCTTTAGGGTTTGAACTAGTTTCTCACTCACCTACCGAATTTACCGTAATCGGCAAAAACAATTTTTACCCATAAACAATTGGCGACCACGGTGGGAGTTTCAATCTCTCGGTTACAATAGCCGCTTTCAGAAATAGATCACGCGCCTTGATACAAGCACCAATAGAAGAAGCAGGCAATCGATTTGGGGATCTACAACTCAAATACTGTACCACCCAGTTACCAGTCGTAAAAACTGCACAGGAAAACTAGGGACTCGCCGAAGATGCTACCAGCGATTTGGGGACTTATTGGTAGCCTTACCAGGAAAACTACTACTGACGGTTTAAAGTTTGTTGGAAATATTTTACTGGGTGCAGTCGCGGAAAACATTACCAACAACTGGGTACTTGCCGGCAATGTCACCAGCAAAAGCAGAAATGGGTGTATTTGCAACAAGAAATACACGAAGTCAGTGAGTCTGACTCGGGAAAAGTATCTGATCCATTTTGGATTCTCGGTAAAACCTTCCTACCTTTACATCCTGTGTATTTCTAGCACGCACCTTCATATATATAAAAAAAAAACAACGAGAAAACACATTTCCTTCACAGGATATAATATGAGTTATATTATCAAAACCATTCATCCCAGAAATAATCCAATATCCTCAACAACTACCAGCTGTCTATCAAAACCGGCTGAACTTTAAACCCGACATCCAGTATGTCTTTCAGAAAAGACAAATATTCATCTTTTTATATCTTCCATATCCTAAGACGGTTCATCCCGAATAATAACCCAAAACCCTCATAGGTAACACTTGCGTATCAACCCAGAAATCCAGAAAAAATCAAAACCACAAAGCAAGTGTTTCTTTTGCCTTTCGAAAAGGAAAACACAGAATAATTTCAGAAGACATAAACACAAAAGAAGTCATTCAACAGTGGTTTACTTTTCTCGAAGAAGACGTCCTTAGACATTTGGAGGACCGTTTGTTTCATCTCCAACTCTTTGATTGCTACCACGATGCTTCTAGCACCAACATCTCATGATCCGCCCTGCACGCCTTCCAAGTATCGATCCCACCAGCCCTCGGAAAGGAGCCTCCTGCGCTATCATCACGGCTTGATAGCCAAATTTCCAGTGCCAACAGTCCGCGTTCAAGACAACACCAGACGCGCTTACCAGACGCACTTTCCAGACGCACATGTCAGTCACACATATAGACGCACATGACCATCCACAATCTGGACAACACCAGCAGATGGTGTCTCTCCAATGCTAGCTTCTCTGCTCAATGGCTAGCACCGGCAATTTGCGTCTTTCGGCCACGGCAGCTTGCATCTTTCCCAGCACTGACAGCCTGCGTCACACTTGCTAGCTTGCATCTCCACAGCACTGGCAGCCCACATCCTTCTACCGTCGCACTTAAACGCCTCGGATGGGATCAACAATCACAACTTCATCACATGTAAAGACGAACGACTTCCCCAAAATCGAGGCAAATCATCAAACCCCCTGGTTTCACGAAGACTCTCTTCCTTACAAGAGACACACGATTTCTGGGGACTTCTTCCACAAAACTGTGCGGTCCGTTATGAAGCGCTTGTGTGGAAAATTGTGTTTCTTCACAACGTCAAGGCACATTCGCAAGCCCTCAGCCGCACTGCACCAGGGAAACTTTCTCCATCATCACCGGTGATATTGGAAGGAGAATACACCCCTTTGTGAATACAAAATCGTATGGAGCAAAGGCTTTGGTAAAGAACTCATCATCAATGCTTGGCACCGAACCATCAATATATTTCGACAAAACGAGGCTTGGTTCAGGTAACATCTTGCCGGTTTTCTTCATTTAGCAACAAGATATCAGCACAAAACGAAACAGAGAAATATGAAATTATTTCCATGACACATAACCGCGCCCGACAAGAGAAGATTCCTGAGACATGGAAGAATAATACTTTCTACGTTTTTGAAATACATATGCAATATCCTTCTTCGGGATCAAAATTGTGTATACAGTATTTCCTACGGATTCAAGAGCGGATATACTGCATTTCTTCAAGATTCAAGGTTATATGCGCAACATTTTCTATAGGCATGACAGTATACTTCTTTGGGTTCAAAATTATACACAGTATTCTTCTTCGGGATTCATATACAACACATCTTTCGGGTTACATGAAACACATATATTATTCTTCTTTGAGATTCACATGCAGTATTTTCTGGGTTCAGGTGCATATACAGAATTCTTCTTCGGGTTCAAAGTTATATGCGCAGTATATTTTCGGGTTCAGGTGCATATACAGAATTCTTCTTCGGGTTCAAATTTATATGCGCAGTATATTTTTCGGGTTCAGGTGCATATACAGAATTCTTCTTCGGGTTCAAAGTTATATGCGCAATATATTTTTCGGGTTTAGGTGCATATACAGAATTATTCTTCGGGTCCAAAGTTATATGCGCAATATATTTTTCGGGTTCAAAATCATATGTGCAGTATTTTCTTCGGGTACATATGCACAACATTTTCTACAAGAAGCACGCCAACCCACTTTGTTACCGCGATAACATACTCTCTTCTGATTACATCTCCTACCAAGAATCTTTACCGCTCATTCGGGACTTCACCACAACAGCTAATACACCATGGAAGCATGTAAACCATACTGGAGGACTGATCATATACACGGGATCCCTTTACCGTCAAATCTCACAAGATACAGTCAACTTCAGACGAAGCATTTTCTACTATTTTCGATTCGGTTTCCACCATCCGAGGCTCAATTGGGATTTCCGCCACTGTCACTAAATCGTCAATCAATACTTCATAACCTGGAAGAGCAAGTAATTCATCGTCAACAACTTCAGGGTTGTTCATATTAATGGACCCATGATTCCCAACTTCGTTGTTAAGCACCTAACACGAAGATTACATGGGATTGGGATAATTCAAGTGCGGAAAATCAGTACGATCATAAAATTGATAAAGTAAGTGAACTAACATCATTTAAGTTCCTTATTATACTTCCATGACATGTCCAAGAAGTAACAAAGTCGTGAAACACATTCTCCAAACAAACTTAGCTGAGGGAAGCTTACACTACCCTGTGTTCAATTACGAACTGGGAACAATTGGTGTGGAATCTGGTGGTGGTTTTTGTACCATTCTATTCGTATGGAAGTTACCTACAACATGTCAAAATTTCAGTTAAACATGTCACAACCAGGGGACTTAATGTTGATGGTAATCGGATGAACGAGCAAGGAAAAGTGACCAAAACAGCAGACAACACGCAACCTGGGAAAGTTCTGAAAACCTCCTGGAAGTTTATTATTTAGCGGTATTCATCCCCTATACACGCATAAATTTCAAAAAGCTTCTTTAAAAAAGCTTGGAAATTTTCTGGGCTTGAGGATACATATGCGGACCGTCAAAATACGAGTTCGTATGAGGATTCTGCAGCAATTTCAATAACGGGCGCCAATTAGGGTTTCAGAGCCTTCCCAACCAGCTAGCACGCCCACGCTAGCTTCCCACCTTTGTGCCGGACCCACCATGCCAGCTTTCCGCGCCCATGCTAGCTTCCCAGATTTGTGCCGGCCCCACCATGCCAGCTTTCCACGCCCACGCCAGCTTTCCGCGCCCGTGCCAGCTTTCCGCGACCGCGCTAGCCTCTCAATCTTGCGTTTATGCCGCCCAAGCCAGCTTCCCAACTCTACGCCGATCCCACAAAAACTCCCAGCTTCCCAAGACATCCGCTTGGAGCTTCACCAGCGGCACTCCCCCTCCAAGCAAGTCAACTAGCATACTCCGAATGGGTCCCACCATGCTAACCTCTTAATCTTGCGCCTATGCCGCCTGAGCTGACTCCTCAACTTTTATACTGAGACCAACCAGCCAACATCACTTGTTCTCCAGGACCAATCCGTGTTTCAAAAAAGTTCAGATGAATCTCCCCACTCCTCTTTAAGATTTTGTCTTGGCACCATCTTATGCTTACCTCGCAACGAAGCTCCTGTCACGAGCTAAGCAGGGGACTTAATGTTGATGGTGGATTTTAGACAAAGGGTAAAATCGTAAAACCCTGTGACCTAGTGTTACCCGGAACATATTAACTGAGCACATTTATTTCAAATATAAATATTTAATAGGGGTATTTTTTCAAAATGCCGGATTAGGGTTTTTCGACACAGAACCCTAATTCCAAACCAAGCCGCATACTACGCACCATGGCAACGATGCCAAACTAAAGCCGCATACTGCGCACCATGGCAACGATGCCAAAACCAAGCCGCATACTGCGCACCAGGGCAACGTCGCCAAAACCAAGCCGCATATTGCGCACCATGGCAACGATGCCAAACCAAAGACGCATAATGCGCACCATGGCAACGACGCCAAACCAAAGCCGCATACTGCGCACCATGGCAACGATGCGAAACCAAAGCCGCATACTGCGCACCATGGAAACAATGCCAAACCAAAGCCGTATAACACGCACCATGGCAACGATGCCAAACCAAAGCCGCATACTGCGCACCATGGCAAAGATGCCAAACCAAAGCCGCATACTGCGCACCATGGCGACGATGCCAAACCAAAGCCGTCATAAACTTCGACACGTACCAAACATAACACTCCAATTTGCAAAACCGGCAATCATTGCTGAGCATGCCTTTGGCACATGCCAAACTTCCTCGCCGGTATCCAACCCATCAATCATTGCTGAGCATGCCTTGGCACATGCCAAACCACCCCACCGGTATCCGCAATCATTGCCAAGCCGCCATGGCTTTTGGCCCTTGCCAAATATGGCGCACCTAGCTTGCAAACCGTGCAACTAGGTCCAAGTGGCCATATGTGCCATTGTCACATGCCAGCACATGGTCACTTTCCAAACCTAGCCTCCATGGCCTTTGGCCCTTGCCAAACATGGCGTGCCTAGCTTGCAAACCGTGCAACTAGGCGCAAGTGGCCGTATGTGCCATTGGAACATGCCAGCGTATAACCACTTTCCCTTCCCAAGCCGCTATGCTAACTAGCGCCCTAAGCCAAACTGGCTCAATCATTGCCAAGCATGCCATTGTCACATGCCAACTACCCCGTTGGTAGCCTAACTCCCGAGCCACACGATCATTGCCAAGCATGCCCTTGGCACATGCCAACTACCCCGCTGGTAGCCTAACTCCCGAGCTGCATGATCATTTCCAAGCATGCCCTTGGCACACGCCAACTACCCCACTGGTAGCCCAACTCCCGAGCCGCTCGATCATTTCCAAGCATGCCCTTGGCACATGCCAACTACCCCGCTGGTAGCCCAACTCCCGAACCGTGCAATCATTGCCGAGCATGCCATTGGTACATGCCAACACGCTCGCTGGTAGCTTTTCCTACCAAGGCCACGGCCCTAACGGCCACACATGCCATTGGCACATGCCAACACGCTCGCTGGTAGCTTTTCTTACCAAGGCCACGGCCCTAAAGGCCACGCATGATATTGGCACATGCCAACACGCTCACTAGTAGCCTTCATCACCTAGTCGTGCCCCTAATGCACGCCGATAGCCTGACTTGAAAGCCGTGCAACCTAGGCCAACTTGGACGTACGTGCCATTGGCACATGCCAAAACCCACGCTGGTAGCCTAACTCGCAAACCGTGCAACCTACCACCAAGGCATTCCGCACATGCCATTGGCACATGCCACACACGCCACTAGCAGCTCTGGCATTTCCACTTACACTCAACGTACAACCTACCACCAAGGCATTCCGCACATGAAATTGACACATGCCACGCACGCCACTAGCAGCTCTGGCATTGCCACTTGCGCTCGAAGTACAACCCGCAACAAGGGCATTCCGCACATGCCATTGGCACATTCCACATGCGCCCCTAACCGCACCACTTGCACTCAAGATTCAACCAACACTCGAAACATCAAAAAAAACTAGGGGATGCTTTCTAGGGTTTTGGTTTGGCGGTCACAGCTTGCAGCGTACACTACGCTCACATTAAGAAAGCGTGAAAATGAATAAAGCGGTCAAATAAATGAGGAAATAATGGTGAAAACGTTTTCACCCATTAACACCATGCGGTTACCACCTCCTCCCATTATTTAACCCTTTACTCTCTTCCTTCATGAGGCCAGGGTACGTTTCAATCTCGACTTGTATAAATAGGTCTTACCTATTTCCACCAGACAACAAGTCTCGGTCAGGAGAAAAATACTACACTCTCAGAAAAGGAAACTTTGCAAGCTCTCCAAAAAGCTTTCATGTCTTGCAAGCTTCCGAAGCTTCCACTTTCTGATACAAGTCGAGACACTACTCTCCCAGAATTATTCTAGTCTCAACACCTTTCTTTGCTTCCCTCCCCAAATCAACCCTTCTCCTCCACTTTGTGACCGAAGCAAGTATGGAATGGCCATTTCTTAGTTTAGGACGGACTTGAACAGATTGATCTCTCGAATATATAAAGTGCTCACTGCAACACATTTGTTTAGGGTATGAACCAGTTTCTCACTCACCTACCGAATTTACCGAAATCGGCAGAAACAATTTTTACCCATAAACAATGTCATTTTAGACTTTTATTACCTTTAAGAAATGAAACCTAAAACTAAAATCATAGTCCATTGTAATGTTCTGGCCATTTAGGATTTTCTCTTAGACTTTCACATTTTGGTTATGCTGTGTTCGAATACTAGATTTGAAATCCACAGAGGTATCTTCATGTGCTTCTTTCATTAAATGCGTAAATGTTTGAATAAACACTTCACTGTTTTGTCTTGTTGGATAATTTTAACATATTATTCATGGATAAATTAGAACGATGCACATATCTTAATATTTATCTCTCCATACTATTGTCTCTCTGGTGTTTGTGATTTAGAGGTTTAGGCCGTTTATGGTGTATGCTACCTAGTCTATTGGAATGTTCAGGCTATTTAAGATTTTTTTAGTCTTAGACTTGCACATTAGTTAAGAAAGTGTTCCAATACCAGCTGTGTGTTAAGCTCGAACATGTTTGGTAAAGATATATTGGGTACTCTACAATGTCACTAAAACATTTTTTTTCACGTAGTTTCTTTTGTTAGATGCTTCTATTGTTTCTACTGTAAGTCTATAACTCTAATTTTCTAATGTTCCATCTACTTTCAGAATATTGCTTGAAAAATGGTCCAAGAATATTGCTTGAATTAATTTATACTGATTGTATCCGTCGTTATTTTAGTTGAAGAATATTGTGATTGATAAATGGATAAGAATTGGGTTCATTTTGAAATATCAAGTAAGGAGTTTCATGAAGGGTTGTGTTTGTTCTTGAACTATGCGTTTGAAAATGGGTTTGTTACTGAAGATAACAAAGTCAAGTGTCCATGCAAGAAGTGTGCTAATATACATTACAAGACTAGAGATGAGATATATGATGACTTAGTTACCTGTGGTATGTTAAGGAGATATACAGTATGGTATCATCACATTGAAGGGTTCAGAACAACATTTCCATGTAATTTGGGGGAAGAGAATACCCATGTGGATCAGGTTATTATGGATAAAAATGGCGAATAGGTTGGAGATGACATTACAGGAATGTTACATATGCATATGGATTACGTGGTGATGATGATATGAGTGATATGTTGGATGTAGAAATGAGTGTGATGCCAAGTGATATTTCTGCTACGTAGTTTTATAAGTTGCTAGAAGATTCAAAGAAGCCGTTATACCATGGATGCGATAAGATGTCGATGGTGTCTTTTCTTACTAGATTTTGGAACTACAAATTCATTGGTGGGATGTTTGACAAGTCATTCAAAGAGATGCTTCAACTCATGAGAGAATCATTTCCAGAAGGGTGCACATTTCCAGAAAATTTCACACAGTGTAAGAAGGTATTATCTGATTTGGGATTGTCTTACGTTAAAATCAATGCGTGTCCTAATGATTGTATGTTGTATTATAAGGAAACAACGGATTTTGAGTCTTGTACGGTTTGCAAATCTTCTCGTTGCAAAGATGAAAGATTAAAAACGTCGGATAAAATACTTTTTCACTTTCCTTTAAAACCTAGGCTATACAACACAAGGCTATAATTTCCCTGTCAAAATGATGCTCTCTATTGGCCCTTTCATACCTCTTTATGTTTGATATAGACTGCGGCCTAAACTTTCCTCTTAGAGTTCATCTGTCCAATGTTTTTATGGATTTTAGATGTTCATGTTGCATATATAATCTTGTCCCTAGACTTGGACTTGAAAAAAATATCAGAAAGCAATATCTTCATGTATGAATAAAGTCTCTTCTGTTTATAGTTCAGATTTTGATGGTAAGATCTAGATTTTTTTGGTTTGCTACATGTGCTTGAGCCTTATGCTATTCTTTTTATTTCTTCATGTTCTTGTGGTATGACAACAATGTGGTAAAGGATTTTACTTTATTAATGATATTTATTTTGAAATGGCTGTGTATTTGACAGTTGATTGTCTAAATTGTTATCATAGGTTTCGCACTACACTTAAGAAATATTTTTATGGGAAAGTAAAATTGAGCCCACAT
This sequence comes from Papaver bracteatum, assembly GCA_023529315.1. Lineage (NCBI taxonomy): Eukaryota > Viridiplantae > Streptophyta > Magnoliopsida > Ranunculales > Papaveraceae > Papaver > Papaver bracteatum. The sequence goes on from JAJJWX010003164.1 coordinate 2,080,923, forward strand.
CCAAACCCATTGTTAGGGCCAGATATCTTGAGCTTGCTGAAAGATATTCCGCACACATTTGGGAAACAATTTGAGGAAAATTTGAGGGGAAATCATCAACGCAAGATAAAATCACGAGGATCAAGTAGAGCCGCAAATAATATGCCAAACAATTGGAAGAAATTGAGTATTTTTTATGAACTTCCATAATGGGTTAATAATCTTCTCAAACATAACATAGATGTGATGCACACTAAAAAAAATGCATGTGATAGTGTTATGGGTAATATAATGGATATTGCTGGAAAAACTAAGGATGGCCTCAAAGAAAGATTTGATTTATATCTCCTGAACATTAGACCTGAACTTCATCCAAGGACATTACCAAATGGGAAATACTTCTTGCCAGGAGCATGTTATTCCATGGATAATTCAATAAAGACTATGTTTCCTAATGTCTTAAAGAATTTGAAGACTCCAAATGGTTACTTAACATACATTGGGAGGTGTGTGAATGTCCAGCAACGTAAAAACTTTGGTCTAACAAGTCATGATCATGCAACAACTTCTACCTTTGGCATTCCTAAAGACGTTACCGTCTAAGGACAGTAAAGTGTTGATGGAGTTGAGTTCCTTTTTCCGTGAACTATGCTCTTAGGTGTCACGCCCCGAAGATTTTGAAGAGTTGGAGAAGCGCATTGTTACCATTGTTTGTGAATTATAAAGGATTTTTCCACCTTCCTTCTTCGATATTATGGTTCACTTTCCTATACATCTGGTGACAGAAGAACGTTTAGGAGGACTTGTGCAGCATCGGTGGATGTATCCCAGTGAACGGTATACATTTTAAACTTCTATTTGATTTGTTTTTTTTTTACTTATTTCTGTTCAATAAGTTATATGCTCTCTTTATTGTTGGTTTTCTGTTCACTGACTTATTATTCTTTTTTGGCAGGTATTTGTACACTTTGAAGAAATATGTAAGGAATAAATCTCATCCAGAGGGATATATTGCTAAAGGATATTTGGATGATGAATGTGTTACATTATTGTCGAGGTACCTCAAAGATATCGAGTCAAGAACCAATAAACCACCTAGATACGTATATGATACTCCCATTGGGAAACCTGTGAGATTTGCTTTAACTGGCGATCAAAATAAGAAGATGCATGACTATATCTTGTCTAATGATGATGATGTAACTCCGTACATAACATAAGCATCACTCTATTTACGTTTTATGTTAAGTGTTTTACTTTCTAGGCCACATCATTTAATTTATCTTCTTTGATTACATTTTTTAGGCAACACAAAACTGCACTGGCTATGATGCACCCAAGACTGAGTGACCTTGAGCGCCTGCTAAAGAACAAACATGAGTTTGCTGATTGGTTTAAGAATCATATTAGGTTGCTTACGAGATCTGAAGTGGGTATTTCTGAAGGATTAGATTTTCTTGCTGAAGGTCCTTTTTCAACTGCGAGAAAATTCACTGGCTATACAACACAAGGCTATAATTTCAAAGTTGTAAGTAAAGAAAATGGAGCAAAGACACAGAATAGTGGTATGGTAGTTGCTTCAACATCGCCTTCCTTTAGAAATGGAGTAGCTCAGAACCCAAGCAATGATACGGAGCGCACGTACTATGGATTACTTACCACCATAATTGAGTTGACATATATACAAGGTCACTCATACGTGTTGTTTGAGTGCAAATGGGATAATATGGTGAATATTTCAGGAAGAACAAGGATTGCTGTTTTGAAGACTGATAGCTTGGTGTTCACTCTTGTGAATTTTAACCATCTCTTGGGGACACAACGGGAGGAGCCTTATGTGTTGGCCTCTCAATGCCGACAAGTTTTTTTATTCCCAAGATCCCGTAGAACCTGAATGGAATGTTGTGGTCAGGAATAAACCTAGGGATATTTTTGACATGAATGATGATAATCTAGATCAACTACTGGATAACCTTCCATTTGGAAATGAAATCAACAATGAAGAGGATGCCAGTGTTGGTGTTATGAATAATGGGACTGGGGTGACAGTTGATGCTCCTATGAGAAATGGCAGTGGAGATCAGATATGGGTAGAAGAAGAAGAAGAAGAAGAGGGAGAAGTAGAGGAAGACGCCGACAAAGAAGTAGAGTCAGAAGAAGAGGAATTTGTGGATGGGTTTTCAGAAGATGAGAATGATGACTATGATGTTTAATTTGACAATTGATCAGATGATGATTCTTAAACATATTACAATTTTTCATTCCTTCATTGCTTGTTCTCTTTATAATGTGTTCTTAATATAACATTTGAATAAATAGTTCTTTTGAAATTGTGTCTTTATAGAAGTTATGCTTATTTCAGTTGTCTCTAATTTTTAAATTATCAGTTAAGTATACTTACATCGTAACTTTCATACTTTTTGTAGGATTCCTCGAGGTGGAGCGGCTATGAGGTTCTTGCATGACCTATTACCAAATCAGAGGTTTGCAGTTGAAGTGGACATGGAACACCTTTTCCCTATGGGGGTTAGTGGTATGTATATAACCAAATATATCAGTCATCTAGCGAATGATGGACACAAACTACCGTTGAAAATAGATGACTGGAAACGCATGCCTTCACAGTTAATTAAGAATATGGTGCTTTAAATAAAGGTACAATAACATATGCGTGTTTTTTCATATAACCACTAAATCCATATCTTTTCAAAATTTGAAATGTTTTTGTCTTTTGTGGTTGTATATTTGATGTCAGCAAATATTTGAGTACCCAGAAGTGTTAGATGGATGGATGTACACCAAGATAAATGATAGGTTGAAGGATCACAAATTTCATGTTAAAAAGGCTGCTTATACAAAATGGAACACGGTGGAAGAACGTCTTGATAATCCACCACACGATGTTGTTGAGAGCCAGTGGAGGGTACTCGTTGAGGTTTGGAATACTGATTTGAAGAAACAACTAAGCATTATTACTCTTGTTTTTCATAAGAAGTCTCATAATTAAGAAGGTCTGACATTATAAGATCTTATATTTGGTGCAGGAAATAAGACAAATAAACAAAGAAAACAGGGAGAAACAAAAATTTCACCATACTACTGGCTCTAAACCACATGCTAAGTGTGCAACAGAGGTAAGTTTATATAACACTACTAAGTCTTAAATACTCTTTCCTATGCTACAAGTTTTAACATCTTTCAACTGAACAATGCCAACCTACCTGTAAATATAGAGAATCTGCATTTATTATAGCAAAGAGAAGTTAGTATACAATACATTTTTGTCTCCCTTATTTTGGAATTTACTGGAACTTTACATTGAATGAAACCATGTTATTTATGTAGCTGAATAGTAATGGATCTTCCTTGCTGTTAAAAAGTAGAACTTATAATTGAACTTAATCACTACGGCCCTACCTTCCTTAGTTAATTTTTTTTCCACTTATGTTTGTTATGTGTGATTCTTAAGATGGAAATTCATCCATTGTCTCTGAATCTCTAAGTCAGTTATGCTAGGTGCTATCTAGATCTGCAATATGTTATGTATATGATTTCAAAAACTAGGTCTTCATTCCCATAAGCATGATCCTGTAATATTTTCGATGTGCTAATCTTTTATGGTTGTGAATTTATGAACATGTCTGTCTTCCCTCTAAGCTCCATATGTGGCCCGACTTGGGAAGTTATTGCTGATTTTGGGTATTATAACCTACTATTTGGCATGTCCCCTAAGCTATGATAGTAGTTTCATGACTGAACTAATTGCTTGCATATGATTTATTCAAACTGTCTACGTGAAATCCCATTCCCAGATGTTGACATGACTGTCTAAGATGATACAATGGGTGAAGCTATGAATCTTCCCCGAACCCTCCAGGATTACATGTATCCTGCGAGATTAAGTTTGTCCTCATAAATGTTTTACCTCAAACTGATAGTCCATTTGAATTGAATGCATACACGTTACAACTGCTTCCGATTAAGTATTCAATGAGTTTATATGTATGTTTCTGTTTTTATATGTATGTTGATTTTCTTATCAAATTCTCTTTATATAGTTGGGGAAGAAACTAAGACGGCGTCCTAAATGTCACGAGATATTTGGTGTTACCCATACCAAAAAGAAGAAAACTGAAGACCCAAAAGAAGTCTTGATGGATCCAGAAGTGGCTGCAAAGATTATATGTATTTTTGATTTTTTATTAATCAATTTTGAATTTGTTTATGTATAATTAGTTACGGATTTGATCTTGAAAATGATATTTATGTCGAAGGAAATGGAGGAAGTAGAGATCCAAGCTAGCTTACCAGGTTCTGATAATGTGCTACAAGGACGACATGATGCTTTTTCCCAAGTGCGAGGACGAGATAAAGGGGGTTGTGTTCGCTGTCTAGGCAATGGTATAAAGACAAATAACTATTGGGGTGAAGAATCATCAACCAATCCTACCACTGACCCAAATGCTGAAATTGTGAACCTTAGACAACAACTGGAGAATACTGTTGCACAACTTCAAGTAGCAATGCAACGGATAGCTGATTTGGAGGCACTACTTGTTGCGCATGATGAATTGGGAACTGCTAACACTGTTACGCCATCGAATGACGCAGAGATCAGGAGAAGTCCATGAATGGAAGATCTTGGTGCACAAATTCTTTATTGATAAGCTACTTATATAACTATGGTGACTGAGCTGCTTGATTTTCTATGGTGACTGAGCTGCTTGTTTTTTTGAGTATAAGGGAGTGGGATCTTCTTTTTTTTTTCATGCCATCAAGTGTGTTCTCATCATGTCCCAAACTTTCCAAAGGCATTTGGATGTTGATAATCTTAGTTACCATCTTTCTAACTCTCTAGGTGTTGTTCAGTTTCCCAGATATATGTTTTTTGATCAGTTAAACATCTAACTGTCGGATATGTAGGTTTCTATATATATGCTGCATCAATGTAAAACTTTGTTATGAATGGTATAAATTTCTTTTTTTTAAAAGCTTTTTAATTTTTGTGTTAATTGAAAAAGCGGGGGTTTAACAACCTCACCAAATATTTCGATTGGAAATCAGTATGGACAACTCCGAGTTGTTTTCTAGAGAATCAACTAGACTCAATCAATAGAAAATATCTCAAGGAGTTATTATATCAATATCTCAATTTTTTTACTCAATAAAATATGATTCGCGAGTCTTAATCAAAGAGAGATAACTTGGATGGTACCAAAGACTAATATCCAAGTGTCAATCAATTTAAATCAACAACCAATAAGGTCGGATATCTAATTGATTGAACAACGCACAACCTGTATTATTTCAATTATATAACAAAATATAATGCGGAAAATAAATAACACAAACACTAGAATTTTGTTAGCGAGGAAACAACAAATGCAGAAAAACCCCGGGACCTAGTACAGATTAAACATACACCGTATTAAGCCACTACAGACACTAGCCTACTCCAAATTAACTTGGGTATGGACTGTAGTTGAACCCCAACCAATCTCACACTGATCTAAGGTACAGTTATCCTCCTAAGCCTATGATCCCAACATGATACTGTACACTTGATTCCATTAGCTGATCTCACCCACAACCAAGAGTTGCTACGACCCAAAGTCGAAGACTTTAGCAAACAAATCTGTCTCACACTGAAAAGTCTACAAGATATATAAATTCGCCTCCCACGAATAAACCTATGATTTTTATTCCTTCTTTTGATAAATCAAGGTGAATAAGAACCAATCAATAAAACCGGACTTATATTCCCGAAGAACAGCTCAGTTTTATCAATCACCTCACAATAAACTTAATCAACGTAACGAAGAAGATTATTGAGGAATCACAAACGATGAGACGAAGATGTTTGTGATTACTTTTATATCTTGCCTATCGGAGATAGAAATCTCAATCCAATTATTACAATTGTACTCGTACGATAGAAATAACAAGATCATATCACACAACTACAAGAAACGTAGTATCGGTCTGGCTTCACAATCTCAATGAAGTTTTTAAGTTGTTAACCTGGTTTTAGAAGAAGAAAACCAAAGGTTTAAGGAGAATCGACTCTAGCTTAGCAAACTAGTATCACACAGAATGTGTGGGGATTAGGTTTCCCAGTTGCTGGAGTTCTCCCTTATATAGTCTTTCAAATCAGGGTTTGGAATCAATGTTAGCTTTGTAACAAAGCATTCAATATTCACCGTTAGATAAAAACCTGATTAGATACAAGCTAATATCTCTCAACCGTTAGATCGAAAACTTAGCTTGCCACACACACATGTACTTGACGATTTTGGGTTTGTGTAACCGTACCCAAACATGTACAATAGTTGGTTTAATATTATTCAACCAAATGGTTATCCAAATGATAACTTTCACATCAACCATATTCTTCTTCATCATAACTAGTCCAAATGACTCAAATGAACTAGTCACAGAGTTGTTCAATTGCTATGAGATCTCATGTACTACACAAGACACAATTGAAGCAAAAACGATGTGATTCACTCGAATTGATTCATGAACTATAAATCCACGGTTTGCAAAAGCATTCCTTAGATAATTTATATAAGTTCACGAACATCGTTTTTAGACATAACCACTCAAGTTCGCGGACTCAAGTTAACTAGTTGGAGTTCACAAACTCCAGCAGAAATTCTCGGGTTCGAGAACATCCGTCTGTTCGCGGACTGAGTTCGCGGACTGAAATCGAGCTACAACTCCAATAGAAATTCTCAGGTTCGATAACTACGCACGTTCACGGATTGAGTTTGCGGACTGGGTTAACTTCTCAAGTTCCGGATTCATTTGATCAACAAAGTTCGCAAACTTCGGTTCAAGTTCAAAGGACTTATACATATATGTGTTACCACAACAATGTTTATATCCCCCAATGGTTATATTGTTTAAACTCTCATTTCAATCATTGAAACATTCTCAGAGGGAGTTATATAGTTGTTATTCACAAATTATTTTTCGTTAGAGGGATTTCCAAAATGATTGAAACATAACATGACTTTCGTCACTAGGTAAAGATGAACTTGGCTAAAGCGAAAGCTTTACCAACACATATTTCGAGAAATAGATAAGCGAGATATACTCAGCTCAAAATATCATATGTGTATATTCTTAGTCTATATAGTAATGCGACTTTTTTCTCAAGATAGGAGATAGAGTAGATAGACTTTTGAGTGATAGATAAGTTCAAGTCTCCACATACCTTTTAGTCGATGAAAATCCACTGGTTCCTTGAGTAGTCCTTCGTATTGTATGATGATTTCCATGGAGTTCTTGAGCTCAACTACACTTTCTATCCTAGTCCGATACCTTAGCTATAATAGACTAGAAATCAATACTTTATAGTTTTGATCACTAACATTGATAAATATGCTTGAGATAACAACGCATTTGATGCGTGTCTTAACCATAACAAATTAATTAAGATATTTCCCACTAATTAACTGGTAATATAACGCTAGTAAGAGATCATTTCCACAGAGAGATGTATAATTGATATGTTATTTAGTTCAGTAAAATAATGAAGAATACTAAAAAGGGGGGATTGGTTTGATTATAATAATTATAATAAACAAACGGAATAATAATAATAAGATGAAAAATGATTAGGAGTCATTCGTCGTTACCAAACGTTGACTTGCATAGTATACTCGTTTACCTTTCGTAAGAATCATATATCACCAACCGTAGAATAGCATCAAGCTTAGTGCTATCCCCAAAACTCCTTTTACCACGGATACGGAAGCTCTCCAATATCAGATTCTATCCAACCGAACCACCAAGTAGTAGCTCACTCAAGGTGTAATCCAACTGAATGCTTTAGGCTTTGTGAATTAGGTTGATCCCAGTAGTTAAACTCTTAGCTCAAGGTTCACTTGATGATGTTGTCTTCACTCGCAATTGCTCCACATAATCCCTGTGTAAGGTATTGCGATTTCTACTTGTGTAGAGAGTTGTTTGACTATTACACTTATCACCCAACTTCTACTAGCATTATAATGATCAAAATATTAATCCAGTTGTACACTTGGATAATCTAGTAATCAATCATAAACCCTAAATATAGAAAAGACAATTGATAATATGATAAAAGCTTCGAATAAAGTTGTATAATAATTAAGCTTCACACCCAGAACTTTGAATTCATCCTAATCAATAAAAGTTTAGCCTCTCATGTTTACACCGTTTCTTGGTTTCCCCCTAAAGGGGTAAATCCTATAATATTGATGAAGAACAAAAGTGTATTATGAGATGTAGAGATATAGAGATATATCTTTTTTAGGTTAAGAAGTGTTTCTTAAATAGTCTCCAAGTTGTAGAAGTGCCCGTGTCGAATCCCGTGCAAAGTAGGTTGCCAAATTCTAGCCAAATTCCAAATTAAGTCACGTCCAAAGGGTTGGCCGTGTGGAAGAAATCCTATAATCAGCTAATGGGCCACGTCCAAAGCTAGAAACGTCCAGCCCACGTAAATTTCAGCTGCTTCATGGCCTGTCAGCCTATATTATTCTTTTGTTGTTACGGCCAGGTAAACTCCACCGTAAATTCTCCTAGATATTTTCTTACTTTTCTCTCGTCCTATCACGGCTAAGACTTTCTATCCGTAAGTTTCCCTATAACCTCTTATTTTTCTACTTCTCTTTTCTAGCTTCTCCAGTAACTTCCTAACTCGAGCACCTGCTGTTTTATCACTAACCTTCACTACTGGCAGCTAATACCATCATCTGTACAGAAAACTCAAACACGAGTTCCTCCTCAATTGCAATCACCATCGTTGCTGCCAATGATCATTCTCTCTAAACTCCTCTGTGCCATCTCCACGAGCACAGACTCTCCCTGCCGTGTTCTTCATAGTTCATTCCCAACTCGTCAGATAGAAGCAAAATTTCATTCACAACTCGTCAGATAGAAGCAAAATTTCTCCGTTATCTTCTCTTCCTGAACTTCTTCTTTCTTGTTCGACAGTTAACCCAACATCACTGTCAGGTTCCACCATTCCCTGTTATCTCGAGCTCAGCTTCATTTCAACAAAATCACCATCACGTTCTCATCACTACCATGAATGTCATCATATCCTGTGGTTGTCAACAGCTCCAAACTCCGGCAACAAGTGCTTCTATGTTCATCCACCAGTAATGGAACCAACCTATCGTTCACAATCATCTTCACAACAAAACCCATATCCTTACTCGATAATCCACAGCTTCCTACATCATCACGACCATGTCAGCCTGCAAGTCTTCCCTTCGTTCCATGCTCTAACTCGAACTCCGGTTCCTCTTCTCATTCGAGAAAACCACAGCAAATAACTCCACTCCATCTCAATCACCGGAAACATATCGTCATTCCATGTGCAACAGTCAACTCGTTCTATCTTGAGTGCTCATCCTTCTTCCATTAACCACCATCGTTTCCGGCATTCACTGCCATTATCATTACTTCCATTCCCTGTACCTTCCTTCATCTAATGCCAATCGATAATTACAACAGCTCAATACTCAATACATTTCCTCGAGACCATCTAGCCCATATTACTCGAGCTTTTCCATCTCTCGATCGCTTCTCCATCAAATTCCCAGAAGTCCCATCTATCAACGATAATGGCAGTGACCACTACAAGACAGCTCCTCTTCTCTCTGACTTTCTAATCCTTACTTCCAACACGAGTTGTACCTTCCCTGACTTCAACCAACTCCATCAGCTTCTCTATATATTCATGTCGAGCTGAATAGTGAGGAATAAGATGATGGTGGTAGCCCCAAGTAATCCAGATGGTTGCCTTTAGAAATTCATGCTTTCAACTGTCAGTCTTGGAGGACTGGCAGCTCAGTTTTCTGCCTCACTCTCTTTGTACTGTCAGTTTTGAGGAACCGACAGGCTTAGCTTCTCGTTTCACCCATAACATCTTCATATGACGTCGGATTGACTTCATTCTTTCACCGTTGGCTTCGTCTTTTCGTCCTCTTCGAGATGATATCAAGGACTCCTAGATATGAACGATCTCTACTTGGTCTTTGGATCTTCTCCGCTTGTGGTTAACTTCTTTTATTGCACAATTAAGTGTCATTTCGCTTCTTTTGGATGATTCACCTAGCAAAACACAAATAAAACAAAACAAACGTAATATACAATAATTCGAAAGAATATATAACAATTACTAGCATGAATTAGACACTAAATATATGCAAAATATGCACTTAACAACATGCGAGTTCGACCGAACAATGCTCTAACAATCTCCCCCTTTGTCAATTTTAGTGACAAAACTATTAATACATATGGAATACAAAAAATATATAAATAAACTTTGTAGATCCTATTCCACATGTCTAATCTTCAACAATACTCAAAATCTTCGTCACTTCCAAGTAGTCCAATGATCCCAAAGGTTGTAAGTTTAGCTTCATCGTTATTGAAAATCTGTAGCTATAACAATGAGAAAAGCATCGGTTCTCAATCATTGTTATAAAATGTCATAGTATTATTACACATCGTCAAAGTCCAATTGCATCACAACTTCAACAACAATATTGTGGTGATACTTCACTCCCCCTTAGTCAATACTCCATCTCACATGGAAACCACTCCCCCTTACATAATGATCCGAAAACCATATGTATTTGTAGTGTGAACTACATATTAATTCTCCCCCTTTTTGCCAATAAAATTGGCAAAGGTAGAAGAACGGGATCCTAATGAAATTTCCGTAAGACACATTTCATTACCAAAGGTAAATGTATATCATCTTATTTAGATGCAATCATAAATCCGAAGCCAAATGCATTCATCAAGGAGTTCATAAAGATGCAAGATAACCCCTCTAATATTCCACATCCGGACTTCCCACAAAGATTTGGCAATTAAGCATAAGTTCAAAACAAATCTCCCCCATAACATGTCATTCCCTAAGGAACAACAAGAGCGACCTTAGTTTCAAGAGAAAAGAAGGATTTCTTTAGACTCAACAAATTGCATACAAGTATGAATTTGGAATCCAACAAGAAATATTCAATCAAATTAACCAAAGCGAACCAAGATTAATTTGACTAAATATGCTCAACACAAGTAAACTTATGGAGACTTAATAAATCAATTAGATTAATCACAAGAAAACTTCCAAATAATCTAATTGCCATACTCAACCAAACTAATTACAAGAGTAATCAATTTAATTAGCCACACTCGACATAAGAACTTCTATGGAGCAATGACTAAGTTAATCACGAATAACCAACCAAGTCGAAGAGATGCTCAACATAAGAAAGCTTATGGATTAATGACTAAATAACCACACAAGATGATTGATTTAGTCCAATCATGTTCAACATAAAGTACCTTACAGAACAACAACTAAGCTAATCACAAAGCAATCAACTTTTGTTGTTTTAGTGCTCAACATAAGACACTTCATGGAACAACACAGTATTTACACAAAAAATTGTGGATCGGAGAATCGACCTTATGTCGTGGAATAAACAAGGATTCATTCTATGTTTTCATCCCCATTTTCACAATGACACTCAATAGACATAATCCTTGAATCACAAAATATTTTAACCTATCTTACATCAATAATTGACAATATAGGCTTAACTTTTGTGTTTGTCAAAAGTCTATTCATCCTTTTATCAATATTTGCATATCAATTCACGAACGACTTTAATTTTGACAAAGTATGGGACAATCAAGTTCACGAACGTAAACAAACATATCCCATCAAAATATTGCAATAAAATCAAAAGATTAAAACTACAACCATCATCTTCCAAACAACCTTAGAATTTTAAACCAAAAAATCTAAAAAAAAGAAGATGAAAAACATTGGATTTAGCTATGTGTAGTCACAATAATGGCTATTCCAAAACACTAGTTATTCTTCTAAACAAAAGAGAAAAATAGAAGATTTACTAGACATTAACACCTTTGAAGAATTCATTATCGTCCCCGAACTCCTTGTTGTCAATAACCATTGGAACATATGGTTCATTAATGATACATATTGATCTATGTACCTTGGTGACTATTATTATAGAGGCAGAATTCAGAATAATAATAGACGAAAACTAGAAAACAGAACACACTAGAAACCAGATTCGAAGAAATATATCTTCTTTAGATTATGAACAAGAAAACTATTACAATTCTCTGTTTGTTACGCTCACAATATCTCTAGGTAAAATAACCTTAAAGTATTTTCTAAGCTTGATTTTGCAATAATTAATTTCCTCACAAACTTCTCTCTAGGTATGTGTGTTAAACCTCCTTTTCTAGGTGTCCAACCACACTCCCAGATTGTCTTAGCTATGAGAGAAACATCTCTATTTATAACTTTAACGGTTTCCCAAAACCTTCTAGGAATCTATTTCCTTATCTAAGAATAATACCTTTTCTAGGCATATTTGTTTATCTAGGAATAATTCCTTTTCCAGAAAGAATTCCTTGTCTAGGTATATTTCCTTATCTAGGAAACATTCTTTTTCAAGGTATATTTCCTTATCTTGGAATATTACCTTGTCTTGGAATATTTCCTTATCTAAGAATACTGCCTAAAAATCAGGGCTCCTTCCCAAAATTACAATTTTATCCTCAATCCATTTTGAGGATCACTAGTTCCAGGAGAGAGGAATATACACATGTATCATGCGCCACCTCTCAAGAACTTGAACTCATGTGAACGTTATATTTGGAGGTTAGGGAACCCGAGATTTCCTTTCACCCTGCTGAACCATCTCTTCTTGCTGGCAACTTAACTTCGAATTTTAATTAGAAAAGCGTCCTTATCTTCTTTTCTTGTTTTAGTCTCTCTTCGCTCCGTAATGAAATCCTCTTCGAGTGGTTATTCTCTATCAAACCACAAGTCTTCCACATGTGGCAAGATTATCTTGTCATCTCCGTCATTATCTAGTAATGGTGGTTCAAACATCTTCAACCTTCCTAGGTTGTCTTCTTGTTGTTTGGTTTGGGTTTCCAAGAAAACACTACTAGACTTCTCGTTAAGAGAACGGATAAGGAGAATGAACTTTGTACTAGCATTCACCAAATATTTTGCCTGAGTGGCTGTAATCAATCTCGCTCCCTCAAGAGGAGAGTCAATAGGTCGTATTACAAAAGCTTTCCCATCTTTAGTAGAGGTGTACTTCTGTTACCTCCTATGTAGAACCGCATCTCGATCCCACAAGTAAGGACTACCAAGTACAACTTGACAAACATCTAATGGAACCACGTCGCATGTAACCTCGTCAATGTATGACTCATCAAAAGAAAACTTGAACGTGCATTGTTCCTCAAACTGTAGTCCACCTTCCTTTTGAAGCCACCCTAAAGGATAGGGTTTCGGATGTTTGAAAGTTTTCAAACCTAACTTATGTACAAAAGAATTTGAAAGTAAATTTTTCTAACTTCTCGGGTCAATAACAACATCTATAAGTGTTGTCTTAACCTGCATCTTAACTGTGAAGAGTCGTTCCCTAAGGTCATCTTTTAAAGTTCATTCTTTTGCTCCTGCCATAAGAGAGAGCTTTGAGTTGGGTTCCGTTAGTCCTTGGAATTCTATTAGACCTTGTGCGACTAGTGCTTCCTTCTTGGATTCTTTATTCTGCAACCCTTTTGGTTTTATATTAGGATACTTCATCCAACACTTGTCGACAACATGTCCTATAAGTTTGCAATGAGTGCAAGTCAAACCTTTTTTGTCTTTAGACTTTCTATCCTCTTTGCTCATTTCATCTCCTTTAGCGACGAAACCTCTAGACTTACCCTTGGTGTTTCCATCTACATCATATTTCTTAAGCCTGCATTCGATAGCATTAGCTTTTATGCTTGCTTCGGAGATAGTATCCACCGAAAACATCTTCAACTCATTCCGTATATACTCATGGAACCCGGAAATATACTTCATGTAGATAACATGATCATCCAAGTCTAAATCCAAAACCAAAGCTTGATTCTGAAATTCCGAAGTACATTCTTGCACGGTTTGGTTGTATGACTGCTTCAAGTCATACCACTTGAACCATCTCTCTTCAAGGTAGCCAACCGGATAAAATTGTTTCCTCATAACTTCCTTGAATCACTTCCACGACAATGCTCCCTTACTTAGGTATTGCCTTTGATAAGCTTTCCACCATATTAGAGCATGCTTTGAAAGCTTCAATGCCGCAAAAGATATCTTCTCCTTCGATCCATATTCAAAGAAAGAAAAGTACGTCTCTAGACGCTCTATCCAATCATCTAATTTCTCCATATCGACACTTCCATCATAAAGTGGAATATCAACATGGAAATCAATTTTTAGATTCTTACCATGATTCATAAACTTACTACGAGGTTTTGTTGCTTTTATGCCTTTAATAATCTCATATTATTCTTCTTCTTCACTTTCTTCTTCTTCCTCCTCACCATCTTCTTCCGAACCCCAAGATGGAGATTTCTTTTTCGTAAGTTTTATATTTGGTGTATTGGAACGAATACAAGCAACCAACTCGTCCAGTCTAGTTTGAATCGTATTCATCTATTTTTCTAACATAACCACATTCTCGTCGGTAGTTTTTGGTTCATCAGTCTTAGACTCATCGTCTAATTTTGTCATCCTTGGTTTTCTTGTTCTTTTAACGTATTCTTGATTTTCGAGTAACTCACCAAGCTTTTTGTAGAGAGATCTAGTGACCATAAACCACAAGAATCTTCCCGAAAAGAAACAAACTTGCTCTGATACCAACTTGATACATATTGATCTCTGTACCTTGGTGACTATTATTATAGAGGCGGAATTTAGAATAATAATATACGAAAACTAGAAAACAGAACACACTAGAAACCATATTCGAAGAAATATACCTTCTCTAGATTATGAACATGAAAACTATTACAATTCTCTCTTTGTTACTCTCACAATCTCTCTAGGTAAAATAACCTTAAAGTATTTTATAAGCTTGTTTTTGCAATAATTAATTGCCTCACAAACTTCTCTCTAGGTATGTGTGTTATACCTCCTTTTCTAGCTATCCAACCACACTCCCCAGATTGTCTTACCTATGAGATAAACATCTCTATTTATAGCTTTAACGGTTTCCTAAAACCTTCTAGGAATCTATTTCCTTATCTAAGAATAATACCTTTTCTAGGAATATTTCTTTATCTAGGAATAATTCCTTTTCCAGAAATAATTCCTTGTCTAGGAATATTACCTTATTTTGGAAACATTCTTTTTCAAGGTATATTTCCTTATCTTGGAATATTACCTTGTCTTGGAATATTTCCTTATATAAGAATACTGCCTAAAAATCAGTGCTCCTTCTTTAGATACGTATTGAGGAGAAGCTCGATTGCCGAGTATGATATTACCTCTGATACCAACTTGATACGTATTGATCTCTGTACCTTGGTGACTATTATTATAGAGGCGGAATTCAGAATAAAAATAGACGAAAACTAGAAAACATAACACACTAGAAACCAGATTCGAAGAAATATATCTTCTCTAGATTATGAACAAAAAAACTGTTAGAATTATCTCTTTGTTACGCTCACAATCTCTCTAGGTGAAATAACCTTAATGTATTTTCTAAGCTTGCTTTTGCAATAATTAATTTCCTCACAAACCTCTCTCTAGGTATGTGTGTTAAACCTCCTTTTATAGGTGTCCAACCACACTCCACAGATTGTCTTAGCTATGAGATAAACATCTCTATTTATAGCTTTAACGGTTACCCAAAACCTTCTAGGAATCTATTTCCTTATCTAATAATAATACCTTTTCTAGGCATAGTTCTTTATCTAGGAATAATTCCTTTTCCAGAAAGAATTCCTCGTCTATGTATATTTCCTTATCTAGGAATATTACCTTATCTAGGAAACATTCTTTTTCAAGGTATATTTCCTTATCTTGGAATATTACTGTTGACACCCCAATTTCGCACCTTCCATGGAAAATATCATTCTTGTACTTCGGAGCCGAATACAAGAGAAATTCTTTGTGGAGCCATTAAGGATTCTCATATCCTTTAAATAAAGCTCACAAACACTACCAATCAAGCCCACAAGCTCTTAATCCCACAAGCACGGCTCCTACCCATTTCATTATCCTTCCAAACCTGGGAATTCTTGCTATCATGTTAAAGAGGAGGAAAATACGAAGCCAATGGCGAAAGAATGGAATCATTCTGAGTTTGTATGAAGAATTTATGAGCAAAACAAATCTCATAAGACTAAAAGTCAAAGCAATCAAGTTCAAGGGAAATACTAAGGGCACCCGATTTTTTACTAAGGGAACCTCTCTTTCATCCTCATGAAGAACATGAAGAACATGGGTATTTTTAATGGTGGTCATCATGATGATCACGATGGTGAGGGATTTTGATCAACAATGATTTTTGATTAAATACATCACTAGGTTCCTGGGGGCGATAAGGAGCTTGGGTAGGAGGCTGTTTTCACATCAAGCATGTTTTTTGCAACCGGTGAACAGTAATACCTGTGAACAGTAAAACAATTGAAAAGTAACAGTACTTTTGAATAGTGATAGTACGTGAACAGTACCCAACAGACCCACATGTCATAATCAGATTTTCAATTGTCGCATACAATTGAAAAAGCAGCGAAGGAAAAGAAGCGAAGAAAAGATGAAGGAAAAAAGGACGATTTACAGCCTTTATTTTCAACAAAGCATCCCGAAATTGGCAGAGAGTTGAAGATTTTTTCCCTATAAATAGAGATCGAATTTCTCATTCAAAAACAATGAAAAACACTCAAGAGACTTCATTTTAGACTGGAAAACAGTTCGAGCAGAGACTCAATAATAATTTCTCGCATTCAAACACTTTCTCTTTTATTTTTCTTTCGCTTAGTAATATCAAATCAAGTATTGTCTTTAAGTTTTTAAAGGATTAGCATTAAATTGCTGGTACTCTAATTCTTTTCTGCATACTTGACAAAAGCAAGAAATCGTCATTAGAATATTTTCAAGTTTTCTTACATCATATTTCAGGTTAATTGTCTTTAAGTTCTTAAAATATTAGCATTAAATTGCTGGTACTTTAATTACTTTCTGCATACTTGAAGAAATCAAGAAATCGTCATAAGAATCCTTCAAGTTTCAATATCATAGTTCAGGTATATTAATTTCCTATCTCTTCGGTAATTATGTAGTCATACGGGAACATAATGGTTTTCCATTTCGTAGTAACACCTCAGCTACTCTTTACATTACATAAAAATAATTATGTTTTATTATTAATTTTCCAAGTGGGATAAGTCAAAATGTGGGTTTAAAGCGGAATTCCCTCCCACATTAGACCCATAATAAATATGTTTATTATTATATATATATATATATAATAAAGTTTGCATTAATTCTATATTCTAAATAATTGATGCATAAAAATCTTTTCTCAATTTCTAATAAATTTCGGTATTAAAATCCTGCACATAAGTATTGATAAAAATAAATTGTAAACATTTCCCTTTAATCATGAAGTAGAGGCCAATCTTACGATTCAAATTTGATGGGTGCCTAACACCTTCCCATCCCGTACTAGAATCTCCTTACCCAGACTCTCTGATAGCAGACCATAAATATGCAAGTCATAACTAGGTTTTGTTTTCCTCAAAAGAATTAAAAATAGTTAAAAGGGTCCTGACTCCCCTTAGTCAGGTGGCGACTTCAAAACATCTCTTTCTTATTTGCAGAGTTGGCCCTCTTACTAATGAACTAGTAAGAAATTATCTCTACCACACCCTGTGTGCATTAAACATCCACGAACGGATGAGAACATGGACCTTGCCCCATAACAATTATGGAAAAAGAATAGACCGGTACTCGACCCGTGCCATAACCCCGATTTCTACAGTGGCGACTCTGCTGGGGATTGGTAACAAGAGATTCGACTTGAAAAATGATTAAAGGGAAATTTTATAATCTTTCTTTATTATATACTGATATCATAGTTCATATTTTGTGATTTCAGGTACTTATACAAGCGTAAGCAACCATAACGCGAGGGAGGGCTTACACTCGTAGTTGGCATCGGAAAAAGGGAGGAAGACTCGTCAAGATGGATGATTCACAACATGGGAAATGGGAATTCAACAATCCTGACATCCTCACCTCAAAGATAGAGCAAATCATTGAAGAGAAACTCGCCAATTTCTTTAAAAAACTGCAAGATGAGGATAGAAATAACGGAAAAGGCTCAAATTCTCATCAACACACAAATGGACCTGGACCCGAAGACGACCATCAACTAAAAGATCAAAACAAAAACGGGGAATCCGGAGGTACATGCGACGATGAAGAAATTCCAACACCAAAAAAAGAGAGCTTGGAATTTGAGCATTTCAAAGAACATGTAGTGAAGAGGCTGTCAATAATTGAGGACAACACCGGCGCGGATGGTGAAGTATGGTATACTCCTCCAAGTGGATGCTTGCCTAAAGGTTTCAAATTTCCAAAAATGGAAAAATATAATGGCAGGGGACCCCCGGGGTCTCACATTAAACTGTATCTCCAATACCTAAAACCCCAAGGTCTAACCGACGACTGGCTGCTAAACTTGTTCCACCAAAGCTTGACTGGGTTAGCCGTTGATTGGTACCAACATGAAGAGAAATCAAAAATCTCTACATGGCCAGTCATGATTAATTCGTTCGTCGAACATTTTGCAAAAAATACAGATCACTCAATGGCATTACGCCAGCTTGAGTCCCTTCGACAAGGGGCACATGAAGGTTTTATCGACTGGATGAGTCGATGGGAGAAGAAAGTGTTCAAAATGTTCGAACGTCCATCAGAAGAGGCGCAGCTAAAAATTCTAATGAAAAATCTCTCAATGTCTTACAGGGTATTCATCAGCATGTCTGCACCTGAAAATCTTTCCGACTTTCGAAGGAAAGGAGAAAGCATTGAGGATGCAATGAAGGATGGCGTATACTCCGGATTCAATATAGGGCAATGCTCGACAAAAAAGAAGGAGATTAATTATGTCAACCCAACTGTTGCAACGCCTACTTACATCAGGGTTGCAGGAAAAGCACCGATCACCAATACATTCCGCCAAGACAAAGGACAACAATATGTCGAGAAAAGGTGGAGCCGGAATCGAGTATTCTATGATCTGGACGGAGAAATGAGTGACTACCTTCCTAGGCTAGTTAAGGAAAAATTAATTCAACTCCGAGATCCTAAGCCTGTACCTAATCCCAAACCTCGGAGTTACGACGAGTCAAAGACGTGCGGCTACCATCAGAGTGCAGGACATGATACCAATTCATGTTTCGTCCTGAAACATCTTATCCAAGATTTACTGGATGACGGCAAGATAATCATCGAGGGAGCATCAAAGCAACCTAATATACAACAAAATACACTTCCAGCGCATCAAGGAAATCATGGAATCAACTTCATTGAGGCAGATAATGCTGAAACGCGTCAACCATCTCTAATATCGGACCGTCCGACAAAATAAAAGGTCCAAACAAATGAAACATCCAGAATCGTTTCCGAGAACAAAAGGGAATCGGAAAAAGGAACTCCAGACGCCAACATCCGTATGATGAATAAAAAACCATTGTTCACCGTGGCAGGTAGCGGAAAAGTCGTATATTCTGAACGCCTACCAGAAAAATGCGAAGAGGTACAATATCAAACAAGGGGAGGAAGACAGTTCAAGCCTCTCAACTTGCGAAATGAAAACCCAGGCGTCCTATCAAGGGGCAATCCGGTTCAGATCAGGCTGAGCAACCAACATGAAGCTATAAAGGAAGACAACTTGCTCATCGAGCAGTTGCGAAGAACAAAGGCAGATATCTCAATTTGGGGATTATTAGAAGCATCGACCAGTTACCGTCAGGCTCTACAAGAGGCACTAAGCCTGATGCATGTTCCCACATGAATCACTCCCAATGAACTGGTGCACCTAATCGACCAGGCTGCAAGACCATGTGCAATTACTTTCAAAGATGACGATCTGCCACCGGAAGGGAAGGACCACAACAAAGGGCTTTACATTACCATCGGTTGGGAAAATATGATCATACCTTTTGTCTTCATGGATAATGGTGATGGCGTAAATATTTGCACATTGAAAGCGGCTAAAAAGATGGGAGTCGACATGAACCGTATCACTAAAGCCGATGAATCATCCTTGACGGTCCGAGCATTTAACAATGGTAAGAAAACATGAATCGGTGAACTGACTATCAAAATATGGGTTGGTCCATTAAAAACCTATGCTACCTTCCTTGTAATGGACATCTCTACAAGCTTCAACCTCCTTCTAGGACGTCCATGGATGCACAAGAATGGAATTGGTGTGTCTTCTCTTCACCAGAAAGCCAGATTCTGGATGGGAAATGAGCTAATTACTGTACATTGAGATGATGGGGAAAATGAAATAAAGTCCCATCAGATCTCAGTGAACATGATCCCAGAAATTCATAACTACACTGCAGAAATCCGACATGAGAACAAAGCTGGAGCATCAATTCATCACGCCTGTACGGGTCAATTTAAATATCGAAATCGAAATGTTCCGAAAATGCTACAGAAAAGCAAGTTCTTTCCGGGGATGGGTCTGGGGCTCCGACAACAAGGGCCCACATAGCCAATAACAATACCTGGGAGAAAGACGTTTGATACGGCAGGCTTGGGATATCAGTCGACCTACCAAGACTCTACAACATTCAGGAGAAGGCAAGAAGATCAAGGAATCGATTGGAGCCGTCAACCGTCCTTCCAAAAGTGGTTCATCCCTAAGGGAGGAGAAAAGGTTCCAACACCAAGCACACTAGCAAAGATCACACCCGTGATAACAAGAAGAAGTTTTGACCGAAGGAAAGAAACCGAGGAACTCTTCTATGAAGGGGTAAGTCATCTTTTTTCTCCATCTCCCACTGACAGCGCAGGAGAACCCAACGGACAAGGGGAGGATGGAACAGAATTGGAAGTTCCAGAACAAGAGGAGAGTACAAGGAGCTCAACCCCGGGATATGAAGGGGCAATCCAAGAATGCATGGTCATTGCATGCTCAGAGTTTCAATTTCGTAGAAGGAGGAAATTCCCTGTCTATAACGGTAAAGGCTCCCCCATAAAACACCTCAAGTCATTCTTGTGGTACATGAAGCCATTGAAGATGAACGAAGAGGACTTGAAACAACACTTCGGCGAAAGCTTAACTGGGAGTGCGTTAATATGGCATTAAACTAATGACCGAGTTCTGCAAGCAGCATGGCCAGAAACGATCAATGCTTTCATCGAATATTTTTCAAAGATTCGACCAGAGATGATCGATCAAAACCTCGAGTAGCACCTCGAAAAACAAAGAGAGATTTTGGAGGACCAATGCCAGAAGGAGGAATCAATCATCTGATAGAAAAGTCTGCATGATAATTCCCAACGAATGAGCTAGAAATCAACTCAAGAGGTACTACGCCTAATCAAAGGCAACATTCCAGCATGCCTAATCCATGTATCTCCTCAAAAGATCAACTGGTTTGTCAACACTCATGATTTTTATCATCGTTTTCTACTCTATCAATCTGTTTTCAAATAAATAAATAAAAAGATTTCTAAAGTCTGTTTTCAAAATAAAAAAAAGTTTATTAAGTTCTAATTTTTCAAAAAAAAATTAGCTTGTTGCTAGGCTTCCGACTAGTTTCTTGTCTGAATTTGGAAATTAAATGAAAGTAAAACTGTCAAAAAAAAATAATAAATAAATAAAATAAAATTGGAGAGTTTATCAATGATGTAAAGCTTAGGATTTGGGTATGGTGTTATGAGCAACCAGATAGGCAACTGAGCTAAACTCTCCAAATCAAAATTTAAGTGTCCTGGCAGTTATTGAATTTCTAAGTTTTTTTGTTTTTTATTTGTTTGTTTTCTAAAATTAATTTGTTTTTGTTTGTTTGTTTGTTTTGTTTTCAAAAATAAAATAAAATAAATGTCGATGATGAAAGCCTTAGGATGATATTGTGCCTTGCACACGTACCAAATAGGCAACTGAGGCAAAAGTTTCTTGAGTATTATTTTAAGCCTAATCATGTTCTAACTATGCTTTAAGCTTTTGTGAACGACGAGTTATCTGAATTAAGGCTTCTCCACCGGAGTCAACGATCTACAAAGTCAGTGCAAGTCAAACCAAGGACAAGAGCACCACCAGAAAAAAAATATTTCATTCACAAATGAAGGAATTACAAGATCTTCGTCTACAACAATGAAAATCATGAACTCTTCCTTATCTGAAGGATACATGATTCAGATCGAGAAAAAAAAAAGAAACGACAACAATAAGAAACAAACAGAAGAAAAAAAAAATAAGAACAACAACAAGGAACAAAAAATGATCTGACGGCAAACCAAAGAAGAAGAAATGAAAAACAAATAAGGAAAGCTGGTAATTTTATCTGAGTCTAGACCAAGATCCAACTTCTTCACCATTTCCCATTGATCGAAACCAATGTGTGATAGTGGTAAAAGTGTCCATGTGACAAACTAGATCTAGAAATCTTCATCTCAGGCAGATCATCCATACTTGTCAAAGTACATCTAAATCTAAATCCGACTTCAACTTTGAAATCTAGATTTATCTTTGTACGTATTTTGAAGATGTATATGGAACGATCTTGCATCTTCCCCTAAATCATCAGATCTTCATCTCCGAGCCGAACATTAATCTGGATCTCAATATCTACTATCGTCAAGCACAGAAAAAAGAAGATTCATACAGATCTATACTGAGATTCCTCTAAAGACATCTCATTTCAGTTATCACTACTTTCAGCCACTCAAACTGCATCTCGCATACTCCACCAGTAAATGATTACTATGGTAATAAACCAGATAAGCAGAAAGTAGAAGAACATGAAGAAGGTGATCAAGAAAGGAAGATCTGAAGAAAAGATGGAGAAAAGAGGCGGATTTGCAGAGAAGAAGAAGAAGAGGAAGAAAGAGAAACTGATGGTCGAGGAAGAAGAAAACGAAGTATTTAAAGCAAAATATTAGGGCTCCATCAAACCACTTTTCGGGAAAACCGAAATGAGATCCATGACCCGTCGGGTTTGTCCAACCCATTAGGGTCATTCATCCGATCCGCTAGCTCCTTTTCCCTGTATCAAAAAAAAAATTAAAAATATATATATATATATATATATAACAGTCTACCTCGTAAAGAAGTCGAAGCGTGGACAATTCTTCAGAAAGAGTATCAATACGTTCCTGCCTCCCCAGGGATTCTCTACGGACTTCATCATATCTTAACATGATCACATACATCTCATTCACCACCGACTTCAATTGGCGTTCACGGATATCCACCAAGCGGAGTAGGTATTCTTGAAGAGGTCTGGAAGCCTGAAACGAGAAATGAATTAATAAAAGTATTAAGTAATTAAAACAAGAAGGGAAGAGTAGCAGCGGTACCTCAGGAATATGATCCGGGAGAGGTAAACCAATAATATCTTCACGGTCAACATGGCCACCTTTAATTGGAACCACATTTGAAGTCCCCAAGATAGGTATTTGAAAATCCCATGTTGGAAGAAGATGACCGAAGCCCGTTAATAGAACTTGTTGAGAAGGAGCATTGCTTGAAGATCCCATCAATAATGGACGAGGGGCAAAGCCCGGATCACCCACTATAATATTCTCTCGGCAAGATTGGATAGCAAGAGGTGGACCTAAAGAAACCGATCTCCAATATGATTCAAAATCCATTCCACGATCAACTGAATCTTCATAGGAATGTTGCGGTTGGCGTGAAATCTCGTCCATATCACTAAACGATGCATAAGGAAAACATGTAACATCGGGAGGAAGAAAACGGGGTGTAGCGTCTGGTTGACTAATTTGTCGCCCAAATCTGTCACCAAGATACCAAGCACAGTAATCTGGGCCACGTAACAAGTACCGGAGCATGCTAGACGACATGGCATGAAGGAATTTTTGATCACGCTGAATCAGATAATCCTTCCAAGGGTCCCAACAAATCTACGATCAAAATGGAGGTATATATATATATATATATATTAATAATTAAAAAAAAAGAAGAGAGGGTTTCTTACAGATTCAACTGTCGCTCCCTCCAAACAAAAGCGTGTATATGCAGTTGAGTGCCTTCGAAGTGCACTTTTCCATCTAGCCATTCGAGGAAATGTTTGACTATTGGAGAAGCTTGTATCAAAAGGAGGGCGACTAAGAGGAAAATATTCGTAACACCAATACTGTTACAAAGAAAAAGTATGGGTGTTAAAAAAGGGGGTCCAAGATCGTTCATCCTGAAGCAAGGAGAAATGTACTCACATTCAAGATGGGCCAGAATTCACATAAGGCTTTTGTTTGAAGGCGTGTTGCTCGGGACATATAGGTGTAAAGTCGCGCCATCGCACAACTTCCCCAATCGTAAAAATTCACCAATTCAAGGTCAGAAAATGCTGCCAGGTAGCCTGATTTGATATATCCACTAGAAGAGCTAAGGAATGTATGGCCTGCAACAAATATCAGGAAAGCTCTGGTAACTGTAATAACCTTAGCATCATATTTTGAATCATCAGCAGCGAGATCCAGCTCAGGGACCGAGAAATGCGTCTTCAAGCCAGCTAAGCTGACGTACCAATTTTTAGGGAAGATATCCCCACAATGTAGTCCCAACATGTTTCGGATATTCTCCTATGTCACGTTTGCACCTATTGGGACGGGAGATCCTACCCCCACTGGGATACCAGTAATCATGTAGAAGTCCAGAGGAGTGATGGTTAACTCACAGTGTGGCAGGTGAAATGAATTTGTATCACCCCACCATCGCTCTGCCACGATTAAAGCATTCTCACCATCCTGGAACGGTTCCAAAGCTTCAATAAATTCGTACCAACCGATCTGTTGTAAAAGCTCACGTACACCTTTGCATTGTCTCAACACCAGCCACCATTCTACTATGCCAGTGGTCCCTCCACGAATGCGCGCCCAAGCGTAATTCTATGAAAGAAAGCATTGGTTGAGAAATAATGAAAGAAAACATAGAAAACGAAGAAGAAAATTTCAATCAACAAGGAAACTTACAGGGTTTTCCAGGATTCTCGCAGAAACATGGTTATCCACATTGTTCAAAACCCCAACGCTTCATCTTCTACGCAACATAGGCAAAGTTGGAGGATCAGGAATAATGATAGTCATTCGCCTAGACGACATATTGAAGAAAAGAAAAGGATATTCTTACCTAAAGAAAGGTCTTTCTCCTCTATCTTATAAAGAAAAAAGGGGTAATTACTTCCTCAAGAAGTTTTTGAAAAGAAATACTTTATCAAGAATCGTCTCGTGAAAGAAAAACAAGTCATGTCAAGACAAAGCGAGGAAAGAAAGCCAAGAAGATGCTTTCAGAAGATGAATGAAACTGACAAGCTCAACTGGGGCAGACCCGGCCAGTGTTAGTATCATTCTTCATCAACTTTTTCAACCATTTCAATCGGCTCGAACAAAGGGAAATCCAACTGAATCAACCACAAAGGTTCAAAAAACATCAGGAGAATGGAGCTGACAACGGTCAGAATTTCTTCATCAACTCGTCAAAACCACCTCTAAAAAAAAATAGGGTGCGAAAGGGTGTTCATGGCTTTGTTCGTTAACCGAAAACGGTTACTCTCAAAGAGGGGCAACTGTTGACACCCCAATTTCGCACCTTCCATGGAAAATATCATTCTTGTACTTCGGAGCCGAATACAAGAGAAATTCTTTGTGGAGCCATTAAGGATTCTCATATCCTTTAAATCAAGCTCACAAACACTACCAATCAAGCCCACAAGCTCTACCCAATCAATCCCACAAGCTCTCAAGCCCACAAGCACGGCTCCTACCCATTTCATTATCCTTCCAAACCTGGGAATTCTTGCTATCATGTTAAAGAGGAGGAAAATACGAAGCCAATGGCGAAAGAATGGAATCATTCTGAGTTTGTATGAAGAAGTTATGAGAAAAACAAATCTCATAAGACTAAAAGTCAAAGCAGTCAAGTTCAAGGGAAATACTAAGGGCACCCGATTTTTTACTAAGGGCACCTCTCTTTCATCCTCATGAAGAACACGGGTGTTTTTAATGGTGGTCATCATGATGATCACGATGGTGTGGATTTTGATCAACAATGATTTTTGATTAAATACATCACTAGGTTCCTGGGGGCGATAGGGAGCTTGGGTAGGAGGTTGTTTTCACATCAAGCATGTTTTTTGCAACCGGTGAACAGTAACAGTACTTTTGAATAGTGATAGTACGTGAACATTACCCAACGGACCCACATGTCATAATCAGATTTTCAATTGTCGCATACAATTGAAAAAGAAGCGAAGGAAAAGAAGCGAAGAAAAGATGAAGGAAAAAAGGACGATTTACAGCCTTTATTTTCAACAAAGCATCCCGAAATTGGCAGAGAGTTGAAGATTTTTTCCCTATAAATAGAGATCGAATTTCTCATTCAAAAACAACGAAAAACACTCCAGAGACTTCATTTTAGACTGGAAAACACTTCGATCAGAGACTAAATAATAATTTCTCGCATTCAAACACTTTCTCTTTTATTTTTTCTTTCGCTTAGTAATATCAAATCAAGTATTGTCTTTAAGTTTTTAAAGGATTAGCATTAAATTGCTGGTACTCTAATTATTTTCTGCATACTTGACAAAAGCAAGAAATTGTCATTAGAATATTTTCAAGTTTTCTTACATCATATTTCAGGTTAATTGTCTTTAAGTTCTTAAAATATTAGCATTAAATTGCTGGTACTTTAATTACTTTATGCATACTTGACGAAAGCAAGAATCGTCATAAGAATCCTTCAAGTTTCAATATCATAGTTCAGGTATATTAATTTCCTATCTCTTCGGTAATTATGTAGTCATACGGGAACAGAATGGTTTTCCATTTCGTAGTAACACCGCAGCTACTCTTTACATTACATAAAAATAATTATGTTTTATTATTAATTTTCCAAGTGGGATAAGTCAAAGTGTGGGTTTAAAGCGGAATTCCCTCCCACATTAGACCCATAATAAATATGTTTATTATATATATGTATATATATAATAAAGTTTGCATTAATTCTATATTCTAAATAATTGATGCATAAAAATCTATTCTCAATTTCTAATAAATTTCGGTATTAAAATCCTGCACATAAGTATTGATAAAAATAAATTGTAAACATTTCCCCTTTAATCATGAAGTAGAGGCCAATCTTACGATTGGGCGGCTGATGGGTGCCTAACACCTTCCCATCCCGTACTAGAATCTCCTTACCCAGACTCTCTGATAGCAGACCATAAATATGCAAGTCATAACTAGGTTTTGTTTTCCTCAAAAGAATTCAAACTAGTTAAAAGGGTCATGACTCCCCTTAGTCAGGTGGCGACTTCAAAACATCTCTTTCTTCTTTGCAGAGTTGGCCCTCTTACTAATGAACTAGTAAGAAATTATCTCTGCCAGACCCCGTGTGCATTAAACATCCACGAACGGATGAGAACATGGACCTTTCCCCATAACAATTATGGACAAAGAATAGACCGGTACTCGACCCCGATTTCTACAATTACCTTGTCTTGGAATATTTCCTTATCTAAGAATATTGCCTAAAAATTAGTGTTCCTTCCCAAAATTACAATTTTATCCTCAATCCATTTTGAGGATCACTATTTCCCGGAGAGAGGAAGATACACATGTATAAATTAAGAAAGGATTTTATATCTACGAACCTTCTTGGTTGCTGTTGTCGAACTAGGGCCTTCTGAATCTCATGAGTATTATGCATAAAAGCCTTTACCTGTTGAATTTCCTTTCGCAGCTCCTTCAACACTTCAAGAACATCAGAAAACTTCTGAGAATTTGATGGAATAACTCTTGGCTTCCTCACATTCCTTCTAATTCTTTTCAATGTTGGAGGCAATGAAGATTTTTCGTTTTCCTTCATGATTGATGGTTTAACAATCATATTACCCTCTTTTTCATCGGAAGACATCATTCTTGGAGCGTCCATGAACATATGGATTTGTGAGAGAAATTCACAATTAGCTTAACAAGTAGTCTTGATATAAAAAGAGGTTTTAGAAAAGAAAAAGGAATGTAGGGTTTGAAACCTAAAACAGGTTCGTACACATTCAAATCTTATCCTTATAAAGAGTAGAATTGTCGATAGTACCCTTTCTTTTGCTTGATAGACAAAAAGAAAACACTCCAATTTTTATTTTTATTTTTTTCTTTAAAGCCCGAGAGGTACAAAATCATTGTCTCTTTTGATCAGGCACATGAGACAATATTTTTAGAAAAACACAATCAAGTTGCGTTGTGGTGAACTACAATTTGTCCACCAATTTCCTCTTGTGGAAAATCCACAGACTTCTGTCTATCAAAACAGTTTGACCATAATTTCTTTTCAAATGGTCTTGGTTTTTCTTTGGAAACTAACTTCTTAGACGAAGATAAAATCTTACATACCTCTGCGGTCTTCTGAGCAATTTTAAGCTTTCTTGCTAAATAATTTTCTCTTCGTTGAAGTTTGTTGACGTGTCTTTGTTTGTGTTCATGACCTTTTAATGAAAAATACAAGCACGTCACACTTGGACAGTAATCAGGCTTCTGAATTATGCAAGCAACTAGGCACATAGTGGATCCTGAAACATTATAAACAGAGTTTCCAAGAAAAGGGTCAACCTTTTCTTTCAGAATGGTTGGATTATATTCTGAAAGAATATCAAGATGGATATGTGTATTGCTACATTTATCAAAATCAATGTTTTCACCAAGAAGTGCAATACTTGATTTCTCTTCTTTATTTGAATCATAACTATCAGACATTTCATCAAGAGTTGCAGCAAGACCTTTGTTCCCAGTGTATTTTCTACGATTTGGACACTTGTTTGCAAAATGACCAAATCCCTTACACTTAAATCACTGAGGCATATCCTCATCATCAGTTTCATCAATATCCTTGTTTTTAAGAGGAACACGATTATGAGGTTTGACTGATGCCTTTGTCTTATATCTGGTGAACCGTTTACTTATCTTCAATAGAAGATCCCTAAACGGTCTTGTGATCATCGAGACTGATTTGTCAAGATATTCATCTGAAGAATCTGTCTCAGAGTGATCATATTCATAGATATACACTTTTTTACTTTTATCAAGTAATTTAGTGTTTTTTAGTGCTTCGAACGCAACATCCTTAGATTTGGATGAATGTTCATGATCAAAGATCTTAAGCTTTCCAACCAGCATATTTCTGGAGAGAGTATCTAGGTTATTTCCCTCAACAATGGCATGCTTCTTAGCATCGTTTCTATATGGCAGTGATCTAAGAATTTTCATCACAATGTCCTTTTCAGGAATAGTCTTACCCAATGCAAAAGATACATTAACAATTTCAGACACTTTGTGATTAAACTCATCAAATGTTTCTTCATATGATATACGAAGGTTTTCCCAATCGGAATTAAGGTTTTGAAGCCTAGCTTAACTTTTCACTGGTGTTACCTTCAAATATGGTTGCTAAGATATCCCAAGATTCTTGCGACTTAGTTCAATTAGACACATGGTGTTGAAGATTTGGGGTAATGGCATGTATGATCGCATTCCAACCGTCAGAATTTTTCTTTGCATCAAGAATTTCGGCAGGGGTGTATTCATCAATATTTTTTTGGAACGTTCACGTTTAGAACTGCCACTACGGGGGGATCATATCCATTAACTACATATACCCATGCTTGAAAATCACGTGCTTGAAGAAAATCTCATAGTGCAATTTTCCACCATAAGTAATTAGAGCCATCGAAGACTGGTGGTACGTTTATTGAGATAACACCTCTGTCCATAGAGTCATATCACTAGAAACACATACTTGTAAGGTCTTGAATGTGTTTTCCTTCTCTAATACCAATTGAAAAAGCGGGGGTCTAACAACCTCACCCAATATTTTGATTAGCAATCAGTATATATGGAAAACTCCGAGTTGTTTTCTAGAGAATCAACTAGACTCAATAAATAGAAAATATCTCAAGGAGTTATTATCTCAATCTCTCAATTTAATTTACTCAAGCAAATATGATTCGCGAGTCTTAAACAAAGAGAGATAACTTGGATGGTACTAAAGACCAATATCCAAGCGTCAATTAATTTAAATCAACAACCAATAAGGTCGGATATTATAATTGATTGAACAACGCACAACCTGTATTATTTCAATTATATAACAAAATATAATGCGGAAAAGAAATAACACAGACACCAGAATTTTGTTAACAAGGAAACTGCAAATGCAGAAAAACCTCGGGACCTAGTCCAGATTAAACATACACTATATTAAGCTGTTACATACACTAGCCTACTCCAAATTAACTTCAGTCTGGACTGTAGTTGAACCCAAACCAATCTCACATTGATCCAAGGTAAAGTTATGGTCATATGCCTCTGATCCCAGCAGGATACTGTGCACTTGATTCCCTTAGCTGATCTCACCCACAACCAAGATTTTCTACGACCCAAAGTCGAAGACTTTAGCAAACAAATCTGTCTCACACAGAAAAGTCTCCAAGATAGATAAATTCGTCTCCCACGAATAAACCTATGAGTTTTGTTCCGTATTTTGATAAATGAAGGTGAACAGGAACCAATCAATAAAACCAGACTTATATTCCCGAAGAACAACTCAGTTTTATCAATCACCTCACAATAAACTTAATCGACCCAGCGAAGAAGATTATTGAGGAATCACAAACGATGAGACGAAGATGTTTGTGATTACTTTTATATCTTTCCTATCGGAGATAGAAATCTCAAGCTAATTATTACAAATGTACTCGTATGATAGAAACCACAAGATCAGATCACATAACTATAAGAAAAGTAGTATCGGTCTGGCTTCACAATCCTAATGAAGTCTTTAAGTCGTTAACCTGGTTTTAGAAGAAGAAAACCAAAGGTTAAAAGAGAATCGACTCTAGCTTAGCAAACTAGTATCACACAAAATGTGTGGGGATTAGGTTTCCCAGTTGCTGGAGTTCTCCCTTATATAGTGTTTCAAATCAGGGTTTGCAATCAATGTTAGCTTAGTAACAAAGCATTTAATATTCACCGTTAGATGAAAACCTGATTAGATACAAGCTAATATCTGTCAACCGTTAGATCGAAAACTTAGCTTGCCATACACACATCTACTTGAAGATTTGGGGTTTGTGTAACCGTACCCATACATGTACAATAGTTGGTTCAATATTAGTCAACCAAATGGTTAGACAAATGATAAATTTCATATAAACCATATTCTTCTTCACCATAACTAGTCCAAATGACTCAAATGAACTAGTTAGAGATTTGTTAAATTGATATGAGATCTCATGTACTACACAAGACACAATTGAAGCAAAAATAATGTAATTCACTCGAATCGATTCATGAACTATAAAACGACGGTTTGCAATAGCATTCCTTAGATAATTTAGATAAGTTCACGAACATCGTTTTTAGACATAACCACTCAAGTTCACAGACTGGGTTCGCGGACTCAAGTTAACTGGTTGGAGTTCAAAAACTCCAAAAGAAATTCTAGGGTTCGAGAACTTCCGTCAGTTTGCGGACTAAAACCGAGCTACAACTCCAGTAAAAATTCTCGGGTTCGAGAACTACGCACGTTCCCGGACTGAGTTTGCGGACTGGGTTGACTGCTCAAGTTTCGGTTTCACTTGATCAACAAAGTTTGGAAACTTCGGTTCAAGTGCTAAGGACTTATACATATATGTGTTACCACAACAATGTTTATATCCCCCAATGGTTATATTGTCTAAACTCTCATTTCAATCATTCAAACATTCTCAGAGGGCGTTATATAGTTATTATTCACAAACCATTTTTCGTCAGAGCGATTTACAAAATGATTGAAACGTAACATGAATTTCGTCACTAGGTAAAGGTGAACTTGGCTAAAGCGAAATATTTAGCAACACATATTTTGAGAAATAGATAACCGAGATATACTCATCTCGAAATATCACATGTGTATATTCTTAGTGTATATAGTAATACTACTTTTGTTTCAAGATATGAGATAGAGTAGATAGACTTTTGAGTGATATATAAGTTCAATTATCCACATACCTTTTAGTCGATGAAGATCCACTGGTTCCTTGAGTAGTTCTTCGTCTTGTATGATGATTTACATGGAGTTCTTGAGCTTAACTACACTTTCTATCCTAGTCTGAGACCTTAGATATAGTAGACTAGAAATCAAAACTTTATAGTTTTG
Organism: Papaver bracteatum; assembly: GCA_023529315.1. Lineage (NCBI taxonomy): Eukaryota > Viridiplantae > Streptophyta > Magnoliopsida > Ranunculales > Papaveraceae > Papaver > Papaver bracteatum. The sequence continues at coordinate 2,113,178 of JAJJWX010003164.1, forward strand.
ATCACTAATATTGACAAACATGCTTGAGATAGCAACACATGCGAGTTCGACCGAGCAATGCTCTAACATTAATGACTTGAGATTTCTGAGTAATTCTAAGAATGTAAATCTGTACCAGAGAATAGTAACCTGTAACTGACGACTGGTATCGATGTTCGGCAAATTTCGAATAAATCTGCCGCCAATAATAAATATACTAGTGAGGGTTTTTAAACCGTCACAATAGAAAAATCCGGAAATAACAAAAGGAATAATTCTGGCGGCGGGAAGAAAACTATTTATAACGGTTTGACCGCACGCCACAAATAAAATACATTTTCGTTTCGGTTGACCAAACGTCACAAATAACACTCAACCGTCACAAAGCACATTTGTGACCACGGATTTTGTCTCGTCACAATTATTTTTTTGTGACGGTGTTTTGGCTATTTGTGACGGTTTTCTGCTATTTGTGACGGTTTCTAAACCGTCAAAAAAGACCCTTTGTTTTGTAGTGACCATCCACAAATATTAATTTCAACAGTTAATTGGTAGGCTTAGAAAGATACCTACTTCTATGTATAAACTGAAAGTGCACAGTGTCGACAAGCAACACAGGGCAAGCACAGGTCGAACCACAGAGACTTGGAGAGTGTAGAATTTGATTTTAAATCCTTACTTAGAACTGATTCAGAGAGTAACCAAAAGGGATTTGATTTTGTCGATACAACGATATATTGGCAAAGACTTAAACAGAAAGTAATTTGAATTAAAATATGCAATTAAATCAAGGTGTAAATACTGAGAATATGGATACTAGGGTATTCAAATCCACCACTAACCTATAATATGCATTCAACTTGTAATATTATTCTTGTCCTTACAGCAGATTCCAGTCTACCGTATATCTAAGGTGTTTCTCCAATAGATAATTTAATCACAACTAAAGTATTTCTCCAAAGCATTAACTGTCTAATTAAAGCACAACTAATCTGAGGATCAATATTTGGTTAAGCAGGAGTTGCAGCATAATCAACATAGAGATATTCTAACTATGATGGATACATGGCATACATTGTGAGAGAAAGATGTTGACAAACTTGGATTAAAATATATCTTTAAAAAATTCTAAACTTTCAGGAATAATATACAAGATATGAATACATAACAATAAGTTACGGCTTCATTTGAACCCTAGAAAATGAAACTATAACATGAAGAACATTACAACAAAACTGAAATTAAGAAACTAACATGAACAAGCTATTCTTGGATCGTTTTTCAACACAACAACCATCTCTATTTATACACAAAAATTATCTCAACACTTGGATTCAAAATTTGGAAAGCATCCACTCACCAAAACATGTTTTCTTAATTGATGGATAGAATGGAATATATTTGGTTGTGGGAAACAAATTGGGAGTGATTGAGTGAGAGAATGGGGGTGAGGTGGATGTTTTGGAAAGAATCCAATGGGGGGTGAGGTGGAAACGGATTTGGGTCTTGGGTCTTGGATCATGGGTAGTTTAATCCCATGCATTTGTAAACAGGTTTCCACTGATGCGCAAGCAGGTTGCAACGCTTCCATAGACGCTAGCCTTCAACTTTCTGCTCTTTTGGCTTCTCAAATCATCCAAGCTTTATTTAGTACTTAAAAGCACAAAATTAATTGATACGAATATTTATTATTGTAAAAATGCGGAATTTGGGATAATATATGACTTTAAGGCGCGAAAGATGAGTTAAGTTCCAATGAAAAGGTGTATGAATATGCAATATTTGGTACTCATCATTAATATTCAACGGTTGATATTCAAAATTGAAGATGGTAGATTTATACATCTCGGAATTCTATCATTTTTGGTTTAAATGTAGATTCTTATAAGAAGAACATGTCACCAAAGAATTAGCTTCAAATTCATTGCCGGTTGGGCTCAGTTAAAAAACAATGGCGCTAAAATGTGAAGATTATGCCAATATAACCATGTCAACGGATTCTACCCCTTTATTATTGAATATCAATGTGGTATGTTACATAGGAACATGGCTTTATTCATAGTTTAGGAGGAAACTGTGGTCACATGTATGGGACGCCACACATAGACCCAAGGCCTTGTAACATTCCCACATGTGTTGTTCATGTAGTGCTTGAAAATGACATGCAAAGGATGAATCTGACTCTGGAAAAACAACAAACACATGAGTACAAGAAGAAGATGTCAAAAAGAGTCAGAGTCAGACGAGGTAAGTCTGTTTATTCAGTCCTTGATAAGTCACTATGTGACAAAAAATGTGCGCATTCGGATCACTTCGTCACTATCTGAATAATGATGTTCGCATCCTCTATTTTAACATGAGAAAATGACGATTGCATCAAGGTTTCTCAAGTTTTGTATAATTGGTAATTTCTTATTTTATTTTTGCTAAGAAAACATCTACTTGTTAAGAATAGATATTGGATCATGAACCGTACAAGACTTGTTCAAAGTTCTTTTAGGATTTGGGTATCCATAAGTCTGCTAATTTTCATTCGTGATCAAAATGTCCTTCACTTCTCTTTTCTTTGAAAGATACAGTTTCATGGCTCCTGTAACTAGAGGTACAACAAAAATGGATGCAGTTGAAGCAGTTAACGTTTATCTTTGTGAAGGAATCCTTTCCTTAAGGAACAAGAAGGAGAGATCTACAAATTAAATGATGAAGTTTATTCCTCTAACTTACTCTGTTTTTAATTTCGATTATAACTTTAGAGTTATGGTGAAGGATTTCATCAACAAATTAAAGAAATGATTTAAAATATCGAATTATTTTATCTTTAGAAAAGATAGCTCACTATGAACAAATGTTGTATCTAACAAAGAATACCTTGGGTAGACTAAAAATAGAACTTACTGAATAAACTAAATTTTTTGAAGATTTGGAGGAATTGAACGATCCCATAATCAATGGGTTTTTCAATAATGAGAAAGAATTCTCTGTAGATGCTCTTAGAAAGCTTTATGATGTCTAGGAAACTTCTTATGAGAATTTATTCTTATGTTTTTAAGAAGGATAACTAGGGTTTGGAATATCCATTATTGTGAGTACACATAGCTATTGCCAACGTTTTCATCTTGCAATGTTTTTAGATTTATTTGTTTAAATTCTAAGTTATTTGGAAGATGATTTTAGCAGTATTAATCTTTATGGTTTTGTATATTGCAATTTGTTATGGGATATGTTGTTCACGTCCGTGAACCTTGACTGTCCCATACTTTTTCAAAAGTTAACTCTATTATATGTCGATATGAAAGTATTGATAAAAGATAAAATAAACTTTGACCACAAAAGTTAATCCTTTTATGTCATTATGCAGATATTGATGGAAGAAAGGATGAACTTTTGTTTTCAAAGATTAAGTCTATTATATGTGATTGTGCAAATAATGATGAAAAATATAATGAATCTTTGATTATTCTGCAGTATTGGTCTTTCCCTGATCCACATTTTTGTGTATGTACTGTGTTGCTCCATAAGTTCTCTTATGTTGAGCATGGCTAATTGAATTGATCATTTTCCTTGTGGTTAATTCAATTGAGTTTTTTGGATACAAATTCATGTTTCATGTGATTTGTTAATGTCCAAAGAAATCCTTCTTTTCTTGTGAAAGTAAGGTTGCTCTTGTTGAGAGTTCTTAATTGAACTTGTGCATAATTTCCAAATCTTTTTGGGGAGTGCGGCTGTGGAATATTATATGGGTTATCCTGTATCTTTATAAACTCCTTGATGAATGCATTTAGTTTCGGATATTTGATGGCATCTGAACAAGTTGGTATGTTGTTCTCTTTTGGTCTTGAAGTATCTCTATGAAAATTTCATGAGGATCCCACTAGTTTTCGTACCTTTGCCAATTTATATTGACAAAAATGGGTAGAATTAATGTGTATCTCACACTACAAATATATATAGTTTACGGATCATTATGTAAGGGGGAGTGGTTTTCATTGTGATATAAAGTATTGACTAAGGGGGAGTCATACATATCACCATAGTATTGTTGTCAAATTTGTGATACAATTGGACTTTGATGATGTATAATAATACCATGACAATGTATAACAATGATTGAACCAATTATTTTCTTATTGTTATATCTACGGATCTTCAACAACTATGATGCTGAGTTGAACACATTTAGAATCATTGGAGTACTTGGAAGTGACAAAGATTTCGAGTAATGTTGAAGAACCAAGGAGATCAAGCATTTGGATGAGAATCTACAAAGTTTATTTATTTTGTAATCCATATGTATTAATAGTTGTGTCACTAAAATTTACAAAGGGGGATATTAGAGCACTTCTCGGTCGAACTCGCAAGCGTTGTTATCTCAAGCTTGTTTTTCAATGTTAGTGATCAAAACTATAAGTCTTGATTTCTAGTCTAGTTATAATAATGTCTCAGACTAGGATAGATTGTGTAGTTGATTATTAGACTTCACGACGTTCATCATTTAAAGACGAAGAACTACTAAGGAGAGCTTGTGGAACTTCATCAACAAAAGGTATGTGTAGACTGAAACTCATCTATCACTTGGAAAGTCTATTTCTACTATATCTCTTATATTGAGAAAAAAGTCGTATTACAATAGTTTTCGATTATGCACATTTGAGATTTCGAGCCGAGTTTAACTCGCTTACATATTTCTCGAAATATGTGTCAGTAAGCTTTCCCTTCAACCAAGTTCATCTTATATTCTTGACGAAAGTCAAAAGATGATCAAGTGAAAATCTCCGAGTAACATCTTACATGGTGTGTGTGATATAATCATTTGGTATAGACTTGGAATGTTTCGTTATGATTATTTCAATAACTTGAAAATTGCTTTGATGCTAATAGTGTGTGAAAATGGCTATTGTCATCCTCTAAGAATGTTTCAATGGTTGAAATAGAGTTTAGAACACTTAAAAAACATTGTATTATAAACATGTTGTGGACTCTTGCATATATGTGATCCATGTCTGGGAACCATAGTATGCATACTCGTATGCGTACTTGTTGGTTTGAGAAATCTGGGAACCTAAGTACGCGTACCCGTACGCATACTGGTGTAAGGTTCATGTCCGGAAAATTCTGCTGGGTTTGGAGGTATGCGTACCCGTTCGCGTACTGGCAAAAACCAAACTTGGTCCGGCTACTTCAAGTATGTGTACCCGTTTGCATACTTGAGTGGTTAAAGTTCTAAAATCGGTTATAACATGGATAAATACATTTATATAATAAGGAATGCATTCTTTGCAACCGTGGCTATAATGTTCATGAATTGATTTGAGTGAATCAAACCGATTTTTCTTCAATTATGATCTTGTATACTTCTATGAGAATATAGCAATTGAACAACTCTTTAACTAGTTTCATTTGAGTCATTTTAACTAGTTATGGTTAAGATGAATAAGGTTGATATGAGAGTGTTCATATAGCTAACCCCGGTTAACTACTTTTGAGCCAACATGTTGTACACGTTTAGGTACGGTTACTTAAACCTAAATGAGGGTACATTTCATTTGTGTATAAAAATCCAAGTTCGATCTAATGGTTGAAAGATATTAGCTTGTATCTAATCAGGTTTTCATCTAACAGTGAATATTAAATGTTTTTTTACCAAGGTAACTTAGATTGCAAACCCTGATTTGAGAACTATATAAAGGATAACTCTAGCAACTGGGAAACCTAATCCCCACACCTCATGTGTGATACTAGTTGTGACTAGAGTCGATTCTCCTTTAACCTTAGGTTTTTCACGAAACCTTGTAGGTTAACGACTTAAAGACTTCATTGAGATTGTGAATCCATACCCAACTATTTTCTCTGTAGTTGGGTGTGTCGATCTTACTTGTTCTATCGTAATTAAGTATTATATTTTCTAATATTTTCTCGAGATTTATGTCCGATAGGTAAGATCAAAAGTAGTCACAAACATCTTCGTCTAATCGTTTTTGATTCTAAAATATCTTGTTTCGCTACCATACCATTAAAATTATTGTGAGGTGATTGATAATATTAGGATGTTCTTCGGGAATATAAGTACGGGTTATCAATTGGTTCATGTGCACCTTGATTTATCAAAAGACGGAACCAAATTCGTTGGTATTTCTGTGGGAGACAGATTTATCTATTTCAATAGACTTTTCTGTATGAGACAGATTTGTGTATCAAGTCTTCGAATTTGGGTCGTAGCAACTCTTAGTTATGTGTGAGATCAGCTAAGAGAATCAAGTGCGTAGAATCATGCTGGGGTTTAGAGATGTAAGGAGCACAACTGTACCTTGATCAGTGTGAGATTGATTAGGGCTCAACAACATTCCAATCCTAAGTTCATTGGTAGTAGGATGGTGTCTGTAACGGCTTAATACAATGTGGTGTTCAAAGTTGGACTAGGTCCCGGGGTTTTTATGCATTTTCGGTTTCCTCGTTATCAAAACTTTTGGTGTCTGTGTTATTTCTTTTCCGCATTATATTTTTTTATATAATAGAAATATCACAGGTTGTGCGTTAAGATCAATCAATTAGATATTCCAACCTTTCTTTGTTGATATAAATTGATCGACACTTGAACATTGGTCTTTGGTACCGTTCAAGTTATTTCTCTTATATTCAACCGGTCTCTCAAATTCATATTTGCTGATTGCAGATTGAATTAAGAGATATAGATATAAAACTCTTTGATATACTTTTCTATAGATTGAGTGTGACTGTCTAGTTGATTCTCTTGAAAGTATATTGGAGTTTGTCTATTCAGATTGTCGAACGAAATATTGGGTGTGGTTGTTGTACCCCCTCTTTTTCACATGGGGAAAATAGATAAATGATGAGAAGTAAGGGTACCTAGAGTATATTTGATAAGAACAGTTCTAATTGGTTGGTTTATACATTTTCCTTGCCAAGTATCAATCCTTTTATCACAAGATTCTTAAAGTGGTACGGAGGAAGTATTTGTCAGCCAGACCAAGGTTTTTAATTTTCAGTTCACTTACTTTCTATCGACGATCAATCGATGATTTTGTTTTTTTTGGGTCTTTAGGATAGAGAAGACAAGAGAGAAAGTATTTCTGATTTTTTTTGTTTTTGAATGGAATTGAATTGGGGGCTTAGTGTTAAGAGTTAATAGGATTTTAAGATTTAGTAAAAAAGTAACACAAAAAACCCATCAAAACAAAAGTAACCCAAAACCCCCAAAGAATTTGATAAAACCAATTTTGGTTTCATCATAAAATTTGATGAAACCAATTTTGAACTTTGGTGTTTTTGTATCAATTTTTAAAAATTTGGGTTTTTTGAATCAATTTTGTTTAAGATGGAGTTTTGATGGATCCTAACATTTGAATGGAGTTTTTGTATCACAAGTTTGGTCACCTTGAGTTTGGTCACAAGTTTTTGTATCACTAGTTTTGTTTACGATTAGATATTAGTGAAGGGAAAAATAGTATTTTCACCATATTTTAGAATCCCCCTACAATATTTGGAACCCACAATTGGAGGATATGGGAATTAATTGGGGGATATGAATTACTTCCCCCAACCAAAGTTGGCTGATAAGGGGTGTCTTTAGGGTGCGAAAATACCAAAACACCCTTAGATTAATTAAAAACATTATGAAAAGACTGTTATGCCCTTCCCCCTTAAACAAAAAAAATCAAATAACCAATTTCATATATCCCCCAATTCTGTTTTGTACCGGCACAGCACAACATTTAGGTTTTGAAAAAAATAAAAATTCTTCATCTTCTTCCTCCTCGTTCATTCTTCATCGACGATTAAACGTTAAATCAAAAATTTCTTCGTTGACTAACCTACCATAACCATGCCTCCGAGAACCAAATCAAAAGAAAAATCGAGAACCAAATCGATTGCTCAACAAACACATGAACAAAGAATCGAGAAAATTGCTCACGAACTCGAAGAAGACGAAACAGCGAACTCGGATGATCAACCAATCATGGCTTCTCTTAGAAGGTTAGTGTTTTTTGAACTCATTTATGATTGTTTTAATCGATTTATAGCCATGGGTTTAGGTTAGAATCGCCTACAATCGCTGAAACTGTCGAGTTACAGAGTGTACCGGCATTGAATCTGTGTTTGAATACCATGCCGATTTTCGTACATGCATAGTCGTTTGGTTGAATACGATGCCGGTGTAAATTCCTGAAACTGAAAATTTTAAACCGGCATATAATTTTGGTTGACAACCATGCCGGTTTGAATTCCTGAAACTTTATTTTTTGTACCGGCATAAGAATTGGGTTGAAGACTATTCCGGTAGTAAACTAAAAACACCTAGGAACAATTTATCAAAACCGGCATTGTATTTAGTTTTCGTTAATGCCGGTACTTCAAACCGGCATGGGTTAGTTTAATTTGAATATGCCGGTAGTACACTTAAAACATACATGAACATCACTTAAATTTTTCTCTATACCGGTACCCAATTAATGTCCCATAGGAAGCCGGTACCACCTTACTGGCATTGTTTTTTTTAAGAGTTGTAATGCCGGTTCTTAAACTCCTTCAACTTTTTATATGTTTGTTTTGTTTGCTTATGTTATAGGTCAAAAGGCAAAAAAGCGAAGAAAAATAAAGGTCATATTCTCACTAAGCGAAGGAGGAAGGACGGTCTTGATACTCCTCAGTCCCTGCCTCCACGAGGGAAAGACGAAGGTCGCAAGAAGCGTTTGGGGTTTGAAACAAGAGGGGCAATTTGGAATAGTGGTGGTGACCGTAGTGCACTTGTAATCCATGAACGCAGTGGAATAGTTGAGGAGGATGAGCATGATGAAGGTGATAGTGAGGAGGAAGATGTTCAGGTTCCCCCAAGTCAATTAGAAATCCAATGCGAAGTTGGTGGGACGAGTAAACAACCAACACAAGGCAAGGGAAAGGCTCCACCCAAAGTTAAAGTTAAAGGTTGTCACCTTCCTCACATTGATGACATGATACCCGACTGCGATGATGGTAAAATTTTGGGTCAAGCTCCGGATCCGAAAGTACTCTTTGGATACAAGCACTCTTGGGCTCGTACTATCTTTCAAACTTATGTAAGTGTTTTTTATTTTGTGCATGTGCATTTTTTAATCTTTTACATTATCTCTTAATCGTATTATCTCATATTTGTAGGATCATACTAAGGTTGTGCGTGTCTGCCGAAACCAAGCCGCGGCTGAGTGGAAATTGTCATTGGATCATGAAGATATCCAAACATTAGTAAAGAACTCTGGTCTGTATTCTTTGGTTGAAAATTACGTGAATCCAGATACGGTGACCGTCAATTGCTTCGTCGAAAGGTATCATGGTGAAACTGATACAATGAACTTCCCATTTGGAGAGATGACCTTGATTCCTGAAGATGTTCATGACATTCTAGGCTTGAATGTTATCGGAAAATCAATTTCAGAAGGAGTTGAGTCTTGGGACCTAGATTGGATGAAGCTGCACGAATTGACTGAAAAGCTGTTTGGTTGGGACTTCAAAACTTCTTCGGATAGTTTTTATGTAGCATCGAACGGAAGTAAGACGAAGACATTCAAGATGACGATGCTTAAGAAGATGTTTGAAAATACAAAGGCTAGAAGCTTGGAGGCTGGATGGGACCCATCACAGATTCGGTATACCGCCGCCGCGTACCTGTTATACCTCTTGGGAACTAGGGCATTCCCTGACAGTAATGGAAACCGGGTAAGTGAAAATTTACTCCAGTACCTTGACCCGTTGGAAGGTTTGTATGGCTATTCTTGGGGCACTGCGGTCATGGCACATTTGATGGCGGAGATGAGAAGGGATTCATTGGCTAAAACAAACCAATTTGTCGGGAATTTCACTCTACTCCAGGTACATTTTTTTTAAATCTATGTTCACATGTATTTATTTAACTTATGTTCACATGTATATTGTTCACATTGGATTAGGTGTGGTGTTATGAACACTTCCCAACCTTGTTCAAGGACTGACAATTCTTGAAGATCAAAGACCTTGATGAACCCGATACCCATATAGCTCAGAGGTTTGAGTTTATCAGTAATCCGAAGCCTGGTAACAAAGGTCGAGTCATCCATATGAGATTGGCTCTGGATGCTATGAGGAAGGAAGATGTTGTGTTCGACCCTTATAAGGAGATTAGAGTATACCGGAAAATTCCAAGAGATGTTGCATTTTACCATGGGCCGTTGTACCACCCAAAAGGATACATCATGGCCAAACCATGTCGTGTGATGCGCCAACATGGATTTAAACAATTATCCCGTTTTTGGTCGGCCTCTGTTGATAATTATCGTCTTCACTTTTTTCGGTGCAATTCAACTCCCAACAAGTTGCATGTAGTGTATCATCCAGAACCGGAACCAACACATTGGAGGAAAATAGAGCCACGTCATTTGGTAGATATTAGTAAGTGGGAGATTGCGGAAAATGGTTATGAAGTTTATGACAACTACATGAGGGATTACCTGGAATGGTCACATCCTTATGTCGTGCGCCCTCCCTCCGCTGAAGCTCCACAACAAGAAAACCCTCCTGTTGAAATTCCTCCACCTGCACAACCTACGATGGCCCAACTTGTCAAGACTTTTGGAATGGTGGTAAGTTTGATGTTCACACGATTATAGTAATTGCTTATAGTAATTAAATGTAAACATAATCATATATTAACATATATGCTGATTATGTGTTTGATGTATTAAACTAGCGACGTCGGCTTGGCAAGGTTACGAAGATGTTAGGTTGCAAGAATAAGGAAGGAGTTGTGTTATCTCTTCAAGAAATCAAGGAACTCGAGGAAAAGCTTCATATAATTGAAGAAACCGAATCTACTGTCAAAGCTATGTATGGGGAAACAAGGAAGGCGCCGACCCAAAAGAAACAAAAGACTAATTTAGTGGAAGAGTATTGATGATAATTAGTGATGGTTAACTCTTTAGTTCTTTGGTTACGTCTAAAACAATTTCAAACTTTTTTTGGTTTGTACTGTGGGTTCACTCTTTATTTACTTTGGTTTATGTTGAACATATTGCATGTTTAGAGTTGTAGTTTGAAAGTTAAAATGTTCCGGCATATGAGAGCTCATTTTTAGAAATACCGGTACACATACCGGCATAGTAAGATTCATCAGGTTACACATACCGGCGTAGTAAAATTCATAAGGTTACATTTTTTGGTTCTTGTATAGAAACAGATATGTACCGGCATACTTCATTTTGCTAATGTGTATGCCGGTATTGAAAATCTCCAAGTTACTCTTTTATATTTGACAGAAAACCGGCATAGTAAGATTCATTCTAACAATGCCGGTATCCAAAAACTCTTAAATACTCTAGCATAGGTGTTTTGATGCCTAAAATGCCGGCAATTTGCTCGGTTTGTGTAGTTTTTTCCAAAGAAATGGGTGATGTTGTATAGAAACAAAGCTCCAAAGGTCATATTTTTCAAAAAACTAGCCATTTTTTTTGAATTGTACCCATTCCGGCATTGAAGTTATTAAACATTGAATGCCGGTATAGTGGTCATATTTGGGTCGTTTCCTGAATAGAAATTCCTAAGAACCGGCATGCACGTAGTATTACATGTAGTGCCGGAACATAATACCAGCGTAGTATTACTTCCTCCTTTAGCTTCCGGTTCCAGTAATTTAATGCCTAACGGCTAGTTTTTTGAACCATACACTAGAAAACATTTTTTCCGGCGTGGGATCTAAGTTACTTATAGTGCCGTCACTAAAGTGGAAAACAACCGTTATGACTAAATCTATTTAAATGAATGGATACACCATTGCACTTGATACCTCACAGATATATCTCCAATGGATTATCACTCGCCAGCTGCCAAGTTCATCAATTTCCTTGAAAAAGAAAAACGTTTGAGGAACATATTGTCCACTCCGACAGGAAATCAATCATCAACCACGACCAACTCCGTGGCCACAATACTAGAAAAACTAACAAGGAAGGAATAAACCACCAAGTCAATTGTCGCAATGGAGGAAGAGATAAGTAAGAGGGACAGAGAAGAAAAAGAGGAAGCAAAGATTGAACGTTATCGTCAAAAAATAGATAAGATAAGATCGGAAGCTCTGGAAGAGGTTAAACGTCAAAAAAAAGGAAGATACAAGCAGATGTTGAGGAGGAAACAGAGTGGATTAGAAATTACTACTTAGTATTGGATTTTCCGGAGGATGAACGCCCTTCAGAAGTTTTTTGGGGCCTTGTAATGAATGGTTCTTACAAGCCTAAAATGCTTGACGGTAAGAAACGCAAAATTGAATACGCCGATCAAATAGTACGCATTCGAACAAATGCACTCATCAAATCATGTCTCAAATACAACGAAATCCTTTCAAGATACAGTGGTGATAGGTATGAATCTCAGGATGCATATACGAAGTGGAGAAAAGAGCCTTTTAGGAATTTTGAAGCGGCTTTGCTTGTTGAATCTCGTTCTAATAAATGATGTTAGGTGTATTTCGCTTGATATCTTTAATTCTATGTGTAACGTTATGCCCTTAAATGATGTTAGTTGGAATTTGCTTGAGATCTTATGTTTGTGCTTAATAATGTTTATTTCGTGAAGTTTCTTTCAAATACCAGCAACAGCTATCAGTTAAATCGAATGATGGTATCTTAAAACCGACATCATGTATATGTTTACGATATATGCCGATTTTCCCACACTAAGAAGTTAAAAAAATAATGAACTTGTAATGCCGGCATAGCCGGTATGTAATTTTATATGTCGGTATTCTGACATTTAAAATTTCATTGAACTTGTTTTACGGTTACAATTTCATTCCACTAATTTGACGGTTTCCAAATATTTAATGAGTCATTGGAAGGTTACAAAATCGTGGGTTTCTTTAATGGCTCGACGGTTTCAAACTACTGACGCTATATAAGTGACGGTTTTGGAAATAAAACTATTCGATCTATTCAATCTCTCCCTATTTTTTTCATCTTCTATACCAAAGCAATGGCTCGTCGCAAATCTCGTGATAACCCCAATCCGAAAAATACCGTTGATGCGCAACAAAGTCTCAAGAGTCTCCTGGTGAGGCGGCGAAGATTTGATTCGGTAAGTCATGTATAACACAAAGTCTCTTGTTGAATTGAAGTACTTTTAGGGTTTATCCAATAATATATAACAAAAAGTGAAACTTGCTAGGGGTTCATGACGGATTAAAATTTCTTTTTAGGGTTTTGAAATTGCATTCTAGTCAATTGAATTCAATTTGAAAATAAATAAAAAAACCGTTAAGAATTGTCTAATAAATTTCAGAAAACCGGCATTATCGAAAATTCTTGGTCTATGCCGGTTATTGTTACGGCGTTCACGGTATGGTAAAATGAAATGCCGGTATGTGTTCCCTAAATTTTTTAAATCCCTGGATAGAATTCAACATAAACCGGCATCTTCGTATTAATCTTAACAATGCCGGTATCACTTCCGGCACTCTACGTATGGTAAAATGCAATGCCGGTATGTGCTCCCTAAAAAATAGAAATCCCTGGATAGAATTAAACATAAACCGGCATCTTCGTATTAATCTTCACAATGCCGGTATCACTTCCGGCACTCTAGGTATGGTAAAATGCAATGCCGGTATGTGTTCCCTAAAATTTTTAAATCCCTGGATAGAATTCAACATAAACCGGCATCTTCGTATTAATCTTAACAATGCCGGTATCAGTTCCGGCACTCTAGGTATGGTCAAATTTGAAACCGTTTTTTTTTCATACGTCTTATAATTTTATGTATAATATTAAATATAACCGGCATATACTTATATTAATCCGTGAATGCCGGTATATGTTCCGGCGTAGTATATATGTGTTGGTGTGATGCCGGTTTTATGGTTGTTCATTTTGTATGCCGCCATGCAGTATATAACTCCGTTTAACGTGTTGGAACATAGGTCTCACGCACCAAAAAAGGACAAAGGAAAAGGAAAAGGGTCTACTATTAAGGTCACAATTCGGGATCACCTTATAAGCGACTCAACCAGCACTGATGATGATGATGGGAATCAAACTCCAAAAGAACCGAAAATAGCAGGTGGCTCATCCTCACAAGCAGGTGTCTTAGGACAAACTAATGATGAAAAGGCACCCCCACCTCACTTCCCTGATACGTTAGACTTGATTCATCACAACAATGATGGCAAATATTGGGGTCAACCTACAAACCCGCAACTTTTATTTTCGTATAAGGACTCTTGGGCTCGATGGATCTATCAAACTTATGTAAGACGTTTGTATCTTGTTATTATATTATTTACCTGTGATCAATTTAATTAAGTTCGTTTTGTTTTTATAGGACCACAGGAAATCCTGGCGTGTTAGCCGCCATCAACAATCAGATGTCCGGCTTTTGGAGGATGAGTGTCCCACTGTTCAAGAAATAGTCAAAGCATCTGGGTTGTATCTTGCGATAGAAAATTATGTGTCCACTGATACCGTCACGGCAAACTGCTTTTTGGAGAGGTTTTATGGTGAAACGGACACCATGCATTTTCATTTTGGCGAGATGACCATTATCCCGGAAGATGTCCAAAGGATAATAGGACTAGAGGTTCTTGGGAAACCGGTAAAGGTAGAAGACAAGTAGAAGGACCTAGGGTGGGAAAAGATCTATGAGCTCACTGAAAATTTGTTTGGATGGAACAAGGAAACCACGATGGAAAATTTGTACAAGAAACAAACTTCTCAGACAAAGACTATAACATTCGTCCAACTCACTCAATTGTTTGGGAATACCAAGAACAAGGATTTGACTCCCGCACAAGCTCAACAAACTGCCGCAGCATATATATATGTTGTTCATTTTGGGAACCGCTATATTCCCCGACTCTAATGGTAATAGGGTGCATATGAACAACCTATAAGTACTTGGATCCGTTGGAAGACGTTCATAAGTATTCATGGGGCACCGCTTTCTTGGCACATTTTTTGGCAGAAATGCGTCGAGCTTCTAAGGCGAAAGGCCGTCAATTTAATGGGAATTTCACTGTGATTCAGGTATGGTGAAATACTTATTTTGTGATTGTTTTCATTTGTTTGTTTTCAAATATTTTTTTTTCTTATACATTTTATGGGCACAGGTGTGGGCTTATGAACACTTCCGAGATTTGTTCATAGGGTATAAAGGATTGGAGATTTGGCATGATTATGAACCGAATATGGCTCTAGCTCAGAAATACTTCTTCCGCAATACCCCTACTCCTAACAAGAAACGATTTTTACAAATGAGAGAAGCTTTGTACTTGTTTTCTGTGGAAGATGTTGTGTTTGACCCTAATAGGAATGTCAGAGGAGTTAACCTTCTCAGACATGATAATGTTTCATTTTACAACGGACCGTTATTTCATCCAAAAGGATATGTTATGCATAACCCTCTCTGCGTGATGCGCCAACTTGGTTACAAGCAGAAGGATATCACAGATACATCATATCATAAATATTCTCATGACTTTACTAAATGCCAATCATATGAGAGCCATACTCTCGTATGCTACGACCCAAAACCAATTCTTGCACATTGGATCGATAGGGAAGAAGAAGAACTTGTGCTGGATAGGGATGATTGGGAGTTGGCTGAGAAGGGTCTTGATAGTGAACCAACATTCCTGAGCGGGCATCTATAGTACTCGCATCCTTATGTTATACGCCTGGATACGGTAGAGGTCCCTCCACCACCAGCACGTCCCTCCACAACTCCAGATACTGTACCCGGACTTCTACATCTCGTTACATTGTTTGTGCGTTCATTACTATTTTCTTAATCTATATCTATCAAATTATAAAATTGTACATACTAAATATATGTTGAAATATCCGTTAACAGCGTCAGCGGATTGGAAACTTGTCAAGGTTCTTTAAGAAGAAGACCAAGAAAGGAGAGTTACTGACCCAGAAATAAATAGAGAACGTCGTCCAAAAGTTAGACCAAATAGAAGATACTGAGGCAAAATACTTGTGGGGCGAAAAGAAGAAGAGGGTATACAAGAGGCCAAGAACCGAGTGATCGTGTGGCCTTGATAGTATTATTGTTGTTTATGTTTGTTTGTGTGGCTTGGTAATCTTTGAACATCTTTGCTTCATTTGTTTTCGGTTTGGAACATCTTAATTTTACCTTTGGTTTGTTTAAACTTTGCTTATGTTATTTTATGGGATTAGATCTTTGCTTATGTTATTTTATGTGTCTTGCGATTTCCAATTTCGAAGTTTTAATTTTTCCGAACCGGCATAGTCTATATCCTCTGAACTATGCCGGCATTCTGTTTAGTTCCATATTGAAAAAAATAGAGTTCCGGCATAGTATAATTATCGTGTGAACTTTTCCGGTACTCTAAATTTCCAATGTGAATAAACTTTCTATGTGTTGTACCGGTGGTGTTATGCATTTTTTTCCAATGTCGGCACAAAAAATAACTTATCTGTGAACTTATGGTGTTATTCCGGCACAAAAGAGAACATATATTGAAACGCCGGTACAAGTACCGGCATATTAAAGTTTGAATCAAATCACATTGGCACATACATGGCATATGGTTTAATGATTACAATTCAAACTTCCAAAAAAACAAAAGGTGGCGTATTAGTAAACAACATATATCCAAATTACTCATCATCACTTCCACACGTATGAAGTTGTAAGTCATCCTCTTCAAGAGGTTTCTTTGATAATGCCAAAGCATCCCATAATTGGTGATTCTCCTCATTAAATGCCATCCATCCCTTCCATATATTTGGATCAAGTTCTTTGTTTCTAACCATCCCACAAATAGGTGGCAATGGACAATTGTCCTTGAGTTTTAGAATAACGAAATGATTGCCGTTCACGTACGCCAAAACAACTCTTCTCATCTTAAGGGATCCCTCGCATTTTTTCCACTTTGGTGTAAATGTTGTGACTACGGTGGGGGAAAATTAATGAACAACACAATTAAATGTATCCGCTACTAGATGCCCACAAAGCGGCATCCTCATCCAATATTGAGAAGGAAGAAATGCCATATCCTGCTCGGGTCCTAACACTTGAGCACACATATCATCAAACACCTCTTCGTGACCAACCAATTGCTCATAAAAGCTCCTCTTCTTCAGAAGTTGATCGGCCATTCTCATTCTAGCATATCGGCATGGTGTCATTCCTTTACTAACAGCCGTCTCGAAGATTCCTAATTGTTCGGTCACGTCATGGTGTCTCCTTTGTATCCCATGGTGATTGTCCTGGAACTTCGGTAGGGGGAAGTTCGAAAGATAATTGCTTCCAAAACGGATCAATAACACCAATAGGTATCACTTCTTCATACTTCACAAGCATATGTCGACACGGAATCCCCAAAGAAGACATGTCGGGACAAATACACACATCACCCGGTTTTCCGTAATTTTTCTCATATTGCATTTGTCTCATCATATGTTTAATTGCCCAATGGGAGACGTTAAACTCTATTCCTTGGAGAAACTTAGTATGTTGAAGAAATTGAGTCATCCTTTCCATTGAAACTTTCTCAAAAGACTTCTTGATCCTATCGATATCGGCCTTAAAGTTTTGCTCCATTGTGTCGACGACCGTAACCACGTTTCCCTGGATGGACTGGATAAATCTCCCATGTGAGGACTCCGCTATACTAGTTGCTTCATTCCCGTAATGTCTATAACGATTTGTCCACGCACGCACAAATTTTTCTTTGAACTTATCCAACAATTTATCCCGACAATATGAAACGACACTTGGATACACTTCGTTATATTTAGCAATAAACATGTTCAATCTCGTTTCACACATGTCCTCGCTAAGAGACCAATAAACTTTCTCCCAATCCTTTAGAAATTCCAACCACCTTTTATGATTTTCATCGTGTTCTTTGTCGACTCGCTCTTTAATCTTTCCTCTTTCATTTTCTTCTTCTTCGGGTGATAGTTTCTCTCTGCGAATATCTTCCTCTAGTTGAGCAACCATTCTTTTCTTAATATCGGCCTTAGAGGGTTCAAACAAAGCATGACAATGTTTTTTCACATTTTCACCTATATGATATGTACATAGGAAATTTTGTGCATCCAGATATACATCGGATATGGCATTCATTAGTGCGTCAAATTGATCGGTTATGATGACCTTCGGACCAAGATTTTTCGGGAACAATAATTTCAATTGTCGCAATGCCCAATGATAATTGCAATCCCTCTCGTTTTCCATTAAACACCAAGCCAATGTGAATGTTACCTTGTCCGATGTTTGCCCCACGATGTTGAACAACGGCATGTTGTATTTGTTTGTCTTGTAGGTGCAGTCCATCATAAGAACATCACAACACGTATGAGCCAATTGTGAAAGCAAGGGATGCGAAATGAATATTTGTAGCGGATTCTCGTCCGGACCTCTTTTAATGATATGCGTGTAGTTGTGATCCCAAACTATCTTCTCAAATTCTTGCATAACACTCCTCCCTTCCCATTCCAACCTTCTAATGGTTGCTTGTGCGCTATAAATTGTACTTAGTGAAGAAACGTTAGTGTTATCCTTTTCTTTGAAGTTTCGGAGAATCACTCTTGGTTTGATACATGCTTTGGTCATCATCTTGACATCCTCGAATTGATCAGGTTTTAGCTTCGCAACTAGGGAGTGACCTTCAAAATCTTTCGGATCGCGGTGGTTGTGACGGCCAAACCACACCTTACATTCCCATTCTTTATCTTCTTCTTTTTCTCCTCTTAGATAAAATACAAGCTTAAAGGGGCAGTCATCCTTCCTCGCAACTGTCTTGTATACCCTATTAGTCTTCTTTTCATATACATAACCCTTTCTCTTATGGATATTCTCCTTGTATTTTGTGCTTCTCTCACAAACCATCTCAAAACGAACATCTGAACGTTGAGTATTCCTCACTAAGACACACATGTTCTTAAGAGTCGTCTCTTTTGCCCAAGAAATTACTTTATTTTCATCTTTTATTCCCTACATAAGGAAAAGAATGGGTGATGACAAGCAAATCCCAACATTAAATTGTAAAAACTAGGTGAAATCCTAGTTTGGTAACATACCCTAGGTATTTTATAGTATTCCGACGTATCCCGATGGAGCGGTTTGGAGTTTGGTTGATCGTTGTATGTCACAATCTAAGGAATGAATAAAAATAAAATTGGATTAGCTAAAACCGGCATTGTCGATAAGTAAATTAGACTACCGGTATTTAAAACCGGCATATTGGGTAATTGACATTACATGCCAGTATTAAAATCGGCATTAATAGAAATTCATTTACTATGCCGGGATCTAGTACCGGCATTCTAAGATCAAAGAAAGGACTGCCGGTATTTAAGTTCAAAATATCATTTGTTTCTGTATGTTTTTCATTTAAAACCGGCATCTTCGACATTTTAGTTTCTATGCCGGTATCATAAACCGGCATTTCATGTCATGTTCTCACACTGCCGGTATAAATATTCCATAGAATATTCGGTGGTAGGTAAAAAGTATAAATGTGTACCGGCATGCAATCTTGGTTTGAATACCACGCCGGTATGTTCTTGAACAGTGGAGGATATTTTGTCCCGGCATAAAAATTTGTATGAATACAATGCCGGTTAAACGATACCGGCGTAGTTTTCATATATCGAGCATGCCGGTATTATGTTTTTTCAGACAGAAATGGGGGTTTCGAAAAAAATAATAAAAAAATCCACCTCTTTGAAGCATTACCTGTGTGTTGGGGTTGCTTATATGCTCAACATGTTTACTTTCTTGGGTTGGTTCTTCACAAAACACTTCATGCTCACGAAAATAAATCTCCAAGGGTGTTGGTTCATCATATAACTCAAAATGTGAGTTGTTATCACTAACCGAAGATTGAATATATGATTTTTGTTGTAGTAAAGCTAAAGATTCAGCAGCTGCAAGTCTCTCATCACAATCATCTTCCATTTCCAAAAAAAAATAATTCTACTCAAATTTTTTTTTCCCTCCTTCTTCTCTAAACTAACCCACACAAATTCAATTTTTTTTAAAAAACACTAATTATATCCCCCAATTCATTAAGATTTTACTAATCTTAATTAGTAACTAATCTTGATTAGAGAGGTTTAGATTAGGAATTAATAAATTATTTATATAAGGGGTAACCCAGGTAGGATATTTGGATCCCTATTTTGTCATTTACTCATATCCCCCGATTAAAATCCATATCCCCCAATTGTGGGTTCAATATTTGGAGTGGATATAAATTGGTTGAGACCCCAAATTATTTGCTGAGGTCCCCAATTAAACGTGGAAAAATAACAGTGTAGCAGCGGATGGTTTTGAGAATTGTGTTCAATTTTATTTCCCAGCGGATGAACAGTACTAAAGGGTGTTCCTTTATACTCCTTCCATCCTAGTTACTTGCTAAAATTGAGCATTTTTTTGTCCTAATTTACTTTATAAGTTTCATATTTTCCCCCATTTTAGCCTAATTTATCCATGTATTGAAATCATGTCATGGTATTGAGAATTTTGTGCAATTCTATTTCCCATGCACATCATAAGACATGTGCGGTTTTTGAAGCAATTTTTTTTTTGGTTTTGAATTCTTTTAAATAGTAGACCAAAAACTAGATATGTGTCTTAAATGTAATTTGGGGGAAATTTTGGAAAAAAAATACCCTCTCTCTACTTTCCTTAATATGTGTGCAAAACCCAATTTTAGCTAGTAAATTAGGACGAAGATAATATAATATAAATTAGGGAAAATTGGTAATATGCCTCAATATCGAGTGCAATCTTGGGGATATATCCCGAAATTCCAGTTCTTGTGGATATGCCCTCTCCATCCAAAATTTCATCCAACCAGGTTAACTTGTCAAATACCGCACACATGTGAGATTACACGTGTGACAAAATGACAGATATATCCTTCTGAAAAGTGACTGCAACTTTTATGGTGTTCTTTACCATAATCCGATTGATTAACAACTAGATTTCATAAGTTCTCTGAATCTGAAATTCGGAGTGATTTCATTGAGATGATGAAATTGTAAAATGAAACTAAAGGAATGATAATACAAGTTTAGGGTTCAGGAACGATATAACAAAATTATCAATTACCACTGTTGTTTCTAGCGGAAATATCATGAACGAAACCGACATATTCATCTCAAAATTAAAAAAAGATTTCTTAGTCAAACTCAAAATTGAAACAAACCCAGCTCATTAAACTGATCGATCTTTTGTCACTTACACCTCAATTTGATTAACAACAATGTAGACGAAGAATAGATGTAGATATCAAAATCACGATTAATACTCTTGAGATGCTCAATACAGTCATCATCATATTCAATTCATAAAACCCTAGCAACACTCCACTTTTCCGCCCTAAACAATAGATTTTTCTCTAATGATTCAGACATCAATCATACTGATCAAACCCATCTAGTGTTTTAGATCACAAGCGGAAGCCTTAATTTTGAAAACCATAAGTTTATATCTTAATTAAATGACGTTGAATACCATGGAAGTGGAGATGGGATGAGTAGTGAATCAAAAGAACTTGTTGGTTTGTTTTATTCTTATGTAGAAGAAGATCTAGTGTTGATAATGAGATACTCCTATTGTGTTCGAAGAAGGAAGAACACTTTAGTTTTAATTGATTTGAGGTTAAATTTGTCATTTCCATCACCTTAGGAGATCTCATACTATGAGATTTTGACTGGTCAATTATGATAAATTGACTATTAACATCATCCGGACAGAAACAGTTATCTCGGGGCATATTCCCAAAAACTGAAATTTCGGGACATATTCCCAAGATTGCATTAGATTTTGAGACATATTACCAATTTTCCCTATAAATTAGATGTTCAAGTAACATAATCCGGTTTGGTTTCAAGATCACTCATTCTTTTTTTTTTCTTTTTTCAAAAGTTACATTTTTCTTCCTCACCTTCTCCCTCACCTGTAGAATAGCTGCTAAACGAAAAGTCACGTTTTAATAATTATCCAAGGCTGCTAAACGAAAATGATACCTTGACCAAATTTTCCTCCCGCACAAAAATTCCGCAAGAGATTGAGAAAAGGGACCCACTTTATACTGCTCTTATCTCGGGGTTGAGAACATGAAATGGACCGTCAGATTTTCACTCCGGAGAGAAATGCGGGAGTCTATCAGCCGGGGTATCATTTTACGGAAAATGGGTCATTTGTCCAAAAAAATTTAAAACACGGTTCAAATGGACGAGTAAAAAATTTTATGGGTGAAATGGACAAAAAAAAAAAGGAAAACTTAAAAAATAGCAAGGATGAAACTGGATGCATCCTGTGAAAAATAAAAATAAGAAAAAATATTTGAAAATGGGCAAGATGAAACTGGTTACATCCTGCCTATTTTTAAATTTTTGTCAATTTAAACAGTATCTAAATCTAGCTGTCCTTTTCACCCATGAAATTTTGATTTTGGTCTTTTTAACCAATTTTGTGATCATTTTACTTGGTATATCAATATACATTTAGGACATGAAAACAATTGCCTTTTGGTACATGACCCCAAACAAAACAGTACCCTTGAAGTTATTGGTCAAGACTAATTTGACGTAGTTCGTGTACAGTTTGCGGCATGCGCTCACTTGCCAAATAGTTCCTAAATTCGGCATTTTATTTTTTTCATTTGGCACGATTACTGGAAAATGTGCTAATCAGGGGCACGCCAACTCCAAGCCTTTTCTTTCGAGTCCATTAATCTTTTTCCATTTTATCCTTTGCATTACCCATGTGTAACCAGAAATTTCTTTTTGTTGCCTACTCATACCTACACTCCCAACTCCGGCCATGGTGCCGGTAACTATGCAACCGTCGAGGCTAAAATTGACATAGCAATTTCTGATCATGTCATCAATGACACTACTAACAGTATCCTCTTGTATCATGTCATTGGTGACATGATCTTTTCTTCCGTACAGATAATGGAATGGAATATGATTTAAAATATTCATAATACAGCGCCATGTACACTTGATTATGTCAATACTGACATCACATTCCTCTCCACCAAGCTTCTTCCACTTTTCTCTGTGAAACTCACTCTATATAAACCTCATCAACCCATTTCATTTCCAGCACCATCTCAAACAGTTCAATTTTAGTTCATTCCGATTCAATTCTCTTTAAAACGCCAAGCAAAAGATAACTCTTTGCAGAAATGGAAGGAAATTCAGAAATTGTCCGACCCCATATCATTATGCTACCAAGTCCAGGTATGGGTCATCTTATACCATTCGTTGAGTTAGCTAAACGTCTTGTTCTTAATCATGGCTTCTCAGTCACATTCACTATTCCAACTGATACTGGATCTCCTTCTAAAGCTCAGAAATCTGTTCTTGATTCCCTTCCTAGTTCTATTGATTCAATATTTTTATCTCCTGTTGATTTAAGTGATTTACCAGCTGATGTTAAAGCTGAAACAAAAATTTCGCTAATGGTAACTCGTTCCGTTCCGTCTCTTTCTAACTCGTTTAAACACATTGGTTCGACTCACAGGGTTGTTGCTTTTGTTGTTGATGCTTTCGGAACTGATACTTTTGATGTTGCAAATGAGTTTAATATCGAACCTTATGTTTTCTTGGCAACAACGGCTATGACTTTAGCGTTGTTTTCATATATTCCTAAAATGGATCAAGACTACTCTTGCGAGTATAGAGATGTGCCTGAGCCGATTCAAATTCCGGGGAGTATTGCTATCAACGGGATCGATCTTATTGACCCGTTGCAAGATAGGAAAAATGAGTCATATACATGGGTTTTACACCACGCCAAAAGGTATAAACTTGCTGCCGGTGTCTTGCTAAATACCTTTGATGAATTCGAAACAGATACTATTAAGGCTTTGAAGGGGAATGAATCAGGCAACCCACCGATTTATCCGATTGGACCGCTTACCAGGACACAGGAGAATGACAATGTATCTGATGAGTCGGGCTGTTTGAAGTGGTTGGATGATCAGCCACTTGGCTCCGTTTTATTCGTCTCGTTTGGGAGCGGTGGAACACTCTCTAGTGAGCAATTGACTGAATTGGCTCTAGGTCTGGAAATGAGTGAGCAAAGATTCTTGTTGGTTGCAAGAAATCCCAGTGACAAGGCTGCAAATGCAACATTGTTTAATCCCCAAGGTACGGAAGATCCTTTTGATTTCTTGCCAGAAGGGTTCTTAGAAAGAACAAAAAATGTGGGTTTGGTTGTTAACTCATGGGCTCCTCAAGTTCAAGTTCTTAGCCACGCATCGACAGGCGGCTTCTTAACTCATTGTGGGTGGAATTCAACCCTTGAAAGCGTGGTTCATGGTGTCCCTTTAATTGCTTGGCCACTCTATGCTGAGCAAAAAATGAATGCTCTAATGCTCGAAGATTTGAAGGTTGCACTGAGGCCAAAGGCAGACAAACGGGGGATTATAGGACGTGATGAGATTGCTAGAGTTGTCAAGGGACTTATGCAAGGAGAGGAAGGTAAGAATATTAAGAGGAGGATGACAGAACTTCAGAATGCTGCAACAAATGTGTTAGAAGAAAACGGGTCTTCAGCTAAGTCACTCAATGAATTGGCAAATGTGTGGAAAAATCAGACAACCCCATAGAATTTTCTTGTTTAATCACTGGATTGCTTATAGTTTGGTATGATTTGGGTGCTTTTATGTATTCTATATTTCCATGTTGGGTGTGTTTGTGATTTTGTTTTATAATATTGTCTTGTGTGTGTTAGAGCATTGCTCGATCGGTCGAACTCACAAGTGTTGCTGTATCAAGCTTGTTGTCAAATTTAGTTGATCAAAATTGATTTATAGTCTTCAATTAGTAAAATATTGGATTAAGATAAAAGTATGTAGTTGAGAATCAGACATCACTGCGTTCTAACGTTTGAAGGCGAAGATCAACCGAATATTTTGGAGAACTTCTTCAACAAAAGGTAAGTGAAGATTGAACCATGCACCTATTTCTCAAGTTATATTCATCAGTCTATCAATGAGACGTTGTCGCATGAATAATTAGACTATTGCAAGCATATCAAGAATTTCGAGTCAAGTTTATCTTGGTAATTAGTTCTCGAAATATATATGACTAAGCTTAATGATCATTTGTTCATACTTGTTGAATTTCGGTTACGGAAAATTTATTGTTCATAATCTAAATCGTGATTCAAGATTATCATTCGAAAAATAGCCTGAAACAGTGATATGTGTCTTTGATGTTATTTGAGAATGTTTCGAATTGATTTAGAGAAAAATATTTAACTATTGTAACTCTGGATATAGGACTGTATGCATACCAGTTAACATATTGGAGAAAACTATTATAGGTTCGGAACCGTAGTACATGTACTCAGTACAAGTACCGGAGTAGCTATATGTCGACAACAACTTTTTGGTACGCATACCCAGTATCCATACCATAAAAGGTTTGTTGCTCGTGAACCAGAAATGGTACGCATACCAAGTATGCATACCTTAAAGGAAGGTTTTGAATCCGATGTGGAATCCATACTCAGTACATGTACCATGATAGAAACAGTCACAAACAAGGTAGAGTACCCGTACCTGATACACATACTTGCCCTATCGAATATTTTCATATGCAAAAAAATTATTTCTGTGAGATAATTGACTAATTGGCATTTGAATAAATATCTAAAAAAAAATAATATAGACACGATTGATCACATTATAACCTATGGTTATGACTCAAGTGTAAAGTCTTAAGTGTTATATGAAAATGACTAAGCTTATTGTTCAATCAGCTAGTTTCGGCTAACCGTCCATGAAAAATGTCTTTATACATGGTTCAGTTACGGTTTATCCTAACCAGAGTGTATATCTTTTTATGTTAATCTCATTTCAAAGGTTTATTTAACGGTGGATATTGTTTGCTTGGTTCCAAAGCTATCTTAGCTTAAACCTAAAGCAACCTATAATTTGAAAGTCTATATAGGGGAGAACCTCAAGCAACTGGGATTTGTGAATCCATGATACTATTCTTTGTGTGTCTTAGTTATAAACTAGTGTCGTCCTCTCCCTCAAACCGTTATAGGGTTTAGCGACTAAAATTACTTCACCTAGGGATTCGTGAATCCAAGTCCAACTATCTTTTATCTAGATAGTTCATGTATCCTGATCTTGTTTGATTGTTGATCTGCTAACTTGAACAAGAAAGTTAGAAACTGCAAAGTTCTCTTCGACTCAGACTTTGTGATTTCTCAGGTTTAATACTTGTGAGGTGAATAATAATCTAGGCTTCTCTTCGGGAAGCATAAGTCCGAATTTTGTGGTTATCTAGACTTTTTTTATTGCTATGGATTTCTATTTTCACCTTGGGAGGAAGATTGGTTTAAAGTCTTCAATTGAGTTGAAGCAACTCTTAGGCTATAAAGGACGTCAGCTAAGGGAATCATTTGCGCAGAGTCCTGGTGGGATTCAACAGGCGTCCGAAGTTAATTGGTAGTAGGCTAGTGTTTGTAGCGGTTTAAAACAGTTTGGTATTCAAGTCTGGACTAGGTCCCGTGGTTTATCTGCGTTTGCATGCGGTTTCCTCATTAACAAAATTTCTAGTGTCTATGTTATTTTTTTTCCGCATTATATTATTTAACTTTATAATTGAAATATCACAGGTTGTACGTAAATCAATCAAAGTAGATACATCCATCATTGTTTATTAGATATGGTTTGACTGATTCTTAGATATTGATTTTTGAGATCTTCCAAGTACTCTCATACATAGTCAGGTTTACAAATTTGGTTCCGTAAACTTTCTGATTGTGAGAGAAAGAGATATAAGCTTTTCGTATAATTTCTTAATTGATATTCATTAAGTTGAACTCACGGAATTATATTCGATTTAAGTCTATAGAGGTTGCCTAAGAAAAAGTTGGTGGTGTATTTTGGTACCCCTACGTTTTCCGCATGTTGGTACCCAATCAGTCTATTTCTAACCTTCTAAAAAAACTATTACCAGATGATGGACCTGCTTTAGCCCTTCAGTTTTATATATTAATTTCAGAAAAATTACAATTGTTGGCCTAGGTCAATTACATCATGGGAAGTTCGTGCAGAAGTTTGCGGTTGTTAATTTTCTCAGCTGCCTTTGAATTATTTAGGATAATCTTGGGTAGTGAATAAAAATGCATGGAAATCTGAAGGGATGTTATTAGAAATTCTCCATAAGTTATCTGGATGGAAGAGAACTTACTTATGAAAGTGTCAAAGATAAGTGTTGATTCACAGTATTTATACAAATCTTCTTGTCCATTATCCTTTAATGTTTCAAATGCTACTTAATGTTATTAAAGATATAAAAAGACTTATGAGGAACTTATTGTGGGGTTCAAGTGTAAATGCTAAGAAAAGGAGCTAGGGTTGCTTGGTCCTAAGTGACTTTATATATATTCCGGGAAGGTATAGAGATAAAGAAGTTATAGTTGATCAATAAATCTCTTCATGCTAAGTGGATATGAGGGTATAATAGTAAAAAAACAAGCTCTTTGGAGAAGGATTTTTGTTTGGAAATTTATTCTGGTATTCTGAAAGCAAGAGACTTTTTTATGTTCAGTTTTTCTTGGGTTCTTGGTGATGATAGTGGTACATATTTTTGGGAGGATGTCTAGTAAAGGAATCAACCTTTGAGATTGATTTTTCCTAGTTTGTTCAAACTGCCAAAAAAGCAAAAATGCAATGGTGAAGGACATGGTTTATGAACAAGCAGGTACTTGAGATTTAAACTTGTTAGATCATTAAATGAGAGTGAACTCTTAGAGATGGTTCACTTACTGACCCATGCAATTATATTATTTCTAGTAAATCTAGCAGACATGGGAGACATGGCAATTGTAAAGGTTTTTCTGTAACTAGTGTTTATTATGTTCAGAAACTAATGGGTATTCATCTTTCCTGGCGAAATTTTATGGAACCCAAAAATCCCTCTGAAAATCTTGCCTGGATTCTTTGTATAATGCTAGTTTTATTTAGGACGTAGGTTGCTTACTTTGTGGACTTCATATTAAGACTAACACTTATTGCAAAACTACTTTTGAGGTTTGAACTTATTTCTTGAGCAATTTTGGTATTGGATATGTGTTCTCAAGTGATGTTAGAAGAAATTTAAGGATTTTCATATTTTTATATAACCCATAGTTGGTTGGTTGAAGCATTTTTAACCTTGTGATTGTGAAAAATCGGTCACAAAAGTAAAAAAGACGCATTATATGTTTGGAATGGTGTATGTTCAAAGATTTTGTACAACCCTAAAATGAATTTTCCAAATCTTAGTATTTCATTTGGCGGATTGTGAAAAATCCCCCATAAAAATGGAAAACGCCTGCTGATTTTGGAAAAACGCCTGCTGATTTTGGAAAGGGGTCTCACTTTCAAATATTTTATACAGCCCGAAATCGATAAGTCGAGACATTATCATGTTGATTATGAACAGTTGTCCATAAAATGAAGAAAGCTTATTGATTCCTCATACCATTGAAAACCATATTTTGTTCGAGAATTGGTATGATTTCATATCTAATCTCAAACTTATTATTGGAGATTTTTTTGTTCATAATCAACACACATGTTCTCGCCGATTGTTGTTGATTGTAAACGGATGCCTTAATCTTCAAGGGAACCCCGTATCTTATTCCTCTAGGTGAGGTTAAAATCCATATGTCGCGAAACACTCTAATTTAGGAGCTATCTTGTTGCTTCAATTCGGGATAACCCAATAGAATATGTATCTAGGAACCATCAATTGTGCAATGAAATATTTTTTTTTTGACAAATGGCAAAATCATTGGAAAAACAATTCCATTCACCAGAAAGGTGACTTAGAAAAGAAAGAAATTTCATGATGCGTGCACAACATGATCCCAATTGCAAAATCAGAGTGGGCAGACTAAAACCCGAGAAAATCTCAGCATAAAGCCTATTGTTTTCTATCTCTCCGTATAGTCCACCGAATAACAAAAGAATTAATAGATATTTTACTTTGTTCTTACTTTTCTTATTGCTCCATTCCTCGACATGGGTTCTTCATTTTTATCGTCGATGATTTACAATCGGCAAAATATAATGCTTCGATCTACGGATTTTCTGGATCATATAAATCTTCAAAAATCATATACCCATTCTCAAAATCGATAAATTGTCTTCATTTTTATAGAAATTTTTTCATAATCGATAGGATAAAATACTCCGACCTACCGATTATGAGTTAGATATATCTGCTAAAATCATGAAAAGTTAATTTGCTAGTTTTACCACTTAAATATCCGGGCGAGATTGGGGTATACCCAGTAAGACAAAATATGGTCATTTGGAAGTAAAACAAGCCACCCCTTAACCATATATTTTCTAAATGGCTAATATGCCCTTGTTTAATTAACACTAAAAATTATGATTAGGTTAATTAATTGAGTTTAGATTGATTAATTGAGTAGATTAAAACTTATGAAATGAAATTTTGTTTTTGATTGAACTTATTTGGGAAGATTTTTGATGAAAAAAAATTGTTTTGAGAAAATCTTTTGCAACGGAAATGAAAGCACACAACCCAAACACTTCTAAAAAGGGAATTGCAAAGCTGTTGTTTGAAATCATACTCAAAATTAGATTAGAAATCAACACTTTCAATTCTAAAAGTATGAAAAGTCGGCAAGGTCGACGAGTGAAGACCATGCCGACTACATTTGGCCGGTAAGGTATATGAATGAAGAAAATGCCGACTAGATTTGGTCGGCAGGGTATATAAACGAAAATGATGCCAGCTTTATTTTTTTTGACACACAAGAGACGGCTATTGAAAAATATTAGTCAGCAAGGTCTACAAAAAAAAAAAAACCGCTGACTGTTGAAAAATTTACAGTCGCCATGGCTGTTACGAAAAGTCGTCAAGATGTGCATGTTATGACCTTGCCGACAAAAAACACATAAATCATAATTTTCGATTTTTAATCTAATATAACAATCAAACCACACAACACAACATTTATAATCTTCTTTTCGCCGGTAGAGTCAACAATTCTTTTTGGAAAATCAAAGTTAAAGATTTTTATATGGTTTTGGTTGATGGAAGATGCAGTTGAAGAAGAAGAAAAGAAGATTAAGAGTTGTTTAGTTTTTTAATTTTAGGGTTAATGAAATTAAGAAATGGGTTTATTTTAAAGATTTAATTAGTTCAAGGGTATTAAAGTAAAATCACCCTTTTATGAAAATGCCGACTAGGTCCTCTTAAAATTGGGTATACCCCAATCTCGACAGGTTAAATATATATAGATAATGTAATATGAAAAAAACTAAATTGACCATTATTTGAATTTATTAACGCTAATAAACTATTGTATATTTTATTTTATTTCAAAATAACAAGAGATTAGCTTGTTGCTAGGTTGCCAACCAAGATCTCTGTGTAACTATATTTTATATTATTTAATTAGTTTATAACTACAATTATTGGTATTATTATTATTATAAGTAGTAATTACACAGGGTTGGCTGAGAGTCTAGCAACAATCTGCGCTCCCACACCTTTTTGAATAGCAATAACTAGCCTATGAAAGAGAGAACCACCAATCTTATTATTATTATAAAAATAAATAAAAAAAAACAAGACTACTGTGAGATATAATTTTTTTTAAAAAAAAAAAAAATCAAAATTACAAGACTAAACTGGGGTAACGCCCAATTGAGCAAAGAGTTAGCCTCCTCACTGATGGCTCGCGTACATTGATGGGCCTCATGGTCACCCTTAAACTCCTAGTGATCGGCCTGGTAAATACCCACTACTTTACATTTTCAGTTTTCTCAGACTGATGGGTTAACCATGCGTGCGGTAATCGTTGATGTAATGCGTTAATGGATTTTTTCATTTCAAACTCGAAATTTCAAATTCAGATCGTGGTACTTTACTCTGTTCTGGTTGATAGTGATATATATGAAATGAACTTAGATGTAGTTTAAGTTAAACATCCTTATCTGATTTGATCAAGTGAACTAATTTTAGGGTAAAGGTTAATGGGATACCAACAAAAGCATATCCTTTTTAAGTAGGAGAAACACAAGACTAACCAGCCATTTTAATTTAGACTCTAGTGATGTTGAGTTGCTATCACTCTTAGTGGCACACCATGTGGTATGCAGTGGCGGAGGCAGCTGGAAGCAAGGGTGTGCAACTGCACACCCTTCCCAGCTCACTCTTAAGCCTAAAATTTGGATGAAAATGGACTTGCAAGCCTAATTAAGAAATATTGCTACCCCTAACATTATGTTGCTCCCCATAGCTAGATTTCTAGCTCCACCCCTGGTGGTATGTATGAGAGTGTGTGGGGGAAAACTTTCATCTTTCATTTTTTAGGTGCAATGTCTTTCACACGCAAACTACTTAAGTTAGGCTACTCATATTTAATTTACATTATCATTTTCCATATTTATTGAATATGGTTCAGGGTCCTAATCTACCTATTGATTACAAAGACCAGCAAAGTCTTGTACGCAAATTGCTTGATTTAGCATGGTTATTTGAACCATGCAGGTGATTACAACTCAACTGATGGGTCCATAACCACAGTAAGAAAGAGTGACTTGCAAAACTTACGATCATCAATAATACATTGCTGACATGATAATATTCTTCAAGTACCATTTTCCTAGAAGTTACCAGAGTTCAATCTAGTCGTTGGTTGTTGTTGCTGCCAAAGAACCTAAAACTAAAACAAACAAAAATTTGCCTACTTTACTAGAAATTTGATACAACAATACTTACTTACTGACAAATAGTCTCCTCCCCCCACCAACAATAAAATTGGTGATGATTGCATTACGCAGTGCTTACGGCATACCACCCATATCTCCTTTCTAGAACCTGTCCATACACTTGTTCTTCTTCTTCTTCTTCTAAAAATCTAATCCAGCCAGCATTGAAAAGATATAACAATAAATACTAGTTAACACACAACAAACCCCACAGCCATTAACATCCTCCAATTGCAGTCCACTTTCTGCAACTCTCTATATATAGTTCATTACTCCTGTACCCTGTTCTTCATCTTACACCAAACCAAACCATCATATTTCCCTTGTATAATTCAGTTCAGCCATGGAAGTAGTAGCTTCAAAAATTCTTCAAGCTCCGCATGTAATTATACTACCAACACCAGGTATGGGTCATCTTATCCCACTCACTGAGCTAGCTAAACGACTCGTTTCTCGTCATGGTTTTACGGTTACGTTCACTATTCCAACTGAAACCGATTCTCCATCTAAAGCTCAAAAACTAGTTCTTGATTCTCTTCCTAGTTCTATTGATTATATGTTTTTATCTCCGGTTGATTTGAGTGATTTACCTAGTGATGTTAAGATTGAAACTCGGATCTCTTACACGGTAACTCGTTCTCTTTCTTCACTTTCTGACTCGTTCAAACTCATTACTTCGACTCACCGAGTTGTTTCCTTTGTTGTTGATCTTTTTGGTACTGATGCTTTTGATGTTGCTATGGAGTTCAATGTCAAACCATACATTTTCTATCCATCAACAGCTATGGGTTTAGCTTTGTTTTTCCAATTGCATACATTGGATCAAGATTACACTTGTGAGTACAGAGATGTGCCAGCGCCGATTCAGGTTCCGGGGTGTGTGCCTATCGACGGGATCGACCTTTTCGACCCGGTACAAGATAGGAAAAACGAGGCCTATAAATGGATGTTACACCATGGCGAAAGGTATAAACTAGCTGAGGGTATTATGGTAAATAGTTTTAACGAGCTCGAGTCCGGTCCAATTAAGGCGTTGAAGGCCGCCGAATGGGGTAATCCGCCGGTGTACCCTGTTGGACCGCTTATCCGGACAGGTGACGGCGACACTGTATCTGATCCATCTGGTTGTTTGAAGTGGTTGGATGATCAACCACTTGGCTCCGTGCTATTCGTGTCGTTCGGAAGTGGTGGGACTCTTTCCAGTGAGCAACTGACTGAATTGGCTCTAGGGCTAGAAATGAGCGAGCAAAGATTTTTGTGGGTTGCAAGGAGTCCTAGTGACAAGGTTGCAAATGCGACATACTTTAATCCCCAAAGTATCAAAGACCCTTTTGACTTCTTGCCAAAAGGGTTCATAGAGAGAACCAAAAAGCTAGGCTTGGTTGTTCCTTCATGGGCACCTCAAGTTCAAGTCCTTAGCCATGTCTCAACCGGTGGATTCTTAACGCATTGCGGGTGGAACTCAACACTCGAAAGTGTCGTGCATGGTGTCCCTTTAATTGCCTGGCCACTCTTTGCAGAACAAAAAATGAACGCAGTGATGCTTACGGAGGATTTGAAGGTTGCATTAAGGCCGAAGAAGAACAAACAAGGGATTATAGGCCGCGACGAGATCTCTAGGGTTGTTAAGGGACTTATGGAAGGAGAAGAAGGTAAGAAGCTCCGGTTTAAGATGAGAGACCTCAAGGATGCATCTGCCAGAGTGTTATCAGAAAATGGGTCTTCGTCTAAGGCGCTTGCTGAGGTGGCGAACACGTGGAAAAATAGCATGACTACATGAAATTTCTTCACCAATTTACATGTTTTTTTTCTTGTTTTAATGTTGTGCTTGTGTACAATGATTTGGGATCATTTTGTATATAATCTAATCTTCTTTTACTATCTAGGTAGTATTTTCTTTTTGTGAGCTAAGTGATCAGAATGAGAACTAAATGATGAATTTGAAGAAGTTGAGGTTAAATATATCCAAGTGATGAAAAAGGGAAATCTTAGTGAAGACTATTGGCACTCAAAATGAAATGATTGGAGCTATGGATTGTGGGTGGTGTAGGGTAACTATGTCACTTGTGTCAATAATGGTCACTAATAAAATGTCACATTACTACCAAATAATTCTCTATAAAGTGCTCAAACACTACTTTTTTGACAAAAGATAAAAAGGAAATCACTTCTTCCAAAAGTTGGTTCTCCAAAAGCAAGATCTTTTAGTGCCCGCGTCAAACTTAACTCAAGTTAACCTTAGGTACTCATGGAGGTCGACTATGTACAAAATATTTACATATCAAGATCCATATAACGTTTGCTGGTGGCGAGTATCTAACTCAGATCATTGATATTATAATCCATCGAATTTATCAGTATACAACAACGACATTGGCATTTTTGAGTTCATTTCTCGATAGACTGAGTGCCAGCATTCTTTGGCATATCTTAATCATAAATATTCTTAGTGTACTAATTTTGAAGGGAAACTTGGGGATATGCCCCAAAATCGACTATCATCTTGGTGATATATGCCCAAGATTCCAGTTTTCGGAAATATGGCACAGCTGTCCAAAATCCCATTCAAAACCGTTAAGTAGTCAATATTAACACATCTGGGCTTAAGACACAAAAGTCATTATTGGAAACACCATAATTAACTTTTTTAGTTATGCAGATAATATGTCTGCTGTTATTCAAATTGAATAGTGGTAACAGTGTAAACGGGTGGACGTTTTGGTGAGATATTGCTTTCTTTTGTTTGGACTTGTACACATATTTAAATGGAATTGCACGATTAAACAATCATAATAGAGTTGGTGTAACTAAGCTAGAAAGTCCATCCATGGACTAATTACTATAGTGTAATGTATTTCAAAGTTGGGGAATTTGGGGATATGCTCCAAAATCGACTGTCACTTTGGGATATTCCCCAGGATTTCAGTTTCTGAGAATATGCTCCCGTTAAATGGTTAATTTATCGTGAATGTGTCTGAATTTTCTCTCTAATTTCTTCGAGGTTTTTTCTGTCTGAATATGTTCCTGAACCTTGTAAAGGTGTTAGTATATTGTATATCTGTCTTTTAATTCCCATATGTCTCCGGTCTCCCGTAACACTATTTCATCCGGTACATACGACTTAGAAGTCTAGAACCACAATCGTGTTCGGCTCGTATAAGTAAACGAAATTGATATCAATGATAAGCTACAAGCCACTACCGCATTCTGGAAGCTCTATAGAGTACAAACAAACTACAAACATTTCATCCAAAAATCAACCACACAATTTTGATGGAAGATTGTGGTCGCGAAATTCATCTTCAACACACAATTTAATTGGATAGTAATCGTCCACCAATGTGGCAGCAACAAATGTGGTTGTGGATGAATCACACTACTCGTTATTCTTGTAGTTATAGTTTTTGATGGACCCATTCGTGCCCCAAAGTCAGAGCATCTCAATCTTTCTAGCTCAAACTAATATCAATAATGTGTTTCACATTTTGTTGTTACTAATTAACTAGTTTTCTCTAACCACCAAAAGCATGCATTTCACCACAAGGGGGAATTAGATAAGTGGTGAACCCTCGATCTATTTGGATGTTGCTGTCTCATCAATCCAATGCTACTAATATGTTTTCAAATACACATTGATTCTTTACATTAGTGGGTATTTCATTATTCTTCTTTTCACCGATTAATACATTATCTACATTCGCAAACTCCCACCACACGAGTTTACTATCAATAATGGTCGATTCTTTGCCACTAAATCTTATCCTCATCTTTCTTTTTTCTTCACTAATAAAAACTACCCTTTTCCCCTTCAATTCATGTTTCCACTTTATGTTGTTTGAAATGAGATATGAATCCAATTATAAGTTCACACAACAAATCACGCCTTAATCATGCAGGAAAGACTCAAATCACCATTCCTTTGCTCCCTCTAGTTATCCAAGTTTGGTCCTAAAGTGTCCAGTCCGTTGGTGCCCAGAATTCCACTTTGTGCACATTTTTCTTTACCTTTGATGTTAAAATCAAATTATAAAAATGAGATTGAAATGTCACGTAAAGAAGATTCGAATCCATAACTTATTTTTTATACCTTTTAACCTTTTTTTTTAATAGAGAATTCTTTTATTAGATTACGAGATCTCTAAATGAACATATCCGGATAAAAGGTTGCATACAAGAGTAGGAATGTTATTCCAACTTTCCAAATTAGACTTGGTTTCTCTAATAATTTTCTAATAAAATAAGAGATACCATCTATTACTTGGTTATCATCTTTTCGTACATAAGTAAATCGATAAAGTATAAATAAACTCGACAGTGTTCTTATTTCATTGATAATGTTTCTATTTTCCCATTGAACTAAACAAACTTCTCTAATAATGGATCTCGTAATTAGCATAGCATCTGTTTTCACTTGTATTCGGACTCTGTACACCTTTTTTCTTTTAAGTTTTAACCTTATACCCACGATCTTTACAT
The DNA here is from genome assembly GCA_023529315.1 of Papaver bracteatum. Lineage (NCBI taxonomy): Eukaryota > Viridiplantae > Streptophyta > Magnoliopsida > Ranunculales > Papaveraceae > Papaver > Papaver bracteatum. The sequence continues at coordinate 2,149,398 of JAJJWX010003164.1, forward strand.
ACTTTAGTCCACCATTAATATTATGGTCACCATTATATACCCTAATCACTTTTAAGCAAAAGAAAAAACTGCATCGGATTAAACACAAATAACTAGGAAACTGAAGGGTAAAAACATACCCCACGCTGCTATATTCAAGATGGGCCAGTGGTAATGGGCCGGTCAAGTACCATACAGAATAGTAAACCTTTAACTCATATCCAGAGTCCAGACTACTTTCCTCATCCAAGCTTAAGCCTAATGTTTTAAACAGTGACTAGCTGATGTCCGTTAGACCAAGTAGCTAGGGTTAGTAAAACTTGCCACCGTGCATCAATGTTCTTTATACCGTTGCAAACTTGGATGCACTCTATTTTGACATAACCAAATCAATGTCTTTCATGTAATGGTAATGGTATCAAGTAATCAACCATGCTGGGGCAACTTGCAACTTACTCGCACTGTCGCACACAATTTGCGGCTCGCTCACTTACTCCGACATAGATGGTAACGGGTTCACCATTTATATTCATTCCCTTGGGATTGGGGCAAACGGTTGGAACAAGTTTTGCGGCATTCGTAAAATGTTGAGTAAGTAGTGCGTATTTTTGTTTGTGTGGAGTGGGGGCATTAGGGGTGAACAAAAAGTCCGGAACCGCGGATTTCACTCGTATCCGTTCGTAAAATTACGGGTGAAATCTAATCCGCAAGCTTTATGGGCCGGAAACGGATGGGATTCTCAAAGGGAAAAAACCGGTTTAGTCCAAAACCGGCTCCAAAAATACGCTTTAGTCCATACCTAGTTGACTAGGTACAGATTAATCCAAGAATTGTGTAAAGTCGTTGCTATCCTTCGCACTTGTTTAATAAAGCACACGTGCAGCGAATTTAATCAGTTTTGTAACTGTCACAATGAATGTGGTTGCGACACGTCGGCTTGAAAAAGTAATTGAATTAAAAAGTGCGGCGTAACAGACAAAACATTAAATCCATTTTGATTTTGTAGAGAGAAAAACAGAAGAAAAAAATAAAAAAAAACTTGAGAAAACATTTTGCATACAAACCCTAGAAATTTCTTCAGATTATTGAAAACATTTAATTAAAACCGCACTTTTTGCTTATAACTCGGTTTTGCTTATATTTACATTTGAATTAAAACCCTAAAATCTTCATAATCAAAACACCTAGATGATTGCAGTATCAGCAACATCATGTTGAAAGGAAAAAAAGTAACTTCAATGAGAAACGCACCACCAACAGTGGAAGATTCAACATCAATTGAAGAAGAAAATCCATTAATTGCGGCATAATAAATTCAAAAATCAACATCACTAAAGACAAGATCAAAGTCAACATTAAAAGATTCAACATCAATTTCATCCCCAACTCCACCGGTTGCAGTAGAAGAAATTCGAAAATCAACATCACCAAAGACGAGATCTAAGAGAGCATTAGAAGATTCAACATCAATTTCAGTACCAGAAATTTTAGAAACATCACCAGCTAAGAAGAAATCAAAGCCTTCAACATCTGTTAAAAGAGAAAAAGGTAGAAATTCATGTTCAAACTATTTTTGAACAATTTTTATGAGATTTGTTGTTGGTGGGTATTAATCTGTACACCAACATGCTGTTGCAGGCTTTCATTTTCAATGCTATCTATATTTTTTTGCAATTTTTATAAGATTTGTTGTTGTTGTGTACAGATATGTACACCACCATGTTGTTGCAGTGATTGTTGTGTTTTGAAACTTTGTTTTCATCACTTGTGATACCAGTGTATAGATATGTACACAAGCATACCATTTCATCTTCATATTGCCTGACTGTTGTGTTTCAAAACTGTTTTTTCATCACGTGTTACCAGTGTACATATAAGTACACCAGCATGCTATATTTCCCACTGAGTGTGTTTTGAAACTGTTTTTGTTAGATTTTTGTAAGAGTGTAAATACTTTTACACCTGTATTGTTCTTATTTGATTAGTGCTCTGTTAAATAGTTGTACCATATTTGTGTATACATTTTATCATCACTTGTGTTACCAATGTATATATAAGTACACCATCATGTTATAGTGCCTTTTGAGTGTGTTTTGAAACTGTTTTTGTTAGATTTTTATAAGAGTGTAAATACTTTTACACCTATATTGTTCTTATTTGATTATTGCTCTGTTAAATAGTTGTACCCATATTTGTGTATACATTGTTGTACACCTATGTGAATGTTTTGTAGTTATGAGTAAAATATATGTATTATTCTTCTTGGTTCATTTAAGTAGATACCAACAAACCTTATAGATCAGGTTTCCATGCAATCAGTGACTTTGTGGATAGAAACTTTGAGGAAGACAAAACAAAAAGAGGAGGAAAAGTATGGTTCACCGATTATCAATTAGAGAAGCAAAAGGAAGGACCATCCTGGCCTGTTGTAGATATCTCTGTCCAAAAAAAAGAAGATCAGAAAGATGAGAAAGATCCAAGTAAAAAGAGAGATGATATGGAGTAAGAACCCAAACTCATGAAAATTGTGAGACAGTACCGCCATGAAATTTGTGACACAGCGGGACATTATTTAAGAAAACAAATGAGCGGGGAAAAAAATATGTGGAGGAGGAAATCGTACGTATCATGAAGCTGAAACCAAAATCGCAATCGGAGATTGAAAGAAACGCTGAATACTTAGTGGTGTTGTTTACTATGTACTTGTGTATCACGGTCTTTTTTACCCAGGCAAACAGAAGTATGATTAGCAAGAACAAGTATGCACACTTTTTTGAGTCTTTGGATAGGATGAAGAAGACTTGTTGGCCAGTTCATATACATGAGTATCTCATGGCGATCATTAAGAAACTTATCCATTCACCACTTAAAGTTAATGGTTGTGTGATTTATTTGTTGGTGAGTTTACATATACAAACAGTTATACACCTGATATATCCATTCAACATTTTAAATAGTTATGTTCATTGTGTTTGTTCCTTTCTATTATATTTCTAACTATTCACCTATTTGTTAATGCAGCATTGGTTTCCTAAACACAACAAAGGCATGCGGCCGAGCAATGAGGAAGGTGTGCTAAGGCTTCTCAGGTGGATCATCGGCGACGTTAGTAATACAATGGAGAAATACCTGAATGAGGTCATGAAAAAGGTATCTCAAAACACTTTCTTACGATAGTATATGTACATTGATATACACCTTTAATAAGGTGTACATGATTGTACATTGTTGATAGATTTAAAGATATTTGTCTTGTGTACAACAATGTACACTTTTAACACATGTGTAAAAAATTGTACACTAGTGATCAATGTTGATACTTTGGCATGTTTTCAGATACAACCAGTATGGGTAAAGGCTTACGGTGATGAAGAGAGATTGCTTTTGGATGAGTATCGGAGGCTGAAATAAGAAAATAGCATAGATGTTGTGAAAGAAAATATTCACATACAAGATATGCAAATAAAGGAGTTGCATGAGGAGCTTACTGAAGTTCAGGATAAGCAAGAAAGGCTTCTTAATTTCATTGAATAGAAAATCCTAAAAGTCAATGAAGTTGATCTGATGAACTTGACTGAAAGAGAAGTGAATGATTTTCGTAATTACACTTTCGAGGAAATCTTTAAATTTGCAAAGGAAATACAGCTTGAAACTGAGGTGGATGAGTTGGTTGAGGATGAGAAGATTGAGGAGCAGGCGGAGGATGAGGATAAGGAGGATGACAAGGTTGAAGAGGATGGGGAGGAGCACAAGGAAGATGAGGAGATTGAGGAGGAGGAGGAGTTCAAGAAAGATGGTGATATGCATGGTGATGACAGTGACAAGGAGGGTAGCAAAGGTGGTGATATGCATGATGATAATGATGATGATGATGATGAGTAGGGTGGCAAAGGTGGTGACATGCATGGTGATGACAATAACGAGGAGGGTAACAAAGATGGTGATGACGAGGATAGAACTGAATCCGAAAAGAATGAAGTTCCGTCTGAAACTCCTGAAAAGCCAAGGTATAACATCACTTTTATTAAATGTGGCAGTAATTTCTTTTTATATTCTTTATGTGTGTACATAGTTGTACACCAGCGCGCTAAAACTCATTCCTTTTCTCAAAACTTGCATATTTTAGCAATCCTTCATCAAAGACCAATGAGGAAAAAGATATGGAGGATGGAAGTCAAAGGAGATGAGTCTGAAACTGCTAACAAGCCGAGGTATGACGATCTCAGTTCGAATTTCTTTTCATTTATGTATATGTACATACTTGTACACCACTCCTAAAAATCATTCATACTTCATATTTCATTTGTATTTTTCAGCACTCCTATGTCAAAGAAAAATGAAGAAGAGGATGGCAAGGATGGAACAAGCCAAGGAGTTGACCTTGAAACTACTAACAAGCCGAGGTATAAATAAAATGATCTCAGCTCGTATTTCTTCTCATTTTCTGTATATGTGCACCAAGATGTACACCTTTCTTATGTATGTGTACAATAGTGTACAACTTTGTACAACCTAAAAAAATTGCATTTTTTCAGCACTTCTCTGCCAAAGATAAATGAAATCCCTGAAGATCAACAAGACCAGATGGGCCTTGATAACCAGGATGTCAGGAATACCACTCAAACTGCTGCAATTGATGAAGCTATTATAATTGCAGTTCAAGCCATATCTTAGATGGACCATAAAGGCATGTTTCCGGTTGAAAAAAATATCCTTTTACTCACACAGGGAGAAGAGCTAGTGAATGAGCCTTATACATCAATTGATGACCTTCTAGATAACTAGTCTGAAACTGTTTTCGTAAATCTTGAAAAAGGTTGTTACAGAATGGAACCAACTGAAATCAAGGAAAATATGGCAACCCTGATCCACGATTGTCCAAGCTTTTCATTATTGAGCCAAGAAGAGTCGTCTCAAAAATCTTTTTCCAATGAAGATGTACGAGAAAGGATCGTTGCTAAAGCAGTGAAGTTTATCCAACAAAATCCTAGTGAATTTTTTAGCAGTCAAGAGGTAGAGAAACAGAAGACACCAGTGAGGAAAACAAGAGCAGGTAAGATAAAGGAAGCACAGATGTTGAGGACACAAGCAGCTGGCAAGTTGTCCAAAACACCACAAAAAAGAGTTGAAAAGAAAAAGATGGATCCCGAGTTCACTGCCGAGGGTAAAACCAGACAAGTTAGGATAAAAGCGGATCAAAAAGGCAAGGGGATCAAAAAGGGACAAGAACCAGGATATCCTGCGCCACTAAAGAAAAAGGCAGCGGAATATCATCCTCCTCATATATTTCCAGATGTTCGTCAATCTCCACTTTACCAAGCCATGGAACCAGGAGAGGACAGAAGAAGGATACATAAGTTCTTTGTATATGCAAACCTGAAGTAAGTTGACAAAACACTACATCGCACTATCCACATGATTGAATCTTATAAAAAAATTATGTGCACCACTTTGTACACCATGTTAACATTTCCTTTATGATTCCGCAGATTTGTAGCTTGGGAACTAACAAGATCGGAAGATCCAACAGTCAAGGAAGATATTATGATTGTGGAAGTAGTACTTCATAAACTGATGTTTAACAAATATCTGGACCATGAGGTACTGCAGTTCTATATCCATTGACATAGAAGGGCGCTTGTAAGAGATAGCATTCGTCATGAAGATAATAAAAAGTACTTGAGATGTGAAATAATGAGTCCTACTGCATGTGTAAGTTTCTCAAAAACAAATATAAATGTCATATATAGATATTTTAATGTTGTGTACATAGTTGTACACCTAATTGACATGGCATGTTATATGTGTTTGTAGATTTCTTTAGGTGTGTACAATAGTATGCTATATGATTGACACATGATTTTTTAAGTGTTGGCATGGATGGTTGATTGTTACATTTATTTAGGTGTGTACATAGTTGTACACCTATATCATACGTCATGGATGTACATTCTATTTTCAGACCTAAGATGTTTTAATTTGTTACTTTCCTGTAGTAGTGTACATGCTTGTTAGTTTTCTGGTCTGATTAAGGTGAACATAATTCATTTTATTGTTCAACAAATCATTGATTGCAGTACTATGCAAAACATAATAACATTAGCGAGGTACAAAGGCTTGTGGTTGATTTCGTACGAGACATGCCTGAGAATCTGGAAGTTCTTGTAATCCCCGTCAATCACTCTACAGAACATATGCAGGTAGGATGGAACTGGTCACTTTTGAAGTTTGATTTCAAATCTCTAGAGTAAAAATGGTACAACTTGTTGCCCTCAGAAAATAAAAATTTAAAAAGGATGCACAACGAATGGCAAATGTGATGCAACTTGAACTCAACAAGAAGAGAGCGTTAAAGGGTGATGCACATATAAAAGAGCATGAAATAAACATCATGCCATGCCCTACACAAGGAATCAACCCGGAATGCCTCCTATACACTTGTTATTTTATGAAACCAAGTCTGAAGAAAAGAAATAGTATCGAAAGAGATCAGCATACGGCCGAACAAATTTTTCCGCAAATGAGATCAAAAATGGTGGCCAAGATGCTGAAAAAAGTCGAATCTTGTGAAAAAGTCTGGGATGTAGCAAAGGATGAACATCACAAGGAGTGGCGCCAGAGTAAAGGAAAGCAACCATTAAAGAGGAAGAGGAGAGGAGTTTTTAAGCTTCATATACAAGATCACTTTATGAATTACTTCTAAACATTTTTTTTATCTCCGGCCAAGTATTTAAATTTCTGCTTTCAACTTTCTGTTTAAGACTTATCACTACTATAAAGACCTTGAATTAATCTTTTTATTAGTTTCAATATTGATGTTTTGAAAGAAGACTTGAGTCAGTTCTAAGGTGTATATTACAGGTTAGGAAATAACAAGGTGTACATGATTGTGTACAGTTACTGACAGAGCAGAAATTTATCACAATAATGGTACAGGAAGGTGTACCTAATGGTACACACTGACAGATTTTTATACTTATCCAGGCATGCAGAACTGAAAACATAAAATTGAAACACTAAATACATAATTGAACATGCATTAGCAAAATAAATTATACAGAACTGAAAAACATAGAATATTACTAGCATCCATAGTACAACAATGAGTACATAATGGTACACATGTAAAAAGACAGGGAAGATAACTGAAAGTGCACAGGAAGGTGTACATAATGGTACACATGTCCTGACACTAATTATCCATGCCTAGAAAATTGAAAAGACATTACCAAAAGTAAAAATCAAAACATAGAATCTTTCGAACAAAATGAAACATAGTAAAAAGCATCAAGTAAGGGGGAAGGTAGTTCTGTTGTGGTGACCAAGGGAGAAGCACTTTGTGCATATCATAGGCCTCTTTTTCTTCTCCCAAGATGAAAAAACGGTGGTCAAACAACCACACCCAATATTTCTCTTAGAAATCTGTATGGACAAACTCCAATATACTTTCAAGAGACTCAACTAGACAGTTAGACTGAATCTTAAGAAAAGTATATCAAAGGGTTTATATCTCAATTTCTCAATTCAATCTGCAATCAAACAAATAGGAATTTGCGAGCCCGATTGAATAAGAGAAATAACTTGAACGGTACCAATGACCAATGTTCAAGTGTCAATCAATTCGATCAACAACCCAAAGTTTGGATTCAAGAAATGATTGATCTTAACGCACAACCTGTGATATTTCTATTATATAAAAAAATATAACACGGAAAAGAAATAACACATGCACCAGAAATTTTGTTAACGAGGAAACCGAAAATGAAGAATCCATAATTGAACACCACACTGTATTAAAATGCTACAGACACTAGCCTACTACCAAGCTAACTTCGGAATGGAATGCAGTTGAGCCCTAATCAATCTCATACTGATCAAGGTACAGTTGTGCTCCTTACGTCTCTGAACCCCAACAAGATTCTACGCACTTGATTCCCTTAGATGATCTCACCCACAACTAAGATTTGCTACAACCCAAAGTCGAAGACTTTATAATCAAATCCGTCCCATGCAGAAAAGTCTATTGTATAGATGAATTTGTCTCCCATAGATAAACCTATGAGTTTTGGTCTGTATTTTGATAAATCAAGGTGAACAAGAACCAATTGATAAACCTGACTTATATTCCCGAAGATCAACCTAGTATTATCAATCACCTCATAATAATCTTAATCTATTAACGAAACAAGATATTGTGGAATCACAAACGATGAGACGAAGATTTCTGTGACTATTTTTCAATCTTGCCAGTCGGAGAATAAATCTCGAGAAAATCTTAAAGAATATATCACTTAATCACGATAGAAAACAACAAGATCAGAACACGCAACTACAGAGAAAATAGTTGGGTTTGGCTTCACAATCCTAATGAAGTCTTCAAGTCGTTAACCTATAGGGTTTCGTGAAAAAATTAAGGTTAAAGGAGAATCGACTCTAGTCGCAACTAGTATCACATAGGAGGTGTGGGAATTAGGTTTACCAGTTGCTAGAGTTCTCCTTTATATAGTTTTCAAATCAGGGTTTGCAATCTAAGTTAACTTGGTAACAAAGCATTCAATATTCACCGTTGAAATCCTGATTAGATTCAAGCTAATATTTTTCAAATGTTAGATCGAACTTAGATTGTTATACACAAATGGAATGTACCATAATTTAGATAAGGGGAACCATACCTAAACGTGTTCACTTAGTTGGTTCAACAATAGTTAACCAATGGTTAGCCATATGAGCACTTTCATATCAACCTTATTCATCTTTATCATAACTAGTTCAAATGACTCAAATGAAACTAGTTAGAGAGTTTTTCAATTGTTTATATTATCATAGAAGTATACAAGACACAATTGAAGAGAAATCGATTTTGATTCACTCGAAACATTTCATGAACATTATAGCCACGGTTTGCAAAAGATTGCATTCCTTATTATATAAATGTATTAGTTCTTGAACAAACCGATTTTAGAACATAATCTACTTAAGTATGCAAACAGGTATGAATAACTTAGTAGACAGACTGAGTTTGGTTACGCTAGCACGCGTATGTGTACGCATACCACTTACACTTCCAAACTCCAGCAGAAACTTAAGGGACTTGGAGTTCTGCCAGTTTGCGTATGGGTACGCATACTTAGTTCCCGGACTTTCAACAACCAACCAGTACGCGTATGGGTACGCATACCATGGTTCCCGTTTTTGGATTTTACACAAATGTGATTACACACTATGTCTATATCCAATCATGGTTACATGTTTTAAACCCTCATTTCAATCATTAAAACATTCTTGGAAGATGACAATAGCTGTCTCACAAAAACTATTAGCTTCAAAGAAATTTTCAAGTGATCGAATGATCAATACGAAACATTCCGAGTCTACATCAAATGACTTTCTCACACAAATCATGTAAGATGTTACAAGGAGATTTTCACATGTTCATCTTTTGACTTTCATCAAGAATAAAAGATGAACTTGGTTAGAGCGAAAGCTTACCAACATATATTTAGAGAAATAGATAAGCGAGATAAACTCGGCTCGAAATACAAAATGTGTATAATTGAAGTCTATATAGCAATACGACTTTTTGTCTCAAATAGGAGATATAGTAGATAGAATTTTGATTGATAGATGTGTTCAAGTCTCCACATACCTTTTGTTGATGATGTTCCAAAATTTCTCTTGAGTAGTTCTCCGTGTTCATTCGAAGAACGCCGTGAAGTCTAAATCTCAACTACACTTACTGTCCTAATCCGAGACTTAGCTATAAGTATAGTAGAAATCAAGACTTATAATTTTGGAAACTAAACTTGACAAACAAGATTGAGATAGCAACGCTTGCGAGTTCGACCGAGCAGTGCTTTAACACAAGTATTCTTGATACGCTGTGTTCTTCATCTACTAGGTGGAGGAACATGAATAGGAACAATAACCCTATCACTAGGATCATAAGCCTACGGCTTGTCATAATTGGGGATGGGTAAGATAAGCTCCTGGTATGTCCAGTTGTACCATTTAGTGGTGAAGTATGGCTCAACAAATGAATAAATATCCTCCCTCGTAGCTTGAATGTCAACACAAGCATGTGCACAAGGAAAACCATTAACTCGCCACCTGTGACACGTACAAGTTTCCTGCAATAGATCTAAAGAATTATATCGGGGTGACCTGACTTCATACAATCTTTCCGTGGACTCAACAACAGTCCAAGTATGACCAATGACGATGTTTTCCTTTAGTAAAGCCTCAAATATCGGAGTGAGCCTAGTGTTGAAAGTTTCTAGACCTTCTACCCTTCTCGTAGAATTCATCTTTATAACCTTCGAACTAAAATAATAAAAACACAAGACATAAATAAAAAAATGATCCAGAAGGAATACAGATAAAACATGTGTATAACAATGTACACATTAAGGAAATCCATGTGTACAACAATGTACACACAGTTGCGGAATCATAGATAAACACATGTATACAAGTATGTACACATCAAGCAAATCCACGTGTACAAGGGGAGATGTACACATAAAAAAAAATGAATGAAACATTAAACATAAAACTCACTGCATCGCATCGAGAAGAGCAAAAGTAGGCAACTTTTTGAAATCAAGAATCCAGGTTTTGAAAGACTCGGAAAGAGTTGAAGAGTGAGCACTATATCTGCATATAGGGAAAAATTCATCTTCCCATTTGTACTTTGGAATAGTCCTGAGATTATTAGCAACATGTCCACATCCAATTGCATGCATTCCCCGAAAAGCTTATTCAAAGTTAGCTGCTGTGTAAGAGTAAGCAGCTTTATAAAACAAATCAATAACGGCCTTGAAATTCGCATAACCTGATCAAATATGGAGATTGCAATTGATGTGGTAAAAGAAATATAGCCGTGATATGAATTAGGAAATACTTTTGGAATGCCCTATAAAAGTCATTCTCCACGATCACTAAGGAAAACAATCTAACGACCATCCACCACTTGTTTAAGATTGTCCAGAAATCAAAACCAATTTTCTTAGTTTTCAGCAGATATAAGAGCAAAAGAAAATGAGTAAAAACCATTGTTTCCATTGACACATGTTGCATCCATCAAAGCACCCCTGAATCTACCAGTATCGAAAGTAGCGTCTAAGTAAATAATGGGCCTAAGATACTTATAACTATGCTTGCAAGCACCGAAATAAATGAAAATCCTATGAAATCTTCTAGTTGCATGATCAAATTAAAAATTCACATAGCTATCAGGATTAGTTTTCTCAATGGCTTTGACACACCAAGATAAATCGATATACGACTTCTCATCATCACCAAATTGTTGTTCAAGTACAACTTGTTTCCCTCTATAGGCATAGTGATACTTAATATTGGACCCATAAGTCTTCTTAAAAACTGACATGATCCTTTTGGGGTTTTAATCTAGGGTCCCCATCTATATTGTCAGCGATCAAATACTTGACTAATTTGGTTGTCACCGCAGGACTCTTGAACCTCAAACCAACACCACAACTACAGAAAAAAAAGCTGCAATAAGTAATGTGTACCAGAATGCACACCACTATGGACATACATATGAAAGTCCTAAAAATAAGGTGCACAACTATGTCCACCACTATGGACATACACATAAAAAGCCTAAAAATGAGTAGCGTGGATCACAAAAACAAATAATTAGTAATGTGGACTAATATGAACACCACTAAACTGTGAAGAACATTAGCATCTTTCAGCACGAACCGAGAAATGTCACCATTCACAGGCCCAAAGTGAATCCTCCAACAAAAACCATATTCTTGGCACTTTGCAGTAAAACGAGTATTGTCATTTTTAAGAATACTAATCTTGTAACCAGTAGCCATCTTGTACTTATCAAAAACAAGTCTAATATCTTTAACACCACCCATAAATTCTCTACCAATCTTGTCAAAAATATAAACCCATTCATCAATAATCAGAGGCTTGGCCTTATCTGCATCATGATCTACCACCCTTACAAGCTTAAGACTTTCAGTTACACAAGAATTTGCAGTACTAGAACCAGAAGTAGTGCTACAATCACACTTAGAACGAGAAGTATGATTCGAAATCACATCCACATTCAAATAGAAATTTTCATTTTTAATAACAATAACAAGAGCAATTAAACCTTGTAGTTGTATATCACCTTGTACAAAAACTACTTGATCATTATCCATATAGCTGAAACATATACTCCCATGAGACAAAGACCTTCATTGCTTACACGCGAAATGCTTCAATTCATCTAAGGTTGTCGAAGTATTAACACGAAAATCAGCGGAGTGTTTACCATGATTCAAAATAGCATGAATAACCTTGTCGAAAATGTTTGATACTCCTACATATTACAAAAGAAATAATAATACAAATTTGAAGCTTCAAATCACAATTTCATATTTGAATAACCTAAAAAGTAAACAATGTACATGAAAGTACACATTTAATCGAAGCCAAGGCATCAAATAAAAATAAACCTAAATCAAATAGTCTATCGATTAATCGAAGATATAAGCTTCGAAACCTTACTGGAATACATAATTGAATATATCAAAAGCCTTAAAATCTAATATCAGTTCGATTTCGTATCATGCATCATAAAACAAAAATCATCATAAACAACAGTAAACAAAAATCGTTTCACGAGAATCAAAAGCTAAGATATAACAAAAATCAAATCAAGATCATACAAACAATAAGATGTAGCACATAGTATTCATATCATCAACTCATAAACTCAGAAAAACTAAAAATCATAAACAAACCTAAGACCAGGGTTGCTAACGGGTACCCGATTACCCGGAACCGAACCGGACCAGGATGTGTCGGGTCCGGTTTCGGGTCCCAAGATTGGACCCATTAACAAAATCACTACCCGGCGGGTAGACCCGTTAGGAACCAATAATATTTTGGGTCCTAACTAGAGCTGCACATGAGCCGGTACAGTCCAGTTTTCTGTTAGAACCGGTACCTGTGCACGAAGTTGGCCGGTTCCTCAATTTGAGGACCGGTACCTGGACTTGTACCTGTACTTGTAAGACCGGTCCGGTTCCACTCCGGTACCAGGTTTTTACCTGTAAAACAAAACATGCAACATAATATTTTCTTTATATAATTGTTCTTAACACATTAAATACATCATATGTTCTTAAGATGAACAAAGGTTTAAAACAAGTTACAAGTTACTTAAACTTCTGAAACAAGCAGTTCAAAGTTCTGTGTTTAACATTGAAAAAAATTTACAACAATATTTCCACACCACTTTCACTTCCATTTTATAAATATGCAAGACTGCGACAACGATAAAACATGAACATCAAGCTCTCTGTTGCCCCATTGCTTGAAAGAACGGGCATCTTTTTATATGAGCTATCAAATTAGATGTCCCATTTCGCATGGCATCAGCAACATATATCTTTGAGCAGTACCTACACCTTGCTGTTGTAGAATCCAATTTCTCAAAGTGTTCCCATACTGCAGATCTCAGTTTTCCTTGAGTTGAATTACGTGTATCCATCTAACAAAATCAACAAAATTGAACACCTTAATATACATAAAACACTCATCTATCATCATCTCACTAAACAAAATTGAACATCTCATATGTTGTGGACAGATACATACATTCAATTATTACTCATTGACACAAATACAGTTGTGCAGGTTAATCAAAGATGCAATGCAAGCTAAGTAAACAGAACTAACAAAAGTAACCACAAATTTATTTAAATTAATTCATGAGAAGAACATCATCAGTAGCAGTAGTGACCTTAGTATTAGTGACCTTAGTAGCAGTATTTCCATAAGAACACCCTATTCACCTACTTCTACAACAACACTATAAACTACTTTAATCTTTCCCTATCACAAGTACTCCATGCAATTGCAGACTACTTCTGCAACAACACTATAATATGAAAATGTATATTATTCAACCACATCACAAGTCAACCATTTCAGCTACTTCTGCAACAACACTATAATATGCAAATTTATATTATTCGACCACATCACAAGTACCATCTGTAGATGCACCAGTTCATTGAATCCCTATTTTCTAAATTTGTTTCAGTTTACCAGCAAGCATCCACTCTATCTATTTCTCCCTCAACTATCAAACCAGCAGCTACCAATTTATCAGAACTAACACAACACAATACCATCTTTTCTTATTCACTTGAATCAATTAGAACCAAAACAACTTATAGGAAACACAAGGAAAATAAGAGATTCTATACAGATCCAACAAGAAAATAAGAGATTCTATACAAGGAAGATATAGGCTAGATTAAAAACAACCCATTAGATAAATTCCTCATTCCGTACCCAAGATAAAAACCCTAGTTTAATTTCAAATCAAACCCTAATTCAATCTTAATAGTATTAGAACAATCAAACCCTAAAAGGTAAAAATTATAAATCAATTTCAAATCCCAGTATAACACGATTCAAACCCTAGTTTAATCTACGAGAGTTACAAGCAACTTGCAAATCTAAGAAGAATAAGAAAAATTACTTGACTCAATCAGAGTTCAAAGATGGTGAAGAAGAAGAAGAAGTGAATTTATTCCTTAACAAATCGATGATGGTGGTGAATGGTGATAGAGCGACTACTGCTCTTGAGCTCTTCAAAGAAAAAGAAAAAAAACTGAAATGAAAGTTCTTCTCGATAGAGAATTAGAGATAGTATTATACCTAGGAGGGACAGTCAGGATGTAAAATTTCCAAAGATATCTATGGCTATAATTAACTGGACATGCCGGGACTCCACCCCAGAACCAGTACCGGCCTACTTCGGTTCCCAACTTTAGGAACCGGTACCTGTCCCGTCTACTCTGGTTCGGTTCCGGTCCGGTTTTTCAGGTTCCTGACCAGTACACCGGTTCCATACTAGGTCTTGTGCAGCTCTAGTCCTACGGGTATTACCCGACGGGTATCGGATACCCGAATATTTACCTCTTACTTGTTAATTTTACTTAAAATGAGAGGATTTCGTATAGTTTTGCTTCAATTTTTTTCATCTTCCTTTATTTTTTTTATGTTTAATCTTAATTAGAACATTGACATAGATATAATAATAATTTTATTTAAAAAATTATTAGATTCAAGCTAGCATAACTATCATTGGAATTGATTATCAAAAACAATAGTTAATTTTAGAGGACCCGATAAATACCCAGACCTGACGGGTATTTATATCCGGGTATTTATAGTTTTTATCGGGTCCGGTTCCGGGTCCATTAATTTAGGAGCCGGACCCGATTAAAATTACCGGTTCCTGTTCCGGGGATGGGACCCGTTGGCACCCCTACCTAAGACTTAGATGTAACAAATCTTACAACTAAAAGAAAACTAACCTGAGGTTGAATTCTGCTGCACAAACGATCAAATCCAACCTAACCTCTGTGAATCTATTAAATCACCTCCGGTTTATATTTGCATCGATCTATCTCCAAATCTGTCATGAATCCAAATCTGAGATTAAAAAAAGTCGATTTCAGAACACTTTCAAACTAACCTGAAAATAAATTATACCGGAGAAACGATTGAAATCTAATTCATCATTCTCTCTATGTGTGTCGCTCTCTCTTAATCTCAATCTCGGATTAATTTTTTTTTTCAAAAACCAATGTTTATATACAGAATCAATGGAAAGTCAGTTCTGGTGTTAAACAAAATGGGAAATCGCTGGAACGGTCCATATTTGGACTAACTCGTCAAGATTTGGACGAGACTATAAAACATGGGCCATTTTTGGATTAAACCTTCCTGGGCTTTGGGTGGATGGACTAGAGCATCCTAAGCCCACTAAAAAGGGGACTAAATGTTAATTTTTACATTCTCAAATCCGCACTTTTAACGGTTTGGTTGGGGTTGGACTTTGAAATCCGCGGATTTACCCGCACTGTAGGGGAGTAAAGTTATATAATAACATCGGCGGATTCTCCAATGGCATGTCTCGTTTCATGTTAAGAGTTGGCTCAAGTGTAATCTGACGGATGCTTTGGTTTATTTTTATGCTGCAGCTGGTCCAAAGATTCCCATTGGAGCTAGTGACAGAAAGAACCTACAACTCCACGACTGGGAAGGGAATGCCTTCACTCTAACAATCTTTCTGTCTTAGTTTGTCAGCGATAGTTCGTAAAATGAGTTAGAAAAAACTGACATATGGAGTCAGTTCTTATCAGAAATGTTGGTGGTCTACTTCTTGTTAGTCAGAAGTTCTGGGAGATCTGTTTCTAATGCCACTATTTATGAAAATAAGTATTTTTGGAATGAACGAAACTCATTTTATTGTGCAACACTAAGTCACTGTGCAATTGATATTAACTAAAATGAGAAAAGAGATAGACAGGAGTATATGGGAGAAAATGGGAACAATCATTCCCTTTCTATTAAGTTGTTTCTCTGTGTAATGGTAGGTTCCATCATCCCTTCGAGCAATACATTTTAGTGGGTATTTTATAGACCCTGATCAAGAACATTCAAAAGACATGTATAATATGCGGTGTCATTACATGAGTAATGTTTATCCATTTGATTAACTTGACCAAGTCAAGGTCGGTGGTTCATCCACCAGATTCTTCCCCACATGACAGTGCATATATTTTTGCCAGTTTCGTAACATTTTTATGCTTATTTCATATTTTTACCAAGCAAATCTCATATTGCTTGTACTTTGCAACACTCTGCACATGTATATTTCTTAAACCCACATGACAGTGCATATATTTTAAACCATTTCTTAAACCCACATGACAGTGCAAATAAAAATCCACATGTTGGATTAGAGGTGGATTTTTATTTCTCTTCTAGACTTTTCTTGATTTGCAACATAATAAACTTGGTGCGGATTAGAGGTGGATTTTTATGTCATAAGCACATAATAAACTTTTCTTGATTTATTTCTCTTCTTGATTTTTATTGATGTCTGTTCTTGATTAGAGGTGGATTTTTATGTCATAAGCACATAATAAACTTTTCTTGATTTAAAAAATTTTCTTGATTTTTATTTCTCTTCTGGTGCGGATTAGAGGTGGATTTTTATTTCACTGTCATGTGCAAATATATTTTATTTTTATGTCATAAGCAACATAATAAACTTGGTGCGGATTAGAGGTGGATTTTTATTTCTCTTCTGGACTTTTCTTGATCTTTGTAGATGCATTTTACTACAAACTACATCCAAAGGATAGAAACCTTCTACTCATGCAAATGAAAGTAAAGACTCAACAATGAACACAAGATATACGTGGTTCGGTATGATTACCTACGTCCATGGGGGTGAAAGGGTGAATGTTATTACTTCAAAGTGTTACAAAGGTGTTGCTCTTAATCCCCAAACTCACTTACACGATCAACTCACTTCTCACTTTATTTTTACTTTGTGGGATATCAAGTCTCTCTCCTCCAAAAATTACAACCTACCTCTCTTGGATATAAGTTCCTCTATTTATAGGAAGGGTTACATACAACCAAACTAAGGTGTTGGTCACATTACATCTAATCTGAAGTTCTGTGGTCGGGCCAGCTTATGTCGTCCTTTCTTCTGTGCATGTGGCCGATGTATTTTAATTCCTTCGTCTGTCTCTCTTCCGAGCCGATTCCTTCGGGTGTTCTCATGGCTCGATGTCGCCCTTCTCGTCTATCGCCCTTGCAGTTGGCCGATGTGACACGTATCTTCTTATCCATTTAACTATCGCTCCTCGTTTGACCCACCGTGTCTTGTCTTATCATCTCTGTTAGAAGCCTGGAGTCGAGTCTTGTCCGACAGTTGCAGAGCAATCATGCCCGATCCACGTGGCTTCTTAAATCTCGCGCCTGGCAGTCTTTATTCTATGCTTCTCGTATCTTCATTCTTGGGTGTATCATAACTTAAGATGTTTCCACCTAGCCCTGTGGATAATTTACACTTACATTTATGCCCCTTCTTTCTCTTGTGTGCCAGACACGAGTGTAAGAAAGTCGTCACATCTTCCCACCTCCTCGTCCATGCCGCAAATTCCGTCACGCAGTACCCCCTTAAATCCACTTTATTACCTGTAAACGTCAGCGTCGGTTACAACTTCTCCTCTTTAAATAGCCCGCTTCCTTTTCTCTTTCTTCTTCTTTACCATTTCCTTTCCAGTTCCCCGCCGCTGCAACCTTCTCTTCGAAATTTATTCACCGCTTTCTTCTTCTAAAAATACTTGTTTTCTTGCTTTTCTTCTTTCATCTTCTCCTCATCGATTGTCACAGTACCTGTGGTTACATTCTCGTCGTCCCAGCCTTCCTCCATGATTTTTCAGTTTTGCACCGTTCGCGTACATGGCTTGTTATCCCCCCATGAATGAAAGAAGGTCTGTCGATGATGTCTTTTCCGAGTTTGACGCTTTTTCCCTTGCTTCCATGTTTTCATTTGATAGTCCTTCTAAGTATAATGATCGTTCCATGAGATCTATCTTCCCTGATGATTCTCCTTCTATTTCGTGCAGGTCCGAGAAAAGGGTGAAAGATCTCTCTGACGAAGAGTTCATTGAGCAGCTGAAAGAGAAGTACGATCTTCAGAATTATGAAGTTACCCTGATCTCGGGCCAAAACAACATTTTGAAGAAGTCCGACGTAGGGAAACACGAGCAGTCGGCTAACTGTGTGGTTGTTACTCTAGGCCAACTGGAGCTAGGTCTTCGTCTTCCTTTGTATCACCCCGATAATCCTTTCTACTATCAGGTTCTTTCTCAACCCAAGCCTTATCGCGCTTTGGTTCAGTGGACTGGCAACACTTTTCGAATTATGGATGAATGGAGAGCTCGTCGGGATGGTCACGGATCCACTGCCGAGTGGTCAACCTACAAGCCCGAGGATGCTCCGGGGTATACCGTTGCCAATTTCCTTGCCAACTACCGAGCTGGTACTTCAACCTTGGGTGATCTTTCCGGTTTTGCTGCTAGTCCTCATAGTCACATGACTATGCCCAAAGGTGTTGAGAGGATGATGCTGGATGCCGACCCCCTCGGCCAAGGCTCTAACAGGCGACCCCGCCATACTAATGACCCGATTTATCCTCGAGTTCCACTCCTTGTCCGAGGTCCCATTTT
Organism: Papaver bracteatum; assembly: GCA_023529315.1. NCBI lineage: Eukaryota > Viridiplantae > Streptophyta > Magnoliopsida > Ranunculales > Papaveraceae > Papaver > Papaver bracteatum. Next base: position 2,168,456 of record JAJJWX010003164.1, read on the forward strand.
ACATGGTAGTTTCCCGTCGCCTCCTTTTCCCGCCGAGCCCTATCCTTTTTGGGTTGTAAATGATGATAAGGATGATAAGGTTCGAACATTTCGAACACTTTCTTTTCCCACCGACTCATCCAGTCGACGAAACCTTCATGTGCCCCTTGTCGAAGGGACTCAAGCTGGCGTAAGGCCATAGAGTGATCTGTATTTTTTGCAAAATTTTCGACGAATGAATTAATCATGAGTGGCCATGTAGATATTTTTGATTTCTCTGCATGTTGGTACCAATCAAGGGCTAACCCAGTCAAGCTTTGGTGGAACAAGTTTAGCAGCCAGTCGTCAGTTAAACCTTGGGGCTTTAGGTATTGGAGATACAGTTTAATGTGAGACCCCGGGGGTCCCATGCCATTATATTTTTCTATTTTTGGAAATTTGAAACCTTCAGGCAAGTATCCACTTGGCGGAGTGTACCATACTTCACCATCCACGCCGGTGTTGTCCTCAATTGTTGACAATCTTTTCATTACATGTTCTTTGAAATGCTCGAATTCCAAGCTCTCTTTGTTTGGTGTTGGAATTTCGTCATCGTCGCCTGTACCTACGGATTCCCCGTTTTTGTTTTGATATTTTGGTTGATGATCGTCCTTGGATCCAGAGCCATTTGTATGTTGATGAGAATCTGAGCCTTTTCCGCCATTTCTAGCCTCATCTTGCAGCTTCTTAAAGAAATTGGCGAGTTTCTCCTCAATGATTTGTTCTATCTTTGAGGTGAGGATGTCAGTATTGTTGGCTTCCCCTTTCCCATGTTGTGAATCATCCATCTTGACCAGTCTTCCTCCCTTTTTCCGATGCCAACTACGGGTGTAAGACTTCCCTCGCGTTATGGTTGCTTACGCTTGTATAAGTACCTTAAACCGCAAAATATGAACTATGATATCAGTATATAATAAAGAAAAGATTATAAAATTTCCCTTTAATCATTTTTTTCAAGTCGAATCTCTTATTTGTCCCCAGTAGAGTCGCCACTGTAGAAATCGAGGGTTGAGCACGGGTCGAGGGCCGGTCTATTCTATGTCCCCAGTGAAGTCGCCACTGTAGAAATTGGGGTGTTCGTAGCACGGGTCGAGTGCCGGTCTATTTCCTTTGTCCATAATTGTTATGGGTCGAGGTCCATGTTCTCATCCGTTCGTGGATGTTTAATGTACAGGGTCTGCCAGAGATAATTTCTTACTAGTTTGTTAGTAAGGGGGGGGGGGGGGAATTCTGCAAGGAAAAGAGATGTTTTGAAGTCGCCACCTGACTAAGGGGAGTCAGGACCCTTTTAACTAGTTTGAATTCTTTTGAGGAAAACAAAACCTAGTTATGACTTTCATGTTTATGGTCTGCTATCAGAGAGTCTAGGTAAGGAGATTCTAGTACGGGATGAGAAGGTGTTAGGCACCCATCAGCCGCCCAATCGTATGATTGGCCTCTACTTCATGATTAAAGGGGAATGTTTATAATTAATTATTAATAAAAACAAATAGTGATGCATAGTGACAAACAGTGATTAAATAGTGACTAAATAGTAACTTGAATAGTGACCGAATAGTGAATAGTGATTTGAATATTGACCTGCTTTATTTATTACTTTCTTAGCAATGGATCTAATGTGGGAGGGAATTCTTCTTTATACTTACACTTTGATTTATCCCACTTGTAAGATTACTAAAAAAAAAACAAATTATTTTTATATAATGCATGTAAAGAGTAGCTGCGGTGTTACTACGAAATGGAAAAACCATTCCGTTCCCGTATAACTACATAATTACCGAAAAGATAAGCAATTAGTATACCTGAAATATGATACAGAGACTTGGAAATATTCTTACGATGATTTCTCGCTTCTGTTAAGTATGCAGAAAGTAATTAAAGTACCAGCAATTTAATGATAATCTTTAAGAACTTAAAGACGATACTTGATTTTGATACTTCTACTTATATTTTTTTTTTTGGGTTTTCTGGAAATAAACTAGAAATGTATAGGACAATAATAACTATTATATAGGAAAGAAAACTTGGTTTCTCTTTGATTAAATCACAAAACGCATAGAAATTTAGAATATATGAGGAGAAATAAAGAGTGTTTTTTTTTCTCTCAGACGGAGTAGCGAGAAAAATGTTGTTGGAAGAGGTTTCCGTGAGAGAAAATTATTTTTTTTGAAGTCTTCATTCGACCTCCTTTTATATACGCAAATCCCCGACATCATTCCTTCTTTTCCTGCGCCTAATCCGGATGAAAAATGCCTGCGCGAAGAAATCAATTGTCCTTTGAAAAGGAATATTTTTCTTTTCAACATATGTAGGTCCCACTTGATTATTTTTCTTTAACCAAATTTGACAAATTCTTCCATATGACACGTATATGAAGAGTTAGTCCTACTAATTAAAGCCTTGGTGATGATAAGGGGAGGATGAAAAGGTGGTCGTCCCTTAACGTCTTCTGAGTTATTGTTTTGCTCATAAATTTTCCATACGGATTCAGAATGACTCCGTTTTTTCACCATTGGCTTTGCATTTTTTTCCCTCTTTAATGTGAAAGCAAGAATTCCCAGGTTTGGAAGGATGATAAAATGGGTAGGAGCCGTGCTTGTGGGCTTGATTGGGTAGAGCTTGTGGGCTTGATTGGGTAGAGCTTGTGGTCTTGATTGGTAGAGCTGGTGGGCTTGATTGGTAGAGCTGGTGGGCTTGAGAGCTTGTGGGCTTGATTGGTTGAGCTTATGGGCTTGATTTAAAGGATATGAAAATCCTTAATTGCTCCACAAAGAATTTCTCTTGTATTCTGCTCCAAAGTACAAGAATGATATTTTCTATGGAAGGTGCGGAAATGGGGTGTCAACAGTTGCCCCTCTTTGAGAGTAACCGTTTTCGGTTAACGAACAAATCCCTGAACACCCTTTCGCACCTTATCTTTTCCAAGAGGTGATTTTGATGAGTTGATGAAGAAATTCTGACATTGGCCGGGTTTGCCCCAGTTAAGCTTGTCAGCTCCATTTTCTTGATTTGTGAACCTTTGCGGTTGATTCAGTTGGATTGCACTTTGTTCGAGCCGATTGAAATAGTTGAATAGGTTGATGAAGAAATATACTAACGTTGGCTGGGTCTGCCCCAGTTGGGCTTGTCGGTTTCATTCACATTCTGAAAGTGCATCTTCTTGGCTTCCGTTCCACACTTTGTCCTGACATGACTTTCTTTTCTTTCACGAGATGATTATGATAAAAAAAAAACTTCTTGAGGAAGTAATTACCCTTTTTTTTTATTTAAGATAGGGGAGAAATACCTTTCTTTAGGTAAGAAACTCCTTTTCTTTTCTTCAATATGTCGTCTAGGAGGATGGCTATCATTATTCCTGATCCTCCAACTTTGCCTACGCTGCGTAGAAGACAAAGAGTTGGGGTTTTAAACGATGTGGATGATCACGTTTCTGCAAGAATCCGGGAAGACCCTATAAGTTTCCTTATTGATCGAAATTTTCTTCTTTGTTTTCCAAGTTTCCTTTCATTATTTCTCAACCACTGCTTTCTTTCATAGAATTACGCTTGGGCGCGTATTCGCGGAGGGACCACTGGCATAGTAGAATGGTGGCCGATGTTGAGACAATGCAAAGGTGTACGTGAGCTTGTACAACAGATCGGTTGGTACGACTTTATTGAAGCTTTGGAACCGTTCCATGATGGTGAGAATGCTTTAATCGTGGCAGAAAGATGGTGGGGTGATACTAATTCATTTCACCTGCCACATTGTGAGTTAACCATCACTCCTCTGGATTTATACATGATTACTGGCATCCGTGTGGGGGTAGGATCTCCCGTCCCGGTGGGTGAAAACGTGACAGAGGAGAATGTCCGAAACCTGTTGGGACCACATTGTGGGGATATCTTCCCTAAAAATTGGTATGTCAGCTTAGCAGGCTTGAAGACGAATTTCTCGGTCCCTGAGCTGGATCTCACTGCTGACGCTTCAAAATATGATGCTAAAGTTATTACAGTTACCAGAGCTTTCCTGATCTTTGTTGCGGGTCATACCTTCCTTGACTCTTCTGGTGGCTATATCAAATCAGGCTACTTGGCAGCATTTTATGACCTGGACTTAGTGAATTTTTACGATTGGGGAAGTTGTGCGATGGCGCGACTTTACACCTATCTGACTCGAGCAACACGTCTTCAAACAAAAGCATTATGTGGATTATAGCCCATCTTGAATGTAAGTACATTTCTCCTTGCTTCAGGTTGAACGATCTTAGACTTCCTTTTTAAACATCCATATTTTTCTTTGTAACAATATTGGTGTTACAAATATTTTCCTCTTAGTCGCCCTCCTTTTGATACAAGCTTCTCCAATAGTCAAACATTTCCTCGAATGGCTAGATGGAAGGGTGCACTTCGAAGGCACTCAACTACATATACACGCCTTTGTTTAGAGGGAGCGACAGTTGAATCTGTAAGAAACCGTTTTTTTTTTTTTTTTTTGTCTTTTTTGTCTTTTTTTTTTGTATATACCTCCATTTTGATCGCAGATTTTTTGGGATCCTTGGAAGGATTATCTGATTCGGTGTGATCAAAGGGACATTCATGCCATGTCGTCTAGCATGCTTCGGTACTTGTTACGTGGCCCGGATTACTGTGCTTGGTATCTTGGTGACAGATTTGGGAGACAAATTAGTCAACCAGACGCTACACCCCGTTTTCCTCCTCCCAACGTTACATGTTTTCCTTATGCATCGTTTAGTGATATGGACGAGATTTTACGTCAACCGCAACGTTCCTATGAAGATTCCGTTGATCGGGGAATGAATTTTGAATCATATTGGAGATCGGTTTCTTTAGGTCCACCTCTTGATATCCAATCTTGCCGAGAGAATCTTGTAGTGGGTGATCCGGGTTTTCCCCTCGTCCATTATTGATGGGATCTTCCAGCAATGCTTCTTCTCAACAAGTTCCATTAACGGGCTTCGGTCATCTTCTTCCAACATGGGATTTTCAAATACCTATCTTGGGGACTTCAAATGTGGTTCCAATTGCAGGTGGCCCTGTTGACCGTGAAGATATTATTGGTTTACCTCTCCCGGATGATATTCCTGAGGTACCGCTGCTACTCTGCTCTTCTTGACTTAATGACTTAATACTTTTTATTGACTCTTTTCTCGCTTCAGGCTTCCAGACCTCTTCAAGAATACTTGCTCCGTTTGGTGGATAGCCGTGGGCGCCAGTTGACATCGGTGGTGAATGAGATGTACGGTATCATGTTGAGATATGATGAAGTCAGTAGAGAATCCCTGGGGAGGCAGGCGCGTATTGATACTCTCTCTGAAGAATTATCCACGCTTCGACTTCTTTATGAGGTAGACTGCATTTTTTTTTGATACAGGGAAAAGGAGCTAGCGGATCGGATGAATGACCCTAATGGGTTGGAGAAGCCCAACGGGTCATGGGTTTTAGTTTCGGTTTTCCCGAATAGAAGTTTGATGGAGCCCTAATCCTTTGCTTTAAATTCCTCGCCTTCTTCTTCCTCGACCATCAGTTTCTCTTTTTTTTTTTTTTTTTTTTTTCTTCTCTGCAAATCTGCCTCTTTCCTCCATATTTTCATCAGATCCTTCTTGTATGTGCCGGGTCTGGAATGTGATCTTTCTTTTCTTGATCACCGTCTTCATGTTCTTCTACTTTCTGCTTGTTTGGTTTATCGCCATAGTAATCATTTACTGGTGGAGTATGCGAGATGCAGTTTGAGCGGCTGAAAGTAGTGTTAATTGAAGTGAGATTTTGGTGGAATCTCAGTATAGATCTGTATGAATCTTCTCTTTTCTGTGCTTGATGGTAGTGCATCTTGAGATCCAGATTAATTTTCAGCTCGAAGATGAAGATCTGATGATTTAGGGGAAGATGCAAGATCGTTCCATATGCAGCTTCAAAATACATACAAAGATAAACCCAGATTTCAAAGTTGAAATCGGATTTAGATTTAGATGTATTCTAACAAGTATGGATGATCTGCCCGTGATGAAGATGTCTAGATCTATTGTGTCACATGGACACTTTTACCACTATTACACATTTGTTTCGATCAATGGGAATGGTGAAGAAGTTGGATCTTGGTCTAGACTCAGATAAAATCACCAGCTTTCCTTATTTGTTTTTCATTTCTTCTTCTTTGGTTTGTCGTCAGGTCATTTTTTGTTTCTTGTTGTTGTTGTTCTTTTTTTTTTCTCGATCTGAATCATGTATCCTTCAGATAAGGAAGAGTTTATGCTTTTCATTGTTGTAGACGAAGATTTTGTAATTCCTTCATTTGTTAATGAAATATTTTCTTTCTGGTGGTGCTTTTGTTCTTTGGTTTGACTTGCACTGACTTTGCAGATCGTTGACTCCGATAGAGAAGCCTTAATTCAGATAACTCGTCGTTCACAAAAGCTTAAAGCATGGTTAGAACATGATTAGGCTTAAAATAACTCAAGAAACTTTTGCCTCAGTTGCCTATTTGGTACGTGTGCAAGGCACAATATCATCCTAGGGATTTCATCATCATCATCATTTATTTTATTTTTATTTTTATTTTTTGAAAACAAAATAAAAAACTTAAAAATTTACAAAACTGAAATTTTGATTTGGAGAGTTTGTCTCAGTTGCCTATCTGGTTGCTCATAACACCATACCCAAATCCTAAGCTTTACATCATTGATAAACTCTCCGATTTTTTTTTTTTTTTTGAAAACAAAACCTTAGAAATCTGTGTTTTTTTTTTTTTTTTGAAAAGAAATTAAAACTTAATAAACTCTTTTTTTTTTTTTTTGAAAACAAGATTGATGGAGTAGAAAACGATGATAAAAATCATGAGTGTTGACAAACCAGTTGATCTTTTGAGGAGATGCATGTATTAGGCATGCTGAAATGTTGCCTTTGATTAGGCATAGTACCTCTTGAGTTGTTCTGCAGCTCATTCGTTGGTAATTATCATGCAGACTCTTCTATCAGACGGTTGATTTTTTCCTTCTGGCATTGGTCCTCCAAAATCTCTCTCTTTTTTTTTCGAGGTGCTGCTCCAGGTTTTGATCGATCATCTCTGGTTGAATCTTTGAAAAATATTCGATGAAGGCATTGATCGTTTATGGCCATGCTGCTTGCACAACTCGGTCATTAGTTGAATGCCATATGGACGCACTCCCAGTTAAGCTTTCGCCGAAGTGTTGTTTCAAGTCCTCTTCGTTCATCTTCAATGGCTTCATGTACCACAAGAATGACTTGAGGTGTTTTATGGGAGAGCCTTTACCATTATAGACAGGGAATTTCCTCCTTCTACGAAATTGAAGCTCTGAGCATGCAATGACCATGCATTCTTGGATTTCCCTTTCAGTTCCCGGGGTTGAGCTCGTTGTACTCTCCTTTTGTTATGGAACTTCCAATTCTCTTCCATCCTCCCATTTATGTCCGCTGGGTTCGCATGCGCTGTCAGTGGGAGATGGGAAAAAAATATGACTTACCCCTTCATAGGTGGGTTCTTCGGTTTCTTGTCTTTGGTCAGAACTCCTTCTTGTTATCACCGATGTGATCTTTGCTAGTGTGTATGGTGTTGGAACCTTTTCTCCTCCCTTACGGATGAAACACTTTTGGAAGGACGGTTGACGGCTCCAATCGATTCCTTGATCTTCTTGCCTTTTCCCGAATGTCGTAGAGTCTTGATAGATCGACTGATATCCCAATCCTGCAGTATCAAACGCCTTTCTCCCAGGTATTGTTATTTGTTGTGTGGGCCCTTGTTGTCGGAGCCCCAGACCCATTCCTGGAAAGAACTTTCTTTTCTGTAGCATTTTCGGAATATTTCGATTTCGATATTTAAATTGACCCATACAGGCGTGATGAATTGATGCTCCAGCTTTGTTCTCATGTCGGATTTATGCTGTGTAGTTATGAATTTCTGGGATCATGTTTACTGAGATCTAGTGGGACCTTATTTCATTTTCTTCATCATCTAAATGTATGGTAATTTGATCATTTCCCTTCCAGAATCTGGCTTTCTGATGAAGAGAGGATGCACCTATTCCATTCTTGTGCATCCAAGGACGACCTAGAAGGAGGTTGAAGCTTGCAAAGATGTCCATTACCAGGAAGGTAGCATAGGTTTTTAATGGACCAACCCATATTTCGATGGTCAGTTCACCGATTCCTGTTTGCTTACCATTGTTAAATGCTCGGACTGTCAAGGATGATTCATCGGCTTTAGTGATACGGATCATGTTGACCCTCATCTTTTTAGCCGCTTTTAATGTGCATATATTGACGCCAACACCATTATACATGAAGACAGAAGGTATGATCATATTTTTCCAACCAATGGTAATGTAAAGACCTTTGTTGTGGTCCTTCCCCTCCGGTGGCAGGTCGTCATCTGTAAAAGTAATCGCACCTGGTCTTGCAGCTTGGTCGATTAAGTGCACCAGTTCATTGGGAGTGATTCCTGTGGGAACATGCATTAAACTTAGTGCCTCTTGTAGAGCCTGGCGGTGACTGGTAGATGCTTCTAACAATCCCCAAATTGAGATATCCGCCTTTGTTCTTCGCAACTACTCAATGAGTAAGTTGTCTTCCTTTATAGCTTCATGTTGATTGTTCGGCCTGATCCGAATCGGATTGTCCCTTGCTAGGACACCTGGATTTTTGTTTGATGTTGTACCTCTTCGCATTTTTCTGATAGGCATTCAGAATATACGACTTTCCCGCTACCTGCAATGGTGAACAATGGTTTTTTTATTCATCATACGGATGTTGGCGTCTGGGGAACTCTTTGCAGATTCCATTTTGTTCTCAGGAACGACTCTGGAGGCTTCATTTGTTTGGACCTTCTCTTTTATTGTATGGTCTGATATTAGAGATGGTTGACGAGTTTCAGCGTTATCCGCCTCAATGAAGTTTATTCCCTGATTTCCTTGATGCACTGGAAGTGGATTTTGTTGTATATTAGGTTTCTTTGTCGCTCCCTCGATGATTATCTTGCCGTCATCCAGCAAATCTTGGATAAGATGTTTCAAGATGAAACATGAATTGGTATCGTGTCCTGCAATCTGATGGTAGCCGCATGTATTTGACTCATCGTAACCCCGAGGTTTGGGATTAGGTAAAGGCTTAGGATCTCGGAGTTGAATTAATTTTTCCTTAACTAGCCTAGGAAGGTAGTCACTCATTTCTCCGTCCATCTCAGAGAATACTCGATTCCGGCTCCACCTTTTCTCGACATATTGTTGTCCTTTGTCTTGGAAGAATGCATTGGTGATAGGTGCTTTCCCTACATCTATGATGTAAGTAGGTGTTGCAACATTTGGGTTGACATAATTAATTTCCTTCTTTTTTGTCGAGCTTTTCCCTATATTGAATCCGGATTATACGCCGTCCTTCATTGCATCCTCAATGCTTGCTCCTTTCCTTCGAAAATCGGAAAGATTTTCAGGTGCAGACATGCTGATGAATACCCTGTAAGACATTGAGAGATTTTTCATTAGCATTTTTAGTTGCGCCTCTTCTGATAGTCGTTCGAACATTTCGAACACTTTCTTTTCCCACCGACTCATCCAGTCGACGAAACCTTCATGTGCCCCTTGTCGAAGGGACTCAAGCTGGCATAAGGCCATAGATTGATCTGTATTTTTTTCAAAATGTTCGACGAATGAATTAATCATGAGTGGCCATGTAGAGATTTTTGATTTCTCTGCATGTTGGTACCAATCAAGGGCTAACCCAGTCAAGCTTTGGTGGAACATGTTTAGCAACTAGTCGTCAGTTAAACCTTGGGGCTTTAGGTATTGGAGATACAGTTTAATGTGAGACCCCGGGGGTCCCATGCCATTATATTTTTCTATTTTTGGAAATTTGAAACCTTCAGGCAAGTATCCACTTGGCGGAGTGTACCATACTTCACCATCCACGCCGGTGTTGTCCTCAATTGTTGACAATCTTTTCATTACATGTTCTTTGAAATGCTCGAATTCCAAGCTCTCTTTGTTTGGTGTTGGAATTTCGTCATCGTCGCCTGTACCTCCGGATTCCCCGTTTTTGTTTTGATCTTTTGGTTGATGATCATCCTTGGATCCAGAGCCATTTGTATGTTGATGAATCTGAGCCTTTTCCGTCATTTCTAGCCTCATCTTGCAGCTTCTTAAAGAAATTGGCGAGTTTCTCCTCAATGATTTGTTCTATATTTGAGGTGAGGATGTCAGTATTGTTGGCTTCCCCTTTCCCATGTTGTGAATCATCCATCTTGACCAGTCTTCCTCCCTTTTTCCGATGCCAACTACGGGTGTAAGACCTCCCTCGCGTTATGGTTGCTTACGCTTGTATAAGTACCTGAAACCGCAAAATCTGAACTATGATATCAGTATATAATAAAGAAAAGATTATAAAATTTCCCTTTAATCAGTTTTTTCAAGTCGAATCTCTTATTTGTCCCCAGCAGAGTCGCCACTGTAGAAATCGAGGGTTGAGCACGGGTCGAGGGCCGGTCTATTCTATGTCCCCAGTGAAGTCACCACTGTAGAAATCGGGGTGTTCGTAGCACGGGTCGAGTGCCGGTCTATTTCCTTTGTGCATAATTGTTATGGGTCGAGGTCCATGTTCTCATCCGTTCGTGGATGTTTAATGTACAGGGTCTTCCAGAGATAATTTCTTACTAGTTTGTTAGTTAGGAGGGGGGGGGGAACTCTGCAAGGAAAAGAGATGTTTTGAAGTCGCCACCTGACTAAGGGGAGTCAGGACCCTTTTAACTAGTTTGAATTCTTTTGAGGAAAACAAAACCTAGTTATGACTTTCATGTTTATGGTCTGCTATCAGAGAGTCTGGGTAAGGAGATTCTAGTACGGGATGGGAAGGTGTTAGGCACCCATCAGCCGCCCAATCGTAGGATTGGCCTCTACTTCATGATTAAAGGGGAATGTTTATAATTAATTATTAATAAAAACAAATAGTGATGCATAGTGACGAATAGTGATTAAATAGTATCTTGAATAGTGACCGAATAGTGAATAGTGATTTGAATAGTGACCTGCTTTATTTATTACTTTCTTAGCAATGGATCTAATGTGGGAGGGAATTCTGCTTTATACCCACACTTTGATTTATCCCACTTGTAAGATTACTAAAAAAAAACAAATTATTTTTATATAATGCATGTAAAGAGTAGCTGCGGTGTTACTACGAAATGGAAAAACCATTCCGTTCCCGTATAACTACATAATTACCGAAAAGATAAGCAATTAGTATACCTGAAATATGATACAGAGACTTGGAAAGATACTTACGATGATTTCTCGCTTCTGTTAAGTATGCAGAAAGTAATTAAAGTACCAGCAATTTAATGCTAATCTTTTAAGAACTTAAAGACGATACTTGATTTTGATACTTCTACTTATATTTTTTTTGTTGGGTTTTCTGGAAATAAACTAGAAATGTATAGGACAATAATAACTATTATATAGGAAAGAAAACTTGGTTTCTCTTTGATTAAATCACAAAACGCATAGAAATTTAGAATATATGAGGAGAAATAAAGAGTGTTTTTTTTTTCTCTCAGACGGAGTAGCGAGAAAAATGCTGTTGGAAGAGGTTTCTGTGAGAGAATTTTTTTTTTTTTGAAGTCTTCATTCGACCTCCTTTTATATACGCAAATCCCCGACATCATTCCTTCTTTACCTGCGCCTAATCCGGATGAAAAATGCCTGCGCGAAGAAATCAATTGTCCTTTGAAAAGGAATATTTTTCTTTTCAACATATGTAGGTCCCACTTGATTATTTTTCTTTAACCAAATTTGACAAATTCTTCCATATGACACGTATATGAAGAGTTAGTCCTACTAATTAAAGCCTTGGTGATGATAAGGGGAGGATGAAAAGGTGGTCGTCCCTTAACGTCTTCTGAGTTATTGTTTTTCTCATAAATTTTCCATACGGATTCAGAATGACTCCGTTTTTTCACCATTGGCTTTGCATTTTTTTCCCTCTTTAACGTGAAAGCAAGAATTCCCAGGTTTGGAAGGATGATAAAATGGGTAGGAGCGGTGCTTGTGGGCTTGATTGGGCAGAGCTTGTGGGCTTGATTGGTAGAGCTTGTGGGCTTGATTGATAGAGCTGGTGGGCTTGAGAGCTTGTGGGCTTGATTGGTTGAGCTTATGGGCTTGATTTAAAGGATATGAAAATCCTTAATTGCTCCACAAAGAATTTCTCTTGTATTCTGCTCCGAAGTACAAGAATGATATTTTCTATGGAAGGTGCGGAAATGGGGTGTCAACAATCGCCGACGACTTTTGAGGGACAAAGATGTAGTAGAGCGAGCGAACAGGGATTTGTTGGGCAAAGTGGGTGAATTTGACAAAGTGGTGGGAGAACTTGAATAGAGTGGGTCACAACTTTCGTTACTTCAGGTGTCATGCAACCGCTTAATGGCCGAGTGGGGTGAATATAAGAAGTACTGTCCCGACAACGAATTCAACGAACAACATTATAACGAGTTAACCATGAGTTGTCGAAGACCGAGGATGAGTTATCCAAGTCGGTAGAGTTGCTTCAGTCAGTGTTACCAGCATTTTCAGGTCTCTTAGATGATGTGTTGAGGCCATTCCTTAGATTTAGGTTACGCCTTATTCTTGCAAAATTGCTAAACCGTGTTTACTGAATAATGCTCTGTCTTTGTGATCCTGTAGCCGAGCAGAAACGTTCTCAAGAGTTGGATCTAGAGGTCCGTCGACTGAAGCAGGTCGAGGCCGATTTGGGTTCTAAGCTGGCCGATGTCGAGGAAACTGCTTCTCAGCTTACCCAGCAACTCGAGGAGGATCGCATCGCTCATGCAGAGGAGGTGGACGAGAAGGTTCAATCGGGCATCGAGGAGTGGGTCGAGAATAAACGGCGTGAGTTCGCGTAGAAGAGGGATGGCGCGATTCCTCCCAAGGTTTGATTTCTCTATTTTTAGTGCTTTGAACACCTCTTCCCATTTTTACCTTTGAAACACTGCTTGTTTTTTTAATTGGGGGGTGCTGCGTCGCCGATGCTTTCCGTTTTACTCGTAATTTTCATTTCGTATGGTTGCTTTACACTCTCCGTACCTTGTTAATGGGCGTATGACGCTATTGATATATCTTTTGTTTCGCATGTCGTTCCTGCAATTGTTAATTGTGTTAGTATTTTAACCTTTTCTGTCAAACACACCCAACAAGGAGGGTCATCGGGCCCAATGCCATGTCCTGATTGGGGTATCTCATCACTATCTTTTGGATTCAGTGGAAGGGTACCAGTCAACCTAGTTCTAGGCCCGATATCCCCGAGCGGTTATCGATCAACCAAGCTCGGGCAAGTGGACACAGCCACCTGCGATGGGGGCGACCTTTCAAATGTAAGTAGCCCACCTAGCTGAGAAGACCTCGCGTCTTAACAACCTTTGGAACTGGTTTCCAACCACCAGAAACCTTAGGCTACCTCGGCACTTGCACACTGCCACTGCCCCGAGTACGAATATCCAGGCGACTGTAAGGCACCTCGACACTTCCACACTGGCTTTGCCCCGAGTACGAATGCCCATTCGAGTGTTAGTCACCTCGGCACTTCCATACTGGCTTTTCCCCGAGTACGAATGACCATTCGAGTGTAAGTCACCTCGGCACTTCCACACTGGCTTTTCCCCGAGTACGAATGACCATTAGTCTCTCATGCCCTATCTCATACCCCTCACGGTTTCAAAGAGATAAAAGACAAGTATGCTTAAATTTTCTCCGCGTCGCCCTTCAAGGGTGGTAGAGTTTCAAATATTTGATGTTCCATGGTTTGGGATCTTTCGTTCCGTCGAGTCGCAACAGTCGATACGATCCCTCGCCTGTCTTAGACGCAATTATATATGGCCCGCCCCACTTTGGTGCTAGTTTTCCGCCCTTTTTGTCTCGCTCCCACTCAGCCAAAAACTTCAACACTTGTTGTCCTGGGTGAAGTTCTCTTGGTCGGACACGCTTGTTGTATTCTCGCTGTAATATCTTTTGATAGTTTCCATTTTTTGTAGTGCCATATCTCTTGTTTCTTCCAAATCATCGAGTTTTTCCAGAATTAGATCGGACGGCACGTTTCGCCTCCAAGCTTCTGTCCTTGTGGTAGGGATCATCCCTTCCGTAGGTAGAATCTCCTCAGTTCCGTAAGTAAGCATGAACGGAGAGAATCCCGTAGCTTCCCTTAGCGTAGTTCTGTATGCCCATAGAACATTATATAGCTCCTCACACCAATTACCGTATTCCCCATCCAATTTCTTCTTCATGTTATCAGCGATTGTTTTGTTAGTAATCTCGGCTTGCCCATTACTCTGGGGGTAGATCGGGGTAGCTTTACTCTTCCTGATGTTGTAAGTATTGAACAAAAGATCAATGTTCTCGCCTTGTAGTTTTTTTCCATTATCGGAGACGATAGCTGCGGGGACCCCAAAGCGGAAAATGATATGTTCCCAGATAAACTTGAAGACATCTTTGTCTCGGATGTGTCTTAGCGTTGCAGCTTCTACCCATTTGGTGAAGTAATCCGTGGCCACAATTAAATACTTCCTTTGCCCTGTTCCTACATGCAATGGTCCGACAATATCTATTCCCCACTTAGAAAAAGGCCACGAGCTTATAATTGAGTTTAAAGGTACTCCTGGAGCATGGATTTTCTTCCCAAAACCCTGAAATTCTTCACAAGCTTTCGCCATTTTCTTTGCATCTTCATTCATGTACATACAAAAGTAGCCCATTGTCTTTTCCTTGGCCGATAAAATTCTCCCGGAGATGTGATTTCCGACGGCTCCATATTGTAATTCATGTAGGATTATGTGGCTCTCTTCTTTTCTCAAACATCGTAGGAGTGGTCCCAAGTAAGATTTCCTATATAAAATCCCTTCCCTTAACTCGTATGCGCCCTATTTACTTTTGATTTTATTTATCTCAGGCCGACCCTTGGGTAGCTCGCCCGTATCCATATATTGATGTATCGGCTTTATCCAATCACCTTCTTTGTATCGCTCAGCTGTGTTAATAGCAACATCGATCCGTACTTCGGGTGTTTCTGGGATAGACGGGGTAAGGAGCCTCATAACACGAATGCCTTCAATGATGGGGTCTACTAGTTGTGAGGCAATGTACGATAGAGCATCCGAGTGCCTTTTATCTTTCCGACAAATGTGGCGGAATGTAATTTTCGGTATTTGGTTAATGTAAAACTGGGCAAGCTCCCAATACCTTTGCAGCACAGGATCGTGTGTAGCATATTGGCCCGTAATTTGCCGGATCACCAATTGTGAGTCACTTGTAAAGCGGACCTCTTGCAACCCCATTTCCATAATTATTCTTAAAGCATGGATTACCGCTTCATACTCGGTGACGTTGTTTGTTGCCTTGAATTCTAGTCTGAATGAATATACCATATTCCTCCCCTTTGGCGTGGTGAATACTAGCCCGAGGCTCGATCCCTCATTGTTCGATGCCCCATCGACGAAGACCTCCCACCGTGTATGACTATTAGCGGCTAGTAGATCAGCAGGCTCTTCTTGTTCTTCCATCATCCCCGGTATATCTTCCACCTCGTGTTTGTCACTAAGAGGAAAATCCGCCAAGAAGCCGGCCACTACCTGCCCTTTGATCGATGTTCTTGTCTCGTACACGACATCATACTATTTGATTAAGGCTCCCCATTTAGAGATTCTTCCTGATCGCCCCGCACTGTCCAAAACTGCTTCGATAGGCGATTTGGTAAGCACCCGTATACGATGAGCTTGAAAATATGTTCGGAGTTTAGAAGCGGCAAAGGCTAGCGCAGGTACCATCTGCTCCATTCTAGTATAGTTTTTATCGGCCGGGCATAATATCTTACTGGTGAAATATACGGTCTTCTCTACATTCCCCTCCGTCTTTACTAATACAACATTAATGGCATATGGCGTCTCCCCTAGGTATAGGGTAAGAACTTCTGTTGGCTCGGGCCTCTGCATAACCGAGAGGCTAGCTAGGTGTAACTTGATGTTTTGAAAGGCCTCTTCGCTGGTATCCGTCCATTGAAACTTTTCTCCTTTCTTAAAAATGTCATAAAAGACCTTAAATTTGTCTGATGACCGTGATACAAATCGCCTCAATGCTGCTATACAACCATTTAGCTTCTGCACATATTTTACTGTCGCCGGAGATGGCATTTCTAGGACGGCCCTAACCTTCTCGGGATATGCTTCTATTCCTATGGGGGTGATGATATACCCTAGGAACTTCCCTGATGTAACCCAAAAGTCGCACTTGGCAGGGTTAATTTTCATCTTCTGTTTCCTCATCGTCTGAAAAATCTCACGAAGGTCTCGGATGTGATCCTTAGCTCGACGACTCTTGACTAACATGTCATCTACGTAAACTTCTATGGTGTTATGGATCTTGTCTTCGAATATGTCGCCTACCAATCTCTGATATGTCTCTCCAGTATTTCTAATTCCGAATGGCATCTTTGTGTAACAATACAGTCCCCTTGGTGTGAAGAAGGAAGTATGCTCCTGGTCCTCGGACGCCAACGGTATTTGGTTATATCCCATATATCCATCCATTAGGGTCATATCCTCATATCCTACTATTGATTCTACTAGTTGATCTATGCTGGGAAGGGGGAAGCTATCCTTCGGGCAGGCTTTGTTCAAGTAACTAAAATCAATACATATTCTGACTCCTCCTTTTGTTTTTTGGCACTACGACCATGTTAGATATCCACTGTGGGTAATGGGACTTCCTGATTATTCCGGACTCTTGTAGATTCTTTAGCTCGGCCTCTACTGCTACCTGTAATTCTGGAACGATACGCCTCATTTTTTGCCTGACTGGTTTGAACTTTGGATCAATATTTAAGTGGTGGCAGCAGACCTTTGGGTTGATTCCCTCTAAATCGCGTACTTCCCAGGCAAAGGCATATAAATTTTCCCTTAATACCGTCGTGAGTTCACTTGCCTGCTCGTCCGATAGAAGTGCCCCGATTCTTACTACCTTCGGCTCCTTTACCGTCACCAAGTTCACTTCCCAAGTTGGATCAACTGTTGAGAAATTTGATTTGGCTTCTCGGAATAGAGCCGCTTCCTTTCATTGTTATAAAGGATCTTGATCTTGGGTCTCATATGCCATGACCACTTGTGAAATAATCTCCTCCAATTCCTCTGTAGCTTTAACCTCCTTGGCTTCCTTCTTCTTTTGTCTTTGTTGAGCCCGCCAATTTTCATTGATTTCGGTGTCAACCTGTATGCATTGTCGTGTCGCTTGAGTATCTCCTACAACTTCAGATATTCCCTTGTAAGTCGGGAACCTTAATCTCTGATGATATGCTAATGCCACCCATTTAATCCCAACGATCCAAGGTCGCCCGATAATTGCTTCATAAGGTGAGGCGACGTCGACCACACAAAAGGTGGTTAGTGTGTCAAGGTAGCCGCCACCATCCGAAACTCTCAAAGTTACTTCGCCCTTAGGGATGGTTACTGTGCCATTAAAGCCATAGATGCGATACGTTGAGGGGACGAGTACGTCGTATGATAGTTTCATTTTTCTGAACGTATCGTAAAATAACACCTCGACTGAGCTCCCGCTATCCACCAGAATCCTCCTCACTCCCCAATCCTCGATCAATAAGGTGATGACCAGGGGATCAATGTATGCTAGTCCATTCGCTGGGACATCCTTGGCCGAGAACGAAATGGGTTGCACCATCCAAGGTTCCATAGGTAATGCCTTGGCCACGCTAAATATTTCTTTACCATCGCGGTCCCTTTTGTGGATCCTAGAGGTGATTACCGGGCCGAGAGCATAGCCTTGAATAGCTGAGTGTGAAATGGTACCCACGAACTGAGTCGTCCTATCGATACGAACTTGATAAACCGGCGCATCGGGTGTTGCCATCGGCCGAGGTGGTTGTCGGACGAACTGCCTCAAATACCCATCTCGGATGAGATGTTGTACAATATCTTTTACTTCTCGACAGTTGTTAGTGGAATGACCCCTATACTGATGGTAGTGGAAGTATTCGGGGTGATCCCTGGTCTCTTGGAATTGGACTCCCCTTGACGCTGGGTATTTTATATCATTCCTCTTCTCGACTTCCTTAAACACTTCCTCCAAGGAGGAATTCAGGGGGGTATATGATCGGGCTTCCTGTCTCGGCTTCTTCCCTTTGGCCATCCACTCTCTCTTCTCACCGCTCCTCGGGGGAGGATCCGATCACTTTTCAAGGCGCCTAGTAGGATCGTCTATGACCGTTTTGGATTCCATACCAGCTTCAGCACTGGCTTCCTGTACTCCTCTATCTCTTGACTCGGCCTGAATTTCTTCCAGGGTGATGTAATGCTCTTGCATCCTTCTCATCTCCTTTAAGGTTTTAGGTTTTTCGGAGAACATGGATATCCAGATGGGGTCTGATCTCCCCAACGCGTTTTCAAACCCAAAGATGGCTTGATCCACCAGTACTTTTCCGATTTCAGTACATAGTTTCCTCCATCTACAAGTCAGGGTTCTTAAGGGCTCTCTGAATCTTCGGGCGAGGGTAAACAACTTGTTCATTCTTGGCCGGGGTCGGCTGTTGTGCATGTAGGTCTCAAGGACGGCCTCGACTAGCATATCATACCCGTTAATCGACCCAGGTGGGAGCGAATAAAACCAATCTCGTGCCTCGCCTTCCAGGCTAGCTGGAAAGAGTTTACACATGACTACCGGGTTGTTCTTCCACTGGATCAATGACATGGTGTACATTTTTAGGTGCTCGATCGCATCTCCTATTCCATCAAATCAAGAAGGAAATGTAGGTAAAGAATATTTTGGTGGGAATGGCATTTTCTCTAGTTCTTGGGAGAAAGGCATCTTCTCGGCTTCGCTCATAATCTCTGCCAATTTTTGTTCTTCGCTTCCACCCGAAATCTATTTGATTTTTTCCTCCAATTCCATGAGCTTTGCTTCTGTTGCTCGATCATATCGTTCGTGCCTTCATCGCCCTTCCTCGTCAGTGGACGAGTCCTCGGGTGGACCATATCTTTGTGTGGGGGGAAGGGGGGGTACGGGAGGTGGTGGTGGTTGACCTAATCGCCTGGACCCATTAGTGTTTCTTGGCCCCATCATAGGTGGTGATTGACCTGATCGGTCATGACGACTCGACGTTCCTCGGCTTGACGAACCTCTTTATCTAGTCCGCTGATTCCTCAACTGATAATTTTAAAATTCCAAGGCGAGATTCCGCTGCTGGAGCTCCCTTAAAGCCGCCTCCTGCCTTCTTTGACTTTATAAAATGGCTAAGAGTGTCGGATCTGTGATATCATGGCTAGAGTGTCCATTAGGGTGGTGTGGCCGAGGCGGTAGTGGTACCGATGTTGGTGGGGGTAGTATCAGACCAGTTGCATGACCGGTTGCGTGGTTAGGTGCAGGGCCGATGTTGCTAGCTGCTCATCGCCCCAATTGAATCTGCCTGAGACGTTCTTGCTCCCAGCCTAAGGCTTCCTGGTACTCGGCTTGCTGCCTTGCTCGTTGTCGCTGGGCTTGTGCTGCAAGCGCTTCCTCATCGTCATCGGTATCTGAGGATGTGAGTCCGTCAACCTGGTCCACTCTTCTCTGGGTCAAGATGACCTGGTCCAATGGTAGGGTGTTATCATCTCGCCCTAGATCCGCTTCCTCATCAAAAATTGACATGCCTCGCGCAGCTGCATGAGATTCCTAGGGTGGTGGTTTTCGACTGTCATCTTGCCTCGGCCCAGTTACCCCTGCCTACATGCTGCTACTAGTTATCGTGCGATTCCACAACATCCTTCCCGCTCTTGAAGTGCTATCCATCGGGCAAAACGCGCGGTGAGCCGAGTATCGTCCCTACCTACGTCAGCAAATACAAAGAACACCTTACTTTGACCTGTTTTTTACAAACGAAAAGTTCAAACAATAAGAGGAAAAAGTTCGACTGACACCACAATTACTACTACTTCGATTATCAGGTGGGTTCCGCCTATCTACCCTATTTTGACCCTATGGTGAATCTGTGGCAGACTGTACTTCTTCGTCTCTATTACTCCGTATGACGTCGCTTTCAATACCCGATCCATGCATTTAAGTTAGTTTGTCCTTTTTTCAATATGCTCCAAATCATTAATCTTATGCACATGATACTTAAAAACGTACGACACTCAACCCCAAGGATCGAATCAATCTTTTACAAACTCCATTTTATCTAAGTCTAATCATGACCATCATTCTCGGGTTCTCCTTATGACCTTTCCGATGGCCTATGATACATCGTCGGGCAAAACTCCACACGGTTGATAGCTTATCGCACGAGGAGACGTCTAAAATGTAAATTTTTTGTAATTCCGAACACTCAACATCTTACTTAATAACTAAAATTCACTCAACCATCGAAAACAAGTAGTCATCCTCTCAACAGATTCTCTCCCTAGCTTCTAACCCGAACTGTTAGTCGTCGGTGAGCTTATGAAGATTCTCTGTCGATAAAACTGTTGGTGGGCGAAAAAAAACGAGATCTCTACTACGCTTGGTGAAGACGATGTTACTGTTGTAACTTTACACACATAGTAAATAACTTAAAACAACAATCATTTTGGCCAACAGAGTTCATCCTAGCTTCAACTACAACACATTAACGTGTATTTATGAGCTTTTGATCATCCCTGAAGGACTTCTAGGCAAGGTATCCGTAGATCTTAGTCGGATCCCCTTAGTCGGCGCCAGAATGTAGATGCATTTTACTACAAACTACATCCAAAGGATAGAAACCTTATACTCATGCAAATGAAAGTAAAGACTCAACAATGAACACAAGATATACGTGGTTCAGTATGATTTCCTACGTCCACGGGGGTGAAAGGGTGAATGTTATTAATTCAAAGTCTTACAAAGGTGTTGCTCTTAATACCCAAACTCACTTACACGATCAACTCACTTCTCACTTTCTTCTTACTTTGTGGGATATCAAGTCTCTCACCTCCAAAAATTACAGCCTACCTCTCTTGGATATAAGTTCCTCTATTTATAGGAAGGGTTACATACAACCATACTAAGGTGTTGGTCACATTACATCTAATCTGAAGTTCTGTGGTAGGGCCATCTTATGTCGTCCTTTTTTCTGTGCATGTGGCCGATGTATTTTAATTCCTTCGCATGTCTCTCGTCCGAGCCGATTCTTTCGGGTGTTCTCATGGCACGATGTCGCCCTTCTCATCTATCGCCCTTGCAGTTGGCCGATGTGACATGTATATTCTTATCCATTTAACTATCGCTCCTCGTTTGACCCACCATGTCTTGTCTTATCAGCTCTGTTAGAAGCCTGGAGTCGAGTCTTGTCCGATAGTTGCAGAAAAATCATGCCCGATCCACGTGGCTTCTTAAATCTCGCGCCTGGCAGTCTTTATTCTATGCATATCTTCTCTTCATTCTTGGGTGTATCATAACTTAAGATGTTGCCACCTAGCCCTATGGATAATTTACACCTACAATCTTAATCCCCAAAAATCCACCTCTGTGCTCAAAAGCAAATCATTTAAGTATCAATATCCGAACACGAACAGACGGAGAAAAGATCAATTTTTTTTTCTTTTACAGGCAAGGCCATCCACAATTCAGTCATGCGGGCATCACCATAAAAAAAGGATGTCAATTAAAAGCTGGTATTAGTTGCTCTTCCTACCTTTTCCCGTAGCTTGAACCAATTTATTTTAGCGTGGTCTTCATCGAAAATGTGATTATACTTTTCTTTTCCATATGGTATTCGTATGTTTACTTTTGGTTTTGTTGGTGTAAAAGATAAAAAAAATAGAGAGAAGGAGAATTATTATTAATGTGTATGGAATACAGAGTTCAAGTCTCTATTTATATAGATAGAGGACTTGGTGCCCAAGGTATGCATACCCTAATCTTAGACACAAAGGGAATCTTAGTAATTAAACTTTAGGTTTATAATACTCCCCCTGATGACCACTGTGTCTAATTCATTACAAATATACCAGGAAAACTCAAAAGAGAAAAACCTGAAATTGCATAAACATGTAAAGACTTGAAACAATGTTGGACACGCAAATGTTGCCTCGTTAAAACCTTGACAAGGAAAACCCAGTGGGACAAAACCTTGACGAAGGAAAAAGAATACAACGCGATAAAGTCCAGTGAATGTACCTTAATTTGATGATGACGCTCCCCTGATAAATACATCAGTCAAATCTTAGCGTGCAAATCTTTGAGTCGAGACTTTCCAATTTTGAAGAACGAATTTCCTGAATGCATAAGGCTACTGTGCTTTACTAAAGATGTCTGATAGTTGAAGAAGTCTTCTTTTGTGTTGCAAAAGCAGTATTGTCTTTAATTAATACTTTTGCGGAGTCTACGTTCTTCTTCAACATATTGAAAACTTGTGTCATGGATTACTAGCTCCCCAATATGATTTGCAGAAGTGTTTGATGTAGTTTCTTCAACATATATCCAAGATGTAGATAAATTACCGTAAGAGAACAGAACTGTATTTTTGGTCATACTTTATGTGGATCCGAATGACATCCAAATTTCCAAGGGATTGTTATGTTGATTTGATCTAATAAAATGTTAATAATGGGAATCCACTAAACAAACAAAATTGATACAACTCCCCCTTGTATGACCACCATGTTGAATTAAATTGCCTCACTAAAAACCTTGCCAGTAAAAAATTGGATGAAGGAAAAAGAGCGCAAATTTCAACATTTTAAATAAAATAAAATAAATGTCAACAAGATATTGCCTCGTTAAAACCTTGTCAGGAAAACCACGTGAGATAAAACCTAAAACGAAGGAAAAAGAGTATAACTTTTGATGATTTATGGATGCTAACTCAACTATATCAGTATTACTGAAAACGACCATCAAAATCATAACTCTAGTCTACCTCAAAGACGAGTTTAAGATAGCATAATTCTAACTGCAGATTTAAGAAAGAAAAATAATAGTATTTATGCTTCCAAAGCGTGGATTTTAGTGTTTTTAAGGACTCCTCAAGAGGCCTATAACGTTGAAATCATCAACTAATTTATCCGGATTTTTGGTTGTGTACCAAATTTCTAAAAACACATAAAGGATTTTTAAACCTTATGTAAGCGAATAAGGTGGCTTCCTGAATAAAATTTGAATCCTCAAAAGATTACAAATTCAATATGTTCTTCGACCACATTTCTTGTGTCAATGCAATACGAGTCCTTCAAAGACTACCACGCCAAGTGCATTGTATAAAGAGAATAATTAATTAATCAATCCTAGGGTCTGAGAAAAAACGAAACCCTTAAATCGTTTTTACAACGAAAAATTTCTCGTATAACGCATTATGACTACACTAGCCTGTAATTTATAGGCTTGGAATTTTTAAACTGTTAAGTTTTGGATCCAAAATTTGCGTTAATTGAGAAATTAATCCAACTTAATTTGGATTGTATGTCAACCAATCACATATGTCGATATTTCTTTGCAGAGGGGTTCACAACCACCATCATTTATTTCAGTAGCTACTTTAAATGAATATTCGACAATACGATCCCACACAATTCTCAAGTTTATGCATATCTTGCAAAATTTAATCAATTATTGGTACTAGCGCCCGCGGGCATTATAATCCTCTTGTTTCATGTGAAAAGATATTATATTTGAGAATATGATTTTGGTACACTCAATTGGAGCACTACCTGTAGCCTCTTACAGAATGCTACTTATTTACTACTAGATGTGACTGGATTTCCTCTTAAGAGGCAAAGCTTATATAAAAGCAAAATGAGAAAAATTTCACGCCAATTATATAATGACAGCCTTAATTGATTTGAGTGATGGGAGATTAATTAATATAACTTTTAAGTTAATGAACACCAACCTCCGGTAGTGTATGGTCTCCCCCTGGTTATGGCGGAAATACTTTCATCTCATATACGAAAATAAGTTTTATAAAGTATTATCCGATTAAGTCGAGACATATACTTATTATAAAATATATCTATCGACATAAAAAAATGTAGTCTTAATAGGCATACATATTTAACATCAACCATGTGTTACGTTTGGAAACCAAAATTAATTGGTATAAAAGCATATAAAATATGCATACTCCCCAAAAAATGTACTCCGTCAAAAAGAAAATGAGAATAAAATTATGGACACTTATGTTAGAAAAAGAAATTTATAGAAAGATCAATTAAGTCGCTCAAGGACTAATGATATTGGTTAACAAGCCGGGTGCGCACCCTTTGATCTTTTGTGTCCTTTCGTTTTCCAACTACAAGTGGAACAGTCCAAAATTTTGGAGATTATTAGTAGGAAGAAAAATTAAATTTTCCCAATATCCCAAGGATACAACAATTTTTTTTTATTCGCTGGTATTTGCAATTGGTTACGATACTATAGAACACGTAATTGGGGGATATGAATTACTTCCCCCACCCCATGATTTCGGCTAAGGGGTGACCAATTGATATGAAAGTACTAAAATACCCTTTGGTTAATTAAAAAACTTTATGAAAATACTGTTATACCCTTTCCCCTAAAACATTAAAATCAAAACATATATCCCCCATTTCTAACATTAGTTATGGTAGTCCTTTAGGTTTAGGTTTTCGTTTTTTTTTCTTCATCGTTCTTCAACCGTTCCTTCTCTGATTTTTTTTTCATCATCGTTCTTCAACCAATACATATATCCCCCATTTCTAACTTTGATTTTTTTTTTTTTTTTTTTACATTCGGTAGGGATGAAGACCACGCCGGAAGTGATGTAGAACATGCTGGTACTGAGTTCCGGCATGGTTATTTATGATGAAGACCATGCCGATACTGGGTTTCCTCAGTACCGGCATGGTTATTTAGGATGAAGACCACGCCGGTACTGAGTTCCGGCATGGTTATTTATGATTGTCAATGAATTTTACTACAAACTACATCCAATGGATATAAACCTTCTACTCATGCAAATGAAAGTAAAGACTCAAAAATGAACACAAGATATACGTGGTTCGGTATGATTACCTACGTCCACGGGGGTGAAAGGGTGAATGTTATTACTTCAAAGTGTTACAAAGGTGTTGCTCTTAATCCCCAAACTCACTTACACTATCAACTCACTTCTCACTTTCTTCTTACTTTATGGGAGATCAAGTCTCTCTCCTCCAAAAATTACAACCTACCTCTCTTGGATATAAGTTCCTCTATTTATAGGAAGGGTTACATACAACCATACTAAGGTGTTGGTCACATTACATATAATATGAAGTTATGTGGTCGGGCCAACTTATGTCGTCCTTTCTTCTGTGCATGTGGATGATGTATTTTAATTCCTTCGCATGTCTCTCATCCGAGCCGATTACTTCGGGTGTTCTCATGGCACGATGTCGCCCTTCTCGTCTATCGCCATTGCAGTTGGCCGATGTGACATGTATCTTCTTATCCATTTAACTATCGCTCCTCGTTTGACCCACCGTGTCTTGTCTTATCAGCTCTGTTAGAATCCTGAAGTCGAGTCTTGTCCGACAGTTGCAGTGCAATCATGCCCGATCCACGTGGCTTCTTAAATCTCACGCCTGACAGTATTTATTATATGCTTCTCGTCTTTTTATTCTTGGGTGTATCATAACTTAAGATGCTGCCACCTAGCCCTGTGTATAATTTACACCTACATTTATGCCCCTTCTTTCGCTCGTGTGGCATACACGAGTGGAAGAAAGTCATACCATCTGCCCACGTCCTCGTCCATGGCGCAAATTCCGTCACGCAGTACCCTTAAATCCACTTTATTACCTGTAACCGTCGGCGTCGGTTACAACTTATCCTCTTTAAATAGCCCGCTTCCTTTTTTCTTTCTTCTTATTTACCATTTCCTTTCCAGTTCCCCACCGCTGCAACCTTCTCTTCGAGATTTCTTCACCGCTTTCTTCTTCTAAAAATCCTTGTTTTCTTTTTTTTTCTTCTTTCATCTTCTCCTCATCGATTGTCATAGTACATGTGGTTACATTCTCGTCGTCTCAGCCTTCCTCCACGATTTCTCAGTTCTGCACCGTTCGCGTCCATGGCTTCTTCTCCCTCCATGACTGAAAGAAGGTCTGTTGATGATGTCTTTTCCGAGTTTGACGTTTTTTCCCTTGTTTCCCTATTTTCATTTGATAGTCCTTCTAAGTATGATGATCGCGCCATGATATCTATCTTTCCAGATGATTCTCCTTCTATTTCGTGCAGGTCCGAGAAAAGGGTGAAAGATCTTTCTGACGAAGAGTTCATTGAACAGCTGAAAAAGAAGTACGATCTTCAGAATTACGAAGGTACCTTGATCTCGGGCCAAAACAGCGTTTTGAAGAAGTCCGACGCAGGGAGCAGTCAGCTAACTGTGTGGTTGTTACTCTAGGCCAACTGGAGCTAGGTCTTCGTCTTCCTTTGTATCACCCCGATAATCCTATCTACTATGAGGTTTTTTCTCAACTTAAGACTTATCGCGCTCTGGTTCAGTGGACTGGAAACACTTTTCGAATTATGGATGAATGGAGAGCTCGCCGGGATGGTCACGGCTCTACCGCCGTGTGGTCCCGAGGACGCTCCGGGGTATACCGTTGCCAATTTCCTTGCCAACTACTGAGCTGGTACTTCAACCTTGGGTGATCTTTTCGGTTTTGCTGCCAGTCCTCATCGTCACAGGACTATGCCCAAAGGTGTTGAGAGGATGATGCTGGATGCCGACCCCCTCGTCCAAGGCTCTAACAGGAGACCCCGCCATACTAATGACTCGATTTATCCTCGAGTTCCACTCCTTGTCCGAGGTCCCATTTTACATGGTAGTTTCCCGTCGCCTCCTTTTCCCGCCGAGCCCTGTCCTTTTTGGGTTGTAAATGATGATAAGGCTGATAAGGTATGCGTCTCCTTCCTCTTTTCTCGATTTTTATTCTGTTATATTTAACGCCAATTGGTTATTTTGTTGTTATTAAAACCTCAGGGCGATTCTACCAAGACTGCCGGATCGTCAAAGAAAAGAGGTGCTAGCACAAGGGTCGAGGAAGATCAGGGGAAGGTAACAAACATAGTGATTTCATTATAAGTACATGTACTTGCCCCTGATTTTTGCCTTCACATGTTCTGACGAGAAGCCTTGTGCAGAAATTTCCTTGGCGTTATGGTGATGAGGCCGATGTAGAGGAGATTGATCCTCAACCCCTTAGGCGTAATCCTCTTAGTGGCAAGAAGGTTTCCAAGCCACCGCAAAGGCAGAAACCAATCTACAATATCCCTGATAAAAATGACCTATTCGGCGATGATCTCTCGGGTGACCAAGGCGAGGGGAAGGAGATGGGTGAGAGTCTCGGTCCATAGGTGGTCGTTAATCCTGAATTGGATGACAAAGAAGAACCCCTGAAGGCACCCGAGCCAGGAAATGCAGTTAATACTGAATCAAAAGTATTTCATCGTCTGCCCCAGATTACTGGTGGGTCCTCGTCTGGTGTCGAAACCTCTTTTACCATATCGGGTCCTATCATGAATTCTCTTGGGGCGCTGACTTCCCCCGACTTCGTAGCATATACGGATAGAAATGTTTAATGTGGTGCCCCACTATGGTGATATCACCCAGACTCTTGACACGGTGGTGTGTAACTCGACTTAGCTCGGTGATGCACCCTTTATTACTTCCGTCCTTTTTGTCGCGTTCAGCCTAATCATGTTTACTTGTGTCAGATCCTGAATCGGGTACGCTTAGATGCCGCTTATCGCCGTAGAGAAAGGCTGCTGCTAGAGTCTCTCCAACTTCAATTGCAAAACGAGAGGAGTCGTGCGCGCGAGCTAGAAATCAAACTCGCTGATGCCCAAAGTATTTCATAATTTTTTAGCTTCGAATTTATGTTGATTGAGTTTATCGTGCCAGTATCCTGAGTCGGACATCCTTCTTCTAGCCGAGGTAGCTAGTATAGGTTTAGACGCTTCTTCGGAGTTTAGGATTCTGAAGAGGAAATAGGATATTGAGAAGAATTTAGTGGAGAATCTCCGTCGGGGAATGGAAAACAAAGATGAAAAAATAGATCGTCAATCTGAGGAGATCGAAAATCTTGAGGGCGAGCTAGAACGATATCGCCAGTTTGAGTATGACCCTGCAGAGATAGACAATTTGCGGGCTCATTTGGGCTCTTCTCAACGTCTTGCTGCTGAAAGAGATACTTTAGCCACAAATTTAGAGCAGCGAGTAGACGCTTTACAGTTGTAGAATCGAGATGTAAGGATCCTCAAGTTCGTCAACGCAATTAGACTAGTCAAGTGACGAATTAGTCGATAATTAATCGATTAGTATAACTCGAACATTAATTATTAGAAATTAATCTAACAACGATATAGACACAAAATTAGTATCACGAAATAGTTCTTGAAAAGTTATGCAGAATGGACTACTCGAACATGTCGTTTGAATATTGGGCGAAGAAGAAATAATCTAATTTTTGTGGAGGGTAAAATGGTCATTTCACACTCAAGACTTATCAAGGAAGCCGAGTTATCTTCTGTGGGAACCAAAGGTCTGCCTTTAGTCGGGTGCCGTTATCAATTTTTGGTCGGCCTTATCAAGACCAAATCGAGAAGAGTTCTTATCTTTTTCTTTCTTCTTCTCGTTTCTCTTTTCTTCTTCTGCTCCTCTGTTTCTTCTCTGTTTTTCCTCTATTCTTCTTTTGTTCGAGTTTTGAGTGATGAAATGGGGTGTTGAGATCAGGGGAAGGTGATTCAGATCAAATAATAAATGTTACTGGTGGTGTTGGTTGAAGCAGATGATTTAGATAAAATAAAAAGGTGAATTAGAGAATCAGAATTAGGTTTTAGGTTTCATTTTAAGATTTCTTGGAGTTAATCAGTGTTTTTAGTTTCTGACAGATGAAGGTTAAGAGGGTTGATGATTAATTGGAATTTATGGAGTCGTTTTGGTGTTTGAACCAATAACTAGGGTTTCTGGTTTTGGGTTTGAAATTCAGACAATGAATTAGAAGATAAATTTAGAGTTGATTGGAGACGATCAAGATGAAATTAGAGATGGGTTTAATTTGAATTACAGTTTGAGGTTTAAGAATTGATTAAGATTAATAATTAGGGTTTTGATATTGATGTTGAGTGCATGTTGGAATTGATAAGTGATTCGGGTTGTTGTTAGATGGAGATTGAGAGGGTTATTGTCTAATTGATCCAACAGAGTTGTGTTAGTGAAGATCATGAGTTAGAATTTAATTATGTTCTAATGAAGGTTGTTGGATGTTGGCTGTGGTGAACTGATAGAGAAGGGCGGATATTGTAATGGTTGTTTGAGTGAAATCTTCTAAAGGTAATTGATCTTTTCTGGTTAACTTTAAGAAGTTGTTTTTATTGATTGTTGAATGTGTGAGTTATAATTGAAGTTAAGTTCAAATTGAATATGGAATAGAACTTTTTGGGTGGTTAGGTTTGTGATGAAGTTAAGATGTTTGAGTTGGAAGTTGAATTACAACTGAGATTAGAACATGCAGAGTTTTGATTTAATGATTGTTACAGATGTTGATAACTGAGTTAGTGATTTAGGAATTGATATTACAAGTTGTAATGGTGGTGTGTTGAATAATTGAAATGAGTTATTATGGATATGTGAACTATTGATGATGTTGAAGTGAAGAACATATGTGTATCTAGTACAATTGCACATAAATGGAACTGATGGTGTTGTTATGTTTTGTTTGATTGTATTGAGCTGAAGTACAGATTTATTGAGTTGTGTGTGTGTATATATTGCTGGTGGTGATTGAGAAAATAGTGTTCTTGGAATTGAAGTGGTAGCTAAGGTTGGAGATGTTGTTGCTGCTGTGATAGTGTTTAGTTGTATTGTTGTTATTCAGTTTGATTGGCAGATCATTGAGGGATATGAACTCAGTTTGGTAGTGGTGTTGTAATGATATTGAGTTCAGTTTAGTGGTGGTGGTGTTTTAATATACAGGGGAGAGTCAGAGTGGTGATGTAATTGTGGAAATGATGAAATGAGAACTAATTGAGAATCTGATGTTATGTGACTGTGATATAGGGATGAAGATTATATGAAGGTGTTGGGTTGAACCTCTCTAGAGAAAGCTTGTAACTGCATTTTTTTGCAGGTAATCTAAGTTTGTTTATGTGATTAAATTGTGAAGTTTTACTTGGATT
The DNA here is from genome assembly GCA_023529315.1 of Papaver bracteatum. Lineage (NCBI taxonomy): Eukaryota > Viridiplantae > Streptophyta > Magnoliopsida > Ranunculales > Papaveraceae > Papaver > Papaver bracteatum. The sequence goes on from JAJJWX010003164.1 coordinate 2,198,637, forward strand.
TAATGTATTGTTGTTATGAGTTTCACTTGCAAGTATAATAACTAGAGTTGAGATGCCTTAGAAACCTTGGCTGAAACATGTTAATCATTCTAGTCAGTTTAGCTGACTTACTTGACTCAGACCATCTGACTGAGTCGAGTTGACCTTGTAACCTGAGTTGAATCGGGTTGACCTTACTTAGAACGATTTGATGCAGTTGACCGATTCATATTTGAATCGTTGACCATTTACCCTGGACTTGACCTTGACTGGACGTGGACTGTTAGTTGACCATTTGACCGTCAGTGACCGTTAAATTGACCCAGTTGGGTCAAGTATTGTGTAATGGGATGGACTAGTGGCTGTGCCGAATCAGGCTCATGGGTTTGGCCTTAAGTGCAACAATCTTAATTAGTGTGTGAACCACTTATGGTCTGAGTTAGCCTTTACTTTCTTTTACAAAGTTGTAGATGCTCGATGTTCATAAGACTTAGTTATTGGACTTTAGAATTGACCTAATTGAATTAATAAACCTTTAGAAATGCAAGAGATGGATAATGAAGATGTATAGAGTCATAAATGGGCTTAAAACCATTAAATAGATTTGTATGATTCTTGTTTGAGCCACTTTGGCTAGACTCTTAGACTTCTTGTGTGATTAACAGTTAATTATTAACAACGATCGATTGAAAGGATGAACCAGTGGATCTCGAAGTAGGAGTGGCTTGTCTGCTAAAAAGGTGTGGGAATGCATTTAACTCTTTGTATTCATTATTGTTTCTTTTATAAAAGTTTATGCTTAACAAACTCATGCATTGTCTGTTCTTTCATTCCATGTTTTGTTTAAAATGCATTATGTTAATCCTGTTGGTTCTGTGAATCTTTCCACGATGTGGAAAGGACTTGTAATGTGTTTTCAATATGAATTGTTACGGGAAATGAGAATTTCCACTTGTGGTATATAGGATACACTCCTTCACATTTATACCTACTTTAATTCAGCTTTTATTGTTTAGAGTATTGGTCACCATGGTCTTGGTGGCATCCATAGCTATTAGTTGTGAATTGCCGGGTAGGGATTTACAACCATATTATACATTGTTTGATGAAGGAGTTTGTTCCATATATATGTATGATTATTTTCAGTGACTTAGTCACTGTTTAATGTTTTCGGAAAAACATATATTGTTTTCCAAATCTTGCATATGATTACTTAGAAGGTTAAATGTTAATTATTCCCACTTCAGTTTCTGTGACAGATCAGGGTTGCACAACAAAATCCTCACGGGTTGACTTCGTTAGTTGATTAACTTCTGATATATCTATTATGTTGTATATTTTATTTGTAAACCAAATGACTATTTTATATGTATCATTGGAGAGGATTTCTTGTATATATATTTCTGAGCGGGGTTAGCTTTGGGTTAAGTTTTGTATCGCATTTCTTAATTGAATGCTTAAGTGCATGTTTTAGATTTTAGTTCCTCTTTATTTAGTTAATTTATTGGATTAGTCAGCTGCTAGCTTAGGGGGCGCTACAATAGTTGGTAACAGAGCTTACTATTAGATCTTAAATGGGAATAGTTAGAATTAGCCAGTGCCAGTTAATGAACTAGATTAGTCTAGAACTAGGTTGGGTTGTGAGATAAATCTTAATCACTAAAAGCTATTAATAATTAAAAGAATTTTTGATTGATTGATTTGTTTGATTGATTGTTTGTTTAGGTATTGAAGTAAAAATTGTAGGGTACACCAATAATTAATCTAGTGGAGATTAGAGAATAAATGAATTCAAATTATGAACATATACACAAGTCAATACTAAAAATAGTGAGATTAGTGTTATTAATATAAATCTTAAAAGTCACATATATAAATATTAAGCACCTTGACTTATATGTAAAATCAACGGTTTATAATCACATAAATGTTAATAATGTTTTGGGACTCAATAATATTGGTAAGAGTTGTTAGAATAATTAATCAATAAAATATTATAATAGTAATTATAGATAAATGATAATAAAAGTAACTTGTTGTTAGAATAATAATTCATTTGTTGTTTTTCAATAAAAGCCGTGGTGGCATTCTTTCATAAAAGTAATAATAATTTTAATAAAATAATGTTAGCATTTATCAATTAGTACCATACCAAACTTAACTAAATTCTCAATAAGGATATATACCGATAAAAATAATAAATTATGATTAAATAGTTATAGAAAATTAGTAACGCTTATCTATGGTTAAATTTAGTAAATTGAACGAATGAAAATTAGAGATATATGTTTTGTGTCTAAACTAAATAATTAAAATAATACTTATTAGACGCTAGATGTAAAAAGATGAAGATATAATGTATATAATTAAATGACTCAACTTGTTAATAACCATGTAATGAAATTTTCTTTAGTCGAATAAATGATCCAGTAAATCATTAAAATGAAACATACATACATGAAATTGTAATGAGAGTATTTGGATACTTAGTGTAATATTAGAATTAAAATAAAATAAATTCATAAGTTGATAGAATCCTTCTTCGTAAATAAATTCAACCATCTTTTGAAATGGAAAATTGGTATATAAACTTAAACTGTTAGAATTTAAATTAGTATGATATTGAGCATAGCTTAAATTAAAATTTATTTATAAATATATAAATAGCGATAAAATAATACTACGATTAAATAACTATGAAAAGTTATTAGTGCTCATCTATGGTTAAGATTTGCAAAGTTAAAAATAACAAAGTAGGAGTATATGTTTTGCATTTAAATAAGATAGTTAAAATAAGACTTATTAAGTAAGGAATAAAAGAACGTGAGGTCATATAAGACTCATAATAAAGACTAAACTTGTTAACGATCTTACACCTAGATTATCTTTAGTCCACCAAATGATTCATTAAATCATTAAATTATACACATGACGTAATAATTATAATACTTGAATGCTTAGTACAAAATTAAACTTAAAGGAGAAGAAATTTGTCTATGAATAAGATACTTATTATTAATACAGAAATTTTAAAATTATGAAGCCATACTAAATTTTTATGCAGACTCAAAGTTTAAATCATATAAAATTACTAACGTCAATATGTAACAAGATATACTATATTACCAATTCAATCTGAATAAATAAAATCTGTTATATAAATCTTTTCGTGAAAGTAAAATTATATTTACAAGATTAGGGTTTAATAAAAATTAAACTAAGTATCATTACTAAATAATTATTTTGATTGTATGTTAGTTATGTTAGTTACGCTAGTAACCAAATAAGAAAATTTGATAAAACAATAATGAAAATGATAGTATAATTAAGACAATAATTTTCGATTAAATAAGCAAATTATAATACTGTCTAATATTAATTATTGTAAAATTTTTTTGAGAGTTATTGTAAATATCGTTTGGATAATAATTTTATGTTAGTACTGTATTAGAAAAAAATATAATTTTTATTAATAATACAACTTAGGGATTACTTGGCACTAGAATAAATTTAAAGAAATAAAGTTAAATCAAATCAATTTAGTGTTAATAAAGACTTGACATTACGATTAACTTTAATCGGTCTAAGCAATAAGAAATAAATGTTATAATGATAAAATATTAATCCCAAACAACTATAAAAAAATTGTTAGCAGTTAATTATTCATATCAAGTCACATAATGAAATAAACAATAGATATATTGGAAATAATATGTTAAAAATAAAATAAAATAATAACGTAACATTTGGATAATGGTTATAACATTAAGTTATTCGTAAATAGTTCATGAATCTAAAAATTATACATGATATCACAGCAAAGTTAAAAATATCAGATATTATAAATTAATGTAAAATCGAAATTGGATTGCTATATATATATAAAATAAATAAATAAATAAATCAAATCAAATAAATGTTGATGATTAAATTGCTAAAAAATGATGTAACCTATTTATATAATTTATGAAGTAGAAATTTTAAGCTAAATCAGTTACAATGAATTGAGAGATTGATTAGTCATAATAAGTTAGTATTTAATTAATTAACCAAATTTTGATGAATAAATTACTTAAAATTACTTAAAATGATGTAAATTATTTATATATATTTTATGAAGTAAATTTATCAGAGTTACACAAGTTAAGAAAAAATTTAAGGATTAATTGGAATTAATACATAGTTAATCCAGCACTGGGGAATAGTGAGGTTGGTAATTCTGATGTGTTCGGGTGATACTTGTTAGGTAGTAGGCATTGTCAGGCGTCGCGAACCTAGACAGGGAAACTGCATTCTTGTATCACTAGGCATTGAAGGGAGACTTGCTTCTGTAAGTGGACTAATAGATCCCAAAAATTTAATTAGAAACTTTATTATTGAATATTTTCTAAAAGTACTTAGAACCAGTAAGTTATTGACTTAGAAATTAGTGTAGAAAATTTTCATGTAAGAAACTTAGACTTCCCTATTTGATAGAATCTAAATCAGTGTAGTTGAACCTAGAGCTACAAATTGTAGATTTTAGTTGTAGAAAGCTATATAGGTTGTGATTTGTTTTATGTTGTTTGTGCTTAGACAAAAGTTATGTTTTTCTATAAGGTGGGGAGTTTCTGAAGACTAGAAGGATGGTTTGATTTTCGAGGACGAAAATGTTATAAGGTGGGGAGAATGTAAGGATCCTCAAGTTCGTCAACGCAATTAGACTAGTCAAGTGACGAATTAATCGATAATTACTCGATTAGTGTAACTCAAACATTAATTATTAGAAATTAATATAACAACGATATAGACACAAAATTAGTATCACGTAATAGTTCTTGAAAAGTTACGCATAATGGACTACTCGAACATGTCGTTTGGATATTGGGCGAAGAAGAAATAATCTGATTTGTGTGGAGGGTAAAATGGTCATTTCACACTCAAGACTTATCAAGGCAGCCGAGTTATCTTCTGTGGGCACCGAAGGTCTGCCTTTAGTCGGGTGTCGTTAGCAATTTTTGGTCGGCCTTATCAAGACCAAATCGAGAAGAGTTCTTATCTTCTTCTTTCTTCTTCTTCTTCTCGTTTCTCTTTTCTTCTTCTGCTCCTCTGTTTCTTCTCTGTTTTTCCTCTATTCTTCTTTTGTTCGAGTTTTGAGTGATGAAATGGGGTGTTGAGATTAGGGGAAGGTGATTCAGATCAAATAATAAATGTTACTAGTGGTGTTGGTTGAAGAAGATGATTTAGATACAATAAAAAGGTGAATTAGAGAATCAGAATTAGGTTTTAGGTTTCGTTTTGAGATTTCGTGGAGTTAATCAGTGTTTTGAGTTTCTGACAGATGAAGGTTAAGAGGGTTGATGATTAATTGGAATTTATGGAGTCGTTTTTGGTGTTTGAATCAATAACTAGGTTTTCTGGTTTTGGGTTTGAAATTTAGACAATGAATTAGAAGATAAATTGAGAGTTGATTGGAGACGATCAAGATGAAATTAGAGATGGGTTTAATTTGAATTACAGTTTGAGGTTGAAGAATTGATTAATATTAATAATTAGGGTTTTGATATTGATGTTGAGTGCATGTTGGAATTGATAAGTGATTCGGGTTGTTGTTAGATGGAGATTGAGAGGGTTGTTGTCTAATTGATCAAACAGAATTGTGTTAGTGAAGATCATGAGTTAGAATTTAATTATGTTCTAATGAAGGTTGTTGGATGTTAGCTGTGGTGAACTGAAAGAGAAGGGCGGAGATTGTAATGGTTGTTTGAGTGAAATCTTCTAAAGGTAATTGATCTTTTCTGGTTAACTTTAAGAAGTTGTTTTTATTGATTGTTGAATGTGTGAGTTATAATTGAAGTTAAGTTCAAATTGAATATGGAACAGAACTTTTTGGGTGGTTAGGTTTGTGATGAAGTTAAGATGTTTGAGTTGGAAGTTGAATTACAACTGAGATTAGAACATGCATAGTTTTGATTTAATGATTGTTACAGATGTTGATAACTGAGTTAGTGATTTAGGAATTGATATTACAAGTTGTAATGGTGGTGTGTTGAATAATTGAAATGAGTTATTATGGATATGTGAACTATTGATGATGTTGAAGTGAAGAACATATGTGTAGATAGTACAATTGCACATAAATGGAACTGATGGTGTTGTTATGTTTTGTTTGATTGTATTGAGCTGAAGTACAGAGTTATTGAGTTGTGTGTGTGTATATATTGCTGGTGGTGATTGAGAAAAGAGTGTGCTTGGAATTGAAGTGGTAGCTAAGGTTGGAGATGTTGTTGCTGCTGTGATAGTGTTGAGTTGTATTATTGTTATTCAGTTTGATTCGCTGATCATTGAGGGATATGAACTCAGTTTGGTAGTGGTGTTTTAATGATATTGAGTTCAGTTTAGTGGTGGTGGTGTTGTAATATACAGGGGAGAGTCAGAGTGGTGATGTAATTATGGAAATGATGAAATGAGAACTAATTGAGAATCTGATGTTATGTGACTGTGATATAGGGATTAAGATTATATGAAGGTGTTGGGTTGAACCTCTCTAGAGAAAGCTTGTAACTGCATTTTTTTGCAGGTAATCTAAGTTTGTTTATGTGATTAAATTGTGAAGTTTTACTTGGATTTAATGTATTGTTGTTATGAGTTTCACTTGCAAGTATAATAACTAGAGTGGAGATGCCTTAGAAACCTTGGATGAAACATGTTAATCATTCTAGTCAGTTTAGCTGACTTACTTGACTCAGACCATCTGACTGAGTCGAGTTGACCTTGTAACCTGAGTTGAATCGGGTTGACCTTACTTAGAACGATTTGATGCAGTTGACCGATTCATATTTGAATCGTTGACCATTTACCCTGGACTTGACCTTGACTGGACGTGGAGTGTTAGTTGACCATTTGACCGTCAGTGACCGTTAAATTGACCCAGTTGGGTCAAGTCTTGTGTAATGGGCTGGACTATTGGATGTGCCGAATCAGGCTCATGGGTTTGGCCTTAAGGCCAACAATCTTAATTAGTGTGTGAACCACTTATGGTCTGAGTTAGCCTTTACTTTCTTTTACAAAGTTGTAGATGCTCGATGTCCATAAGACTTAGTTATTGGACTTTAGAATTGACCTAATTGAATTAATAAACCTTTAGAAATGCAAGAGATGGATAATGAAGATGTATATAGTCATAAATGGGCTTAAAACCATTAAATAGATTTGTATGATTCTTGTTTGAGCCACTTTGGCTAGACTCTTAGACTTCTTGTGTAATTAACAGTTAATTATTAACAACGATCGATTGAAATGATGAACCAGTGGATCTCGAAGTAGGAGTGGCTTGTCTGCTAAAAAGGTGTGGGAATGCATTTAACTCTTTGTATTCATTATTGTTGCTTTTATAAAAGTTTATGCTTAACAAACTCATGCATTGTCTGTTCTTGCATTCCATGTTTTGTTTAAAATGCATTATGTTAATCCTGTTGGTTCTGTGAATCTTTCCACGATGTGTAAAGGACTTGTAATGTGTTTTCAATATGAATTGTTACGGGAAATGAGAATTTCCACTTGTGGTATATAAGATACACTCCTTCACATTTATACCTACTTTAATTCAGTTTTTATTGTTTAGAGTATTGGTCACCATGGTCTTGGTGGCATCCATAGCTATTAGTTGTGAATTGCCGAGTAGGGATTTACAACCATATTATACATTGTTTGACGAAGGAGTTTGTTCCATATATATGTATGATTATTTTCAGTGACTTAGTCACTTTTTAATGTTTTCGGAAAAACATATATTGTTTTCCAAATCTTGCATATGATTACTTAGAAGGTTAAATGTTAATTATTCCCACTTCAGTTTCTGTGACAGATCAGGGTTGCACAGAAAAAGCCTCACGGGTTGACTTCGTTAGTTGATTAACTTCTGATATATCTATTATGTTGTAAACCAAATGACTATTTTATATGTATCATTGGAGAGGATTTCTTGTATATATATTTCTGAGCGGGGTTAGCTTTGGGTTAAGTTTTGTATCGCATTTCTTAATTGAATGCTTAAGTGCATGTTTTAGATTTTAGTGCCTCTTTATTTAGTTAATTTATTGGATTAGTCAGTTGCTAGCTTAGGGGGCACTAAACGAGACCTCCACGAGGATCGCCGACGACTTTTGATGGACAAAGATGTAGTAGAGCGAGCGAACAGGGATTTGTTGGGCAAAGTGGGTAAATTTGACAAAGTGGTGGGAGAAATTGAATGGAGTAGGTCACAAATTTCGGTGCTTCAGGTGTCGCGCAACCGCTTAATGGAAGAGTGGGGTGAACATAAGAAGTACTGTCCCGACAACAAATTCAACGAACAACATTATAACGAGTTAACCATGAAGTTGTCGAAGACCGAGGATGAGTTGTCCAAGTCGGTATAGTCGCTTCAGTCAGTGTTACCATCCTTTTTAGGTCTCTTAGACGATGTGTTGAGGCCGTTCCTTAGATTTAGATTACGCCATATTCTTGCAAAATTGTTAAACCGTGTTTACTGAATAATGCTCTGTCATTGTAATCATGTAGCCGAGCAGAAATATTCTCAGGAGTTGGATCTAGAGGTCCATCGACTGAAGCAGGTCGAGGCCGATTTGGGTTCCAAGCTGGCCGATGCCGAGGAAACTGCTTCTCATCTTACCCAGCAACTCGATGAGGATCGCATCGCTCATGCAGAGGAGGTGTACGAGAAGGTTCGAACGAGCATCGAGGAGTGGGTCGAGAATAAACGGCAGGAGGTCGCGCAGAAGAGGGATGGAGCGATTCCTCCCAAGGCTTGATTTCTATTTTTGTAGTTCTGCGTCACTAATTCACCCTTGGTTCTAAGTTGTAAATCGCTTTTAACACCTCTTCCCCTTTTTACCTTTGAAACACTGCTTGTTTGTTTAATTGGGGGGTGTTGCGTCGCCAATGCTTTCCGTTTTACTCGTACTTTTCATTTCGTATGGTTGCTTTACACTTTCCGTACCTTGTTAATGGGCGTATGACGCTATTGATTTAGCTTTTGTTTCGCATGTCGTTCCTGCAATTTTTAATTGTGTACGTTAGTATTTTAACCTTTCCAGTCGAACACACCCAACAAGGAGTGTCATCGGGCCCAATGCCATGTCCTGATTGGGGTATCTCATCACTATCTCTTTGATTCAGTGGAAGGGTACCAGTCAACCTAGTTCTAGGCCCGATATCCCCGAGAGGTTATTGATCAAACAAGCTCAGGCAAGTGTACACAACCACCAGCGATGGGGGCGACCTTTCAAGTGTAAGTAGGCCACCTAGCTGAGAAGACCTCGCGTCTTAACAACCTTTGGAACTGGTTTCCAACCACCAGAACCCTTAGGATACCTCGGCACTTGCACACTGCCACTTCCCCGAGTACGAATAGACAGGCGACTTTAAGGCACCTCGACACTTCCACAATGGCTTTGCCCCGAGTACGAATTCCCATTCGAGTGTAAGTCACCTCGGGACTTCCACACTGGCTTTGCCCCGAGTATGAATGACCATTCGAGTGTAAGTCACCTCGGAACTTCCACACTGTCTTTTCCCCAAGTATGAATGACCATTAGTCACTCATGCCCTATCTCAAACCCCTCACAGATTCAAAGAGATAGAAGACAATTATGCTTACCTTTTCTCCGCGTCGCCCTTCAGGGGTGGTAGAGTTTTAAATATTTTATGTTCCATGGTTTGGGATCTTTTGTTCCGTCGAGTAGCAGAAGTCGATACGATCCCTCTCCTCTCTTAGACGCAATTATATATGGCCCTCCTCACTTTGGTTCTAGTTTTCCGACCTTTTTGTCTCGCTCCCACTCAACCAAAAACTTCAACACTTGTTGTCCTGGGTGAAGTTCTCTTGGTCGGACACGCTTGTTGTATTCCCTTGTAAGTCGGGAACCTTAATCTCTGATGATATGCTGATGCCACCCCTTTAATCCCAGCGATCCAAGGTCGCCCGATAATTGCTTCATAAGGTGAGGCGATGTCGACCACACAAAAGGTGGTTAGTGTGTCAAGGTAGCCGCCACCATCCGAAACTCTCAAAGTTACTTCGCCCTTAGGGATGGTTACTGTGCCATTAAAGCCGTAGATGTGATACGTTGAGGGGACGAGTACGTCGTCTGATAGTTTCATTATTCTGAACGTATCGTAAAATAACACCTCGACTGAGCTCCCGCTATCCACCAGAATACTCCTTACTCCCCAATCCTCGATCAATAAGGTGATGACCAGGGGATCACTGTGTGCTTTTCCATTCGCTGGGACATCCTTGGCCGAGAACGAAATGGGTTGCACCATCCAAGGTTCCATAGGTAATGCCTTGGCCACGCTAAATATTTCTTTACCATCGCGGTCCCTTTTGTGGATCCTAAAGGTGATTACCGGGCCGAGAGCATAGCCTTGAATAGCTGAGTGTGAAATGGTACCCACTAACTGAGTCATCCTATCGATACGAACTTGATGAACCGGCGCATCGGGTGTTGCCGTCGGCCGAGGTGGTTGTCGGACGAACTGCCTCAAATACCCATCTCGGATGAGATGTTGTACAATATCTTTTACTTCTCGGTAGTTGTTAGTGGAATGGCCCCTATACTGATGGTAGTGGAAGTATTTGGGGTGATCCATGGTCTCTTGGAATTGGACTCCCCTTGACGCTGGGTAGTTGATATCGTTCCTCTTATCGACTTCCTTAAACACTTCCTCCAAGGAGGAATTCAGGGGGGTATATGATCGGGTTTCCTGTCTCGGCTTCTTCCCTTTGGCCATCCACTCTCTCTTCTCACCACTCCTCGGGGGAGGATCCGATCTTTTTTCTGGGCGCCTAGTAGGATCGTCTGTGACTGTTTTGGATTCCATACCATCTTTAGCACTGGCTTCCTGTACTCCTCTATCTCTTGACTCGGCCTGGATTTTTTCCAGGGCGATGTAATGCTCTTGCATCCTTCTCATCTCCTTTAAGGTTTTCGGTTTTTCGGAGAACATGGCTATCCAGATGGGGTCCGATCTCCCCAACGCGTTTTCAAACCCAAAGATGGCTTGATCCACTTGTACTTTTCCTATTTCAGTACATAGTTTCCTCCATCTATCAGTCAGGGTTAAGGGCTCTGTGAATCTTCGGGCGAGAGTAAATAGCTTATTCATTCTTGGCCAGGGTCGGCTGTTGTGCATGTAGGTCTCAAGGAAGGCCTCGACTAGCATATCATACCCGTTAATCGACCCAGGTGGGAGCGAATAAAACTAATCTCGTGCCTCTCCTTCCATGCTATCTGGAAAGAATTTACATATAACTACCGGGTTGTTCTTCCACTGGATCAATGACATGGTGTACATTTTTAGGTGCTCGATTGCATATCCTGTTCCGTCGAATCTAGAAGGAAATGTAGGTAAAGAACATTTTGGGGGGAATGGAATTTTCTCGAGTTCTTGGGAGATAGGCGTCTTCTCGGCTTCGCTCATAATCTCTGCCAATTTGTTTTCTTCGCTTCCACCCGAAAGCTCTTTGATTTTTGATTCCAATTCCATGAGCTTTGCTTCTGTTGCTCGATCCTGTCGTCCGTCCCTTCCTCGCCCTTCTTCGTCAGTGGATGAGTCCTCGGGTGGCCCATATCTTGATCTAGTCTGCTGATTCCTCTACTGATAATTTTCAAATTCCAAGTCGAGATTCCGCTGCTAGAGCTCCCTTAAAGACGCCTCCTGCCTTCTTTGACTTTCTAAAATGGCTAAGAGTGTCGGGTATGTGCTTTCATGGCTGGAGTGTCCATTAGGGTGGTGTGGCCTAGGCGGTAGTGGTACCGATGTTGGTGGGGGTAGTATCGGACTAGTTGCTTGACCGGTTGTGTGGGTAGGTGTAGGGCCGATGTTGCTAGCTGCTCCTCACCCCAATTGAATCTTCCTGAGACTTTCTTTCTCCCTGCATAAGGCAGGAGGTACTCGGCTTTCTGCCTTGCTCGTTGTCGCTAGGCTTGTGCTGCAAGCTCTTCCTCATCGTCATCGGTATCAGAGGCTGTGAGTCCGTCAACCTTGTACACTCTTCTATGGGTCAAGATGACCTGGTCCAATGGTAGGGTGTTATCATCTCGCCCCAGATCCAATTCCTCATCAACAATTGACATGCCTCTCGCATCTGCACGAGATTCCTCGGGCGGTGGTTGTCGACTGTCATCTTGCCTCGACCCAGTTACCCCTTCCTGCATGTTGCTGCTAGTTATCGTGCGATTCCTCAACATCCTTCCCGCTCCTGAAGTGCTAGCCATCGGGCACAACGCGCGGTGAGCCGAGTATCGTCCCTACCTACGTCAGCAAATACAAAGAACACTTTACTTTGACCTGTTTTTTACAAAAGAAAAGTTCAAACAATAAGAGGAAAAAGTTCAACTGACACCACAATTACTACTACTTCGATTATCAGGTGGGTTCCGCATATCTACCCTATTTTGACTCTATGGTGAATCTGTGGCAGACTGTACTTCTTCGTCTTTATTACTCCGTATGACGTCGCTTTCAGTACCCAATCCATGCATTTAAGTTAGTTTGTCCTTTATTCTATATGCTCCAAATCATAAATCTTATGCATGTGATACTTAAAAACGTACGGCATGCAACCCCAAGGATCGAATCAATCTTTTACAAAGTTCATTTTCACCAAGTCTAATCATGAGCATCCTTTCCGGGTTCTCCTTATGACCTTTCCGATGGCCTATGATACATCGCTGGGCAAAACTCCACACGGTTGACAGCTTATCGCACGAGGAGACGTCTAAAACGTAAATTTTTTGTAATTCTGAACACTCAACATCTTACTTAATCGCTAAAATTCACTCGACCATAGAAAACAAGTAGTCATCCTCTCAGCAGATTCTCTCCCTAGCTTCTAACTCGAACTGTTAATCGCCGGTGAGCTTATGAAGATTCTCTGCCGATCAAACTGTTGGTGGGCGAAAAAAAACGAGAGCTTTTCTACGCTTGGTGAAGACGCTATTACTGCTGTAACTTTACACACATAGTAAATAACTTAAAACAACAATCATTTCGGCCAACAGAGTTCATCCTAGCTTCAACTACAACACATTAACGTGTATTTAGGAGCTTTTGATCGTCCCTGAAGGCCTTTTAGGCAAGGTATCCATAGATCTTAGTCGGCGCCAGAATGTAGATGCATTTTACTGCAAACTACATCCAAAGGATATAAACCTTCTACTCATGCAAATGAAAGTAAAAACTCAACAATGAACACAAGATATACGTGGTTCGGTATGATTACTTATGTCCACGGGGGTGAAAGGGTGAATGTTATTACTTCAAAGTGTTACAAAGGTGTTGCTCTTAATCCCCAAACTCACTTACACGATCAACTCACTTCTCACTTTCTTCTTACTTTGTGGGATATCAAGTCTCTCTTCTCCAAAAATTACAACCTACCTCTCTTGGATATAAGTTCCTCTATTTATATGAAGGGTTACATACAACCATACTAAGGTGTTGGTCACATTACATCTAATCTGAAGTTCTGTGGTCGGGCCAGCTTATGTCGTCCTTTCTTCTGTGCATGTGGCCGATGTATTTTAATTCCTTCTCCTGTCTCTCGTCCGAGCCGATTCCTTCGGGTGTTCTCATGGCACGATGTCGCCCTTCTCGTCTATCGCCCTTGCAGTTGGCTGATGTGACACGTATCTTATTATCCATTTAGCTATCGCTCCTCGTTTGACCCACCGTGTCTTGTCTTATCAGCTATGTTAGAAGCCTGGAGTCGAGTCTTGTCCGACAGTTGCAGAGCAATCATTCCCGATCCACGTGGCTTCTTAAATCTCGTGCTTGGAAGTCTTTATTCTATGCTTCTCGTCTCTTCATTCTTGGGTGTATCATAACTTAAGATGTTTCCACCTAGCCCAGTGGATAATTTACACCTACAATGATGAAGACCACGCCGGTACTGAGTTTCGGCATGCTCAAAAATTAGACTATCCATGTCGGTAGTCAAGTGAAAAAAAAAATCAATCTTCTGGATACTTTTCTTCATGTTCCGGCATAGAAATTTATGCCAAAACCATGCCGGAAGTAGTTCCGGCATGCTCGAAAATTAGATAACTGTGCCGAAAGTGGACTGATTATAACAAAAAAAAGGTTTTGAAGATCAAACAATTTTTGAAAATTTCCGACAAATGCCGGCACCGAGCTTTTTCAGCTGCAACAATGGTGGATTCAAAGAAGAAAAAAAAAATCAAATTTTCAACCTCTTAGCAGCAATTCTCTCATCATAATCATCTTCCGTTTTAAAAAAAAAATGTCCACTCAAATTTTTTTCCCTCTCCTTCCACTCCTCACTCACACAAATTAAAATAAAAACACACACTAATCTATCCCCCAAATACTTAAGAATTTTCTAATTATTATTAACCACTAAACATGATTAGTGAGGGCTAAATTAGGAATTAAAAAAATAATTACATAGGGGGTCACCCACAATTGCTATTGGGACACCGTTTTTGTCCTGTAGCTATATCCCCCAATTAGTTTTGATATCCCCCAATTGCGCGTTCATACTATATCCCTCAAAAATCAATAGGGAAAACCAAATCTAGTTGGTTATAGATTTCATTTTAAGAAAAATAAAGAAATCACATCATTTGAAGAGAAATATCCACTTTAATGGTTGATGAACAATTTCCTTTGAAGAATAAAAATTAGTGGTTTATTATGAGATAAAACCATATTCGTCGATAAAGGTTTCTTATAAACCTATGTTCTGCGTCGTTATTTTAGAATCGAAGAAACATATCAAATCAAATTGGCTAAGAGAAAAATTAATTTGGGAATGTCAATTTTACTCACATAATTGAAATACCAAATCTATACCAAACGGTTAGACGATGTGCCAAATTCGTTTAACGATAGGGAGTAAGAAAATCGTTTAGTCATCGCATATGGAAAATCCATTTTATGGTCACGGATAGTTTCTTGTAAACGAATAGAAATAATTTATAAAAAAAATCACATAATCTTCCTCCAATGGAAGAAGATACCAAACTTAATTGGCCATAGGTTTTTCAACCATGCACATGATTAATTACTTTACAGGTAACCAAATATTCGATCACATGATCTTCCTCCAATGGAAGAAGATACCAAACTTAATTGGACGGAGGTTTTTCAACCATGCATGTGAATATTAGTTACTGTAAAGGTAACCAAATATGCGATAATACCAATTTTTGGTGATTATAGTTTCACTAGGGTAATAGAAACCATAAACCATCAGTTGATGGATTTTATTTTTCTTTCTCTATACAAAAAAAAAAAAAATAGAAAAGAAAGGAGATTAAATTTGATCGATAATATTAATCACCCGTGCCTCAAAAATATGCATTATGGATTTACAATGGATTTCAAGTACACCAGAAAACTTCGAGAGTAAACCATATTTGGTGGTCGGTGCAAGGAAAATATCACAACCGTGATAGAAAAACAATCCACGATGCTCGCATCAGTTATCGAAAGTGATCAAACAATGTATAAGAAAAATAGTCTGCACTTACGTACGTGCCATTAGAAAATAAAATAAAAAAATAACTGATTAAATACGCCAATACTATCACCACTGTTTGGAAAGAAGTTATTAAAATAACATCACACATGGTGTTTACCAACGCATATTCTCCCGTGAGCATGTAGACAACAACTTCATCATTAATTGGATTTGTATCAACCGATCAAAAATTAGTGCATGCAAATTACACAAAAAGAGATTAGTACATAGTTGAAAATCCATAAAATCATAACTGTGTTCAAGATATGATAAGCTTGGAAAAAATATAATAATAATTAGAGAGAAAAAATAGTGTAAAAATATTATATCACCGATTCCATTTTGGATTATGTCGATCGTGCCATCGGTAGAGCAACGTGCGTGATAACGTGGTGTAAAAGATAGAAAAATAGAGAGAAGGAGAATTCTTATTAATGTGTATGGAATACAAAGTTCAAGTCTCTATTTATATAGATAGAGGACTTGGTGCCCAAGGTATGCAAACCCTAATCTTAGACACAAAGGGCATCTTAGTAATTAAATTTTAGGTTTATAACATTTTTTTTGTGTGACTAAATTCACGGTTAATCCGCATCCGGCCCGTATCACCCGCTAATCCGCGGATATCAAATCCGTAGGTGTTTGGGCCGGATACGGTTGGATTTTCCAAATCCGTAACTTTGACAGATTGGACGCGGGCAATCCCTAATCCTCATCCGTCCGTCCGTTGCACACCCCTACTGAGCATGACTATTTTAATATGGAGCTTAAAAGCCCAGAAAAAAACGGAGTCCAACTAGAATAAGTAACGGAAAACGTACCTAAAACGATGCAAATAGCTAAAAGTGCAGGGATTCAATGATGGAGACAAATGTACTCACTACTGTCACATGATAATGAATGCAAGAGTTTCATTCAACTAATGGTGTTTCACCAACAACTCTTCTTCATAATTCTGAGTTTCATTCCTCTTGAGCTTCCTCTTGGTGTTTCACCACGTCCACTATGTATGATTGTGCACCATTCTTGAGTTTAATTCATATTCTTCCTTTTAACATAACTGGAACTGTAAATTTATTTCCAAACTTCACAGTTAATCTCACAGACTCATCAAGAATTGCAAATAAGTCTTTTCTTCTACACGTATGGTTGCTACAGCCTGTGTACAAATACCATTATTCATGAGGTTGTTCTTCAGCTGAATGACAGGCTAATAGTAAGGTCTCTTGTTCATCTTCTTGTTCTTCGGCCATATTTGCTTTGTTGTTATAGTTACCATATTTGTTGTCGTAGTTACCAGTTTTGTTATTATAGTTAACATTCTTCTTTATTGGTTCAGTGCATTCACTTTTAAAGTGACCAAAATATTGTCGACAGTTAAAGCAACGAATTTTAGATCTATCAACATGTCTTCTTCCTCTATTATCTTGAAATCTACTTGAGCTATCTTCATTGTTCCAGTTTGTCTGACTTTGTAAATCTTCTTCAACTGGTATTATTTGTTCATAAGCTTGCAATGAACCCAATACATCATCAATACTCAAATCAGAAATTGTGTTACATTCTTCAATCACAGTCACCTTTGAATCAAAATTTTCAAGTAACCGCTGGTGAAACGGTGCATGAATCGTAAGGTTAAAGTTCACGAATCAGGGTGCTACATTTCATAAACCGGGTTCGCCAACCCTACTTGACTCGAGAACTCAGATGTATACTTTTCGCAAACTAGGTTCGCCAACCGTACTCGGTTTATGAACTCAGATGGACAATGTTCGTGAACTGGGTTCGCCAACATAAAACCTTTTATACTAATACCAAAAATCCAGTTCACCACGGTCCGTGAACCGAGTTCATAAACTAATCCTAACTGAACTTGTGGTTTGCGAAATGGTCCGTCAACCTTCCTTGTATTTCTGAAACTCAGATATATATGATTTTAAAACTGGTTTTCCAACCTACCCTGAGCACAAATATCATAAGTTATGAATTTCTTTCTTGTGATGTTTGAAACAATCCCAAATAATAAAATCAATTGTATGAATTATTTTCGATTGATCAACAAATTAATTCTCTAACAATAAATTTTTTCGAACTAATATTGTTAAGGACTTTTGAACATCTATTCTTGAATCTTATTTCGAGATTTTTAACAAGGCAACCTTGAATCGAAACTTCTTCTCTATAAAACTTCTAGAAGTTATACGACATAGTCTCAATTGATAGAATGGTAAGATGGTCATCATAACAGAATGGTTCAGTCTTCACATACCTAATAAAACAAGTTTTATTAATGTATTCGTCGATCTTCAATCTTTGAGGGTGATGTATGATACTCAACTACCAACTTCAATACCTAGTCCGAGACTTGACTTAGTAGACTAGAAATTAGGACATAGTTTTGTTCATCTGGCATTGACAACAAGCTTGAGATAGCAAAACTTGTAGTTCAAACGAGTGTTGCTCTAATAGATCCCTTCAAATATAATGTATTCTGCTTCTTCATCTACATTGATTTGATAAACTTTTTTCCTTTAACCCTTCAAGAATTAACTGCTACATTGTTACTACCCTAACATATTACGCAATCACCATTTTCCTCATTTACTAATTGTATATTTCATAAAGAAAAATGTATATCTCATTCTTAATTAGGGAGGGCATGTGCAACAATTAGGGAGGGTAGGTGCAATTTCCTTTTAGTGCATGAATGAACACTCATAAATGGACAGGGGATTCAATATTATCCATAATCGTATTTGTTTCTATGAGTTAGCAAAAATTTATTAACTTTCCTATAGATGAATCAATTTAATTTCTATGAGTCACCCAAAAGATCTTTTTTTTCCATAAATAAAAAATCTTAAAATATAAATACAATGAAATAAATTTGTTACCATATGCATGTACCAAAGTGATTCATTTCCGTTCTTTGTTCTTCTACTCTATATAAATGGATTATTTGTTACTTATTCGAATCATTCCCATCTCAACACCCAAACCAAATCAAAGCAGAAAAAATAATACGCAACATGGCTTGTTTCTCATCTCCACTTATCTCTTTTGTCTTTGTGTTCGTTGCATTTTGCTTCTTTGTCCAACTATCCATCGTTAGTTCTTTTCTTTCTTATTAAGACTTGGAGAATTTTATATGATTTTTTCCGCTTCATACTCTTACAATTACTAAAACTAATTAATTTTGTATCTTGTAGGGAGAAGTAACCAGTAGCGTTGTTTCGACTAGTCATGGTCATGCCCGGGTGAGTTATTCTTTTAATAGATTTCCTCATCCTAAAAAAACTTCCCTATAAAATCTTTATATTGTTTCTTTCATAAAATGATATTTTCATTTTTTTTATTTCACGAAAGAATTATATTATATCATTTTCGAGTTATAGTTTCTTGAGATATGAATTATTCTGATTATTTAAAATGATGAGCAGAATGGTGGACAAGGTTCACTCAGACCTCAAGGTAATTTAAATTTTCCTTGAGTGTATTTTCCCTTTGAGAAATAAATATTCATTTTTATTTTATTTTTGGTCTGTAAATATAAATTCCAAATCAATTGAAAATTTTATTTTGAATATCAGAGTGCGCAAGCACATGCGAAAATAGGTGTTCTGCGACGTCACACAAGAAGCCATGTCTGCTCTACTGTAACAAGTGCTGCAACAAATGCCTGTGTGTTCCATCAGGCACATATGGTCATAAAGAAGAATGCCCTTGCTACAACAACTGGAAAACACAGGAAGGAAAACCCAAGTGTCCTTGATTGATATTATATTATTATCATTCTTGCAAGCAAGAGCCAATCTACCAGTTTTTTTCCAATTTATATATTTACATGAACGAAGGAACGAAAAAAATTATCAGACACATAAAATCATGAACTTATTCTACCTGATGATGTTGATTTAATAAATGGTAGACATCTTTGTCGATTATGACTTCCATATATAATGTGCTACTGCTACCCTCTATTACTAACGTAATTAATGTAGGAATGAAGGGCCATTATTTTTTACTAGTTACCCAAGTGATGCACAAGTTTGTGACTCCAAATTTTAGTTACTCCCCCTGTTTCAGTTTAATTTAAGCTTTAAGATTTATTTTTAGTACAAAAATAGTGAAGGTTTTCATATTTTTCTCATTTTTTCCAACATTGAAATCAGATCAGTAGAAACACGTAACAAAACACAAGGTGATTTAAATGTTTTAAGAAATATTACTAAGGAAAACTATGGATATTATTTTTAGTCTCGCTCATTTTTCTAAATCCGTGTGAAACACCTAAACCTTAACACTAAACTTGGGTTAGGATAGTCGGGCTTGGATTCACGAATCCCCAAAGGGAAGTCCTTTAGTCGAAAACCTAATTATGCTTCTAGAAGAAACCTAGGTTCATGGAGGATGACTCTAGCTATGAAGTAGGACACTAAATGTAAGAAACCAAAAACTACGAAGTATTTTTTCTATAATAACAATATCTTCAATCGTGTCCCCATTGGATTTCATCTCATTGACAAGACTCAATGTGTTTGAAAAGAAGTATGTTATTAACTCAGTTGAATCCATCTGCAAAAGTTCATATTTTCTTCTTAGAGTTTGTAGTCTCACCTTTTTCACTTTGTCAGAACCTTTATAATAGCTTGTTAAAGAGTACCAAGCTTTCTTAACTTCTTTGATGTACACAACTCTATCTATGATAGACTCATGAATTCCTTGATGAAGAATATACATAGCTTTAGAATTATTTTTCATGTTTTCAGTTAGAATAGCTCTCTGAGATACAATAAAAGCAGATTCTTCTGCTGGTTTCGTGTATCATGTGTTAACAACATCCCAAACTTCTTGATACATAAAAATATTTTCCATCTGTATTCTCCGGATTTAGATATCTGATCAGATCGCTCTAATACCAGATGTAGATATCTTATATACAAAGACTTATGAAAGAACGTAACAAGAGAGAATTTTAATAACTTGATAGATTAATAATTCTGGTGTACATTGCATCATGGCTCCACAGCCTAATTATACTGCTCGAGAGTTCTATGAATAGAAAACAGTGAAACATACCTAATAAAACTCAAAATCCTAAACATTGAATACTTCTAGAACAAACGATGCTTTAAACTCAAGACATTCATAAACAAAATAACTTCTAGAATCTCAAAACTTGCCTGCCAAGTATCATTGTACGGCTTCTAATCATAGCCTTGGTTAGACTTGATTTCCAACAATGTCTAAAATAATGACATCAAATTATATGGATCAACTACACCGTAAAACCAAAAAAATTATTTGAAAGTTACGCGCACTCTGAAATGCATGGTTAACTAATGACGAGTTGGTGAACCACATATTGTATGTTTTTCGAACTGGGGAATACGTTGGGATGAATGGCATTTCCGAAGGTTCGGCAATGTCGCTAACTGCAAGTCGATGGTGCGTCCCCAAAAATTTTGGTTGGTGGATGACTTGTACCATTTTATTTTTGCTGCCTTCTTATGGACCTCCGGTACTGGTACCCATGGGCTTTCCTTTAATATATTTCACGGGCCTAACCTCACATCTGTGCCCCTAGTGTACATCTACCTGCCAGTAGGCAACGAAAGAGACATAATAGACCAGGTGCTGCAGTGGACCCCACAATTTTTGATACCTTGACAACCATTCGATGATATACATAGTAATATGTACCTGATTTCAGATTGTGATGATGATTTTCTGAGTTTTAACTTTTACAGACAAGTACTTTGATCATATATATCACACATGCACACCTGATTGTCAACTTGGAAGAAGAAGAAATTACATTTACTGTTAGTACGTTGTAGTAGCAGAACAGTGGAAACAAGAAAATGATTCTGAAAACTGAATGTGTTAGTACAAAAAGGGAATCAGAAATGGGTTAGGTTAGGTTAGGTCCGTCCATTATGCAGCATGCATGTCCCTAAAGAAAAATGAATATGAGAGAGGGTTTAATGGTTCAGGTCAGAGACACAGGATGCTGCTGCTGTATGCTGATGATAATGCAGAGACAGTGGGGGGGGGGGGGGTTAGATTGTGACGTGAGTGAACAGAAATCTAGATATGTAAAATTTCTCTGTATATGAATTCAAATCTGTGGAACCCACGTCACCTGATTTATGATCAACTGGTTTCTGATGAATGGAAGATAGAAGAAGAAGAAGAGAAACATCACTACAACAACAAGAGAAACACAATTCCCTATGCTAACCTCTCATCACCGGTAAAATTGACTGTATTGTTATATAGTTGAGGTGGAAAACACACTTTCGTTATAGTCCAGATTGACGTGCCAACAAATCATTGGTTGACACCCTTTCACCCGGATCACCCCATTCCCTAGTAGGGTTACCAACTTAGGCGACTAGTGGGTTCGAGTTGCTATTGATTTAGTTTTAGTGCTGATGGAGAGTTTAGGGTGTAGTTGAGTTCGGGGTACTCATTCTTAGTGTTTGAATACTAGATTCAGGGGAGCAGTTGGGCATAGACAAGTAGGAGCACCACTGTTTTCCATGCCCACTTGCTCTAAAGCTTATTTGTGCATATTCTGCCGAAACCTTCTAGAATTTGTATGTTTATTCATTGTTTGTCTCACACAGTGAGATTCTTGTCCTTCTAAGTTCAATCTTGGCATGTAGAAAACTATACTTCAGGTGATGAGTACTGTTATCACCCGATTAGAAAGGCATTTACAATATGAATGACTACTCTTAACTATATCTGTTTGTTTGGGGCACTCTATAGTGTTTATTAACAGTGTGTCTTAGCAGGGACGAACCCAAGATCATCTACGAGGTAGGGCTAGCGCATGGTGTGACGAAATTAGTAAGCGACCGTAGGCCGCAACAAATTTTTATAATATTTAAAAAAATATAAATTGTAAAAGTAATATGCTGAAAATGTAGTAAAAGAGTGATTTAAAGGAAGAAAGAATGAGTTTGAAATGAAAAAGTGAAAAAACATAAAATGTTTTTTTTTTTTTTGCTGCAAAAGATAATTTCTTAATGTTTTGATAATTTCTTAATATACACATGTTAAGTTATAAGTGGACTAAACTCTCTGACCATTAAAATTACTCATAGGTAAAAAAAAATCCCCATAAATCCTACCCGGGCTATAGCCCCACTTTAGCCCCTTGTTGGGTCCGTCAGTGTGTCTTAGCTTAGTACGAAATGCTGCAAATGCATGCTCGAATAATCTCAATAATTGCCTCAGTTATTTGTTGGTAAAAAACATACAAGAATTTTCTCTTTAGTTGAACCAAAGAAATGAAAAGGTGGGAATTAAAAACATCTAACAAAAAGTTCATAAAGTTCAAAAAATATGAATTTTTAATTGTTAGGTAAAAGAATGTAGAATGCATTGATGTAAAAGGAGTGAATCAATAAAAAAAAATTAAAAAAAATGGATCATAAGAAGAAGGGACAAAAGGACTATGAAGAGGAGATATATTGAAGATGAGAAGAGGGTAAAGTAATAAAGAGAGGTCTGCAGAAGGGAGAAGTTTCTATAAATCAAAATGAGAACTTGATTCATCATACTCCTTTCGTGTTGCCATTCAATGCTCTCTTATTTCTTTTCTGATGAAGGTGTTGCAGAGCAGATTGAATGCATGAGTTTCAACAGTGTGTGTGTGTACTACCAAAGTGTAGTAAATTAGGTTGTAAGGCTTGATAGTGATAGGAGTGAGCAGGAGGAGAAGAATTGGGACCTATACAGCTTTAAAATCATATTAACGGTCTTATGTTTTCAAATTTTGTCCCATATCTCTCCACATTATTATTATGAGCAACCCCGGCCCGTTTCTGGTTGAGACTGCATTTAAGTTGTTTCTTCCTACCTCATGCATAGCTAAGCTAGAACATTAGCCACTCTCACTCACTCTGTTGATTAGCTTACTAGCAGTAGTTTACTCTATTTGTGGGCTATTTTCTCATCGAGAATTTATGTTTCTCTACTAATTTCAACTTCTTTTTAGGATAGACACCGACTTGGTTGCAAACTAGGTAGGATGTATTGATAAAAGGTCCGTAACAGGCCAAATGGTCAGAACTATATAGCCATGCATCATGCTATATGTGTTACACTTGGGGGTCTGTGTGGTCCAGTTCTGTGCAAACTGATCCGTCTTGGAAAAGTGTTCATGATTTTTGATTGTGAAAGCCGATGTCTCATGGGGTTATGAACCAACCTAGATGTTGCATGCCTAACCACAAATCTCAGAAGAGTAAATATGTTTTTCCGTATATGATAACAACAAAGATCCTCCCGTCCTTGTTTTGTTGAGAGTTTTTTCCTTTCTTATTCTTAAACAGAGTTGCAACAAATTCTAATGATGATGACTATCAATATATCATCACATGCATTTAGTGAAAATGCTTAAAAACAGGGCGGTTATCCCCATTTCACAAAAATCATTCAAATATACCTGTCTTATTCATTGTTTGTTCCATGCAATTTAAGTTCTCTTTTTCTTTTCTTTTTTAGGTAAAAAAATTGGTATTAGTGAGTTTCAAATTCAGGTCACTAGTATTATCACTTAGTGACTTAACATTTTATTGGTAAATTTTTTCCGATCGTTTTTACATTTTATCCTAGCTCCGCCACTTTTTAAATAGATTCGTAAATTCTGACATAGTATTATACCCTCTCCGTACCACATATATAAGCGGAGAGAGATAAATCTCTTAGATTAAGAAAGCTATATTGGAGTCATAATTTTTCATGTTTTTCCATATTTTACCCATTGTCCTATTAATAACACAATTATCTATGTACCATAAATTAGGGTATTCATGGAAATATTCATCTTGGAAATAGCATTCCGCCTATCTAAAGGGATAAGCAAAATTCAAAATTCCTCCTATATAATATAGGTACGGAGGGAGTACAATAATGGCATTTCTAATGCCAAAATTAACTTTTGACAAGTGTTTGAGATTCTTGGTTGAGAAGGGTTCTCGGAAGTAATTGCTTGGGGTTTGCAGAGGGGCATGATTGCTCTAGTCCTCACTAAATTTGCTTTGCTTTGCATTCATTTTATTTAGCTTTTAATTTGCCTAGATAATTAATTATACTCAGCTGGCAACGACATGCATGCGTGAGGAAAATTTTGGCTAAATATAGGGAGGCAAAGCAGTGTTTAGACCTCAGCATCAATTTGCATAAATAATCAGCTGCTAGTATTAACACTTAGCATGCATACATTTTGCACAAACATAAATAAACTGTTCATATAGGATTTCTGTAGTTCTAACTTTGCTTGGGGTTTGCAGAGGGGCATGATTGCTCTAGTTCTAGCCTTCAAAAGAGTAAGAGATTAATGCTCCAGTTCTCACTAAATTTTCTATCCATTCATTTTTTTTTTATAGGAAAAGAGAATTTTATTAAGAATTTTCTATCCATTCATTAATCTCAGCCTTTAGTTTGCCTAGCTAAGCTAATTAAACATAACAGGCTACAACATGCATGAATAAATTTTGTTATTTTCTCTAAACAAATCTAGGGAGACTAAACAGTGTTTATGCATTGATAGAGAAAAAAAATTCAGAATATGAATAATCAATTCTACTATTAATACTTCATGCTTTTATTTTGTGCACACATAGATACACTGTTCCATCGGCTGTACAGGGTGAAAATACTACTTCCCAATGACATAGCAGCAAAAGCACTGGTTCACTCTTCTACCACTTGATTTTGAAAGAAATGGGATATGACAACACTCTATCTTGTAGCCTATGCTCTAAAGCACTAGATTAAAATTAGGGTCCATGTTTTAGTAATTTCGGAATATTGAACGAACCATTCAATTAATCTTTCCTTTTAGGGTTAGGATTTCTTGGTTAAAAGAGAATTCTAGCCCCGAAGTAATTGCTTGGGGGTTTGCAGAAGGGCATGAATGCTCTGGTCCTCGCTAAATTTACTATTGGACTCACTAAAACTTAGCTTTTACTTTGCCTTTCTGATTAAACACAGCAGGCAACGACATACAAAAAGAAAAAGGAAAGAATTTTGTCTAAATAAAGTGAGACAAAACAGTGTTTGCATGATAGAAAAAGCTTGCATTTTCAGAATATAATCAAGATTCAAAAGGCTTTATCGTCATCAATATATATATATATTATATGTAAAAATACTCATCAGCCTTGTCAAAATGAAAAAAAAGCTAGTATTAATACTTATCATGTATACGTTTTGTACAAACACAAATACACTGTTCTTTTTTTTTTGATCTAATACACTGTTCCATACAGTAACAGTGGTTGTAGTGAAGTCGCAATCCATGAATATTAAATATTTAAATGGATTTTTTCCTGTTGCCCAAAAGAATACAAATTTGTACTGCCATTTATGTACAGAAAATTGAAGATACATAGATAATGTGTATTATATGAATGAAGTAGAAGAAAATAGAAGAATATGGTCCACTTGGATTAGACTAGAGAGAGGAGACACATAAGTTGTTGGGGATTAGTAAATACTCGTAGAAAATACTACCACACTCAACCAGAAGAGTTATCGGAATTTTTGAAGGACGCCAGATTAACTTATTTTAGACCCTGAATGTTATGAATCATCGAATGGATCAGTTTTTCACCATGATTTAGGTGGTTGATGATGAAGAATTGTTGAAATTTAAAATATTGTATTGCTCGAAAGTTAATGCAAACAGTAGTATACTACTAGTACATAAAAAACTGTTGGGGAATCATGCCAATGACGCATTCTCGCATGCAGCAACATCACAAATAGGATAACGTAACTGATCATTATCCTGTTCATTTACTAAGAGATCATTTCTGCACTAATGCTTTGTTTGGTTTTAGGTTACATAGACATTATGCAGATATTTGAATTTTGAATTGAATCGCACCAAAGATAATGATGCATCTTGATCATTCATCTACACGGAGATGCCGTGTCCTTTGCATATATTCATGACGAGTTGTCTGATCAGTTGCTACGTAGAGACATGAATGTATCAATATATCAAAAAAATTGTGTGGGGAGTATTGATGAGGTGATCACAAAACATTAAATAATATGTGCAGAGTTTTGCTGATCATCAGTTATTACTGCTTTCCATTCACACCTTTCTCTCTGCATGTCCACCATTAACACCACCTTCCATCCTTGCTTCCTCATTAATGGTACTCTATTCTCTCCAACGCTCATTATCTTCAATTGGCTATTCTGCGTTTAATTCTAAATGAACGAAAATCCATGCAATAGTACGGCTCTACTGCGCATGATATAATTGACAATTCTATTTTCTCATTCAGCGGCCGAGCTAGACTGAGTTAGGCCGACGTAGGCACTAGACACTGGGAGTTTATCAGCTAGTTTTAGTTCCAGAACAGCTCAAAGCGGTCATTATTACCTGATCATCAGTATTTCTAATTTCTATCTACTAACTGAAAGAGAACTTCTCAACCTTTCTCCTCAAAAAAAAAAAAAACTGAAAGAGAACTAGAGAAGAAATATGAAGAGTATCTACTTCTATGATATTCGTCGGATTTCAGTTGCCAAATTTGCACTAAAATAGTACGTCTTTAAACTGATTTTTTTTCTAAATTTTACCATTCTGTTTAAAAGATATTTGTTTAGGAAAAAAACACACACATACACATAAGGTTTTGAAGCTATTGCATGTGGTAAAAAATCATCTGTTATAATCCCTCCGTCCCAAATTATATGAGCTAGTTGTAGTTTGCACAATTCTTAATTCAAAGAGGAAAGGGAAGTATATTTTTTACAATTATACCCATATGAATAATAACTAGTAAAACTTAGAAAATGTTTATCTCTTAAACTATATCATGGTTTTCGTAAATTTTATACCGTTGAAAAACATTTTAAAACACCTACGTAACGAATATAAATATGATTATCAAATTATACATATTTTTATCAAGTAAAAGGGTAGTTTTAGAAAAATATCATCTTGATTAGTGAAATAGGTCATTTATTATGAGACAAAATCTGAAACCAACCAGCTCATCTAATTTGGAATGAAATGAGTATTATTTTTTTAAATCGACTGACTAGTTAAAGAAAGAACGACAATAATGTTAATATTTTAACACTACTTGTACAGAAAATGCCGCCAAAATTCTCATTAGATTGGTATCTAAATCCCGATAAAAACCTTAAACCTACATTAGAAATGTATCTAAATAAAATTATCTCCTTACATGCAAAACAATGATCTCCCAACAACATAAAGACACACACATTAATTTCCACCAAACTCTATCAAGTATGAAGAGACCAAGAGAGGATAAAATTTGGCATTTCTCTAGATCGATTTTAATTTTACCATGAGAACGCCATTAAAGAATGACAAGTTGGCAAAATGCCGTTTCTTTTGCCTTCACGACATAGATTTAAACAAACGAAATAAATAGAGGAAATCCAGATGTGGGACTGAGTCATGATTGTGTTTTTTGTTTTTTTGGGAGTCCTCTCCTTTTCTATGGCCCCTCCCCCCTCTTGCTGAGGTCTCTCTAATTCAGTACCTGACGCGAAGTACAATCCTTTTCATTATAGTATTGCACTCTCATCTATTTAGCTCTCCTCTGTTAACCAAACCAACCTTATTGGATAACAATAACACTAAAAGTTGCATCTGTTCCTAATCCTTTGACC
Source organism: Papaver bracteatum (assembly GCA_023529315.1). NCBI lineage: Eukaryota > Viridiplantae > Streptophyta > Magnoliopsida > Ranunculales > Papaveraceae > Papaver > Papaver bracteatum. The sequence goes on from JAJJWX010003164.1 coordinate 2,226,832, forward strand.
ATGGAATACGGCCAGTGTCTCACAACCAGACATATACCTAACATATACTGTTAAGCCTGACCCTAATTAAAATCTTTTTCTTAAAAAAAGATAATCAAGCATTTATGAGTCTGAAATATTTTTTTATTTTTTTTATCCTCCCAAGCGAAGCAGAAGTCAAAAGTCATAAATTAGAATTGTTCTTCCGAAACTTGACTTTTCGATTTAATTAAATAAAAATACTACTTATTGAGTGTTATCCAAATAACCTCCTAAGAGCATCCGCAGTGGGCGACTAAGACCAAAAATTTGGGTTGAGAACGAGACGTAGTGGGACAGACTAACCATTAAATCCCAGATTAAATTTGGTCTGCGACCAAGACTATACTCAAATTTTAGTCGAGCGTTGATATAATATTCTCCCCACACCAGGCGGACATAAAGTCTACGCCCCACAGCAGGCGTGGTTTATACCCCTGCCCAATATTTTTTTTTTTTTTCTAATTTATTGTGGGGCGTGGTTTATCCCTCCACCCCACTCAAAAAATTGCATAGTTTATATGGGGCGTGGATTATACCAACGCCCCATTGTTTTGTTGTTTTTTTACATTTTCGGCACCAGGCGAACGTATAACCTCCGCCCCACATCAGGCGAACGTATACTTCACGCCCCATACCAGGCGTTGGTATAGTTTACACTCCACCAAAATTTAGTTTTCCTCCCACTGCGTCACTCAACGGACTAAACCCAAATTTAATCATTTTTTTTATTACTCTTTACTCTTTAATTTTAGTCGCACCACTGCATATGCTCTAAGCTCTTAGTTGTTAATAAAGTGTGGGCCGAAATTAGTTATTGGTGGTACTGGTTATTCATTTTATGGACTTTCTAGTTGTTGAGATTTCATTCTTTATTATTACATTCTTATTTCATGATCTTAAACTATTTCCAAACTCAATGTGAATTCTTCCCAATAATTTATTATTTTTATCGTACAGTGGCTCAAAAATTTAGAAATATATTGTATCCTAGAGAAAAATCCCAAAATTTATAGGATGGAGAAAATGATAAACTATTTACCCAGCACCTATTTCAATGTGTAAAGAAGCTGCGGCAGCTATTATTGGATCTCCGCTTCAAACAACCTTTGGGATTTTATTTTTGTTGTTTGCATAAAATTATTGTCAAAAATTACTAGGTTTGGTCGGGAAAAAAAAGTTACTTTTTTTCCATCTCCTACCTCTAGCTATAAAAATGCCACATGTCATTCTAACGGGTATGCATTATCATACTTTGAGGAGAACAAGCCCTATTAGTATGCTGATACAGTATTATTCATAGTCTTTTATAAAGAAATCAAACTCATCTACTTTGTGGAATGTTTTGTTGTCTTAAATCTGAACTTTCTATATATTACTATTTCACAAAACCTTTTTCTCACTTTCTTCTTCCATATTCTCATTGTCTCTCCCTCTTTTTCTACCCCAACACTTGTTAAATTTGTTAGGGTTTCTCCTTGAAGTTTCATACCTCCATGATCATTCTTTAAGAAACCATTCCATATTTCAACATTATCCAAGATTACCTTGTGACAACCCCATCAAAAATACATATATGATTTTGATAGTTTAGTCATTTTCATATCACTTCATCTACATATAGCTAACCATATATCACCGCCACCACATTTTTCCTCTATATATTTTCCCAAAATTCTTCTCAAAAGAATGCAACAAATGGATGATAACATCATAATACCAGATTTTTTTGATGAATATGAGTTTGATGATCTTTTTGGTATCTTAGAAACCTTAGATAATAATACCCAAGATCATATTCCACAAGTAACACTGCCATTAGATGAAGCTGTTGTTATCCACAGTCCTACTACTAACAACACATCACCCCCATCAGCTGCTCTTGTTTCTCAAAGGTCCATTTCATCTTCATCTTCAAGTTTCCAACTAGGCTTTGAGCCTGAATTCGTCGACGTTCCCTTAGCTAGGACGAAGAAACGAAAATTCTCTCCAGGGAGGAAATCTGCTTCTCCTACTGCCAGTGAAGACATCCTCCAAGATGGACAGCCGAAGATATCACACATAACAGTGGAACGTAACCGGAGAAAGCAAATGAACGAGCATTTATCGGTTTTACGTTCATTGATGCCATGCTTCTATGTGAAAAGAGTAAAGATTTACACCCTGAATCTTTCTCTTTTACAATTTATGCTGCATAAGATGACAATGAAAATAATTTTTAGTTTTGTTCTTATTGTGTTTCATTTGATGTTTGATTTTTTATAGGGTGATCAAGCATCGATAATAGGAGGAGTAGTGGATTATATCAAGGAAATGCAACAAGTTCTTCAATCTCTCGAGGCAAAGAGACAAAGGAAAGTTTACAGTGAAGTTTTAAGTCCAAGAGTTGTTGTATCAAGTCCAAGACCTAATTCATTACCACTGAGTCCAAGAAAACCACCAATTAGCCCCAGAGTAAGCTTGCCTGCAAGTCCAAGAACCCCTACACAAACCAGCCCTTACAAGCCGAGGATGCAAAAACAATTAACTCATCTATCATCATCCCCTACTTCCCATGAGCCAACTTCTTCAATATCATCTTCAACTTTGGACAACAATATTCTTTATGTCAAAGAGCAGCTCATTCCAAACCCAAAATCCTCGACTGCTAAAGTAGAGGTGAAATTTGCAGGTCCTAATCTTCTTTTGAAAACAATATCGGGTCGAATTCCCGGTCAAGCTACAAAAATAATATCAACACTTGAAGGTCTTTCGCTTGAAATTCTTCATGTCAACATTAACTTGGTTGATTCTTCTACCATGCTTAATTCATTCACCATTAAGGTAACTAAGTAACTACTTAATCAAATATACTGACTATAATTAGTTGTTTTTTTTTTTTTTTTGTTAAGACCTTAATTAAAAATTCAAGTACAGCTAATGATATATACACTACACAGGACCACTTCTGCCCCATGATGAAAAAATTAAGATGATTCATGCTTTTGGCCAAGAAAATGTAAATTTTGATCTCCGCATAAATTTAAAGCTAATTAAAGACTGTTGTTGTTTTTGTGACAGATTGGAATTGAATGTAAGCTTAGTGTTGAAGAACTTGCCCATGAAGTTCAGCAAACATTTTGTTAGCAGCAGCAGCAAATCTAGCTTAAGCAACAGCAGGGTTACAAAGATATAGATCATCTAGCTTCTCTTGATCTCTATCTAACAATAAAAAGAGACTAATGTTTGTATTCAAATAACCCTTTTTGATGAATTAGTGTGATAAATGGATAATGTAATTAGATCAATCTTTAATTAGTTTAATTATTAGTGGGTGGGATAATTCTGTAATAATTAACCCATGACAGGCTTACTATTTTTATTTAGTTCCTAAGTGTAAGGTAATTAGTTTAATGTAAGGTAATTCAGCAATCAGTTTAATTTTAATATTTTAAATAACTAATTCCGCTTGTTGATTTGCTTGTTGATAATTCTATTAGTCAACATTTAAATCTCTGGATTTAACACTCAAAAATTGCATTCCTCTTCGACGCTTCTCAATCCTTCAAAAAAGGTGATCCTTCCCGTTATTTTTATTATTTTAAAGAAAAATAATCACTGTTCTAAAATGCCTACATGAAAGAAAGAAAAATAAATATCGGAAAAATGAGCGCTAAATATCGGAGAAGCAAGTATTAGTCTATTTTATATTTTATGGTCGGTAAACAAAGGAATTCATTAAAAAATTACCCATCAAAAAGAAGGGTAAAGAGGAGTCCATTAGAGGACCAAGGGACCAACCAAAAAACAACCAAGGTGGGTCGAAAAATTTCGACTTCCATAAAAAAACGTTTCACTCTTCCTTTGTTTATAGAATAGGAAGAGTGAAACTTTATGTGGGTGGCATTTACTTCTCTTTATTAGTTTTGGTATTCCACTAGTCTCTTCATCCGACCAACAGGATTGTGATTCTAAAAAAGACCAAGAATAACTTGACCATATATATAGGATTTTGCTTTGGCTAGTCCTAGATTTTCATTTTTCCTTTTAATTGCTTCGATCCCTCCTCAAATGAAACTATTTACAGTGTTTGTTCAATTTTGTGGTACAACGCTAAATAATACCTTGATGTGGTTTCTTGTATGGTATCTATGGTTCTTGCAACATTTAGGTTCACCTAATAAAAGTCGGCTAAAAGGGAGACATTGTTGCAAACATCTATGTCAAACAGAACACAATATTTTGGTGAATATTTCTCACACTTACTTGGTGGATTTGTATTACATTAAATAAAAGAAACATTACCCTAAATAGAGTTTAATGTACATGAATGAGAATACAATTTACATTGAATGAGAATAATGAAAATCACCGGAGATTGGGGCACTGACTAAGGCATGAGAGAATCAAATCTTTTGCAGTAATAATGAGGATATATTGGCTTTGGTTGATTGATGACTCCTTAACATTCCCTCTCAAGTTGTGCATGAGTGGTCGAATGTTTAACTTGTTTCGCGAGATAGTTGAAGCGTAAGGTAACTAGCCCCTTCGTGAAGATGTCGACAATCTGATCTTTGGTTGAAATAAACTTCACTTCCAACTGTTTCCGTGATACTCTTTCCCTTACAAAATGGTAATCTATTTCGATATGTTTCATACGAGCATGAAATACAGGATTTGCAGTTAAATACGTCGCTCCCAGATTGTCACACCATAAAGATGGAGATTGAACTGTGATGCCCAATTCTTTTAGAAGAGACTGAAGCCACATTATTTCGATGTTGCAATAGCTATACCTCTGTATTCAGCCTCCGTGCTTGATTTGGAGACAAGTATTTTGCTTCCTCGCACTCCATGATACCAGATTTCCACCAAAGTAGATCGCATATCCACTTGTAGACCGTCTATCATCCAGGCTACCACCAAGTCGAGTCCGAGTAGGCGTGTAAGCGAGTATCATAAGATTTATGTAGCAACAGGCCATATTGAACTGTATTTTTGAGGTAGCGCAAAATTCTTTTGACCAACTCCCAATGCTCTTCATACGGATCAGTCATGTATTGACAGACTTTATTGATAGACTATTTGCAACGTCCGGACGTGTGAGATGAAGATATTGTAGTGCCCCACAAACACTACGATACATAGTTGGATCTGCAAATCGTGTAGTACCTTGTTTACTTATTTTTGCATTCACGGCAAGAGGAGTAGTGACCGGCTTTGCCCCTTCCATTTTTGTACGAGTAAGAAGATCGGAGATGTACTTCTGTTGAGTCAGTAGTAAAGAGCCTTCTTTTTGATAACTTCTACTCCTAAGAAGTAACCTAGTTCACCTAGATCTTTCTGACAAACACCAGACTTAGATCATTAATAAGTTTAGTAATAAGAGACTGATTTGAACTCGTTACGATGATATCATCCACGTAAATGAGAACATAAGTGATTCCAAAGCATTTGTTGTTGTATAAACAATGAACTATCGCCCATTGAACCCGTGAATCCCAAGCCGGTGAGATGCGTCTTTGAGTTTTGAGTACCATGTACGCGGTGCTTGCTTTAGGCCGTAGATTGATTTATTTAACTTGCATACATGATTGGGAAAGTCTTGATCAATATAGCCAGCTGGTTGTTTCATAAACACTTCTTCTGTGAGAACTCCATGTAGGAAAGCATTTTGGACGTCTAGTTGACGTATGTTCCAACTATGTGTCACAACAATAGAGACAACAAGACGTATAGTGCTAGGTTTTATCACTGGACTGAATGTTTCTGCATAGTCGAAACCTTCCCTTTGATTGAATCCTTTGGCTACTAGACGTGCCTTTCGTCTGTCAATTTGCCCATCTGCTTTTTGTTTAACTCGAAAAACCCATTTCGAGCCTATTACATTCATCCACTTCTCATATGGAACTAAACTCCAAGTACCATTTCGAATATGAGCATTGATCTCGTCATCCATAGGAGGCCGCCATTGAGGATCTTTTGATGCTTCAGTGTAACAAGATGGAGCCATAAACTCTGGTATCCCTAAAGGATATTTAGAAGCTGTAAGGCATAACTTGTTAACCGGTTTTTTGATACCACGTTTTGCTCGTGTCATCATGGAATGCTGCTGTGGTGGTGGTGGAGCTGGTATAGCTGTGTTGTCAACAACAGTTGTCGTGTTACCTGGATGGTGAGTGGGTTGAAGAGACGTTTCACCTGGAGACTGCAGAATACCGTCTGGTAATGTAGTACTTTGAGAGACAGGGTGAGTTGACACTTGCTGAGTCACAGTAGAAGTAACAACAGATGAAGGCATCGAAAAAGTGGATGAAGTGAGAAGTTTGGTAGATGGTATGCATTGTTGAGATTCAAGTGAACATACCTGTTGCTTGGCAGCGAATGGAAACTCTGTTTCTTCAAATTTGACGTGACGAGAGATGTAGATTCTGTTTGTTGGCACATGAAGACATAGATATCCTTTGTGGGCACCACTATATCCAATAAAAACACAAGGAAGAGATCTTTGCTCTAGTTTGTTTGATACATAGGGCCTAAGGCATGGATAACATAGACAGCCGTAAACTTTGAGTAGAGAAAAATAAGGTTTCTTGTTATGTAACAATTCTAAAGGTGATATAGATTCATTCTTTGAGGCTGGAATCCTATTAATGAGATAACAAGCAGTAGTGAAAGCATCAGACCAATATGACTTGGGCATAGAAGCATGGAAAAGTAAGGCTAGACCAGACTCAGTAATGTGTCTTATTCTCCGCTCTGCAAGACCATTTTGGGCTGAAGTATGTGGGCAAGAAAATCTATGTATAACACCTGAGTTATTGAGAAAAGATGTGAATTTTTTATATTCTCCTCCATTATCAGATTGAAAAACCTTCATCTTGTGATCAGTTTGATTTTCTATTAGTTGTTTGAATTGTATAAAAACTGGCAGTGCATCTGACTTCCTAGCTAGAGGATAGATCCAAGTATAATGAGAGAAGACATCAAGTAATAGCAAATAATAACGATGTCCATTTCTTGAGACAGTTGGAGAAACCCATAAATCAGATACTACTAAGCTCAACGGCTTATCAAAAGTTGAATAACTGACAGGAAAAGGAAGTTTGTGGCTTTTTCTTACATGACAAGAATGGCAAAACTCAAACTTTTTATTTGATACTGGAAGGGAGAAATTCTTTATAACTCGGAAAACAGTGCGCAACATTGGATGGCCAAGGCGTTGATGCCATATTGGTATTGTAGGTGACACAAGAGCAGTTGGTGAAGCTTTGTCAATCTCTCGTACACCATCAAACATATAGAGTCCATTTCTACTGCTGCCTCGCAACAGTATTGTCTTGGTGTGTAGATCCTTTACAATAAAGAAACCAGAGTGAAACTCAAAATAAACTTGATTATCTCGACAGAATTTTGAAACCGATAGCAAGTTGGTTTTAATCTCAGGTACATGAAGAATATTATTGAGTGCAAAGGATCGATTGTTATGAGAAAAAGATGCATTACCAATATTCTCGATATGTAGCGCATTACCATTTCCCACATGGACTGTTCTGTGCCATCGTATTCATGACGAATGGCAAGGTTGTTGAGATCTGCAGTCAGATGGTGTGTTGCTCCTGTGTCCGTGACCCAGTTGTTATCAGTAAGTCCACCAGGTAGAGCAAGATAGGCTTCTGGACGTCCAGCTTGTGTTGGTCCATTATTCTTCTTACGGAACCAACAATTTCTTGTAGCGTGATTTCTCTTTTTGCAGACTCGGCAAGGAGATTCATCATCTTGTTGCTTGATTGTTGTCTTTGCATCTTTGGTTGATTCTGTCGATAGTTTTGTGGCTGATTTCTCCTCTGGTCGGGCCTCTGATAAGATTTTGAATAGCTAGAAGAAGCTATATTAGCCAGTGGTTGCTTGGACTAGTGCAAGTTCTTTGCTCCAGACGCATATCAAACGACAGTAGATGAGCATAGAAGGTATCCATGTCAAGCTTTTCAATGGTACTTAGGGTAGTAACAATTGAATCATACGCCTGATCTAAGCCACTCAGGACGGACTGCTGCATATCCTCTTCACTGAGAGGGTTACCAGACGCTGCAAGTGCATCAAATAGTTGTTTAGACTTAGAAAAATAATCTTGCATATTAGTGTTACCTTTCTGAAGACCGTGAAGTTGTCTTTTCAGATGCATCAGATGAGCCCTAGTTTTTGGGGCATATCTCTTTTCTAAGGCATACCATACTTCTTTTGATGAAGTAAGTCCAGTTACTCTGCCTAAGACGCCTTCTGTAAGGGATGAAAGAAGCCATCCTAGAAGGATTTGGTCATGTTCTTCAAATTTTGTGTATGCTGGATTGACTGTATGAGTGTTTGGTAGGTGTTGTGATGGTTTTACATAGGTTCCATCAACATAACCTTCAAGTATGTATCCTTTAAGGAGAGGCTTGAATTGGGTTTTCCATAGCAGGTAATTTGTATCACTCAGTTTGATGTTGATTAGGTGATTGACATGGATTTGGTGTAGGGTTGAGGTTTCTGGTAATGATGCCATTGAGAATGAAGTTTGGAAAAGAAAGTGACTATTGGATCTTTCTGGCTGATACCAAAACAGAACACAATATTTTGGTGAATATTTCTCACACTTACTTGGTGGATTTGTATTACATTAAATAAAAGAAACATTACCCTAAATAGAGTTTAATGTACATGAATGAGAATACAATTTACATTGAATGAGAATAATGAAAATCACCGGAGATTGGGGCACTGACTAAGGCATGAGAGAATCAAATCTTTTGCAGCTGTAACAGGGATATATTGGCTGCAATTACGGCTGATTGATGACTCCTTAACATTCCCTCTCAGGTGATTATAGAGTGTGGACCAAATTGGTTTGATGTGTATGTAACTTATGAATGTTTTGAAGTGTGGACCAGCAAACACATATAAGTTACATAATTTATTTATTTTTATTTTTTTTTTGATCAACAATCATACCACATTTCATCCAAAAAGGTGATTACATGATTGTTTACAAGAAAAAGAACATCAAAATACAAGAAATTTAAAACCCAAATACAAATAAAGATACCAATTACATATAATTCGCGAAGAGAAAGAGCAAAATACCGCAAAGGTACCCAATTTTTGTATGAAAAGTAGAGAGAAAAGATGGTATAATCCGGAATCAATTCCGACCATTTTGAATGTTTTTCTTCTATAACAAGAGATGCTCCAAAAACAAAGGAATGATAAGCCCTTAATCTTGTATATGTGAAAGAAAAACCCGGATGCCCTAAATCCCTTTTCTTGAAGATGAACTCAAAGATATGCCGTGTTGAGTCGCCGATGTTCTCGAATTTAGAATAACAAGCCATGAAACAACCAACAAAGATTGAACAAATCACCATCAAAGTAAAGAAATAATCGCTCTCAAAGCGAAGAAAAAATTTCCCAAAAAGCGAAGATAAAATCACCAAAATGATGAACAAGTGTGTCAAAAGATAGCATAAATTATAAAACAACATCTTATTCTATTAGAAAATCTATTTAAACTAAACAAAAACAATAATCTTTGCACAGATCTGGTCCAAAAGGATCAAATCTGAGCAAAATGATAATGAAGAGTTTTTATTTATTTATTTTTGGAGAGAGAAAGAAAAAAAAAGGGAGAGAGAAAATGGCGAGTCGAATTCCCGGATGTAACTCCTTCACATAATTCAAATTTAAACCATCAAAAATTCTATAATAACTAGATTAGTGCCCGTGCTACGCACCGGGCATTTTTTTCTTCAACTTGACGTGCATGGGGTTTCGCCCGTTCCGAGGTGATGCATTTTTTATTTGGTGTGCGCAAGGCTTTGCCCTACCTTATGACAATGTATTTTTGATTTAGTGTGCGCTGCGCTTCGACCCTCCCCGTGGCAATGTATTTTTGATTTGGTGTGGCAGCGCGAATACAATAAATAGGTGGAGAAATGTGTGAAATATGTAGGTTTTCTTCTTCTCCATCATGTATTAATTTGGAAAAAAATAGCCATAATATATTACGAAGAATTAATTGGGGGATACTAAAACTAATTGGGGGATATGAATAGTAATGTTATTGTTCATACAGGCATGGTTTTTCCAAGATTACAGGATCGGAATGTGCAAGAAGAGGAATATACAAAAATTAAGAACTTAGTTTATTTAATGAAAAAAGGATTACAAAGAAGAGTTGCAGAGAGAAGAATGTGAAACTTGTGATGCCCTCTCCCTTCAACTTACAACAACTTAAATACTAAAAAGAAGGAAAAACAACAAAGACAAGTGTGCGGTTTTGATTTAACCAAAAGGAAGCCGCCCACTAACAAAAAAAAAACAAAAACAAATGTGCGGTATCCGCCACTAGAAAACAAAATTAAGATCCAACTAACTTTTTCTCCCACTAGCAACTTGTCGTGAATAGGCCTGCACACGGTTCGGTTCGGTTCGGTTAGTAGTGGAACCGATCAACTAAACGTTTATAGTTCGGTTAGCAAATTTAAAACCGAAACCGAACCCAATGGTATTCGGTTCGGTTCAGTTATTTTTAATTCGGTTCGGTTATTCTTCGGTTCGGTTCGGTTATTGTTCAAACCATAAATTAATCTAAGGTTAAAAAAAAAACCTAGAAATTGATAAAAAAAAATCAATCAAAGAGAAAATAACTTACTAGATCATAGAGGTGGTGGTGCTCTTAAGTCTTGAATCTTGATGGAGGTGGAGGAGTCGGAGAGGAAGAGAAGAATAAATGAAATGGCCGCATACGAGTTCGGTTTTTATACTCTAGGATTACCCGATTTTAGACGGCTAGGATTAATCCTAATAATAATCGGTTATCGGTTCGGTTTCGGTTCGGTTAGTAGTGGAACCGATCAACTAACCGTTTATAGTTCGGTTAGCAAATTTAAAACCGAAACCGAACCAATGGTATTCGGTTCGGTGCAGTTACGGTTCGGTTAATACGGTTATCGGTTCGGTTTTGTGCAGCCCTAGTCGTGAATACACGTCAAAAGAATAATCTTTTGAAATTGTCGCTGATAAGCGTCATTGCTTGCTTCAATGTTTCAATAATTTAGCAGTAAATTATTTAGCATATGGGTCTTGTGAATCCATTAATTATTCATCGTCCATGAAATCTTCTACATCTTCTTCTTTTTCATCTTCTTCCCCCGCAGCTGAAGTGCTGGTAGAATTAGTTTGTTCTTGGATAAGTTCAAGAAGTTTGGACAAGTCTTCTTTAGGAACTTTAGCTGTAAACTCCTTTAACCAGTCATTGACACTTGGCTTGAGAGGTCTAGGAGGTTCGAGGTCTATAAGTCCTTTAGCAGAGAAGACTGAATTTTCAAAGAAATTATATTTCTGCCACCATTTGATAAGAATTCTTCTTCCTAAATAAGGAATAGGCACTGTGAACCATAGAGACTGGTTCAGTAAGGTTGGGTTAATAACCACAAAATCATCGTATACATTTCTTACCTTATGGGGTAAAGAAATAAGATATAATCCTAATTGAGAAAACCAAGTGATAAACCAATTTGGAATATCCTATGTCTTGGTCAAAACAAAATTCTTGGAGAGTTGAATCCACCAAGAAAATTTTCTTTGTTTGTTTTCGTAACAGAAAGCATGTTCCCATGCATTGATATAATCAAAGTAATTGAACTTTAAAGTGACATTGCGATTTCGCAATTGTCTAGTAAGTTCATAGGGTTTGAACAGATCTTCTATCCATTGATCTTGTTTAATAACCCTGTGTATAATAGCCTTGCTATAAGAAATATCTCCACCAGATCTATCAGCAGTATCGAATTCTACTGAGCTGGTAGCAATAAGAATATCTTGAAAATACTGAAAATCCTTTGGGTAAACAAAAGTATCAGCATTGTTTTTAAAGTAAAATGCCACAACCTCATTAGGCTGAAGATTAGCATACTTGCTTTCTACCGGAATTATCCATTTGGTAGAAATTGGAATATAGGGGAAGATATATTCACCCAGATGAGAAGCCTTTGAGGCCCTGAGATAAGCATCAGCTCTTAATTTCTCCTCTTTAGGAGTATCATTAAGATTTTGTTGTTTAACAACATTGACGTCCAAAAGGGCTATCGTTTTAAATGATGTTGTCACCTCCCTTTTTTGAGATTTCACCTCTTTAGGTGCTTTTCCTTTATCGGGTCGCTTTGACATTTTTCACCCTGCAAAAATTCACGAGTTAGGAAATCTGGTAAAGAATTAGATTTTCTTGGAATAAACTCTATATCAAAGTCATATACAGACATAATTGCTTGCCAACGTGCAAAGATTTGCTTGGAATCTATGTTTTTAACATCTTTGAGAAGAATTTCTTTAGCAGATTTACAATATACTCTGATAAGAAATTTTTGATATATTAAATCAGATTCAAACTTTTGTACTATTAGTACAATAGCAAGAATCTCTTTCTTGACAGTAGAGTAATTAACTCTAGGGCTACGCCATGTGTGGGAAGTAAACCGAACTAACTGTTCCGAGTTATTAACTCTTTGTTTAATATTCCACCATATCCAGTATCCGAAGCATCAGTTTCAATAATCTTAAATGCTTTAGGATCGGAAAAAGCAAGACAAGGAATTTCCTTGATTTGTTTTTTAATTTGTTGGACTGCTTTAGTATGTTCAGAAGTCCAAGCAGGAGGGTTTTTCCTCAATCTTTCATATAAAGGCTTTGTTGTGAGACTAAGTCTTATGGGGTGCTAGTCTAGCACCTAGATTAGCAGTCAAGAATACCTCCTAAGTCTTATGGGAGTGCTAATCTAGCAGCTAGATTAGCAGTCCACGTCAGCCCAACGCTGAACCATTCAACGCCCAGCGCTAAATCATTCCGCGCCCAGCGCTAAATGGTTCAGCGCAACCAATCTCAGCCGTCAGATCAAAAATAAATCCCTCAGCGCTGAATCATTCTGCGAAAAGGTAGTTTTTCTAGCGCTGAATCATTCTGCGTATCAATCTAGCATGCTAGTTCACATGCTAGCAACTGGTAGGAAAGAGAACTGGTGTTAAATTTTTTGTTACACTTTTTTTTTGGAATTGCAACACTTATGTGCTAATCTAACACCTCCAATCTAGCCCATAAGACTTAGTCTGAAAGCAATCTTTTCACAGAATTCGTAAATATAATTCAGACAGCCTAAGAATCTTTGCAACTGATTCTTATCTTTTATTTCATTAAGGAATTTTTCCCCAAAAACAATTGAACTGTCGATAGGAATAATCGACCCATTAGAAATGTTATGACCAAGAAATCTAATTTCTTGTTGGAAAAGTTTTACTTTTCTTGGAGAAACAACTAAACCTGCATTTTTAACAACATTAATAAATATCCTGAGATGTTTAAAATGTTGCTCAATGTTTTGATTATAAACCAAAACATCGTCGATGTAGACAATGATAAAAATCCTTATAAGGATTGAATATTTCATTCATGATCCTCTGATATTCAGACGGAGCATTTTTTAGGCCAAATGGCATTACATTCCATTCATAATGGCCAAAGGGGACTGTAGATGTAGTCTTGTATTTGTATGATTCAGCAATTTGAATTTGCTAATAACCAGATTTCATGTCAAATTTTGACTTGATTTTAGACGAATATAATCGGTTTAACAAATCCTTTTTGTTAGGAATTGGATATCTAATCCATTTTGATGCCTTGTTTAAAAGCCTGTAATTAATCACAAGTCTAAGGGCTCCACGTTCTTGTTCAGCTGCATTGTTAACATAAAAAGCTGAGAAACTCCATGGACTGTGAGACTTTCTAATTAATCCTTTATTTAGAATATCTTGAATCTCTTTTTTGCATAATTCCAGGTATTCTGAATTCATGGCTATGGGCCGAGATTTAGTTGGAATTTGAGATTCCTTAAAGTCTGGCTCATAGGGAAGAGAAACAATATGCTTCTTTCTTGCCCAAAAGGCATTAGGGATTTCAGCACAAATTTCAGCTTCAATTTCTTTTTGTAAAAGTGTTATTTTTTGTTGAAGCTTTGGATTTTTTTAAAGATTCAGAAATCTTTTTAAAAGAAATTTCTTCAGTTAAAGAATTAATAAGTGACTCTTTGTTTTTCAAACGTTCTTTAACAGTATCAATTTCTTTATACTGGGGAACAGTTATAAACTTGAATAAAACTTCTGTGTTAGAAAATTTACTAAGAATTCCCTTTTCATCTACTCTTAGAATTGGGTAAAGCATATGTAAAAAAGGGTTTCCCAAAATAATTTTGTGAGAAAGGTTTTTAACCATAATAAAGGGGATTTGAAAACAAATTCCTTTATTGCAAATCACAGCATCTTCTAATTTATATTTAACATTCAAATTAGAATTATTCACTGCCGGTATGAACAGTAACATTACTATTTCATATCCCCCAATTGCATGTTCTATATTAGGTACTCGACTTGTGAACTGAATTTGGACTTCCATAAAACTCCAAACATGGTAAGTTAAATTTTTCTTTTGAGTTTGAGTTTTACACATTACCATGGAAACCAAAACAAAGTTTCAGTCACCTCTAGATTTAGATGAAAGGCAAACGATCAATAAACTATAATAAATATAGCGATTGACATCACGAACATAAACCATCTTCGACTGGTAACTGTATTTTCCCATGAGTGTTAGACTTGAGATCCAATACCGACTTCATAAGAAAAATCCAAGATAGTTTAAGAAGCTTATCTAAGTTAGTTTAGTGGATCTCTAGAATAATATAGAGAAAAACAGTTGTACATGAAGTTAGCAACTTATCATATAATCTAGAGTACGATAGTTATAGACAGTTAGCTAGAAACATCAAGCTAAGGTCAGTTGTCAAGTACTCTTATAGCTGTAACCATCTAGCAAATTCAGTGTAGTACTCTTAGAAAATTCAGTTAAGTACTCTTACAAATAAGACGTTATATTGTCAAGTACTCCTATAGCTGTAAACATCTAGCAAATTCAGTGTAGTACTCTTAGCAAATTCAGTTAAGTACTCTTACAAATAAGACATTATGTATTTGTAGATCTTGTGACCAAATCTCTGCATACGCACCGAGATTAAGTATACAGTAAACTAAGAGAGATCTAATCTTACCTTACGACGAGGGTTCAGAAAGTGTGGTGCGCACCAATGGGGTATGAGTTTTGTGAGAGGTATATATGTTTAGAAATTTAAGTGTGAAAGATATTTGTAGTGAGTTTTAAGCCTAAATAATAAAATTATTATCGTTGGGTCGAGATTCTGCCAGAATATTGACTCACTCTCTAGACTTGGTATCAAAGATTTTGCGCCTAATGCCAAGATTATGAAGGGCCATCACTCACTACCTTTTAAAAACCTTCTTCAATGATTTTGAATGATTTCCTTATGATGGCCATTGCACCATATATCTTATTTTGGTTGTTCTCTCCAAGCTCTTACTTCCTGCTGACTCCGGTTTATTATGGTTTTTTTTTTTTTTTACTTAATTTTTTTTTTTACACTAAATATCTTTGGTTTTCTATCAAATTTCAGAAAGACTGTCATCCGGAAGGAAATTGGTTAGAAGCCTAGCAACAAGCTGAGCTCCAACTCCTTTCTGAATGGCTACACCAAACCTATGAAAACTAAATTCTCTAACTCGAACATTAGCATCATGGCTAGCAATATATTTGCGCAAACGCTTCAGAAAATCTATAGTATCATCACCCAGCTCTCCTAAAGTGGTAAAGGCAAGAACGCCAAAACCATAACCTTGAGACGAGAACTTCTCTAAATACTTATCATTCTTGCGAGTAACAGCGTTCTTTTTTCTATTTTTTCAGAGGACATCATATTTTAGGTTATAGACTACAATCAGTAGTATTATTTCCTTTTCACCTTGGGAAGTCTTGTAAACAAAACCTTGGAAATTTATGTAGAGTAAACTTTTGACATATTGGAATCATCATCTTCCACACCTAAAGAGAATCCAATATCTTCAATCTAAGGCTCATTTTCTCCAAAATTTTGTGATTGTGCTGTTAGTATGACTTACCATGCCAAGGTTTGAGGAAGATAAATACAAATACAAATTTTTATGCATAATTCATCTATATTGACTTCAGAAAGAACATTATACCTGCTTTCCACATTGAATGACACAAATGATTAGAAGTGAAACATAAGCCTTCTATATCTGTCCTAAGATTTAACATCATGCTTAGCATCAAGATCACGGCCTACTCTCAGAATGATAGTCTTTGCATGACAATAATTCAAAAATCTAAAAAATCTTATCACTGTACCATCAAATAATTGTTCGTAAATTCTTACATTTAAAGTTTTGCAAACTTGCTGAAAAAATGTTCAGCCAAGATAAGTTGGATGGAAAAGAATTGTTATTATTTTGAGAGATCATCTGTAATCCAAAGTATGTCAAATAATCTTCTTCTCCTTCCAACCCAATAATATCTCAATCACATACAATTTAACCAAAAATTAAACAAAAATAATTGATTCATATACTTACCATAACATCGTCAACTGGTGCATCATGTATCTGTAAGACAAGTTTATTTAGTTAAAAACCACAAAATTACAACAATTATTGGATTTCCGTGTGTGTGTCACAATGAGCGTTAAAATTCCAGATGCCTAATTATACAAAAACATGGATTTTTTTATTATCAAACACCCAAATATCCAACATCAGGAAGAACTTTACCAATGCTGCAAAGATAAACTTATGAATTCTCATCTGGATAAGTCAGCAAAGCACCACAGTGATAGCTCCAGCTGCTCCACAGATTAGTAAAAACAACAGGTAACTAAAAGAGAGAACTTACAATGTTTTTCGGGGGTATGAAAACGAAAACAGGTAAAAATCATAGTTGGGAAGTCTCTCTCTCTATATATATAGACAACAGATGAATCACCCAGTTTCCTTACTGACACGATTTCATAATTTCCAGAATAAGCTGATTTCTTTACTAAGGATTTCAGGATTTCCATAATAATTTGGTTTCCATATTAACGAAACAGTTGAGAAAATATGATTTCCTCATTGACGTAATATTGCGTTTCCTAATTAAGTACAAAATCTCTTTTCTAACAAATTTTGAATGGAAATTTAACTTAAGTGTTGTCCACCTTAGACGGTGTTACTAACGTATAGTTAAGTATTGATGTAAACACGGTGTAACAAAATTATTTAAGTTAAAACTCCGATAAAAGTGTTGTCCACCTACTGTTTTGACGACACCGTTACCAACGAACAATTAAGTACCTGAGGTAAATAAAGTGTAACCAAAATTTTATTATTACAACCAATAGTGTTATGCCAAGTGTCCTCACCATAGCTTCTACATTAGAAAAGGCCTATTTCAACCAATATGATGCGAGGGTTTCATCACCGTTTAACGTGAGATCTTATTTTGTCAAGGCCTTTAAGGGGTAAGATATCCCAATGCGAAAATGATCAACAGAGAGAAATGATCTATCTATAAATAGTAAAGCTTAGTTTGTCCCTTAATCGCAAGTGATTTTTTCCCCCGAAATATGGAACATGCTCCAAACAACAATCCAACTTGTTATATGAGAAATTGGGTTAATTTCCCAAATATTTTTAAAACATGGGTCCAATGAACGAGTAAAAATTAGTATGGGTGAAATGGACATCAAAAAAATAGCAAGAATGAATTTGGATTCATCTTGGCTTAAACTTTAAAAAATTGCGAGGGTGAAACTAGATGCATCCTGATGTAAATTAAAAATAAGAAAAAGTATTTGAAAATGGGTATGATGAAACTGTTTACATTCTGGCTATTTTTACCTCATTCATTTGAACAATATCAAATTTTACACATGTCTTTTCACCCAGAAATTGTCGTTATTGGGTTAATTGACCAATTTTGTGTTGTTATATTGGATTTAGACATTTGAAAAGCAACGGACATGGCTCATTTTTCTTTCCGATTGGTCATGGCGGATGGAAAAATTATTTAGTGATCTAAAAATATTTATTCTATAAATATATGAACTATGGTGGACTAAAATGACAAAATATCCACCATAAAATGACAAAATACTTAGTTTTAGGTGGGTAAATATTAAATACAAAATCATACTATATATTTTTATTTAATTATGAGGATTTCAGGGGTATATTATGGGTTAGTCAATGCTACGCTCCGACCCTGCAATCGATGAGAGTGGAGGTGTAAATTGTGTCGGCACGGCCCAGCACAAGCCAACCTACAAAGCTACGTGCTTGAAGTGTTTCATGACGTGTTGTGTTGCGCCAAAGATTCAAGTTGTTGTTGTTAGAGAATAGCTCGGTTGAACCCACCAAACGTTGGTATGTCAAGTTTGGTTGTCATATTTTAGTGAATCAAAACTCATTTAAAGAATCGCTTGATTATTTACTAGAGTCAACTTTGTATATGTTAGCTAGAAAGTTACTAGGATATGAGATTTACAAGTATTACGTGAAGACTTGAAGAATGTGAAGAAGTAAAGAACTACAATGACAACATCATCCTTCCACTTGAGGTTAGTAATATTTGACTTGAACTATTTCATTCCTAACGTATCTTTCAAGTCGTGCATATTGAAAACATAACTGCAAAGTTGTGAATGATTATACTCTAGTTAGATATATTATTAAGGAATTACAATACGAAGTATAACGTCTATCTTTTGAACTTCGTATATAAGACATCGACATAATCAACATAATCGTGTGAATGCTATTGTGATTATGTATGGGTATGGGTGAAGATTTCGTCCTAGGAAACAATGTTTTATATTCGTTTAAAGGAAGTACATTCATAAACTTGTGTTGTGAATCGAAAGGGAAATCCCTAGGCTTATTGATATTGTTATTCATTGCAAATCTTTGGATTACCAATACGTGTGTTTAGTATAACCGCTCATAACTTGTTTATGTATCTTGGAAACACTATTCACAATGACTGACTTTTGTATTGGAAAATAACTGATCTTAAGTAATCACCTGAGATGGTATGATCGATTTATTATAATTGGTATGACCAACTCTATACATTGGGGAACCGATCCTAGTAAGAGGCGCAACCTATCACAAGAGGGAATCGATCCTTGTAAGAGGTACAACAAGTTTTTAGTAATTGGGGAACCGATCATATGACTTGTGCAACCGAATACAAGTTTATACCATAAATATGTGGTAACCGATCCTAGTACCTAGTCAACCAACTTTTGTAAACTAGCGTGACTAATCTTAGTACCCAAATGGAGGTAGAACCGTGAAACCCATGATTGGTGATTTGATAGGATAATCAATCACATAGTTCTTGGAAGTCAGATGAACCAATTCTAAACTTGTTTGGAAGTGTGGGAAATCGGTTCCAAGATTGTAAATATGAAAAAGGATTTACAAAGTAAATATGTCGACATACTTTGAACATGTGCAATAACTCTTACCTTTTGTTGTTCAAAGATATTCCTTAATAGTTAAAGAAGAATCCCAGATCGAAATAAATTGAAAATATTTTAATTAAGGTTTTTTGTTTTTATATGCTTTTAATTTCCAGCTATTAAATGCATATCTTTAGAAAATAAAAAATAGTAATGTACATTTACTAATTAGAGATTTTCTTCTGAGATTTCGGTCAATATTTGGATAGTGCATTTCCAGGAATTATGAAAACCGATTTTGGCGTTTGTCTTTGAGAATATTTGGTTTTGGATATTCCTTGGTATCCAAACTTCATTGGTCTATAAATATTGAAGTTTGCATTTCAAGAAAACTAATCCTTAGAGCTAGCAAAACTACCTAGTTGTGTTGTTACTGGTGAAACCGCCTATTTGGAGAGGAAAGTACCCTAGTTAGGCGAAATTTCTTTCGACTGCTCGTTTTAAAGACTTCTTTGGGATTGGGAAGCTCTACGAGTACTGTTGGTGGGAAACTAGATAATAAAAGTTTATTATTTATTTTCGATTGATTTGATTGACTACCGGTTGTTGAACTTTGATTGCACCTAGTTTGTTTATGCTTGAGAATCTTCTCTTCTGATATAAGATTCACTCAAACTAGATTGAAGTATCGACGGGGATCTTTAGAACAATTTGTAGATCTAAAGATGTCTTGTGATAATCCATTGTTAACAGACTCTGTTCTGTGTGTGATTGATCATAAGAGATTCAAGTTGTTTGTGTGCAGGTGTTTATTGAAGATCTAAGAATATTTGAAGACAAAGAAGATTTCTTATTTGAGTTCATAATATTTATTGTGCACAAAACTTGATCGGCTGGGGATCCAACTATAATCGGTTTATCTTTGTGATAATCTTGATTGATTAGTTGAGTAGATCAGCATCAATCCAATTCTTTGTGATTAAGAGTATTGATTGCATAGTCTAGACAATTACTTTGGTAGTTGTTTAATAGATGGATCTAAGAACCTGACAAAAGAGTTTATTGGGATAAAAGGAAGAGCCTTTTGTCAAACTCATATCACTTTGTTTGAAAAGAGCTGTTACCGAACAGATTTGTTGTTCCTTTACTGTTTGGAATACGAACCAAAGGAATTATTCCAAGTGTGTGACTTATTACAAGTTGGAGGCGCAGGGATACTAAGGGAACTAGGTGAACTATAGGTTTAGTTGCTTGGTCTCAACTATACGAAGTTGGTTTAGATTTTGTATAGCGGTTTAATTCTGAGAGTATTCAATTCAATGCTTTTGAAAGTTAGAGGTTTGAAATATGTCATTAGACTAACTGTGGTGCATAAAATGAACATCTGATCAGGGGTCCTATCATAATTTTACAAGAAACTAAAATGATGCATTATACCTCTAGGGAAATCAAGCAGATTTGTAGGTACAATAGTGGTGGGAGGACCTTACAACAATGTGCTTGAGGATCTGGTGGCATGTTAATTCTATGGGTTAGAGATTTTGTTGACATAATAAAATTTCTAGTTGGTGATTATACCCATACATTATACAAACAAGATGGACAACTTTTAGTGGGTTCTTACAAATGTTTATGGTCCAAGCAGTTCAGTTGAGAGAACTAATTAAATCTTGGATTGAGCTTGATAAAATTCGTAGATATATGTATCAAATTAATCTTCCGTGGTGTATTGCTAGATATTTTAGTACAATTTTTAGAGCATTTCTCGGTCGAACTAGCAAGCGTTGCTATCTCAAGCTTGTTTGTCAAATTTAGTTGTCAAAACTATATGTCTTGATTTCTAGTCTACTTATAGCTAAGTCTCGGACTAGGATAGTTAAGTGTAGTTGAACTCCAGACTCCATGGCGATCATCTTACGAAGACAAAGAACTACTCAAGGAACCAGTGGAACTTCATCTGACTAAAAGGTATGTGGATACTTGGACTTATCTATCACTCAAAAGTATATCTACTCTATCTCTTACTCTTGAGACAAAAGTCGTATAAGTATGATAGTTTTCATACATACACATTTGCTATTTCGAGCCGAGTTTACTCGCCTATCTATTTCTCAAAATATGTGTTGGTAATATTTCGCTTTAACCATTTTTCATCTTTACCCGTGACGAAAGTCATGATGACGTTTGAATTTTGAAAATAGCTTTGATGATGATAGTTGTGAATAAAGACTATTATAACATTATAGAAGAATGTTTCAATGATTGAAATATAGAGTTGAGATTACGTAACCATATACGGATATAAGCATATATAGTTTGTTCGCACATTAGTGTATAAATACATGTGACTAAAACCAAGTGTGTGCATATGTGTGCATGCGGTATTGGTGAAGGAGACAGGTTTGGTACGCGTACCTTTACACGTACTGGCGGAACTTTTCCTCCTGGAAAATTCTGCTGAGTATGGAGTTTACGAACTCATAAACCAGTCACCTTAGGTATGCGTACTAGCGGAATTTTTATACCCGAAAAATTCTGTTGAGTTTAGAATCTCAAATCCGGTAGCTAAGGTATGCATACCTGTACGCATGCCCAAGCTGTTTATCTCTCAAATCGGTAGTTCATGAAGTTAAAACAATAAATTATAAGGAATGTAATCTTTGCAAACCGTGGATATATTGTTCATGAATTGGTTCAAATGAATTAAACCGATTTCTAGCAAATTAGTACATAGTTAAAACAATAATAAATTATACCCTTCATGAATTAGACATGTTTCTTATCTCACCAGCTTTTGAACAATATTTCTTTTTTATTTCCCAATTAATCGAACCCAGACCTACCTCTGATCATATCCCCCTCCTCTTAGACATTTCTAACCCATCATGGTGACCTAGTAATTTTAGGTTTGAATTCATGTGGTTCTTGGAGAATGTATTTTTACAATTATTGGAAGATTGGTGTCTTTTTTTCTTTCTTTGCACGTACTCCCATCATAATGTTTTGGCTGAAACTGAAAGCACCATGAAAAGCTGCAAGTTTGGAACAAGGAAGTGGTCACACCAATGCAAAGCTAAATTTTATTATATCTGAAATTTATACTCTTGATGGATTAGTTGAAGAAAACCTTCTTTCTAAAGAGGAATTCAAAGTAAAACTGTAGAATGAAGCTGACTTTGATTTGGCCTATAAAATGAAAGAAACTGCTTAGAGGATCAAATCAAACACTAAGTGGTTACATTAGGGAGATAGAAATACATTTTTTTTATTAGTAATGCTTCTGCAAGAAGAAGATACAACAAAATCCAATAACTTTATAATAAAAGTGAACTGGTGTCAGATAGAACTAAACTACAGGAGCATATAAAGGATTATTACAAAACACTATTTAGTGGGAAATTATTAGACCGGATCTAGAGGGTAATATATTTAACAGCATAACTGCCACAGAGTGTGCAATTCTTGATGCTGATTTTTACAGGAGAAAAATAATACAACCATAAGGGATTGACAAGGTCCAGGTCCCGATGGATGATCCTAATCATGTTCTTTCATAAGTGTTGTTATTTCATCATAGCATATATTATGAGTATTGTGCATGAATTCTACACCTCAGGCACAATTGATTCTAAACAAAATTTAACTTCATAACTCGTCTTCCTAAAAATGACCATATTGAAACCATAAAAGATTGTAGGCCTATTTGTCTCCAAACTAGTGTTTATAAGATCATTGCAAAAGTTTGGTATTGGGACTTAAAATTGTTATTGTGGACAAACTGATTTCACTAGTACAACGTGCATACCTTAAGGGTAGACATATTATTGATGGCAGTCTAATTGCCAATGAATTAGTAGATTCTAGTCTTAGGTCTGAGAATGCTGGTATTGTGTGAGTAAAGTTGATCCTGGGAATGCGTTTGAAAAAATTAGTTGGAGATAACTCGGATGGGTTTTAGTAGGAAGTAGTGTAACTGGTTAAAATTTCGTTAATGTATTTCTTCATCACCCGTGCTCATAAATGGGTCCTCTTTTAGTTATTTTACCAGTTCAAGAGATGTTAGACAAGGTTTTCCAATATCTCATGTTTTATTTAACAATGCTATGGAAGGTTTTTCAAGATATATGGATTGAGATTCCAATCAAGGATTGTTTAGTGGCTTCTCTTTTTCAACTTCTAGTATTACTGTTAAGCATCTTTGACTATACATGTGATACTATATTCTTTGTTGATCATAAGAAGGAAAAGATTAATAAAATACAATTAGTGTTATAATTCTTTGAGTTGATTGCTGGTTTAAAGGTGAATACTGTTGGAATTAATTACAATAATCGAATGCAAATGGGAAATAATACTTAGATTACACTGATAGTAGTAACAAACAATTCAATAAACTTAGTAGAGGCACGTATGAGATACGCTGAGCTAAAGGTAAAATTGCCTGCTACTCCTCTGAGATGCTATAGCAATTAACAAATTACCTCCAGGATACAACTACTGTTAGTTCTCCTCAATGTGTAGCATACACAGAAAGAACCCTTAGAACTTGGCAGCAAAAGTAAAAACACAAATTGTTTCTGAGTAATGTAAAAACAAATTACCCACGCCCACGCCGAGCCGAGCCGAGCCGAGCCGAGCGAGCGAGCATGCTTCTGTGCGAAGCAACGCGCGAACGGGAAAGGCAATAAGAAATGCAATAAGGTTTAGGCAACCTTGCCATAGTCTAGGGCTTTCCCCATACACAAAGGTCTAAAGACCCAAAGGGCCATACCCTTAAGGCTAAACCAATGCTATTTAAGTCTAAAACTCTTAGTGTTTTAGTCTATATGGGACTAATGTTTTATTCATTCACATGAAAAAACATCTAGGGAGCAATAGGTCTTGGGATCAAAACATGGTCCATGCATTTTTTGATTAAAACAAAACATTATTTTTTCTAACAAATACTTATTAAACCAGGCTTATTGCAATCAGAGATGCACCAAACTTTTCTACATAGGCTGAATAACTTGGTTGTTCAAATGATAGATTAGCATTCATGTACTTGGTAATGCCGCTTGGGAAAAGTATGGCTCAAAAGGGATTTGGGATCTAATTATTGAGAAGTTTGATGCGAAACTGTCTACGTGGAGAAGGATTTCTTCATCCAAGGGAGGTAAGCTTGTTCAATTAAAATGCATTATGACTTCGTTACACACATATTACTTCTTGTTATTTAAAGATTAAAATTCTCTCATTAAAATTCTGAGAAGAAGATGCGTAATTTTTTTTTTTTTAAATACAAAGAAGGTTCAAAGATCTCACACTTAGTAAACTGGGACTTGATCTGTGATGCTAAAGAAAGAGGTGGTTTATTTGTTTGTAACCTTGGAATGATGAATTTAACCATGTTAGCTAAATGGAGTTGGAGATTCAGCGTTGAGAAAAATAAATTATGATACCAAATTATTATCGATAAGTATGGATTTGAATTTTTCTGCTTGATCCCTGTTAGAATGAATCAACCTTTTGGTGTTTCTTGCTGATGAGCAATTGGTGATACTACATATATTATTTTATGGAACGATATTTGGTGTGGAAAAAAAACTGTTGGCTATTGTCCTTCCTAATATATATATAGGTTATCTAGAGACAAAAGTATTAAGATTGCAGACATAATATCATTTGAAGTAAGCCGAAAGTATGACTTCAAAAGAGTTCTTAGAAATTCAAAAGTGGATAACTTTTGCTACTCTAGTTATACCAATTAGTGATACCCCTCCAACTTATTCGATACTAGACGTTGGACTCTCCATACTCCGGGTGTTTTCTATGTTAAAACATTATATTATAAACTTGTTGTGACAGATAGGTTGGATAACTTTCCATATCATTTCATTTGGACTTCATTTGTGCCACCTAGGATTAATCTCTTGGGTGAGAGTCTGGTTCACGCTTAGGTGAACACAAATGACATACTTCAGCGTAAAGGAGTTACAGCACACAACTCATGCATTCAATGTGGAGACCATTCTGAAACTCAAGGATCATATAAAACAAGATCAACCTTTAAGCACTAATTTTTGCATGGCTACACCAAGTTATCTTGGTTCAAGCCGAATTGGACTAAATTGGAGCAGTCACTCCGTAAACAGCAATATAAAATCTAAAAAAAGGTTCTCGCATAATTTTTGAAGTATATAATTTGATCTAGACTGTGGATGTCATAATCACTGACCCCAAATTGTCAAGCCAATAGACGAGAACTCTCAAATCAATTTTCATTCAAACTTATTGGACCGGCTGAACTCATCCAAAACCCATTAGACATTTAAACTCAATGTTGTAGGCCCAATAATTATGAATGTCAAAGATAGTCAATCCAACAAAACAAATAAACCGAAAAAACGTTTCCTTTTTCTTTGCATTTTCCCTTCAACCTCCTAAAAATTTTCAGACTGGATTTTAGGGTTTATACAGTGAAAGAAAAAAAGCCATGGCAATGGACAAATCATTGATAAATCTTGATAAAGGAACAATATGTTCATCATGGAATCATATTGGTCAAAGATTAGCAACTGGTTCAATTGATGGAACCATAACAATCTATGATTCACCTGAACCTGATTCTTCTTCTACATTCACTTGTTCATCGAAATTCAAAGCATCTGAAGTCAATATAGTCAAAGTTGTTTGGAGTCCGCCTGAATATGGTGATGCAATTGCTTGTGTTTCTGGAGATGGCTCTGTTTCTCTCTGGGAAGAAGTTTCAGAAGAAGGTAATGGCAAATCAAAATTCTGTGAAACCTAACTCGGTTTTGACTCACTGAGTTGACTCGTTCTTTTTGTTTGGTTTTGTTTTGTAGATGCACAAGTTGTTAAGTGGAAGCTATGCAAATTGTTTGAGAGGAGTCATGGGATTCAAGTTCTTGATATTCAGTTTGGGATTTCTCCGAGAAGTTTGAAATTGGTGAGTGTTGTGTGTATATGATTTCTGTTACAATTTTGTTGATGTAAATTTGAAATGATGTTGTTTGTGTGGTTATATTTTGTAGGTTATGGCGTATTCGAATGGACAGGTGAAGGTTTATGAGCTTAATGATCCATTGGAATTGCAAAAATGGCAACTTCAGGTATGTTGTTTGAGCAACCAAGCTAAGCTATTTTGCCTGTCGTATGAGCAACCAAGCTAATCTATTTTGCTTGTCGTATTCTAGGGCTTATGAACCACTGCTAACTCGAACTAAGTGACATAGGAAAGCCGCTACTGCTATTACTGCATTGGGGGATATTGTCTTGTGTATAATTTGATTAAGTTCGTCGTTTCCAGCTTAGATGGATGTTTTGTGAAAATTGCAGTTGTTGTTGACTATGGCTTGTTAATCACATTTTTTTATTTATGTTTGCGCATTGGCTGTGATTTTGATTGCTTATATATTGCTTCAATATTTACCAGGCTGAGTTTCAGAATGTGGTTGATTCAGCGTCTGCATTTGAAAAACCTTCGTGCTTATCTGCGTCAATTTCGTGGAATCAGCAGAGAGGTGAAGGGAATCCATTGACATTTGCACTGGGTTTTAATTCTGATTTACCTCAATTCAACTCTTCCAAGGTGATCTTTAATCTCTGTCATGTACATCTACAAGCAATGCTAATCTAAATAATGAAACCTTAAACTAAGCACGAAACAGCAAGAACATTCCTAATTAGTAATTACAAAACATTCATAAAAGGGCATAATATCCCCCTGCATCAAATCTTTACTT
This sequence comes from Papaver bracteatum, assembly GCA_023529315.1. Lineage (NCBI taxonomy): Eukaryota > Viridiplantae > Streptophyta > Magnoliopsida > Ranunculales > Papaveraceae > Papaver > Papaver bracteatum. The sequence continues at coordinate 2,253,967 of JAJJWX010003164.1, forward strand.
GTGCTGTCAATTATTTCAGAGTCAATGGTTTACACTCTGCTTGTTAACATAAATTAGATGATTGATTGAAACTACAATCTGTAAGTTTACCCACAGGGTAGTTTTGGTCCAGAAAAATTACTTGTGCCTGGCTTAGTAAAAGGAAGTTAGCGATCCACGTACCAGAACCATGACCTAGGGAGTTTAGGACTCTGTTTAGGATTCTGTTTAGTTGCCCAGGATCAAGGACTTAGTTGTTAGGAATTTGACCCCTAGGATTTATTACTATTAGTAAGCTAGTATTTGGATTTCTCCTAGCAATTTTCGTAGTACGATTATATTTTTACTTCTTTCTTTCTTTCTTTCTGCTTTTGGTTTTGGTAACTTCATATGGTTTCATTTCTAGCCTACACCAACTTGTTTGGGATTAAATACTTGGTTGTTGTGGTACTAAAAGATAAGAATTTCTAAGAATAATGAACGAGCTTAAAGTCCACAGGTTTGGGAATTTGATGAGGCTCATCAGCGGTGGCTACCGGTTGCAGAGTTGGCACTGGCGGGAGACAAGGGTGATCAAGTTTATTCTGTTGCTTGGGCACCCAATATTGGCAGGTAAGGGTATACTACTAGGACTCATTGTGTCTGTTTCAGATGATTTGCACACATACCTGTTGAGAGGGCAATGCTGAAATAACACACATGATATACAACTGTATATCATTTGCACAAGATATGACCAAACATATGTTTTGGAGGTAGCTAAGCTTAAAAACTAATACGACTGTCCTCAAAAATCTGATAAAACATGCATTTTAGGAACAGCCAAGCATGCGTTTTACTCGTTCGCACATCTTGTTTGTTATTCATACACGTGTTTTTGTGGAGCCAACCGAACGATCAACTTTGACCATGTAATGAACTGTTTTACAGGCCATATGAGGTAGTAGCTGTTGCAACTCACAAGGGAATCGCAATGTGGCATCTAGGTCTGAACCCCGAGAGTGATGGAAGGCTTTCTGTTAAGAAGGTTGCTTTGCTCTCGGGTCATGAGGGCGAGGTATGAATCATAAATAACAGCCTTTATTATTTTGACCTAGCTAATAAAAGGACACGACAGTAACGCCATTATATATGCTGTTGCAGGTATGGCAAATGGAGTGGGATATGAGTGGAATGACACTGGCAACAACTGGAAGTGATGGTGTTGTAAGATTGTGGCAATCTAACTTGAACGGTGTGTGGCACGAACAAGCTGCTCTTGAAACCTGATATTCCATCACTTCTTAGGTCCATCACCTTATCTGATTCACACCCTCGATTGCTTCTCACAATTTGACCCGGCATAATTGTCTTTGTATGCTGTTGACCTGTAAAAGGAACTTCGAACACATGTTTTGATACCAAAATTGATATGTAAAATCCCAAGAGTGAGATATGTTGACTCTTCTCTGGTCGCCCCCTGAACCTTGTGAGTTGTTGTTACTGTCTTTCTAGATGCAATTTTTGTATATGATTTTAGCTTTCGAACGTGAGGCACCTAAATGGTCTGGGACCTTTGTTAAAGTTACAAACTTGTCAGGACATATGTTCATAAGAAGCACCTTATCCATTTCAACAAATGGTGAGATCTTTAGAACCAACCAAAATTTCAACATCCACACAAACAGGAGATGTTTCTTTAGGTTTTCTCAACAATGACAAACTTCTGCTTGCAACCTCTCTGTAAAGCTTCAAATTCCATCATCTTTTCCAATTTTCTCGGCTACCCAGAAAATCATATCCATAGAAATTCATTTACTAAAACCAGAGAATCAAAATGCTGTAGAGGAAGAAGATATGTCAGAGATAGAAGGAGAAGTGTAATTTGTGGGTTTCTTCTGCCAGTTGACCCATGGGCACCAACCAATATTGATGCTTCAAGTATTGCTTCACAACTCTTTGCTGCTTCACTTTTTCCTTACTTGGGTTTCTTATACTTCATTACCAAATCAAAAACTGCTCCAAAACTCACTCTCTTTGGATTCTATTTCTTACTTGTTTTTGTTGGTGCCACCAGTAAGTGTCTCTCCTTCACTTAAATCCAAGTTGATGATTGTGAAAAATTTATTATAACTACTGACAAATTTCTTGTCGTCATTTTTCTGGATTTCTTTGAACAGTTCCTGCTGGAATTTATGGTAAGTTCTACCGTTTCACTACCCAAACACTTGCAAGTTGACAGTTTTCAATCATTCTTTATAGCTTCGGAAGATCTTATCTGTTCCCGTAATGTTTAATCTTATTGCATTTGTGGGTCGTTGCAGCAAAGGTGAACTATGGTACTAATTTAGCAAATGTAGATTGGCTTCACGGTGGAGCTGAAGCATTCCTTACTCTTACTAACCTATTCATTGTGCTGGGATTAAGGGGAGCTCTTAGGAAACCTAAAGATGATATTGAAAGTCAATAAGGAATGGGTTTTGATTATTAAAGAAGACACGAAATCTTGGTGATGGAACTCAACTGAGTATGTATGACTTTAAACAGTTGCCAATGTTTTCTAGACACTCATTTAGTCAAGTTCTCCGAATCTTCTTCCTCATTTCTATTTGTTTGCTTGGAAAAGATAGTGTTGGTAGTATCACTGTGAATACTGCCCATGGTCATATATGAAACCAAATTCAATCTTGTGAAAACATATAGCAGGGTACACATTGAGATTGTTATAAATCCTGCACTTTCACGGTAAAATTTACCTTTGTAGATGATAATGCTCGCTTTTGACACAAATTCTAACAGAATAAGTTGAATTTTCAATATTCCCAAATTTACCTTTTGGCGATTTCTATTATCTTCTAGTTAAACCTTTATTCCCATCGCAGTTGTGAATCTTATTCGACTGTGTGCACACACGGTATATGTTCATAGTTAGCTTCATATGACAAGAACCCACTATTGGTTTGGTTTGCAACAAGTTACTTTAAAGCTTGAACTATAGAAATTCAAACATCTCTTACAATTAATATTATCACTAACTCTCAGTAGTTTCCACCTCAAAATCTTCCTAGAATCAGCCTTCACTGATAAATTTTCTTACACAGTACAAGTACAAGTCAATAAAAAAATCTCGGAGTATCAAAAAGGTAACTGAAACCAGATTGGATAGGGATATCTGAATCTAAATCTTGAAATGGAGCACAAACATCTAAAGCTGCAGCTGAAATGAGCTCATTAACATCATAATCTGAAGTTTGTACAGTATGTCCATAAGTAGGTAAGTAATACGGATCGTAAACTTCAGCAGATACGAGTGGAGGCGATAAAAGACTACCACTGAAGTGACTATCAGGTGTCAATGAAGAGAAAATGTTGTTGTTGTTGTCACTTTCTTTCTCTAAACAAGAGGCAGGTTTCGAAGTAAAAGGAAGTGAGAACGAAGGTACTACTCGTGTTGCGAAATCTTTTGCCTTGGCATGCCAACTTGTTTCAAATTTGATAAGTGTTTCTTTTGATCCATTCTGTTTTGGGTCATGTTTCTTGTGTTGTTGCCCTGGTTGTAGATGTGAGGCTTGAATACAGGTATGTTTTCCACAGTATGTAATGCAAAACAACGATGGGTCTTCGTCGGTTCGTTGAACTAGTTTCTTAGCTAAACACATTTGAACATGTCTATGAGTACATCTGTAATAGGCCCTGCAAAAATAGTAATGACATTCTAATTACACAAAAAAATAATAATGCATGGACGACCGTTAGCATAATCATAGCGGCTCCGACACGGCCAACGGTTTTTTGTGACCTTATCAGCGTAAAAATTCATGTACCATTTTGTGCTTCTAAGAAAATGCTTTTGTTGTTAGGGGGCTGGGTTGCACGGACGCTGCAATATTGGCCCCGTGTCCGAACACTGTATCCTTAGACGCTAAAACTTTTCCAATATTGGCCTCGTGGATGTGACGTCGCCGCGTCCGCGTCCGTGCAACCCAGTTAGGGGGAAACATCGAACTTTGGCCAGAACACTGTATCCTTAGAAGCAACTTTCCATGGGATGTGACTTATGGTCCCATGGCTTTGCAAAGTGAAAACCTTTATCTTTACAGATGTTGGAGGGCTAAAATTGTGATAAATCAGTACAAAGAGTTTTAATGCTCACCTAGGATAGTTGGTGTTGAGAATGTCCTTCTGTCCGTACTTTCTCCAACTGTATCCATCATCTGGAGGTCCTTCAAACCCCGTCAGTTCGCAGACACGTACTTTTTCCGTCCATCTTGGTAGAATTTGTCTATTCACATAATCAAAATAGACGTGTAAGAGGACATTCGTACATATAACAGTTCCGTATTACATTCAAAGTTGAACTTTATGTATAGTATACTGTATACAGTTACAGACATCTACATGTATCTACCTCTTTTTGAAGTAGTTGGCCATGAGATCGGATTCGTAATCTCTACATGGGCTTCTGCTAACGGAACGTAGTGGTGATTCCGTCTGAGTGATTGGCGTCAACCCGGTCATCATTTGAGGCTGATCACCCCTGCCCTCTGACTTGATTTCATTCAATATGACAAGGGAAATCTCGAGAGCAGATACGATTTTAGTAATGGATAACTTACCACATGTAACGGCAGATGGTGCAAGATGCATTTCTAGTTGTTTTACTTCCTCTTTTGCTTGGGTTAGAAGCTCATTGATCATGAATGTCTTTTTCCCCCAAGATATCATGGTACTAGTGTTGTTCTCCATCGATATTCTTAGGAAGTGTGGATTAGTTAATGAAGGAAATGAAAGTAGAGAATAACAAGCTTTAAAGTGAGAAATAAAAAAGGGTGTTGGTTTGTAATGAGAAGTTGTTCTCTTTGTTGGTTGCTGCTTGTCTTTTTATACTTGAAGCAAAAGAAGAACAAAATCTAGAGATAAAGATACTTGAAGAAGAAGAAGAAGAGTAGTGTTGAGGAAGGAGGGAGTGAGGAAGTGAGGAGGGTTCAATATTCATGGGAAAATCCTATTTCGGTAAGTCATCGAGTTATTGGATGAAAAAAAGGTATGGACAAGTTTGACAGAAAAGAAAGATATGGGAAATCTACGAAGTAATACATCGTAATAATACAATAAAAACTCCATATATTAATAAACTCTATATTTTAATAAATAATCATGATAAAAATAAAGTAGAGAATAAAAACTTGAGCCAGTTATAAATAACAATAACCTCCATATTTTAATATTAAGAGATTTTTTTTGGTCCTTCCATAATGAATTTACCTCCATATATATCAATATAATCCGTCTTTATTGGAAACTTATAGATCTTGTTATATCAAAATTCAAGATGAAATAAAATACTTATCTATAGGTGTTTGAGAATATGATGTAACTTTTTTGATTGTTACCACATCTTTTGATTTGCGGATGCGTCAGACCTCCTTACTGTGGCACATTCTTGTTGAAGGAAAAATTTTCCATCTTGTCGAGCATGTTTAAAGCTTATTGGCATGAAACATTTGGTATATACGTGCTATCATCATCAGGATCATCCCTCCGCTTCTTGTCTAATTTCATCTATGATTTCTTCGTCAGTTAGGGCATATACAACTTGTTGCTCATTTGGATGATTAAAGAAGACATCCATATCCTTTATCATTTTACAGACTTTGAATTAGCAAAAAAAAAACATGTTTTTGATATATCTCCCTATATTAATAAAATCCATATATTAATAATTTTTTGGAGCCCCAAAGCTATTAATATATGGATCTAAGACGTGACTTCTCATGGCTCAAGCCAGGGGTAAAAGTTGAAATTGACCACTAATTGTCTGATCCTCATGTACTAAACTTGCCAGTATCATGTCTTAAGCCAGGGATCCAAGACATGACTTCATTGATACCAGTTGTCTGAGTTTGAAACTTGCCAGATATTTTTAAAATGAATAATGATCAAACTGATTCAACAGTAAAGGATTGAAGGAAAAAGAAAAGGATAACAAAAAAAAAAACACTTTATGGATGAAATAAGAAAACAACATCACAAGAATACGGTAAATAAATAAGAACTCAAACTAACATATATGGGTTTTCAAAGCTGACACTGCTCCTGTTTACACATATTTGGCTCTGTTCCTCCTGCGGCTCATTTAGCATACCTGAGCGAGGAAAGAACTCGTAAAATCTTTTTCCGCGTCAAAGAGAGAGAACTGAGATTTTGGATGGTGACGACAAGTGGATTACGTCATTGTTTCCCCCATCGAGTACGTTGGACACTGGTAGGTCATCCCCCAATGTGAACTTCTTTTGCCGTCTAAAAATTAGCTTAAGCTAATAAAATTACTATTTAAATTAAGATAATGATCACTCGACAGCAATTAGTTTTGATGAGTTGCATCTTTTTTTTAAAGCAAAAAGCATAAGTGACTTCTTGTCTTGCATGTTGAATATATCCTATGATGTTCATTTTCATGAATTTGTTTTGATCATAATCTTCCAAAAGGAGTAAAAAAAGAAGAAGAAGAGATTACTTAAACAAAATACACTTTTTTTCCCTGTTCCTTTATTAGAGATGAGTCTTTTCTCTTTTCAAATATCAATAATTTTTACGAGTACTAGTAGTTAAACCTCCCGTATTTTGGGGCGACCCAAATGGAATTAGGGGCGACACAAAAGACAAAATAGGTTGAAAATACTTATATTCCCCTTCATAATCGGGAGTTAATCCATAATCGGTAGTTTGGGGCAACTTTATAATTACCGGCAACTCTATAATCGGTAATTATATGAACTATTTTGACTACCGATTATAGGCACAACCAAATTAGAAAAATAGAGGATTTTTGCAAAATTTCATTTTAGGGCAACTCTATATTCTGCAGTTATATGAACTATTATCACTACCGATTATAGGCTCAACCAAATTAGAAAAATAGAGGATTTTTGCAAAATCTCATTTTGGGGCAACTCTATATTGGGTAGTTATATGTGTTGGATATTTTCAAGATTGTTTGCCGCTATCCGGGAGGGCGTATCCCCTCCCGGTTGTGTTCGACCTGACAGGTCAGGTCGTGGGGGTCTAGGGGAAACGCCCCCTAGTAGAGTGCGAGACAACGTCTCGTGGAAATTTTTTCGGTTAATGAATTTGAAAACCTATTCGGTTTTCCAGAAATTTTCACAAAACGTGTCTGTTCCCATAGGGTTTCTTCAAGAGACACCATTGGTTGGATATTTGCAAAGAGAGCCAGGATAATCGGAAGTCATGATAACTCTTCCTATCTTACCGATTATAGGCTCAACCAAAATTCGAAAAGAAAAAAAAAAGATTTTTGCAAAATCTGATTTTGGGACTACTCTATATTCGGTAGTTATTTGAACTATCTTGACTACCGATTATGGTAGGATATTTGCAAAGAGAGCCAGGATAATCAAAAGTCATGATAACTCTTCCTATCTTACCGATTATAGGCTCAACCAAAATTAAAAAAAAAAAAAAGGATTTTTGCAAAATCTGATTTTGGGACTACTCCATATTCGGTAGTTATATGAACTATCTTGACTACCGATTACGGTAGGATATTTGCAAAGAGAGTCATGATAATCGGAAGTCATGATAACTCTTCCTATCTTACCGATTATAGGCTCAACCAAAATTCGAAAAAAAAAAGATTTTTGCAAAATTTGATTTTAGGACTACTCTATATTCGGTAGTTATATGAACTATCTTGACTACCGATTATTGTAGGATATTTGCAAAGAGAGACACTGTATAATCGGAAGTCATACAAACTAAATTTACTCCCGAGTGTTGATTACCTACCGATTGCATAGTTATCTACCGATTGTAAAGGGTAGTTTGCCCATTAAAGAAATGTCCCGGAAATAACTCACCGATTGTGAAATAACCTACCGATTATGACCTATTTTGTCGTTTTGTGTCGCCCCTAATTCTGTTGGGGTCGCCCCAAAATACCCCAGGTTGTTAAATGCAAGTGGATTCAATATCGTTAGGCAAATTTGATTATCATTTTCAAGGATAAATATTGTTGGCTGTGAAAATTTGGGATTTTATTGATGTTATATTAATACAAAAAAATGCTTAATTTAGAGCCACGGTCGATGAAATCTACCTGAAAAAATTGAGAAAAACACAAACTTATCCACGTTGCGTGCAGATAAATATCGTTTTAACATCCGTCTCATTTAGCATTCATAATCTTACTTGAAAGAAAGTATCCTACATGAAATTGGATAATATTGTTCGAAAGATATAAATTATTTTCCTTCGGGTAAATGCATGCACAACTAATGGAGGATCTAGCCAAGAAAGCAAAAAAAATAATCAATTAATGTAATAACAATAATTAAGTAAATCCCTCTGTTTTTTGTTGTTGCTTGTTTCTACCTCCGGTAGACTTGTTTGTAAATCCCTTTCTCTTTTGATACAATTCCTTTTCAATCAAAATAAATAAAATAAAACAGGCGCTCTTCATCAGGCGCTCTTCACTGGAGATGATCAAACCAGTGTAGCCGATGTCGGGTGAGCATCTCCACATCGAGTAGGAGTCTAGGTCCAGCTTTCACACATAATTTTATAAATTTCTGGTTAGGTTTAAATATGAGTATCGATTTTTTTTTTTTTTTTTTTTTTTTTAGTTTTTAATTTTTCTAGTTCTTCATCCTCATCGTCTGCTATGGTGTTTATGCTTGATTTTTGTTTATGGATCTGCGTTAATTTTATTAGATTCGTTTTTATGGATGGTTTTCACCTGATTTTTAAGGTTTTTCTCTGAACTGCTACAGTAAATCTAAGAGGTTCTCCGAAATGCTACAGTAAATCGATCAAACCATTTCCTATTAATCTCTTCTTTCTGCCTTCGACTTCTCATCTTTTTCATCTGATCAAACCACACTTGTCGCATAAGTAGATTTTTCTCTTCTAGGTTTTTTTTTTTTTTTTTTAAAGCTTTTCAAGTTTTTCAATGACGGGAAGTTCTACCTCTGCAAACCCTAAATATTCTGCTGCTTATGCTACCCCCTGTGCAAACCATGGCTTTGATGTTTCTGATGGCAGAGCCGATCTTTTTCAATGTCCTTTCAAAGGCTATGATGGGTGCAAAAACGGGACTGGAGGGAAGGGGTTATTGAAGGTTTCACTTTTCAATCACTTGAGAAATTTACACTACAAGAGAGAAGGGGGGACTGAGAGATGTCGTGAAAGATTGCGCTGTTGCAGAGAAGTCTACCACGCCTGGGAGTCCTTATTGTTACATCTCGAGAGTTGGTTGTGCACGCTTGTATGCATGTTTATTCCTGGAATAAAAAGTGTACACACATTGAGAAAGGTGAGCTCGCTCCTTCTACGGCTACAATTCACGGCATTGCTGCTCCTGCCGTTAATATTTCGATCTGATCTTGATGTTGATGTTCTTTGCGCCTACTTTAAGTCTTGCGCTATTGAACATGGTGTTTCTAGCTCAGATCCCTACAATCTCTAGTATTCCAGCTAAATGTAGGTTGCACTTTGCACGAACCTTCAAGTCTGTGTTGCAGAAAGTGGTGGCTGCACCTAATGATCTGTCTTCATGGATACGGCTAATGCTCTTCCCTGTGTGTACTCTCCATGTTGCCGAGTACCAAGAGTTGAAAGTCGACACCTGAGAAAGCTGCAGATTAAGTCGTTAATCATGCATTGCGCATATGGAATGAACCGAATGGGTGTATGGTGCTGGTTCAATGTGTGTTTGAGAAACATGCCGAGATGAAGGAATTACAAGAGAAAGCCAAGAAGAAACCTAAACAGGATGATCAGAAGTCGTGAACTTGAGGTTGTGTAGGGGTAAGCTCCGACATGGTTTATATCTCGCTGCGATTCGCACTCTCACTTCTACCGGAGTTGCGTCCAATAATGAAGGTACACGGGCTGAACTTCGTTCCAAACATCCCACCGCTTTGCCTTGCCGGTCATCCCCTCTTCTTCACCTTCACGGGGAGGCTATGGTAGCTACGACGGATCTTGTGCTAAGTAGACTAAAGAGTTTCCCTAAGGGGACAACTTGTGGAAGAGACGGTTTCGGGCACAACATCTTCTCGATGTTCTCGGTGGGCAAGACAGCTGTTATTTTCGGATGAGTTACTTGCCTCCATCACGAAGTGGTTAACTTATGGCTATCAGGCTCTTGCCCGTCGGTTTTGGGAGAATATGTGGCCAGTGCTCCTCTCACCCCACTCATCAAACCTGGTGGTGGCTTGCGGCCTATAGCGGTTGGCACAATATGGAGGAGACTTGTCTCTAAATGCGCTGCATCTTTTGTTGGCAAGGAAATGAACTCATATTTGGGTGATTTCCAGTTTGGAGTGGGGGCTAAGTGTGGTGGAGAAGCAATTCTACATGCTGTGAATCGCGTGTTGGAAGAGAAAGGGGACCAAAATACGCTTTCCATCTGCTTTGGTAGATTTCTCTAATGCGTTCAATCTCATAGATAGAACAACCATGATCTTAGAGGTACGTAGGTTATGTCCTTCGATATCTCGTTGGGTTGAGTTTTGTTACGCTTCACCAGCACGACTATATTATATGGACCATGTGCTTTCTTACGCTCGGGGAGTGCAACAAGGTGATCCTTTAGGGCCACTTTTGTTCGCTCTTACTCTCCACCCGCTAGTCTTGAGTATTTCGGAAAGGTGTGATCTAGAACTGCAGGCTTGGTATCTTGATGATGGTACGGTGATTGGGGACACTATGATGGTTGCTAGAGCTCTGAGAATAATTCAAGAAGAAGGTGTTGCTAGGGGCTGTTTTTGAACATCAAGAAGATCGAATTGTTTTGGCCCTCTATAGACCCCGGGACAGCCGTTGCGGTATGTTTCCACCGATATTTGTAGGCCGAGAAGGGAGTTAAGCTGCTAGGTGCTCTGTTAGCCTTGATGCCCAATTTAATGCGGATCTGGTTGTTAAAAGAGTGAAAAAAACTATAGAGCTCATTGATTCGGTGGAAAAACTTGAAGATCCACGGTGTGAGCTTCTTTTGTTTAGAAACTGTCTTGGAGTTTCTCGCTTATATTTTTCTTTACGCACTACCTTTCCAGATCGCACTTTTGCGGCTCAAGATTTGTTTGACTCTCGTCTCTACAAGTTCCTACAACATATAATAACGGGGAGATGGTCCAGGGTTCGGCCCCTTGCAAATGCGATTTTCCACGCGCCCCTCAGACTAGGTGGTTTTGGTGTTTACTCGATGCAAGACACTATGAATTATCGTTATTTGGCGTCGTGCTTGGAAACACTAGAACCGCAATCTGTCATATTGAGGCACACCGGCATCAGTGGTTTTAGCTCCCATCTTGAGCGTCTTTGCAGCTTCTTTCAACTCTCGTGTGTAGTCCTGTTTCTCCTATATGCGTCGATAACACCGCCAACCATTCTATGTCAACTCGCAACTGTTTATTTTGATGCAAGAAAGAAGAACTTGACTTCCCAATTCAAGTTGTTCCAACGTGATTCATTCCTATGGCGAGCAACCAAATGAAGCATGCCCTGGATTTCTTAATGGCTATCCCCATCCCTGGTTTAAATCAGCAAATTGGTTCGAGGAAGTTTAGTGCGGTATTATGTTATAGACTTGGTATTCCCTTGTTTGAACCAGGTAGTTTGTGCCCCTTCTGCAAGAGAGAGATGGATGCTTTTGGTGACCATGCGGTAATTTGTACAAATGAAGTTGGTTTAAAATTTCGACATGATTTAGTACGCGACACGATTGCAGACATCGTTATCGAGTGGGGTGGCTGCACGGAAAGAGGTGGACTTGGGTATGCTTGCGAACAACGGTACTTCTTTGAGACCGGCAGATGTTCTTGTGCTCAATTGGGACAATGGTCGGGACGTTTGCTTCGATGTTACGATTGTGTCTCCCTTTCTTTGGGAGTAATGGTCGTACTTTGGAAGGGGGGCAAAGCTATCAAGGATCTTGTCAGTCGCAAAAATACCAAGTATTTAGAAAAATGCACTCGCACAAGGATATGGATTTGGTGCTTTGGCTTTCACTACTCTAGGTGAATTTGGGGACGGAACAACGAGACTTCGTTCAGCGGCTCGCAACTATATTGCTAGTCATGATGCTAACGTGCGTGTAGGTGATTTCCTTTTTCATAGGTTAAGTGTGGTAGTTCAAAAAGGAGTTGGAGCCCAGCTTGTTGCTAGGCTTCCAACTAGTTTCTTGTCTGAATTTGGAAATTAAATGAAATTAAAACTTAATATTAAAAAAAATAAAATAAAATAAAATAATCAAGTAGAGTGCAAAGCAAAAGTAACATAAAGACAAAAAAGACAAATGCTCGTAAGACTTGATTCTACCGAGAACGGTTACTGGTTTTGAGATGAAATGGGTTTGAATAACTGCCGAATCCTAGAAGAAACATGGAAAACATTTGAAATCCAAATTACCATATGTTACTTTAATTATGGCACAAAAAGGCAAATCATGTTGATTTTCTGATTCACACTTGTCCCTGAGGAGAAGGGTGGTTAACCACTTTAATCAACAAATTAACCGATGATTCACACTTGCATTTAGAGGTGTAAATTGGGATGTGCCATCACGAGTACAACCCAGCACAACACGTTAAAATATGAGCACAACCCAGCCCAGTACATGACTTAGCCCAGCAGCACGGCACATCACGTTAGTTAAATGGGACGTGCTGAGTTTGACTAATTGACACAGTAACACGCGGCGCGGATAAACACATGGCCTAGCCCAGCACAACATGTTAAGAAAGCACGTCATAACATGTACAAATACACGATGTAACAAGGCATAATACATCACATTTTTTGTATATTTCACAAAAGAGTTACTATTCTAGCTAGTTTTTAACATTTTATGTTGGTTTATTTATAACAACATATATAATACCTTAATATTTTGGAATATATATTTCAATATCGTTGTTATAATGTCGTCACATATATTTAAGTAGAACATTAATTTAAATGACAATAATCTTATTTTATATTTGATTGACTATTTCTTTTTATTGAATAAACTTGTTAATTTTACTTGAAATAATTTCAAATGATATGTTTCTAATTAAATTCTTCTGATAATGTCCGACTTAATGTATACATTAAGTAATTTCAAATTGTTTATAGCACGTGTGCCAGCACGGCACAGCACGACACGTTTATTCGTGTGATGTGCCCGTGGGCTGTGCTGTGCCTAGCTTTTGACTAGTAAAGCACAACACGACACAACACGTTTAAATCGTTGGCACAACACGACACAACACGTTTAAATCGTTGGCACAACACGACACATGGCACGTGAAGCACGCGACTTCGTGTGCCGGGCCGGCACGTTTTACACCTCTACTTGCATTGATGCAACGGAGTAACAGGAAGATGCTAAGTACAACGAATTTGACTATATTTTATTTCTCAAAATGCATTCACATTGCTAGTTTATGATTATGCCCGCCATTAAAGAGAAGAGTATCTTTTTCTTTATGTTCCCTCTGTCTTTTTTTATCTGTCCTAATTTCTACTTTGGTCTATAATTTTTTTATCTGTGCGCTCTGTTGAGGAAGGAGGGAGCGAGGAGGGTGCAATATTTATGGGGAAAACCCCGTTTGGGTAAGTCATCATCCCCCATGTGAACTTCTTTTGCCGTCTAAAAATTGAAGAATTAATTGGGGGATATGAATTACTTCCCCCAACCCATGGTGTGTGCTAAAGGGTGACTTTTGGTTATGAATATACTAAAATACCCTTCCCTCAAAATCAAAAAAAAAACTTAAAATCAAAAAACAAAATCATATCCCCCATTTCCATCTCCCCAAATATTCTACATTCCCTTTCAAATTCTAAACTCTCCCCACTCTATATCAAATTCTCTTCACCTCACTTTGGAAACGAATTTTTTTTTTTTATTCGGAAGTGATGAAGATAATGCTGAAAGTGATGATGACCATGCCGGAATTGATGAAGACCATGCCGGTACCGTGTTCCAGCATATGGTCTTTATCAATTCCGGCATGGTCTTCGTCACTTCCATTTTGAATTTTTCCGTCTTTAAAAATAAATAGTAAGCATGGTCAGTTGATATGAAGACCATGCCAGTATTTTTTTCCGGCATAGTTTCATATTTATTTCCTATGCCGGAAAACAATACCGGCATGGTCTTCATATTAACTGACCATGCCGGCACCAAGTTTTTTAAAGCCAGGAAAAATTCAAAATGGAAGTGAGGAATACCATGCCGGAATTGATGAAGACCATATGCTTGCAGAACACGGCATCGCATGCCCGATAATTTCCTATCAATGCCGGTAGTCAAGTGAAAAAAAAATCAACATTCGGATATTTTTCATTCTCGTTCCGGATAGGTATTTAAGCAAAATACTATGCCGGAACAGGTACCGGCACGCTCGAAAAAACTATTACCATGCCGGTACTTGTTCAAAACCAGAAAAAAAAATCAACATTCGGAAGATCAAAACCAGGAAAAAAATCAACAGGTACCGGCACGCTACGCCCCCCAAACCCCCTCGGATAGTGGCAAACAATTTATGAACATTTCCAACAATTGCCGGCATGAGTTTTTGGTTGAATACCATGCCGGCACCAAGCTTTTTCAGCTGCAACAATGGTGGATTCAAAGAAAAAAAATCAATTTTTCAACCTCTTATTATCAGTAATTATCTCATCACAATCATCTTCCCATTTTCAAAAAAAGAAATTCCTCTCAAATATTTTTTTCCCTCCTTCTACTCTCACCCAAACACAAATAAAAATACACACTAATTTATCCCCCAAATACTTAACATTTTACTAATTATACTTAATCACTAATCCTAATTAGTGGGGGCTAGATTAGGAATTTAAAAAATAATTACATAGGGGGTCACCCAGAATTGCTATTGGGACACCTATTTTGTCCCGTAGCTATATCCCCAAATTAATTCCCATATCCCCCAATTAATTCTTCTAAAAATTAGCTTAAGCTAATAAATTACTATTTAAATTAAGATAATGATCACTCCACAGCAATTAGTTTTGATGAGTTGCATCTTTTTTTTAAAGAAAAAAGCATAAGTGACTTCTTGTCTTGCACGTTAGAATATATCTTATGATGTTCATTTTCATGAATTTGTTTTGAGCTGTGGATCGTAATCTTCCAAAAGGAGTAAAAAGAACAAGAAGAGATTACTTAAAGAAAATACACTACTTTTCCCTGTTCCTATTAGAGATGAGTCTTTTCTCTTTTCAAATATCAACAATTTTTACGAGGCGAATTTGATTATCATTTCCGAGGATAAATATCCAGGCATATTTTGGGCTACCCCAACAGAATTAGGAGGACACAAAAAGACAAAAAAGGTCACCCAAACGTAAATTTAAGCTACCCCTTATCTGCGATTTTTTCGAAATGGCAACTATGCCCTTACATAATCGGTAGCCAAAACCACAATCGGTAGGTTACTTTACAATCGGTAGTTTAAAATGAATAATTAGCTACCGATTAATGTATGTATATTTCGGCTATTGTTCCCTTTTATAATCGGTGGTTAATTGGACCTGTAAAACTACAGATTGTAAGTAGCCCCAGATTCAACCTTGACCAAATTCCATAGAACAATAACCACTCGGTTTGTGTTTTGGATGCAGCCATAATCGGAAGAAAATTACGTTCCACAACCTTACGATTATAGGTTACCCCAAAAAGAGATTTTTCATAAATCCTCCATCTGGTGAATTTTGAAATCTGCTATACTCGGTAGATAATCTAACTTCAATACCTACCGATTATACGTAGCAAACCATAGGTTATGAGGGTGCAGAGCCAAGCATGACCACTTGGCTCAGGGTGCAGAGTCAACCATAACCACTTGGTTAGTGTTTTGGATGCATCCATAATCAGAGGAATAGTAAGTTACAAAACCTTACGATTATAGGTTGCCCCAAAAACAGATTTTTCATAAATCCTTCATCTGGTGAATTTTGAAATCTTCTATATTCGGTAGATAATCCAACTTAAATACCTACCGATTATACGTAGCAAACCATAGGTTATTATGGTGAAGAGCTAAGTATGAGCACTTGGTTCAGGGTGCAGAGCCAACCATAACCACTTGGTTTGTGTTTTGGATGCACCCATAATCGGAGGAATAGTAGTTTACAAAACCTTACGATTATAGGTTACATAACACAAGTGATTTTCGAGTGTTATAATCGGAAGCCTAGGAATAATCATAGTTCCCGATTATAGTGTTGTTTGTATTTCTTCACATAGAATAATCAGAGGAACAATATAAACTAACTCTACCGATGATAATAATCGGAAGTTTAATAAGTTGACTTCGTTACCGAATATGATGTTGTTTGGTTACAGAGAAAAAAGTATTTCTTCACAAAGCATAATCGGTAGATACATAATATAAAAACCTCCCGACTCTGACCAAAAAATTTCAAATTTCCCAGAATCGGAAGCTTTGTATATAAACTAACCTTCCGAATGTATGTATAAAATTCAACAGTTTCATATATGTGCATGTGATTCGCTTGCGAGTCATCGTTAAATGCATAAAGATATCAATAAAACCATTCATAATCCATAAAACCGAACCATTCACAAACCATAAACATAATGTACCAACTTATAATCCGACATAAACAAAGTTACCCATAAAGTTAACAAAACTTCAAGAGTTTAGTCGTTCCTCTTTGCTTTGACTTTGCGACCTTTACGATCTCTGTAGACACCCCAATTTTGCACGGTCATATAAACTTGCCGCAAAGTCGTATCCGAAATGTTCTAGAGTCAATTCCATTGCAAGCCTAGTCGGAAGTCGTGCTTATACATCCCAAACATGGCTAGGTTTAGCATCACCACATTTTTAGTCATGAATGGTCTTTTAGTTCATAGGAAATGTGCCCACCAAAACATCCACTAAGCACGTTGGACTAAAATGAGTCCACTAAGTCCGAATATTTTGGAAGCTCAAAAATTAGTACTAGACCTATGATTCCAATAGGTCCACAAAGTCCGTCCATTTCTTATGTCGACATCAATTTTGGCTTTGCTCCCAAGTCTTTCCATCTAACTAAAATTCTAGACTTTAATGAAATATTTTGGATTATTGGTAATAATATTTAGAATATGAGAAATAAATTTTTTAAAATGGGAAATGATATTTAGGTTTTTAATGTGAGCGGTCCGATCAGAATCAATCAATCCTATGGTTATGGTTAATAGAGAACCAATATAAATAGAGAGCTAGTTTTAGTGTTAAGGAGAGATGAATTTCGTTATAAATCTAGGGAGATAGAGAAGAGAAAGTAAGGTTGCAAAATTATAGGAATAAGTCGATAGTCATTTGGGAGGTATTCGGTACGATTGGCTGCAACGTTGTTGGATTCCTTCTATTAAGCTAAGTAACATAATAATCATATATTTGTTAGTGTTAAATATTATTAAATCCATTGTATTGGTATGCCGGGAAATCCAACACGAATGAGAGCATGTTCATGAATACCACTTCATTCTTATCATTGTTAAAGTTTTATTATACTGGACTAATGATTACTTTTATTTTATTGAATTCAAAGTTTGATATAGCGACATTCTTTGTCCTTCGTGGGATTGCATTCACATGCTAGGATTCCATCTTGGTATTTAATTGAGTACAGGATACTGTATTTGACATTTGATATGAAAGTATTTCGTTTGGACTCATTTGTTTTGGTTTACATAATTTATACTTTGATTTGTGTGATTAATCCTGTTGAGGCTTAGGCTTTAGCAAACACCCATAATTCATTAGATTTGGAATTCGATAATAATAATAAATAGTTAATAATAATAATTCGGTTTGTTATTCTTTTGTAGGTTTAATTTCAATAATAATAATAATTTTTAGTTAGAATTTGATTTAATCATTGTTTAATTATGTGCAACTGATATTTTGATGTTCTTTTTGCAGGTAATAATTTTATGTCTTTTTTTTTATATTTTTGAGATTGAAACCCTAGTTTCCCAATTATAAAGTAGAGGCCGATCTTCGGATTGGACGGGTTAGGTGCCTCACACCTTCCTAGCTCGTATCTTGATTTCCGGACTCATCTCTGTAATTGGACCTGTGCTCCTTTTTGGGTCCCAACTCCCCAAGTTGGGTGGCGACTTCCCTTATTAATAATATTTCCATGTGATTCCCATTTTGGATATTTAGAGATCCTAACCGATTTCGATGGTATCCACAACCTCCACGACTTGGGCCCGAATCATCATTGGTTTCATCATTTGAGCCTTCAACTTTAGTGCTCGATGACGCCCGAGTTCTTTTGTTCACCTTCGTTGAAGGTTTCTTGCCTTTTTCCCCAAAGAGAGATGCATACTCCTCGTTGTCAACATTATCAATTAACTCTTGGTGCTCTTTTATCTTCTGAATTGGCACAGGCTCTCCGGACTTTATGCAATTAGTGCACTATTTGGACAAACCTCTAAACCTGTTCATCTGTTTTAAAACATAGCATACCATCAAACGGTTACTACTCTAATTTTGACCCATAATATTAAACTAAATTAAGAAAATAATACGTACCAATCTATCAAAACCCGGAGGTTTCTCTTTGAGGATACTCTTATATGGTGCGGGCTTTGCTTTAAGATCACGGATTACACGAAAATGAGAAACATTCCGGTACCAATCCATATAGTTGGGAGCATTTTCAAAACCTTGGTTGGCTTTCCTTTCACCGTTGATCAAGTAAACCATCCTTCTATCCCAATGGTATTTACAGGATGGTTTTCCCTTGTAAAACACCGTGATAGAATCTTTATCAGACTTGTATTCTTTCAGATCCAAAAAGAAATTTCCATGGATTTTCTCCTTTGGTATACTTTATACATAACCATTTTGTCGCATCACCCTTGAGGCATTGTACATCACATATCTTGTGGGGTTCCACAATGGTCCAAAATAAAGGGCCAAATCGGACCGACCTGCGATATGTCCATTAGCTCGATCTTCCTTGTATGGATCAAAGCATACCTATTGGACTTTCAGTGAGTCCAAAATCTCCCTCAAACGAATCAGCTACTGCTCCTTTGTCCTAGAATGGTTGTCATCGAAGACGTACTTTTTTCTTATAGGGTGACATGGTTCCCACGCTGGGTTTTCAATGGACAATACCAAAATAGAGAAGTGGTCGTAGATCCATGTCTATATTGTCATTTTTGAAAGGATTAGAAAATTGATTCCTTAATGGTAGAAAAATAAAAAAACAACCAAGTATGTAGAGTTGATTAAAATACCTGTATTAGACTCACGTTCCCGGCCACTTGGATAATTCCAAGCCTCGACGCCTTTCTCAACTCTTCCATCAACCACGCATGGCATTCCATGCCCCATGAGTACTCTTGCACTTCATCGAGGGGATCCAGAAGTTGTAAAAGGTTGGCGTCGACCCGATTGCCACTAGTATTGGGGAAAATGACACATCCCAATACACATAGGATATATGAGGTGGCTGCGTGGTTCACTTGCTCATCAGTTAAAGTTCCATTCTCTTCTTTTTCCTTGGTTCCCCTGAACATATCCATTAGAGTACTCAAGTTAAACTGTCTAGTTCTATACCTCATGCATCTATTGAACTCAGTTATTTATGTTTCTGCATCCCAACCCAAACAATTTTTAGTTAGAGCATAAAGTTTGTCACATTCCAACTTCTTTGTGAACTCAGCCCTGACACCTAAGCCATGGTCAGAGAGTCTAAGAATCTGCACAACATCATCTGGGGTAATCGTCATCTCCCCAAACGGCATATGGAAGGTGTCGGTCTCAGGATAAACTCTCTCTACAAACGCCGATATAACCACCCGGTCATGTTGTAACATAGAGTTGTCAGCGGCATCATCCAACCCCAAATTTGCAATAATTCTCTTGAACCTTTCACATTCACCGGATAAAGGCCATTCTAACATTTTAGGTGGTGCGGCGGTGGGTTGAGTAAACGAACCGCATCTGAATGATACTATTATACACAGGACAAGTTAAAAAAATGAGAATTACCAAAACCTATAACCCTTAAAACTATTATGAACCAAATGAAAATACGTAAATCAAATGGATACGAATATTACCTCGGTTTCATATATTTCTCTTGCCCATGAGTCTTTGTATCCAAATAACAATTATCCTCCATCCTCCGGTATCCCAAGGATTACACCTTCCGGAATACCCTTCAGCTTTAGTTCTTTTGGGAAAAGGTGTTTCTCTTTCTTTCGTGGAGGATTTTTCTTTTCGGCTTCTCCTTCTTCTTGCGCACCACTGGGTTGTCCTTCCTCATTAACTCTATCTTGTGGTGCTTCTGGTTGAACAACAGTTTGAATCTCAGCTTAAGATTATGGAGCACTTGGTTGTACACCTTCTTGAACTGGCTCTGATTGAGGGGAAGTTGGTTGAACACCTTCTTGACTGGCTTGTTGAGTTCCACCTTGAGCAGTTGAAGTGGATTTAGCATCTCTAGCTCTCCTTTCACTAGCTATCAAGTTCTTACACCTTTCCATCCTTGCACTATCCGAGATAATTGCGTGTTCGGGTTTTTTTACCTCGCCTATCCTTAAATAGAAAAACAAGGTACAGTAGGTTAATAATCGGAAATTTGAGTTCCATGTAAGCAACCGAATATAATTAATCGGAAGACATATTTGAAAATAAACTTGCGAATACACACAATCATAATGCATAAGATCGTATATCCTACCGAATACATAAAAATCGGAAGCCATAAAAAACTACTTCCTACCTAATATGCTTCACCTTGTGTCCAGGAGATACAAAAGCCTAGGATATTCGGAAGGAAACAACACGTTTACCTTCCGATTATGGTCGATTTAGGGTTCAGTAATGAAAAAAGAAGGAAATCGGTAGGAAACCTAAATTTTTAGCACCCGAATATGATCAATGTTCTTGTGCAGTTAAGAATTCGACCATAATTGGAAGTTTAAAAGAATAACTAAACTACCGAATCTGGTTAATTACCGAAAACCCTAAAAGAAAATCGTGTTTTCGTAGAATTAAAGCAATACAAACCAAAAAAATGGTAGAATCTTACCTAATTGGGGACATTTGAAGTTGCTTGAGAGTTTGGCTATCAGAATCATATACATGAGGGACTTCTTCTTCTTCACCTTCTTCGCGTTCTTCGTGTTCTTCGGTGAGAACCTCTTTATTACGGGCATGCACTCTAATTTTTGGATCAACACCACGAACAACATTTTTGGTTCGAGCTTTTTGACGTTCCTTATTTTTCATCTTCTTAGAGAATATTCGACGATTATTCGATTCAACGATTAACGATAACGATGTACATGTATTGAAGCGGAGTTAACGAGGGGGACAACCTTACTGCATTCGGAGGGCAAGAGAAGAGAGTTGAAGTTGAAAAGAAATGAATTTAGGTTGAAATCGGTTTTATCTGTTAAACTAAATAATCGAAAGTTTAACTGGTTGCATTACCTTTCGATTATAGGTTGCCCCAAAATGAGTTTTTTCTAAAATCCATTTTTTCCAAAATTTAGAAATCTTCCATAATCGGTAGTATATTTGGCAACCGATTATAAGTAGTTCCACATTGAACCTTTGCCAAATTTCCACAGGTTTTAGGGTGTAGAGCCAACCCTAACCATTTGGTTCGTGTTTTCGACGTAGCCATAATCAGAAGTTTAACTGGTTACATTACCTTTCGATTATATGTTGCCCCAAAATGAGTCTTTTCTAAAATCAATTTTTTTAGGCCAAAGGTGTTACTAAGCTTTGGCCAAAGGTGTTACTAATCTTTTCTAAAATCGGACACAAAATAAATATTAATCGGTAGGCCAAAGATGTTACTAAGCTTCCGATTAAGTTTTAAAAATCGGACACAAAATAGCTTCCGATTATGTAAGGGCATTAACGTAATCTCCGCGTTTTTGGACATCCCTTAACGTGGTGTATGGGTTGGGAATAAAAAAATCGCCCCTAATTTTGTTGGGGTCTCACCAAAATATGCAAGGATAAATATTATTGGATGTGAAAATTTGGGATTTTATTGACGATATATAAATACATAAAATGCTGAATTTAGAGCCACGGTCGATGAAATCTACCGGAAAAAAAGAGAAAAACATAAAATTGTCCACGTTGCGTGCAGATAAATACTCCCTTCGTTCCGAATTAATTGAGCTATTTGCAATTTGCACAATTCTTAAGGCAAAAGAGGAAGGGGGAGCATATTTAAATATTTTTTACAATATTACCCTTATGTATAATAACTAGAAAAACTTAGAAATGATTTATCTCTTAAACTATACCACTGTTTTTCGTAAACTTTATATGTCGTTGAAAAACATTTTAAAACATCTACATAATGAATATAAACATGACTACTAAATTATACATATATCTTATAGTAATAATAATCAATTAAAAGGGTAATTTTAGAGATATCCCCTTAATTAGTGAAATAGCTCAATTATTTATGGGACAAAATTTAAAACCAAATAGCTCAATTAATTTGGGACGGAGGGAGTATCGTTTTAACATCCGTCTCATTTAGCATTCATAATCTTACTTGAAAGAAAGTATCCTACATGAAATTGGATAATATTGTTCGAAAGATAGAAATGATTTCTATTTAGGTACATGCATCACTAGATAACGAAGGATCTAGCCAAGAAAGCAAAAAACTAATTAATTAATGTAATAACAATAATTAAGTAAATCCCTCTACTTTCTTTTTTTCTTTGCTTACTTATACCTGAGTAAATTTTTGATGGGGCGTTTTTTAATGGGGGCATGGGAGGCAAATCATGTCTTGACATGTGTTTTTCCTATTAATTATTTTAACAAATTTTGCTACCAAAAATATCAAGAATAAAATATCACCAATTAAGATTACCATTATTTTTACCAATTATATAGTTCTTTCATATATTTGGAAACAGAATTTGATGGAATTAATTTTTAGCAAAGATATGTGTCAAAACATGATTTTCCCCCCAAGCCCCCATAAGAAAATGCCCCCATCAAATATTTTTCCCTTCTACCTCCGGTAGACTTGTTTGTAAATCCTTTTTTCTTTTAATATAATTCCTTTTCAATCAAAATAAAATAAAATAAAATAATCTATTACTATATATAAAGCCAACACCCCTTAGCACTATAGATGAACAGTTGTTGAAGCTGCAAATTTTGAACTTCCTATTTTGCCTCTAATTTTGTTTTCTCATCGAACCCTTACATAAATAAATGGGGGTGTTTGTACCATGATAAAAATACCAAATTTGGGCCAAAATATTTCATGGGCCACCATATAGATATCATCCAAGCCTGCCATCCAGCCAGCCAATGCATCTCACCAGCCGTTCCAGTGTTTCATGAAGTCAACTGTCAGTCAATGGTCAAAGTCAACCGCGGGTCAAAGTCAAACCGATGGTCAATGGTCAAAGTCAAACGTCGGTCAACTGTCGAAGCCCAAGTTCTAAGCTATGCTGCCATGTAGTTTCCAACCATGTTGTCGATGGTGCTGCCATGCAGTTTCCAGCCAAGTTGCCAGCGGTGCTGCCAACCAGTTTACTACCAAGTTGCCAGCAGTGGTGCCAACTAGTTTTCAGCCAGACACTCAACCAACTTACATCCAGTCTCTAGTCAAAGATCGATAGTCGCAGTCAATAGCGAAATTCAACCTTGTCAGTCAAAGTCAAGGTCGTTGGTAAAACCCGCAGGCCCATGGTAATTTGTCCCGTTCCACCGATCATGTGCAAAAATCCTAGAAGAAGATTCTGGAAGTTTCTGGATGACTTGCTGACCAAGTTACTTGCAAAGGAAGTTTATTTCGAGATAGGGTTTAACTCATGTATTCAACAGTATGAATAGGGGGAATTATAACCCTAAAAGGAGGAGGCCCTGGATACACAAAAAAAACACACACCAGCAAACCCTAAAAGGGATCAGAAATCATTGTAACCTGAATATAAATAAAATATCTCTCCCTACGGGGATTCGTCCGTGGATGTAGGCAAATCATGCCGAACCACGTTAAATTCGTGTCTATCTTCTTTATGCTTGTTTTTTTTTAAAACCCTAGTTTTGTTCATCATCACCAAAATCATCGTGTTTAGTGCCTGGAATTATTTCTGGGTACAAATATTGGCACCGACTAAGGGGAACTACGATAAAATGAATCGTGTTTTCCCATTGAGAAAAGTAGTACAATAAACTTCAAAATATTGTTCGTTAGAAAGCAGTTTGGATGCCTTCAACAATTACTGCTGGAGTCCAGTTGATCGTAACTGCTGCAGTCCAGTTTTGATCGCAATTGATGCAGTCCAGTTAATCGCAGTTACTACAATCCAGCTTCGCAGTTCGGGGTTTTATGAAACTATTACCTTCGGAAGACCACCGAAACTACATCGCAATAAAGTTCGATAAAACTAATGTCATGACGTTCGGTCCACAACAAAATATGGAGAGAAAGCATCATCAAAACTGTTATCAGGATGTTCGATCCACAACATGTTCAGTTCCCTGATAACATGGCGACAACATGTTCGAGTTCGAAGTTTATCGAGATCACCATCACCATGTTTACCGGGTTGTCAAGCTACATGTATTTAACTGCTTCCATTAGCTACCTGCACCCAGATGCTCGTATGACAGATACGGGAGGAGAAAACCTTAGAAGAAAAGAGAATCCCAAAAACTTCCAGAAAAGAACACATAAGGATTCCAGGAAGAGGCACCAAAGTGTAGCTGCAAAGTCACAAGAAGGCTCACAAGAAACGGCAACAGTTCCCAAGAAAATGTTGCAGAAAAATTCGAGAGTAAAGACAACAATTCAAGAAACCGTTGCAAGAAGGTTTGAAAGAAAACATAACAATTCAAAGGAACTGTTACAAAAAATAGGAAAGGAAAGATCACAGATCGGAAAAAGCGTTGCGAAAAGTTTCAAGAAAAAAAAAATCAGGAAAAGGTCGTTGGCCAACATCGACGACCATCACCGGCAACATCACTCGGCTGCCAACACCGGAAACATCACCCGGCGACCATGACCAGCGGAAAACCCCGGCGTCCAAGACCGACGACTATTACCGGCGACCAACCCCGACATCCAAGACCCGCGACCATGACCGGCATCCAAACCGACGACATTTCCGGCGGTCGGTCACGTTTACCCACTTCAGTATTTCAGTCCACCCACGTTAGGGGTACTCGTCACCCACGTTAACCAATCATGGCGTCAGCAATCATTACATCAGCAACCATCGCATCAGCAAACATCGCGTCATCATCATTGTGTCATCATGACGTCAGCAACCCGATCCAGTCAGCAGGTTCCACATCATCAATGGGGTCAGTTAGCATCCGTCATGTCAACATTATTAGTCTAGTTGACCACGTCAGCATATGCCTCCCACATCAGCAACATTAGTCCTGTCAGCAATCTCCATGACAACATAAGCATGCCAAGTCAGCAACACTAATCCAGTCAACGCTCACCATGTCAGCCTGATGGACCTATCATCACGCCACATTAGCAAGGAGGTCGCATCAACAAAGCCATGTCAGCAATGTTGATCTAGTCAGCAGTAGTAGCGCGTCAGCATGATGGTACAGTCATCAGCATGACATCATCCGCCATGCGTCACCGGTGTTCTCCGTTACCGTTCTCAGCTCCGAATCCATCAACTATCTTGTCCCGTCACCGTCAACTGCTCCAGCTCCGTCAACTGCCATGAATCGGGAAACAACAGTAGTATTTACCGACGGCAAAATTACCGGCGTCCTTCCGGTGTCAATTAAGCAAATACCGGCGTTCTTCCGGTGTTAATATTTGCATATAAATTCACGAACGACTTTACTTTTGACAAGGTATAGGACAATCAAGTTCACGAACGTAAACACACATATCCCATAACAATATTGCAATATATGAAATCAAAAATATTAATACTGCAAAAATCATCTTCCAAATAACTTTAGACTTTAAACCAATAAATCTAAAAACAAGAAGATGAAAACTTTGGATATAGCTATGTGTAATCACAATAATGGCTATTCCAAACACTATTTATTCTTCTAAACAAAAGAGAAAAATAGAAGATTTACTAGGAAATAAGACCTTTGAAGAATTCTTTATCGTCCCCGAACTCCTTGTCATCAAAAGCCATTGGAACATAAAGTTCATTAAGGTAGGAGTTTATATGAATAAACCTTCCTGGTTGAATGAATAGACTTTTGGAAAAACACAAAAGTTAAGCCTATATTGTCAATTATTGATGTAAGATAGGTCAAAATCTTTTGTGATTCAAGGATGATGTCTATTGTGTGTCATTGTGCAAATAGTGATGTAAACATAGAATGAATCCTTTCTTGTTCCACGGGATAAGGTCGATTCTCCGATCCACAATTTTTGTGTAAATAATGTGTTGTTCCATGAAGTGTCTTATGTTGAGCACTAAAACAACAAAAGTTGATTGCTTTTGTGATTAGCTTAGTTGTTGTTCTGTAAGGTACTTTATGTTGAACATGATTAAACTAAATTAATCATCTTGTGTGATTATTTAGTTAGCACTCCATAAGTTTTCTTATGTTTGAGCATTCCTTTGACTGGGTTGGTTATTCGTGATTAACTTAGTCATTTCTCCATAGAATTTCTTATGTCGAATGTGGCCAATTAAATTGATTACTATTGTAATTGGTTCGGTTATGCATGACAATTAGATTATTTGCGAGTTTTCTTGTGATTAATCTAATTGATTTAAGTCTCCATAAGTTTACTTGTGTCGAGCATATTTAGTCAAATTAATCTTGGTTCTCCTTGGTTAATATGATTGAATATTTCTTTTTGGATTCCAAATTCATACTTGTATGTGATTTGTTGAGTCTAAAGAAATCCTTATTTTCTTTTGAAATTAAGGTCGCTCTTGTTGTTTCCTTGGGAATGACATTTTATGGGGGAGAGTTCTTTTGAACTTGTGCTTAATTGAAAATCTTTGTCCGGAGTGCGGCTGTGGAATATAAGAGGGGTTATCTTGTATCTTTATGAACTCCTTGATGAATGCATTTAGCTGCGGCTTTATGATTGCATCTAAAAAATATGATATACATTTACCTTTGGTCATGAAATGTCTCTTACGGAAATTTCATTAGGATCCCGTTCTTGTATCTTTGCCAATTTTATTGGCAAAAAGGGGGAGAATTAATATGTAGTTCATACTACAAATACATATGGTTTTCGGATCATTATATAAGGGGGAGTAGTTTCCATGTGAGATGGAGTATTGACTAAGGGGGAGTGAAGTATCACCATAGTATTGTTTTTAAAGTTGTGATGCCATTGGACTTTGACGTTGTGTAATAATACTATGACACTGTATAACAATGATTGAGAACCACTGCTTTTCTCATTGTTATAGCTACGGATTTTGAACAATGATGATGCTAAACTTACAACCTTTTGGATCATTGGACTACTTGGAAGTGACGAAGATTTCGGGTAATGTTGAAGATTAGACATGTGGAATAGGAGCTACAAAGTTTATTTATATATTTTTTGTTTTCCATATGTGTTAATAGTTTTGCTACTAAAATTGACAAAGGGGGAGATTGTTAGAGCATTGCTCGGTCGAACTCGCATGTGTTGATATCGCAAGCATGTTTGTCAATGTTAGTGATCAAAACTATAAAGTCTTGATTTCTACTCTACTATAGCTAAGGTCTCGGACTAGGATAGAAAGTGTAATTAAGCTCAAGAACTCCATGGCGATCATCATAAAACACGAAGGACTACTCAAGGAACCGGTGGATATTCATCGACTAAAAGATATGTGTAAACTGGAACTTAATTATCTATCACTCAAAAGTCTATCTACTCCATCTCCTATCTTGACACAAAAGTCGTATTATTATATAGACTAAGATTATACATATATGATATTTCGAGCTGAGTATATCTCGCTTATCTATTTCTCGAAATATATGTTGGTGAAGCTTTCGCTTTAACCAAGTTCATCTTTACCTAGTGATGAAAGTCATGTTATGTTTCAATCATTTTGGAAATCACTCTTATTAGAGCATAGCTCGGTTGAACCCACTAGCGTTGGTATGTCAATTTAGTTGTCAATTTTAGTTTCCAAAATGCATTCTTGATTTAGCATACTAAAGATAGTTTCAGACTAGATTAGATCTAAGAAGTTGAATCGAATCCATCCTTAAAGGATGAAGATTGAAGATTAAAGACTACAAGAAGACATCAACAATTACTTCATCAATAAAGGTATGTGATTGATTTCATTTGGATTCTTGTTCAATTCTACCTTTCTAATCTATCGAGATAAATGCTCACTCTATGGAGCATTTCCAATGGCGGTAAATGTACATTTATGTATATATACTTGAGGTTATTTGATTCATGACCTTGGTGACAATAACCTTTATCCCTATAAGGGATCTCATGTTATAGTGAATGAGCTTTTGAATTCAACGAGCCAAGAATCACTCAATTCCGAGTTATAATGATGAAGTTATGAGTGATTTAAGTTCATTAGTAGGAAACGTTCCATAGGCCTTTGAGTCCGAGAACTTGGGCCCAGTACGTGACTAAAAGGGATTTTTGGTCATGTTGGTGATGTTTCTTTATCTAGGCAAGTTAGATATTGGTCCAAACACCATTGATTACGATTGCTGTCTAAGTTAAAATGTGATTTATTCACATAAATATAATTTTTGCTAAATAAGTTATTTCTTTAATTATTTTGGAAAGAGTTTTAACTTGGGAAAGACTCCTATTTTTAGTAGAGTCTTGTAAAAGGAAAATAGCTAAATAAGTTATTTGCTTAGCTTCCAAGCTATAGTTCAATATAAATAAAGGGTTCATGAGTCTACACGGTTTTTATCCCCTTTGGAAAATTGGTGTTAGTTTCATAAGGTTGTTTTCCATGTCTTATGTTCTTCGTGAACAAAAGTGAGATAAAAGTCTTTGTATTGGGGATCACAAAGCCAAGTTGAATCTAGTCTTCGTGATTGATTATACAACTTGTAATCTAGGTTTTTCACCCCTTGTATATTCTAAGGTTTTCTCTTCTGATATAAAACCATTCAAGAGTTGTTGATCATAAACCCTATGTTTTGATAGATTTTAGTTTCCGATAACTTGGAAATTGATCTTTGGAATCACCCAAGTTCACTTACGAAAATTAGGTTCACGGACTTCTTATGAGTATGCATACTGATTGTAAGTTAAAACCCTAATCTACAAGATTTCCAAAACCTTGATTTACATCTAAAGGGAAATCAAACTTATGTTTTGTGCAAACAAAATATTGAATCATATCAATCATGATGTTGTATCTTCTAAAGAGAGCCTTGGGTTCTGCTAGAACATTTGTGTGAAGAATTCCTAAAGAGAATCGGTGTTCTGCTAGGAGTTCTATAAGAATATAGCTGAAGAAGGTATTACATCTAGTCCGAATAGGTAGTATGAAATTGGTGTAACAGTTTATAATCAGTGTGTGTTTATTCTGGACTAGGTCCCAGGGTTTTTCTGCATTTGCGGTTTCCTCGTTAAAAAAATTTCTGGTGTCTGTGTTATTTCATTTTCCGCATTATATTGTTTATCTTTAAAATTGAAATAATACAGGTTATACGTTAATAAATCATAGTTGTTAAATCCGACCTTGTTTGTTAGATAAGACTTGATTGATCTTGAACACTTGATTTTGTTATTTTCACATTGTTAGACCAGTCCGGACTAACCCTGTTTCAAGTAGACACCGTGTTGAAATATTCATTTGGTGATTGTTGCTTAAAGATTTTAATACACGGTGGATATTGAATAGGTTGTGATTAACACAAAAGCTTGTTCCAACAAACCTCACACTAAAATTAGGTTTACGGACTTGCTTATGTTTAACTATTGATTGTGTTGAGAAGGAGATAAATCTCTTTAATATTATTTCTCAATTGAGTTTTTATTCTTGAGATTATATTGAAGTTTGTTCCATACATATTGCCGAACAAAATATTGGGTGTGGTTGTTAGACCCAGGTTTTTCAATTGGTATCAGAGCAGGAAAACACGATAAGACCTCATAAGTCTGTGTTTGAAGCAATCTGATTGTTATGGACAGAGGTGCTATCTCTATAAACGTACCACCAGTCTTCAATGGCACGAACTATTTATGGTGGAAAATTGCTATGTGTTCCTTTATTCAATCGCGAGATTTTCAATCATGGGTTCGTATTGTTAATGGCTATGATCCTCCATTAGATACAGTAGACGGTGTAACTGTTGCAAAGGATATTGGTGAATATAGTGATCTAGAGATTCTTGCTGCAAAGAAAACTTCTGACGGATTAAATGCTATCATCCATGCCATTACCCCAGGTCTTCAGCACCACGTTACTACGTGTAATAAGTCTAAAGATGCTTGGGATATCTTAGAAACCGTATTCGAACGGAATGCCGCAGAAAAAGAAGCAAGGCTTCAAAATTTAGCTTATGACTGGGAAAACCTTCACATGTCTGATGATGAAACCTTTGATGAGTTTAACCAAAGACTTTATAAAAAAGTTAACGCCTCATTTTCATTAGGAAGAACTATTCTAGAGAAAGTTATTGTGTGCAAAATTATCAGGTCTCTACCGTCAATATACGAGTCTAAGAAACATGCCATTGAAGAAGCAAGCGATCTTTCTACACTCTCCAGAAATACTCTTGTTGGAAAGTTAAAGATCTTTGATAATGAACACGCGTCTAAAAAGGAGGTGATTTCTTTTAAAGCTGCAATCAATTCTGAATCCTCTAAGGATAAATCTGGTTCGCCAGATACTAATAATGTTACTCCACGACAATTTAGAAAACTCTTGAGACACAGGAAAAAGATTTTTTCTAAAGGTGCAATGTCTCCTAATGATGATGTACAATGCTATAACTGTCGTGGTTTCGGGCACTTGTCTTCAGTATGTCCTAGCTGGAGCCATAGACAATCGGATATGCAGCAGCAGCCACTCTTGATGATGGACCTGAATTTTATAATCCTCATGAGTTAGCAGGAGAGGTTGCATTAGCTTCTGGAAAAATTCTTTCGGATACTGATTCTGATTTTGACGAAGAAGTGTTCCATGATGGTCCAGTTGCTTATAATCTTCTTAAGGAATTGTAGATACCGTCGAAATCGGTTAAGATCTCTAAATATCTAAAATGGTTAAATACACCAGGAAATTATTATTAGGGAAGCCACCACCCAACTTAGGGAATTGGGACCCAATTTAGGCACTGGTCCAATTTCAGAGAATGAGTCCGGGAATCAAAATACGGGCTAGGAAGGTGTGAGGCACCCAACCCGTCCAATCCGAAAATTAAATTACAAAAATATATAAATAAAGTAAAATAGATTAATCAACATTGTACGATTATTACCTGTAAAATGCAAAAATATTAGACACCGATTGAATAATTAAATCAAACTCCGCGATATAAATTACAGAATCAACGTGAAATTATTATTACGGGAAACTCAAATGGAATCAGAATCAAAATATTATCAAATTTATTATTATTATCAAATTAATAATAAATCATGGATCAAAACATCAATACGTTGGATGCTATGAAGGAAAATCCTACTTTCAATTTCATGTACTCTCTACCACCTCCAAAATACGTACTGTTAGCTAGTTCCCCAAAAAATTAACCAAACACGTCAGATATATAGCCAAGCAAAATAATAAAATCCACTGTTTATTAGTTAAGGTGACATCATATTATGGCTTTATGCTTTTTACGATATTAGTTCATACGACACTAATACTTCACCAAGGAATCAAAGTGTTGTCGCATCACTGGCTATCAATATATTATTATGACTAAATTATATGAAGGGCATACAGAAGACGTCAAGCACGCAATATCAGAAGGTAGAAATGTTCAATTCTTATTTGATGTTCAAGCACTCAAAATGATCTTATACAATTAATTTGCATCAAAGATGTCAAGGAATAAAAGAGAAAATGATTAGCAAACCTGATCTCGCTTGACTATTATCCTGATGTTACTTAGATTAATCGAGTAAGACCAACAGTGTTATCAAAATCGTATTTCTAAAACGCCAAACTAACCACCGAATTATTTTTCCAAAAGATTTCTCCCCAAAATTTCTCCCCCTTTTGACACCAAAACTAGCTCCCTATTTATATTGTTTCTCCATTAACCATGACCTTAGGATTAATTGATCTCGATCGAACGGTTCATATCAAAAACCTAAATATTCTTACTTATTTAATTATTATTATTTCCATTGAATAAAGATCTTAATTATTATTTGATTTTATTTTCCAAAATTATTCCAAATTATGAAAGATATCAATTAATTCCTATGATTCTAGTCAAATGGGCAAGTCCTGGGAACAAAGATATGAGCATATTGTCTTAGGGAGGAAATGTGCAGCTACCACTTTAGGTATAGACTTGCCAATGCCTCACACGAAAACAGGTTTAAGTTGACTCGGATGGTGACCAGCTAGCTTGTGTAAGTACTGTTTATGGGCTCGACTAATTTCGACCAATGACCAAAATTTTGATTGAGCTCGTCACTAAGCCCATTTTCGGTGCGACTACTTCGGATACGATTTTTCGGCATATTTTTGTGACCGTGCAAAATTGGGGTGTCTACAGTTGCCCCTCTTTGGAAGAGGTTTGCGTGCAACTGAATGCCAAAGACATACACACCAAATTTGCACTTTTATTTTGTTGGATTCCTCACTTATAAATTATCCAGAATGACACTAGAGAGTTCATCTGAATTATTTCTAAGTATTTTGATTTTGCATGAGCACACATCCTCGTGATAGAGATCACGACGAAATGGTACTTATGCCATACCAACTATTGCGAAAACAGGTTGCGCTTTATTACCACATGATACGTCGTCACATCGATTGCATCGTCTGAGTTTAGGCTCTTCAATCTTTACGAGTTTGCTCAAAATATTTTCATCATCTCTTGTCCTTTCTACAATCCATATGGAGCTTTAGATAAATAATTTGCCTCGAGCATTCTTGATTAACGCAATCCTTATGTAGAAAGTAAGCCTCACTTTCCCTTTGAGTTTTGCGTCGAAATTCTGGAGAAACTCTGTAATTGATGACCTTGCAAAAGAGCTATTAGTAGCACATGTTCCTAATAAATACTAATTATTTTTTTATTATTTTTTTATTTTTTTAATTTCAAATTATTTTTATTTAATTATTAAGAAAACAAATCCTCAAAAATAAAAGGTGAAAAATAAAATACTCAATATATACAAAGGTTTAGGAATCCCGACCTTCCCGTGTCTGATAGATGCCACCAAAAATATTACCATCCCCATCCAAAATTTCAAATCTGTCAATCTTCCCAGCTATCTCCCATCTCTAATTAACTTTATCAATTGGCTTCAAACTGTAAAAACGATTCACGATTTTGCTGCTTCCAGGGATGACGTTCTATGCTTCAAATCTTCAATTTCTCCTCGCGACTCTTCTTTCCTCTATCGTTTTTAAGTGCTACTCAATTTTCCCAAGTGGCTGTTTAATAACCATTTTTTTTATTTGTTTTTTTTCATATATCTCTCTTTTTCTTTTTTTTTTCATCATTTTTTTCATTTTTTTTTTCATTTTTTCATTTCATAATTTTTTTCTAGATCTATCCGTTTGGACGTCCATTGTCCATATCTCTCTCTAAATTATGATGACATACAAATGGACTAACATATCTCTTTCTAAATTATTTACTTGAAAAAGACTGAGCACTGTAATTGAAGACTGCAATGATCTAATGACATGGGCCCATATGATGACGGCAGAACCCCTAGATTTTTTTTAAATGGGCCTAATATAATGACAATTTTGCCCTTTTATTGACACTATAAAACTAAAAATAATAATTCTTGATGATTTTTTTTTGACTGATTGACTGACTGAAGGGGCCAAACATGGTGATGACTCTGCCCCCCCCCCCCCCTTTTTTTTCCCGAACCGACTGACTAAAGGGGCTAAACATGACGACGACTTTGCCCCTAGACTATGACACTATGAGAGAGATATTGGACTTCTAAAAA
Source organism: Papaver bracteatum (assembly GCA_023529315.1). Taxonomy (NCBI): domain Eukaryota; kingdom Viridiplantae; phylum Streptophyta; class Magnoliopsida; order Ranunculales; family Papaveraceae; genus Papaver; species Papaver bracteatum. The sequence goes on from JAJJWX010003164.1 coordinate 2,288,047, forward strand.
AATCTCCTTAAATTTTTTGAGCGTTCGCCGCCCTTAGATATATTTGAGCACTTACCTAGATATGGTATTTCTTGGGTCGAGTAACACTTACCGGGCCTGGATCATGTTGGCTGCCCCGATCAAATTGTTGAACAATTCTTCTATTTTGTATGATTCTTGGATCTTCTCGAAATTCTGCTTGCTTCATATTCTTGAACCCCATGTCTGAATAATCATTCATTACCTTCTGATTAACTGCCCTCTTGAACCTTATAGTCGAAAAATTATTCATCATCTTCTCATTAGTAGCTTTCTTGAACCTCGTGCTGGGAAAATTATTCATTACCTTCTGATTAATTGTTTCCTTGAATCTTATGCTCTGATTATTATTCATTATCTTCTGATTATTTTCTTTCTTGAACCTTATGTTGGGAAAATCATTCACTTCCTTCTGATTAATTGCTTTCTGATTAGTTGCTCCATCATTTCTCAAATTTAACAACACGTCCTTGTAAGAAATAGTTTCCTTAGGTAAAGGATTCGCCGTCTTGCCTTTATTTGGTGGAGAAATCTCATATTTATGTGTTTTAAATATTTCTTCCTTCTTGACATGGGTCTTCAACATCCATTCTGGTCTTAATTGCAATGGCTTCTCTTCAACTAAATTCACTGTCTTCTGTTTTGGAACATTCTTGCATTGTATCCACATTTTGGTCATATTCGTCTTCTTTCTTTGAGGTGCCTTTAAAGGTTTATCTTCCTTTCTCCAATTGACAAACTTTACTTCTTTAGCCAGTTCAGGTTTTTCTTTTTGGTGATTCCACAGTCCCCACGACTTGTCAGTGTTCTCAAACACTTTATTTATACCAAGTATATTGTTCTCCAAAACATTCTTCCTACAAACAAAATCTTTTTGGTTTTTTAGATTTTTTTGGATTTTTCGAAATATTTTGAAAATTGGAAATAAAAGAAGACTTATTTACAAATTCAGGTGATTCAAGACCCTTAATTGGTTTAATTGATTCAACAGAATGAGTTAGAGATTTACCTGACTCAGCCTCTATTGTTCTTACCACTTTTTGTTCATCCTTTTCTCTTACAGATTTAAGCTTGGGTGATGGTTGTGTAGGAGGCATAATTACATTTTTATCCATGAGATGAGGTGGCTTGTAAATAGGTCTGTTTCTTGCTACATTTTGAACTTCTTCACCACCCTCAATTCTAAACGGATTCCACCTTGTAGATGAAGTTTGATTTGTTGCATGTACTGGATCAGCAGGCAAGATATCTCAGAGGTTGAACGGGATAAGACAGGATCTATGAAATATGCACAGGCCTAACATGCACGGTCTGCTTTAGTAGAAGGTTAGAGATATGCACAAGCTCTGCTGGAAATCGGTTGTAATTTGGCACGTTCCTCGGTTGATCGACTCCATAATAATCTGCCATTAATTCAGACAAAATAACATGACGATTAGTTGTTGAATTAAATGAATTCACAGTTTGTACCTGATCCGCGAAGAGCTCACTAATGTGAATAGGTCGATTGAACCAAAGTTTAAGAATCTGTTGTCAATCGACCTGTTCACATTAGTATTTGTGAATCAAAACTTTCGCTTTAGCCAAGTTCATCTTTGAAAAGAGGTAAAATATGTCAAAGCTTAAGATTCTTCTTAATCAAAACCTTCCACGGTTGACAAAAATAAAGTATCTCGATCAACTGCTGATAACGAAAAGAGCAAAGCATGTCAAGTTCCAAAGCAAGCACATACACATTCAGGTAACACTAAACATAACTTTTTACATTACACTAAACATTGCTTTAATTGTGGAAAACTAGGTCACTTGGAATGGAATTACAGATTTCTTAAACAAGATAAATCCAGATCTGATTCTGTTAAGAAGACAAGATCTGATGTTCCAAACTGGAGAGAAACTGAGCCTCATAAAATTAGTTCTTCTTGTATTCCCCCGAAGAAGTTTCATAACTACATTGGAGAGAAAAAGAAATACGTTGCTCCATAAGTTATTCAGAAATGGGTACCAAAGAAGATAAATAAAGCAACAAGTAAGAAGTATCTCCCAGACAAGAGTTCGATAAGGGATAACATCTTAAAAAGGTATGAAATAGTTATTGAAATTTTCAAGGGAGTTATTAAATTCCTAGAGGCCGTGCATGATTTTATTTCACCTCAACAAAACCTAATTGTGTTGAAAGTTCATCCTCACCAAAAAGCCCATATAAATACGGTGAGGATTGCAAAAGAATTGGGGCGCACAAATTATGTTGGTAAACTTTCGCTTTAGCCAAGTTCATCTTTGCCTAGTGACGAAAATCATGTTATGTTTCAATCATTTTGGAAATCGCTCTGACGAAAAATAGTTTGTGAATAACAACTATATAGCGCCCTATGAGAATGTTTCAATGATTTAAATGAGAGTTTAGACTATATAACCATTGAGGGATATAAACATTGTTGTGGGAACACATATATGTATAAGTCCTTAGCACTTGAACCAAAGTTTGCAAACTTTGTTGATCAAGTGGAACCGGAACGTGAGAAGTAAACTCAGTCCTCGAACTGGCGTAAGTTCTCGAACCCGATAATATCTGTTGGAGTTGAAGCTCAGGTGCATTCCGCGAACTGACGGAAGTTCTCGACCCGAGAATTTCTGCTAGAGTTTATTAAACTTCAACTGGTTATCTTGAGTCCGCAAACTCAAGAGGTTATGTATGAAAACGTTGTTCGTGAACTTATCCAAATTATTAAGGAATGATTTTGCAAACTGTGGCTTTATAGTTCATGAAATGATTCGAGTGAATCACACCATTTTTGATTTAATTGTGTCTTGTATAGTACATGAGATCTCATAGCAATTGAAAAACTCTCTAACTAGTTCATTTGAGTCAATTGGACTAGTTATGGTGAAGAAGAATATGGTTGATATGAAAGTTATCATTTGGCTAACCATTTGGTTAACTAGTGTTGAACCAACTATTGTACAAGTTTGGGTACGGTTACACAAACCCAAAATCGTCAAGTACATGTATGTATAACAAGCTAAGTTTTTGATCTAACGGTTGATAATATTAGCTTGAATCTAATCAGGTTTTCATCTAACAGTGAATATTACTAAGCTAACATTGATTGCAAACCATGATTTGAAAGACTATATAAGGGAGAACTCTAGGAACTGGGAAACCTAATCCCCACACATTTTGTGTGATACTAGTTTGCTAAGCTAGAGTCGATTCTCCTTTAACCTTTGGTTTTATTATTCTAAAACCAGGTTAGCGACTTAAAGGCTTCATTGGGATTGTGAAGCCAGACCAATACTAATTTTATCGTAGTTGTGTGATATGATCTTGCATCTTCTATCGTACGAGTATAATTGTAATAATTGGATTGAGATTTATTTACCCGATAGGCAAGATATAAAAGTAATCACAAACATCTTCGTCTCATAGTTTGTGATTCCATAATATCTTTTTTCGCTGCGGCGATTAAGACTATTGTGAGGTGATTGCTAAAACTGAGCTGTTATTCGGGAATATAAGTCTGGTTTTATTGATTGGTTCCTGTTCACCTTGATTTATTAAAAGACGGAACAAAATTCATAGGTTTATTCGTAGGATACGAATTTATCTATCTTATATAATTTTCTGTGTGAGACATATTTGTTTATCAAATTTTTCGACTTTGGATCGTAGAAACTCTTGGTTGTGGGTGAGATCAACTAAGGGAATCAATTGCGGAGTATCATGCTGGGATCAGAGGCGTAGGAAAATTAATGTACCTTGGATTAGTGTGAGATTGGTTGGGGTTCAACTACAGTCCAGACCGAAGTTAGCTTGGAGTAGGCTAGTTTCTGTAGCGGCTTAATACAATGTATGTTTAATCTGGACTAGGTTCCGGGGTTTTTCTGCATTTGTGGTTTCCTCGTTAACAAAATTCTAGTGTCTGTGTTATTTCTTTTCCGCATTATATTTTGTTATATAATTGAAACGATACAGGTTGTGTGTTGTTCAATCAGTTAGAATATCCGACCTTATTGGTTGTTGATTTAAATTGATTGACACTATGATATTGGTCTTTGGTACCATCCAAGTTATCTCTCTTTGATTAAGACTCGCAGATTGTATTTTCTTGAGTAAATAAAATTGAGAGATTGACATAATAACTTCTTGAGATATTTTTATCTAGATTGAGTCTGAATGTCTAGTTGATTCTCTAGTAAAGTAACTCGGAGTTTGTCCATACAGATTTCTAATCGAAATATTGGGTGTGGTTGTTAGACCCCCATTTTTCACTTGTATCTGCACGCTTGGACAAAGTCCTGCAAGGGACGTGAAGGACCTGGACACGACTGTATTCTAGGGCTTTTAATGGATAGGAATATGACTTCTTAATTAACGGTTTGGACAAACCTGGTGAAGTGCAACCTATGATTTTAGAAGACGCATCTCCTGAAGTTGGTGTTTCTTCAGAATAGGATGGCAGTGTAGCTGTAGAATTTCTCTCTACTAATTTGTTGAATGCCATTTTTAACGTCAATTACCCACTGTCTCCTGCATCCCCCATAAGTGTAAGTTTTCTTTTTTCGAGAGCTCTCAAATCCTAACTGGATCGGGATTTAGCGAGTCCTTCTACATTGACAGGTTGGCTTCATCTGTTACTTCTTCCCATCTGCACACTGTCGTTGTATCCTCCTAAATGTTCAGCTGAAAGGAAGTCGAGTAATAGAAAGCGATTATAGGTGGCATCAATCCTTCATGAACTTAATGATTGAAAGGAACCCAAATATGGTTGCTTCACTTTAGTGAACAAGTTACTCCAGCAGCCGGTTCGGTGGGGCTCTAAGAATACTGACAAGAATAAGGAAGTTGAGAAGCATCAAGCAGCTAATGTTATATCCTGTCAACGGAAGATTAATGCAGGGAACTTTGCAGCTGCGATACGAGTGTTGTCCTCGTCTTGTGTCGCCCCTTATGAGGAGAAGACTTATGTTGAATTGTTAGACAAACATCCGTTAGCCTCCACTCCCGAGGTTCCCATGGAGGATATCACTGCTGACCCCATCTTTGTAGGTTCCAAGGCTGTTTTTGGGGCTATTAAAAGCTTTCCTAAAGGTACGTCGTGTGGTCGTGATGGTCTACGAGCGTAGCATTTATTCGATATTCTTAGTGGGGCGACGTCAGCGGTGGCGGATGACTTGATATTGTCTATCTCTGGGGTTGTCAACCTTTGGTTGGATGTAAAATGTCCTAGTGAATTAGGAGAATACATTGCTAGCGCACCGTTGACACCATTGCTTAAGCCGGGGGGAGGTCTTAGGCCCATTGAAGTTGGTACGGTTTGGCGTAGATTGGTTTCCAAGGTGGTTGATTTTGCTTTTGGAAAGGATATGACATCTTATTTAGGAGACTACGAATTCGGGGTTGGTGTTCATATAGGAGGGGAAGGTATTTTACATGCTGTAAATCGCTTTTTGGAGATGAATGGCCACAAAATGTCAATGTTGCTAATTGACTTTTCTAATGCTTTTAACGTGGTGAGTAGATCTCATCTCATCAATGAAGTCCGTCTTCATTGTCCATGTATTTCTCGTTGGGTAGAATTTTGCTACTTATGTCCGACTAAGCTTTATTATGCCCATTATATTTTGTCTTCTGCACACAACAAGGTGACCCCCTCGGTCCCTTGTTATTTGCATTGACTCTTCACCCCATAGTGAAGACTATTGATTTTCGGTGTACACTCGATTTGCACGCATGGTACCTGGATGATGGCACAATTTTTGGTGATACATTGGAGGTAGCTAAGGCTTTGCGTATAATTGAAACTGAAGGACCAAGCAGGGGGTTACACCTCAATATAAAGAAAACGGAAGTATTTTGGCCTTCTCTTGATCCTAGGAGTACAACAAATGGTGTTTTCCCTTCAGATATTGGCAGCTCTTCTAAGGGTGTTAAACTTTTGGGTGGTCTAGTGAGTTTGGATATCGACTTCATTAGCGACATGTTATTGAACAGGGTGTACAAAACTGTTCAATTAATGGATGCGATAAAAAAACTCAAGGATCCTCAAAGTGAGATGCTTTTACTTCGCATTTGTACTGGTGTGTCTAGACTTTATTTTTCAATGCGAACTACCAATCATGCTTCTCTACAACCTGCCACCGATCTTTATGATGACCAGCTATATCAGTATTTGAGGCTTCTAATTACTGGGGATGGTGCGGGTTTTGGTCCTCTACAGAAGAGATTATCTACCTTACCTATTAAATATGGTGGACTTGGAATATATACCATGGATGACACTCGTGCTTACTGCTTTCTTGCTTCTCAGAACCAGACCAATTTCATATGTCTTCAAGAGATTCCGTCCTATGGAAATTTAACCGTGTCAAGCATGCCCAAGATTATATTTTGGCGGTGCCTATTAGTGGGCTTAATCAATGTATCAGACCTCGACAATTTAGAGCTGTGCTTTGTTATCGTCTTGGTATTCCTATGTTTGTCGACAATAGTTTATGCCCAAGTTGTAACAAATCTATGGACATTTTCGGGATCATGCGCTTCATTGTGCTAAGGATATTGGATATAAGTTTCTCCATGATGTTGTTCGTGATATTATCATTGATATTTGTTACAAAGCCAATGTGCCTGCGCGCAAGGAGGTTTCTCTCGGTCTACGGACAGATGATGACAAAGATCTAAATCCTGCTGATATCCTTATTCTTAACTAGGAAAATGGGAAATATGTTTGTATGGATGTTACAGGTGTCTCCACATTCACTAGTGATGGTGTCCGCTTCTTTGCCCATGGTAAGGCTATTTTTGGTGCGGTTTATCGTAAACGCACCAAGTACTTGGAAAAGTGCGCTGCACATGGATTCGGTTTGGGTGTTCTGTCTTTTTCTACCTTTGGAGAACTTGGTAAGGATACTCTGGCTTTTTTCAAGTATCTAAAGAATTGTTTATTTAGCAATGACGCTAGTAGTGGTGTAGGTAGTTTCATTTTTTATAGATTAGGTGTTGCTATTCAGAGAGGAGTTGGAGCCCAGCTTGTGTCTAGGTTACCAACCAAAAGCTTTGTATGATTATTATTTTTTATATAATTATTTCATTAAACAAAACAAAAAATAAGTAATTTCAAAAAAAAAAAAAATTCAAAAAAAAAAAAAAAAATTGAAAAAGATAATTATATTAATAAATTAATCAAGGGTAACTAGGTAATTTACCAATATTTAGATATCCCTTATCACCCCACCCTAGTTAGTTCAATCCTTTTGTATGCCCTAAAATTTTCTTGTATGCCCTAAAACAGGGGTTCAAAAGAAAACCACAAGGCCCATCATGAGCATGGATATGGTTTGGGTGTTCTGGCTTTTTCTACCTTAGGAGAACTTGGTGAGGATACTCTGGCTTTTTTCAAGCGTCTAAAGAATTGATTTTTAGCAATGACACTAGTAGTGGTGTACGTAGTTTCATTTTTTATAGATTAAGTGTTTCTATTCAAAGAGGAGTTGGAGCCCAGCTTGTCGCTAGGTTACCAACCAAAAGCTTTGTATGATTATTTTTTTATAATTATTTCATTAAACAAAATAAAATAAAAATAATAAGTAATTTAAAAAAAAAATTTATTTTTATTTTTTAAATTATTTTTTGGAAAAGATAATTATATTAATAAATTAATCAAGAATAACTAAGTAATTTACTTATATTTAGATACCCCTTATCACCCCACCCTAGTTAGTCCAATCCTTTTGTATGCCCTAAAATTTTCTTGTATGCCCTAAAACAGCAAGGATTGATTGGGGGCCCGAAATAATAATTGGGGGCCTCAAAATTTTTATACCCACACCAACATTTTTAGGGGGCTTCCAAAAAAAAGTGGAAAATATAATTATACCCTTCCCCTAAAAATTACCCTAAAATACTATTAACATTAAACTCCTCCCATTTCAACCAACCCTTCTTTTTCTCCTCTCCCCCTCCCTCTCAGTTCCTCTATTGACGACTGTGAGTAATTTTTTTCATCCGATTAATCGTCGACATCGTCGATGCGAAAACTTTAATCGAAGATTAACTTCTGATACAACCATGGCACGTACTAAGACGACTGCGAGACTTGCGAGTGAAATTTTGAATCTCGTTGATACCATCAAAGCATCGAAGGAGTGTTCGAGTTCAAGTAAGAAATCAAAACCTCCGGACAACCAAATGGCTCCAATTCGAAGGTATGTCCTTTAAAAAACCCTACTGTAACTTTGGTTTGAGTTGAATTAGATGTAATGCTCCAAATTAGGGTTTTAATCGGCGGAATTGGTTTTTCAGAAAAAAAATCGTTAATCACGAAGTTGCAATATCTAACGATTTTTCATGTTTCCCGAACGACTTTTCATAGTTGTTTAACGTTTTTTCATATGCATGATGTATTTTACAAGAATCGTTAGCCATGAATGTGGTGTATAAAACGATTCCGGCTGTATATTTTTTTTTCCGGTTTGAATCGGTAGCCAACTCATGTTTGTTTAACGATTCTATACATGCATGTTTAAATCGTCAACCAATTGTTAAGAATTGAACGACCCCTGTGCAGTGTTTTTTGAACCACCACTCTGTTGGAATTATTGGAATACTCGTCCAGATAATAGATACAGATTAACGACTTTTGTTGACGACTAATTATATTAGTGGACGACTCCACTCTCTTCACTAGTAGTTGTACTATTTCAAAAATAAGTAGAGTCGTGCAACAAAAAAATTTGAATCGTTAAGGTGGAGCTGAAAATCGTTTACCATATGGAAGAGTCATTTGTTTATATTATTAGGTTTTAATAATTTAGTTGGACGACTTTTAATAAAAAAATTTGTTTCCCTTTTAGTAACAAGAATAAAAACGATAGGAATGTGTTGCTAACTCCTCCATCCAGACCTCCACGCAACCAAAAATACCTAAATGCTGGTCGCTTACGAGGAAAAACACCAAACGAGGTGGCCTTACTTATCAACCAACCCAGAGAACCATGTGGTGATGCCTCTATTTCGTCGTCTTCAACATCTGCTATTATATTTAGCACCCCAAGCGATGAAGAAAATGAAGTCGCGGAACAAGAAGAGATTGAACATGAAGAATATGCTGCTTACGATGATGAGGAGGATGGTGATCAAGGTAATGGTCGTGATGGAGGTAGTGGTGGTATTGAGGTGGCAGATATTGAGGAAGAGGTGGATAAAGGTAATGATGAGGATGAGGATAGGGATGGAAATGGTGGTGGTTGGCAGTGATGAAGAGGATGATGGAAATGGTAAGGAAGTTGTTGTTGGCAGTGATGAAGAGGATGATGAGGAGGAAGAGGAGGAGATTGAGGAGGATGATGTGCAGCCACAGCTGAAGCCGAAGAAGAAAGGCCCAAAGAAACCAAGCGCGACACATTCCAACCACGCGTTTGCAGCTTACTAGACTACCCAGTGGGAAAGCGAGAGGTGAACCTAAAGATGACGGCAAAGTTCTATTCGGATATGATAGCTTGTGGTCCCGTACAATCAACGAGACAATTGTAACAATCCCAACTTTACTTTTCATATGATTTGTTGATATCGTTGTTATGTTTTAATCCTATTTGTTTGTCTTTCGTAGGATCATAAGAATGCGACACGTCTTTTTAGACACCAATCTTCTTATGCAAAAATGAAAAAAAGGCCCTTAGAAGGTGAATGTGCAAGAGTGAGAGCTATCATTGAAAAGTCAGGTTTGTATGCTGCCGTTGAGAACTCCGTGATTGCATATGACAAGGCCGCAGTATTATGTTTTACTGAGAGGTTTTACGGCGTAGTCGATACTTTCCAATTCCCATTTGGTGAGATGGAATTGCTTCCGGAAGACGCCGAACAGATTCTCGGATTGGAGGTGGAGGGAAAATCCACAGAAGAGAAGTTCAAGAAAAACCTTGAATGGGGAAAAATTTATGCATTGACGAAGAAGTTGTTTGGATGGGATGAAGAGAAGACGTCCCGCCTTTTTGTGATGGGAAAGATGTACCCAAAGAAAGAGTTTAAACTAATTGAAATTAGAAAGATGTATACGGGGTCACTTGCGAAGGACAGAGACAATGAACTACTCTCTGATCTTGAAGTTCATACGACAGCAGCCGCATACTTGTTGTATGTCCTTGGTTCGGTTATATTTCCCGATAGCAAAGGAAACAGGGTAAGCGTCAACCTTCTTCAACTTTTGGATCCCTTGGAAGAGGTGAGTAAGTATTCGTGGGGGACTGCCGTAGTAGCACATTTGAACGCTCAGCTAGCAAAGGCATCCCTGGAGAAAACTTCTCAAATGAACGGGAATTTGGCTTTACTTCAGGTAATTTGAGTAATCAAATATGATTGTTTTGTTTAGTCCTATTTTTAGATTTAACAATATTTATTTATTTTTGATGCTGTTTTAGGTGTGGATTTATGAGCATTTCCCCTCCTTGATCCAAGGCGATGCAGACATCCAATTGCAACCAACATGGAACAATACTAAACCAAGAGGAACTCGATACAAGTACACTGGATCTCAGGATAAGGAGGAAGCGCAGAAGTTTAAGTTGCTAGCCATGCGCCAAAAATTGGACAACATGGATGCGAAAGAGGTAACCTTTGATCCCTACAAGAGAAATAGACAACAAGACTTTCAAGATCTTGCATATTACCATGGCCCTCTGTTTTACCCTTATGGATACTCAATGTACAATCCGCATAGAGTAATGCGTCAGCTTAGGTATATTCAAGATTCTCCCGATGAGGATTATGTTCCACCGTTCAAATATAAATTAAAGAAATGCAAGGCGGACAAAAAGGCATTGGTGGTTGCTTATGAACCTGATCCTGTGACTGATCATTGGAATAATAAGCATTTGCCTACTAGTAGGGTAGAAATCTCTTGGTGGGAGCATGTTAACGAAGGTCATGAGGTAACCGTTGATTACATTATATGGTATGGAGGATTCTCCCACGGTCGAGTGATAAGGATTGATCAGACTACGGGTAGGAGGAGCAACAAAGCATCTTCCGCTGTGTGTACAGCTGACACTAGAGATGACTCTTCTATTCTTAAGCTTGTGGTAAGTAGTTTTTTTTTTTGGAATTTTGTTAATCATGTACATAAAGTGTTACTTATGTTAATCTAAATCGGTGTAAATCGGTCTTTGAATTTTGTTAATCATGTACACTAGAGGGAACGAATGAAGATTCTTATCAAGTCGTTTTGTTGTAAAGTCGACAAAGGAGAAGTGATAGAACCTGAGAAGAGTCTTCAGTACCTTGAGTGTTTCCAACACATTGAAAATCCACAAGCAAAGAAAATGTTCGCTGATTTGGAAAAGAAATATAAGAGGACAAGGAGAACAACTAGCCAACTAGCAGAAGAACGTGCACAAAAGGGAGATGGTGATGATCAAGCTAGTGGAGAAGAAGTTGTTTCTCAATGGGGAAGTCCTGGACAAGGTCCTTCAAAGAAAATTTAGACATCATCAAGTCAGAGAGGTCGAGTCAGAGGTCGAGGTGGTAGTACTGAGTGAGAATGACTAATTTTTAGAACTTTAAAGTGTATGGTTTAACATCGGTTAAGTTATGTCTTTTAGTATTGTCGACTTTAACTTACATTCATCCTTAGATATTTTCCGTAGTTCGTACTTACTATCGGTATCTTTGGTGGATTGGGTTTCCTAACAATTTAGCATGTTATTTATAAGTAGCTTTGGAGCATGTTATTTAGAAGTAGCTTTGGTTATGTGAATGTTGTTGATGTGAAAATTTGACATATTGTTGTTGGTGTCGGCAGCCAAATGTTTGCAGATGAGAAACTCAGAATTTAAAAATAGGAGTCGGAAGAACATGTTTTGCAGTTGAGCGACTCATAATACTGGCAAGTATTATGAGTGTTAGAGTCGTCCACATCATTTTTGCATATAAACGATTCAGGCGTACCCCAAACCACCCCTCTTTATTATATTTGGTAAGAGTCGTTAAAGGAAAATTACGAGTCGTCAATATATATTCAAAGGGTCGTCCACGAATAACTATTAAAAATTAGGGTCGTCCAATATACACTATTACAAATAAGGTTTTGTACAGAAATTATAGTTGAAAAACAAAAAGGTTAACGACCCTTCATTAAAACTTGGAAATAGTAGCATACAAATTCCATCTTTTCAACTGATTACATGTTATTCCTTTTCCTTGTGCGAGAGTCAACTACCATTGCGGCTTCGATATGATAAAACTGCTCTCCTCTCTATTTGGTATATGCAGCTTGGGCCGCATGCCTATCCCCTTTGTTCCTCGAAATAAACTCATTATAATTGGTGCACAATCTTATAACGTGAATAGTCCTATCACGAATATGGGACGGTAGATAATGATAGCGTAGTTTGTTGTTGTAATTAGCAAAAGGACTCCTACCAACTTGAGTCCAAAATATACTCTCATCCTGATGTTCCTCGGGAAGATCCTTGACGATGTAATAGTTTTTAACCCATTCGGTCTCTTCCTCGACTTGCTTGAATACTTCCCGGAGATGCACTTGTTCTTTGCCCCGTTTTTCAGCCTCGCGCCTCTCTTCTTCTTCCTTCGTAGGATATGGCATAAAAGTGTATGGTTTTTTAGTAGGTCGCATGCTTCTTTTGCGTATCACTTCTTCCTTTGCCAATATTGATTTGGTTGGTCGCTGACATCTTCTTAGTATGCTATCTATAGAATTGGTAATTGATGATGAACTTGCCATGGAAAAATTTATATACTTTGATTGTTTTCAGTTCTATTAAACAGACCTTGGTACAAGGTCTATTTAAAAAAAAAAACCCAACGGCCACATTTTTGGGAAATCCATCTCCATAAAGAGCCGTTGAAGGTGTGTGTATGGAGTCGTTAGGATTGTGTTTTTAAATCAAATGACTTAAGGTCTAGTAAATGGTTTGGGTCGTTTGTTTTTTGCTATCAAAATAACGACTTTATGTAACTCACCTACATGTGCTAGGATCGTTTGTTTGTTAATTTTACAAAAAACGACTCATATCATTTTGGGTCGGCTTGAGTCGTTAATTTGTAAATATACTGTTCCAGACTCAGTATTTTTATTGATATCGTCGTTCGTTTTTTCGTTGGACAAGTAACGACCCTTACTTCCAAAACACCCAGGAGACCGTCATATTTGGAGACCAAGGGTCGTTCAGTTGTTTGAATACTTAACTAACGACCCAAGTTAAGGAGGCAAGAGTCGTTGACTTGACTTGCTTAAATAAAAACGACCCTAATTAAAAAAAAGAAATTGTAATGATGATCAAGCTAGTAAAACATAAGTTAAAACACATAGTATTCGTTAAGGATTAGTGATAATAAAAACATCCAAGTATTCGTGCATTGTACTCCAACAAAAAAAAATCCTTCGACATTTAGTCACACATGTGAAATTCTTAAAGCATTGTACTCGGTGTTCCTTCCAAACCATTCCACATGTTCATTCCAAACTCGTATTGGTTAGTCCAATCCTTGGTGTAGTCTCCCCAATCACCATAGGCCACTCGTGGTAAAGGACATTCTGCGGAAATCTTCAAACCTATGTAATGGTTATTGTTGACATGTTCCATTACAATTATCCTTTTCTTTATCATGGCATCGCACCCAGTTCTTGAGGGTGCGTACATACAAGACGCTCCGAGGAAGACTTTGGTGAATACAATTACCATACAAGTGATTGTATCCGCTAGAAGTTGTCCACCAAAAGGCATTTGCATCCAAAACTTATAACCGGCCTTCTTCGAACCCTTCCTCCATTTCACGTTTGAAAACAAGTCCCTGAAGTTCAATTCCCTTTGTTTTTGATCTCCTTCCATAAGCATTGTCAAATAGAGTTGTTTGTCCTCAACTAGTTTTTCCGCCATTTTTATCCTTGCATATTCAATTTGGGTGAGCTTAAGTTCGTCCGCCTTGTCAAAGTGGCCTAATTGTTCCGTTGCAACATGGTAACCACAATTCCCATCCCCATCAACGTCGTCGGTGGATATAAGGTGATCTAAGTCGACGTAAGGAAGTTGGTCGGTATACTCTTTGTATAAAGTGTAAGCAGTACGATGTGGTCTTCCTTGTGAATCCCTAGGTGTCTTAGGATTACCTTTTATTCCTCTTATCGTTACCATACCACTTGTTTGGCTTTCCTGGGTATCGACCGCATGCTCAACAATATCCATATCTTCATTTTCTTTCCCTTTCGACCGACCTCGTTTCGTAAGAATGAAAGACTTTTGGTACTCATCATATTCCGCCTGGACATGATCGGCCTCTATCGTTACCCTTGTCATTGTTAACAGTTTCTCTAAATGGCATTTTTGTTGTTGGTCTCCCGGTCAGTTTTTGTTTTATTGGCTCTTCTTCAAACGCCAAGATCTTACGGGCGGCCGACCACAAGTTAGCAACCAAAATGTGTCTTCCTGCACAATTCATTTTTCGGTATTTTTCGGTGATGTACTGTCCAATCTCCGAGTCTCCAAATTCTTCATCGGACAAACCTGTGGGCTTAGGAATGAATGATAGTTGCTTTCAGAATAGATCGATATCTTCAAGAGGAATGTAATCTTTGTACCCACCAAGTTTGTGTTTACAAGGGAGGCCGAGCCAAACATCAGTTGTACAATTACACTCCCCCTTCATCACCTTTCCGGCCTCCGCTTTAGCTCTAAAATCTTTAAGCTGATCCATCATATAGTTAATTTCCCACCATGAAACTTGGTGTGCTACCAACCGTAGAAAACCTTTGTCCCTTATGTGTTGCATCAAAAAACGGTCTTTACTCAACTCCATCTGTGCCACTATTTTTCGTAAGTCATCCTCTGCGTGCTCGTGAATAGCTTCTTGTACCGTAACTACCCCACACCTATTTTGATCCAAAATTTTCTTCAAACGGCCGTGAGACGCATCTGCAACACTTGTAGACTCATTTTTGTAGTGCTTGTATTTATTGGTCCATGCATAAACAAACTTCTCCTTCCAAGGATTCAACCATGTATTCAGGAAATAATCAACCACCTTCTTATGATCAGTACTCCAAACATCAATAAACTTCTACAAGTTGGCATAATACTTAACCTCTGTTTTCGAATGAGCCAAATAGTCCCAATCCTCGCAAAAAACTTTCCATAGATCCCCCTCTTCATCATATTTTTCCTTTTCCTTTTTTTTCTCTTCCGCACGCTCTTCCTTGGAAATTTTAATTAAACGCTCATCTTCCTCCTTAGAACGTTGATTACCCTTCTTAGTAGGGATCTTTTGGATTTGATTCTTGCAATTAGAAAAAATATTGGTTTGGATGTGCCACGTACAAAGAAATTGTTGAGCAAGTGGAAATACTTGACGAGCGACACTCATAATTGCAAAATCCCTATCCGTAAATATAACCTGCGGCGTCTCTTCTCCACGGTAAATCAACCTCACTTGTTCCAACGCCCAAACATAGTCCGGTATTTCTTCTTTTTCCATAAAGAACCATGCAACGGTGAATGAATTTTTATCTTAAGTATGGCTTACCACATTCAACATCGGCATGTTATACTTGTTGGTCTTATAGGTGCAATCTATGAAGAGGACTTGGTAAAAACATTGTGCCAAATCCACCATCCTTGGATGTGCAAGAAAAATATGAGTCACTTTCTCACCCGGACCAACCTTAGTTTGCATGGCATAGTTTAGTTTTTCCGCTAACCACTCTGATTGTTGCATAATCAACCTACCATTCCATTCGGTTCTCTTAATCATTGCTTTGGCGGCGTTAATTGTGGAAATGGTGGACAAGTTATCCTTATCTTCCGCCCTTATTGCATTTAGGATCATGAGCCTAAAGGCCAAAAACAGGGTTCAAAAGAAAACCACAAGGCCCATCATGAGAAGACCCAACATGACAATGGAAGACAAGATACTACATGATTTAATTGTTAATATATGAGGATTAAAACCTAGAGATTTTCAAGCTTCACACTGCATGCGCGGTGCAAGCACCACACCTTCACTTCTTCGTGGTCTCATGAATTAAGAATCCCACAATGCTTCTTAAATTCCCCCCGAAAACCCCACATTTGATTTCTCGCTTCAACCCAGAAAGTTTGGCGTCCAGCTAATTGAATATCTTGGGTAGTAGTTGCCAAACATGTTGCAGGGTTCTTCCTTCATCTAAGAAAAAAGACATTGTTTTCCGGTACAACTACAAAGGCCAAAAAACCAATAGACAGGTGATGTTGTATGCTCACCTATGAGAAGAAACATTAAGGGGATCACTCAAGTACAACTGCAAAGGCCAAAAAACCAATAGACAGATTGATGTTGATATATGTTATATTCAACCTTGGGGTGATTCGAAAAACGTAAAAGCAACAATTATGTGATTTCTCGCTAATATCCTATCTATATATTGTTACCAAGATTTACATGAAGCAAGTCTATTATAACTACCATTGAGAAATGCAATATAGACCACCATAAGTTAAGTTACCATATGCCCATTCGCGTCCTAATTTGAATCTGTATCTGATATTTCCGGTGCGTATGCACAGGGTTAAGGGCTTGTATATTATGAATTACGTACGGACTATCCAAGTAATACACTTCCAAGTGGACCTATGGTTGTTGTTTTTTTTGGTCGAAAGAGAAGATATATTAAATAGTGAAGAAACATACACTGAGTTCTACCAGAGGTAGATAAAGCAAAGACACGAAAGGAAAATACAGAGCTGAAATCTAAAAATTACATGAAGATAGCATTCCAATTAGACATCAGTGTATTGGATAAGTTCAAATGAACTCGATGACCTGTAGTTGCATCCCAAGGTAGAACTGATGATTAGCATCGAGATCATCATCAATTTTGAAAATGTAGTTTTCCTCAAATCTCCTCAAATTCCTTTCCTTTCGGATGGTGTTTACAATTTCCGCTGGAATTAGTTTCCAGATGAAATTTCCGGAATAAGAGAAGCAATTGCTATGCCAAGTCTCTGTTAAAATTCACATGGAACCCGGTAATACCCACATCCAACCTGAACTTGAGGTTAGAGCGCATCAAACCTTCTAAGCAATTTTACAATGCAGGAATGGATGGCGTTGCGACTCAACACCACTACGGCACAAATTACAACTGTTATACATGTTTAAACCCTTTTGCTGAAGAATATCTATGGTATTAAGCTTACCATGAACCAGATACCACATCAAAATATTAAGTTTAGGTGGAATTACGGGTTGCCAGATGAACTGAAAAGGGAAGTTATTCTCTCCATATTCCGCTACCAACTGTAAATAGAGTGATTTGACAGTGAACACACCCGAGGGTTGCAGTTTCCACCTTCTAGTGTATGCCATGCCATCTCTAGCAGGGGGGTATCACCAATGACTGTAAGGAGATCAGCGTATTCTTGAGCTTCTGCATATGTAAGCATACGCTTAAAATTAAACTGCCAGTTCCCCTCATTAGAAATCATGTCAGCTATTGAGATATTTTTGTCCCTGGATATATAACTTGAAAAGATTGCTAACAGTTGCTGTATACACCAAATATCATTTCAAAATGCAATGAATGTCCCTGAATGAAGAAAAACCGTCGAATGCTCACTTATTAGACCTGCAGATTCAGTGATAGCACGCCATGAAGACACACCATATGTTTGATTTATTTTCCCAGGATTTTGTAGGAGAATTCAGTTCCATACTTGTCTTATATGATCTTGATTCTTATACCAAAGCCTATTCTTTTCAACGCCATATCTTCAACTCCATTTAGATAACATTGTTAAATTCATAATTTTAAGATTTCACACACCAAAGTCCACCCATTTTTTTAGTTGCTCGAACTAAATCCCAGTTAACTAAATGGAAAGTTTTGGCACCTTCTTTAAATTCCCATACGAAATTGTGCATTTTCTTTTCTAGAATCTTAATGACTGTGATTGGGGCCTTAATTAAACAGTCATGCGGTCAGAATCCTCAAACTTCTCCCTTATACGAACTATGTTAATCTTCTTTGTCATATTAACTGTTTCACGACGTTCACCTGGTAGACTAAATTTCCTTTTAGCTCCTCCACCTATCTCAAACGCTTTTTCCGCTTCATCTTTTCCCCACCCAAGACAGTCTTTCGCCAAGACACAAAGATGATCAAAAGGAATAGAATTGTTGAAACTCTCAAACACAACTTTTCCTTCCAAAGCAAGACCGATGATTTTCTTTGCATTATCCGGAGTCATAGTCATCTCGCCGAACGGGAGTATAAAAGTCATGGTTTTGGGCCAAAATCTTTCTCTAAACCCACGAACAATCACTACATCATCGGTCTTCTGCAAAGCCTCAATTTCAGACTATAACCTCGAAGCTTTTACCAAGGCTACCACATCTGGATGCTCTCTATCCAACGCCCAAAACTTTCCTTGTTAGTGCTTTAGTTTAGGGACCACTTTATCGGGAAACTAAAAAGAATATAATTTTTTTGTTGTTACAATTAAATATCCATAATAAAATGAAAATAACATATATTAAGTTTGATTTATGTGGGAATGTTATTTATGCCCCTACTATCCATGGGTCATGCACAAATACCCTTATGGGTCTTTAATAATACCCCCAATGGCATAATTGAAATTATGAAAAAAATAATTAACATAATCCCATTTTTAACCTTTACTTCTTATACTTGTTCTTCTTCTTTATTCTCACTCGAGAAAAACAACTCTCTCCATCTCCATTTCCGTCGCCACTACAACCGCCAACACCATCTCCGCCTCCGCCACCACCATCTTCATCGCTGCAATTATCATCTTTGTCACTACCTAAACCACCATCTATAGCACCACACCCAACTCTAAAGATGAAGATTGATGTGCTGAGTAGTAGATCTGGTGAGGAATCAATGAGAAAACCATCTTCAGCGAGAAATCAACACCACCACCACCGTTACAATGACGACCACCATCGTTTCAACAACAATAACTTCATTTTCCAGATAAAAATGAAATCTAAGGTATGATTTAGAGATTTGAAATTAAAAATCAAATCAGAAACTAATTTTTTAGATTCAGCAATTTAGAGTTTAATGTTTCAATTTCTGAAAATTTTCCATCTTTGTTGCACAGATTTATCAAATGGACATGGATTCTTCATGGATCGATACGAATCGATTGTGTATTGGTGATTTTTACAATACAAAGGTCAGATTCAAATCATGAGGTGGAGTTTCAATACAAAATGGGTTCTCAGGCAGCATATTCAAATAAGGTTAAATGGATTTGTGTGGTGGATGTATAGTTCTCAGTTATGAGATGGAAGTTGATGGCGGTGTTTGGTGGTCAAATGGGTGTGGATTCAATTAGGTGATACTCATTCCATGTTAGGTCAGTGAGATCGATCTATTTCTTGTTATGATTCTGGTTTGAAGATCCAAATTGAAGATTTAGGTGAATCAGATCCAAGAGTTGCTGAGACTTGTAGGTACTTAATCTCTATCTTTCTGTCTCTATATTTTCTTCTGAACATGATGGCGTACTGAAGTACACAGAATGCAAGAAGTTTTTGTTCTTGGCTTACGTTAGTGAATACCTTGTACGCATGAGTAAGTTCCAAAGTCAGTTCTCGTTGAGCTAATATGCTCCTATAGTTGGTTTACTTGTGTTTGTCCGTGCCCACTTCATCCAATGTACAGTATGGCTGATTGTGCCAATTTGAATTTGAAACTCTTTATTTATTCTAATAACATAATTAATAATTACAGTATTTTCTTTTGTAGTGCATTTAATGATACTGTATATTTCTTACAAATTACATAAACTCAGCAATTTTTACTGATTTAGTATCAAAAAGTGGGTGATTTTTGGGATAACAAAACAAATGAAGGAATGAGATGTTGCTGCTACAGTTGTGAGATTGAGACTCTCAGTGAATCAGATATGGTTTGAATGAGGGAAAATGGTGTTCATGGCTGCAAAAATTTCTTTTTCTCACATTTCTCTACAGGAAACAACAACATGAGGAAAGAGAGATACAATAGAAGGCTTGTATTAATTTTCTCGAGTTGAATTCATTAACAGGAAGGAATATGTGTATTCACTGTGTCGTGTTTTTTACAGGCATGTTGTTAATCATATGATGGTAAGAGCACTATCAAAAATTAGCATGTTGAATGATTAATTGGATTAATTTTGTTTAATATTTTAGAGATGATATGTTGATTGAATGTAGACTGTGTACGTGTTTTTTACAGATTGATTTTGCGTTTCCAGAGTCATGTTTTGTTGGCAGTACAAGAAGCAACTGAAGCCTACTTGGTTTTGTTTGAGGATACCAATCTTGTGTGCCATCCCAGGTATCATGCCCAAGTATATTCTGCTTGCATTACAAGAGGCAACTTGGGCTAGTTTCTTTCGTTTTGAAGACAACTTTGGGCTAGTTGCCTCCAAATATGGAGGCAACTTGGGCTAGTTGCTTTCACCTATCAAGACAACTTGACCAAGTTGCTTCTAATAATTGGAGACAACTTGTGCTAGTTGCTTCCAACTTTGAATACAACTTGACCAAGTAGCTTTCACTTTTGGAGGCAACTTGAGCTAGTTGATTCCAAATTGGAGGCAATATATTAGAGTATTTGTGACGAATTTGTGGTGCAATGGTAACACATGGTTGTGTCGAGTTGCCGATGATGGTTGTGCTGCTGGTGCTCATGCTTTAAAGTCAAGAGAAAGTTGTGTGTGTAGGTTGGCTTATTATATTATCTTGTTACTTCTTGGACTCTTGGAGGAATAAGAAAAGCTGCAGGATTGCAGTGATGGAGGTTGCAGAGAAGGATTGAAGCTGTTGCAGTTTTTTATGTGCATGTTATATTGTGTTATGCATGAATCTGTGGTGCAATGGTAGCACAACTGACTGTAAGTCAGTAGATGTGTGTTCGACTCACACTAGGTTCACTTATTTTTGAGTAATTTTCTTTTTTTGGAGGCAACTTGGGCTAGTTGCTTTCACTTTTAAAGACAACTTTGAGCTAGTTGCTTTCATTTTTGAAGACAAATTTGAGCTAGCTGCCTCCACTTTTGGAGACAACTTGAGCTAGTTGCCTTCTATATGGACACAACTTCAGCAAGTTGACTCAACATGGTAGTGGATTGGCGGCGGCGGTGGTTGGTGGTGGACAGTAGATTAGTCTTTTTTTTTTTTTTTTAAATAGTGGTTGGTGGTTTTGTATATACACTGTATAAAGGAGGGTATTTTAGTAATGTATTAGGCTTAGGGTTATTTTTAAAGTTCATAAGGGTATTTTTACAAGGGGTCTCATAGTAGGGGTATATTGATAATGTTCCCTTGATTTATTACATTTGAGGCACATACCCTAGCTGCCCATGATGACCGGTAACCAACATAGCATCAATGATTTGTCTTGCCGTGTCTTTTGGGGCATACTTCTTTTTTTCCTTCTTGTCCTCCTCCACTACGGATTTACCTTTACCAATAGCAACACCACTTGTTTTGGCCAAGTTTCCTTCTTCTTCATTTAGTTCTCCTTCATTTCTTCCGTAAGAGCCAACTCGAACTTCACTTCCTCCGGTAACACCAACCCCACCTTCACTTCCTCCAATATCACCAAATCCACCTTCACTTCCTCCACCAAACAACAAAAATCCTTCTCTCAAGAAAGCAAAAATCAAAAAATAGATCAAGCAAGCACGGTTCAATCTTCACAAGCGATGTGAGATTCATCAACAAGCTCTATTTGCAAATCACCATAAATCTCTACCTGCAAAGTAAGTAGATTCAACATTACTAACAATATATGGACAATTAAAATCTTCTCTACTAAGACGTATCACTAATATAATCTTCTCTACTAAGACGTATCACTAATATAATCTTCTCTTACAGATTCATCATTGCATTAACTCGAATACTGCACATGGTCATATATGAAACCAAATTCAATCTTGTGAAAACATATAGTACACATTGAAATTGTTATAAATCCTGTCTAGTTTCACTTTCACGGCAAAATTTACCTTTGTACATGATAATGCTAGCTTTTGACACTTTTCAATATTCCCAACTTTATCTTTTGGCGATTTCTTTTATCTTCTAGTTAAACCTTTATTCCCATTTCAGTTGTGAATCTTATTCGACTGTGTGCACACACGGTATATGTTCATAGTTAGCTTCATATGACAAGAACCCACTATTGGTTTGGTTTTGCAACAAGTTACTTTAAAGCGTGAACTACAGAAATTCAAAAATCTCTTACAATTAATATTATCACTAACTCTCAGTAGTTTCCTGTTTCCACCTCAAAATCTTCCAAGCATCTGCCTTCACTGATAAATTTTCTTACACAGTACAAGTACAAGTCAATCAAAAAATCCCGGAGTATCAAATAGGTAACTGAAACCAGATTGGATAGGGATATCTGAATCTAAATCTTGAAATGGAGGACAAACATCTAAAGCTGCAGATGAAATGAGCTCATTAACATCATAATCTGAAGTTTGTACAGTATGTCCATAAGTAGGTAAGTAATACGGATCATAGACTTCAGCAGATACGAGTGGAGGCGATAAAAGACTACCACTGAAGTGATTATCAGGTGTCAACGAAGAGAAAATGTTGTTGTTGCTGTCATTTTCTTTCTCTAAACAAGAAACAGGTTTCGAAGTAACAGGAAGTGAGAATGAAGGTACTACTCGTGTTGCCAAATCTTCTGCCCTGACATGACAACTTGTTTCAAAATTGATAAGTGCTTCTTTTGATCCATTCTGTTTTGGGTCATATTTCTTGTGTTGTTTCCATGGTACTAGATGCCAGGCTTGAATACAAGTGTGTTTTCCACAGTATGTAACGGAAAACAACGACGGGTCTTCGTCGGTTCGTTGAACTAGTTTCTTAGCAAAACACCCTTGAACATCTCTATGAGCACATCTGTAATAGGCTCTGCAAAAATAGCAATGACATCTAATTACACAAAACATAGTGGCTCCGACACGGCCAACGTTTTTTTGTGACCTTATCAGCGTAAAAAATCAAGTACGTGTGGTTCTAAGAAAATTTGGCAACTTTCCATGGGATGCGACTTATGGTCCCATGGCTTTGCAAAGTGAAAACCTTGTACTCATTAAGTGACAAAAGACATATATTTACATAACATGCTTGACAAACGGAGAAAGAAACCTTTATCTTTACGGACTAAAATTGTGATAAATCAGTACAAAGAGTTTTAATGCTCACCTAGGATAGTTGGTGTTAAGAATGTCCTTCTTTCCGTACTTTCTCCAACTGTATCCATCATCTGGAGGCCCTTCAAACCCTGTCAGTTCGCAGACACGTACTTTTTCCGTCCATCTTGGTAGAATTTTTCTATTCACATAATCAAAATAGACGTGTAAGAGGACATTCGTACATATAACAGTTCCGTATTACATTCAAAGTTGAACTTTATGTATAGTATACTGCATACAGTTACAGACATCTACATGTATCTACCTCTTTTTGAAGTAGTTGACCATGAGATCGGATTCGTAATCTCTACGTGGGCTTCTGCTAACGGAACGTAGTGGTGACTCCGTCTGAGTGATTGGCGTCAACCCGGTCATCATTTGAGGTTGATCACCCCTGTCCTCTGACTTTATTTTATTCAACATGACAAGGGAAATCTCGAGAGCAGATACGATTTTAGTAATGGACAACTTCCCACATGTAATGGCAGATGGTGCAAGATGCATTTCTAGTTGTTTTACTTCCTCTTTTGCTTGGGTTAGAAGCTCATTGATCATGAATGTCTTTTTTCCCCGAGATATCATGGTACTAGTGTTGTTCTCCATTGATTCTTACCAAGTGTGGATTAGTTAATGAAGGAAATGAAAGTAGAGAATAACAAGCTCAAAAGTGAGAAATGAAAAATGGTGTTGGTTTTTAATGAGAAGTTGTTTTCTTTGTTGGTTGCTGCTTGTCTTTTTATACTTGAAGCAAAAATGAGAACAAAATCTAGAGATAAAGATACTTGAAGAAGAAGAAGAGTAGTGTTGAGGAAGGAGGGAGGGAGGAGGGTTCAATATATATGGTAATAATCCTATTTCGGTAAGTCATCGAGTGACTGGATGAAAAAAAGTTCTGGACAAGTTTGGCCGGAAAGGAAAGGTATGGGAAATCTACGAAGTCATACATCGTACTAATAAAGTAAAAATTCTATATATTAATAAAAAATAATGATAAGAATAAAGTAGAGAATAAAAGCGTGAGCTAGTTATAAATAGCATTAACCTCCATATTTTAATATTAAGAGATTTTTTTAGTCCTCTATAATGAATTTACCTCCAAATATTAATATAATCGTTGGAAACTTATCTATAATTGTTTGAGAATAAGATGTAACTTTTTTTATTGTTATCGCATCTTTTGATTTGTGGATGCGTAAGACCTCCTTAATGTGGCACATTCTTGTTGAAGGAAAAAATTTCCAACTTGTCGAGCATGTTTAAAGCTTATTGACATGAAACATTTGGTATATCTGTGCTATCATCATCAGGGTCATCCCTTCACTTCTTGTCTAATTCCATCGATGATTTTTTCGTCATTTAGGGCATATACGACTTGTTGCTCATTTGGATGATTAAAGAAGACATCCATATCTTTTATCATTTACGGACTTTGAATTAGCAAAAAAATACATGTTTTTGATACATGTCCCTATATTAATAAACTCCATATATTAATAATTTTGTGGAGTCCCAAGGCTATTAATATATGGAGTTTTTAGTGTAATAGGAAAAAGTCACTGACGTGGGGCGGATCCAAAACATGACTCTTATGGCTTAAGCCAGGGGTAAAAATTGAAATTGACCACTAATTGTCTGATTTTCATGTACTAAACTTGACAGTACCATGGCTTAAGCCAGGGATCTTAGACATGACTTCACTGATACTAGTTGTCTGAGTTCGAAGCTTGACAGTATCGAATGCTTTAAAAATGAATAATGATCAAACTGATACAACAGTAAAGGATTGAAGGTAAAAGGAAAAGAAGAAGAAAAAAACACTTTATGGTTTGAAATAAGAAAACAACATCACAAGAATACGGTAAATAAATAAGAACTCAGACTAACATATATGGGTTTTCAAAGCTGATACTGCTCCTGCTTACACATATTTGGCTCTGTTCCTACGGCTCATTGGGCCGACCGACCGGAGGGCCCGTAGGGAGGGAGTCTCTTTTATGGTCACTTTTTTGTCAAATGAAATCTAACACAAATGTTCAATTTGATAAAAAGATTGGAAATGAATTTGGTGGTAGTCTTTGGGACATGAAAAGTCTAAAATGTCCCTCCTTTTAGTTTAATTATTATAACTCTTTATACATCTTATTTTTTCAGGAGTATAATTGGCAACCAAATTTTAATATAACATATTTAAAATTCGGTGCATTAGAATTTTACAAATTTTATATCATTTGAAAGGATTTTAAAAAATCTACGCAACGAGTACAAACAACAATATATAATTTAGTGTTTTTACGAAAAATTCGATGTTGACTTTTAAAATTTAATGTATACCCATTATGCAAAGCACCACAAAGGATGCATAATACATAAGGAAATTAGTGCAAACCACCACAAAGGAGTAAATTGATTGAAACCACCACAAAAGATGCATAAAAAATGGTAGAAATTTATGTAAAACTATCATAAATTAAATGCATATCAATTTTAGCCTTGTAACACCATTACGAATAACGGTATTTCGATTTTCTTCGGTCGGCCCTCCCCACTGTGGCAGCGGTGATCTAGTTTAACATACGTGAGGGAGGAAAGAACTCGTAAAATCTTTTTCCGCGTCAAAGAAAGAGGACTGAGACTTTGGATGGTGACGAGAAGTGGGTTACGTCATTGTTTTCCCCATCGAGTACGTTGAATACTGGTAAGTCATCCCTCATGTGAACTTCTTTTTCCGTTTAAATTTCGATTAAAAATTAGCTTTAAGCAATTAGTTTTGATGCGTTGCATCTTTTTTTAAAAGAAAAAAGCAGAAGTGACTTCTTGCCTTGCATCAGGGCCGGCCCCGACACCGAAGATGCCCAAAGCACACACCAAAATTGTTGCCCCTCTAATCATTTGACCAAGTCAACACATTTTGACTATGGGTGGAAATATGTCTGGCTCAAGTTTATTTTACAATGACACGCGAGATTATACTACCATTTAGTGTAATTATTAGTCACCAGTAATAGAAATGATATTACTGGTCCACATACGCATTATATTTTTCTTTGCCATATGTACGTAGAGTGTATAATTTCACTCGGTGTGTACGCCAAAAATGAAAATAACATCCTTTCTTCAATTTGCCGAAATATGGCCAGAAAATGTAAAGACTTTCCTTGCGTGTTTTATTAACAAGTCACCATTTTACTTCAAAATAAAAAAAGAAAAATAAACGTCATCATTTCAAAAAATTTGAACGATTATCATAAAATCAACAACCAATGATCATGCCTCACCGTGTCACCATATATCTCTCTCCCTAGATGATTCTTTATTTTCTCTTTTGCTGCCATTGTAACTTGTACTGATAGGTAAGTATTAAGAGATGTACCCACTCAATGATCTTGACCTATTATATTGAGAACAGACACCACCTAAAAATTTGAGGTCCCAAAACCTTTGCTGCCCAAAGCACCGCTTCGAGTGCTTTGCCTCAGGGCCGGAACTGCCTTGCATGTTAGAATATATCCTATGATGTTCAGTTTCATGAATTTGTTTTGAGTTGTGGATCATAATCTTCGAAAGGACTAAAAAAAAAAAAAAAGAGATTACTTAAAGAAAATATACACTGCTTTTCCCTGTTCCATTAAAAGACGAGTCTTTTCTCTTTTCAAATGTCAACAACTTTTACGAGTACTATCGGCTCAAAATAACCGATAGTATTGCTCTGAAAATAACTCAACAGCTGGGTTGCACAGATTCAGACGCGGTGACACGGACACGACACGATGCTGATGCGGACACGACCAAATACTGAAAATCCTAGGACATGGACACGTGTATATAAAAATAAATAAATACAAAATATTATAAGTATATGCTAGTATAAATTTCATATTCCAAAAAATAAATGTTATGCAAATCTGAATTAGGAATGATAAATTTTAATAATAATGAAGGAAATAAAGAATAAATTCAAAATATGTACATTTATCATCAAAAACGTATGCTTCAAAAAAAAATCATCAAAAACGTGATGGTTTGAGGGTTTGATAACAAGATTGAGGTTGCTGGTTCGAATCTCTCCATAAGCAGTAATTTTTGAGTGGTGAAAATATGCGTCCAACAGCAGAAATTCGCGTCAGATTCGCGTCCAGCTCCGGAATCACGTGAGACGCGCACGTGCTGCGTCTGACACACGTCGTAGGCGCGTCTCCCGTGCGTCAGACGCGGACACTGGGTCAAAACACGCGCGTCCATGCATCCCAGCTCAACATTTATGCTCTTTTAATAAAGTGATTCATAATCGTGGGTGCATTTTGAACAATATGTACAATCTGGATTCCAATAATTGATCATTGTTAGGCTCTTAAGGCATCATAAGGAAAAGTTTGGAATCACTGTTAGCATTAGTATTTTGGAAGTTGATAATAACATGGTTAATGGTTGATTTACAACCCTATACTAATTTTGTTTTTATTGCTTTGTCCTTCTCAGGTCAATGTGTGGGAGAAAGAAAACTACAAAGATCCAACAGTTGGACTCAGCAGAGCAGACAAAGCAGACAGGGGAGCTCATATATCTTTGGAATGGGGCAAGGAAATGCAAAAATCCAACGTAGATTTTGCTGCAGAAGATGATGCAACATTACATGCCATTAAGAAGGGATACCAAATGGAAGAGCAAGAAAGATTTCAAGGAAGTTTCAACCTGACTCATGGTGGAAATTTTGAAGCTATTAATTTTGTTTTAGGCAACCTAATCAAGCTAGCTCCTCATCAAAACTTATCTGCTACTAGATTAGCAAAAATTTCCATTCAATCAAACTTACTACAAAACTTAAATTGGAAGGGTCCTAATCTTCAACAATTTTGTGATACTCTACAGTCATTTCAAGTTTCGACTGCTGAGGAAATATGTAATATTACTTATCATACAGTGGAGATACATCATGGTGTTAGTCTTACCCCAGATGACCACCTTTGTATCTTTGAGTTTGTTGCTCATCTGAGCCCTCTCAGTTTTATAATTAAAAGAAAAAAATTACGAGTACTAGTTGTTAAATGCAAGTGGATTCAATATCGTTAGGAGAATTTGATTATCATTTTCGAGGATAAATATTATTGGCTGTGAAAAATTGGGATTTTATTGACTTTATATTAATACGGAAAATGCTCAATTTAGAGCCACGGTCCATAAAATCTACAAGAAAAAAGAGAAAGAAACACAGAGTTGTCCACGTGGTGTGTGTAGATAAATATCGATTTACATCCGTCACATTTAGCATTTATAATCTTACTTGTTTGAAAGATAGTATTCTGCATGAAATTTGATAATATTGTTCGAAATATAGAAATTATTTCCCTTTAAACGGCACACAGTCCAACACATCCCATCAAGAGAGGAGCTCGCAGTGTTATTTGTCGTGCCAGAAATTAAGGTTTGTCGTGTTGTGCCGTGTCAGAAATTAAGGTTTGCCTTGTTGTGTCGTGCTTGAGAACGTATTGTGATATGCCTGTCATATTTATTTTACATTTTTCAAAATAAATATTTTCAACCTATTTAGATATTATATGTGTTGTTATTGAAATAATTCGACACAACAAAGATAGAATGTCAAAAAATGGTTAGAATAAACACTCTTTTGTGAAATATACAAAATATATATAGTATTGTACCGTATTGTGTAGTATTTTATACTTGTTATGACGTGCTTTGTTAGCGTGTTGTGCTGTGCCGTGCTGTGCACGTTCTTATTCGTGCCACGTGTTGTGTTGTGCCACTGTGTTGATTATCATGGCCCAACACAACACATTAAGCTAACATATTGTGCCGTGCTTAGCTAACTCACGTGCTGGACTAAGCTATGCCCGTGCTGGCACGACTTACATGCATCCACTAGTTAACGGGGGCATCTAGTCAAAAAATCAAAAGATTGATGTACTAATAACAATAATTAAGTAAAGTTCAAATCAAAAGTAACACAAGGTCATAAATTTAGCCACCTTCAAATACTGTCAGAAGAAACATGGAAAACATTTGGAATCCGAATTACTGTATGCTATGCTATTTTAGTTACGGAACAAAAAAGTAAACATGTTGATTTTCTGATACACACTTGTCCATCCAAAGCAGTACCTCCTCAGGTGGAGGGAAGGGAGTTAACCACTTTAATCAACAAATTAACCGATGATTCACACCTGCACTGATGCAATGAAGTAATAGGAAGGTGCCAAGGACGCTGAATTTGACTATATTGTATGGATATTTTCCCCAAGCATTCACGTTGCTAGTTAGTGATTATGTTCGCCATTAATGAGATAGAAGAGTATATTGATTAAGAAGTACGTAGGGACCATCTCAAGTGCACCTATAGTCATGAGACATGACCTTTAAAATGCATAAATAAAGCTCACTCATAATACCTTACTGGTGTAACTGTCTTTTAATATATTGCCAGTGAAAAAAAATATCTTGTAAATCAGCCCAAAAAAGTAAACAATAATCCTTGGAACCCTTTGATAGGGTTTCTAGTGCCCTTCTCTTTCTCGCCTGAAAAATAATGGGGAATGAAATAAGTCCAAGTATGTCAGTGTAAAATTGTAGAGTGTTTGTTTTCAAGTCATGTTTTGTAATAGTATTCAAAGACTAGTGACTGATATACTGTTCACTGTTGATATATGAGGGGAACAAGAAGAGTGAACATAATAAATTTTCATGATCGTATTCCCCTTCACAAGTTTCAAACGAATTTCATGACTTGAGTGTAAGTAGGATTCAGAAGTTCATAGTTTTTGCGGTTTTCCATTAGGCATTTTCTTTAAGCTAACCAGACGGAATACCATCAGCTGGCTCGACCTTAGATTAAGCATCTTTAGAAATTCATTCTTAACGAGCCATTTGATGCAGTTTTCCACTACTGCACAAGGATGAAAGATTATTTTACGTGTCCAACTGTTGGGTTGCTCAAGCACTTGCTAGTTTTAAACTTGTAGCTGCTTGGCATATACCCGTTTTTCTTTTCATATCCCGATATATTATCTAAATTCTAAATTATTGGTCTAGAAACGGTGTACTATTTTGAAACCCGCTGCCAGTAGGTTTTACTTGGACTGGCACTACAAGAAAGTTAGCCTGTTGCATCACCCAATGGTTACCGGATAACCCCTATTAATATCGCGATAACCTATGTAGCAAGAATTCTATTGCAACACCTAATCTATTGCTGCAGCAAGAGATTATACTTTTTTACCACACTTTTTTCATTCATTTTGTAACAGTAAATTATAGCTTTTAGCTACAGCTGAAAAGTAATGTGACTAGAAATTTGCTTTTACAACACCTATATTGAAGGTGTGTCAATATATAGTGTAGCAATAGCTAAACTTTCTTGTGGTATCTTTGTGATTGTGATACATAAGCGGGGTTTTTCGATGTCAAACGAGCTTTGTAGATAGGATTTTCACTAGTTTAATCATGAAATTTTGGAGTTCGGGTTTGACTCCCACTCTTTCATCGCAGCTTGGATCCTCTTTTTCGGTTTTTACCTATCTAGATTCTGGACTTTCTAAGAAAATATCCGAGCACAAGCCGAAAAAACTAATCACAGCCACTCTGGAAATAGGACTTAAAATTTAAAATAGAACCCTGCTAAACGAACCGCACAAAAAACGACCCCAAAACGACATCACCTTTTTATCTCACATTTTTTGTTGATGGGTCCCTGTGGGCCCCGCGGAAGCTAGCAGGGGGTCCCGCATATGATTTTGTTATGTGTCTTGGTCGTTTTTTGGGCGGTTTTTTTGGCGGTTCGTTAATAATTTTCGTTTAAGAACCCTGCTAAACGAACCGCACAAAAAACGACCCCAAAACGACATCACCTTTTTATCTCACATTTTTTGTTGATGGGTCCCTGTGGGCCCCGCGGAAGCTAGCAGGGGTCCCGCATATGATTTTGTTATGTGTCTTGGTCGTTTTTTGGGCGGTTTTTTTGGCGGTTCGTTAATAATTTTCGTTTAAAATATTAGTCTGAGACTCTGAGGGATAAAAAGTAAAAATCAGTCAAATGGTAAAATGTACTTTTGACCAAACTGAGTTCTGCGATGGAACTCCTCTACTTGAAGGATCCATCTGTTCGTTACATCTGGTTTCCCTCATCCAAAGGGAACTTGAGAAATCCAAAATTGTTTTCCCTCATTAAGAAGGAATTAGACGAAATCCAAATACATCAATAGCGCTTTGTCGAAAACAAAATCACTAGTGTTCCTAAAACGATCGTTGAATACATATTTCCAAATTCTCATCATTCTTTTCCAAACATAAGAAACAAAAAATGAGCCATTGTTGCTCGGTTTCTAGGATCATATTCATATTTATATCCCACTTTTATCAGCCCCGATATTAGATGTCACTGCAAGGGTCGTACTCATAAAAATTGATCTTCTTGGGACAAAATATGATCCAGGACCCTATTCTACGTTAAAAACAAACTAGTCGTGACTAGCTTTTTAGATAGAGATGAATCGTCAAAGTAGTATTACTGGATATTTATCCTCGCTAAACTCATCTTAGAGATCAAGATATGGAAATATTACATCTAGGAAATAAAGTATTGGTGCTACCACCTCCTGTGGATGCAGCATAAGATCGAACAAGTCATTTGTTTTTGGCTTTCAATCATGCCTTAGGAGAATACTATTAAAATGTACTGATAAAAACAACTTCGATTTTTCTAGCCAGCTTCTCCAACAGCATTTTGTGCTCGACCTAAATGTTGCAGATTCTCCTCCTAAGTTGGTGATGCCATCTCATTGCAAGCTGTTGTTTTCTTAGGCTAAGTCTTATGGGATAGATATCTAGTTGCTAGATTGGTCATCCACGTCAGCCTGGGCAACCTCCTAAGTCTTATGGGATGGTGAATCTAGCAGCGGAACGCTGAACAGTACAGCGTCAAACGCTGAAAAACGCAGCGTCCAAGTGAACGCTGAACCAAACAACGTTTGACTTGGTCAGCTAGCTTGGAAACGCTGAACGGTTCAGCGTCTGAGAAACGTGTTTTCTCCGGCGCAGAAACCCTTCTTCCTCAGTTCTTCCCTTCTCATTTTTTACCTGAAAATGCATGTTCTAGATCGATCGTTTTAGAGATTTTTTTCTCAAATCCTTCAGTGGGTTTGTTCTCCATCGAATTCTTGATCGTTTGAGAGTATTTTCATTCAATTCCGTCCACGAAATTATTTGAGGTAAGGATTTAATGTTTTAGGGTTTTTTTCTTTCTTGATTTTTGATTATGATGAAAATTTGATGAAATTGATGATTGATAGTTGATACAATGCATGATTTAGATGATATGTTTTTTTTTATTTGAATGATATGTGATTGAAATTCATTCTTAGAATTTTTAGGGTTTATTTTGATTATTTGTGATGAAAAAAAATAAATTTTTGATTTTTGTGATGAAAATGAATGATAATTTATATGATTAGTTTGTAGGTAAAGTTTGTAGGAAAATTTGTATGATAATTATATTATTTGTATGATGATAATGAATTATTTTTGATAATTTAGTTTGTATGATGATAATGAATGATAATAAATTATTTTTGATAATTTGTATGATTGATATTTTTTTTCATGTTTGTTATTGATTGTAGTATGAATATGGATGAAATGCTAGATCGGTTGGATGTAGTTTCATCAAAATGTTATGAAATACCCTCGCAAACTAAGCATTAGAGGTAGTTTGAATGATATTGAAAAGTATTACAATATTGTAGTGAAAGATAATTCGAAAGCCAAACGATATTGTGACAATTGTGGATTTTCTTTTGCTTTTGAGTTTGAATTTTCCAATGGGGATAGAGGCTTAGTTGAAGCCATGGTCGAGAGATGGTGGTTAAAAACCAAGAGCTTCCATTTTCGGGAGTTTGAAATTGGCCTCACTCCTTTAGATTGGTACAACGGGAATTCCCACTAGTGACCCTAGTAAACAACCAGTACTTATGTCGACGTTGGGTAGTGATCTAACATATCCTGCTCTAGATGATTTATATTTTTCGGATATCAAAAATTATGGTAAATTGGACTCTAATAAAAATTCATTATCCTTAGCAGTCTTGAAAGAGTATATGGATAGCAGAAAAGACCTGGATAATACTGGGTGTGCACAGACATTGACACGAGCATTCTTTATGTGGTGTTTTGGTCATTTTCTTCTAGCGCATTCTACTGGAAAAGTAGGTAAACGTTGGGTTCTGTTGTTGGATAATTTAGATAGAGTTGGGGAGTATGATTGGGGTCTAGCTTCGTTAGGTAATACCTATAAATATCTCGATGATTGGTCAACCAAGGGTACTAATTTAGCTGGCATGGTTATGGTACTTGAGTATTGGTACTATTACTACTTTTGCAACATGCAACCCTTGCTTTGTCACACACCTGGAGGTCATTTTGATATTTTCCCAAAGATTTGTCTCTTCAAGAAAAATAGGATTGCATCAAGGAAGACAGGACATCAAGGCGGCCAAAAGGACACTATGCCACACTCGGTCAAAACTGCAAGAATACAGATTTACACTAAAAAAAGGGAATCATGTATTTGGCAACCATGGGAAGATAGTGAGTATTCTGTGGGAGACCAATATGAGTATGCACTAAATATATCCAAAAAGAGAGTTCTATTTTTTGACTTTGAAAAACGCACAAGAATTAGTTATTACTTGGCAGATATTACAGGTGAGATTGTAGTTCCAACAAATCCTCCAAATTTGGATCAAATTGATGACAGAGATATTGTAGAGGTCACTGACTATTATGCATTCACTGAGGATCAATATAACAATTGGTTGAAGAATAAGAGTGTTGCACCTTATGTCACTGAGTCATACCATGCACAGAACGTCGATGAGATAGCATTGGGTTGCTCATCTATCCCTCGTCGTTTGTTTCCCAGTCATCATTCTCCTGACATGATGTCGCAGACATATAACTATTTTCCAATGAAGCCGACGTAGAACGTCAAGTACCAGTTCCAATGGTTCCTTGTCCGTATAACTTCCGGGAGATGAATTTGACAGTGGTAAGTACATTTAAATTTTGTACTCATTTTAATTTTACGTTTCTTGAATATTTGACTAAATTCTCTAATTTATATACTTGTAGGATGAATGCATTAGGTTTATGGAAAAACAATGTTCATTCCATCTTGGAGATCGTCAAGTCTCACGGAACGAGTCATACAAATTGGCTACAACTCAGTGTTCCTCATCTGGCATATCTACATCTTCGTCAGTACTATCTATCCAATCCCTATTACCAAACAATCCAAATGAAGCTACCACATCACAAGACCTCACATTAGGTGGTACATATGAAAGGGATACAACATGTCAACAATGTTACACTCCTATGGTCGAAGATATAGATATTATATCACAATATCAACAAGGAGGAAATGAATTTACTGATGCGTTGTTGGGGGAAAGAGGTCCTACCATTGTTTATGATACTCAACAACAAGGAGGAAGATGGAACTTTGACCTGAATTAAATTACTCGGCGTAGTGTTTATGTAACCATATGGAGTGTCATACTTTTAAATACTATTTATTTTATGGATTGTTATTTGTTTTTTATGGAGTGTTTTTTTATGGAGTGTTTTAAGGT
This sequence comes from Papaver bracteatum, assembly GCA_023529315.1. Classification (NCBI taxonomy): domain Eukaryota; kingdom Viridiplantae; phylum Streptophyta; class Magnoliopsida; order Ranunculales; family Papaveraceae; genus Papaver; species Papaver bracteatum. Next base: position 2,322,930 of record JAJJWX010003164.1, read on the forward strand.
TTTTTTTTATATGGGGTGTTATAAAAGCTTTATGTTTTCGTTGTATTAGGTACATTATGAAGGGAGCATTGAGAAGAATTTTTTTTGGCCTCTCGGATGATATAATAATATTGAGACGATTTTTCTAGCAGTGGCTACACTTTTGGAGACACATAGGAGGCATGAAATACATCAACCCGTCCCTAATGAAGTGAAGACCCGTCAGACGGTGCACAGAAAACGTGTAGATGCGGATGCTCGTATGATGCATCATTACTTCAACTTCAATTGTATGTATGGGCCAAAGAAATTCAAAGGTCGGTTTGCCTTGCCTCGTCCCCTTTTTCTAAGAATTTTAGAGAAAGTTTGTGATTATGACCATGATTTTTTCCAAAAAGCGGATGCTTGCACTATTCTTGGTCATACTTCATATATGAAAATGGTTGCCGTCGTGAAACATTTTGCCAAAGCTGTTGCGCCCGACTCCTTAGATGATTACACCCAAATGGGAGCAGCCACTATCTACTATTATGCTATGAAGTTTATGGATGCAATTATTTGGATTTATAATGGTCGATACATGCGTCATCCTACCGCTAAAGATATAGAAAGGATTTTGGAAGAGAATGTAGATCGGGGATTTCCTGGTATGCTTGGTAGTGTCGATTTTTTTTACTGGGCATGGAGGGCATGTCCAATGGATCAAGAAGGATCCCACATCGGCTATAATTCATATCCCTCGGTTGTTTTGCAGGCGGTAGCTACATATGATAGATGGATATGGCATTCTTATTTTAGGTTGGGTGGGCAGAAAAATTATCTTAATGTCTTGCATGTTTCGGGTTTGTTCGATAGAGCACTTAATGGTGTAGTACCTCCTTGTCATTATCAAATCAATGGAAGGAATTACGACAAGGGGTACTACCTAGGAGATGGTGCATATCATATGTATGGTTGCATCGTGCAAGCGTACAAACCCGCCTAAAATAATTGAGAAACTCTTTCAATCGATACCAAGAAGCTAAAAGGAAGGACATAAAACGTGCATTTGGTGGTCTAAAAGGTAAGTTTGGCATTATATTGAAACCTTGTCGTTATTATAAAAAATTGGACATGAAGGAAATTATGAGGGGGTGCTTGATAATGCACAACATGTGTGTTGAGTTAGAATACCACAACAAGGATTGGGGGAGGATCACGGGAGATGAACCTCAACCGCAAATTCAAGGAAATGTAAGGCTAGCTCCTCATATATTGTACAACCCCGCGATTTTGGCGGAACTTCGCTTGGAACTAACTACACACATTTGGAACCGACAAGGAGAAGGTTTGAGAGTTGGTGATATTCCAAACATGGTTATGGATGATACCTTTCCGGAAGTTCATGAGGGTACAACCGACGTGGACACCGATGAAGACCAATATGACCCTCAAAGAGATGGAGCATTTTATGAGAATGGAGAGTAAATTTCATATTCACCAATTTATTTAACCATAATACTCCTTTTTTCAATCAAGCAAGTAGACATTTTAATTTTTTCTTGTAATAACTACTCAATACTCTCTTTTTCATTTAAGTACGTTGCATTACATATTTAACTAAAACTTCATAATACTTCTTAATAATTCTTCATGTTTAACTAGAACTTCATAATACTTAATACTCTCTTAATACTTAATACTTCTTCATAATACTTATTCATGCATATGCTTCATAACCAAACATCTCCAAAGCGGTGACATGAATAAACGGCATTCCATAATCCGTTTGGTATAAAGCCATAGCATCTTCACAATTACCATTTGATTCCCTTAATGAAATGACAAAAAGCTTGCAATAACGCTTGATGCTTGATAACCGAGTTTGTAGTTGTTTTTTACATCTTTCATTAACATTACCATTGATTATCACAAATTCTTCAACAACTTGTCCCCAAAAGGAGTTGGTTGTTTGAGACTTTTCGAAACGATTTGTGTTGATAATCTTGCGAAAACTTCTCACCAAGTCATTGTTTTCGTCAATTGAGAATTCAACCATGCTTGAATTTTGAATTGAGAATTTAGGAGAAGAAGAAGAAAATGAAACTTAATAAGTTTAGGGTAGGGATTTTGAGTTTATGTGTTGAGTTTATACATAGAGAAGGAATGGTTTGAGTTTGGGTTGAAAATGTAGCCGTTAGACAAAACGTTGAATGGTGCGCTGAACCAAATAGCATTTTGCCTAACATCCGCAAGATCAAATTTGACCGTTGAATCTCAACGGCAGGGAATATAGAGATGTACCGTTCGGCATTTACATACTGCACCATTCAGCGCTGAGAAACCTCAGCCATCAGATCAAATTTGACCGTTTAATCTCAATGGTTCTGATTTAGTGGACGTTTGGAACCTCAACAGCTATATTTTTAGGATACCCTATAAATAGAGAACTACTTCTCCTTCATCCCTCACACCAAAATCAATTGATTATCTTCTTCATTGATTTTCTTCTTCTTCTTCACATACTTTTGTCCATATAAAATTATGGCGCACTTTAGTACAAAAGAAGAAGAGGCACTAATTTATGTTGGGTTATAGCAAGCAAAGGTGAACTTCGTATGAAGATTATAAAGCGGCATACACGAGCGAATAAAACAATAGGGGGGGGGGGGGAGTTCCTACCAGGGGAGTTGGTTATGAGCAAAGTACCACCATTTCGCAAACAAGGGAGAAAAAAGAAAGGGAGCGAAACATGGGATGGACCTTATGTGGTGAAGAAGTATGTTGGAAATGGAGTGTACAAATTAATGGAGATAGATGGGAGAAACATAGAGAAAATGGAGAGTAGGCTTTATAACAAGAAGTAGTTGAAGCTATATTACTATTAGAATACGCGAAGCGAATGAAGAAGAAAAAGAGATGATATTTCAGACATATTATTAGTAAGATATTCAAGTTTGTGAGAATAAAAAAGAGAAAGAAAATCAATATTGTACAAGGAAAATAGTTAATGGAATGATTTATATTTCTTCTACAACACATTTTCCTAACATACAAGCAGCAGAACGAGGCAAAATTCATACCTCAAAATAAGACCATGCTAAGGGGTAACAAAATTTTAAAACCTCTAACTAAGGAGGCTGGGTAACCAATTATTGCGTGCACCCTAGTTCGCACTTGTGCAAGAGGCAATACAAATAATCCCTAGCACGTATCATAATTGAGAAAAACCTAGTAATGCATGGCTCGAGCGAAGGCCATACCATCCCTGGAGCCTAAGTCATGGATAATGGGGGCGAAACAAAATCCTATCCGGTAGAGACTCCTTAGTTGAAAGACTAAGGTACTAAGTTCTCTATCATGGAGTGTAGAAACTCGATCAGGGCGCTACAATACAAGGTTGATCCAAGAGTGTCGGGGGAATCTAGAGCATACCTCGTCACTCTTGGCAAGTCCTGACTATGATACACTCGGTCCTCAAGAAACCCCATTTAGGTTGAGGTCTTGTAACCATAATCAACATCGACGGAAAGATAAAAGGCCGCGAAAATAGATGGTTGTTGCATCACTAGATGGGAAGAGCCTACCCCAACCTGGTAGGGTTAAGCTTCCTTGAAAGGGAAATTAGGGGGATGATAAGGATGGCACCCTCCACTAGGGAGCTGAATTGTGTCAACGATGTTAATATCATAAGGATTTTACTCATGGTAGTAATTAGACTTATCATATTGGAACACATATATATATGTTGCAGAGGCAATAATGTGAAAGATGATAAGATAGGGTCAATACACAAAAATGTAAAGACGTACTGTGACTCTATCGCACGGCCAACATAATACCCTGAGGCAAAGATAAGTCCTATAAATAGGGGGAGGATGTTTAAGACCTCTACTTAGGGGGGCTCAATAAGACCTCATAAACAAACACGAATACCACGCTGATATTATTATTGCATGGTAAAGCAAGAGCAGAGGCAATCATATGGTCGTGGTAAGTGTGACCTCAAATTACACATTGTTTTACCTACCAATGGACTTAGTAGAGGCAATTTCCCTCTCGCGAATAACAGAGGCAATAGTGGGAGGATAAGTACAATAAGGTTTTGTTATTCTCTCCAGTATGATAGCCTGGTGCTAAGAAGTTCGCATGAACATAATGATCCGCTCACCTATGATAATTCGCATACATATAATCCTAATGTTAAACACTTCGCACAAACATAGTAATTTATTTACTTATGATATTCGCATACATTTGACAGACCTAGGCAAATACTGTTATATTCACACTGATAAGCTATTTAACACATAATTTATTAGAAAACAAAATATTTTGCTTTTGCTTTTGTACAAAGATAGGAGAAGGATAAAAAAGGAAGAGCCCGTTCATTGAGAATATTGAAGAATAGCTGGTATATGTACAACAAAGGAAGTATGAAAAGAAAGAAATATTGGATGGCTACTTTTCACCAGCACCATATTCACCAACTTCAGAATCATGATCTTCTTTATCAGAATCTTCAAGCTCAAAGTCGCTATCAGAAATCTCACAAGTTACCTCATTATCGGAAGGATCAACAAACTCATAATGATCAGGAAAAGGAATGTGGTGTTGAGAACAGAGATCGGCCACCTCGTCTTTAAGAGTATTGTCACGTATGCGAGTAGCATCCTTGATAAAGTTGAAAACGGTGACTTTGAGCTTCTTTTTAAGTCTACGATACTTCGCATCCCGTGCGATAAACTTCTCTTTTATTATTTCAATTTCAGCAGAGGATTTCGCCTGTAGACTTTTAATGTCCTTCAGATACTTCCTCTCCTTCTCAAGGAATTCCTTCTCGGCAGATACAAATAGATAATGGCAAGAGTAAGATTCACATGCATATAGCTTAGAGAGGGAAAGTGAAGCCAGAGTCATTAACAAAGATATTGGGAAACCTTTTTTTTCGGAAATGATAGTTTTAACCAGGGATGCATGGTCAGATTCTAAACTAACATTTGTTGCCAATCCCATCCTAGCATTGTCAAGGACTCTAGCAACCCATTTAAACTATGTATCATTCTCTATTAGAAGACGATAGCGAATTTTATTCTTACGAGTGAGAATAACATTCTTTTCATTTATCGCATGATCCATTTCTATCTGAATCTTGAGTTGAGCTTCGTAAAAATCCTTTAAAGCCTTTGAGAAATTAGAAATTGCCTGATCTTTCTCAATATAAATCTATTCTTCTTCGCTTCTAAAATACTAATTCTCTCTTTGTCCTCGCGAGCACGACATTGAAATATCTTACTAGTTTTCAGCAGGGGCCTGTGGTCACAAATGAGGGCATCATACTTTGATCTCAACTCCTCCAATCTAAGATCCCCAAAGCCCCATAGTGGAAGGTTTTTCAAGGAAGCGTTAAGATACTCAAGAAGGGAATCATTATCCTCGGGTAGATTAGCCGCCTCATCGGTAAAATTATGAACTTATGCAGGATTAAGTAATTGAAGAATATGAAGACACAACAAAACTTCGCAGGAGATAATGTGTGAGCGAAAAGAGGCATACCTATCAGTTGGTTGTTTCTTTGGCAAAGTGTATCTGCCTATTGAGTTTTTCGCAGAAGTTTTTCCCTTAGCTTTGCACACTCCATCTCCAATAAATGATTCTTTCTGTTTGAATTAGAGGCAACTGCATGAGAATCTCTCGCGGTCTGTAACAATAAAAAGACAAAGGTTGTTAAAATACGAAAAAAAGAGTGCTCACTGGAAAAAAAACTTGCAAAAGTAAGAATAAACGTACCAAAGAGCCCAAGGCGAATAGGAATTTCGGAGATATAGCTGAGGTAGAACCACGAAGAGATTCATGATTTAGAGTGGATTCATCGCGTATAGCAAAAACCTTCTCACAAGTACAGGTTAGATCGTCAACACCCATAGTAGAGAGGGAATCCTTGAAAAGGAGAGATAGTTGAGCCATAGGGGAAGTTGAAGTAGACTAATCAGGAAATGGGAGCTCGCCCCCTTGAGAGCATGAAACTAGAGGTGTTAGAGAAGAAGTTATACGAGTGATTTTCCTTTTCTTCTTGGGATTTGTATCCTTGTCACAGTTCTTCGCAGAATATTTAGAGGCAACAGACTTTCCCTTGGCCTTCGTACGCAAAGGAACTTCATCTTCAGTCTCAGAAGATTCCTCAGGATCAGCATCAACGATGCCAAATTCGCACACCTTTGCACACTAGATAAAGATAAAAAAGAGGCAACAATATTGTTAAAATTCAAATCGGAGTATTTCTTACTTCATCAGTGATCGAACGTAGTACATCTAATGTACTTTTCTTCTTATGAGCCACATGATTTTTCTTCAACTTGACAATTTGGAAACAAGAAAACTAATGAAACAATGAGAAGGAAAATAAAATAAAGAGATAGTTGAACAACAAGCGAAGCTTAGAAAAATTACCACGGTTTATCTCTCATGCCAGTTAAACTCTCATAGGGAATATACAAGGAAATCCTCTGGAGGAGGATTTACCGACTTGTCAGCACTAAAGCTAGAAATGTTAGGACCCTCAAGAAGGACAACGTAAGCATCCCGGCTGTTGTCGTTTGATTTTTGCGCAAAACGATTGGTCTTGTCATGAAAATCAACATCTCGCATGATTCTTTCATTCTCCACGATATCATCCTTTCTTAATAGACGAACAGCCTAGCGAGATGATTCACTCTTTATAATCACCACCTCATAATTAAAAAAGAAGCTCTCAACAGTATAGTCAAGAGGATTAATTTCCAAGTCAGCATATACTTCGTTCCTATGATCTTTAGGATAGAGAGACCCGAGTCCGTCCGCACGATGAGCGAACTGCACCATAATCCTAATGGCATCACCACTCAGCTGAAACATCGGACGCTTGAACTTATAGTGAGTTAATATTTTGTAAAATAAAGGAATTCGCGGATCTAAGAGAGGAATGGGAAGGCATGCGAGAAGCTTCCCCACAGAGATGATAATTTTCTGATCATTCCATTGATCAATCTTGAACCATTTAGGGCTAAGATCCACAGTAGGTACGGAAGAAGGTGGGACAGATAATGTAAAGCCCATATCCCTAAGTTCCACTTCGAGTTTCTCAAATTCTTGAGCCATTCTCCATCCTGATTTGTGCCCCATTAATATTCTTATGAGAATGAAGATGATCAAGATTATCAAGATGAACAGTATGATAAAAAGGGCGAAGTGATACAACAAATGGGAGGTTGAAGCAGCAATAGGAGCGAAGACAAGAAGAAGATATGAGGGGTGAAGGATCGAGAATCAAAATCAAACATAAAGCAGCAACAACAAGAAAAAGAGAGATGCAGCAGGTGAAGGCGGAAGAGAAGAATAAAAAGAATAATATGAGAACAAAGGGGATTATTTAAGGAGTTCTCTCTTCTTTCAAAACCGCAAGCATTAATGAATGAAGAGATTTGACGAGACAGTTGCAGGGTTTAATCGCAATGTGTCAAGAAATAAGCTGATAAGAACGACACGTGGAGCAACCCCATAAGAATACGAAAAGTTGAAAGGATGCAATGAAATATTTGAATGGGTGCGATATGATGAAGGAAAGTTTCTCTCATCACTCTTTTAAGAATGAAAATCAATAAGAGAAGAGGCAAAATGTAGGGATTGGATATTGCACCCATACAATATGCGAATAAATGATATAATACGAGAGCGAGCTTATCTCGCGCACAACACTTCTCACATAACGTAATCAATGACGTCATGAAGTCACGGGTAAAATGTGAAAGCTATGCGAAGATCAAGATTTCGTGCGAGAATACACTAATGTAAGCGTGTGAAGACTTCGCACGTCAGATCCGATAATAGGGGCTTTATTAGCTGTCCCCCACTATGTAAAACTCCTATATAAAGGACCAACCACTAATGTATCAGAGAGAGGTTTTCAGGACAGTTGAGATAGAACTTTGAGGGGAGAGAGTAAATTGTTTATCAATTTAGTGTTGTATCTCTTTCTCTTGTATTGATTTCCAAACTTAATAAAATTTATTTTATGTATTCTTTGTCATGATTACATAATCTATATAGTTAAGTCATCAAGGGTTGTGGTAGTAGAATTTTTACTACTACAGTTGTTGCCAATGGCTCGAGGCCAGATCGTGGAAACTTTCCATGAGCAATATTTTTGGGTAGTGTAGCTCCATAGACAAGAACACCATTACTTGGGCGGAACTAGATTTTGGAAAGTCAAAGATTGAGTTTTTGTGAATGTCTTCCACACCTAAACAGGGTGGAGATGCTTGCATTATAAAGATTATTACATACCCAAATTAGGGACAATCAACAATAAATGGGAATATTACAATTAAGAGAATACTCAATTAGTTGCGCTAATTGAGGCATGCATATATTGTATTGATTGCTCTTAATCTTGTATCCTAAATATGCCGTGATCATAGCCTTGAATCAGTTGTGCTAACACCCTCCCTCAAGTTGAACCGGAGTTGACGGACGTTCAACTTGTCTCTTATATGTTGAAATCGGATGGAAGACAAACCTTTGGTGAAAATATCAGCAAGCTGGACTTTGGTGCATATGAACTTTACATGAAGTTGTTTACTGGCGACTCTCTCACGGACAAAATGGTAGTCAATCTCTATATGCTTTGTTCTCGCATAAAAGATGGGATTGGCAGTGAGATAGGTTGCGCCTAAGTTATCACACCAAAGAGAAGGAGCAGTAACATGTATGCCTAATTCCTTGAGTAGAGATTGTATCCAAATGAGATCTGAAGTCGCAATTGAAACACCGCGATATTCTGCCTCCGTACTTGACTTCGAAAATATTTTCTGCTTCTTGGCACTCCAAGAAATCATATTTCCACCAAAGTATAAACAGTAGCCACTCGTAGACCGGCGATCATCCAAATTTCCTGCCCAATCTGCATCAGAGTATGCATTAAGAGAGTAGTCCTTATGCGGCTTGAAGAATAATCCATAGTCAATGGTATGCTTCAGATATCGTAAAATTCTCTTTACGAGCTCCAAATGTTCCACATACGGTTCATGCATGTACTGCCATGCTTTGTTAACTGCAACTGAGATATCTGGTCGCGTAATGTGCAAGTACTGCAGAGCCCCCACAACACTTCGGTAAAGAGTAGAATCAACAAACTTTTCAGTTCCGAGTTTCTGTGGCCTAGAGTTAGCAGCAAGAGGAGTGCAGACCGGTTTGACACCATCGAATTTGGTTTTACGTAGCAAGTCAGAAACGTATTTTGTCTGTGTAAGCACCAAATTATTTCCTTGATGAAGCACCTCGATGCCAAGGAAGTAGGACAATTCACCCATGTCTTTAACTGCAAAAGAATCACCCAGGTCAGTAACTAAGTTGTTAATTAGGTTACTGTCAGATATCGTCACTATTATGTCATCGACATAAACTAACACATAGAGGATGGACTTGCTAGTTTTCTTCACAAACAAAGAAGAATCTTCTATGGAAGCCGTGAAACCAAGCTGCACTAGATGATTACTGAGTCTCGAAAACCAGGCATGTGGCGCCTGTTTGAGTCCATACAACGACTTGTGCAATTTGCATACATGGTTGGGATAATTCGGATAGACATAGCCCGCCGGTTGCTTAATGTAGACCTCTTCTTCCAGTACACCGTGTAGAAAAGCATTCTCGGCATCGAGTTGGTGTAAATGCCACCCATTCATCACAGCAATTGAGAGCACTAACCGTATGATACAAGGCTTTATCACCGGAGAGAACGTCTCATCATAGTCAATTCCCTCTTGCTGGTTGAAACCTTTCTCCACTAGACGAGCTTTGTATTTCTCAATGCTTCCATCTGGTTTCCTTTTGATTTTGTATACCCATTTCGAGCCAACCACATTCATTCCATCTTCATACTTCACCAAAGAGTAAGTACCATTACGTATTAAGGCATTTATTTGAGTACCCATAGCGTCTCTCCATTCTGGAATTTTACTTGCCTCAGAGTAGAAAGTAGGCTCCATAAAGGCAACATCTTGCAATGGATACTTAGTCGCTATTAGACATAACTTCTGAATAGGTTTGGTAGTGCCATCTCGTGCACGAGTAACCATTGGATGCTACGATTCTGTGTTAGTTGGAAGTGGTTGAATTGGAGAAGCAATTGGTTGTTGTACATCCATGACAGCAGCTGGAGTGGTTGAGCTAGTTGATTATTCCGGTGTTGGAGAACGTGCTGCAGCTGGTGAGGTGGGCGGTGTTGGAGAACGTGCTGCAGCTGGTGAGGTGGGCGGTGCAGTTTCAGTGGATAAACTTGATGATTGTTCCGGTGTTGAAGAACGTGATGCAGCTGGAGGATTTGGTAACGCAGTGGCATCTATTCGTGGCGTCTCTTGGAGTGCTGCTGGCTGTCTAAATATTGGAGATGCTAGAACATCCGTACTAGTGTATGTAGTTTGCTGACAAATCTCGGGAGCAGTTTGCTGAGGAGGAGAGAATGGGAATGAAGATTCTTCAAACCTGACATGCCGCGATATATATTGCATGTTCGATTCCTGATGAAGACAAACATAGCCTTTGTGGGCGGAGCTATACCCTATAAAGACACATGGAAGTGACCTAGGTTCCATCTTATTGACATTGTATGGACGCAGACATGGATATTCTAGACAACCAAACACACGCAAAAAATTATAATCAGGTTTTTTATTGAATAGAAGTTCAAGAGGCGTTTTAGACTCTGTAGCTGATTTTGGAACTCTGTTGATAAGATAAGCAGCAGTGGTAAAAGCTTCACACCAAAAATATTTGGGCATATGTGCATGAAACAAAAGAGCTAGACCACTTTCAGTAACATGTTGAATTCTACGTTCTGCTAGACCATTTTGTGCCAACGTATGGGGACAGGAGAAGCGATGTTGAACACCACAGTTGTTTAGATGTGAAGTTAGTTTTTTATACTCAAGAGCATTATCAGATTGAAAGACTTTGATTTTATGACCCGTATTTGTTTTTGAAACTGGACAAAAGTAGTGAAAACATCATAACGATTTACCAATGGAAAGACCCATGTATAATGAGAAAAAGCATCCATTAATAGCATGTAATATCGAAAACCAGATCTAGACAGATAAGGAGATACCCAAATATCACTTACAATTAAACTTAACGGTTGATCAAACACTGTTTCACTAAGAGTGAATGGAAGTTTTTTGCTCTTGCTTATATGACAAGAGTGACAAAAACTAAACTTCTTATTCATGACAGGAAGGGAAAAGCTATTGATTATTTTAGAAATTGTAGAGAGCATTGGATGCCCTAAACGCTGGTGCCATACAGGTAAACTGGCAGGTAAAAAATACTGTGGTGTTTCGGATCGATTAATACCACCAACTCCATCAAAGATGTAGAGCCCATTCTTATTCCTCCCCTTTAGCAGTACGGCCCCTGTGCAATTGTCCTTCACAACAAAAAAATTGGTGTGAAACTCAAAGCAAACATTGTTATCTTTGAAAAACTGATAAACAGATAATAGATTGGTTTTTATTTTAGGAACATGATATATGTTATTCAATAGAAAACAGCGGGTATTATGAGTAAACGTAGCGTTACCAATATGAGCAATTTGCAACCCATTACCATTACCAACCCGAACTTGATCTGTTCCTTCATACTCATGTGGGATACAAAGATTATTAACATCAGCCGTCAAATGGTGTATTGCACCAGTTTCTGTGACCCACTGATTTTCACTAGAGCCACCAGGAAGAGCAATGTAAGATTCAGGTGTTGATTGTTGATTTTTAGTGCCCCTGTCATAGCGAAACCAACAACGATCAGCAGTGTGATTGCGCTTTTTACAAATCTGGCAGATGAGATCTCCTTGTGCAGCACCTATTTGAGGTTGCGCTGGTCTACGATTGTTGTTGTTGTTAGGCTGATTCGCACCTCTCTGGTGATTATTGTAACCTCTAGATCCATTCCTGTTGGACCCTGCTGAGTTGGTAGTAACATAGTTCACAATGGGCTGTTGAATCTGAGCTAGCTGTTGTTACGCATCTTAAAGGACAACAGATGGGAAGTAAAGGTTTGGATATCCAAACCCTCGGAAGTACTTAAAGCGGTGACAATGGGATCATATTCTTGATTCAAGCCATTGCTAATGCACTGTTTTTTTTTCATCAGCTGTGACAGTGTACCCAGAAGCTGCAAGCTGATCGAATAAACTTTTAGCATCATTTAAATAAGCTTTCAAGGACTTATTACCTTTTTTCATACAGTGGAGTTGTTTCTTAAGACTGCTTTGGTGAGCAAATGTTTTCGGAGTATATTCAGCTTCCAATTTATCCCATATCTCTTTTGTAGTTGTAAGCTCAGAAACTGTGCTTAATACTTCAGCTGTCAACGTCGAATTCAGCCATCCAACGATCAGTGCATCTTGAGCTTCATATGCAGTAAAATCTGGATTTATTTCTTCACTATCGGGAAGTGTTCTCGGCGGTTTTTCTTTTGATCCATCAACAAACCCTGTGAGATCGTATCCTTTTAGGATAGGGTGAAACTGTGCTCTCCAGAGAAGATGATTTGTTTCAGTGTGCTTTAAAGTCACAAGGTGATGGATTTGAATTTGTCTCAGGGTATTTGTAGTAGCTGCCATTTTTTGTGTTGATTTCTGGGTTTTTTTTTTTTTGGTTTTGATTGATATTTGTGGAAACGAGCTTGGATCGAAGGCTGATACCAAGTCAAAGATTGAGTTTTGGTGAATGTCTTCCACACCTAAACAGGGTGGAGATGCTTGCATTATAAAGATTATTACATACCCAAATTAAGGACAATCAACAATAAATGGGAATATAACAATTAAGAGAATACTCAATCAATTGTGCTAATTGAGGCATGCATATATTGCATTGATTGCTCTTAATCTTGTATCCTAAATATGCCGTGATCATAGCCTTGAATCAGTTGTGCTAACATGGAATTAGGGGTGGATCGGAAAAAGTTTATACATACTAGGGTGGCTTGATAATAATTTCAGCTGGGTTTGCATTGTCATCTTCAAGCTGCACTACCTATTTTAAAATTTTTTCTAAACTTGGGGGTGGCTTAAGCCAGCCCAAGTCTAGTTGTATATCCGCCACTTTGCAACAAGTTACTCTTACAGCTCGAACTTTATAGTGATCATTTCACTTTGACCAAAATATTGAATATATTAGTGAATGAATAATGAATTACAGAAATGCAAAAAAAAAGATCTTTTACAATTAATCTTATCATCAGCCTTTACTGATACAAGTTTCTTACATAGTGTCGATGCAAGTCAATTGAAAAAACTCGAAATATCAATTGGGTAATTTGAACCAGATTGGATAGGTTCCATAGGGATATCAAAATCTAAATCTTGGAATGGAGAACACATATTTAAACTTGCAGCTGAAATGAACTCATTCACATCATATTCTGAAGTTTGTAGAGTATTACCGTAAGTAGTAGATAAGTTATTGGATTCTGAAGCTGTTGGAGAAAAGAATGGACACGAAAAAAGACTACCCATGTAGTGATTATCAGTTGTCAATGAGCAGAAAATGTTATTGTTACTTTCTTTCTCCATGCATGGAATGGGTGTTGAAGCAGAAGGAAATGAGAATGAAGATGTTCTGAGTACTACTTGCGGTGTCGTACCGAAATTTTCCGCTTTAACATGACAACTTGTTTGATAATTGATGACTGCTTCTTTCGATTTGTTTTGTTTTTGATCATGTTTCTTGTGTTGTTGCCCTGGTTGTAGATGTGAAGCTTGAATACAAGTGTGTCTTCCTCGGTACGTAATGTTAAACGTTGATGGGTCTTCGTCGAGTCGCTGAACTTGTTTCATTGCTAAACATCCTTGAACATTTCTATGTGTACATCTGTAATAGCCCCTGAAAAAATAGTGTATTGTACACGTTAAAACGGCCGTCGGTTTCCTCTGATCTTATCCACATAAAAATTGCAAGTACCATTTTGTGGTTCTAACAAAATGCTTCTTGCTAGGGGAAACATCACGTTGAAGCCAAATTTTTTATTTACAATCATTTTTTTCATAGGATGTGTGTGGCTCATGGTCCCATGGCTTTTAAATAATTAAACTCAAAAGTGAACACCTTGTACGTACTATTCGTAGGATGTGTTCTAATGCTCACCTTGGATAGTTTGCATTAAGAATATCCTTCTGTCCGTACTTTCTCCAGCTGTATCCGTCATCTGGAGGTCCTTCAAGTCCCATCTGTTCGCAGACACGCACTTTTTCCGTCCATCTTGGTAGAGTTTTTCTATTAATTTATCACATGATCAAAATAGACATATAAGATGAAATTCATACATATAGCAGTTCCGAATTACATTCAGAATTGAACTTTCTGTATGCAGACATCTACATATATCTACCTCTTTTTGGAGTAGTCGGCCATGAGATCAGAGTCGTAATCGCTACGTGGGCTTCCTGTAACGGAACATGGTGGCGACTCATTCTGAGTGATTGGTGTCAGAGTAATTGGTGTCGTTTGAGGTTGATCACTTCTACCTTCTGGCTTGATTCCACTCAGCATGAAAAGAGAACTTTCAACAGAACATAAGATTTTGGTTATCAATAATTTCCCATTTGTAGCAGCAGATGGATCAAGATGCATAACTAGTTGTTTTAGGTGCTCTTTTGCATGGGTTAGCTCATTGATTATGTAAGTTTTTTTCTCCCAAGATATGACGGTATTATTTTTCTCCATTCTTACCGAGATGGTGGCTTGATGGTTAAAAGAAACGGAAGTAGAAGATGATAAGCTATAAACTGAGAAATGATAAGAACATTCAGTGAACTATAAGTTGGTTTGAAATGAGGAGTTGTTTTCTTTGTTAGCTACTGCTTGTCTTTGCGTACATAAAGAGAAAAGAAGAACAAAATATAGAGATTGAGAGGCTTGAAGAAGGAGCAGGAAAGTTTTGAGGAAGGTGGGATTGAGGAAGGTTCGATATTTATGGGAAAATCCTAATTGGGAAAGAAATGAATGAAAATATGCAGAAGTTTGACTGAAATTGAAAGATATGGAGAATCTAGTGTAAAGTTTTCTATGGAAGAATTGGTCTTTGGTCAAGTTTTGGACCTTTGGTTGGTTGTAGTGTATTACTGTACTACTATCTACTACAACTTAAAAGAGGGTGGAGCCGCTGCAGGGAAGGTAACTATTCCAGGGGCATATGACATTAAAGGTTATGTAAATATTAAGAAGTATTTATTCAGATTTCCTAAAAATAAGTAATTGGTGATCGCAATAAAAAAACCAAGCCACCGTGACAACTCTTAGATAAAAAATAACAGGTTCTGTTTCGAGAGTTTTGTGAGAATGTAAATATAATATGCCCATATCCGTCTCTGCTCTGGAGCTCATTTGAAAACGATCTTTGAACAAGCTACTTGTATTTGTATTTAATTTTGGACTTCTTAGAAAAGAAAAAACAGTTAAAGTAAGAAATATTTGCAACTGTTTTACTTTTGTCGTATGTAGACGAAGAACTCGTCAAAATCTTCTTCCGCGTTGAAAATGGTGACGACAAGGGTGTTACGTCATTGACTCCCTTCGAGTACGTTTTACAAATGGTAGGTCACCCCCCATGTGAACTTCTTCATTTGACATTTATTACCCCCAATAATTAAGATCCCAACGTGTAAAATCTGCATTTAATTATCATTAAGAATTTAGTTAATGAATTATTGGTGGAATGACGATGTTACTTTGCTCATCACCTAGACTAGACTAGACAGACAGGAATTGGTTTTGATGTTCATTTCTTGTCCTCCCATGGGAATAGTCTCTGAAGTTCATTTTCATGAATTTCTTAAGAGGTTGATCATTATCTAAGAAGAAAAAGAGAGGTTATTTTAAAGAAAGAATCTAATCATGATCTAACCACAGCCACATTGTCAAGGAAAAATAATAATTCAAAACAGTATATATTTTGACTCGCTAGTGAATTTGATTGTTATTTTACCACATTCATTAATTGTCCAATGAATTTGCCACATGTTATAAAATTACACTAGACTTTTCAAAGTTGCTTCGAAGCGGAAAAAATAAATGTTCTAGAAAAAAAGAGCAGTGAATTTGGGATTGTGAATGACTGTGATTTGCAACTTGGAAGCTAAACTGAACATATTGTCAAAATGATTAATCTCTCGGAAATAAATATGATCGTCGGCTGTAAGAAGTTGGGTTTTTAAAACATCACTTTTACACTCAATCTAAAGCTATGTTCCGAGAAATATTCTACAAAGAATTTCATCCTATCTTACATGTTGTAAGAAAAAGGTTTTATGAGGTGCAACTTGCATGCAAACTATAGAAACTATGTTTCTTTTTAGGTACATGCATGCACCAATGAAGATCTAGTGAAGAAAGCGAAAGATTTTTGTAAGTCATGAGTCATGACCCTTAAGTAAGTAATGTTCATAAAATTTGATTGATGAATGAATGCATGGTATTTCCGTATTGGTTGAATAACTGCAGAGTCCTTGAAGATGCCAAAAATTTGCCACCTTCTAAGTTTTCAAATGCTGTAACTATCTGAAGAAACATGAAAAACATTAGAAATCCAAATACACAAAAAAGTAGACCATATTGATTTTATGCTTCACACTTGTCCATCCAAACAATGCATGCTCACATGTACGAAAACGGAGTTTAATGAAAATTTCGATGCAAGTAACAGGAAGAAGTTTAGTACATATTGAACTATTCCGTGGATATAATTTTCTGAAAACAAATGTATCCACATTGTTGGTTATCCATTAAAGTGCCGAGTTCTCCTACCGCGTATAACAACAAGTGATATATAAGAAGTATGTACGAGTAATCTAAGCAATTCACTGCCAAGTTCTCCTACCGCGTTAAGGCCACTTGGTTCAAAGGGTATTAATGGTGTTGCATAAAGTTCACACCACAGATCATAAAATCTTGTGAATGACAAAAGAAACTCCCACAGAAGAAATATCCTTGGAACCCTTGATGAATTTTGAAATAGTCTAGAGTCTACACGTTTCCAATTCACTAATTCTCCCCTTCTCACATTAAAGACTATAGAAAAAATGCAGTCCAAGTATGTCAGTATCTGTAGAGTTTTTTTTTTTTTGGATTCTTGTTTTTCGGTGATTCTCGGCTACATTGTGATTCTTGTTTTTCGGATTCTAGTTACGGTGATTCTTGTACTTGGATTCTGTTTTCTCATTCGTGATTCTTGTTTATGTGTTCTGTTAGGCATCTACTTAAGTTACAGGTATTTGGTTTTTGGTATTTGGATCGTTTTGGTTTGCAAGGCTAGGGTTAAGTTACTAGACATCTTTGTGTTGGTTGGGTTGTGCTGGATTTTTTCTTAGCAAGTGAAGATAACCAGTTTCGGTGTGGTTTTTATCATCACAAAACACCTTTGTTACCTCCTTGTTTGGCATACTAGGTGTTTGATAAAACACCACAACCATTTTATTCATTTCAAAGCGTACATTCTTGGGCACACAAAATTACTTCAGCAGTTTTATTAGTGTGAGGTCCTGGGTTCTCCCATGTCGTGCTCAAGACTTTCACAGGGCTATGGAGTTTCTAAGGACTCTAATTCACAATCCGACTCATATTTTCAATGCCCATTCAGAGGGTTTGATGGTTGTAAGAATGGTGCGGGTGGAAGAGGTTTGGGAAAAGCTTATTTGATTCAACATCTTAGAGATAAACACTTCGTCTACGGTAAGGAGAATGATCGTTGCAGACAGAGGATAGCTACAAATCATGAAATATACAAATCCTGGGAAGATGTCCTCTCTAAACTTCGCATGTGGTTATGCACGGATTGCATGCTTCTTCGTGCCTGGAGAAGAACGTGTAAATCTCATGCTGGAGTTGTCCTACAAGGGCCCTTTAATAGCAAAGACGTTGACTTGTTGGTTAATGTAATCAAGTCTCCTCCTCCGACCACTGACAACATTGCAGATGATAATAATGTTGCTCCACTGCTTCCTTGCCTTACTGTGGAACTGCTCAACAAGGTGTTTCAGCAACATATTCAAACTATCAAAAATATCCCTCCTAAGTGTAAATTGCAGTTCTCAAGAGTTCTGAAGTATGCGCTTGATAAGGTACATGCAAATCCTTGTGAAGTTTCTGTGTGGATACAATTATTGTTGTTACCTGTTTGTATTCTGCATTTATATATCCCCAAAAGCAGTAGTGAAGAAAAATCTGGCAACCGAAGGACATTACAGATCAAATCCATTAACCAATCTATTGTGCAATGGTATACACCGGACGGTTGCATTCAATTAGTCCAGAAATTGCTCCATGAATACCCTCAGCATAACAACAAGCAACGAAGGAACAACAACAACCAGGAGGCTCAGAACCTAAGTGTTTGTAGAAAGAAAATTCGCAATGGGTTGTTCAGTGCAGCTATAAAATTCCTCACTTCAGATGGTGTTGCTACAGATGAGGAAGATGCTTTGAAAAATTTGATTGATAAGCACCCATTTTCCCCTCCCCCGGACATACCGATTGGTCCTGCTGTTGTAAACAGCGTGGTTTCTTCTAATGAGAATATTTTGGGCAGGATAATGAGCTTCCCCAAAGGCACATCTTGTGGGAGAGATGGTTTGAGGGTTCAACATCTCCTCGATGCTATGAATGGACCTGCCGCTGTTATAGCTGAAGATTTACTTACCTCCATAAAAGGAGTAGTCAACATATGGTTCGACGGCAGGTGTCCATCGCAATTGGGAGAATTCGTGGTTAGCGCACCTCTTACACCCTTGCTCAAACCTCGATGGGGAATTCGTCCCTATAGCTGTTGGGACAGTGTGGAGGAGATTAGTATCCAAGCTAGCTGCTCAAGTCGTTCAAAAGGATATGTGCACTTACCTCGAAGACTTCCGATTCGGTGTGGGAGTACCAGGTGGTGGGGAAGCCATCTTACACTCGTCAACAGATTTTACTCAGGAAAGGTATGTCTTCTTCACGACCATGTTACTTGGTTGACTTCAAGTAATGCTTTCAACATGGTCAGCAGGTCTGCTATGCTCCAAGAAGTTAGAACCCACTGTCCTACTATCTCTAAGTGGGTGGAGTTTTGTTACTCACAGCCGCCAAAATTGTACTACAATGATTCAATATTATCTTCTGCTCAAGGGGTACAACAAGGTGACCCTCTTGGCCCCTTGCTTTTTTCACTCGTTCTTCACCCTTTAGTTAAGAGGATCTCCGAGCTATGTGAACTGGATTTTCAGGCATGGTATTTGGATGATGGTACGTTAATAGGGGATACGTTAATGGTATCGAAAGCTCTGAACATCATCAAAACTGAGGGCACCAAGCTTGGTCTTCAACTTAACATCGCTAAGACAGAGATCTTCTGGCCTACGATGGATATACGTTGTCTTGAAAAGGACGTCTTTCCGGCACAAATCAGCAGACCAACCAAGGGGGTAAAACTTTTAGGGGGACCTGTAAGTTTAGACCATGAGTTTGCAGTGAGCGTGATCAAGGGTAGAGTGATTAAAACCAACAATTTAATGGATGCTGTAAGAAAGTTAGATGATCCCCAAAGTGAATTGTTGTTGTTGCGTAGTTTTGCTGGAGTTTCTCGTCTTTATTTCTCCATGAGGACTACTAGGCCAGATTATATCTTAGAAGCTCAAGTTATTTTTGATGATCACCTGTCGTTACACCTGCGGCATATTGTTACTAATGACGGGCCGGGTATGGGGTTGTGGCAATACCGTATGTCCTCTTTTCCCATCAGTTTTGGTGGTTTAGGTATCTATTTTATGGCGGATGCGATGAACTACTGTTACTTGGCGTCTTGTTTACAGACCCAACCACTTCAATTCAATATGCTTCGTAACGCTCAATTACTTGGTCCTAATCACAACATGCAGCAAGTTATGTATCTTTTCTCCACCGTTTGTGGTCCCGACGTCAACATCGAATTAACTGCCCCCCATCCCATGAAGACCTTGGCAGTGAATTACTTCGATGTAGTCATGAAGGAGATGCCGGATAAATTTTCCATGTCCACTCGTGATGGTGCTCTTTGGCAATGCAACAAGGCGAATCATGCACAAGATTACCTTAAGGCTATACCGATTGAGGGGCTAAATCAGCGAGTTGGTGCTCAACAATTTGGTGCTGTTCTACGGTACAGGCTGGGTATATCTTTGTTTGTGGAAGGTATCCTATGCACTTTTTGCAAAAGAGATATGGACTGTTATGGGGATCACGCCTTACACTGCGCACACGAGGTAGGCATCAAATTTCGACACGACTTAGTTCGGGACGCGTTTGTAGACATGTGTTTGCGTGCAGGGGTACCGGCTAGAAAAGAAGTTGAACTAGGTCTATTGGCAAATGATGGAAGTGCTCTTCGTCCGGCTGATGTTTTTGTCCTTAACTGGGAAAACGGGCGGGACAAGTGTTTAGATGTAACCGGTGTATCACCATTCACCGGTGGGGGCACACTTTTCTACTGGGGTGGCTCTGGATAAGGCAGTGAAACGCAAGCATAAGAAATATTTGGAAAAATGCGTAGCACTAGGTTACAACTTCGGCACTTTAGCGTTTATTACCTTTGGTGAAATTTGCAACGAAACAATGGACTTCTTGAAAAGGCTTAATAATCACTTATCTAGATTTGATGTTAAGGCTAAGAAATGTAACTATTTATTTCACAGATTAGGAATAGTCATACAAAAAGGTGTGGGAGCTCAGCTTGTTGCTAGGCTGCCATCCAGCTACTTGTAGTCAACTACAAGAAATGAATGAAGGGTTACAAACCCAAAAAAAAAAAAAAGTCATAAATTCAAAAAGTATTCAAAGTCTAGTGACTGGTAGTACTGTTCACTGTTGCTAAACGCGGATCATTGATGTGTATGAGTGGAAGATAAGAACATAATAGAAATTTTCGCTCGATTGGGTTGTTGCTTGAGACTTGTCTCTAGCTGGGGTAGTTGTTGTAGGCTTGTAGCTCTCTCTACTAAGGTAAAAGGTAAAAGATTAGTCAAAGGAAAAAATTCAAAGAGTAAAATGGTAAATCCAACTTTTGACCAAAGAAATTTAGAAGTAGAAAAGTCTTTGGGAATAATATTTAATGGAACTCTCCACTTCAAGGGTTTGTCCGTTCATTTGGTTTTCCCTCTTCCAGAGGGAATTACTTGAGAAATCCAAAATTGTTTCCCCTCTTCAAATAGTGTTTTGTCGAGAGAAAAAAAAAATCACTAGTGTCGTTCCTAGACCGGTCATTGAAGATGGAATGGAAGAACACCACAAATTTACTAAATTCTTTTCATTCCTTTCCAAATATAAAAAACAAAATGTTGTTGGATTTATAGGATCATGATTCATGTGTGTCCCTGCAAGTAGTCAAGCTCAAAATAATTGATCTTCTTGATGTAAAATAAGATCCAGGACCAGTTCAAACTAGTTGAGAAAGATAAACGGTAGCGCTAGGCGCATCGCGCTTTACTCGCTGTTTTCACGCACGCTGAGTTGGTGCGGTGATGTGGCCCGGTGATATAAACATACTTATTCCACGTATTACTACTATGAGAGAAATAAATAATAAAAACTTCTGCTTCCACTAAACCTGCAATTGTTTCTCTCTGAATCTCAAATAATCAATTGCAAAATCTGGGGTTTGAATAATTTAGAAAAATTGGTTGAAAATGATAACAAAACTGAGACAGAAGATCTACGAGTAGTATACGTTCTACGAGTAGTATACGTTCCTCATCTTATTGATGATTGTTCAGTAGATAATCGTCTCATCTCCACTCCCTGTAATCATCATCATAATCTTGTAATATTTTATTCTCAACCAATGATAATCGTCTCATCTCCACTCCCTGTAATCATCATCATAATCTTCTATAATCTCCAATGCAAAATATATTATCTCTCGTAATATTTTATTGTTTTTTATCATTTTCAAGGCCAATGATTGGCTCTTATCTTGTGCATGGGTGCACAAGATAACAAAACCCGTAGTACTATTACTAATGTTTGATTCTATAGTAATTATACGCTTTCTATAACGGTGGAGAAAAGTAATTTTCTATGGGAAAGATTGACCAATTTTCCATACTGGGCTTAAGCTTAAATTTTAAACAACCTTTTTAACCCAACATAGAATGGGTAGCGAAAAAGAAGAGTTCTAAGAGCAAATCCAATGAGACACATCTAATTTCTTAGTTTGTCGGGCCATGTGGATGGTCAAACTCAACTTTGGGCAGTGGACAAGGTGTATATCGAGACAAAAAAAACCGACCGTTGCACATTGAAGCGATCGGCTCCAACAGAACCGACAGTCGGCTCCAACTTAGACGAGCCTCGGTACCAGTTGAGGCGAGCCTCTGCTCAATGTGGCACAACAGCGGTAAATTTCCAACAGCAAAAATACGGCCACATTTCCAACTCCCTATAAATTTAACTCAACTTAAATCTTCTCTGCTCACAACAACTTTTTATCTTCTCTACATAATATCAACTCAAATCCATTCTTCTCTACATCTTTTCAACTCAAATCCAATATTTTTTACATGTTTTCAACAAAAACTCAATCTTGTATACAGTTTTCCAAACACATATTTAACACCCATTTAACTACCATGTCTCCTCGATCTCAAGATTTTATTCGACAAAGAAATAGAAAACCACCTAAAAATAAACACAGTGAAGTTTTACTAGGGAGAGGACAAGATCCGGAGGAAGATACCATTTCACGGCTGCTCTCATGTCCAGAATTAGCAATTAGTGAAGGTCATCTGTCGACAAAGGTTGAGCGGGATAGTTCTCTACAGAAAACAAGAGGTGGTTGGTACGAACTTCATAAAGTTTATTACCAACTTCCTCGTGTTGTTAAAATTATTGTCGATCGATTTTCTTGGTTTACTTTGTACTAGAGCTGGCAAACGGGCGAGCCCGTTGCGGGTTACACGGGTTCGGGTTAACACGGGTCGAAACCCGCGGGTTTGAATTCTTCACGGGTGGTCATTTCTTCAACCCGTGCCCGTAACGGGTTAAGCTTGCGGGTTCACGGGTTTGCCCGCCCGTTTAATTAATGTTGAAATTAAAACTTAATTAAGTTAATTTGTGGTCCTGTTTAAGCTTTGACCATCTTCAAATCTCTAATCAACACAAAAACCAAACACAGATGCATTCAATTCAATTTCAACATACAAAATCAAAGACATATCACATATCCATTGATTCCATTCAACACAAATAAAAATCCATCTTCTGCTTGTGCTCCTCCCCCCTTCGATTAATTTAGCAGGCAACAATCCACCATTACTCACCAACATCATTGTCATATGTTTTGGAAACTAAAATTGGGGTTTTGTTCTCTGCAATTGATTGAACAAGGAATCATAGATGATAGAGGAAAACCATCCAGTAACCAAAAAACAAGGTGGGTTATTATTTTATTTTTATTTTTTGATCTGTGAGATAGATAATCAAAAGTCAATTCAATTCAATTCAAGTAAGAGAACAAAATACCCAATTCATATTTTCGTAAAAGAACATGATTTTCATAAAAACACCCAAAGTTCGTGAAGAACCCTAATTTTCAATTTCTCAAATCAAGCATCAAAACTTGAAATCGTTGTTGTTTATTTATTACTCATGGTTCTAAAATCAAAGGAAGAACACGAGAATCACTACTCAGTTAAATCCAAACAACTCAAACCATAATTAGGAGAAAATTTGAGTAAGATTAATGAAAGGGAATTGAATTCTCCTACCTTACATGCGCAACTCTAGAGACAATAAGCAATATCATCCTCACGTAAATCCAAGCTCAACTCTTCCATATTTCGAACAGATCTCTAGCAACACTGTGAAAGAAAGATGGAGGTGTTGAGGAGGCGCAGTGAAAAGGAAGAGACGGTGGAGAAGAAAGAGAAGAAGAAGAAGAAAAAATGAAATATTCTCTAGGGTTTTTGGATTTTATATCCTAAACGAACGGTACTGATTAATCCTAGATAATATGATGGTCGAATATAAGCATAACCTATTACTGTGGACGGGTTACGGGTTGTACCCGCGATTTTGAGGGACGGGACGGGTTAGCCCGTTTTCCCATGGGCCACCATTTCTCTAACCCTAACCCGGCTTGTTTAGATACCAGCCGATCCGGGTGCGGGTTTTTGACGGTCCGGGCCGGGAAAACCCGCGGGTTTTGGCTTGTTCGCCAGCTCTACTTTGTACCATATCAAAGCGCATAAAAAATCGCCGAAACCGGCGGGTATATTGATGGAGCGTTGGTGATATACTACACACGCGTTTCATTTTTCATGACTTCGAAATAGGTATGTTTAATCTTTCGATTTAGATTTATGTAATTAATACGAGTATTACAAATGAAATGAACAAATTGTTTTTTATTTTTTGGCATAACACCATTAGATTTGTATTTTCTACTCGGGATACTTCTAATGCGGGATATGATCCTCCATTTGACCATGATAGTTGGTTAGCAGAAGAACGATACAAAGATACACTTCCAAGTAACAACACAACAAAATCATTTAGATTTAAGTGGTGGCGGAATTTCTAATTCCGGTTTAAAGGCATTTATAGTCAAGGAATTGCATAAATTGAGTATTGAACTATTCTGTGGATATAATTTTATGAAAATAAAAAATGTATCCACATTGTTGGTTAGACAGGGGTTAAAGGAGGCTATTGCCCGTCCCTAATTTTTAGGTAGTAAAATTTTAGTATAGAAATTTATGTTAAATTTTATGTTTAGCCAACATATTAGTTGTATTTAGCTAATTCTATGTGATTTTTAGCCCATGCTATGAGGTGATAAAAATTTAAATCATGTTTAAAGTAAATAATCTTCTTCCACTCATTACCTTTCTACTCCTACTTTCTTCTCTTTTGGTAATCACTTTGTTTTTTTGTTATTTGTGTTCGTTTTAACTATTATTTTCCTAGTCATTTAGTATTGTATGGGTGGATCACTAATTATTTGATGTATTCCAAAAACAAATCATGTATATGTCCCTGGTTATAAGGCCACTGGGTTCAAAGGGAATTAATGGTGTTTGTATGCACATATTTCATCACCCGCCACGTGCCCACTGCCAAACACGTGGGAGGTATACAACTCGGAACATCAAGATATGATGCCACACGTGGATAGCTAAGAGACGTATCTCATCCGTGCAAGATCATCATCGGACAGATCCGACGATCAAGGATCGAGAAGCACCAAGACACCGCGAAGTACTGAAAATCACCCCAAGACTCACTTTATCCCATCTCGAGAGAGACCCAAGATCAACGACCAGGGTGAGTCCAACTGACACGGATGTGATAGGGGCGGAGGACCGTTGTCTGGCGCGTGCAGATGACTCAACCACCCACATTAAACACCCTGAGCAGCATACGTGTCAGCCAACCTGTGGAAGACAAGACCGTCACTCTTCGGTAATAAGCAAAGAGCGCTAGGAGCATCGTAGAAGACGAAAAGGTCCGCGGTAATGGCATTGGATACCAGACGATAAGAATACAACTGCCTTCAGAAGTGGACCCCACATCGTGACCCCTATAAATACCCCTCCCTACTAAGAGAAAGGGGGATCGATTTCTATGAGGAAAAATAGGAGAGAGAATTAGGAAGAGTAAGTAGTTCCCCTAATCCCGCAGCCTCAGTTCATACTCTAAAGTCATTTGATTATCTTTGTAATCAATCTACATATAATGAAACACCAATCCCGTAGATGTAGGCCTTAGTGCTGAACCACGTAAATACTTGTCTCATTTATATTCAGCACTTACATTCCGCACTTTATATTCAGTATTTCATATGATGAACTCTACGTTACGTTTCGATTTCTATTTATTCTATTATACAAACATTGGTAGAGATAATATACGACTAGAAAAGGGCGAGTCCGAGGACTCAAAGTCGATGAATCGATATAATATCCCCCCTCTACGCATACAGCGCATGATTTATAAACTTTAGTGTATGCTAACATTGTTTGTGAACACGTGGATGCCATCGTGGTTTACGCGTTCACAATATGGCGTTAGAAACAAGGACTCTGTCCCGGTAAAAGATTTATCTTATCCTGTGATTTAAGCACTCTTTCTGTTACGTGCACCGCTCTATGAAAATAACGGTGCTTGGAGCGTTTTTTATTTTAGCATTCATTAAAAAATATCTGAAAATAAAGTCTCTGTGAGTCTATGCACACATTATTTAGTAAATCTACGTCTTTAAAAGAGTTTTTCGAGCTCTGTGTCTTTGAAAAGTAAAACCCATGGATAGATCTATATCCATCTTAGTAGGTTTACATCTTCGAAAGTGTTTTCGTGCTTTTATCTTTAAAAGAATAAAACCCATGGATAGATCTATATCCATCTCAGTAGGCTTACTTCGAAAGTATTTTCGTTCTTTTCTTTAAAAGAATAAAACACATGGATAGATCTATATCCATCTCAGTAGGCTTACGTCTTCGAAAGTATTTTTGTGTTTTTCTTTAAAAGAATAAAACTCATGGATAGATCCCTGATCACTTCATGCATTTATTAGAGGTTCCGCACCTTGGGAATGATTTTAAGAACTAGAGTAAAACTACATCTTCGACAACGGACTTTTCGTCATGTTTAATCTCCTTTTTCGAACTGCGCACTTTTTTAGTCAAATTTATAAAATAGACTAGGGGTAATCAAGGGATTTGATACCCCTGAAAAGGGGAATAATAGCCGGATTATATCTTCACGCCTCCGAGATCTTATTTTCATAACTCTTCTAACAGGTTTCCCGTGAACCGCGCCTTTTATGTACTCTATATCTTTTTCAGAAGATATCAGAAATGGAGAATAACAAAGATACAGGAAAAACAAAGGTCTCATCAAAAAAAACGCCGAGGACGACACCCGTAATGACTAGAAGCAAGCAAAAGGGTGAAAATCTAAAATCCATAGACAAGACGCAGGATAGAGCTGGAAGCACGAGTCCTTTAGATTCCAGCGCAATTGCAGTGGAAGCTCTAAAGACCACGGCTGCCAAAGCCGGGGCATCCAAGGGCGGAGCCTCCAAAGTGACCTCTGCCACCTCACCGCACGAACAGCGTGAAGGGATGGCAGAGTTAGGGATACAGCAACCTCTCTATGGGATTCCTCTCACCAATGAATAGAAAATACCCCTCCAAGTCAATCAACCGTTGTTAATAATAAATCAACAAGCGCAACAACCAGCGGAACAACAAAACCCGCAGACAGATCCACCCGAGCCATTGATACAGATCATCGAAGAAGATCAGACGATATCAGTTGGAGGACAGATGCAGGAAGGAACGCCAAATCAAGAATCCAGTCACTCTGCTCGGATGAGGGCAGATCTAGAAGAGTTGATAAGGAATCAAAGGGCATACACGGACGTGATAGCTCTGTTAGCTCAGGAAAACCAGCAACTCACGGATAGAATTACCTATAGCGTGGAGTTTGGAGTTCAACACGACGAATCTAACTCTATGGCGCCAAGGCCGAATCAAGATCGAAGAATGGTTGTTGCCAATAACCCGGAGCCATTGAACCAAAGAGACGCAAGAGGAAGTAAAAGATCCGACCCAGATTACAACCCTGAAAACTCGAACTACTTCTAAAACGACACTCTCAAGGCGGGATGACCTTCATTTCTAGAGGAGCATCAGCGTGCAATGAAGGACCTTCGGAACGAGATGATGACAGAGATCAAGCAGCTAAAATATAGGCAAGGAGGCGGCAGGTTGGAACAAGTGATAAGAGAAGAGAACACTACCCCACTGACACAACACTTAGCCAAGGCTCTCATCCCGCAGAAATGCCCAGTCCCGGCTTTCGAGTGCTACGACGGATCTAGCGATCCCGCTACCCATCTTCGATATTATAATCGAATTATGGCGCGATAGAATTACGACGACGCCATATTATACAGATACTTCCCTTCAAGTATGAAAGGGTCTGCACTGTCTTGGTTCGAAAACTTTCCCCCAAACTCCATCGATTCTTACGACCAACTCATTGAGAAATTATTGGCAACTAACATGTATAACAAAGTTGTCAACACCGGGATGGATAAGCTCTTCTCACTAGCAATCAAGTACAAGAAAACCATCAGAGAATACACTGATAGGTGGCACAAGATCTGTCAAGCCATCAGAAACGTGGATCCCGTAGTTAGCATCAACTGCTACAAGTGGGGGATAGACAAAATTAGCCCCCTATTCGTCGAGATCCACGACACCATCCCTGCTACCGAAGGAGATATTCGAGTAATCATAGAAAAGGATGCTAGATTAGAGGAAATCCAACGAGAAAATCCTAGAGCTCAGACCCAGTGTCCACCACGCACAAACTCAGTGGAACAATCCAGCAGGTCGAAAAGGGGCAACTCGGTTGAACGACCTAACGAAGACAAAAGGGAACGCAGGGATGATCGACGAGGGGATGTTCGAAAATTCGAATACCAGGTCTACACAAAGCTGAATTCCAGTTATTCACGCATATTGAAGGAGATCAAGGGTAGATAGAACCTCGATTGGCCATCGTATAAATGGAAGCAACCCCCAAGATCCGAAAGACCCAAAGAGTACTGTGAATATCACTGTTTCAATGGCCACCTGATAGAGAAATGTAAGAATCTAAAGATAATGATCCAAAAGTTAGTTGACGCAGGAAACCTTAAACAATATGTGCAAAGGGATAACGATGAAGATAAGGCCAAACGAAGCAAGCAAGTCCCGCTACCCGAAGGAAACCGCACACTTAACACCGTCTCATGTTCTGAGGCCGCGTGACCATCCCTAATGGATCAAATAGGTAAGAGACTGAGGAAGCAGTTTGAAGACTATTGTGAGCTATACAAAATCGATGGGGAAGAAGTGGACGAACACGAACAATGAATGGATACGCCCGTGGTATTCGACGCTGACGATGTCGAGGGAGACATGGAAGATCATAATGACCCACTGGTTCTCACATTACTAGTGGCAGGGTGTAATATCAAGAAAATCATCATCGATGACGGAAGCTCAGTCAACGTTCTGTTTTATGATACATTCAAACGAATAGAACTCAATAATGAACATCTGATGTCTTCGTACCATACTATCTACGGTTTCAACGGAGCGGCCATGAATCCCTTATGAGATATTATATTGCAAGTAGACGCAGGGCCTATGAAGGTCGACACTCGGTTCAGTGTTGTGGATGCGCCATCACCTTATAATGCCATAATTGGCCGAAGATGGGTGCACAAACTCAAGGGAGTGGCGGCTACCTACCACTAATACCTTAGGTTTTCAACTCCCCAAGGGATAATGGAAATAAAAGGAGACCAAGTTACTGCACAAGAATGTTAAACTTTGCAGAACCAGCTCAAAAACGAACAGGATGAGCAGTGAAAGTCCCGAAAATCCGGAAATAAAGAAGCCGCAAAGGAGAAGTCTATCGATTCTTACCTGGAGGAAATCTCCGGGAGAATCCTTTTAAAGGGGAATACTATTGGAAATGCAGAGGAAAGTACTTCTGCCACAAAAGAAGGCGAGGGGCCTACCAAATAGCAATCAGAGAATATTCCTCTCCTAGGGGAATCAAAGCCCACGTTTACATGCGTAGAAGCAGTAGAATAAATCAATATAGGAACTGAAGAAAATCCTAGGATAATCAAGATCAGAACTCTAATGGATGAGGAACGAGAGGCATCCTTAATTAAGTTACTTAGGGAGTATGCAGATATCTTCGCTTGGAAATTAGGCGACATTCCAGGAATCGACCCGAAGACAATCCATTATGAGCTTCGTATAAATCCATATGCCCCACCCTTCAAGCAAAAAGTGCGAAAAGTAGCCCCAGAATACCACAAAGCAGTCGAAGCGGAGCTTCGTAAGTTACTAGAGGTCGTATTCATCAGTGAAGTCAAATATTCTACGTGGATCTCGAACATGGTCATCGTACCAAAAAAGAATGGCGGGGTTCGGATATGCATCGATTTCACCAACCTTAATAAAGCGTTCCCCAAGAATAGTTACCCGTTGCCAAGCATCGACCAACTGGTCGAAGCGGTCGAAGGGTACGAAGAAATATGTCATTTATGGATGGATACTCTGGATACAACCAACTATTCTTAGCAGAAGAAGATCAGTAGCACACGGCATTCTACACCCTGCATGGCCTCTACTGTTATGTAAGAATGCCCTACGGACTTCGAAACGCAGGAGCAACGTACCAAAGAATAGTGGATGCCATTTTCAAACCGTGGATTGGAAATACTTTGGAATTTTATGTGGACGATATGCTCGTCAAGATAAAGTTACGCAAGGATCACCACCAAGATTTGAAGGATATATTCTAGGCAATGAGGGAACACAACATGAAAGTAAATCCCTAGAAATGTACTTTCGGCGTCACTTCAGGAAAGTTCCTCGGATACCTAGTGACGAACCTAAAAGATGGGCATCGATGTGGACCCTGCCAATATCCATGCCATCGTAGGGATGCCATCTCTAAAGAACCTAAAAGAAGTCCAAAAACTCAATGGTTTCCTAGAGGCGCTAGGAAGGTTCATATCCAGACATCGGACAGGTGTAAACCTTTCTTTAACATTCTCAAGAAAAGGAACAAATTCGAATGAACAGCAAAATGTGAAGAAGCTTTCCAAAGAGTCAAGGAATACTTGGCTGAGATCCCCATCTTGCAAAAACCCGATCCCGATGAGGTTTTGGCCCTATATATAGCAGCAACGGAGGATGCGATCATCGCAGTGATGGTCAAAACCAACACAAAGATAGAACAGCCCATCTACTACTTCAGCAAAACTCTCAACACAGCGAAAAGAAATTATACGAAGATCGAGAAACTCATCTTGGAATTAGTATGGGAAACCTAAAAATTAATGACCTACTTCCATACCCACTACATCCGCGTCCCATGCAGAGCCCCACTAGAGGGCGTCCTCAAAAGCGCAGGGAAAGTAGGAAGAATCATGAAGTGGAATAATCATCTAGACCAGTTCAACATCATACATGAATTATAGCACTCCCAAAAATCACAAGTCCTAGCGGATGTCCTGGAATATCTACCGCTAGATGATAATGAAGAGATCTTTATCGACGGACTCAAGACAGCAGGACTACCGAAAATCGACAAGAGCAAAGATCCCATCAACATTCTTGAGCCAGCAAACCCCAAAAAATAGGAAGTATTCGTTGATGGCTCAAAGAACATAGAATGAGCAGGTATTGGCATCGTAATCACCACACCCATTGGAGATAGGATCGTTCATGCCTTCAGATTGGAGTTTAAGGGACATACCAACAACATAGTTGAATACGAAGTCGTTATACATGTTCTTCTTCTAATAATAGAAATGGGTATAACCGATGTGCGCTTGACAAGTGATTCACAACTGGTCATCTGGAAAATAGGGTTGGAATATAATGTTTATGATGAAACATCGTCAGCATACATGGCCTTAGTCCAGACACTGGCACCTCAAATACCGAACATTAAGTTCTGACACCTAAGAAGAAAGGAAATCAGGCACGCATATGCTTTGGTTTATGTTTCATCTATGTTGAAAAACGAGGATGTCAAAGCAATCAAGGTCACTAGGGTTTACGAACCCTAAATCCCTTCTCGAGAACTCTGCGCTACGAACCAGAAAAGCAGCGTGGAAGAAGATGTAGCAGACGATGATCTCGGGGAATACATCGCCGATCATTTCCTGGAGGATGATATCATGACAAGAGCATACCAAGACGAAGATGTTAGCAAAGACCTTTTTTCAAAGAAGGGACACTGCCCACAGACCTAAAGCGGTCCAGGAAGGTACAATCAAAGGTAGGAAGGTACGACTTAAGGGAGGGGATCTTATACAAAAACATCTTTCCTCGGACCTTGCTACGCTGCCTCTCTAGATCCAAAGGCCACCTAGTGCTAAAGGATATTCATCACGGGGATGCGGGAAATCACACCGGGATGAGATCTATGGTAGACAAGGCAAAGACCCAAGGGTATTACTGGTCGACGATGATATGAGACGCTGCAAGAATGTCGAAAATATACGAAGAATGCCAACGTTTTGCCAAAAGAATCCACGCACCATGAACGATGCTAAACTCGGTAGATAGTCCTTGGCCATTCTCAAAATGGGGCATAGACATTGTGGGCCCCTTGATCGAAGGGTCAGGGAAAAGAAGATTCTTGATAGTGGCCACGGAATATTTCAGTAAATGGGTAGAAGCTAAGGCTCTGGAAAGAATCTGCGAATCGGATGTCTTCATATTAATTTTTCAGAACATCATCTGCAGGTTTAGATTCCCAGCAGAGATTGTCTCCGACAATAGTAAGCATCTACAGGTCAAGAACATCGATTTTCTCTTTGATACCTTCAAAATCCGAAAGAATAAGTAAACACTGATATACCCTCAAAGAAATGGCCAAGCATAAGCCAAAAACAAGACCCTCGCTCTCATCCTCAAGAAACAACTAGATGAGCATAAGGGACGATGGTGAGAATAGTTACATAACGTCTTATGGGCATAGCGAACAACCCGAGAATTATCCACAGGAGAATCTCCATTCCTGCTCACTTATGGAGCCGAAGCTGTCATCCCCACAGAGATAATCATTCCAACTACGAAGATCGAAGCATGGGAAAATAACCTCACAGCGGACATGATGTTGGAAAGAATCGACGACCTTGAGGAAAGAAGAGAAGCAGCGTTACATAAAATGAAGAATTATCAAAGAAAGATAGCAAGGGAGTACAATAAAAAAGGTTAAGATTAGAAATTTCGTAGAAGGACAGTATGTGCTGAGAACCACACCCCAATACCAACGGGAAAAGAAGTGGGGAAAGTTGGCACCAACATGAGGAGGACCTTTTGTCATACATGATATCGCAGGAAATGGTTCCTATTACCTACGCAACCTAAAAGGGGAAGTCCTTAGACATCCATGGAATGCTAAATATCTCAATCCATACCATCCATAGATAGCAGCGCAATTCTGCAATTGTGTGAAGAGTCATAGAAGAAGAAGACGATGCATCTTATCGATATGTTTTTATCTCTGGAAGAGGAATAGCAGACCTTAACAAATCAATCAAAAAATTTTTTTTGCAAACATTCTTGGGTAACAAGATAGCCTAAAACAATAAAAAGGGAAGTGTATTAGAAGAATAAATACTTGTAAATATGTCTGTAAATATGGTACAAAAATGTCGCGCCTATTGAGGATACCTACAATTTCTCAGGACTCCCCTATCAGAGTCTATAAGTGTAAGACCATGGGGAAGACATCCAGCAGAAAGAGATCTCCAACCATTTTAAGTCAGCGGTTCTACGGAATGGGGACATGTAAATATTTCAAATTAACACCCCATACCCTAGAACGCTGCCCCGCCGTCTGGGAATCCTCTGGCCAAGGATTAGCCAGCGGGGTGATAGGTCTCAAGACGATCACGAAGGTATTAACTTTCGGCATCGCACTCAAACACTTCATTCGTAAAAAAAACTTTCTAATTAATTTCCTTACCTCATATGAATTCATTAACTAAATAATGAAGCCACAATAATAAGGCGGGTAAACGAAAAGGTAAACATAATCAGTAAACGATGATCCATTCCATGAAAGTAAATTACAAGTTCGACAAAATAAGCAAAAGTAAAAGAAAAGAAATAGATGGAACGAAGCTCTATAATCAACAAAGATCAACTTTCTATTACAAGCATAAGAATCTACTTGGAGGTTTCAGCTCCACCGATGGGGTCTTCTCTCTGTGATGAAGTCACGCTCCCACCTGTAGAAGGCCATGAAGAGCTAGTCAAGGGAATATGCTTAGGACAACGAGGATACTCCTTGACAAGGACATGCTCAGTCATGAGGTCATATTCAATTTTGGCCCGAACATTATTGGTCTCCTCAGCTAACTGACAACGAGCCTTATATGTAATGGCGGTGTTCCGTATTTTGGCATGAGACAAAAGAGAGGACAAGTGGATCACTTCCCTAGAGGACACGTTAGCGTCCTTATCTCGAGACGTATCCAAACCCTGGTAATACGTGGTCTGACCCTCCTGATGCGCTAAGGCAGTTTGAGCCTTTCCTAACTCAGATTGAGTCTTTTCAAGTTTTTCATTCGTAGCGAGAAGCTATCCCTATAGTTCTAAAACTAAAAAGAAAAACGAAGGGTTAGGTCAGCGAAACTACAAAACCACACTCGACGAAGCAAATATATACATTCGACTTTAGCCGAAGCTATTTCATATTCATTAACAACCGCGTCCCGAGCTTCGTCAAGAAAGTCATATTCATCGACTATTTTCTTCTAATCCTGTTGAAGGGTGGAAAGAGAAAATTGACTAGCATCTAACTCTACCTGCTTCATTGAATCCAAATGACGAAGATGGTTAACTTCGTTATTCATCTCCTTCATTCCTTTGTTGAGTATGTACATATTAACTTCAAGATTCCTCTCAGACTCAAATTTACAAGCTACATCGGCCCGAGAGGCGGCCAAGGATTTACTAAGGGAACGGGCCTCAACCCTGGCATCGTCTCTTTCTTTGGAAAGGCACTGAATATACTCTCTCACTTCAGAACTTTGAGAGGAACGAGCCTGTCGTAACTCTTCCTCCAGAAGGTTCATTTTATCTTCTAAAGACGAAGCATATTGGCGGGCTTCATGAAGATTTTCCCACGTCCATATAAGAACTCCATCAAATTGAGGACGATCAGTGTTATACTTATTTTGTATATCAACTATCTGAGTATGCCTCAGACGCCACACCTCGGCCTTGGCATCCCACCTCTTAGCCTCGATTTTTATTTTATCCACTAATTCACCGATACGGGCTTTCTTCCTCTCTCTCTCATTCCGAAGCCATGTCATCTGTGGGACTCCATCCACTGAAGATAGGGTGGGGAGACTCAGACAAAACATTAATTGCTAGAAAATAGCAATGATGAGTGAAGTGAAGAAGGAAACGAACCTGTAAAAGATGAAGCATTTTTCTGAACCGCCTCCAACTCACTACGGACCGCAGCGAGCTCTTGATGAAGATTTTCCTCTTCATTGACCAGTTGTTCCTTCCCTTTGAGATGACTCTTCATCTCACTTATCTCCTTATCCCTAGCAGTGATAACCGCCTCAGCCGCAGATAAATCTTCTTCTCTGTGACGAAGTTTGGCCTCAAACTTGAGAGACTTGGACTTAAAAAACCGATACAGGGTGTGATTGCAGTGTTCTCTCCTCATCACCTACGTCCCAGGAAGGCAAGGGGCATCATAACAGTAATATATACAGTTCCAAAAGAGAGAAACATGAAGAGAATAAACATACCTCTACCACCCACTGCTGAGGGTAACCATACTGATACCCATCATCTATGGCCATCATTTCGACAATAGTGGATGGAGGATCAACCGCCAGAGTAGCCTATGTGGCCAGCAAGTCCATGTTTCACGTTGTCACAACCTTATCTTTGGCATACAGTTGCATCATCCGACGAGTATAGGCGTCGAAAGCCTTCTCACCATCAAGCACGGGGGAAGGGTTCGGAACAAATATCAAATTCTTCTCCTTAAGCCAAGAAAGAATGGCATCGTCACACTATAGCATCAAAGATTACGGGAAATATTCCAAGGGAGACTCAGTAGAAGCTTCTCCTGCAACAGCGGAATTCCCATCCACAAACTTCTTCTTTGCTTCTGCCGCAGCAAGGTTTTCAACATCATCACACGCATCTACGACCTTTTTTCCCGCGGCATTCCTCTGGACAGAATTATCAAGCACATCCCCATTATCGCTAGGGGAAAGCAAAGAGAACTCACCAGTAAGACCCATGGCAGTATTCATGTCGAAGGTCTCCCCTGCGGAGTAAATTCGGCCAAAGGAAAATTCTTGGGACCCAACGAGAATAGTACCAACATTACCACCGGCGACGTTTTCTTCACCAGCATCGCTGCCACCAGGTGCATTCTTCTTCCCACCTTCACCACCATCATCTTCGTGGTTAGGGGGATAAATTTAAGTTCGATCCTCCCCATCGGAAATATCCTCATCATCGTCAAAGTCCTCGTTAGCAGAACTGGTAACCTCCTCATAAATCTATGTCTCATCGACCACGACGGTAGAAGATCGCTTGGGACCAATCTTCCTTTTCTTAGTTACCTACAAAATAATAAAGGATGCCATCAGAGGGTTACTTTTTCCTTACTTAAAAATTTATTTTTAACGCAAGAAAAAAAAAGGGCAAGTAGTACAGGAAGAAGCCATACCTTGGCAGTCGCAGTACTCTTCGAAGGAAGAATAACATCTGAACTTTTTTCTTTATCACCAACAACAACATCATGAGCATAAGGAAAGTTCATGCAAGTTCAAACGCCAGGGGCAGAAATCTTCATAACAAGCAGGAGCATCCTCACGAGGTACACTATCAGTAGTAGGACGCCATCCATATGGACCAGGAATCCAACCCCAAGCCCACGGACCAATAATCTCAATAATAGTAGCATGCTACTCATAGTCATGATCGTGCTTGATCCTCTCACGAGGAGGAAAAATCTTCTTGTTAGAAGACCCCTCCGTACCAGGAACGTACTTCAGCTTGGCGTCGATCACCTCACTTAAAAAACGGATCTCACCACGAGGAGCAGCGATGTTACGAAGACCTACACTCCACGTCTTACGGTTCCTACTGTTAATATAATCCCCGAAGGAATTATTAAAATTCTGGGGAGTATACCATTCCATCTCAGCAGGATCGGGGACATAGCAAGTCATCATTGTTTCTCCCTTGCTCTGAAAATATAATTCCTCAGCGTAAGAAGATAATTCCCAGTCAACTTTGATACAGAACGATTGTGGGTGTTTGTAGAAGATCCCTCACGACCATCTAGTACGTTGCAATAAAAAGAATAGCCTGACTTGTATATGGGCAACATGAGACCCGCCTCGAAGGATCCTATGTTGGTCAGAAGATGAAACTCATCGAATTGATACCTCGATATAAGTTCATAATTGATGTCATTATCAGGAGCATATAAGCGGACGTCAAAGGCTTGAAGTTCATATTTCTCCTTGAACACCTCCAGTTCAATATATTTGAATATGACCTTCTTTTTTCCAACTGAGACGCTTCGTATTATTGGGGCAGCGTCTTCCTCTTCAATAGGATCCGGTTTGGAGTCCTTAGGAGGACTCATATCCGAGACCTTTATCTTAGAAGAAATATTCTTGGGAGGATCAGTCTACGAAACGGATCCCTTCATATATCTCCCCTTAGAAAGGATCGCTGGAGGTGGAGGCAGAGGATTTTGCTGAGGCAGCGGAGGAGGAGCCATAGAACGAATAGGTGCAACGTCTAACACTTCACTTCGAGGAGGGGCCTGCGTGCTTCTAAAATAATCACACGGGAGAGAAGAAGTGCGGGTAGAAGCATACCTAGAGCCAGGGGGATCCTTCGGTGGATCTCCTTTCTTGGAAGACGAAGGTCTCTGACCAGAGGAAGACGGGACCCTTTGGGAAGGAAGATCAACCTGCGAATATCTAGAGCCTCCTGGCAGAGATATATCAGAGTCTCTACGCGGAGGAGATCTACGAGGACTAGGCGGTGGAGTCTGATAAGGAACCCGCTGACGATCAGCCATGTCTGCGGGACATACAAACAAGTTATAGGTTCCACAGAATAATGAATAAAGATCAAAAAGCTAACTTTCGGCCAGTTCATTATGGTTGTAATACAAAATAAAAAAACCTATCTTAGTTAGGGTCGCCGAGCAAGAGTCTTGAAATATGAGTTCATAATCTTTGTGATGAAGAACAGGGGAAAGTATATATACTTTGTACATGTGTTCTTCATCACAAAGATAAGAACACAGTAGGAGAAGATGAACAAAAAAAAATCGAGATCAAGATCAAAGAGAAACCCCTTACCTGTATCAAGGGCTTTACCAGCAAAAGAGCGCGGCCAGGAAACAATGAACAACAAAAACTTGCGAGCACCAGAGAATCAAGGACAAACCGTATTCAATACAAAGGCAGCAGCAGTTAAGAGTATCCGAACAAAAATAGAGAATAAAAGCTTCAGGAGGAAAATAATAATGGACTGACAGGGAAGAATGAAATTTATTTTATGCTTTTCACATTCTATTTCTCACTTATAAACATTGAAGAAGATAAAAACCGTCCCTTCACCCCAAGGAGAAGTTATTGCGAGAAGTTATTGCAAGGAGTTATGGCACATAGTGGGAAACGTGCCATAAAATCTAGGGAAGTTACTAGAGATAAGTGAGGAATATGTGACGGTTTTCCTCTAACTTCAACTGACGTTGTAGTCAGAAGAAAAGGGGCAAATTATATGCGCATATTTCATTACCCGCCACGTGCCCACAACCAAACACGTGGGAGGTATACAACTCGGAGCATCAAGATATGATGCCACACGTGGATAGCTAAGAGACGTATCTCATTTGTGCAAGATCATCATCGGACAGATCCGACGGTCAAGGATCGAGAAGCACCAAGACACCAAGGCACCGCGAAGTACTGAAAAGCACCCCAAGACTCACTTTATCCCATCTCGAGAGAGACCCAAGATCGACGACCAGGGTGAGTCCAACTGACACGGATGTGACAGGGGAAGAGGACCGTTATCTGGCGCATGCAGATGACTCAATCACCCGCATTAAACACCCTAAGCAGCATACGTGTCAGCCAACCTGTGGAAGACAAGATCGTCACTCTTCGATAATAAGCAAAGAGCTCTGGGAGCATCATAGAAGACGAAGAGGTCCGCGGTACTGGCACATGACACAAGACGATAAGAATATAACGTCCTTCAGGAATGGACCCCACGTAGTGACCCCTATAAATACCCCTCCCCACTAAGAGATAGGGGGATCTATTTCTAGGATGGAAAAGAGGAGAGAGAATTAGGAAGAGTAAGTAGTTCCCCTAATCCCGCAACCTCAATTCATACTCTAAAGACATTTGACTATATTTCTAATCAATCTACATATAATG
This sequence comes from Papaver bracteatum, assembly GCA_023529315.1. Lineage (NCBI taxonomy): Eukaryota > Viridiplantae > Streptophyta > Magnoliopsida > Ranunculales > Papaveraceae > Papaver > Papaver bracteatum. The sequence goes on from JAJJWX010003164.1 coordinate 2,361,978, forward strand.
AAACACCAACCCCGTGGATGTAGGACTTAGTGATGAACCATGTAAATACTTGTCTCATTTATATTCAACACTTACATTCCAAACTTTATATTCAGTATTTCATATGATGAACTCTATGTTACGTTTCGATTTCTATTTATTCTATTATACGAACATTGGTAGCGATAATATACGACTAGACAAGGACGAGTCCGAGGACTCAGAGTCGATGAATCGATATGATCTCTCCCCTTTACGCATACATCGCATGATTTATAAACTTTAGTGTATGCGAACATTGTTTGTGAACACGTGGATGCCATCATGATTTATGCGTTCACAGTGTTGCATAAAGTTTACACCATAGATCATAAAATCTTGTGAATGACAAAATAAATTCCCACTAAAAAATATCCATGGAACCCTTGATGAATTTTGAAATGGTCTAGAGTCTACACGTTCTAATTAATTGTCTCTTTTTAAAAACTATTAAAAACTATAGGAAATTTTGCAGTCCAAGTATGTCAGTGTCTATAGTGTTTTTTGTTTTCAAGTCATAAATTCAATAAGTAGCCGATCAAAAAAAAAATCAAGAAGTATTCAAAGTCTGGTGACCGTTAGTACTGTTCAATGTTGCTACACGCGGATCATTGATGTGTACGAGTGGAAGAGACGATTACGAACATAATGAATTTTCACACTCTCTTGAAACTGTTCACAATCCGGTTGCTGGAGGCCTGAGCTTGGGTTGTTGTTATAGCTCTCTACTCATGGTTGCCAATGAAGGAATCCGATTACTAGGAATGGTACCAAATCCCGTATAGAATGCTTTGTCCTGTATAGGATTTGGTATCTCCGGTAATCTAGTACTCCTACGATCTCTATTAAGGTAAATGATTAAACAAAAACTGTTGAGATTATTAGTTCCACATTGTCTAGGTTATCTATGATCCTGCTGTTTATAATCTATACGGCCATTGTTTTCTTTCTTTTTTTTGATCGGAAGGGAAGAATTTATTAGAAAGATAGAATGTACAACAGTCTACCAAAGGTAGACAAAAAAACAAAGAAAACTAACTAAAGACAGTATTCCAATTTGTTACAGTATAAAAAAATATTCAAATAAGTCATCTTCCCACAAGCTGCAGCTCAATTCAGAATCAAAGTCTTAGCATCAACAATAAGATCCAAGTTTGTCTTAAAAGTGTAATTTATCTGAAAGATGCGGCAATTTCTTTCTCTCCACAGCACCCAAATGATTGCAGCTAGCATTAGATCCCACACCACTTTTGCCATTCCAGAAACCACATTCATACCCTAGGAATGAGAAAAGTAAAGTAAAGTTTCTGGGAACACCCAAACCCAATGATGATCAGGTGTTATTGCAAACCAAACTTTATGAGATACTTTACAATGGAGTAGAATATGGTCTTGAGATTCATTACAGTCTCCACATAAAATATAGGAGCTATATATATCCATCCCCTTATATTGAAGCATATCAAGTGAATTTGGCTTTCCATGCACCGCACTCCAGATAAGAAAGCTAATTTTTGGAGGCACATTAGGATTCCAAGCAAACTGATGAGGGAAGTTGTTCATACCTGCACCTTCAATCATCTTTCCATAAAGCGACTTGACATAGAAAACACCTGAAGAATGTAAAGCCCATCTTCTAGTGTCTTGAAGATTATTTGTCATTGGAGGGTTTGGTCCAATCAAATTGAGAAATTTGCAAACTGCACGGCTTCAGCATCAGACAAAACTCTTCTGATATTGAATTTCCATGAACCATCAGTTGTGATGTGATCTGCAATAAAAGTAAACTGCAGTCTGTCTAACTTACAAATAAGATCAAAATTGTTAGCTAGACAAGATGTACCGATCCACTTGTCATGCCAAAAGGAAATTGAATTTCCTGAGTGAATAGTAAGAGTTGAGTTCTGAGAGATGAACACGTTTGTTTCAGCTATTTTTCTCCATCAAGAAACTCCATGAGGATTATTAACTTTACCAGGCACCCAGTAAGAGAAACTACGGCCATATTTCTCCACAATTAGCTTATACCAAAACTGGTTCTTCTCTACTCCAAATCTCCAACACCATTTAGCTAAAAGTTCTTGGTTCATCAGTCTTAAATTAAGCACTCCAAGGCCTCCCTTTTCCTTATTAGCCCACACAAAGTCCCATTTGATTAAATGAGAGCAGCTACTTTGAATTCCCACAGAAAATTCCTCATTTTCTTTTCTATAATTTTAATGACAGAGACTGGAGCTTTGAAAAGTGAAAAGTAATACATAGGAAGAGAAGTAAGAATGCATTTTAACAGAGCCAACTTTCCTCCTTTAGTTAGAGAAATCTTCTTCCAGAAAGATAATTTGGATTCAGTCTTCTCTATGATAGGAACCCATATATTCTTTGAATTATATTTAGCTCCCAGGGGCATTCCCAGATACATAAAAGGAAGTGAATCAATTGCACAACCTAAATCAGCTGCCCATGTATTTAAATCAGGTACTTCACCAATGGCTATGAGTCTTGTAATTGTTGTATTTAGTTTAAGACCTGCAATATACTCAAAACAATGAAGCATGAAGAAAAGGTTTGTAATCTCTTCCTGTTTATTATCCAAAAAGAAGATGGTATCATCTGCATAATTCAAATGATTGACAATTGAACCATTTGCAACCATTGAATAATTGAGAATGTGTAGCTCTGTCAATGAACCTGGAAAATCCCTCCATGCATATGTTGAAGAGAAGAGGAGACATGGGGCATCCTTACCTAACTCCTCTAGAACTACTGAGGAAACCAAAAGCATAAACCATTTATAAGAATTGAGAAAGTAGCAGTAGAATAGCAAAACTTGACCCATGCACACCATTTCTTGCTGAATCCCATTTTATTCATCATAGACTCAAGATAGCTCCAATTTATTCTGTTAAAATCCTTCTCCAAGTCAATTTTACAAATGATTCCAGGTTTATTAGCTTTTAATCTTGAATATACAAGCTTATTAGCAATAATAATCCCATCTGTAATTTGACTGCCTTCTATATATGCACATTGAACAGGAGATATCAGTTTAGTCATGAATAATTTTAGCATAGAAGCTAAGACTTTATCAAGCGTATAGATACTAGTTAGGAGACAAATAGGTCTGCAATCCTTAACAGTCTCTATATGATATTTTTTTGGGACTAGGGTAATGAAAGTAGTATTGTTCTTAGTATAAATACAACCCTTCTCACATAACTCATGCATAGTTCTCATGATATCAGTTTTAATGAAAGTCCAACACTTTTGAAAGAATATAATGGGGTAGCCATCTGGACCAGGGGACTTGTCTTGACCTAACTCTTGAATAGATTGAAAAACTTCATCTTCAGTAAAGTTAGCATCCATAATATCAGATTCGGTGGGATTAATACTATAAAAAACAATACCTTCTAACCCAGGCCTGATTATCTCTTCTTCCTTAAAAAGACTCTCATAGTAACTTACAATGTGATCTTGTAGTTTTGCTCTATCATAAACTAGATCACCATCAATATACAACTGCCTGATTCTGTTGTGTCTTCTTCTAGTTGTTTCCTTTATCATAAAGAAAGTAGTGTTTCTGTCACCTTCTTGTAGACATTTGGTGTTGGACTTTATCTTCCATGAAAACTCCTCCATAGTTGTGACCTTTTCAAACTCCTTCTGAAAAGTAAACTTGTCCTACAATTGAGTGTCAGATAAAAGAGTATCTTCTGCTAAAGTATCTAGGACTTAAATCTCAGATAATAATTGCTTTAACTTTGCATTTATGTGCCCAAAAGTCAGCTTGTTCCATTCTTTGAGTTTTTCTTTTAAATCCTTCAGTTTACACCATAGAATAGTACTTGGAGTACCTGCAAAACAAAAATAAGTCCACCAATCCTCAAGTAAATCAATGAAACCATTCTCTAAGAACCATATAATTTCAAACCTAAAAGGACTAGGTCCCCAAGAAGGGTCAGATATATCTAAAAGGATAGGTACATGATCTGAAGTGGGTTTTTTTTTTATCTAGCTGAGACACAAAAGGGTAATGAGTTTCAAAGGAAGGAGAAATGAGGAATCTATCTAGCCTACACATGACAGGATTTGGATGCCCATTTTACCAAGTGAATCTGGCACCTTTAAGAGGAAGATCAATGAGGTCATGTTGAGCAATGAAATCACAAAAGTTTTCCATACTCTTAGTGATTTTGGTACAGCCTTTCTTCTCAACACATTTGGTGATAACATTGAAATCACCCCCCAAGCACCATGGGAGATCCAAGCTTCTACAAGAGTTATCCAACTCCTCCCAGAAATCATCTCTTTCATAAAACTTATTTGGACCATAGATGTTTGTTAACATCCACTCCAAATCATTCACCTTGTTTGTACAATAGATTGAAAGAGTATAGGTACCCACCAGAGAGTATTTGACATCCACAAAGTTTTTATCCCAAAGAATAATCATTCCTCCAGAATTACCCATAGACTGTTGATAAGTCCATCCAAAGTTTTGATCTCCACAAATTTGAGCAATGTCATAGTCAGTATAATGCATCATTTTGGTTTCTTGTAACATGATTATAGGAGATTTGATAAGTTGAATCATTTTCTTAACAATAACCCTTCCTTCTGGAGAACATAATCCTCTAACATTCCATGAGAGGATTTCAAGATTCATTTATTCAACCGTGTATCCCTTTTCTTGTTAATGATTTTAGGTTTAGTACCGGACTGATCTACATCTCTTGGACAAAATCCCAGTCTCCTACATTCGGCCGTCAATATCTTTGGCATGACAACATTTGAATTACTATTAGTATCAGAGCTAGCATCATCTATTATCTCTTCCCTTGTATATTCGAAACCAGGTGGGTATGGAGGTGTTGAAGAGGAAGAACCAGAGGAGTTGCTTTCTGCATCAAGATGGACAATAAAAGTGCATTCCATACCATCCATGGCCTTAGACCTGGATTTAGGTTCATAGGTAGATAAATAAACACCCTCAAACGGTACCATTGTTTGAACTACAAAGTCCTCTTCTATGATACGTGGAGTTAAGATATTGTGGCTATGGTTTTTAATCACTGGCCCTTCAGATGATATTTTAGAAATTAGAAAAATCTTAGCATGGTTTGGCATTGCATCAAAAGTGATACCTAATGTGACACCCAATTTGAAGAGACGTTGAGCTTCACGGATAATCCATTCAGGAAATATGATTTTATGATTAAAATTAGGGTTATGGGATGGCATGTAGTAGATGGGTGTGAAAGGTGTATTGTTGTGAGATGGTAAGGTTACAACGAGGTTTTGTGTGGATGGGTTTTTTATGGTAGGTAAAAAAATTGGGTTGGTGGATTTTTTAGGATAGGCGGGTTATGGACAATTGGTGGCTTGATACTGTTTAAAGGCAAGGTGATGAGGGTGCAAACATTACTAGGTATAGGTTCAAAGATGGAGAAAAGGTTACTTAGATTTTTGGTAGTTTTCGAAATTGGTGTATTATGAATATTTGGTAATGGTGAATCGAGAATATCTGTTTCCTCATTAAAACCCACTTTAAAAGCTGGACCAAAATCAATCTCCATATCAGATACTTCATCAACGGGTTTATCTATTTGTCTCCAAATCTGGATGTATTTCGGCTTGGTGGTTGATTTACGTCTTCTTTTCTGTTTCGAACCCGAACCATGATGGCCTAATCTACGACTATAAACTGTTGTAACTTTCCTTGTTGAAGAAGGCAGAAACTTAGCCATTGAATTAGGTAGAATCTCATGAGTTGTAGACGAATGACTTGGAATGATAGATTGGTGGATTGAATTGACTGACAGACTGTTGAGATCCAACAAATCAGGAATACACATTGACTCTGGAATCTGTTATTGCCTAATCTTATCCGACTGTGAGTTATTAAGCCGACTAGGTACTTGACGAAAGCTGGTAACAAAGATGAAAGCTGTAAAACAACCCTTTTCAGATATCAAATTGATTGCCCTGGGTATTGAGTTGATTCCTTTGTTATTGCGGACACGTAATCGAATTTCTCTTAGGTCTTGAAGTCTCAAAGATGCTGGATCAATTAATAAAACTTCACCGCAAAAATTACCAATTCTATGAATCACCTCAGGTGACCAAAATTGATATGGAACCCCAAAGATTTCTATATTTAACTTTACTTAAAAAGTGGGTGATGTTTTCCAGAAATTTTGATCCCACCTGTAGACTGAATAAATCACATTCTCACAGGAGAAGTTAAATTAAAAATCTATACTGGATAATTCCTTGTCAACATGAAAAATAGCTTGATTAGAATTTATAGGGAAAAGTGCAAATAAAGAATAAACTTGCAGTTCCCAACTGAGCACTGTAGCTATTGATGACCAGTTCCCAACTTGATTGGGGGATGATAATATGAAAGCATCTTGCCAGAGACCCAAAATATTTTCACTGTCTAGATGGTTGATGTGTAAGTCGACACCTTCACTTTTACTGTCTGGAAAAGAGGCAGCAAAATCATCACAAATGAATGGTGAATTTTTGGAGGATGTAGGATGCTCAAAAGGTTTAGGTTGATTTTGGGTGGTTATTTGCGTATTGGATGGTTTGGATCTTAAAATTTGAGCATAGGAAGGTTTGTTCTTGACTGGTTGTATAGGTTTTGAAATATGTTTATTCAGAGAAAAAGAGGAGTTGATAATCTCTTTCAAAGCATTAGCCATTAAAAACCATCCTTCAAAACAATCTCTTGCTGGGATGTAGAAAGATATTGGATCCTCTTTTGAACTAGCCTTAGAAATGGTAATGCTTAGGAAGAATCCATGGTTATTAGATTACTTGTTGGCTACAAACCAAAATTGATTGTCATCATACTTCCACACCTTTGTACCAGCATCACCATTCTTGGAGATCTCAAAGAAAATATGTTGCAAATTCTTAGCAATGGATATGGTGAATGAACCTTTGGAAGATCCAGTTGAATAAAACTCTGTGAGGATGATTGGGGAAAAATGGATATTCTTGTTACATGAAAACCTTAAAAAAATTCGATCGATTTGGACGAATTTGTGTTCAGAAGACAAGGCAGAGGTTGTAGGAGAGATCTAGGCTAAACTAGGCAAGGAAATGGATCTAAACTAAGGATCTAGACACTAAAAGGGATAAAAAAATGGTGGAACTAGAGGAGAATGGTGAAAGGGATCTATACGTCCATTCCACTCATTGCCAATTGGTATTGAGTTGGATGCATGTATTCTAACATGGTATCAAAGTAGGCTATTTGTGTCGAGTCATTTGACCGCACCTTTACTCCGCGTCACCCGATTTATTGTCATGTGTTAGACCCAACGAGGCTACACATGAGGAGGCGTGTTGAGATTATTAGTCTCATATTTAAGCCTGTCAATGGAAGAATATCCGATAATATCCGGTTCTGAAGAAAAAAATGTTAAAAACCCTTTAAAACATGTCCATAATTGAAATTTAAGTTCAATTTTTCAAACATTTCATATCGGATATCCGATATTTGTATCGAATATCGGATATTAGGGTAAATCACAAATATGATTAGGGTAAATCACAAATAAATCCATGTTTTATCGAATATCGGATATTAACCAAACGGATAGAGCCTCGATTCCGATAGGTTGAGGAAGAAATATCCGTATCCGATAAAAAGGATAAAATCCTATTGGATCCCGAATACTCCGAAACGGATTCTATATATCGGACATATATTGATAGGCATACTCACATTGTCTGGGTTATATATGATCCTGCGGCTTATAATCTATAGGGCGAATGAAATTTCGACGTAGAAAAGGAACCATATTTTTTGGGACTACTCAAAAATGGTGGGGGACTACTTTGTGATAGGAATGTCTACGTTATACTTATAAGGGGTGTCCTAAAGTGCGGAAATGACTAACCTACCCTTAACCTAATTAAAATTAAAATTAAAACTAATCTAATAAATATATATATAACTTAATCTAAATCATTAACAAAACAAAATCAAAATCATAACAAATCCATTACTTTTAATTTTTCACAAATCCATTACTATTAGAAGGTTCATTTTCTTCTCTTCTTTCCGCTTCATCGTCTCGATTAAACAAAAATTCCACAAACCCATTACTTGGTTGAAAAAATGAGTAGTAATCATCAAAATGAGTTGAAAATGGAAGTTGCGGAGAGAAGTTAGGCTAGGAATTATGTGCAACAGTTTGTCGAACTCATCTTTTAATGGAGTTTTTTCTTTCAGAAAAAAGTTCGGTTACCTCGTAAAAAAAAATTCCGAGCCGAACTTTTAGTTCGGTTACGTCGCAACTTTTTTTCCTAACCGAACTAAAAAGTTCGGTTACGTCGCATTTTTTTCTCCTAACCGAACTTTTCTCTGAAAACCTATATATTGAATTCGGTTACATCAATTTCTTTTTTTCCCAGACGAACTTTAGTTCGGTTACGTCACAACTTTTTTTTGTCCTAGCCGAACTTTTCTCTGAAAGCAAAAACTCCATTAAAGCTGAGTTCGGCTACCTATTCTTCAGATGTCGTAGCCGAACTTTATTTCCATGGTCGAAATCAGTTTATAAAATTTTTATTTTTTCGAAAGTTTTTGCCAATTCAAGCAACATTAACTAAATTTGAAGTATACCTAAAAAAAAAAAAACCTTCTTATCAAAAATTATATATTCTTTTAAAAACAATCAACTAATTAATCTAACATCACTAATTAATCATTACACTAACACTAACTAATTTAATTACCAAGGACAACTTTGGTATTAAAAAAAGCTTAGATAAGGGATAACACTAACTCTTTGACTCATAATTACTTTTAATATCCACCCAAAAATTTGAAGAGTAGTCCCCCTATTTTTGAGTAGTGCCCAAAAAATCGCTCTAGAAAAGTCTTTGGTAAAAAATGTAAACACTGATAAAGTCAAAGAGTAAAATGGTAAGCCCATCAAAGAGTAAAATGGTAAGCCCAACTTTAGACGAATGAAATTTCGACGTAGAAAAGTCTTTGGGTAATATTTAATGGAACTCTCCACTTCAAGGGTTTGTCCGTTCATTTGGTTTTCCCTCTTCCAAAGGATTACTTGAGAAATCCAAAATTGTTAGTTTGACGAAATCCAAACACTTCAAATAGTGTTTTGTCGAGAAAAAAAGTCACTAGTGTTATTCCTAGACCGATCGTTGAAGATGGAAGCGGAGAACACTGCAAATTTCCAAATTCTTAATTTCTTATCACTCCTTTCCAAATATATAAAACAAAATGTTGTTGGAGTTATAGGATGAGAACACTGCAAATTTCCAAATTCCTAATTTCTTATCATTCCTTTCCAAATATATAAAACAAAATGTTGTTGGAGTTATAGGATCATATGTGTCCTATTTTATCAGCCAACAATATTAGATGTCATGGCAAGTGGTCAAACTCATAATAATTGATCTTCTTGGTGTAAAATATGATATCCAGGACAAGTTCAAACAAGTTGATGAAGATAAAATTGGTCACCACAAAAAATTTCGGATTGAGATGGTTCTTTTGAATCGTCAAAGTAGTATTAGTATTATTTATTTATTTATTTTGAAACGAGGCAAACCTCGAACATTAACATTAATAATAAGCCGATTAAAAGCGGTTGAGTTACATAACGAGTAACATAACATAATCAAATATTTTCAACAGATTTAGTAGGATCAAACAAAAGGGGGAATATATGGCTAGCCCTATTTGAGAATTTTTTTATATTAGGAGCCCACCATTAAAATACCATATATTAGAAACCCAAAATTAGTTTTAGAACATCTAGTTTTACTATAATGACCTTTTACTATAGTAATTATCTTATTTTTATATTAGTAATTATCCAGTTTTGATAAAACCAATAATTTAGGAAAATCCCAAAAATCAAGCTCTCACTAGTTTTCAACGACCCGCCATATTCTCCAGCCGCGCTTAATATTCTCCACATCTGTTTCTTCTTCTTTCTTCTTAATTTCATTCTTCTTTCTTAATTTCATTCTTCTTTCTTAAAGCTAAACTGGAAAACAGAGCTGCTGACCTTGAACTATCTTAACTATCACGGTATGATCTCTTCCGTGAATTTGAACGTGATTTTATCCCCATTAGGATTAACACATTAGAAATGTGATTTTATCAAATGTGATTTTATATTAGTTCTTTAAAGATTTGACTTGATTATCACATCTATTATCATTGTGATTTCGATGTAATCATAAAACAAACAAAAACACCGATTCAGAAACTAGTTCATTTTCACTAATCCTATTTTGAGGTCTTATCGATTGGTGTTTTTTGAATACGTAGTCCCTCTCTGGTTGCCAATTAAGACCATTTTTTTGATACGAATGATGGAAATGAAAAGCTTACTTCTCAAGATAACAAATCAAAAGCTTGCCAATTAAGATAAAGATTTAACTATACCTCTAAATAATGGAGATCCAAGAACCCTAGCCTAATATATAACCGGAATATACGCTCGTCACTGATTCCCAAGTGAAAACTGAAATTATCATCCATTTTTAATGTGAAAGATCAAACTTTCACACATTTATATCATGTGAGAATTCCAAATATCACCTAGTTTCTGGCATAGATGCAACTTGCATGAAACAAGTAGGTTGTTTGAATGATATGGGTCATATATTTTTTACACAGAGTATATTTAATCGGCGTGGGATAAGAACACATATCTACTGATTAGCTTAGATCAAAATGCAACTTCATATGAAATAGTTGATCTTGTTTCATTTGATCAGATATATAGAAAGAAAGGAATAGAAAACGAAAAATATAGGATGATTTAATGTGAACAAAAAAACAAAAAATCAGCTATATATGTATACATAGAAAAGCTTGAAAAATTAGGGAAGATAAACCACCACGTCCAAATTTTGTTGACATATATGCTATCCCCCTTAATTAGGATCCTAAAATTACGGAATTTTAAATATATTACCTTATCATATGAGATAAATAAGTTAATTAGGATCCCAACAACTGAATCTTCCGTTACACAATTGAGTCAATTAACGAAATTTTGTTAATTAACTGCCCGGAAAAACCGTCCACTAATTCACCATCCAATTAACGTTTTTATTTTTAAAAATAATTTTGTTAATAATAATTAACTAATGAAGGTTAATTAAGTCCATCTGAAGAAATGGAATTATAGATCTAATCTAAGACTAATAATCCTAATCGTAGATTCATACATTTTGGGCTACAAATATATACCATCTTAATGATGGGTTTCTGGAAGAGAGAGGAACCAAACTTGGGTTCCTCAGAAATTTTCACAAAAATATTTAACCGAAAATGATATATGGCACCCATTTTTGGTGCATCCATTACACCCGGTGTTATGTGACACCTACGTGTCTTTATCCTCTAGAAAAACTCTCTAATATCCGCTCGAAATAGGTATCTTATTCAACATTTTAGGATTAAGTTTGAGTTGTGTTCATCGACATCAACAATAGCAGAGAATAGATATCCATTACGACTAAATCTAATTCCTCTTTCTGCTTTAGTATCTAATAATCCTTCACCATTTTTTGATTCATCATCAGAAGACTAATAGTACCACTAATTGGATTGAATCATCCAGTATTTTTTATTTTTTTGATTCATCATCAGAAAATAAACTTTTTGATTTTTTTTTGTAAGGATTTTTTTTAGGGGATTTCTTTAAGCTACAACAATCGAATTGCACATGCAGTGACAGATCTGTGTTTTTTAAGATCTTGAAATCTAATTATTGTCTGTAAGTTATATTGATCACCGGCAGAATTAGGGTTCACCTTTTGGACGTGATTTCATGAGATTCAATTGATGATTTTCATTAGGTCGGCTCAATTCAGCTAGACAGGGATGGTATAGGCTTTGGAATCAATTAAATATGGCTGGATAATCCATTCGGAGAAAGACGGGGGAGTATGATATTCACGGGATTTTTCAACATGATTTTCTCGGATTTCTGGATTGAATTTCAACATGATTTGTTGCATGTTTTTGATTGATACTACGGATTTGGATTGAATTTCAACATGATTTGTTGCATGTTTTTGATTGATACTACCCTGTTACAACTAAACAGGGATGGTAAGTCTGTTATTTTAGAAAGAAAATGAAGAGAAGGTACATTGAGAGATAACAGAGGTATTCTCGGGCTTTCCACATATTCTAACGAGTTGGTTGAAACATTACATATGTTGCGGCGTGTTTGGATGAAGTTTTTATGAGATTGGAGTGTGCCAACACATTCAGGCGCGTGAGAAATTGAAGAATCAGGAATTATTCCCTTAACAGGCCGTGAAGAATAATATGAGTTATGAAGATATTATTTGTAGTTATGAAGAGTTATTCTTGGTCCAAAGGTGTATAAATAGGCTTATGGCGTCAAATAAAGGGGAACGGGGAAATTGGGAGAAGTTTACAGCATCACAGAGTCGGGAAGATCACTTGCAGGAGAATTCTTTTCTGCTAGTGCAGTGAAGAACATTATACGCTAAAGGACTGTTGTTGTTGCTACAGTGTCAGTGGCTGTTTTTTTATATCGTTCTCTGTAACAGCTAGTTTGTAACATAAATAAGTGTTACAAACCCGGTTTTTAATAGTTTTTCTCTAATTCATTATTTGTAAACACTCTTTGTGCAATGAAATCAAATTTTGAATGTGTTTCCATGATGAGAAGCTAAACCCATCCTCTGGGGTGACGGAGGAAGCCAAGTTTCACAAATGTGGTAATTATATCAATTTTTGTTACGACTATTTGCACTGTTATTAAATTGATTTATGAGTTTCATTGAATGGTTGTGATTACAATTGATGGGTCATGCTTAGATTAGATGTCTTGATGTCCCATGCTTTAGTTTTACACCCATTACTTTCGAAATCTACCTTAGGAAATGAACTAGAGTCAACAAAACTTTATCATTTGAGCTTTTATTGTTTAGAATTGATATATGAACCATATGAGTGTGGAAATTGGTGGAATCCTAGCCCCAGTCTCTCCATATTATTTTTACAAAACTTTATTTTGAGTTTGTTATATTTTTGCTTTAAGAATTAAGTCTAAAAAATATGCTTTCACAATTCTCAACGAACCTTTTACTACAACATCATTGAAAAATATCATCAATTTTTGGCGCCGCCAACGCGGACTTGCCTTTAGGCTAAAGTTTTTAGATATATTTTTTTCTATTTTACGTTTTGGGGTATTTGTCTTTTTATTACAGATTCTTGGATTTCGGAGAAAACGAAAAAGGAGTTGCCAAAGCTTTTGGTGACCACTTAAAGATTTGGAGTCAAAAGACAAAGCGAAAAGAACAAAAAAAAATCAAAAAAAAAAAAGGAGAGAGAGAGAGAGAATTTTATTAGATTTTGTTTTTATCTTTTAGATCTTTTTCTAGCTTTTAGAAATTGTATTAGGATATTCTCTATTTTTGTAATTTTCTTTTTATTTTGTACTTTTGGACTTTGGACATTCTTTTATTTTTAAACCCTATGGAAGGGTAGTATATTAAATATTAAATTGTTTGCAGATAAGGACGACAATTACGATATTGCCTCGGCCCCTCGGGTTCGTACATGACATAAGAGTCGTGGCCCGAGGCGACTACAACGGTTCATCCCCCGTCTGGAACGGGAGGTAAGTTTGTCGAAACACTCGTGAATTCCCTGTCAGCGATTTAATGTATTTTTTTGTTTGCATATATATATGTCGAGGAACTGAACACGATTGCTTTAATTTCCTAGTAAAGGGAAAGGCCTAGCAATACAAGATAAGGGTTCGTATTTCAACAACGTTCTCTTCTTGCTCGCCTTAGGAAAACGATACTTAACGCGAACCTAAGCCTTAAAATTTGGAATAGAACGAGACCGATAGGGTAACGAGCTTAATAGGAAATCCGTTTGGAAAAAAATTGGTTACTCTTTTGAACATACTTTGAAGTTCATGATGGTTTCTGTAAGTTGAATGCCGGTGAGGCCTTGGGTATCAAAGCTCCATGCAACTTCCCTCGTCTCTGTTTAACTTACTTTGACTCGGATTGTTTACTGAGAGGTTTTCTCAGATTATAACGAATTCCTTTTCGAAAGAATGGAATCTGGTCTAGAAACAATATAAGTGGAGCCATCATGCTTTTTTTTTGCTAGAAATTAGTAGGTTTGTTGAGGTGGAGTCAGCCTTGTTTTTGTTTGCATAGAAATTCCCTACCTTTTAGGATTTTTTTTTCTTTTTAATTTTGTTTTTTCTAGTGTATGCCCGAGTTCATTAGAGAACGGGCTTGGAAAAAAAAACTCTAGGTCGTTTGATTATTGACAAACCTAGTAGTTCTTCTTGTGATGGCGGGGAGCTCGAAGACTCTTCTTTTGAGAGCCTCATTTTTGGAAACTTCAGTTTTGAGAATTTGTCTCTTCGTGAGGAAAGTACTTCAGTTGTGCCAGCAATGGCTACTTTGAAAGATTACATGTACCCAACTAGGACCAACCGAGCATCGTGCATTAAATTGCCAGCCTCTACGTCTAATTATGAGTTGAAACCTGGTATATATCCTTCAGATGGTCCCTATATTCTTAGGAAAAGACGATGAAAACCCTTACTTTCATGTTAGGGACTTTGAAGAAGTTTGTGGAAAAATTAAGATTAAAGACCTTAGTGATGAAGTCTTGAAACTTAGGATGTTCCCCTTTTCCTAAAGAGATAAAGCTAAGTCATGGCTGAACAACCTACCATCTGGGTCTATAGAAACATGGGACAAACTTACTGTTGTTTTCTACTTAAAGTTTTTCCCTAAGCATAGAACCACATCTTTTAGGCAGAAAATTAGTTCCAGTGTGCAACAAGAAGGAGAATCCCTTTATAGGTTTCTAGAGAGATTTAATGATGTTTTGTCGCAATGTCCTCACCATGGGTTCGAGAAAATGAAACTAGTTGAAATTATTTATGACGGTTTAAACTATTCGACCAAATCCATGGTCGAGTCTATGTGCGCTGGTTTGTTCACGATTAAAAGCGCGGATGAAGCATTTTCCTACTTAGAAGATGTAGTTCAAAAATCCCAACAGTGGGAGTCTTGTGTTGAACCCCCTAAAAGACTCTTGGTTAATAGAAGTAGCACCAATGTGGTAGATACGAGTTTTGTGTCAGATGCTAAGTTTAATGCTTTGTCTAGAAGGTTGAAAGCTTTGGAAATGGTTCAGTCCAAAAATAGGTCCCTTGTTGAACCTGATGCTAGGAATAAAGCCTCTCAAGTCTCTAGTTCTGGAATAGATCCCGATAACTCGTTTGGGAAGGTCAGGTTAGTGAAGAGAAAGCCCATGCTATCTATAAAAACTCTAGGTTTGAAAACCGTCAGAAGTTTGTCCCATACTCGGAGACTTACAATCCTGGTTGGAGAAACCATCCTAATTTTTCTTGGTCTAAGGGCCAGAATCAAGGTCAGTCTAGTAATTCTCAACCTCCCCCAGGTTTTTGTTATACTAAGAACTTTTCAGGTCAATCCTAGTTTCAGAATCCTTTTGAGAGTAAAATGACTAGCTTATAGGAATCTCTTAGTATATTGACAAGAAGCCAAGATATGTTAGCAAAGAGCCAGGAAATGCTTGTAAAGAGCCAGGTTAGTTTTCAACAGGAAACCGAACAAAATTTTCAAACTATTAATCAAACTCTTGCTAAGTTATAACTTCAAGTTAGTCAAATATCTAAGACTCTAAGTGAAAGAGATAACAGAAGTTTCCCTAGTCAACCACAGCCTAATCCTAGAGGAGTTCATCAAATATCTTTAGCTGGTGAGAAACCATCAACCCATGTGAATTCGATAACAACCCTTAGGAGAGGTAAAATGGTAGAAAATAAGGTATCCATGCATAGTGGACATACTGTAGTTCCACCTTCTACTTCCCAATATGAACCCGTAGCTGAGTAACCTGAAATAATTTCTAAGGAGTCCCAAGAAAATCCTGATAGGACTATCTTTATGCCTAGAGACCCATATCAACAGTTGTTATCCCCAACAAAGAAAGAGTCGACCCTCAACGAGATAATGGAAACATTTAAGTAGGTGAACATTAACATTCCATTGTTATAAGAAATTAGGAAGATACCTTCTTATGCCAAGTTCCTTAAAGATCTTTGTACACGAAAGCATAAGCTTAATGTCCAAAAGAAAGCCTTTTTAGCTGGTCAAGTAAGGTCCATTCTTCTAAACCAAACACCCCCTAAGTATAAGGACCCTGGATGCCCCACCATATCTTGTGCAATTGGTAATCACATGGTCGATAAGGCATTACTTGACTTAGGAGCTAGTGTTAACTTACTCCCATATCATGTTTACACCCATCTAGGTCTTGGTAAGTTGAAACCAATTAAAATGACATTATAATTAGCTGATAGGTCTGTCAAAGTCCCTCGTGGTGTCATAGAGGATGTTCTGATTGAGGTTGATAAGTTTGTTTATCCAGTGAAATTTTTTATTCTAAACACCCAACCTGTTCAGGACCCAAGTACGCAAATCCTGGTGATTTTAGGTCGCCCATTTTTATCCACAGCTAACGTTGTCATCAATTATAGGACCGGGATTATGAACATATCCTTTTGATAATATGACCACTGAACTAAATGTCTTTAATGTTACTAGACAACCTTCTGAGAATGATGATTTAGAAGAAGTGAATATGATTAGCACTTTAGTTCAGGATTTAGTTCAAGATAATTGGCATGATACTCTAGTGGGAGATTCTTTAGATGAATTTGAGGAAACCATTCACTTAGACCAGATGTGTGATCAATCTTTAGAAGAATCCCATGAGTATTTTAAAGACTCTACGGACCCAGAAATCCAGAAAATAGTGTTATGTCTTTTTGAGAATAATGATGACCCTAAGTTTGGGGGTAAAGAACTAAAAGAAGCTCTTGAGTACTTTAGGGACTCTGAGGATCCAGAAATTCAAGCAATAGTGAGAGGTTTGTCTGTGAGTAGTGAAAACCCTAAGTTTGGGGGTAGTGATGGTTCTTTTGATCGTCAAGTTTCGCTAATTAGAGTCACCAACTTGGGACTCGAGCCTTGTGCGTCTGAGATATTACTTGAGTCTATTCAGACTCTGTAACCTGATCCTCCTGGTACTTTCTAGGAGGTGACCCAGGTATTAGAGGCCAGTATTTCAGATGAATCTCTTTATCAAGACACACATATGAAGCTTCGTTATTTTCCCCAGATAAACCCAGTTATCTTGACAGAAACCTTAGATGAGGATGTGATCATTCTATTCAATTTTCTGAACCAGTGCAGTTGTGTCATATTGGTGTTAACTCTATTTGGTCTTAAGGACCCACAACTATTACGGCTATTGGTGTATGACTTTGGAAGGTGAAGATCCTTTTTGAGGTATTTGATGTCTGGATGAATACTTTAAACTTAGCACTCCTTGGGAGGTATCAATTGCTCATGCAACAAGGTAATATTTTTCCTCATTTCCTTCTAGTGGTAACGGTTTCTCCTTGTTCGTGTTTTTAGTTTCATCTTTAGAACATTGAGGACAATGTTAGATATAAGTTTGGGGCTATGGAAGAAACTTTTTAGTTGCAATAAATAAACTTCAGAGCCTAGAAATTAATATTTTTTAAGGATGGCACTAACCAATCTAAGTGTATGGAAGCATCTTGGTTGTAGGAGTTGTGGAACCAATCTGACTAGATGGAAACATATATAGAGTCTATTCATAAAAGCCCAGAGCTCAGTTGTAGAAAAAAAACATGGTAGTTTCGCCATATCTCGTTGAATCCTTTTCACTTCTGTTTTTTTTTTTAAATATGTTTCTAAATGATTTGGTGGGACACACGATTCAAGTTGTTACCATTGCTAGGTGAAATAGAGCGATTGAGGTACCAAAAAAAAAAAAAAAAAAAATACAGACCTGACCATCAGACCAATCGGAATAAATTCAATAAATTCGACCACTGGTGCCCTTGTATATGCAGTTATGTTGACCTAGAGTTAGGATTATCGACTATTGGTCCCCTTGTATATGTCAGTTGTGTTGATATTAGTTTGGCCGGTATCTCAGTCCATTAGGATAGGTTCACCTTGGAAGAGGCCTTCAGACAGATATGGGAAACACCGTTCACATCAAAACCATCTATGTTTTTCTCTACATCCATCTTCTTAATCTTTCCATGTGATTGGTTGACTCCGGTTATGATGTCCAGAAACTATCTGAGTAGAGCTATGTCACTTATATATGAATTTTAGTATGCTTGAGTGCAAACTCATGTACAACAGTTGGAATTTCACATCAGGGTACTTCCTCCTATAGTAAATAAGTATGCCAACCAAGGAGATTCTTTAGTGCCTTCCAAGGTTATGTGTAGATAGCTAGGTTCTGGAGTATAAAGGTTTTGTGGGTACACCTCTGGTAAACCCTCCGGAGTCAACACTCCACCGCTAGGGCCACTTAGCGGTTTAACGGCTTGCTGCACGTGCTAAGTGTAGTCATTTTATTTTCTAGATTAGATTTTCTCGAGAACTAGCAAATAATAAGTTTGGGAGTATTTGATAGACACATTCTTGTGTATAAATTGTCCTCAGTGTATCGATTGTTAGTGCTTGATTTTGTACTTATTTTGGTATTTTTATGTTTGTGTAGGTGTTTTTGGATAAGTACATTTATGTGTAAAAAGTTGATCAAAAAGTGCTATTTGGACCCCCAGAGAAAAGTACTAAAGGAAACCTCATTTTGGATACGGGCACCCCAGCTGTTAAAGGCGCCCATGTTTTGGATCAGGTCACTTCATCTCCAACCGTTCAATATGGACTTTTGGCGGGAAATCTCACAGGCGACTGGCAGAATTAGGGTTCACCTTTTGGACGTGATTTCATGAGATTAAATTGCTGAATTTTGTTGGGTCGGCTTAATTCAGCTAGACAGGGATGGTATGGGCTTTGGAATCAGTTAAATATGGTTGGATAATCCATTCGGAGCAAGACAGGGGAGTATGATATTCATGGGATTTTTCAACATGATTTGCTAGGATTTCTGGATTGAATTTCAACATGATTTGTTGCCTGTTTTTGATTGACCACCCTGTTACAACTAAACAGGGATGGTAAGTCTGTTGTTTTGGAAAGAAAATAAAGAGAAGGTACGTGGATAGATAACAGAGGTATTCTCGGGCTTTCCTCATATTCTCACGAGTTGGTTGAAACATTATGTATGTTGCGGCGTGTTTGGATCGATGAAGTTTTGATGAGATTGGAGTGTGCCAACACATTCAGGCGCGTGAGAAATGGAAGAATCGGGAATTATTCCCTTAACAAGACGTGAAGAATAATATGAGTTATGACGAGATTATTTGTAGTTATGAGGAGTTATTCTTGGTCCAAAGGTGTATAAATAGGCTTATGGCGTCAAATAATGGGGAAGGGGAAAATTGGGAGAAGTTTAGAGCATCACAAAGTCGGGAAGATCATTTGCAGGGGAATTCTTTTTTTGCTGGTGCAGTGAAGAACATTAGACGCTAAAGGACTGTCGTTGTTGCTACAGTGTCAGTGGCTGTTTTTTTATATTGTTCTCTGTAACAGCTAGTTTGTAACATAAATAAGTGCTACAAACCCGGTTTTTAATAGTTTTTCTCTATTTCATTATTTGTAAACACTCTTTGTGCAATGAAATCAAATTTTGAATGTGTTTCCATGATGAGAAGCTAAACCCATCCTCTGGGGCGACGGAGGAAGCCAAGTTTCACAAATGTGGTAATTATATCAATTTTTGTTACGACTATTTTCACTGTTATTAAATTGATTTATGAGTTTCATTGAATGGTTGTGATTACAATTTATGTGTCATGCTTATCTTAGATGTCTTGATGTCCCATGCTTTAGTTTTACACCCATTACTTTCGAAATCTACCTTAGGCAATGAACTAGAGTCAATAAAACTTTATCATTTGAGCTTTTATTGTTTAGAATTGATATATGAACCATATGAGTGTGGAAATTGGTGGAATCCTAGCCCCGGTCTCTCCATATTATTTTTACAAAACTTTATTTTGAGTTTGTTATATTTTTGCTTTAAGAATTAAGTCTAAAAAATCTGCTTTCACAAGTCTCAACGAACCTTTTACTACAACATCATTGAAAAATATCATCACTAGCCTAGTCTGATTAGGCAAAATGGTCTTTTGCAAATGATAAGCAAGAATGTGCATCTTTAACATTTCCTTCATTTTGCACCGTGGTGGTGCATCCTTAAATTCTCAACACCGCAACAGTGATGATAAATTAAGATGTCATCCTTAAATTTTTGATTTATTTCTGGAAGTCTTTGTGGATGCGTTTGGGAACTAAATTTTAGTATAGTACAACTACTCATCCACAAACAGATGGAAAAACTGAAATGGTCAATCGTTCTTTAGGCAATCTAGTTAGAGTTAAGATTATTGGAGGAAAATACAAGCAATAAGACACTCTCCCTCCACATATAGAGTTTTCTTTTAAAACCTCAGTTAATAGATCTATAGGTAAAACATCTTTTGAGATTGTTTATTCTGAAGTTCCTAACTGTTAGAGCACTGCTCGGTCAAACTCGCAAGTGTTTCTATCTCAAGCTTGTTGTCAAGTTTAGTTTACATAACTATAAGTCTTGATTTCTAGTCTACTTATATCTAAGTCTCGGATTAGGATAGAAAGTGTATTTGAGCATTAGACTTCACGACGTTCATGATTAAATACGAAGAACTACTAAGGGGAGCTTGTGGAAATTCATCAACAAAAGTTATGTGGAGACTTGAACTCATCTATCACTCAAAATTCTATATACTCTATATCCTATTTAAGGAAAAATTCGTATAGCTATATAGACTTAGACTATACACATTTGATATTTCGAGCTGAGTTTAAATCGCTTACATATTTCTCGCAAAATGTGTTGGTAAGCTTTCGCTTTAACCAAGTTCATCTTATATTCTTGACGAAAGTCAAAAATTGATCATGTGTAAATTTCCTTGTAACATCTTACATGATTTGTGTGAGACAGTCATTTTATATAGACTCAGAATGTTTCGTATTGATCTTCGATCACTTGAAAATTGCTTAGAAGCTAATAGTTTGTGTGAGACAGCTATTGTCGTCTTCTAAGAATGTTTTAATGATTGAAATGGGAGTTTATCACAAATAACAATGATTGGATATATATAGCACAATATATGTACTTGTATGCTAACTGTTGCAAGATATTCCAAGTATGGGAACCATAGTATGCATACCAGTATGCGTACTGGTTGGTTAATAGTCTGGGAACTTAGTATGCATACCGATATTCGTACTGGCATGAGTTTCAATTTCCAGAAATTCAACTGAGTTTTGGAAGGTATGCTTACCCGTTTGCATACTTGAGTAGGTTATGTTCTAAAATCAGTTTGTTCATGAACTAATACACTTATATATTAAGGTATGCAATCTTTTGTAAATCGTGGCTATAATGTTCATCAATTTATTCAAGTGAATCAAAATCGATTTTGCTTCAATTGCGTCTTGTATACTTCTATGAGAATATAAACAATTGAACAACTTTAGAACTAGTTTCATTTGAGCCATTTGAACAACTTAAGATGAATATGGTTGATATGAAGTGTTCATATGGATAACTTCGGTTAACTATTGTTGAGCCAACAAGGTGTATACGTTTAGGTACGGTTAATCATATCTAAATGAAGTCACTTTTCATTTGTGTGTAACAAGCTAAGTTCGATCTAACTGTTGAAAGATATTATCTTGAGTCTAATCAGGTGTTCATCTAACGGTGAATATTAAATACTTTTTTACCAAGGTAACATTGATTGCAAACCCTGATTTGAAGACTATATAAAGGAGAACTCTAGCAACTGGGGAACCTAATCCCCACACCTCATGTGTGATACTAGTTGCACCTAGAGTCGATTCTCCTTTAACCATAGGTTTTTTCCAAAACCCTATAGGTTAACGACTTGAATACTTTATTAGGATTGTGAAGCCAGACCCAACTATTTACTCTGTAGTTGCGTGTTCTGATCTTTTTGTTTTGTATCGTATTGAGTACTATCTTCTCTAAGATTTTCTCGAGATTTAATCTCTGATAAGCAAGATAAAAAGTAGTCACAAACATCTTCGTCTCATCGTTTGTGATTCCACGATTTCTTGTTTCGCTACCATGCGATTAAGATTATGTTGAGGTAATTGATATTTCTAGGTTATTCTTCAGGGAATATAAGTATGGTATATCAATTGGTTCTTGTTCACTTTGATTTATCGAAATACGAAACAAAACTCATATGTATATCTGTGGGAGACTGATTTATCTATTCAATAGACTTTTCTGTGTGAGATATATTGGTTTATCAAGTCTTCAACTTTGGGTCGTATAAACTCTTAGTTGTGGGTGAGATCAGCTAAGGGAATCAAGTGCGTAGAATCTAGCGTGGTTCTAGAGGCGTTAGGAATTGGACTACGCCTTGATCAGTGTGAGATTGGTCAGGTCTCAACTACATTCCAGCATGAAGTTAACTTGGAGTAGGCTAGTTCATGTAGCATCTTAATATAATATGGTGTTCAAATCTGGACAAGGTCCGGGGTTTTTCTGCATTTGTGGTTTCCTCGTTAACAAAATTTCTGGTGTCTGTGTTATTTCTTTTCCGTATTATATTTTCTTTATAATTGAAATATCACAGGTTGTGTGTAAATTTAATCAATTATGAATCCAACCTTTGGTTGTTGATTAAATTGATTGATACTTGGATATTGGTTTTTGATGCCATCCAAGTTATTTATTATATTCAATCGGGCTCACAAATTCGTATTTGTTTGATTGCAGATTGAATTGAGAAACAGAGATACAACTCTTGGATATATTTCCATCGATTGAGTCTGACTGTCTAGTTGATTTTCTTGGAATTATATTAGAGTTTGTCCATAAAGATGGCTAAGCGAAATATTAGGTATGGTTGTTAGACCCCTGCTTTTTCACTAACTATATTTTGGATTTGGTAGTTCTTCCAAAACTGCGATAATCAAATGCAAGAGATGATAATATGCTTGAGAAATCTTCCCAGATTCATAATTAAGTGAATACAAAACTTGCAGCTTCCAACAACAAATATAAAGAAGATGCAAACAAACATAGAAGAACTAATATTTTCAATGAAGGGGAATTAGTTTTGATCCATCTCAGGAAAGAACGATTCCCTACTGGAACTTACAAAAATAAAATGAAGAAGAAATGTGGACCATTCAAGATACTAAAGAAAATCAGTGATAATGCTTATGTTATTGATCTTCCATTAGATTGGAACATCTCTAATATCTTCAATGTGCAAGAAATTTTTACGTTTCATGGAGAGAATGAAGTTATTTCTACTAGCTAACTCAAGGGAGAGTTTCTTTTGATAAGGGGGGACTGATGTAGTACATCTTTCTCTGTATCAACTATCCAAGTTGATCCATTGTTTTGGTATCAACAATGTCTGTTGATCCCTTTTATCCGTATCAATTATAAATATTTATCCTTTACATACTCTATTTTAGTTTACTTGTTATTCAAGTATTTACTTTCCTAGTTTAGGTTGAATTCCTTTTCTTTTCTTTTATTCGGTTCATGTAAGCCTTTATAAAGGATATGTTTTCTTGTTTGAGAACACATCTTATTATCAATATTATTATTATCAAATTACATCACTGAAGTCTTGATCCTAAAATTATATTTTATTAAGTTTATGAGGAAACTTAAACTCTCTTCGCATCCATCAACTAGTTGGCTTTCACCCTATCTTTGCTACATTACCTAAGCATCGGGAAGATCTCTCGAGTAAGTAACACGCCATGACATTTTCACATAATACATGCTTTACCATCTAAACTTTGAATCTAACTAGTGCATTTATGCTATATGCACCTTGAACCAACTAGACCTTCCTATATATATCTTATTGAAATTTTTACAACTAAAAGTTGTGGACCAGTTGACATGCTTGCTTCACTATTCATGGTCGTTTTGTTATATATCCATCCTGAGCAATGCGCCATGGTGGCGCAAAATCCAGTTTCGACCTGCCACCAACTTGAATGATGCGCCATCATGGATAAACATTGTTCTCAGACAATCACCCACCGGAGTGATGTGCCATTATGGTGTAATATTTTCCTCGGGAAGTTACCACTGACGTGATGCACCATGATAATGGGATATTAGCTCTTGTCCAATGTAACATGCCTAATGTACCATGATGGTGCGACATTGTCCCTTTGCCAATATTCTTCTTAGCATTCAACATTATCTTGACATAAAGTTTCAGCCCATTTAAATGATGCATCCTTGAGCATGTGCCATCTAAATGTGTGAGTGTTATATAAAGTAAAACAATTGTTGATACAAGTTTTTGGATGTTTCGTACCTTTAGATTTACGAACCTAAGATTACAGGTTAACGAACTCAATTAGAAAAGTGTCAGGAAAATATTTTCAAATCAAGGCTTGCAAACTCAAGTACTAGGTACGCGAACTTAAGTAAGTTTAGGTTCAGGAATCATTGTCTCCACTAGGTTTGCGAACTCAAAACATAGGTTAAACCAAGCCGAGCGCAGGAAAAATTCTTTTCAAGGTTTGCGAACTTAATACATAGGTTCACTATCGAATATGTTTAAATTTGAAAATGGATTTGTGAACCTATACTTTTGAAACTCCTGAGAGAATATTTACTTGATGTTAGGTTCGAAAAAGCGACAAACATGAACTTGACATCGAAACTTCACTAAACTTTAGCAGAACATGTATTCTATGATAAAAACCATCTTTACAATTCGATTATTTACTAAAGTCTTTGATTTTTCAATGATAGATAGATAGAAGGGAAAACAGTCTGTAAGAAAAATTAATACTTTTTACCAACCTTTGATGAAGTTCTTCTTGTAATCTTCAATCTTTAATCTTCATGAGTAACTTGGATGAACCTAAGAGTTTACTACCCCATATAATATTAGACCAAAGATAACTTTTGTATTTTATAAATCGAGAAATAGTTTTGGCACCATATCAATGCTTGGAGGTTCAACCGAGCTTCATCTCTAACATTATCTCTCTTTTATCAATTTTAATGACAAAACTTTTGAAATACATATAAACTTTTACAAGTTTAACTTTTGGTACAAACGCCATGATGCTTTCTTGATTTCTTGAAAGTTCAATTTTATTATTCTACGGTTCTTCATATGTTCATTGGATACAAGTAATTGAAGATTGAACAATGATAGATAATAACTTTAATATTCCTACCCATCAGGATTTGCATGGATGACTTTCATTTTGCGTATATATAGTTGTTAGCTCGATGAGTAGTATTAATGTTTGTCACTTTTAAGCTCAATATACTTTTTCAAACATATTGTGATACTACTTAATATTGATATGTACCCTTTCTTATCCTTTAAGTGTAAATTTTTTCTAGATAGGACAATGACCATACATATTAATTAACTCCCCCTTTAAGATGATTTTTTGAAAATCCATACGTAATTAGTAGTAAACTATTATTGTTTGTAACCATGTTTGTCACAAAGTTGACAAATTAAGGTGATGAGAATTGGGCTCCTCATGAATTAATTTGTTAGGAGAATTATTAACACTAAGAACTATGAAGAACTATTAAAAGGACTTTTCTCTCCTAAATTCCACAAACACACTCCCCCAAAGATATGTTAATTAATCACTAGTTCAATTAAGAACTCATCTCCATTTGATGTCACTCTAAAAATAGAGTTTACTAAAAAAATGATTTTGATTTTAAGAAATCTCACAAGAAGATATAAGACAGGGATCAATCGTCAAAAGTATTCAACTTTAGTTATTCAAGGAAAAACATTAGAGTTATAAGCATAACTTTTGAAGATTATCATGACATCGGCCATAATGAAAAAAATTAGAATATAAATATCATGGAAAACAACACATAGAAGATCTATTTATGAAGAACAATTATTGCAATTATCATCAATGAACAATTTAATTAAATAAATTCCTTAGACGATAATATAAAGAAGTAGGTACTGTTGAAAATTTCTTGTTATATAAATATTAATATAAAAAAAATGTTAAAAAATAAAAGAAAACATTACTCGATAATGCCTTCAATTATCTTCATTAATGTATTTACTATAGTTATTGTTACTAATTTAATTGTCTAAATGTTTCCCACGTATTAAAAACACAATGATAAAATCTTATTACATATAATTTTTCTAGTATAATATGATTCTTTTTGTCTTTGGTAAACATTTTTGAAAAATAATTTTCTCTAATTTCAAATAATCCATACAAAAACAATATCAATTTGAAATGCTATTTATTTTCTCTAAATTACAAGAAACGAAGATCGCAATTCTTTTTTATATTATATATAGATAAATTTTCACAGGAGTGTAAAGATAGAATGTTGTTTCGCAAAAAATCTTATGGATCTTTACATTTATGAATCCTTACATTTAGTGATACGTATTACAATATTATATAAGACTATGGGTAAAAATATGCTTCAAAGGTGTGTGTGCAAAAAATTATAATATTTTGGTGCACTTAAAGGCCCAAATTTAGAGGCACGCCTAGAGCCTCCATAAATTTTGAAACGGCCCTGGATGCATTCATATTTGTGGAAAACAACTTCCAGGGGCTGGATGAATGTACTTGAAAGCCTGGAATTCCCCTTCACAAATAAGCTCCTCTTGCAACTCTTTGATGCTTTGTCTCCCATCACCATACTGAAGTATGAAGACTTTTCTTCATTCTACAATCACATACATTGACTCTGAGTCTCCAGCCTGGGCTAGTATTATACGGAAATTGTATATGGTATTACTAAAATATGGGGATCCATGTAAATCCACTTTGTACTTGAAATCCCACATAGAGTGGCCAACACCCATCTCATATACTTTAAAAGCTATGCCAGATAAGGATACCATTGTCACCAATAAGCTCCCACAACACTCGTCAAAATAATTATTCTGACAATTGTCCAGATCTGTAAAATTGGGTGGCTCTGTAAATTTAGGAGGAGCCACTAATCTTAGCTCCTTGTTCTCAACATCAAAGTAGATAACTGTACCGTTGGTGCTGCACCAATTGAGTGAAGTCCTCCAGTAAACCCCAACTTTTTTATTATTATCCAGTTGTTTGGATCTTCAAGATCATGAACTAAAGCACCATTCCCATTCTTATGACACAGACTCCATTTTTCTCTTCTAGAATCATACATTTCGATATGATAGTTAAGATCAACTTCATCATGCTGATTGCACCAAACATAAACCAATTGAAACGTTTTACTTGATTCAATTGGGACGAATACCAATCTTGGTGATAGCTCCATCTTATGACCACTATGTCTAGCATTAACTATAACTCATCTGGCTACATTAACTAACGGTGGATAATTCCTTGTCCATTCTGTAGGGTGGTAGGCTCGGAAAGATACCTACTTCTATGTTATAAACTGCAAGTGCACAGTGTCGACAAGCAACACAGGGCAAGCACAGGTCGAACCACAGAGACTGGGAGAGTGTAGAAGTTGATTCTAAATCCTGATTCAGAGAGTAACCAAAAGGGTTTGATTTTGTCGATACGACGATATGATTTTCAAGTGACTGAAATAATAAAAGTAAAAGATGCAAATAACAAGATATGTAAACAATGATAATATGGATACTAGGGTATTCAAATCCACCAATAACCTATGATATGCATTCAACTTGTAATATTATTCTTGTCCTTATAGTAGATTCAAGTCTACCGTATAACTAAGGTGTTTCTCCAATGGATAATTTAATCACAACTAAAGTATTTCTCCAAAGCATTAATTTTCTAATTAAGCACAACTAATCTAAAGATCAATATTTGGTTAAGCATGAGTTGTATCATAATCAACATAGAGATATTTTAACTACAATGGATACATGGCATACATTGTGAGAGCAAGATGTTGAAAAACTTGGATTAAATTATATCTATAAACAATTCTAAACTTTCAAGAACAAGATACAAGATATGAATACATACCAATGAGATTAGGGCTTCATCTAAACCCTAGTAAATGAAATTAGAACATGAAGAACATTACAACAAAATTGAAATTTGATAAACTAACATGAACAAGCTATTCTTGGATGGTTTTTCAACACAACAACCCTCTCTATTTATACACAAAATTCCCTCAAGCACTTGGATTCGAAATTTGGAAAGCATCCACTCAACAAAACATGTTTTCTTAATTGATGGATTGAATGAAATATATTTGGTTGTGGGAAAAAAATTGGGAGTGATTGAGTGAGAGAATGGGGATGTTTTATTTAATTGATGGATGAAATGGAATACAATGGGGGTGAGGTGGATGTTTGTAAAGAATCCAATGGGGGTGAGGTGGATGTTTTGGAAAGAATCCAATGGGGGTGAGGTGGAAATGGATTTGGGTCTTGGGTTTTGGATCATGGGTTTTGGATCATGGGTTGTTTAATCCCATGAATTTGTAAACAGGTTGCCACTGATGCGCGAGCGGGTTGCAACACTTCCAAATTTCTTCTCTTTTGTCTTCTCAATTCTTCCAAGCTTTATTTAGTACTTAAAAACACAAAATTAATTAATACAAATATTTATTCTTGAAAATGGTAAAAATGCAGAATTTGGGATAATATATGACTTTGAAGCGCGAAAGATGAATTAAGTGCCAATGAAAAGGTGTATGAACATGCAATATTTGGCACTCATCAAATACCCCCAAACCTGAATTTTACTTGTCCTCAAGTGAAACAGAAATCCAGAAATCCTAACTATACCACTGTCGCTGGTCTCTCGAATGCATTTAGCGTATGCACTAAGCCTTTAAACCCCTAGGTGTCCCTAGTGGACGAGTTGTAGTCTCGTGAGGGCCTACCAAAGATGTACCCACAAAACCTTCTCCAATTTCAGAGCATCCATAGAAATGTCTTCGTCTTCGGTCTTCAACTGTAGATGATGAACTTCGGAATTTCGTTGAACCTTGACAATTTGTAAATTTTTTTTTTAATTTTAGACCCGCTACACAGCTGATCATAATTTTTTTTTTTTTTTAGAGACCCGCTACACAGCTGGTCATCAGATATCATACACAAGATCCGAGACAAAAAATATTTTAGGGACCCGCTACACAGCTGGTCATCATTTTTTTTTAGATACCTGCTACACAGCTGGTCATCAGATATCAACAACACAAAAATGCAAAAGACTACAAAAGACCCGCTCCACAGCTGGTCATAAAAAATGCAAAAGACTACAAAGGATCCTACGAAAGACCCGCTCCACAGCTGGTCATAAAAGATGCAAAAGACTACAAAACTCCATATGCAAATACTCCCCCAAACCTAAATCTAACATTGTCCTCAATGTTTCAAAAGATAACAGAAACAACAACAAAACGTGAGAACAAAACAGATTCAAATGAAAGAGAATACCAGATGCAAAAAGGTTGGTGCTAACCATAATTGAATGAATGCTATGAAACCAAACAATATGAGCGCAAGTCAAAAAGTTCGGTTAGCACACAAATATATCAACAAGATTCAAAATTTACCTACTAGATTATACAATGATGACTCCCCAAACACCAACAATCTAAAAAGTTGAGGATCAACCCAAAAGACGGAATGCGGAAACATCAACAGCCTTACATATTTATAACAGGACAACAATGCAAGTGAGACTGCATATGTGAATGAGTTACCCCCAAACCTAAATTTTTCAATAGATAAACTTTTGGGTACAAAATCTAACAATTTCAGTGGTGCATCATGCACAAGATCTAGTTTAAAGTGGATTTTTTCATGGATGGATGGGGAGACATGAGTAAACTCGAACTGTGGCTCATCAAAGGTATTATATTTAGCTGCAAAATAGTCCAAGAGGACTTGAGAGGCACACAGTTCCAATCCAAAGCTTTGACTTGTCCACAAAATGGGTTTGACAACCTCTCGGTTTACCCTAAGACAGTCATGTTGTGACTTAAGCATCGAATCATAACTCTCCAAGTTATTTTTATCTGTGTTACTATATGATTCAGCTTTCCCTAAGTCAGAAACAAGTACAACATCATGCTCATGCTCATAAAACAAATCAATAAGACCCAGTTCACAATCATCCACTACAACTTTAGTTTCATGCATAGGAATATCACAAGAAACATCACAGTGTGACTTAGGCATAAAATCAGACACATCAAAGTTATTTTCATGCATAATATCATTGGTGTCTACAGAAGATTCAACATTTCCTAAGTCAGACACAAGATATGTGTCATGCTCTTTTTCACAGGACAATTCCACAGGATCAAGATCAGTATCACATGTATATGGAACACTAGAAGAAACATCATTCATTAAGGTCGAGGCAGAGAAGCCAAATGTCTCTGAACCCAAAGGTTCGAAAATATTTTCAGCAAAAACATGTTCTTCTAACATAACATCATCATCATCCTCATCATCAAAAATACATGAATGCAATGTCCTATTCAAAACCCTAGTGTCTCTAGTCCAGTCATTTACCTCTAGATTAGGCTCATTTTTAACATTAGCAGCCTGAGTAGGACTAAACACACTATTTTCAGAATGCAACTCATTAGGACTAACGTTCATTTCACCCTGAAATCCTCTCTCTCCTCATTTAGTGCATCAAGGATTTGACTCATTTTGAGTTCTAAACTCGCAAACCTTTGGTCAGTTAACGTTTGATATTGCACAAGGTTTTGATTAAATTATAAAATTTCATTATGTTGTTCAATGAAAGGAGAGTCATCAATAGTATGAAATTCATAATCAATGCTATATGGTTTATCATGCAATACACTCCTAGCATTATTTTGTTCGATGAGATTTTCCTCCACAGATTGAGAAGTACAAAATTGTTCAACTTCCCACTGTGGTGGATGATACATGAGTGCAGGGTCATTAGGGTCTATAAAATACTGATCGCAACCTTCGAAATGTTGATTATGGTCCCAATGACTATCAGCTTTGTAATCTGTTGGCATTTCATATTTTAGATTTTCATGATATTCTCTAGATTGCCTAAAATCATGCAAAATATAGCAATTCTCAGCAGGATGGCCTAAGCCTCCACATAAGGTACAAGCATAGATTTGAGATTGCCTAGACGAATTATATACGCCAGATTCATGCATTTGCATTTCTAAAGCTGTAGTTCCAGCTTCTAACTGGTCCAAAAGTGATGATTGTGAGAGTTGGGCACTGTAAAGGTGTTCATTTTCACCCTGTGGTGGATGATACATGTGTGAGTAGTTAATAGGGTCTATGTATTGATGCTCAGGACTGTGAAAATGTCCATTAAAATCCCTATAACTATTGACATCATGGTCTGTTGGAGTTTCATAATGTGAAGCATGCCCGTAAGCAAGCTCTCGATGGATTTGTTTCCATCCCCACTGCAGACAGAATCCCGACATGATCTCTAACTAGCACTAGGCTTGTTGCAGAGATTGGGATGTACACACTGAAAACAGACCAATATTTTTTTTTTTTTTCATTATTGGTTTTTTTTTTTTTTTTTTTAAGCCCGTTCTCTAATTACGGCATATATTAGAAAAACAAAATAAAAGAAGAAAAATCATAAACGGAAGGGGAGTTCTATACAATCGCAAACAAGGATGACTTCACCACAGTATACCTACTGATTTCTAGCAAACAAAAAGCATGATGGATCCACTTAGATTGTTTTCTAGACCAGCTTCTAATCCTTCGAAATGGAATTCGTTACAACTGAGCAAACTCCTCCGGGAATCAATCCGAGTTTAAGTAAATTGAATAGAGGCGAGGGAAGCTGCAGGATATTTGATACCCAAGGCCTCACCGCATTCCAAGGCGGCGCAGTCACGCATTCAATTTACAGAAACCGTCATGAACTTCGAAGTATGCTTAGAGAGTAACCAATATTTTTCGAACGACTCTCCTACTAAGCTCGTTACCTTATAGGTCTCGTTTTATTTCAAATTCTAATGCTTAGGTTCACGTTAGGTATTGTTTTCCTAAGGCGGGCAAGAAGAGAACAGTGATGAAATCCGAACCCTTATCTTGTATGGCCAGTCCTTGCCCTTTACTAGGAAAATAAAGCAGCCGTATTCAATTCCACAACATATATGCAAACGAAGGAATACAGTAACTCGCTAACAAGGGATTCGCGAGTGTTTCGACAAACTTACCTCCCGTTCCAGACGGGGGATGAACCGTTGTTGTCGACTCGGGCCACGACTCCTATGTCATGAACGAACCCGAGGGGCCGAGGTGATATTGTAATCACCGTCCTTCTCTGCAAACAGTTGATATTTAATAATACCCTTCCGTAGGGTTTAAAAATAAAAATAAAAATAGAATGTCCAAGTCCAAAGTCCAAAATAAAGTGCAAAAGAAAAAGAAAATTACAAGAGTAGAGGAATCCTAATACAATCTAAAAATAAATAAAATAAACTTTTATTTTTTATTTTTTTTAATTTAAAATAAAAACTTCTTTCGCTTCCTTTCCTTCGCCTTTACAACAGCTACTCCGGCACCTGTTGAGATCAAAAGAGGTAGTTAGGATTTCGAAGTTTTAAAGCAAAAGCAAAAATTAAAAAAAAAAAATAACAAAAATAAGTGTAAAATTTACTGTGAATAGTTGTGCTACTACAGTGATATGTGAACAGTGATATGTGAACAGTTCCAGGAGATGAAAAATGAATAGTGACAGGAGATGAAAAATGAACTACACCACTACCGAGTCCCCGGAAACGGCGCCAAAAACTTGGTAGGCTCGGAAATATACCTACTTCTATGTATAAACTGCAAGTGCACAGTGTCGACAAGCAACACAGGGCAAGAACAGGTCGAACCACAGAGACTGGGAGAGTGTAGAAGTTGATTCTAAATCCTGATTCAGAGAGTAACCAAAAGGGTTTGATTTTGTCGATACGACGATATGATTTTCAAGTGACTGAAATAATAAAAGTAAAAGATGCAAATAACAAGATATGTAAACAATGATAATATGGATACTAGGGTATTCAAATCCACCAATAACCTATGATATGCATTCAACTTGTAATATTATTCTTGTCCTTATAGTAGATTCAAGTCTACCGTATAACTAAGGTGTTTCTCCAATGGATAATTTAATCACAACTAAAGTATTTCTCCAAAGCATTAATTGTCTAATTAAGCACAACTAATCTAAAGATCAATATTTGGTTAAGCATGAGTTGTAGCATAATCAACATAGAGATATTATAACTACAATGGATACATGGCATATATTGTGAGAGCAAGATGTTGAAAAACTTGGATTAAATTATATCTTTAAACAATTCTAAACTTTCAAGAACAAGATACAAGATATGAATACATACCAATGAGATTAGGGCTTCATCTAAACCCTAGTAAATGAAATTAGAACATGAAGAACATTACAACAAAATTGAAATTTGATAAACTAACATGAACAAGCTATTCTTGGATGGTTTTTCAACACAACAACCCTCTCTATTTATACACAAAATTCCCTCAAGCACTTGGATTCGAAATTTGGAAAGCATCCACTCAACAAAACATGTTTTCTTAATTGATGGATTGAATGGAATATATTTGGTTGTGGGAAACAAATTGGGAGTGATTGAGTGAGAGAATGGGGATGTTTTATTTAATTGATGGATGAAATGGAATACAATGGGGGTGAGGTGGATGTTTGTAAAGAATCCAATGGGGGTGAGGTGGATGTTTTGGAAAGAATCCAATGAGGGTGAGGTGGAAATGGATTTGGGTCTTGGGTTTTGGATCATGGGTTGTTTAATCCCATGAATTTGTAAACAAAGTTGCCAGCGATGCGCGAGCGGTTGCAACTCTTCCAACTTTCTTCTCTTTTGTCTTCTCAATTCTTCCAAGCTTTATTTAGTACTTAAAAACACAAAATTAATTAATACAAATATTTATTCTTGAAAATGGTAAAAATGCAGAATTTGGGATAATATATGACTTTGAAGCGCGAAAGATGAGTTAAGTGCCAATGAAAAGGTGTATGAACATGCAATATTTGGAACTCATCATAGGGTTAAGTACAAAGGATCCTCTGCCGTAAGCATTAATATCTCCATAAAGAAAAACCATATTGCATGATTGTACCACCTCAAAGTCGAACTTCATAAAGTAATTCGATGATTTACCTGGATTTATCATCAAATTACTTTGACAACTTTCCAGGCCATAAACCATTGGAAAATATTTCCTAAAAGAAACAAACCTGGTTCTGATACCAACTTGATAAGTATTGATCTCTGTACCTTGGTGACTATTATTATATATGCGGAATTCAGAATAGTAATAGACGAGAACTAGAAGAAAAAAACACAAGAGGTAATTTGAAGAAATATATCTTCTCTAGATTATGAACAAGAAAATGATTACAATTCTCTCTTTGTTACGCTCACAATCTCTCTAGGTAAATAACCTTAAACTATTCGATAAGTTTTCTTTTACAATAATTAATTGCCTTACAAACTTTTCTCTGGGTATGTGTGTTAAACCTCGTTTTCTAGGTGTCAAACCACACTCTCTAGATGTCTTAGCTATGAGGTAAACATCTCTATTTATAGCGTTAATGGATTCCCAAACCTTCTAGGAATCTATTTCCTTATCTATGAATAATTCATTTTCTAGGTATATTTCCTTATCTAGGAATATTACCTAGTCTATGAAGTATTTTCTTATCCAGGTATACTTCCTTACTTTGAAACCAAACCTCTTAGGAATCTATTTTCCTTCTATAGGAATAATTCCTTAAATCAGTAATCCCTCCTAAATTACAATTTTATCCTCAATACATCTTGAGGATCACTAGTTCCCGGGAAGAGGAAGATACACATGTATAAATGAGACATAACTTTAATTGTGGAAGTGGGGTAGAAATCAACATGTGATCTACAAATAATTTTTATAATGCATTTTTGGAAAAGTTAAAATCGACAACCTGATAATATAAGTTGTAAACTTAAAATAAAATATGTTTGGATACTGCATAAGTATTTTGACTTAATTAAGTCGACAACCTGAAAATCAATATCGAAGTAGAACCTTAAAAAGATTTTCAATAGAGAAATAATATATAGTTTCCATTGATATTTTTAGATTGGGACATATTAAAAATGATTTTATAATTATAAAGAATTCAAAGTTATATCCGAGAGTTTGATGAAAAAAATACAATTATAAAAAGAAGGCGGACAATATTTTAGGACATAATAAAATAGAATAGAGAACAGAAATGAAAAGGAAGAAAGATTAATAATAGTGGGAAAATTTCTTGCGTCAAATATGTGGAATTCTTCCTCTATATGTAGATCAATATGTACAAACAAACAGGGTTGATACCATTTGGGCGATCAAACAGTCAAGATCTGTTTTCTTCTATTTGTCATATGTGTAATGATATCAACCTGCTAATAATGGTACGATCGGTGTCCTCTTTATAAACCAGCGGCATTAGGCCAACCTAGTTGGGAATAGAATTAGCGGCCACCTATACAAAACACCTATGAGTTTCTAAAGCATTTTCATTTTTGGAAGCAATTTTATTTTCAACCTAAAATACCTTCCAAAAAAAGAATGTTGAGGTGAGCATTTTCTGATAGGGTTGACTGTAACTATTGAGTAGTTCTAGGTGTACTGTGAGAATCTCTTCCAGGTGGCCCTATGAGTTGTGTTTTCCAGGATTTTCCCCAGGAAATTCTCACGGTACATAGAGAATTATGGGTAATTGGGATGAACGCTCGGAGGGCCCCGAAGGGA
Source organism: Papaver bracteatum (assembly GCA_023529315.1). Classification (NCBI taxonomy): domain Eukaryota; kingdom Viridiplantae; phylum Streptophyta; class Magnoliopsida; order Ranunculales; family Papaveraceae; genus Papaver; species Papaver bracteatum. The sequence goes on from JAJJWX010003164.1 coordinate 2,397,884, forward strand.
GGGCGTCCCTTTTATGGTTTTTTTTTTTTTTTTGTAAAAAGTAGAGTAACGCAAATGTTTTGATGGTTACTCTTTTTCGCAACCAAAATACCCCTTCCCTTTAGTCTAATTATTATTATACCTCCTTATGTATCTTATTTCTTCAAGAGTATGGTTGGAAAGCAAACTATAATATAGCATATCTTAAAGTCCATGTTTTAGAATTTTTATTTCGTTGAAAATATTTTAAAGAGATCTACACAATGATTACAAACAACAATATCAAATATAGAGTTTTTACGAAAAATTCGGAGGTGTTTATCCTTTTAGGTACAATTTTCGAAAATTGGCATAAACATTCTGTAAACAACCACAAAGGATGCATAACACATTATGTAGCTATATGTTGATTTATGCATCAACTTATTTCTATTCCAACTAATAAAACGATGTGCTCCCTACGTTTCAGGAAAAGTGATACTTTCACTTTAGGCACAATTTTCGAAAATTGAATGGATAGCCATTATGCAAACCACCACAATGGATGCATAACACAATATGCAACCATATTATGATTATGCATCAACTATTTTTTTGTTGCAACTAATAAACGATGTATTCCCTCCGTTTCAGGAAAATTGATACTTGCATTTTTTTGAATTTGACCTAGTTTTAGGCAAAAATGAAATGGTGAAAGTATCTCTTTCCTAAAATGGAGGTAGTATAACGCCTATAAAATATCATTCCAAAAAAAATAAAAAATGATGCATAACGAATTATGGAGCCACCACAAATGATGCATAACAATTTATACAATCCTATTTTGGTTCATGCATCCACTAATTTGGTTATGCAACAACTAAAACAGAGGTAGTATAATGCCTAAAAAATATAATTCCAACAAAAAATTGATGCATAACCAATTATAAAGCTACTACAAAGTATGCATAACAATTTATATAGTCGTATTTTGGTTCATGCATCCACTAATTTGGTTATGCAACCACTAAAATTAAAATTATGTATATGCCTCAAAAATAACATTATGAAAAAAATATGATGTATAACACGTTACTCAATCAGCGGTATTTTTTTTTTCAGTCCGCTCTCACACCATGGGCCTATATGCCTTTCCCTGAATTTTAATCAGGTACATATGAGTCCAGCATTCAAATTTTATGATACCTGGCTAAAAGAAGAATCTTGTATTCAGTTCATAAAGAAATCTTGGAACCATATAACAATTGAGAATCCTGATGAAGACATGTTAAAAAATATTTCAACTATAGGGGATAATCTAGAGGATGTTTTTGGAAAATCTAATAAAAAAATTAAGAACCTTCTAAGAATCATTGAGAATTTAGAATCTAAAAATTAAGGAGACTCAAACACAAGGTTGATTAACAAGAAAATGATAGAATTAGAAACCCTGTATGACACTCAAGAGGAAATATCCAAACAACAATCTAGGAAAAATACTATTGCTCTGGGAGAAAGAAACACAAAATTCTTCCATGTTACAACATTAAAGATAAGAAAAAGAAATAATATTGATTGCATTCAAAACACACAGGATAATGTTATTTCATCTAGAAATGAAATTGAAGATATTTTGACTTCTTATTTCTATGATTTATTCAAAGAATCTTCTTTGTCTTCGGAATCAGAATTTTTCTCACATTTAAAACCATGCATATCCTTAGAAAAAAATGAAACTATAACAGAAAACTATCTTCAAAGGAAATATGGGATATTGTTAGAAAATTAAAACCAAACAAAGAACCAAAGCCTGATGGTTTCCTTGTTAGCTTCTTTTAAAAAAACTGGGAAACAATGGGTCCTCAGATGGTGGCAGTTATTCAAGACTTCTTCAAAGATAGAAAACTTAATCCTGATCTTAACAATACTTTTTATTTCTTATCCCAATAACAAAAATCCTAAAACTCCAGCCGACTTTAGGCCAATAGGCTTATGCAATACCCCTTACAAGGTCATTGCTAAGATAATGACAAATAGATTCAAAAAATCATTTCTCCTCTTCTATCTGCATGTCTCTCTTCTAGGCAGATTTCTGATAACATTATAGTTGCACATGAAGTAGTACATTCTATGAAAAAAAGTTAGAAGAAAACAGGAAACATAGGGTTAAAGATAGACATGTCAAAGGCCTTCGACAGGGTGAACTAGAATTTTTTGATTAAAACCTTACTGCTTTTGGTTTTTCTAAAGAGTGGTGTGAGTTAATTTTCAATTTATATATTCTTCTACCATTGCTATCCTTCTAAATGGTAACCCTTGAAAAGAATTCAACCCATCTAGAGGAATCAGACAGGGGGATCCTCTATCCCCCTATCTTTTTATCCTTTGCATGGAAGTTCTATCTCGCTTACTGTGTCACCTGGAAACAATTAAAAAGGTTCAGGGAATTAAGTTGACACATAAATAACCACCTATTTCTCACTTGCTTTTTGCTGATGACCTTATCCTGTTTACTAAGGAAGATTTAGGAAGTTATCAAAACTTGCTGGATGTTATCAACATGTTCAGTATAACATCAGGACAAGTCATAATTTTTTTCAAAATCAGGTCTATTTTTTAGCAAAAAAGATCACAATAAACATCAAGGCATTATCTCTAGACTTTGAAAATTAAATTTTTTTTGCATAAAAGACACTCACATGGGGGTGCCATTATTCATAGATAAGTCTAAGTGAAAGACCTTTGATATCATAATTGAAAAAATGGAACAAAGAATCAAAAATTGGTCAGGAAAGATCATATCTCACTCAGCCTAGTAAAATGGTGCTAAACATTCTATCTTATCAAGTATGCATATCTTCAACATGGGATGTTTTGTGCTACCAAACAATTAATAAAAGAATCAATGATATCTAGAGGGATTTCTAGTGGGGTAAACACACTAACTCAAAAGGCATATACATAAAATCTTTTGATTTTCTATGTAGACCAGTGAATCAGGGTGGGTGGGGTTCAAAGAAGCAAATAGGGTTAATCAAGCCATGATTAACAGGATTGCTTGGAGGCTTGTAAGTCATCCTAATGACTTATGGGCACAAATTCTAAAGGGGAAATACTTTTAAAAGACAGAGCACTCCATTCCAAGAAGAGATCACAAGTTTCTTGGGTATGGAAATGCATCTTACAAGGAATTTAGCATATAAAAAAATACAGCATATGGGAGGTTGGTGATGGAACTTCCATAAACATATGGGAAGATAAATGGCTACCTAATTGGGCAGAGTCTCTAGAAAATTCTGTTCCTATTGTAAACTCCAATATAACACTTGTATCACAGCTAATTGACTGTGAAACAAACAAGTGGAATATTAACTTGTTACAATCTATGTTTGAAACATCTCTGGTCAAAGAAATTTTGAACATAAGGCTCTTCTTAATAGACATATGGGAACTTTGAAAAAAGATAAACTCAGATGGATGCTCACCACCAATGGATAATTCACTTTGAAATCTTTATATGATAATCTTCAAAATCAGACAGATTTAATCTCAATCAAAATAAAGAAATTCTGGAAAAAAATATGGAGCATGAACACATCACAAAGAATCAAGTTGTTTATTTGGAAGTGTTTATATTACACACTACCTACAAAACAAAAGCTAGGTTTAGTCATGGATGAAGAAAGAAAATGTGTCTTTTGCCAGTAAATGGAAGAAATAACTTTTCATTTATTTTTTGAATGTGACTATGCGAAAGCAGTATGGAAGTTGCATCCAATTCCTTTCCAGGGAGTACTCTCTAATCTTTCCTCTCTGGATATTTCTTTCTTAGACATGTATAACAAATGGTTGGAAGGTGACCTGAATTCCATTTCAATGGCATTATCTGCCACTAAATGTTGGTTCATTTGAAAAGAATGTTGTCTTAGAGTTTTTGAGAACAAAAATAGAACACTAACTCAATTAGCTCAAGACATTTCGAGACATTATAACTACTGGCACTCAATATCACAATTGTCAGTCATAGTTCAGAATAGTAACACGATACAAACTCAGTTATTTTGGACACTTCCAATTACAAACTTTTACAAACTAAATTGTGATGCTTCATGGTTATCTGCTAAGACTAATGCAGGTTTTGGCTTTATTTTGCGAAATTGGACAGGTACCTTCAAAGGCGCAGGAATGGGAAGTTGCATGACAAAGTCAGCAGAAGAAGCTGAAGCTGTATCTTTGCTGCATACTATAACATGGGCCATCACAAACAATCTGCAAAATGTGGTTATTGAAGGAGACAATCAAAACAATATAAAGTACTTCCAAGTCAAACCAAATTCAATCAAATGGCAATGTGAAGCAATCTTAGATGAAGTTAAGAAGTTGGCAGATAATTTAATCTGTTTTGGGGGATTTCATTTTGTGGATCGAAAAGCAAACAAAGCCGCTGACATGCTAGCTAGGAAAGGAAGAAAGTCATCTCAACATATTACTTATTTTGGTGAAGCACCACTTTTTTTAATTCCAATACAATAATAGCTTTTGACACTGTCAAAGCTATTGCTACCTATAATATGAACTCTAATTATGTATCTTTCACTGAAGAAGCCAATCACACGGATTCAGTCATCGGATAGACAACTCAAACGGAGTTGATTCCACATGAGTCTGAATATGCAGATTAGTCTCTTGCATTATTTTTTGGTTATTTTCTTATGGATTTTTTAAAATTATTCCAAAGAAAAAAAATCAAATAAAAATGAAGTTAGAAGAAGACTGAGCTGGACAAGTCAAATCAAATAAAAATTAGAAGAAGGCCGCTGCCCGCTGGACAAGTCGTTGGTGTCATTATGAGATGATGAATTGGGGAAAACTCAAGTTCTCTCCAGAAAACTAACCTTCCGACAAGAAGAGAGCGATAGATCCGACGGGAAGATAGAGATCCGATAAGAAGAGAAAAAGGGGAATAGAACAAGCCATTTAATAGATCGAGTCTCAATATGGTAATTTGAATTTGAAATCTCCCTCAGTATCTCATGTTATTTTACAATTGTTTTTTTTTTTTTTACTTCTTGTGTGTAATCGCATCTAACCAGCGATGTTTTCCGATTATAATTGTGAAATTGCTTATTGTCCTGTGTAATCTGAATTTGAATGGTGGGAATTCGTGTTTCTAGTTGTGGATTGGGGTAATTTGAATTAGATGGTGTGGGAAATGAGGGGGTTCTGGTTTACAGTGTTGAGGTAGTGAATAAGGTGACGATGATGTTAGAGTGGGGAAGTATCTCTACTTTCTATAGTCATTTGCTTGGGGCTTTAATGAAATCTCTACTTAAGAATTCCAATTTTTACTTGTGATGCAAATGTGATTTTCTATTCCTTGTATGCAGTAGATAACACTACAAGTCCACCAATGCAAATGTGATTTTGGAGTTCCTGGCAAGAGATTCTTACGGAAAGCATGCGGCATTTCTCAAGGAAGACCTACCCTGGGATCTTTGGTGAACGCGAGAATGCAACAAGCTCGCTACATCACTACAGATTACAAATCGACCCTGAGTTCTTCAAGGTAAACAAACCTGGCTAGCCTAGTGTCCGGTTTGTTAATTTAACTTGAATATTGACGAGCTCATTCACATTTCATCTTCACACTTTTTGACTCGGGACTTTATATGTTCTAGACCTATGGATGGCTCCATTTGTGTTTAGTCATAAAAACATGCTTTGTTTCTCACGCATTTCTGTTTATTTTGACCTTACAACTATTATTGACGGTGAAGTTGATGTTCCAATGAAAGATGCAATTAAAAGTATCGGCATTGTACATTTCTGTTAACATGCTCTTCGGATGGGAGGAAATATCTGTTTTGTTACATTCTGAAATTGAGGTGAAGGTAATCTCAGTGACCTCTCTGAAACAAAGAACTTGGGAACTGCAGGTTAGGTAGGCTCGTTGTGTAGAAGAGCAGTTGAGCATTGAAGAACAGATTGCTAATCTGAATAGTATGGTAGAGGAAATGTAAGTGAAAGAAGAGAACCTATGTGATCAGCCAAGAAAACTTGAGAGTGAAGAGAATGAACCACCAGCAGAAACCAATACGCTAGTGCAACTGCATTCCAAAGATCAGAGAATCAAATTCTAGAATCCAAGTTATCCGGATGAGCTGGATGTGGAAAATCGGGCTGTGTACTTGACCGAGAGGAAGGACCTTCTGGATATGTTCAGGAAGAGATTGGAAACTGAGAAAGAGAAGCACCATGATTAGTGCAACTCGAGGTAGATTCATTCAGAAGACGGAAAAGCGATTCGGAAGGGCAAGTTACCTCATGTTCGACAAACCACCCTGCAAGAAGAAGTATCAGCTTCAGATCTGGGTGGAAATTGCCTTGGCAAGACTCCATGTCCTATGAGAAAGCAGATTTCTTCTGCCAGGAGTGATCTGAGAGAGCCCAAAGATTGTAACTAGGCCAAGTCGAAAAAGTGAAACTATCACTTTTTCTGAAAATTGAGGGAATAGTACATTGCAGAAATAGCTTTAACTGGCGAACTTAAAGAGAAAAAAGATTAGAAATAATCGTTACCTCAAATACAAGGTCGACAAGTTGGAGTTAATGCTAAACAAGGAGCACAGAGAAGGCAAAAATATCGACGATGGTGAGATTTCCGCAGTGAACAGCACGAGCATCTGAACCAGATCAAGTCAAAAATGCTCCAGAGGAGCCAAACAACTCGTTAGGTCAGCCTGTACTTTTCTCCCTGTTATCCTTCATTTTTTTTGTATGGAATTTTTGTGCTTTCCTTTCCCAACTTCTATTTTATATCTTGAATTTAGAACATAAGCCAGTTAGTCATCCTCGATTCATTTAATGAATTTTATAGGAACGTAGAGAGAGGGTAATTGTTTAGTCGCGGGACTGTAGCAAATAGAATATGGCGAGTGAAGCAACACTTTAGATGCTTGTTGGTATCGTTATCACTGCAATAATGACAATACAAATAAAGAGATCCTAGTTTCATAAAACAAACAAGTAATTTTCAGAACAAGAAGAAGGTACTGAATGAATGAGCGAGTTGAATTAGTTTCATATACAATAACGAGTACTTGTCCTGATAGACAGTATGAATGCACTGAACTGACAAAAACAGGAACTCCTAGTTTGACAAAACAAATATTTTGCAGCATGTACTGAGTGCTTTGAGTCTCGACCGACAGAAACTCCAAAAAAATAGAAATCTACGAAAAACATAGTATGAAAAGCATAGAAGTAGTAATATAGACGGAATCAAATAGAGAATACTGGTGTTGTGATACCTTCCCAAGTAGTACGTAGTAATTTTCTTCTAGTCAGCTTGAGCAAAACAGCAGTCCGGGATTGTATCTATGTATTTGAAGGTGTCAAAGCTTCCATGATTTCGAAGTTGGACTCCCAGATCCCTGACAAGCATTTTCCCTTGGTTAATTGAGAAAACTCGGCTTCCCTTGGCCACCAGATACAAGTCCTCTTCAATGTCAGCCAGTAGCACTCTGAAAGCTGATCCAGGAAACTCAAGTGCTGGAGACATAAGATGTAATTCAATGGAGTGTTTGAACCGCCATCCAGAGTGGTCAAGATTCATATCGAAGACCTTCAAAGTCCCAGCTGAAATGGAAATTTGAACGAGTATCAGGTCTCCCCTGCACTGATCGAAGTAACCATTTGTGTAGCTCTGAGCCAGTGGTGGAGCGACTGAGTTGAGGAGTTTTTTGCCAATCTTATAGAACACTAGACCCCCATCAGAGTTCAACCAATTAACAGAATTGTTCCAGTAAACGCCTGGCTTCATGAGAATGCTGTTAGTTGGAGTTATATCTAGGTGGTGAACCAGATTGTTTATATAGCACAATCTCCAGTTGTCAGTCTTTGAGTTGTAGACTTCAATTCGATAATTTGAATTTAGATCATCCCTGTGGCTCCAAATAGAAATAAGCTGGAAAGATGCAGGGGACATGAGAGGATCGAAAGCCATGGTAGTAGACATGTTTTTAACATAACCCTGCAATATTGTTCTTTTACTCCGCTTTGCATTTGCATTGCCTTCTCTCGCTTCCACTGAGGATGGAAACACTTTTCTTCCCGTGTTGCTGTTTAGAACACACAAACTCCCTTGATACCGATCCCAGCTCGTTACTGATTGGCACAACATGAGACCGTTTGATTCTTGTAGAATGTTGCAGTTGGGACTCAAAAGGTTCTTAGGCTTTGCATCAACTGAAGACAGGGGTACATAAACCTTGTTACGTTGTTCGTAGTTGAGGATTAGCCCCTTGGGTTTTAAGAATGATGGCTTGAACATCTTGCCTTCAAGAATTGACTTAAATCTTTTTGGAAACAGATCTGTTTGCCATTATCTCTTTCACTGGTAACTCCTGAAGCACTAGCTGTAGTAACTCTTCATGATGAGCAATTTTTGATAGCAGTTCTGATTGTTGTACTAGAATCAGAACCTAGAATTAAATGTATAAAACTTGTTGAAGCAGAAAACCCAGAATCAATGACTTCTTGAACGAAGAAAGGAGGTGGAAATCCAAGAATTCTGCTGATCAGAAATATTCAGAGTAGGTTTAATTACTGAACGAAAGAAGAATTGAGGAAAAACTTCTAGCAGATGCAGAGGGGAGAAGAAGAAGAAATCAAGAAACACAATGGCACCGAGTTTTACTTTAGCTTTACAATAATCCTAATTTCTCAAACTTCTTGAACAGTGAACACCCAATTTTGTTTGGATTTGAAATCTCCTAAGGATTATAAATGAGAGGAAAAAATTATATCAGAGGGGAGAAGATTGAAGAACAGAGTGCTGTTAATGGCGGACGGGAAGAAACAGAGAAACTCTGATTTCTGTTGGAGACGACGGACTGCAAACTTTTTTGTGTGGGCCCTTTACGGTTCCTTTAGAATTTTGTTATATACACCCCTCGCTATTTTAATTCGTCAATAAACTTTGACCGGCTTCGGGGTACGTTATTCCCGATCTTGCCTGCCAGGTTTTTTGTTTTCGATGAATTGGTATGTTCTCCGGTCAGCTTTTTATTTATTTTTTAATATTGGATAAAGAGCATTACATTAACTAGTTGGAAGCTTAACAAGCTAAGCTCCAACAACATACCAAGCAGACAAACGACCCATGCATTTTTTAATCTCTTCCGGATTTTCATTTGTTTTTTAATGAAATTCATATTATTATTACCTTGGGTTTTTAGGGGCGATCCTAACAGAATTAGGGGCGACACAAAAGACAAAATAGGTTAAAAATACTTAAATGCCACTTCATAATCGGGAGTTTGGGGCAACTCTATATTCGGTAGTTATATGAAGTATTTTGACTACCGATTATAGGCTCAACCAAATTAGAAAAATAGAGGGTTTTTGCAAAATCTCATTTTGGGGCAACTCTATATTCGGTAGTCATATGTGTTGGATATTTTCAAGATTGTTTTTCGGTTAATGAATTTGAAAACCTATTCGGGTTTCTATAAATTTTCACAAAACATGTATGTTCTCATAGGGTTTCTTCAAGAGACACCATTGGTTGGATATTTGCAAAGAGATCCAGGATAATCGGAAGTCGGGATAACTTCATTTACTACCCGATTATAGGCTCAACCGAAATTCAGAAAAAAAAGGACTTTTGCAGAATTTGATTTTGGGGCTACGTTATATTAAGTAGTTATATGAACTATCTTGACTACCGAATATGGTAAGATTTCGGCAAAGAGTTCTACTGTATAATCAGAATTCATGATAACTCTTCCTTTCTTACCGATTATAGGCTCAACCAAAATTCCAAAAAAAAAGAAGGATTTTTGCAAAATCTGATTTTGGGGCTACTCTATATTCGGTAGTTATATGAACTATCTTGACTACCGAATATGGTAAGATTTCGGCAAGGAGGTCTACTGTATAATCGGAAGGCATGATAACTCTTCCTTTCTTACCGATTATAGGCTCAACCAAAATTCAAAAAAAAAAAAATCCTTGCAAAATCTGATTTTGGGACTACTCTATATTCGGTAGTTATATGAACTATCTTGACTACAGAATATGGTAAGATTTCGGCAAGGAGGTCTACTGTATAATCGGAAGTTATGATAACTTCATTTACTACCGATTATAGGATCAACCAAAATTCAAAAACAGAGGATTTTTTGCAAAATCTGATTTTGGGCCTTCTTTATATTCGGTAGTTATATGAACTATCTTGACTACCGATTATGAATAGAGGATTTTATTTTGGGGATATGTTATATTCGAAAATTAAAGAGACTAAATTGACTCCCGATTGTGGATTAACTTCCGATTGTAAAGGGTAGTTTGGCCATTAAAAAAAAATGCCCCGGAAATAACCTACCGATTGTGAAATAACCTACCGATTATGACATTTTTTGTCGTTTTGTGTCGCCCCTAATTCTGTTGTGGTCGCCCCTAAAAACGCAAGGTATTATTATTGTTATATTACACAGTGGTAGCCTAGCCACAAGCTGGGCACCAACACCTTTTTGGATTGCCATTCCTACTCCATGAAATATAAATCTACTTACGTCACTGTCTGCGTCATTGTTTGCAAGGCAGTTCTTGAGTCGCTTCAAGAAGCTTATTGTATCAGCGCCTAATTCACCTAAGGTGGTGAAAGCGAGAACCCCAAAGCCGTATTCGTGTGATTCACAAGTGGCCAGATACTTGTTGCTTTTGTGAAGAACGACTTTATTAATAGCCTGACCCTGCACGAAGGACCGTATATCACTTGTAAAAGGAGATACCCTATGACATCTAGACATATATCCTTACCATTCTCCCAATTGTACACCAGCAAGTCGGCAGGGAGCAAGGTACCATTCCCATCATCACTAAACCCAAGTGAAACTTCCTTTCTTGCCGAGACCCCAACACGAAAGCATATATCAACAAAGACATCTCGAGCTAAGTCATGCCTATATTTATTCCCCACTTCACTGGCGCAGTGTAATGCGTGGTCTCCATATATATCCATACCACGATTGCAACTAGTACAACGAGAGCCTTCTGTAAGAGGGGAATACCCAACTGGTAGCACAAAACGCATCTAAACTGTCTTGGTCCCAATGTTTGGTTTAGCCCACTGATTGGAACGATGAGGAAATAATCTTGGGCATGTTTCAATTGGTTGCTTTGCCACATAACACAATCTCGTGCAAACAGGTTAAACTTGGATGGTAACTCCTTCACCGCATCGAAATATATTACTGCCAGTGAATGCATTGAACGCATGGGAAGGGGGGCAGTACTATCAAAGCTAAGTGAAGGAGATGAGGCGCTACAAACCTGGTTGAAACGCTATATGGCCTGCTGGCACAAAGAGCTTGGTCCATCTGACGCATTGGTATGTAAGATGATGCGCTGAATTGGTTGGCTTTGGAACTGGGAAGCTAAGTAGCAATAGTTAGATGCATCTGACATTGTATATATTCCCAGTCCGCCATCTCTAATTGGTAAAGTGGCAAGTCGATATTGTAGAGGGCCAAAGCTAGCCCCATCTGTTGTCACTAATTGCCTCAAATAATTGAAAAGGTGCTCGTCATAGTGTGTTGTTGCTTGCTCCAGGGCTAGAGGATTTGTTGTACGCATGGTGAAGTACAATTTCGAGACGCCAGAACAGTTACTTAACAGTAATAGTTCGCATTGGGGGTCTTTAAGTTTCTTGACTTTTGCCATTAGCTGAAGGGTTTTGTCCACCCTTTGCATAACCATATCTTTACAAAACTGAAGGTTAAGGCTTACCAGGCCTCATAATAATTTAACCCCTGACAAAGGTCGACCTTGTTGTGGGGGAAAATATCACCATCAAGGCTTCTCGGATCTGTTGTTGGCCAGTATACTTCTGTTTTGTTAATGTTTAAATGGAGGCCTCTAGAGATGCCTTCATACTGTATGATGCGCAACGCTTTAGAAACTTCCATGGCGTTTCCAACTAATGTACCGTCATCCAAGTACCATGCATGTAGATCGAGGCTGCATTGGGAAGCAATTTTCTTGACAATGGGATGTAAAGAGAGTGCAAAGAGTAAGGGACCAAGGGGGTCACCTTGTTGCACCCCTTGAGCGGAGGAGAGGATAGCATCGTTGTAGTATAACCTGGCTGGCCGCGCATATCAGAATTCAACCCAATATGAAATTGCAGGGCATTGTATACGGATTTCTCGAATTAAAACAGTTTGGTCGACCAAGTTAAAAGCGTTGGAGAAATCAATTAATATCATAGACATATCTCTGTTATCACCCTCCAGTTCCAAGCGTTTATTTACATAGTGAAGTATACTTTCGCCGCCGCAAAGAACGTCAACGCCAAAATGAAAATCACCAAGGTACATCGCCATTTCCTTCCCAATACTAGTAGCAGCAAGCTTGGACACTAATCGTCTCCAAATGGTTCCCACTGCGATGGGGCGTAAACCACCACCTGGTTTCTGTAGCGGAGTGAGTGGCACACTCGCAATGTATTCACCAAGTGCTGAGGGGAAGCGTCCTGCAAGCCAGAGGTTAACTACTTTTGTTAGGGAGGAAAGTAGTTCATCCGAGACAGCATTAGAAGCACCACTCATGGCGTCGAGAAGATGTTGAGCTCTCAAGCCGTCCCTTCCATAGGATGTTCCCTTAGGGAATTGTTAGTGCAAAATTAATCACCCCAACAATCTTCGAGATGTGTGTATGATGATCGAATCGCCGCCGTTGATTAGATTCTCCAAAGAATTGTTGATTGAAAATGGTGGGGGTACCTACAAAGACACTCCGATGCTAAAATCAACAAGAGTTCTATGCAAGTAGGTTGTTAAGAAAATGAATAGAAACTGTGTACCTTTTGTCCTTAGATTTAGCCTCTATATATAGGCATAAATAGATGTAGATTTAGGGTTTTGATAGTTATCCTAATAACTTCCCCCATCTATATACATCTCAAATAACATCCAGATTGAAGGTTGGTGAAGTCCAAGAAGAACCGTCAGCAAAAGGGGTTATAGCAGAAATCCGTAGAAGAAACGGTTGAGTTGTCTGCACCAGTAGCATCGCTTTTGCTCTAGCCAATATTGAAGAAGGTTCTTCAATCTTCCTGTCATGAACAATTGAGTTTCTACTGGTCCAGATTGACCAAATCATGCCATCAATTATTGCCACTGATTCTTCCCTATTAGAATCATCTTTATATGGGTTCAACTGCAGCCAATATCTTATCCATTCAACAAAGGTAAGATCTTGAAATTGCTGATTTTGAATATTCACTTGGGTCCATACTATGTTAAGATGTGAGCATGTAACTAATGAATGCATAACAGTTTCTTCTTTTATTTTGCATCTAGGGCAGATGGTGTCTGAGATATGCATTCTATGATGCAAATTTAATCGCACAGGTAAAGCTCCTTTTAGCGCCTTCCACATGAATAGTTTAACTCTTGCTGGTATTTTATAAGCCCATACTTTGAGCCATAGGTCAAAATTGTAAGTATCTCCTCTTAAGGAGAGACTATGATATGCAACTTTGGTAGAAAATCTACCATCTTTAGCATTAGTCCAAATCCTTCTATCTCTAGAAGGAATATTAGACAAAGGAATGTCCTCAATCTTCTCTACAGAAGATTGATCAAAAACAGCTTCAAGTTTTACTGAGTCCCATTTTCTTGTTTTAGGATCAATGAAATCATTTACTTTAATATTAGGATCAGGAATGGTGTTATCCTTTGGTGTGGCAACTCCTTTAGAAGGGATCCAGTTATCACACCAAGGATCTATGAAATTTCCTTCCCCTACCACCCATGATATGAAAGGTTTAATCTTTTCCATTGTTTTGTAAATGCATTTTCATACCCAAGAGGCAGTATTTGGGCATTTAGCATGGAACACATCTGTTTTAGCAAAGTACTTTGCTTTTAAAGCATTAGCCCACATAGAATTTGGATTTTCAATAAGTCTCCATAAACTTCTTGCCATCATGGCAAGATTATTTATTTCACTGTTTCTAAAGCCTAATCACCCATCCTTTTTTGGTTTGCAGATGTTCTCCTTAGCCAGGAGATGAATTTTCCTTTTCTTCGATTTAGGATCCTCTCCCCACCAAAATCTCATTAGGTGAGAATCAATTCTTTGACAGAGACTTTTAGGAATAATGAAGTTTGCCATTTGGTACATTAACATTGCTTGCCCCACATGTTTCACCAGAATTGTTTTGCCTGCTTGGGATAGAAAATGAGTGAGCCAAGAACTTGCTCTCTTCTCCACAGCAGATAGAAGAGATAGGTGGGTTTTGGTTTTGGATTGTAGAATATTAATTGGTGCACCTAGATATTTCTCTCCAAGGTGTATGTTAGATATACCTAGAATTTTAGCCAATAATTTCTTATGTCTTGGATGTACATTTTTGCTTAGTAACAATCCAGATTTTTGGAAATTAATCTCATGACCACTCGTTTTACAGTACTTCTGCAGATACTCCTTTGTAGCATGAAATTCTGGTATTGTAGCCTTGGTGATGATGAAGCTATCATCAACAAACAATAGGTGCCTAATCGGTGGTGCTGCAGGTGCAATCTTAACACCATGAATCAGGTTTTTTCTTTCAAGTTTAGATATGTAGGCAGATAAAGCTTCAGTGCATATGATATATAGATATGGAGAAATCGGATCCCCTTGTCGTAATCCCCTTTCTGGTTTTAAGTTATCCATAGGACTTCCATTCAATATAATAGAATAGCTTACTGTATTGAGGAACTTCATGATTAGGTTTACCCATTTTTGATGGAAACCAAGTTTAGTCATAGCTTTGAACAAGAAATACCATTCGAGTCTATCATATGCTTTAGACATGTCCAGCTTAATAGCTGCAAGTCCAACTTTTCCTTTTTTTCTTTGTTTAATGGTGTGGATCACCTCTTGTGCCATCATAACATTGTCTGCAATTTGTCTCTTTGGGACAAAAGCACTCTGCTGGGGAGAGATGATTATGTCCATCAGGGGTTTCTTTCTGTTAGTTATGGTTTCATTTAGTAGTAGGTAGCTGGTATATGTCAGTGTCAATATTGTTAGACTCAATTTTTTTTGTGGGTTCCGGTGGGCTCCGCGAAGAAAATTTTCCTTCCTAAATTGGGGCCTATAGGACTTAATTGGTGCCTATAGCTAGATGAAAAAAAAGGTCACTAGAAATCACTACACACCATCCCTTATCAAAATAATTACCTATTTACCTATTTTACCCCTGATTAATTAGCATTAATTATTCGTATTATGGGTTAATTATGTTTTGGATGTGAGATTAACTATTGTTAGAGAGTTCATCAAAACATCAAACATTTTGAATTTTTTTTTGTAAACAGTTCACATAATCGATTTATGTTCATCCACCTGTAAACCGATTCTGGATTGGTGTTTACAATGAACAGAGTACATTTATAATCGGTTAACATTTACATGTTTATAATCCGATTTCTACAATCGGATTTTGCATATGACATATATAAACTGATTGTTTCCTTTCCTTACCAATTTCCATTCATTGCATTATTATTGTAGGATGCATTAGCACATGCATCAAGCATTTAAACACATAGGCGGCCCTAGTGGACGAGTTATAATATCGTGAGGGATTACATAGAGGTCTACCCACAAAACCTATACAAAAACTTCTAAAGCCATCAATCTTCCTCCCCCGAAGATGATACAACATCCAAGTATTCCGGGTTATCCCCCGAGATTCTTTTTTCCAAGAAGTGATAGCTTGCATCGAACGCGAATGCTTCCCCCTTTTACTCCAAGTAGCGCGCTTTAACGACTTCATGCTACAAAATCAAAAAAAAAAAACTTACATATGTTAGTGGTGTTTCATTGGAAGATAAAACAACATGGGTTACGTAAAAAAAGCCACAAAATTGCTTACAAATTCTGCAATGGACAAGGTGAAGGGGCGAGTGTTAAAAATCCGAGGTTGGAGAGCCAAAAAAGCAAGTATCTCATTTTCAATTACTAGGTGCCTCTCACGGACTTGTTGAACATTTCTTGCATCCCAATTACCAAACTCGCCACTAAATTTGTTGTGTACCCTAGCCCAAAAGGGTGTGGAATCCTCCCTTTCGGATGATTGACGTCTAAGTCGATTTTCCGCATACCATGCTTTGGTGATTGCCAAATCTTCATTTGAATCAAATGATGCCATTTCTTGTATGTATATGTATGGAATGAGTAGTTGTGGAGTATATGGAGTGAGGGTGATAAAATGATCAATTTTGGGGCAAATGGGGGTCTAAGGGTGAGGTCTCTATTTATAGAGAAAATCCCTAACGGCTATTTTTTTTGAAAAACGTGAAATAATTTTCTATAATCGGTATTTTAAGAGCTCTGTAAAACCCGATTGTGTTTATATGCCTTAAGGAATCGGTTGTTCTTTTGAACAACGTAAACCGATTAAACATCTGTTAGATTTTGAATTTTCACAGACAACAATCTGTTTATATATTTTAATATGTAACCCGATTCTGGCTTGAAAAACATCCAGGCTTGCATAATCGGTTTACGTTTGCATATCGAGTCGACTGATTGTTGGCATGTCAGGCTAGAATCAGTTTAAACATTATGTGCCAAGAAGTTCAACACAAAGATCAAGAAAAATAAAAACATCAACCACACAAAGATCATCCATATTACATATATACACTATCCCAAAAAACTTAAAACAAAAAACAACCACAAGTCTTATAAACTTAAAGTTTTAATATAAAAAAGTTAAACTTAAAAACTTAAGGAGCACCAGGAGCATTTGCAACATGAACAGTACCAGTAGCAGCAACACCACCACCACCAGCATCAGGAGCAGCTGCAGCACCACCAACAGCAGCATCATCCATTGCATCAGCTTCAGCTTCATCCATTTCTTCAAACAAACTTTCCAATTCTTGGTGGCGATCCCTTTCAGCTGAAATAATATTTTTCCTCTTCCGAGCAAACTTGATGACCTCAACAAGCTCTTCCAGTGCAAGCTTATCAATCAATGCCAGCGCTTGTTCAAGATTGGTCTCACCTCCATAAGCAAACTTATACAGGATTCTCTCTGGAACTCTTTGTGGTTTCCTCAGAGCATCCTCCAAGGTTACCTCTCGATTGTAAAATGCTAGGTGTCCGAAGTCCATTCTATACAAAAATTTAACAAAAAGCAAGTAAGAAATCGGTACATATAGAAACACAAGTAATCCGATTCTGAGGAGACTACAAGAATCGGGTTATGTGGTACATGTATAAAACCCGATTGTGGAAAGGAAGATGAAAAGGCAATGGTAATCGAATTGTACATATTACTTATATAAACCGATTCTGGTGATGTATTTTCAGATTTCATTTCTTAAACAAAATCGGTTGATGTTAGTCATTATGTAAACCAATTATTGTGCATGCTCTTCATGGACGAAAAGCAAACCCAGAATCAGTTTATTCGATATGTCATTAAACACCGATTTTGGGTGTAATCAGAGTTTTGATTGGTCAAAAACGAAGATTTAAACATGTAAATCAATAAGATAAGAAGAATCATAGAATGGGCTGATGGAGATTTACCTTTTGCTTGTGCGGATCGAAGATTCGTTGGAGGAGAAGATGAAAATTAGGGTTTTGAGAATTTAGAAAGATTATGATGAAAATAGAAAGTTTTTTTAGGTTTAGTTTTTTTTTTTTTTTTTTTTTTTTGGATTTACTGAAAATGGAAAGATTAGTATTTATATGAGAGAGTTTTCGGAATTAATGTGGGAGTAAATTAATATTTTTTAGAAATTTGGGTGCCCAAAGTAATTTGGTGGTGTGGGAAGGAAAATTTAATACGCCCCAATTAAGTCCTATAGGTCCCTATTTAGGAAGGAAAAATTTGGGGCGTTTTTTTTTTTCTCAATTTATTTCGTTGTCCGTAAAGATTTTTTTTTGGTCGTAAATTGAAAATTCAGTGGTCGTAAACGTGTGAGAGGCAAAACCGCCCCTCTCACATGTTTGCGGGGACCAACCTCTCGAGGGATTAACATGGGGGCCATTTACACCTCATTAATCAAATCGATTATTTTAATGTTATTCGAGTCAAGCACCGGTTCTCTCTCTCACCTCTCAAAACTAGAGAAAAACCCATTAACTTCTTCTTCTTCTTCTTCTTCTTTTGCTCAGATTTAATCCTTTAGGGGCTAGATCTGAGCAAAGCTTTCTTGTTTTTAGTTATTTTTGTTGTTTTTCAATAATTTCTTCG
Organism: Papaver bracteatum; assembly: GCA_023529315.1. Lineage (NCBI taxonomy): Eukaryota > Viridiplantae > Streptophyta > Magnoliopsida > Ranunculales > Papaveraceae > Papaver > Papaver bracteatum. The sequence continues at coordinate 2,416,113 of JAJJWX010003164.1, forward strand.
CTATTTGAGCGATTTTTATCTTCGCCATTTGGGCGATTTTATCTACACTTTTATAGTGTTTCTTTCTAACGATTTGTTCTTGTTTGGTTTTTTGATAAAAATACATCGGCGATTCAGCAAGGGCGAAGATCAATTTCTTCTTCATCAGAAAAATAGATCTTGTGTTCGGGTTAGTTGCACATGAAGAATTTTTGGGCATATCACTCCTCTATCATAGGAGCATCTCTTTTTTAAGAAGAAAAAATCTATCAAAATGGTCGAATTATGGATTCGTATGCCATTCCTTCTCCAATCTCATAGTACAAGATTTGGATGCTATCGTGGTAGATCGCTCTTTCTCTTCGCGATTTATTTACGTTTTGTATCTTTCTTTGTATTTTTTTCATGTTATGATGTACTTGTTTCTCTTTAAAACCATCATGTAAACGTTTCTTATGGAATGAAATACTTGTGGTTTGATGATCAAAAAAAACAAGGGGCCATTTTTTATCCCCACAATTTCAATGAATGTGAGAAAGGTAGTTTTGCGGTGGTGTTTTGCACGGTTTGTTAAGAGTTTTCGCTGAAAATTTTATTCAAAGTCCACTGACTAGTAAGTAGTATAGTACTAAATTTTATTCAAAGTCCACTGACTAGTAAGTAGTATAGTACTAAATTTTATTCAAAGTCCACTGACTAGTAAGTAGTATAGTACTGATAACTTGTTTAACGCGGATCATTGATATACCTGGCATTTTTAGGGGTGACCCCAACGCAATTAGGGGCGATACTAAAAGACAAAAAAGGTCACCCAAATGTAAAATTAAGCTATCCCTTATCCGAAATTTTTCGAAATGGCAACTATGCCCTTATATAATTGGTAGGCAAAACAACAATCGGTAGGTTAAATAGAAACTATACCTTCCAAATATTATGTAGATACTTCGGCTAATAATCCTTTGTGCATTCGGTAGATTATCCAACTTAGAAGGCTACCGATTATAAGGAGCCCCATATTCAATCTTGGCCAAATTCCGGAGGTTCTGAGGGGTGTAGAGCCAACCATAACCACTTGGCTTGAGATGTGGATGCAGCGGTAATCGTACGCCTAATATGTTACCAACCTACCGATTATAAATTTCCCCAAAATGATTTTATTTCTAAAATCCTTCACATAGAGAATTTTGAAATCTTCTATAATCGGTAAGTTATACAACTACAAAACCTACCGATTATATCGAGCCCCAGATCCAACCTTTGCCATATTTCATAGGTTTTGAGTGTACACAGCCAACCATAACCACTTGGTGCGTGTTTTGGGTGCAGCGGTAATCGGAAGTTTAATATATTACAAAACCATCCGATCATAAGTAGCCCCAAAATGATTTTTTCGAAAACCCTTCATGTATTGAATTTTGAAATCTTCTATAATCGGTAGTGCATCCACCTTAAAAAACTTACCGATTATATGGAGCCCCAGATCGAACCATTGCCAAATTCCATAGGTTTTGAGTGTTCAGAGCCAGGCATAACCACTTGGTTCGTGTTTTGAATGTAGCCATATTCGTAAGGAAAATAGGTTCCAAAACCTACAGAATATAGGTTGGCCCAAATTCAAATTTTGAAAGCTACCATATTCGGTAGGTACTATAACTAACATGCCTACCGATTATTGGTTTCTCCACTTTCAACCTTCGTCAAATTAGCCGTTGCATGTTGAACCAAATTTCAGAAATAACCGTTGGAGTTTTTGGAAAAGGAAAAAGAGTCGTTGGACCCTAAGCCTATATAAAGAAACTCATATCTATCACCCCAATTGCACCAAACTCTTTTCTCTCTTCAGTTCTAACTTAGAAAACCAAAAACATGGATATATGTTTTCTCTCTTCTTCTTCTTCACCTTGTTCGCGTTTTTCGTGTTCTTCGGTGAGAACCTCTTTATTATGGGCAGGCACTCCAATGTTTGGATCAACACCACCAACGACATTTTTGTTTCGAGTTTTTTGACGTCCCTTATCTTTCATCTTCTTAGAGAATATTCAACGATTATTCGATTCGACGATTAACGATAACGATGTATTGAAGCGGAGTTAACGAGGGGGATAGTTTTCCTCTCTGTATTCAGAGAGCAAGAGTAGAAGAGAGTTGAAGTTGAAAAGAAACGAAATGAAAAGAATTTAGGTTGACATCGGTTTTATCTGTCAAACTATATAATCGGATGTTTAAGGGGTTAAATTATCTACCGATTATAGGTTCCCCACATCGAACTTTTGCCAAAATTGCACAGGTTTAGGGTGCAGAGCTATCCCTAACCATTTGGTTCGTGTTTGCGACGTAGCAATAATCGGAAGTTGAACAGCTTACATTTCCTTCCGATTGTAGGTTTCCCCAAAATTGAGTTTTTTCAAAAACCCTTAAATTCTAAATTTTTGAAATTTACTATAATCGGTAGCAAATTTGGCTACCGATTATAGGTTTCCCCACATCGAATCTTTGCCAAAATTGCACAGGTTTTAGGGTGCAGAGCCATCCCTAGCCATGTGGTTCGTGTTTGAGACGTAGCCATAATCGGAAGTTTAACATCTTAAATTTCCTTCCGATTAGAGGTTGCCCCAAAATGAGTTTTTTCAAAAACCCTTAAATTCCAAATTTTTGAAATTTACTATAATCGGTAGCAAATTTGGCTACCGATTATAGGTTTCCCCACATCGAACCTTTGCCAAAATTGCACATGTTTTAGGGTGCAGAGCCATCCCTAACCATGTGGTTCGTGTTTGAGACGTAGCCATAATCGGAAGTTTAACATCTTAAATTTCCTTCCGATTAGAGGTTGCCCCAAAATGAGTTTTTTCAAAAACCCTTAAATTTCAAATTTTTGAAATTTACTATAATCGGTAGCAAATTTGGCTACCAATTATAGGTTCCCCACATCGAACCTTTGCCAAAATTGCACAGGTTTTAGGGTGCAGAGCCAGCCCTAACCATGTGGTTCGTGTTTGAGACGTAGCCATAATCGGAAGTTTAACATCTTAAATTTCCTTCCAATTATTGGTTGCCCCAAAATGAGTTTTTCTAAAACCGTTTAATTCCAAAATTTTGAAATGTTCTATAATCGGTAGCAAATTTGGCTACCGATTATAGGTTGCCCCACGTCGAACATTTGCCAAAATTGCACAGGTTTTAGGGTGCAGAGCCAGCCCTAAGCATTTGGTTCGTGTTTGCGACGTATCAATAATCGTAAGTTTAACAGCTTACATTTACTTTCGATTATAAAGTTGCCCCAAATTTTTTCTTTGGGAGATACTATAATCGGTAGTATAGTGACGTTAATATTACTACCGATTGTTATTGGAGCAAGATTCATGTTTGGCACAAAATCTATATTAATCGGTAGTATAATGGCGTTAATAACCTTCCGATTTTATTTTCACAATCGGACACAAAATGTCTTCCGATTATATAAGGGCATTAACGTAATTTTCACATTTATGAACAACCCTTAACGTTGGCTCTGGGTTGGGAATAAAAAAATCGCCCCTAACTGTGTTGGGGTCGCCCCTAAAAGTGCCAGGTTGATATATGGTGCAACAACATAATGAATTTTCATGCCTTCGGAGTTCGAACCTATTTTGGATTTATACATCATAACTTTCCGATTTCCCGTCTCGTTGAGTACTTGTTCTTGTTTGAAAGTTACAATGACGCGGCTAGCAATTATTTCCTACCAGGCAGTACTGACGTGTTAAAAACACCATGCATGTTAAGATTGTTCGTTGGTTGGAAGGAAAAAAAAATTAAGCCAATCAAGTAGCGACATAGATCTTGCGAGCCGAAGTAAGGACATGGTGGTACGAAATGTCAAATATCCTTGGGATTAATCACTGTCACATTCACAACCATGAAATTCAAAGAAATTATACTTGAGTTCGTCGTTCAATTTGATTAATATTTTATGTTATTCGTCATCCAACCATGAATTTGTTACATGTAGTAAATTACATTAGACTTGGATTGTGATGGCAATGTGATTAGGATTTGAAATTAACAAATTAGTAGTATATTACATGATTCATGATAGAATATTATGCAAGTTGTAGTTGCAGGAAATCCCACAACTACACCCCTTTGATAATATGTAAATCTAACTATGAAATCATGATGAAAAACACTTAAAGGATTTTATTAAGTTTAGAAATCAATACAAAGAATAAGATAGAACCCTAACTTGGGAAGCAAATAACTTTTCTCCCTCCTTAAATTTTATATCTATCTACCCAAAAAGATCTCTCCCAATACAATAGTGGTTGGTCATATATATATATATGAATTTACATAGTGGAGGACAGCTAATAAACCCCCTGTTTTCGGATTTGACGTGCGATGTCCTCGCACGCTTATATTGGACTTTCTCACACGTGTTCTTAATCCTCGCACAACGTTCACACTTTATCCGTGACTTCATGACGTCATTGATTCCATCATCTGGGATATGCTACATACGAACTCGACTCGCTCCCTTATAATACCGTTGCTTCGCATAGTTATTTGATGTGTGATATTTTACCCCTGCACACGTCTTAGAAATTTCCTTCTATGGATAGGCACGCAATGCACCAATAAGAAATTAAGTTTAATGCAATAATTTAGCGAAATGCAATGATGGAACGTTCCATTAATACTTGCATAAAAATGTTTCCTAACCATAAGGTTTGAAAAAAAAAGAAAAATAAAACATTCTGTATTCTTGGAACCCTTGGGGAAAGGCACAAGTAGAGGTGTAAAACGTGTCAGCCATGCACATCCCAACCCATGAAATCACATGTTTTTCGTGATGTGCTCTGCCAGAGAGTCAGACGCGCCGTGCTGTGCCGTGCTTTGTTGTGGTGTGGTGTGCCAGAAAAATAGTCGTGTTGTGTCGTGATGTGCTGTGTTAGCCTACTTATTTTATGTTTTCAAAAATAGATATTTTTTGCGATATTTTAGTTATTATATGTATTATTATAGAAATTAATCAGCATAACGAGAATAAAATGTCAAAAACTGGCTAAAATAAAGATTTTCATTTTGGTGAATATGCATGAAATGTGATATATTACATTGTATTTTATACATGATTTGGCATGCTTTCTTCGTGTGCCATGATGTGCTATACCGTGTGCTTACACGTGTCACGTGTTGAGCCGTGCTGATGTGCCTAATTGTCCGGCACATCACATCACACTAAACTAACGTGTTGTGCCAGGTCACATGATGTGCCGTACTGTGCTCCAATTTTAACTGTGATGTGTTGTGCCCTAAACGTGCTTCCCTAACCAAATTTAGACCTCTACACGTCCATGTGGCAATATATACTCCTAACATAAATACCTTAATCACCATGAAGTAAGAAATTCGCCTGGATTAATGTCGATTTATTGAGAAGATGAACACTTAAAAGTAAAAGTACCGAGAACATACCGTAAAACTACAATACTGAGAAATTCGACAAGAGAAAGAGAAAGATTACCGGAGTAAGACAAATACAAGTACGAATAAGATCCGATTAAATCGAAAGAATGATGGGTTTTCTTGGAATTAAATTTCAACCATTTAGTTTGTTTTTCTTCTTTAGAAAAACGTGCTCCCAAAATAGGAGTGATTAACTCAAATCTCTTGTAACTAGTGATGAACCTTCCGTCGTCAAAAGGACCATCGATGAAGTTTCTGTCGCCGTATAAGTTGATGATGAAGATTTCGTCGCCGAAGTTAACTAAGATGAAGATTTCTTCATTTGAGAGCACCACAATTGATCTTAAAACCCAACCCGATAACCAAGAATCGCCATTAAAACGAAGACAAACCTCAAGAGAATAGATAAAACCACCATAACAGCGTAGATAAGTAGAAAACATAATAACTAAACTAAACTACTAATTAACCGAGAAATCATGAAAAAAAAAGCTGCTCAAATTTAGTACAAAAATGGAGAAGAAGAAAGAATGAGAGAGAGGAGAGAGAAGGTTAAAAATTCATATTTCCAAACAGCAGTTCTGCACGTACCGCCACCCACGACAACACTAAAACAACATCCACATTTTATCTCACATTTTTTTTCCCGTGGGTCCAGGTAGGCCCCGCGGGGGTTAGCAGGGGGTCCCGCCTTTGCTTTTATCATGTGTCTAGTTGTTTTTTTTTTCGGTTTACTGTTCGCGGTACGTTTAGAATTTTTCATTTCCAAATGGCTAAAAATTAATATAAAGGAATTTAAGGGTACGAAGAATAGTGTTTTGATAATGTGTTATTGACATTAAAAGGGGGGTGATTTTGACACCTTCTATGAGTATGAGCAGGGCTGCTTTTTTCTCACTAGCTAACAAGGGTGTTTTCCATATATCTTTTCCTTTAATATTTACAAAGAAAAAGGCTTAGAAATTTCCTTCCACGGATAAGCATGCAATGCACCAATAAGAATTAAGTTGAGGAAGTGAAAGGTTAATGCAATATTTTAGCGAAATGCAATGATGGAACGTTCCATTAATACTTATAAAAATCTTTCCCAACCATAAGGTTTGAAAAAAAAAAAAAACATTCGGAATTCTTGGAACCCTTGGGGAGAGGCACAGCCGCACAGGCATTAACTCTTCTTGTTGGTTAGTAAGTATGCACGCATTAAAGAGCTCGGACTGGTAGAATTTAAGCAGAAGGTACATGCGCCAAGTACTAAGAGCGCGTTATAATCATAACCTTTTAGTCCAATTTCACTCGGAAAATCTTTCCGGTGACCCACAAAAAATTCTTAGAATCCTTCATGAAATAACTTTGAAAGGATCTACACTTTCTAACTGTTCGTTTTTCACTCTCTTAATAGTAGGTATGGAATAATTATGCTAGTCCAAGTATACATGTCAGTGTCAATAGGTTTTCCGTTTTCAAGTCATGAATAGAAATTCAAAGTCCAATGACTGGTACTGATAACTGTTGTTAAACGCGGATCATTGATATGTGGTGCAACAACATAATGAATTTTCATCTTCTTACTCTCTCAAATAATTTAGAGTATTAAGTTTGAACCTAATTTAGATTTATGTTGTTAAAAGACAAAATAGTATTTGATTAGATACCGATCACGTAGGGACATAGATCTTGCAAGAGACCCATTAAGAACATGGGATGAAAGTACCAAATGTCAAGTGAAAATCCTATCCGTGACTAAAAGAAAGTTCAACATTGCAATCCTTGGAACAATAATGGAACCTTCTTCAACTTGAAGGGTCTGTCCAATGTCCGTCCATACATTTTGGTTTTCCCCCTTTCAGACGGAACGAAAAAATTCCAAAATTACTTTCCCTCGTTGAGAGGGAATTAAACGAGAATCCAAAAACATCAACAGTTGTTTGTCGAGAACAAAATCAGTAGTGCTGTTCCTAGACCTATCATTGAAGATTGAATGTAAGGACAATACAAATCTCATACATTTATTCCTCTCCACATATAAACCACACTGTTGTGGGATTCTTAGGCTCGTTCATATCCATTCGAAGAACACTACAAACAAATCTAATTAATATATTCTTTTTTTTGAAGAACATTACAAATTCCATTAATATATATTCATTTGGAGGTGTCTTTCTCTATCAAGCAAAAGAAAATAATTACGAATTTCTTCATTGTAACCACAAATTTCTGTATTACTATTTTAACATTTTTATAGAAAAGAATATTATGAATGACAGTAGCGCATACCCACCACAGATCAAGTTATCTTATCATTTTTTTTAGATAGCTTATTAAAATAAAATGCATAATATATAATTTAGACAATATATATATCATCACAATGCGCACTACTTGGAAATGAATTATTACGTCTTAATTACATGCTAAGGTGACGTAGAGTATGATCATAAAAGAATTTGTCCTTAATTTGGCCAAATAAGAGCCATGCACGTTAGATGACAACTCGTTATCAATATTTTTCTAGCAAGTGCATTTTAATAATGGTTTTAGTTGTCCTCTGTATGATCTAATGATACAATGATATTTTTCTTCTTAAATGATTCTAATTAATTTATAAAGTAGTAATTGCCTAACCAAAGAAAAGTCAGCATAACAAAAATAAGGCAAGTGGAATTTTCTGTATTTGTAAGCATTTTAGAACTTATTTATGTTGCTGAATTTGAATTTGAATTTGGTGATTATTTTTTTCGTGTGTAAAATGATTTATAATTCAACTAGTAAAGGTCGAGCAGTAAAATAGTGTAATCTGGTTAGAGATATTTGGTCATACTTTCAAGCTCAAAGTTATTTTCTTGGCACTTCATAATTTAATCAAAATCAATGGGAACTACAACATATCAAATGGAGCATATAGAATCAAGAAAATCGAAATCCAAATAAAGATCCGTAGGGTCGAATGCTGAAGTGAATTCACTAAGATCAAATTCTGAATTCTGCATACTCTGTCCTTCTCCAAAATTGTTAGGAGGAAAGGATGAATTGGATACTGAAGTTGATGGAGATGAAGTAAAAGGACTACCCATGAAGTGATTATCAGGTGTCATCGAAGAGAAATTGTTGTTGTCACTTTCTTTCTCTATACTTGGAACGGGTATTGAAGCCGAAGGAGATGAAAATGAAGATGAATTGATTACTACTTGTGCTGTTGTATTGAAATCCTCTGTTTTATCACGACAATTTTTTTGAAAATTGATAAGTGTTCCTTGTGATTTCATCCGTTTCGGATCATGTCTGTTTTGCGATTGCCCTGGTAGTAAATGTACAGCTTGAATACAAGTATGTCTTCCGCGATACGTGACACTGAACATGGATGGGTCTTCGTCAGATCGTTGAACTTGTTTCATTGCTAAACACCCTTGAGCATTTCTATGAGTACATCTGTAATAGCCTCTGAAAACGTAGAAATAGCATACAATTAGACAGAGATCGATAAAAATTTATATTGATGGAAATTTTCAATATTTGATGTAATCATAATCAAGATTAGAAATTCTTTGTTTTTCTCACCTTGGATAAGTGGCTCCGAGAATATCTTTCTGTCCATATTTTCTCCAACCATACCCATCATCTAGGTGTCCATCCAACCCCGTCTGTTCGCAAACGCGTACTTGTTCAGTCCATCTCTGTATAGTTTTCTTCTTTTTGGAGGAGTTTCCGATGAGTAAATCGGAATTGCAGTGTCTTTTCCGACTTCCGTTAACCGAACGTGGAGACTCGGTCGATCCGGTTGTCTGCGACTGATTCCCACCTTCCGACTTGATTGCACTTAACATTGAAAGAGAGTTCTCAAATGATGATAAAATTTTAGGCAGTAACAAGTTTCCGGTAGTTGAAGTAGCAGCATCAAGTTGAGATTCTAATTGCTTTAGTAGCTCTTTCGCTTGGGTTAGCTCATTGAGTATCAATGGCTTTTGTTCCATATAACTCATGCTTGTATATTCTCCTCTATTTTCTGAACCGAAAATTCGAAGTTGGGAGATTTGCGATTGGATAGAAGATCTATGGAGGGGGAGAGCTTAGGAGTGATGAATGATGAGGAAGATGAGGAATGTTGATTTATAGGGAATATTAAGAAGAATGGACGAATGAAAGAAAAAGCTTGACAAAAAGGAGAGGAAGGAACAGGTAAACGAGTAGTAAGGATTTTCCAGGAAAGAGTAAGACTAGTCTTTTTGGTCCCATGATGATGTTGTACCACTGACTGTCTGAGAAAGAGTTGGAAATATTTAGTTACTTTAGTTCATTGCAAAATCTATCCTTAGATCTCCCATGTCCGCGTTTTGTTGACGTCATTGTCGTTTTCGTTGATTACGTACACTGGCTGGTGCCTGGTGGAAAACCCCCATGTGAACGTAAACCATTGACATTATTCCATAAGTACAAGATGTAATTGGAATGTAATTAATCACTAATGACTAATCTCAGTAATCTGAATTTGGTTTTGGTCCACGGCTGAGTACATAAATATCTTGCTAGATGACAAGATTTCTAATTAATTAACTACTAATACTCCTGCTTAATCTATATTAAACTAAATTATCTCTGCACATCATCAAATGGGGACATGTACTCGTCGTCTCTAGAGGAAATAGTACGGGCATGGAAATACAAAGTGAGTATTCTATTGAGAGTAGTTATCATCTTAGAGATTAGATATTTCAATGGAACCCTTAATTAAATACTAGATGTAAATCAAGAGATCTCACGTAGCTTACATTAGACATATATAGGTAGCTTTTAAGAAAATGATGATCTACATTCCTGAGTAAAATATTTTTGACGACTAGATTATGCGTACGTACATGATTTCATTGAGCATAAACCCCGCTGTGACAACTAGATAACACATGGGAGAGGTTTAACCGGTTGTTCTAACGTCATTAGTCAGAACAATTTGTTGTCCGTATTATCCTAATCAAAGCTAAAAATAATAATATCTTTTAATGGTCCCAAATTGTATGAATTAGCATTCTTGATTAAAAAATAAAGCACATATTACAATACGGTGTAATAATTGATATGCTTCATTTGTTTTTTTCGGGAAAATAGATAACCTCAATACCTAAAATGAGAAAGCCGATTTAGGATATCAGAAACCTTACAGAGATTTTTCAAGATCATACAACAATCATACAATTTGTAGTATCTCCACCAATTCTTGCCAATCAAATATATCCTTACAGATCTAAAACAGTTTCAGAAGACCTTGTCTCTCGCAAAGGAGGGAACCAAACATATAGGGCCAAACTGATTTTGATTTCAAAATCAATTTGTGTCAAAGCACACGGCATTGACTGGATCAAATCCAACCCAATGTTCATCAGAACATGTATATAACATGAACCAGAGTTTTTTAACTTTAGATTGCCTAATGCAATCAAGGTACCAGCGACCCAACTAGTAGTAACATGAATCCATAAGTAACCAAAGTGTCTCAAATCGTAAGCCAAGTGTCTGAAGTAGCAGTAGTAAACTGAATCGGTCTTTAGGTGTCTGTAACAGAACGGATCAGTCAGCTGACTCGGCATTGGAGATGTTGTAACAGTTGTTGTAAAACAGGAACTTGAAGATGATCTTGAATGAGTTGTTGTTGTCTTTTTTTTTTTTTCATTTCTAAACCTATAACAAGTAAATCTATGACTAGATAAAGACTCAAAATAACACTACAACAGAAACAAATAAGAGTTACAGAAAATAAAACATACAACATTCGATCTACAACGCTAGAACAAGATTTAATTTTTTTATGAAACCCATAACCTTCCAAGTGAGGTGTGCTAGAATCAAAGCTAGTAAACTGATGTACTGTTATATCCTTCACCGGAAAGTAGTGAGCTCGCCGGAAAAATAGTCGCAGCATCAGGACCAGTCGGGGAAGATCAACACCATACTTGTAGCAATTTCAACCCGAACATAACAAAACTATTACAGAGACGATTACTAGATCCACATGAGGAAATACATAACAAAAACAGAAAGCCCTAACAGTTGAATACAGACTAGATCCAAGTGAAATTAGATTGAAAGACCAACCTATTAACATCAAATCACATAAGCCTAAAATATTACCAAATAAACTTCGACCTTCACCATTAGAGAAAATCCCCAAATTGTGATGCTTAGGTTTGATGCAAAAATCAATTCTGATGTCTCTTTGCCTTGTTCAAAAATATGCACTGAAGATGATGATATTTGTTGATTTCTTCGATGTAGAAGATAACAACCCATACATGCAACCTTTATAAACACAACACCCAAGCAAAAAGCTAAAAGAACAAACCAGAGATTTCTAGGTCTATAAAATAAATTTGAGAAAAAATATAATCTAGCTATAGCAAGATCATAGGATAACACTAAAAGAGGATTTGGAGAACTGGTAGAGAAGATGAAAAGATCTGATTTGCTCTGAATCGCTCCATGGAGCAAATCAGAGCAAACCCTAGGCGGTGATGAAGAAAGTTTTTTTATCTCTGTATTTTGAATGAGAGAGGGAGAGGAAAGAGAAAGTTAGGTAGAAGGTTAGGTAGTTTATAAAGCGGTTCTAAGAAACCAATTGGTTTTGGTATATCCAAGAATATTGTAAACAGTGTATTTGATGCTTATACTCTTATTTATTTATTTTTTGCCTTTTGGTAGAGGCCACCAATATGCGGGAGAATTATCTAGGATGTCAACCGGGAAAAAAATATATGTATGTATGTGGGATACCCAAGAATCGAATAAGTTTTGATCTTGTTGGACATTTGTTATTAGAAAAATTTGGGAAACATGGTAATCTGGAGGTCAATTTGTGGAAGCACCAAAATTATAGAAATTGTAGTTGCAGGAAATCCCACAACCACACCCTAGTGATAATCTATGATGTAATTTGAGAAATCATGATGAAATACTCAAGATTTTTTATTAAAACTTAGAACAAATACAAAGATGATAAGAGCAAACCCTAACTTGGGAAGCAAATAACTTTATCTCTCTTAAATATCTATCCTTAGCTCACCAAAAAATATCCCTCTCTACAAACGCCTTTGGCTCCTCCTTATATAGGAGTTAAATAGTGGAGGACAACTAATAAAGCCCCTAATTTCGGATCTGGTGCACGTCAACGTCGCCTGGACTTTATTATAGCCGTGTGGATTCTTCATTGCCATACGATTCTTCACACTTCTGTTGTAACTCGGTGACGTCATCTAGTTCGTCATTTTGGACATATAGTATGTGTTCGGGTTCGCTTGCTACATAAAGGATCATTTCTCATACCAAATGAGTGTGCGATATTTTGCACCCACATTTTGCCTCTTCTCATATCGTTCTTTTGATAGAATGAGAGGTATGATAAACTCTAGTTTGTTATTTTTCCGCACCGATTCATATCTTCGTATTATTTTCAACTGACACGTCCCTTGGAGAGTCTTCATAACTGTTAGAGCACTGCTCGGTCAAACTCGCATGCATTGCTATATCAAGCATGTTTGTCAATGTTAGTGATCAAAACTATAAAGTCTTGATTTCTATTCTACTATAGCTAAGGTCTCGTACTAAGATAAAAAGTGCAGTTGAGCTCAAGAACTCCATGGAAATCACCATACAAGACGAAGGACTACTCAAGTAACCGGTGGATCTTCATCGACTACAAGGTATGTGGAGACTTGAACTTTTCTATCACTCAAAAGTCTATCTACTCTATTTCCTATCTTGAGACAAAAGTCGTTTTACTATATAGACTAAAGATATACACATGTGACATTTCGAGCTAAGTATATCTCGCTTATCTATTTCTCAAAATGTGTGTTGGTAAAGCTTTTTCTTTAGCCAAGTTCATCTATGCCTAGTGACGAAAGTCATGTTATGTTTCAATCACTTTGGAAATTGCTCTAACGAAAACTAGTTCGTGAATAACAACTATATGACGTCCTTTGAGAATGTTTCGATAATTGAAATGAGAGTTTAGATAATATAACCATTGGGGGATATAAACATTATTGTGGTAACATATATATGTATAAGTCCTTATGCACTTGAACCGAAGTTTGTGAACTTTGTTGATCAAGTGAAAACCGGAACTTGAGCATTCAACCCAATCCGCGAACTCAGTCCGTGAACGAGCCTAGTTCTCGAACCCGGGAATTTATGCTGGAGTTGAAGCTTGGTTTCAGTCCGCGAACTGACGGAAGTTCTCGAACCCGAGAATTTCTGATGGAATTTCTGAACTCCAATCGGTTACTTAAGTCCGTGAACCCAGTCCGCGAACTTGAGTGATTATGTCTAAAAACGATGTTCGTGAACTTATTTAAATTATCTAAGGAATGCTATTACAAACCGTGGATTTATAGTTCATGAATCAATTCGAGTAAATCACATCGTTTTTGCTTCAATTATATCTTGTGTAGTACATAAGATCTCATAGCAATTGAACAACTCTCTAACTAGTTCATTTGAGTCATTTGGACTAGTTATGGTGAAGAAGAATATGGTTGATATGAAAGTTATAATTTGGCTAACCATTTGGTTGGCTAATCTTGAACCAACTTTTGTGCACGTTTGGGTACGGTTACACAAACCCAAAATCGTCAAGTACATGTGCGTATGGCAAGCTAAGTTTTCGATCTAACGGTTGAGAGATATTAACTTGTATCTAATTAGGTTTTCATCTAACGGTGTATATTGAATGCCTTGTTACTAAGCTAACATTGATTGCAAACCCTGATTTGAAAGACTATACAAGGGATAAACTGGGAAACCTAATCCCCACATATTCTGTGTGATACTAGTTTGCTAAGATAGAGTCGATTCTCCTTTAATCTTTGGTTTTCTTCTTCTAAAACCAGGTTAACGACTTAAAGAATTCATTGGGATTGTGAAGCCAGACCGATACTACTTTTCTTGTAGTTGTGTGATATGATCTTGCTATTTCTATCGTACGAGTACAATTGTAATCATCGACCTGAGATTTATATCTCCGATAGGCAAGATATAAAAGTAATCACAAACATCTTCGTCTCAGCGTTTGTGATTCCACAATATCTTTTTTTGCTGCGTCGATTAAGACTATTGTGAGGTGATTGTTAAAACTGAGATGTTCTTCGGGAATATAAGTCTGGTTTTATTGATTGGCTGCTGTTCACCTTGATTTATCAAAAGACAGAACAAAACTCATAGGTTTATTCGTGGGAGACGAATTTATCAATCTTGTAGACTTTTCTGTGTGAGACAGATTTGTTTGCTAAAGTCTTCGACTGTGGGTCGTATCAACTCTTGGTTGTGGGTAAGATTAGCTAAGGGAATCAAGTGCACAGTATCCTGTTAGGATCAGAGGCATATGAGCATAACTGTACCTTAGATCTGTGTGAGATTGATTTGGGTTCAACTACAGTCCAGACCGAAGTTAATTTGGAGTAGGCTAGTGTCTGTAACGGCTTAATACAATGTATGTTTAATCTGGACTAGGTCCCGGGTTTTCTGCATTTTCGGTTTCCTTGTTAACAAAATTCTGGTATCTGTGTTATTTATTTTCCACATTATATTTTGTTGTATAATTGAAATAATACAGGTTGTGCATTGTTCAATCAATTAGAATATACGACCTTATTGGTTGTTGATTTAAATTGATTGACACTTGGATTTTGGTCTTTGGTACCATCCAAGTTATCTCTCTTTGATTAGA
Organism: Papaver bracteatum; assembly: GCA_023529315.1. Classification (NCBI taxonomy): domain Eukaryota; kingdom Viridiplantae; phylum Streptophyta; class Magnoliopsida; order Ranunculales; family Papaveraceae; genus Papaver; species Papaver bracteatum. The sequence goes on from JAJJWX010003164.1 coordinate 2,431,249, forward strand.
CTCGCGAATCACATTAGCTTGAGTAAATCAAATTGAGAGATTGAGATAATAACTCCTTGAGTATTTTTTATTGATTGGGTCTAGTTGATTATCTATAAAACAACTCAGAGTTGTCCATATAGATTGCTAATCAAAATATTTGGTGAGGTTGTTAGTCCCCCGCTTTTTCAATAACCGCCTCTTCGTATTTATCTTATAATTAATGTGTCTGTAAAGAAGGATATCTTGGGAAAAGGAAACAAAATCCTTTATTTACTTCAATACGCTTTCTTTCTCTTCTTCAAGTTTGTCTTTCTCTGCAACTTTCATCTTCTTCTGATGTTCATCTACTTCTTCCCAATTTTTGATTGTTATTCCTTAATTTCTATTTCACATTCTCCTTTTATTTTCCTCTCGCATTTTCCTACTTTCGAAATATGTTTTTCCTCATTATCTTTTTGGTTGATCATCTTCATGACTAAATTTTCATCTTCTATTCCCGTTTTGATAATGGGTCTTAAACCCGGCTGGAAAAATAATAAAGAGTTCACTAAATTGAAAGATGAATTTAGGCGTAAGGGTTTCATATTATCAGCCCCTCCAGGATCAGAACCCACTTCTGTTCTCGGACCTGAATGGTTTTTGATTGACCAATGGGGTAATCAGAAAATCATCATTTCGCTCGGACAACTTTCTTCTGGTCTTACTATTCTCCTTTATGACCCTCAAATTCATTTTTTTACGAGCTTCTATCTGATGGGAGATTTTCGCGCGACGTATTCCAATTGAGCGATGATTGTATTAGGATAATGGTTGAATATTCTCGTCACGCGGCTGGATTGGAGTCTTCCTATCCCAAGTGAAAGAAGCCTTTCAATAAAGAAGAATACATAGTGAAGAACTTCTTTGCCAACTACGATGTCGTTACCGTGAAGAACGATCAATACCGCTGGGGAATCCGTTTGGTGAGAGCGGATGGTACCGCAGAGAACAAGAAAATTATGCGGGATATTGATTTTCACAATCCAGCTAATGACTCCACGCGTCTTTAAAAGGATACTCACTAGGTAGAGTATCCTATTGTTCTTGAAGGTCCTTACATTACTGGTAAGGGTGCTAATGAGTCACCTTTTCCCCTTCCTAAGGAGTTTGCCGCTTATAAACCCTGGGAATTTGTATGGGTCAAGGAAAAAGATGTGGTACGCTATATTTAACTTTATTTTTCTGTTTACTTCCTTTCTTTTGTTCTTCGTTTCCCTTATTATTTCCTTTGGTTTCATATTGCAAAGAAGAAAAGAAGGCTAATAGAAATGTGTCTCAGGCGTCAAATTCGCACAATAATGAAGTAATAAATTTTCTTTGTGTAATTTTAACTATATTATTTCCTCTGTTTCTTATCTCTCATTATGCGTGTATTTGAAGACTGGTGACGCTGAGGGTTCTAAGGATGGTGTTCCTCCTTATAAGTGCAAGGGTAAGAATACTATCTCTTATCCAACTTCTCAAAATCCTCCTAAGAAGCGGAAGGCATCTTCTCTAGTTCCTTTAGACTCTCAATCTGATGATGACGCTCTGCCTCCTCCTGACAACTCCGCGTCCATGTCTTCTATGGGGAAGTTATCGAGTATCTTCTCTGACTCTTTATCTACTATTAATGATGATGCATTGACTTGCACATGTGAAGCGGTTGCTAAAATTAGCAATGATCCTTATTTGAGTAATGAGTCCTTACGAGGAGTTTCCTCTGCATTAAGCCAAAATTTTCAGTTCGCACTTGGATATTTGGTAAGTTTCCCTTTGGTTCATTTATCCTTCCTTATATTTCTATGCCTTTTATTCACTTGGTTGTTTACTCCTTGTTGATGCAGAGTGCTCGTATGTATTATGCGGTCACTAACAATCAACATAGAAAGATTCGTGCTCTAGAAGCGTAAAATATTAATCTCAAAGGCGAATATTCTTCTATATCCGCGATAGGAATGAGAAACTTATTGGTACATATTTCATTCCCCTCTTCAACCTAACATCTTCGCGTCATTCTCGTCCCCCTTTAATCGCTTGCCTCTGCAGAGATCTACAACTTAACTGACGAGGCAATTAACTATCCCGTTGAGGATGAAATTATTCTTTAGCATATTAATGCCTCCTTGAATAACGCCTTAGATGACAGATTAAGGGCTTTTAATATGGAGGAACTCGAGTCGAAATATGAGATTCTTAAACATGAACATAGGAATATGTTATCCGTGAATAATAGTTTTAAACACTGCATACACAATTATAAGGAAGAAACTAAGAATCTTGAGGCGAAAAAGAACGCTCTCATTACTTAAAAGGATATTGCGGTTCTTAAGGGTGCTCATGATTTAAAGGAGTTTCATGGTGTTAAACTTCAAATTCAAATAGAGAGAGATCAAGCTATAATTGAAAATAACTCCCTGGTTGCTCGTGAGAATACTATTCACTCTCGTCTGCTTATTCAGAATGATGATGAGTTTGATTGGGCTGTTAGAGTTATTGATAATGCTAGGATGGGTTTAGCTAAAAATGTTAGTTTATAATCTGTCCATGTTGAAGTGGTTATAAATCCATTATTTCTAGAAAAGAAGGTTGTTCATGATTTTTATTTAATGATTTCTTATTCATATTATGCATTGATTTTCCTCACGTGCGTCATTAATACTCTTGTCCTTCTTTATAGAATCAGAGAAGAATCAACTCAAGGAGATTGAGGAGTTGAGATCTAAGCTTTCTGCCAGGGATTCTAAGTATCACAGACTCAAGAAGAAATTGATAGTCACTATCTCTAACTTGATTAAAGATGCGGTTCATCTACGTGATTCAGAAGTCAAAAAGTACGCATGGAGGATCGGTGTTGAGAATAATATTCCTCTTCTGGATTTTGATTTCGCTGAAGTTCCTGCTAATGAGGAAGATTCTGAGATTTTTGACACTGAAGCAGAATATGATGAATATGAAGTCACCGATGAAGATGACAATGACTTGAAGTCTGGGGAAGAATCAGGAGAGCATTCTTCGGAAGATACTGAAAGTGACCTGGGTGGGAAATGACCACATTTTCTGAAGACTCTTTTCGCTTTTCATTCTTTTTCCCGGCTTGTAAAGTCTTCTTCCGCTCTTTGTATTACATTATCCTTCTTTTATACGCTGGTTGTTCCCAAACTTTTGAGACTTGAATGTATATTCTTCCTCTTCAATGTATATTCTTTTTCTTCCTTTACTATTGTGTATCTTAATCCTGCAGTTTGTCATTAGTCAAAAGCAAAGCATTTTTCCAATGGTAATAGTGTATAACATGTGCATTGATATTAATTTATAACATATGCGTTGGTAATAATGTATAACATATGCATGAGTCTATCATATATGTGTGAGTCTATCATATAGTGGCGAGTAATATTCCTTTATATGTTTGCATTCCCATTCTTGCCTCTGTTGGTCGTCACAAGATGATTAGGCTATGTATTTATGCGTTAATGTTCGCAGGCATCTTTATGTTAATGATATTGTTGGTTTAGTGTCTCACCTGAATATCTTCTCATTTACTTTACCTCTTGATGTGCCATAGTTTTCTGCCTCAGTTGTTCACGTATATGCGTATTTTTATCCCTTCACTTTATTTTATATATGCGTGTTAACCCTGCAAAATAATCCTTACTCTCTTGTTGTATACTTTTTTTTTATGTCGCACGTTCTATCATTTGAACTCCTTTCGTGCAAAATAATATTAGTTACACTTTTATAGGTTTGTTTGTGTTTCTTATGAGGTCTTATTGAGCCTCCCTAATTAGAGGTCTTATTTTGCCTTTTCTTGTTAATAGGCCTTATGTTTTCCATAAGGTATTATTTGTGGTTGTGCGACGAAATCGCAGGCGGTCTTTACATTTTCATGCAATGACCCATTAATTTCTCCTTATCATCTTTCGTGTTATTTCCTCTGCAGGAAATATTGACAAGCTAATACGACATGCTTATACTCTCCTTTGAGTCATATCCCCATGATATTAACGTCTTTTGACACAATTCAGCTCCCTAATGGAGGGTGCCGTCCTTATATTCCCCCTGACTGCCACTTCAAGGAAGCTTACCCCTACCGGATTAGGGTGGGCTCTTTCCATCCAGTGATGCAACAATCAGCTATGTTCGCGGCCTCTTATCCCTTTGCCAACATGGCTTATGGTTACGATATCACACCCTAAGTGTGGTTTCTTGAGGACCGACACTACACCATATCCTGCATTTTGCAACGTTTCGAGTTTGGGGTTGTGCAACGGATATAAACGTTGCACACTTTGAAACGTCTATATCCGTTGCGCACTCGGAAATACGTTGCACTAAATCCTAATTATTAGAAAAAAATAATAGAAAAAAGGGGAACCAGGACGCAGTTGTCATTATTGAAATAGTTGGAGGCTTAAATGTCCATATAATTCTAATGATTCCCTTTTATTTTTCTTATTCTTATTTTCTTCTTATGTCTCTCTCATACATCGAGTTCTCCTCCCCATATTGTTTTTTTTCTTCGTTTCACTTCTCTTCTTCTCCTGCTAAGATTCCGAGAGATAAGAATTAAGAGCTGATTCAAGTGATCAACTAGTGAAGCTGTGTAGATGAGGATGAAGTTATCGTCTATGTGAATTAAAAAGAATATACTACGGATACTGTTAATCATAAAAAGAATGTTAGGGTTTTTATTCTACGGTTTCTGAGAGATGGATTTGAGATCAATATAAGTGGGAAAGATAAGGAATGTAACATGGTGGTGCCGTTGATGAAAGTAACTGATTCAGACTCGAGGAAAAGGTAATTTTGAGAAGTAAAATTAGGGTTTGTTAAATTTGATTTCATTATGTGAAATTATGTATGAATTGATCGATTAGAGATGGGTATTTCTCTGTTCGAAGCAATAATAGTGAGAAGAATTAGGAATTGATTTTGAAATTGTATAAAGGATTCAGAGAATTAGGGTTTGGTGAGTTGAATTGGGAATTTGTTCTTTGGGATTGTAACGGAAATGATCTGTAGTGATATTGAGATGAATTAGGGTTTGGTGAGTTGAATTGGGAAGTTGTTCCTACAATTGCAACAAGTTAATAAGGTTTTCAACCTCTGATTCTCGATAACTAATGCATAAAATATTCCTTGGTTGTTTCAGAATATGTTATTAAGTTACAACTGTTTAGACACCTCAATATATTCCCATCAAAAGTTTTAAGTGCAACCAAGTCAATTCAAAGGTTAGCCTATGTTCTTTACATGATAGTACTTGTATTACAATCTATGTTCTTGATTGAAATCCTTAGGTATCTGAATTTGGCTGGAAGCCTGGAACTCATGTAATTAGATATGTATCTTTCATGTCTGCACATCTTTATTAGCTTCATTATAACATAAAGATACATTTAACAAATATTTATATGATGATATCCTCTTTAAATGAATTTCTTGCCATAACTGGTTTACACTGATAAATTCTTTGTTCTACTTATAATCTTAGGATAATCTTGCCTTATGTCTAGTTTGACTTGATTATACTAGTTGTAGTCCTGATGAGAGTAGAGCATGAACAAAGGGGAACAGAAGATTCTCGTATATGGATGAGCAAAACGTAGCTTCTCAAAAATATTGCGGTCACGAGATTAAGGTTTCTTCTCTTCTTCGACAATTTTTTTCTCCCATTTATGCATGTTTTATACATCCTAAGAGATCAGATGTATATACGCAGGGGAAATACAAGGAGACTATGAGATTGATTGATCCAATGGAGAAGAGGGGTTATGGCAGATTCGATGCTGGAGGGTACGTTACAATACCAATCTGATCAGGTCAAGGGTTCAAATTCATCAAGGTATCATATTTGTATCCATCTCAAATCCGATTTCTATAATTCTGCCACTCCTCTGATCATGCTGGATTGGGATTTAGATGAATGCTTAAGGTCTTTCAAAGGGAATGAATCTTGCGGGTGTATGAGGCTGTGATATTATAAATGGAGTTAGAAGTAGGATTGTTGTTTGATATAAGTGATTGTTTTTCATAGAGTGGTAGCAGTGTTTAAGTTACTGGGAGAGTTGAAGTTAATAGAGTTGTTGTTGCAACTGCTGAATTTGCAGTGAAGAAATGAAGCTGTATTTAGTGGTGGAAACTTGTAACTACTGATTACACCTTAATGTCTCTTTTGACTTATCTAACCTTTCATAGTTTTCTATTTTTTGTGTTGATTATATTTTGTCGTGATGAATGGCTTCTTTATTTCATTCAGAGGTCCCTCGCCTCATATAAAAAGAAGTTTGCTTGCTCGAATACAAGGACATAAGATTTATGGGCAGCTCTTGAAGAGGGACCTGAAACCAGTGAACATGCTAATGAGTTCATGGAAAAAGCAAATGGGATATCCTGTTTTGGCACAACTTAAAGACAACAAGTTGGAGTTTGATCAGGTCTATTATTTTCTCTCATCTTCAGTTACTGCCTTGTTTCGTTTAAGGTATATTCTTAAGGAACCTTACAATTGTGTAATTTGCAGTCGTAATTCTTACAAAGCAGAGCTAGTGGAAATAGTCAATGAATTGTCCCAATCACATTTGACGTGTCTCCTTCATCGATGTTGGTTTCTGTTGAGAATGCAAACTGCAAGATTTTCGTTGTCTTTGTTCATGGGTATGTGCTTCTTCACTTTCTGTTTATGTGCTATCCAAATATCTGTAATATGCTCATGGATGGTTGTTGTCTTATTGCTATCATTACATCTAATGGAGAATTATGACCTAGCAATGAACCATTTGCAGAAAACTGAGAAACTACAGGTTTGACTTCTAGTGTGTCAGTAGTTAAGTTTGACTAATTATTTTGTGTGATTGCTTGAGATTTTTGATTCTGGCCATGATAAAAACTGGTAGGCTAGAGCATTTTTATGTGGTGTCTGATTACCCAAATTGTTAGGTTTTAGTGGCAGTTGAAACTCAACTTTGCTATGTGTTTAATTTCGTAGAATGGTAACTTCGGTACACAAGATGTAAGTACTGTAGTAAATGTTTTAAACATGTGTAAACTTAGTTCTTAGGCTACATCGTGGATTTCTGCATATAAATTGAAATCATGTTTGAAATTCTTAAGTTAGAGATTGAAGTTTTGATGTGGATAGACAATGCGCTTTGTTTTCTATTCTGGTGTGTTTGATTCAACTAATTTAGAGCATATGGTTATTTGAATTTCACTAAGTATAGATTTCATATTGCATGTTTGAAGAAACAGTGGTACAATTATTATTGTTGTCTATGTTGGTGTGAAGCAACAAAATTCTAAAATATGGTGTTTGTGTATTGATGCAGGGTTGTTGATGTATTGAGCTTGTTGGCTGTCCATCGTAGATAGAGTTTTGTTGACCACAAAAATTTGGATATATTGTTTATACTTGTCCTAGTCGCTCTCACAATGTTGTATGCCTTTTGTTTTTTTTTTTTTTTTTTATAATCAAAATATTATTAAGAAAGCTTAAGTGTTATCCACCTGGGTGGATTGAATTACATTTGAAGTTCCGGTACTGAAATTAGAATCAATGCAAATTAAATTGAGCAAATTTTGTGTGATGTTGGAGTCCGTGTATGTCGTTGTCCTTCCTTTTCTTCCTTCTTTTTCCAAGTAATCAGCTACTTCATTCCCTGTTCTTTTCGTGTGTGAGACCATGAGTTTGTTGAAGACCTTTGCCATTTCCTTGAGATCTTCTAGTATGTTCCTGCATTGCCAATCCATATTCATATTACCACCTTCCATGTAGTCCTTTATATCATGATTGTCTCCTTCCAAGATTATGGAAGTGAGCCATTTTTGAATAGCCCGTCGAACCGCTTCCTTAGTTGCCATGCATTCCGCCATCAGAACAGATGTAGCTACTGTTGCGACCGTATGTGCCAACCCGAAATTGCCTTGTTGATCTCTGTCAATAAATCCCAATCCTACTGCCGTCTCCCCTTCTTTGTAAGAAGCATCGTAGTTGACTTTATCATTCCTTCCGGTAGTGGGAACCAAGGTTGTTTTTCCGCCATCTGAGGATGCCTCTGCCCATTTTCCGAATTCTTGGTAAACGCCATATTCTGTGCTATTATTTCATTTTCTATCTTGGTGATCAAATCTTTTACAAGGAGTTTATGTTCCGAGAAGACCGTATCACACCTTGCCTTCCAAATATTCCAGGTTACGATGCCACACTGCTACCCAATCTATCATATTCCTATCCCGGTCTACCGGGTTTGTGAACCAAGTTTTTATCCAGGTCTAGGAGATTAAGACCATTTCCTATTCTAAAGCTCTAGCTAGACCAAACAGATCGCCCTAGCATAAGGGCATTCCATTAAAAGATGTTTCGCGGTTTCCCTGTTTGAATCGCACATAGGACACCTATCTGTTTCGATTTCCATTCGGTTCGCCAAGATATCTCTCACTGGGAGACAGTCGGTAGCACATCTCCAAAGGAAGAGTTTGATTTTAGGAGTTGTTTGAATTTTCCAAATTTTACTAAGGGGGTTTGACATAGGCATGTTTACATTTACCTTATCGAGATGGTCATAAGCCGAGCTGGTGGTGAATTTTCCATTTTTGGTAAGGCTCCATCTGTAGATATCTTCTCCAGTTAACCTTGGTCTAACACAACTAATAAGATTTACCGTCTCCTGATCGAAAATTTCGAGCAAAAGAGCGGTATTCCAATCCATCCTAATGAAGTCCCACATGTGCCTTATTTTGTTTATACCCAATTCCTCTACCCTCACAGACTCGGATTGAAGAATGTTCTCCATCCCAGGAACTCATTTTACTTCCCAGATATTGGTTTCCGAAGTTAACGCAGTGTCCCACACTCCCAATCTCTTCACATTTTCCAGGCCCACTCTAATCCCAGACCACGCCACCGATCCATGTTTTTTGGTATTTTCTTGGAGTGGGTTTTTATTGTGCAAGTATCTTGATTTGTAGATTTTCGCCCACAGGGCCTCCGGCTCTGATATCAATCGCCAAGCCAGTTTAGTCTGCATAGCCTCGTTTACCAGTTTCATTTTTTTAAAACCTAGCCCCCCATTTTTTTTTTCCTTTTTGTCATAGATCCCCATCCCTTGATGTAGCAACCTCTTTTCTCCTCTTTTTTTCCCCAAAAGAAATCCCTCTGTAGACCGGTTAAGATGTTTAAAGTTTTAACAGGTATCGGAAAGCACATCATTTGATAGATAGGTATCGATTCCAAAGTTGATTTAACAAGAACCGATCTACCCGCCTGATTCAGAATCACATTTTTCCATCCCTTCAGCCTAGCCCTGAACTTTGCAATCAAATTAGCAAAATTTAGGTGTCTATGTTTTTGGAAAAACAGCGGCGCTCCCAGATAGGTGTCTTTTAGGTTCATTTTTTTTTTCATTCGGAGCGTTCTAGTAAGAGTTCTACTCAGTCTCGGAGCCAGATTGGGGGTATGGAAAACTCCCGATTTTTCCAGGTTTATCATTTGGCCAGACAAATCTCCAAAATCCTTCAGTAAATTCATGAGATTCCTAGATTGTCGCATATCTGCTTTAGTGAAGATTAGGATATCGTCCGCAAACAAAAGGTGATTTATAGACGGACTATTTCTTGCAATCTTAATCCCCGAGATATGTTTTTTTGACTCCGCATTTTGAAGCATTCTTGAGAGTACTTCCATGCAAATTAGGAACAGATAAGGGGATAACGGGTCCCCTTGTCTTATTCCACGCGATGGGTAGAACACTTTTCCTAGAGTTCCATTTAGGAGGACCGAGATGGCCGTTGTGCTTATGCACTGGTACACTAAGTCACACTAGTGATCAGAAAATCCCATCTTCTTGAAAATCTTGATTAGATAGTCCCATTCCACCCTATCGAAAGCTTTGCTCATATCAATTTTCAAACCCTGGTATCCCAGTTTACCTTTTTTTTCTTTTTTTCATAGCTTGTGTAATTTTATGTGCTATCAAGATGTTATCAACAATCTGTCTACCCGGAACGAAAGCCGCTTGACAAGGTGATATGATTGTATTTAGATGCGGTTTTAATCTGTTGGCCAAAATTTTGGAGATTACCTTGTACACCGTGTTACACAAGCTTATAGGTCTAAAATCAGCCGGAGTAGTTGGGTTTTCTTTTTTAGGGATGAGAGTTAGGAACGTTTGATTTATCTCTTTAAGAAGGAAACGAGTTTCAAAGAATTTCTTAACAAGTGAGGTGACTTCACTTCCCACTACGTCCCAGCTTTTTTGAAAAAAGATAGCAGGATAGCCATCCGGTCCAGGAGATTTAGAAGGTGGCATTGCAAAGAAGACTTCTTTAATTTCCTGGTCGGTGGGAATCGCCACCAGGTTAGCATTTATCTCTTCCGAGACCCAGTTAGGGATTAGATTCAATATTTCCTCCTCTTTTCCCATTCTTCCATTATAATCTGACGTTGCTATTTCCTTGAAATGATTTTTTAGAATTTCCGCCACTTCCGATAGCTTTCCTTTCCATTCCCCCGTCGGATCCTATAGCCTAGAGATTTTGTTCCTTCTGTATCGAGCTGTTGTTTTAATGTGAAAGTATGCCGTATTTCTATCTCCTAACTTGATTTCATTATCTCTCGATTTTTCCTTCCAGAATTGTTCCTCTATGTTTTTCCATTTGTCTAATTCCATCACAAGTTTCTTTCATCGCATTCTAGTCTGAGCATCATGATTGGAATTGTGGTAGCACTTATCGAGTTCTTCCTTCACCTTTCTCAAGTTTTTGGTTATATTACCAAAAACACCCTTATTCCATTCTTTTAATCTCATCTTGAGGTTTTTTAGCTTAGAAACAACTCTAAAGCCCGGAGATCCCGGTATAAAACTTTCCCAGCATTCCCGGATAAGCGCGAGGCAAGACTCATCTTCAAACCACATAGCCGGAAAATGGAACGGTTTAAACCCCGACATAGACTCTCGGTTTAGCCGAAGGAGAATCGGACTGTGGTCGGATCCAATCGGAGGAAGGTGAGTGAGAAAAGAATCTGGATAGTTGGTTAACCAGTCAGCATTGGAGAGAGCTCTGTCTAGTCTTTGTTCTATATTTCCTTCTGTTCTCTGGTTAGACCAAGTGAATTGGTTAGTTCCTTCGAAACCTAGGTCCATCAGACCCGTCTCATTAAGTAAAGCCAATACTTCCGTCACCTCCGAGTTCTGACCTTCCGAACCTCCTAATTTCTCAGTAGGGTGGAAAATAACATTTAGGTCCCCCAAGAGGACCCATGGCATAGTTTCCTCCCTTCGTGCCACCTTTTTGATAAACTTCCAGGGTTCAATCTTGTACCCATGATACAGACTCCCATAGAAGAAAGTGTAAAACATTTCTTTTTTGGTATTGTCGTCCATTATGATAGCGTTTATCATATTCTTATTGCTCTTCACCACTTCTAGAGTGACATTCTCACCCCATCCTAGACCTAGGCCACCCACACTACCCACCGGCGGGATGAACCACCAATTATGCAGTGGACATCTTTGAAACAATGAAATCACCGAGCTATCCTTCGCCTTAGTTTCAGACAGTAACACTATGTCTACAGAGTTGGAGAAGACCAAGTCCACTAGTGTATCCCTTGGTAGTTTCTTTGCAATCCCCTGACCATAACAAGCCAGTGTAACCACCATTGCCTTAAATTTTATCCACAAATCAGTGTTACTGACCCAAGCCCACAAATCTAGAAATAAATTTAAGGCCCAATCGTCATTTTTGACGCCCTTCTTCGAATCACACAGGTCAGAATTCCAAGCCCACTCGTAATCACCCAAAACAATGGTTCTACTACCGTCACTCTCCCTCAAATTCAAAACATTTAATCTCACTCTCAGCTTCCCACAGAACCCCCTACCACCCTCCTAATCTTAACAGAGAACAAAGGCTTTTTAAAAGTGTACTGGGATGACCACACTTTAGAATTACTACAAGTGCATCTGATACACTTAAGTATCTCATGTGGTGGGTAGAAAGTGACAGTTATGGTTGTCCTTATGCTATGAAAGTTAATCTCAAACTTCTTACCAAAAAGATAAGACTGAGAAAATTACACCCTACTTGGAACTCTATATTTCAAGAAGTAAACTTTATTTATGTATGTAGTACAAGAAAGTAAGCATAATAAACTGCTAGATCCCAAGAGGATTATGCTGAAACAGCTGTACACACTAATACTCCTATTACACTCCTTGGTTCTAAGAGGTAAACAACAAATACTTAGGGTAACAGTGTATGCATAGATGAGTTGATATTTTTTCTTCCTTCTGTCATAACCAAAAAAACTGTTGATGCCTTCCACTTGAATGTCCCTTTTATCTGTCTCTACCGAAACTTCATGAAAATGTAAATTATCCTTTCTCTTAGGTAATTCCTTCGTACTAAAAACTAACCATGAACTACTATGTGTAACAGTCCCTTTCTTGTGCGTCTTCCCAAGAGGATACTTGCAGTTGTTAACATAGAGGTTATCAAAGATTCTAATCAAACATCTTGTAATACACACCCATTCCTTGTTACAGCCGAAAATCCAAACATAACACTTTTGACCAAAAACCTTCAGAATTTCCTCACTTTTGTCTTCATTCTTCACTCGAAAAACTTGGGTAGCTTGCCAATCTTCAATTTCGTAATCAGTTAGCTCTTTTACTACATACCCATCAGGACAAATTTTGCTTATACTATCGAAATTACATAAGTAACTGATAATGTTGTCAAACCATTTTTTGTTTTCATAAATTTTTATTCTCTTTTTGAAAATCACTCGTTTCAAATTAAAATTACTCAGAATAAATTCAACTAAGACCGCCACTATTTCAATATGAATTCTGTTAGAATGATATAAGAAACGAAAGCTAGAATAAAAATTGTAGGTAAATGGATAGATGGTTGTGTGTACATGAGCATCAGAGACTTCCATAGTTGCAATAGAGTCCGCAGTTCCTTCAAGCTGAACATTTTCATGAGATTCATTTATCTTGGTGGGAGCTTTCACATGTTGGTCGAAGTTTATGTTACTCTTCGTCTTGTTTTTTTAAATTTGGTGAGTCAGAAACGTATCAGAGAGCTGGTCTTGACGATGGGCTATTTCCATTTCTTGTTCCTTCTCAACAACTAGTTCCAGTCGAACAGTTTTTAGGGGCTTTCTAATAGCTTTTCTGGTTCCTCTTATAGTTACAGCATTACCAATTTCCATGTTCTCATAAGGTAGGATCAATGGAGTTACTTCTCCGGCCCTGTTTGTTGCTCTCCCTCCTCCTCTTGTGGTTTTCGCTGCCGGTTGTTTGGTTCCCTTGATTCCAACAGTTTCACTGTCTCCCAATTACATCTTATGCCCTTTCCTTGCAGTATTGTCCGCAGTTGATGACGTCCCCTCTCCAAACATGTTCCTCAAAATTTGCTGTTGAGTTTATAGTGCTTCAGGGCTTGTTAGAGCTGCAGCCAATCCCATGAGGTCGCTAAAATTTGCCTCTAAGACATTTTTAGGAACACTTGCATAAGAACTTTCCTTCATCACCCGAGTTCCAAAATGAATCGGAGATGTTTGGCCGATATTGAGAAGAGAGGTATTTAAAATTTGATTCTTAAGATTTTGTTTCACCGGCTCAGCCCTGCTAAATGAAGTTACACTATTTGAAAATTGCATAGGGGCTAAGTTAATCTCCAGATCAGATGGTTGTATAACATTGTTTTGAGTAGCCGAGTAAAAAAAAACCGGACGGAAGAAGGTAGCTTGAATAGTTCCCGGTTCAGAAAACCCCGGTGGATAAGACAGCGATTCACTCAACTCATCTAACTCGGCAACCGGATCGTTCAGTTCATTTAGAAGACCAGGAAGGAATGACTCAGTTCGGCTTTGATATTGAGTCGGCGTTTGGAGAGCTTGAGCTGAGCCGTCAACGGAGCGACTGGAAGATCCCCACAGATATTGCCTTAATTAGCGAAGCATAGTCATATCTTGGTCTTTTCTGGTAATGAGTTAGCTCTAAATGGCTTACAGGGCTAACCGGTCTTTGTCTGATACGAGAGGTGATGAGTGAGTTTTCATAAGGGTTTCCGATAACCTGTGGAATGCTCCTTGACGGCTGCACCACTGCATCTTCTTCCTGAATGAACTCCGGCGCGGTCATGGAGAAGGATGGGTTTTGTTTGAAGAGAGGTAGTATTTGTGGGTCATTTAGATTGAAGATAGGTAGTATTTCTAGCAGGGTTAGGTTAGCTGCTAACTGAGAAGACATGGTTGAAATATCATCTTGGTTTTTGTTTGCCATTTTTGGTACAGACCAGAAGAAAGAGAAGATGGGTAGGTATAGGATTTTCCAAAAATGGGTAATGAAGTTGATGACTCTTCTTCTCATTTTATCGAGATTTTTCAGCCAGAGGAGCCATAACTGCATTCCTAACTCCATTAAAATCATAGTCTGGTGGATGTAGTTGTCCATCAACATTTTGTTCACCATAGAATGGAGAAGGTCGGCTGAGTAGATGGAGAAGAAACTTTTGGGGGACAAAAAGAACCGATCAGTGAATAAGCACCGAATAAATCATAAATTCCCCTGAAAATGTTCAGATGAAGAGACCCTTATCTCTCTGCAATCCTAGTTTCTCTTTGCTCAAGTGATAAAATTACTTCATAGAAGCAGACAAAGGAATTAATACGTTAGTTGAGAAAATTAAATAAGATAACCAAACCGATTTACAACTACAAGAAAACCAGAGAACGATTAGATTAAAACTGAAAGGAGTAAGAAATCAAACTCAGAAACAGCGAGGAGACGCGTAGCTATAATCCTTCTTCCTTATTTAGAAGACCGAACGATGAAGAAATCCAAAGAAACAGAAGCACAGTAACTGAGAAGACCCAACGATGAAGAAATCCGAAAACAAGATTCATAAGAGGAAAACAAATCCAAAAAGGAATTCAAATTACGACGGCCCTAGTCAAAGAGAGACAAGATGTATGCCTTTTGTTTCTTTTGTGTTGAATGTTCAACTTCTTACTTTTCTTATTTGTTGGTTTTTTACTTATAAGGTACCGACGTATTGAGCGCGACTGTTAATCACAGAGACATGTTTGTTATGTGTTCTACTATTCTATAATTTGTTCAGTTTGCTATTGTATTTTATAATCTGGTTTTGTTAGTATTGTACAGTGTCTGGTAGTTTCTCATTTAACTATATTTAATGGTTATAAGCTTTCTATCCATGTGCAGGGTAGTTTTTCTACAAACTAAGAACGCAAGGAAAGAAAATGTACAAGTAGTTGTCTTCTGATCTTAATACATGAAAACATTTGAGTATCTACATCACATAAACCATGTAGTGAAGTTGATATCTTTAGTTCTCAAATTATAACGGGGATTTTATTTTTTCGTATATTAAAATTGCAGGGTTACATAGTGGCTGCTGAAACCATGCCTGAGGATGATTTTTCCTCGAACAAAGTAATTGGTTCTTATGGAGCAAGTCTTATTCAAGCTAGGCTGACTGACTCGAAGAAGATATCCATCCCAGCCCACTGCAATACTTGCATCTCAAGATGTAGCACCAAACCTTCACGTTAAGCTTTTCAACAAATGGACTTTCAATGATATCCAGGTAACCCCTCAAAAAAATCATTAAACTCTTTAGATTTAATCAGTTTTAGTTGATTTTTTTTCGTTTGATTATTTTGAATCTGGTTATTTTTTGACAATCTTATATCCATTTTTATTCTCTAGATTTGGCCTTTTCTTATGATTTGTTGTTGATTGTTCTTATTTTTCAGGTTATTGACATATCACTTGCAGATTACATTGGAGTAAGTGCATCTAGACATGCTACATATGTTCCTCAAACTGCTGGGAGATACTCTGCTAAAACTTTCTATAAGGCTCAATGTCCTACTATTGAAATATTGACAAACTCACCCATGATGCACGACCATAACAATGAAAATAAGATTATGGCTGTTCGAGCATGCTATGGACATTATTCATCTTTTGACTGATACTAAACCTATCCAAATCATTGTTGATGGTGTTATCAACAGGTATATCTGCTAGACTGTCTATTTGAATTGTTCTTGTGTTTTACTTTTTGTGAAAAAACTTCTTGTACTTACGCAATTTATGCCATGTTCCTTTAGAATCTTCGTTGTTGTGAATTTCTGTGTAGTTTACCAAGTAAAAACTGAACTGTTTAAATCTAGTGATTCTTTAACAAAACACTCACCAGTTTGAATGTGTGTATCAGAAGATTCTTTGGTGAGATCATATAACAAGATCTTGCTACTTAATTTGTTGATATATGAATCGTTCTTGATGGATTGTAATGATTAGTAATTATTCTTGGTCGATTGCATTTCAGGAGAAGAAATATGCCAGAAAATGTGCCGGCAATAACTTTTTTTTTAATATGAAAATTAATTTGCAACGGACATAAATGTTGTACAATTATACGTTGCACATACTACCGGAAATTAATTTGCAACGGATATAACTGTAACCAAATAAAAAAAAGTTGACAAAATCAAAATGGGACCCACAAAAGTGTTATTCTATAAATATTATTCGTTGCACAAATTATTTATACGTTGCACAAATAAGAAAAGGTGCAACAGTTTTGCAACGTTTATAAGCGTTGTACAAATTAATTTGTGCAATGGATAAATTGTGTTGCACACCAATGCGCAACGCCGTTTTTCCAACATTTATTTCCGTTGCAAAAATTATGCGCAACGTTTATAAACGTCCATAAATGGTCGTTTTGGTGTAGTGCGCGTATATCATAGTCAGGACTTTCCTAGAGTGGACAGGTACGCTCCAGATTCCCAGACACTCTTGACTCAACCGTGTACGCCGGCGCCCTGATCGAGTTTCTACACTTTGTAGGAGAGAACTTCTTACCTTAGTCTTTCGACTAAGGTGTCTCTGCTGGATAGGCTTTCATTTCGCCCAAAATCTCCATGACTCAGGTTCCAAGGTCAGTGTAGCTTTCGCCTGAGTCATGCTAACTAGGTTTTCCCCAATTATGACGCGCGTTAGGTCTTATTATCGCCTCTTGATTTTATGAGAACTAGGGTGCACGCCACAATGGGATGCCTAGCCTCCCTAGTTAGAGGTTTTAACTTCATTTTCCTTCTATTAAGGTCTTATTTTTGCCTTTTTCTTATATGAAAATTTTGATATATATAAAGAAGAAGAATTTTTTTCATTTTCATTCATACGCTTGATTAGTACAACTATGATGTCTTCTTTCTTCCTTTATTCGCATACATTATAACTACTTATTGTAAAAACTCTATATCTGAGATGACTTGTTTTATTTATTCAACCTTTGTGCTTTATTAGGTTCGCATACGGACCATTTCTTCTATTGTGTCCAAATTACCGCATGGATCATACTTCTTCAAATATGCTTGGTTCCAGGGTTGGTTATATTCCCCTTCCTCATTTTGCCCCATATCCATCAACTCGTACATTCCACTTCCAATAGCTTTCTTAACGATGTATGGTCCATCCCATGCGTTCTTCAACTTTCCATTTCCAATTTTCTGGTAAGGAGGTGTTTGTATCAATACTAGCTCTCATATCTGGAATTCGTTCTTTTCTACGCACTTGTTATGTTCATCTTCTTGTGCAAAGGTTGTCGCTTGAACAAAAGTCTTATTTATTTCTACTCCATTGTTCACAAAATCAACCATTAATCTTTCACCTCGCCTGCCTTCTTGTATCTCCTTTTTTCAATCTCTCTTCACTTTTTTCGACATCAATCTCATTACAGGTTTTTGCCTCGTTTGTGTCTCCTCTTATCATTCTGACGCCTTGAGGTAATGGAAATTTGATGCATTGATGAAAATTTAAAGCCACTCCCAGAATACTGTGTAACCATGGTGTTCCTATTAAGTAATTGTATGGAGACTCTACATCAACCACACAAAATACTATTTCTGTGGTTATGGTCTTAAGAGGGATTCACATTGTTATTTCTCCTTTCGGCTTATTGTCCGATCCAATGAAACCATAAATCTTGTAATTAAGTTGAAGGGATAAGGTCATCGTCTCTGCCACCCATAGTCTTGTAAGTATGGTAAAACAATAAATCAACTGAGATGTCGAGATCTATCAATATCCTGTTTATTTCCCATGTGTCTGCCTCATTATCTTCTTCTTCTTCTTTAGTCCTTGATTTTGGGTTAATCTCCAGTTTGAAAACTAATGGACTCTCATGCAATTCTCCGCATCCTGGTACTTCTTCTGCGTTGAAGGAGATGGGTTTCCTCTGCCAATCTTTTAGTGGTGATATCTTTTCAAAGTTGAGTATCTCTTTTTCATCATTGTCTCTTGCATATACTCGACTTAGGACATTGTTGTGAAAGTCTTCTATTGTGATGGACCGGAAAATTACACCTTCGGCGCGTCGCCCCGCAGGCCGCAACTCCCCCGGTGCGCCACTGATGAAGCTACGATCCGGGCCTCATCCCCTGGCAAATGCACGCTCATTTTCCCTTTCCTACGTTACCTCGCTTACCAACTCTTTATAACTTGATAGGAAGTATGAGCATCCACTTAATGGCATGAAACTTAGCCTCATCAAGTATGTACACAATCATCTCTTCCTTCGAGCTACCGAGCTTAGATGATATGAGGGACCAACGTGCTGGACCGGAAATGCTGCAACTCATTGCGGATGCCTACGTATCCTTCCCTACTCTAAAGGAATCAAGCACATACCATAGTTCATCCTCGAAGGGACAAGCAACTTATTCCAACTCGTTTGCTAGGCCGTGGACAAGCAATAATGGTAATGGCCTAGTCCGTATAGGCCGTTCCGTCAAATACATCCAAGTGATGCATCATCGAGTCCGTGGAATGGCATAGTGATGCCTTAGCATCATATGCCCTCTCTCAAGGCTAAGCAACTATAAATGAGCCTTAGGCATCATTTATACCCTTCCGGCTAAGCTATGATGCTTACTTTGTGCATAGTCCGCATATGCACCTTCAACCAACTACCCTTCCCTATATATGTTTATTTGACATTTTTAGAACTCTGATTGGGGGCGCTAAAATCCTTCATCAACTCCCCATTTTACTATTCATGGCAGTTTCCATGTATTTTCCTGAATAACCGGCCAAGGTGGCTGTACATGCAGTTCTGGCTCACATGCCAGTTCCTATGCTCGGTCAGGATGGCTGAACATTTCCCGAGCCAAACCCGATGAAGGGCCGTGATGGCTATATTTCCGACTTTGGCCCATAGGCCACACCAATGTCCAGTTGTGATGGTTGTACATTCTTAAGGCCATATACCCAATTGGACTGAAGCACTCTTGGCGCGAGATCGGCTCTTGGCCAATGTAACTTCCAACTAAGGTCATATTGGCCTTAGCCAATATGCATACACGATGTGCCTTACCTGGCACCCAATATTGACCCTTGGTCAATTTCCCAACGCAATGCGCCATTTTGGCGTGATATTGGCCTTAAGCCAATCTACCTCTTACCAACCAACGGAAGCTTTGGATGAAGCTTCACCTCAGTCCATGGCGCATCTTTCAGCATGCGCCATGCTAAAAATACGGGGTGTTACACTCTTCACCCCTTAAAAAGAATTTCGTCCTCGAAATTCCAAATAAAAACTATTGTGGACAATCTCTTCGGTTTGGATTTCCTGAGCCAAAATCCCATACCAGATGCTCAGAAATCACGGGTTTCTTCAAGTTGTCATGAACAACAGTTTAGACCTTCTGAGCACATGTCCCATACCACCTTACAAGGAATCCAAAAAGTGCCCACAACGTTACCAAGAATCTCAATTGGCCGATGCCAAAAGGATAACGACCAAGTATCCTGAATAGTATCCCATACTACCACCCAGGAATCCCTAAGGTTCACAAGGTTGAAAGGTGTCATCGAAATGACCAGAATTTAGCACAGTACTGTGTGGAACAATTTTCCAGTTTCCCACCGTCCCTGACGGTCATCCAGGTTGCCACTCATAAGTGGGATGCTAGCCGGGCCTGACAACGCACACCCTTGGACAATTTCCAATGTGTGGGGATGATCAGTCCCATTGTCTACCCACCATCCCAGACGATCTTCCGGATATCCACTCGTAATTGGTGTGCCACTTAGGCCAGGAAAACTCACAGCACATGAACAAGCTCAACTCGATTTGCAAAGTAACTGGTTCAGCAGTTACAAACTCTTACCCGCGCAAAAGTTGGCCTACTCTCCAACTTTAAGTTTTCCGTGAAGGAAAGTAATCGTGGACAAGTCCACTCCGCACAAGTCCCTAGTGTTTTATCGGAACTTGATATGATACCATCTATGACGGACCGGAAAATTACGCCTTTGGCGCGTCTCCCCGCAGGCCGCAACTCCTCCGGTGCACCACTGATGAAGCTATGATCCGGGCCTCATCCCCTGGCAAATGCACGCTCATTTTCCATTTCCTACGTTACCTCGCTTACCAACTCTTTATAACTTGATAGGAAGTATGAGCATCCACTTAATGTCATGCAACTTAGCCTCATCAAGTATGGCCACAATCATCTCTTGCTTCGAGCTACCGAGCTTAGATGATATGAGGGGCCAACGTGCTGGACCGGAAATGCTTCAACTCATTGCGGATGCCTACGTATCCTTCCCTACTCTAAAGGAATCAAGAACAGAGCGTAGTTCATCCTCGAAGGGACAAGAAACTTATTCCAACTCGTTTGCTAGGCCGTGGCCAAGCAATAATGGTAATGGCCTACTCCTTATAGGCCGTTCCGTCAAATACATCCAAGTGATGCATCATCGAGTCTGTGGAATGGCATAGTGATGCCTTAGCATCATGTGCCCTCTCTCAAGGCTAAGAAACTATAAATGAGCCTTAGGCATCATTTATACCCTTCCGGCTAAGCTATGAAGCTTACTTGGTGCATAGTCCGCATATGCACCTTCAACCAACTACCCTTCCTTATATATGTTTATTTGACATTTTTATAACTCTGATTGGGGGCGATAAAATCCTTCATCAACTCCCCGTTTTACTATTCATGGCCGTTGCCATGTATTTTCCTGAATAACCGGCCAAGGTGGTTGTACATTCAGTTATGTCTTACATGCCAGTACCTATGCTCGGCCAGGATGGCTGAACATTTCCCGAGCCAAACCCGATGAAGGGCCGTGATGGATATATTTCCGACTTTGGCCCATAGGCCACACCAATGTCTAGCTGTGATGGATGTACATTCTTAAGGCCATATACCCAATTGGCCTGAAGCACTCTTGGTGCGATATTGGCTCTTGGCCAATGTAACTTCCAACTAAGGTCATATTGGCCTTAGCCAATATGCATACACGATGTGCCTTACCTGACACCCAATATTGACCCTTGGTCAATTGCCCAACGCAATGCGCCATTTTGGCGTGATATTGGCCTTAAGCCAATCTACCTCTTACCAACCAACGGAATCTTTGGATGAAGCTTCACCTCAGTCCATGGCGCATCTTTCAGCATGCGCCATGCTAAAAATATGGGGTGTTACACTCTTCACCCCTTTAAAAGAATTTCGTCCTCGAAATTCCAAATAAAAACTATTGTGGACAATCTCTTCGGTTTGGATTTCCTGAGCAAAAGTCCCATACCAGATGCTCAGAAATCACGGGTTTCTTCAAGTTGTCATGAACAACAGTTTAGACCTTCTGAGCACATGTCCCATACCACCTTCCAAAGAATCCAAAAAGTGCCCACAACATTACCAAGAATCTCAATTGGCCGATGCCAAGAGGATAACTCGACCAAGTATCCTGAATAGTATCCCATACTACCACCCAGGAATCCCTAAGGTTCACAAGGTTGAAAGGTGTCATCGAAATGACAAGAATTTAGCACAGTACTGTGTAGAACAGTTTTCCATTTGCCCACCGTCCCTGACGGTCATCCAGGCTGCCACTCGTAAGTGAGATGCTAGCCGGGCCTGACAACGCACACCCTTGGACAGTTTCCAATGTGTGGGGATGATCAGTCACATTGTCTACCCACCGTCCCAGACGGTCTTACGGATATCCACTCGTAAGTGGTGTGCCACTTAGGCCAGGAAAACTCACAGCACATGAACAATCTCAACTCGATTTACAAAGTAACTGGTTCAACAGTTACAAACTCTTACCCGCGCAAAAGTTGGCCTACTCTCCAACTTTAAGTTTTTCATGAAGGAAAGTAATTGTGGACAAGTCCACTCCACACAAGTCCCTAGTTTTTTCTTGGAACTTGCTCTGATACCATCTGTGACGGACCGGAAAATTATGCCTTCGGCGCGTCTCCCCGCAGGCCGCAACTCCTCCGGTGCGCCACTAATGAAGCTACGATCCGGGCCTCATCCCCTGGCAAATGCACGCTAATTTTCCATTTCCTACGTCACCTCGCTTACCAACTCTTTATAAATTGATAGGAAGTATGAGCATCCACTTAATGGCATGCAACTTAGCCTCATCAAGTATGGCCACAATCATCTCTTGCTTCGAGCTACCGAGCTTAGATGATATGCGGGGCCAACTTGATGGACCGGAAATGCTGCAACTCATTACGGATGCCTATGTATCCTTACCTACTCTAAAGGAATCAATAATATACCGTAGTTCATCCTCGAAGGGACAAGCAACTTATTCCAACTCGTTTGCTAGGCCGTGGCCAAGCAATAATGGTAATGGCATAGTCCGTATAGGTCGTTCCGTCAAATACATCCAAGTGATGCATCATCGAGTCCGTGGAATGGCATAGTGATGCCTTAGCATCATATGCCCTCTCTAAAGGCTAAGAAACTATAAATGAGCCTTAGGCATCATTTATAAAGCTTACTTGGTGCATATTCCGCATATGCACCTTCAACCAACTACCCTTCCCTATATATGTTTATTTGACATTTTTAGAACTCTGATTGGGGGCGATAAAATCCTTCATCAACTCCCCGTTTTACTATTTATGGTCGTTGCCATGTATTTTCCTGAATAACCGGCCAAGGTGGATGTACATTCAGTTCTGGCTCACATGCCAGTTCCTATTCCCGGCCAGGATGGCTGAACATTTCCCGAGCCAAACCCGATGAAGGGACATGATGGATATATTTCCGACTTTGGCCCATAGGCCACACCAATGTCCAGCTGTGATGGATGTACATTCTTAAGGCCATCTACCCAATTGGCCTGAAGCACTCTTGGTGCGAGATTGGCTCTTGGCCAATGTAACTTCCAACTAAGGTCATATTGGCCTTAGCCAATATGCATACACGATGTGCCTTACCTGGCACCCAATATTGACCCTTGGTCAATTGCCCAACGCAATGCGCCATTTTGGCGTGATATTGGCCTTAAGCCAATCTACCTCTTACCAACCAACGGAAGCTTTGGATGAAGCTTCACCTCAGTCCATGGCGCATCTTTCAGCATGCTCCATGCTAAAAATACGGGGTGTTACATCTATGCTTCTGAATGGGTGTATTATTAAGTTATAGTATAAATTCTTTGCGTTCTCTCATACTTCAATAAAATATGTCTTTTTTCATGCTTCCAATCCTGGCGCCTGCCCTTCTGGTGGTAGGGGTATATTATGTTATTGAACGACTAGAAAGTGGTTTAATTTCCCCTAATCGATCATTCTGAGTATAGTTTTTTGCACATTTCGACAGTTACTGGTAGTGTGACTGTGAAAGCGATGATAGGTATAAAATTCTCTTCTTCTTCTTCCTGGTGGTGGTTTGTGACCCATATTTAGTGGTTTTGGTATGTCTTTCATTAAGATTATTGCCTCCCAGATTTTGTCAATTGTGGTATTTAGACGCGGCATTTTTTTTTTCTTCCCAACCTAATCTATTTCATCTTGGGCCTTGATTATAATATAGTTTTCCCCTCCATAACCTTCTGCTTGATTATCAAGCCTTTGAATATTGTTATTACTTGTATTGTTATTGTATTGTCTTTCACTATATTATCTTTCATATATTTCTTAATCTCCACTGCTCATGGCTACTTACTTTTGCTTATCTTCCATCACCATCTTTTCTTGACTCCCTTGGCATGTTCTTGCAACTGCACTTGTTATCTTTGGAACCAGGCTTGCATTTTCTTATTTTGTGTTTGTGACCGCAACTGGATAAGATTCCATTTCTCTTTGCTTTTCTTCGAGAGCGATGTACTCTTCTTGGTACTCGCGCAACTCTGTCATTGTTATGGTATCCTTTATCCTGATGTTGATGGTGGTTTTTAGCTTAGGGTTAAAATCGTAAAACACTAAACCCTAGCAGACAGTGATGTCACAACATTTAAGATAACAAGCATTTACTTGGCACATTTACTAAAACCTTTAATGTGTCTCTAAATAATTACCGGGGTATCTTTTTAAAATTAGGGTTACGACAAGACAAACCCTAATTCCCCTATGTGCCAATGGCAAATCATGGCAGCCACACCGACCGCTCCAAAGCATGCCAACCATGCTAGCCGCACCTCTGTGCCAATGAAAAATCATTCCATCCACACCAACCACGCCAAATCATGCCATCCATGCTAGCCGCACCTCTGTGCCAATGGAAAATCATTCCAGCCACACAAACCGCGCCAAAACATGCCATCCATGCTAGCCGCACCTCTGTGCCAATGGAAAATCATTCCAGCCACACAAACCGCGCCAAAACATGCCAACCATGCTAGCCGCACCTCTGTGCCAATGGAAAATCATGCCAGCCACACCTACCGCGCCAAAGCATGCCAACCATGATAGTCGCACCTCTGTGCCGACGGCAAATCATGCCAGCCATACTAACCGCGCCTAAGCATGCCAACCATGCTAGCCACACCTCTGTGCCAACGTAAAATCATGCCATCCACACTGACCGCGCCTAAGCATGCCAACCATGCTAGCCGCACCTCTGTGCCAATGGAAAATCATGACATCCACACCGACCGCACCAAAGCATGCCTACCATGCTAGCCGCACCTCTGTGCCAGCGACAAATCATGCCAGCCACACCAACCACGCAAAATCATGCCAACCATGCTAGCCGCACCTCTGTGCCAACGGAAAATCATGCCATCCACACTAATCGCGCCTAATCATGCCAACCATGCTAGCCACACCTCTGTGCCAACGACAAATCATGCCATCCACACTGACCGCGCCAAAGAATTCCAACCATGCTACTAGCCGCACCTCTGTTCCAACGGAAAATCATGCCAGCCACACCGACCGCGCCAAAGCATGTCAACCATCCCAATGGCAAATCATGCCAGCCATACGGACCGCGCCAAGCATGCCAACTAAGCTAGCCGTACCTCTGTGCCACTGGAAAATCATGTCAGCCACACCGAACGCGCCAAAGTATGCTAGCCGTACCTCTGTGCCAATGCCAAATCATGCCATCCACACCGACCGCGCCAAAGCATGCCAACCATGCTAGCCGCACCTCCGTTCCAATCACAAAACATGCCAACCACACCGACCGCGCCATGCCAAACGCATCTCGCCATGGCCCTCCATTCCTTGCCACTATGCTGGACTTCCCCACGCGGCTACTAAAGTGAAGGCGTGCAACAATCAACGGTTGCCCTTCAATCCCATGAGCAAATCATGGACGTCTAAGGTCACCTCACGACCTTTGGCCCAAAACCCTAGCTTGGTTACGCACCTAGCCAAAGCTAGCCACGCCATACGCCTAAGGCAAACCCTTGGCCCCACATGCCAAGCCAAATTCCCTTGCCTTGGCCCTAGCCACGCCATGCACCCATGGAAAACCCTTGGCCCCACATGCCAAGCTAAAACCACACCTATCCCAAGCTAGTCATGCCATTCCAAACGCACTCTGCCTTGGCCTTACCTATGCTAATCACACCACGCCAAGCCAAATGCCCCTACCTTGGCCCTAGTCATTCCATGCGCTCATGGAAAACCCTTGGCCCCACATGCCAAGCCAAACCAAACCTAGCCAAGCTAGCCGCGCCATGCGAAACACATCTCGCCATGGCCTCCCATGTCGCGCCACCATGCTGGCCTTCCCCACGCGGCTACCAAAGTGAAGGCGTGCAATAATTAACGGTTGCCCTTCAATCCCATGAGAAAATCATGGCCGTCTAAGGTCACCCCACAACCTTTGTCCCAAAACCCTAGCTTGGTCACGTACCTAGCCAAAGCTAGCCACGCCATACGCCCAAGGCAAACCATTGGACCCACATGCCAAGCCAAACACCCTTTTCTTGGCCCTAGACACGCCATGCGCCCATGGAAAACCCTTGTCCCCACATGCCAAGCCAAAACCGCACCTAGGCCAAGCTAGCCGCGCCATGCCAAACGCACTCTGCCTTGGCCCTAGCTATGCTAGTCACACCACGCCAAGACAAACGCCCTTGCCTTGGCCCTAGCCGTGCCACCCTGCTGGCCTCCCCTACGCGGCCACCAAAAAGAAGGCGTGCAACAATCAACGTTTGCCCTTCAATCCTAATATCAAATCCTAGCCATCCAAGGTTACCAGACAACACATGGTAACCTTTGGCCCGATAACCTAAGTTTGGCCACACCAAACCATGCCATGCCAGCGGCATGCCAACCTAAGTGCGCCACAACGTTGTCCCTCACTACTAAAATAAAGGCGTGCAACGATAAAGTGTTGCCCCTCCTCTCAAGATGCAAAATCTCGACCGTCGAAGGTCACCAGGCTAGCAAGTTTCCCGAGCTTGACTTTCCAAGCCACAACAACATGCTACATATTGTCCAAAAATATTCGAGACATCAACACAAATTGGGGCATGCTCATTAGGGTTTTGGTTTGGTGGTCTATAGCGTGCGGCATACAAAAATGCCCGGTTCAAGATAGTGCAATAAAAATAAGACGGTTAGTAAATGCAAGAAGCAATGGTGAAACGCTCTTTCATTATGGGACATCAATTCCATCAAATCCCATCAATACCAGGCGTTACCACCTCTTCCCATTTAACTCATCCTTTTTCTTTTCTTATGAGGCCAGAGTACGTTTTTTTTTTTGGCTTGTATAAATAGGCTTACCTATTTCCACCAAAAAACAAGTTCTTGGTCAGGAGAAAACATCACACTTAGAAAGGAAACTCTTGCTAGCTTTCTCAAAGCTTTAACCTTCTGATACAAGTCAAGTACTACTCTTCTAGAATTATTCTTGCCTCAACACTCTCTTCGCTTCCCTCCCTAAACCAACCCTTCTCCTCCACTTTGTGACCGAACCAAGTCTAGAACGACCATTTCTTGGTTTAGGCCGGACTTGTACATATTGATCTCTCGAATCTAAAGTACTCCCTTGGAGTACATTGATTAGGGTTTAAATTGTTTCTCGCTTTCACACCCGCAATTACCAAAATCAGTAGAAACCATTTTCACCTATAAACACCTGAATATCTGCGTATACAAAAAAATTTGTTGGAAAAAGTGCGTTAATGAAAGCTTGTATGAGATTCCTCTCATCTACTCTTCCAGGCATTTCACTACACATGGTCCTCCAACGCATGGTTAAGTTACGCAATCCCTCATTGATTCTTCTTCGTAAGATGAATACCTTTTCTATTCCTGGTCGTAACATGTTGTTACTGATGTATGCTTCTAAGAATATTGTTTTTAGATGATTGAATGATGTGATTGTTCCCGTTGGAAATCCCTCAAACCATTGCAAAGCTTCTCTTGTTAGACTGGGGGGGGAAATATTTGCATAAGAATGCATCATTATCATCCCATTGCAATAGAGATCTGTTATACGCCTTTATATGCTGTACTGCACTTGTAGTTCCATCAAAAATATTAGTAAATACAGGTAAAGTGTATTTAGTTGGTACTCCTTCCATTTATATCTTCCTTGCGAACGGTGTTTTTCCTGCTTCTTCTATGTCTTCGTTTGTTTGACGCCTACCTCCTTATCTTTTTACGGTCATCATCGCTCTCACTTGTGCTAACTCTCTTAAGATTGCTTTATTTATGGTTTGGTCTGCATCTTGCTGCATAGGTCTTTGCAACCTTACCTCCCTTAGTATGTTGTCATGCTTATTTTGACACATTTCCACTTGTAGTTTTCTTTTTTTCGCCTCCTCTATTCTTCTCCTTCGTCTATCCCTTTCATTCCTTTCATTTGTTGCATTCATTTGTGCGTCAATATGTCTTTCAGCTTCATCTGCGCTGTCGCGTTGATTTCTCAGCATTTCGCTACTGTGTAATATCATCCTCCCCTGCTCTTCATAAGTTTCGTCTTCCGGATCATAATATGTGCGGTGATGCTCGCCTTGCCGTTCGTGTCGGTTTCCTCTGTGATTTTCTTGTGTGCGATAATGTTTGCCTTGTTGTGCATTGACTGGTTATTTTTCTATGTGATTATCACCGCGCCCCTCCTGTATATTATCGCCTATCTGAAAAATTCTCAACAATTTATTTAAAAGCTGTTCTTGTATGGTATCCATGCGACTAGATCGACTATGCCTAGAAGTGCTCCTGCTTGTTCTTGATCTTGAGATGGCACGTGTTGCTCTTGATGTGGTCTGTGACCTCTGCT
This sequence comes from Papaver bracteatum, assembly GCA_023529315.1. Classification (NCBI taxonomy): domain Eukaryota; kingdom Viridiplantae; phylum Streptophyta; class Magnoliopsida; order Ranunculales; family Papaveraceae; genus Papaver; species Papaver bracteatum. The sequence goes on from JAJJWX010003164.1 coordinate 2,459,798, forward strand.
CTTGTAACCTGATATTCTCTTCTCTTAGCTCATCATTCTGATGCGTTGAATTCTCACGTGCCTCTTCTACTCTCCTCCTTTCTTCGATTAATATTTATCGGAGCTTCGCTATTTTCATGTTCTATTCGTTTTCACCTATTATTCCTCCCTCTCCATTTCTTTGCTCGTTTTCATCCACTGTATCTGTATCTGCAGTGTGAACACTTACCTCGTCATAGTTGCAGGTGTTATTCTTCTCTAATATGTGTTGGATCTGAGATCGGACATGTGTTCCTCGATTATTCCTTTCTCCCATCCTTGAGGATTCAACAATTTCTCCTCTTCTTCTTCCTGCGATTCTTCTACTTCTCCTAGTTGCTATCACTTGTTCTGATGTAGATGCTTGTCTCATCATTAGTTCCTGAAATAATATCTTCTCTTGACAAAGGAAAAAGTATTTTTCAAAGGAAAATATTTTTTTCAAAGGAAGTAGTATTTTGGTGAGAAGATCCAAAAATATCTTCTCACCATTAGTTTGTGACAAAGAAAGGAGTATTTTACAAAGATTTAAAATTTTTATTAATGAAAAGTTTTCTTCACCAACATGGTATATCCTCCAAGCTATTTCCTAGGGCCAAAATGTAGTTCAAGAAAATCCCAAAACCACACCCTAATGATAATTTATGATGTAATCTAAGAACCATGATGAAATACTCAAGATATTTTATTAAAACTTAGAACAAATACAAAGATGATAAGAGCAAACCCTAACTTGGGAAGCAAATAACTTTCTCTCTCTTAAATATCTATCATTAGCTCACCAAAAAGATCTCTCTCTCTCCAAAGGCCTTTGGGTCCTTATATAGGAGTTTACATAGTGGAGGACAGCTAATAAAACCCCTAATTTCGGATCTGGTGCACGTCAACGTCGCTAGGACTTTATTTTAGCGTCATTTTGGACATATAGTATACGTTCGGGTCGCTTGCTAGATAAATGATCATTTTTCATACTAAATGAGTGTGCGGTATTTTGTGCCCACAAAAATATAAAAATTGTTCCAAGGACTAATTGAGGTTATAATGTAGCCTGGGAAGGAATGACGCATACACATAAAAACATCCCTAATATGCCTGCGTTGTAAATGTGTTTTTTGACTGGTCAGTAGGATAACAATGCTAATGACTTCAACGATTATCAACTTTATTGATGATACAGTTATTAAGCTAATTGAATAGAAATTGTGAACACTACATACTCCCTCCTTTCCAGTTTAGATGATGTTTTAGGAGTTTTCACGCAGATTAAGAAATAGAGAGATATAAAAAAAATCCATCTAAGTCCTTGAGAAAAGTCTTCAAACATTAATTGCTATTAGTGTATTTAAAAATAAAGTTATAGTTCCAAGACAAAATCTTAGGGTATTGTTAGTAGTTTTGTGGGAAAATATGAAAACTATCAAGTAATGTGGAACAAAAAAATAACCCTAAACACTCATCTAAAGTGGATCAGAGGGAGTATTAAACGAGGAATCAGAAGCCAAGGCCATCAAAAGAATCCCAGTCCCAATCCAAATATAGATTTGGAGAACCTAATACTGAGGTAAATTCATAGAGATCGTGTTCTGAAATTTGTAAATAATTTTCACCTTCTAAGTCGTTCAATCTAAATGGGGAAACGATGGAATGGCATCCTAGAGTTGAAGTAGATAAAAGAGGACTGCAGGTGAAGTGACTATCTAGATCTCAATTAAGATAAATAGTTGTTGTTACTTTCTTTATCGAAACATGGAATGGGAAGGAAACGATAATGAGGGAGATCTTAGTATTGCTTGTATCATACGGATGACCTTCGTTTTAACATGGCGATTATCTTGAAAATCAATTAGTGTTTCTTGTGATTTTATTTGTCGTTTCTCATCGTGTTTCTTAGGGTTTTTTCTTGGTCCCATTGGTTACAGATGTGATGCTTGAATACAAGATGGACATGTTTGTATCGGTACGTTGAACTCGCTTGGTAGCTAGACATCCTTGAGTTTTATTATAAGTACATCTGTGAAAACCTCTGAAAATAGTAATAGCGTCTCATTAGAGACTTAAATGTGATTGTGATGCCAATGGAAAAATATTGAACTTCTCTTTCATTGCTCACCTTGGATGGTTGGCTCCAAGAATGTCTTTCTGCCCATATTTCTACCAACTGTAACCATCTTCCATGGGGTCTTCGAGTCCTGAAACTTCACAAACATGTACTTGTTCTCTCCATGTGTATTAAGAAAAAGTCATAATAGTCAAGTCATGTATAATCAAGTCTTTATTGACTTGACTCTGTCTATGTATATTAATAACTCTCCCCTGTGTCTGTGTAAATCACCTGATCATAATTGTGTAATAACATCACATTTACTGGTTTTCGTATCTTCTCATGGTATCATTGAGGTGGTCGCTCTAGGTCAACATTTTTCAACAATTTTTCTACGTAGAACAATGATTCTCTCAATCTTTCTTGATCTAATATCTTTTTAACAACTTTTTGATAATCCTTAAACTGGTTCGAATCAATCTTTTCAACATTTTTTTTCTTCAGACCTTGATTTTCATACATTCTTGATTTCTTGTTCATCTTCCTGCAAATGCCGAATACTAGAGGATCAATGAACAATCAAGCACAACATCAATCAACAATTACATAACAATCATCTTTACAAGATTCATAGAATGATCAAGTTGAACATCCAATTTTCGCTGCTCCTGTTTCTGTTAATGTTCAGGGTAATTAAAGTTATTTTGCTTTGCCGTTCAATAAAATTGGTAATTTCGTATTTTTAAAGTTAGATCACACAAACTTTCTGTTATGGTGTGATCAATTTGAGTATGTATTGATTTCTAATGATCTTTATGGTCATGTTGATGGTGAAATTGTTGAACCCCCTTCACAAATTATTGTTAATGGTGTTCCTACTGTTAATCCAAACCAGGTTTACTGGAAAATAGCAGATCAATTTTTGGTTAGTTATTTGAAAGCAACATTTACAGAAACTGTTTTTGGTAAGGTTCTTGGTATGAATTCTGCAAAAGAGATATGGCAATATCTTGAAGCTAGATTTAGGTCTCAATTTGGATCTAGAAGAAATATGTTAGCAATTTAAAAACTATTACTGATTCATTGGATGTTATTAATGATCGAGTCTCAGATGCAGATGTTATGATGTATGTTCTTAATTGATTTGGACGAGAGTATGATAATTTTGTTATTTTAGCACTGAATCGTGAAACACCATATACTTTTGGTGAATTAAAGGCTAGACTCTTAAATCATGAGCAATGGCTCAGTGATCAACAACAAGATTCCACCATTCTGGATAGTCATGTAGCTTTCTATGGAAGAAATGGTCATAATGGTAACAAGAATGTAAAGAATAAGAATACTCAAGGAAATTCTTCCAAGACTGATAATGTTTCACTCAAAAGTGGTCCTGGTTCTACCAGCTCAAGTGCAGATCCATCTGATGATGCTACTAGTAGAATGTAAAATTTGTAGGAAGACATGTCATTTTGCATCAAGCTGCTTCTTTCGCTATCATCCACCACCTAGTTCAGATTTTAAGCCTAATGCTCATGTTGCTCAAGTTGAATCGGCTTTCAGTGGTATGCAACTTAATTCAGCAGATTTATGTGATGATCCTACTTGGAGTTCTACTTCAACAACTTGGATCTATGATTCTGGTGATTCTTTACACATGAATGGTGACAAGGAACTTCTTCAAAATACTTCTAACTATATATGCTCGGAAGGATAGGGTGATTGTTGGCAATGGACCAAGCATGCAGAGATAGATTATCATACTATCAGAGAGCTGGTGGAGGAAGGAATTATTAATGCAAGTCATGTTGCAACTGAAGAATAGCTTGCTGATGTGATGACTAAAGGCCTATGCTATCCTACTTTCTCCAGACTTTTACTCAGAATAGTGCAATCTTCTTCAACTACTGTTGTTACGGATACTTCAGATTTGTTTGGATCTTGTTGATCATTTGTTTCTTTGGTTTCGCTCTTGTTGAGTATTTGTTCTTTCTTAGTTTGGATCTTGTTGAGTATTTTTCTCTCTTACACTGACCCTTGTTGGGTGTGTTGTTTTATCAAACTGTTTGTTGAGCATTTGTTTGTTTGTGTTTGTTCAGACTTTTTGGCAATTTGTTACAGTGTCTACTTGTAACAATTGAGGAGGGTGTATTAATAGGAAAAAATCTTAATAGTCAAGTCTTTATTAGCTTGACTCTGCCTATCTGTATTAATACCTCTCCTCCGTGTCTGCGTAAAACACCTTATCATAACTGTGTAATAACATCACATTCACTGGTTTTCATATCTTCTCAACGTGGGTAGTAATTTTCTATTTTTTCAAGAAAAAATACACTAATAAAATGATATATATTCATGATAAAAATATTTCGTCACGATATTTCTCTAAATTCTTTGTTATTTTATAAAACAGAAATATACATGGATCCGTAAATACCTCTCTGAATTCTTTGTTATTTTGTATCTCTTTGTATTCTTATGTGCCTTTGAAGTTACTAAAACACTACACTGCTGGAAGTGACGTGATAGTATTTCCCTTGATTATGTCAGGCACTGGTAGTGGTAGGATATTCCATGTGATGTGTGAACATACACCATTGACATTCCAATACTTAAACAAGAAACTCCCGTGTAATTAGGATTTTCATCAAGTTATCTACATATTAGCTCTTTGAGTTCTCACTTGACGCGGCTTGGATGACGAGTAAAACTAGTACAACCGTTGCCACAGTAGGAGGGCCGACGGAAGAAGAATCTGAAGATGGTGTTTGTCTGCGACTACTTTTTTCCCGTTTTAGAAAAAATGATACTTTTGCTTAGTTTCAGAAAGAGTGATACTTTTGCTCCGTTTTGGGAAAGTGATACTTTCGTCCCGTTACAGAAAAAGTGATACATTCGCTCCGTTCAAAAACGGAGTGAAAGTATCACTTTTCCAAAAACGGAGTGAAAGTATCACTTTTCCTGAAACGGAATGTGAAAATATCACTTTTCCTGAAACGGAATGTGAAAATATCACTTTTCCTGAAACGGAAAATTAGTCGATCCATAAACCAAAATATGGTTGCATGATGTGTTATGCATCCTTTATGGAGGGAGTATATTTTTTTTTAAGCATGTAGCATACGTTTTATTATTTGCAATGGAAAATTAGTTGATGTATAAACCAAAATATGGATGCATAATGTGTTATGCATCCTTTGTGGTGGTTTGTATAATGGTTATGCATTCAATTTTCAAAAAATGTGTCTAAAAGAATTAACACCTCCGAATTTTTCGTAAAAATTCTAAATTTGATATTGTTGTTTATACTCATTCCGTAGGTTTTTTTATAAGCTTTCCAACGAGATAAAATTTGTACAATTCAAAGAAACGGATTTTTAGATATGTTATATTAAAGTTTACATTTCAATTATACCAAAAAAAAAAAAAGATACACAAGGAATTATAGTAATTAATTGGACTAAAAGAAATGGATAATTTTGTTTAGTGAAAAAGTAACCATGGATACGGAAATTTCCAATCTTTTTATCAAATTGAACATGTGTGTTACTCTTCATTTTACAAAAAAATAGTCAGAAAAGGATCTTCTTCCCATCGGGCCCTCCGGTCGGTCGGCCCAATTATATGCGTGTACGAGTATCAGTCTCTCAATATAATCTTCTCATTTCAGGGTTCATGCATATAGTTTTTGGTGGACAGATCATATCGCTGAAAGCACATAATTAGAAAAACGAGTAGTAAAGTTGGGCAGATTTACGATTATGATGTCGTACCCTACAATTATAATGGTTCCTGATCTCTGTTCCACTTTTAAAACTTCGAATTAAGTAAATAAATATAAAATTATGGACTTTGATGTCTCTTTTGTTTTTTTTTCCTAAAAAAAATTGATGAACTGGGGAAAAAAACGACGCAGAAACCGGGCACACACAGCCTATAAATGGGACAACGACGCAGAAACCGGACACACAGCCTTTAAATGGGACTCCCTGCTATTCCCCGCTGGCAGGACCCACCATTTTATTTTGTTTCTTGTCGGTTTATGCTTTTTTTTTTGGCGGTAAGTGTAGCAAGGCTGTTTTTTTTCCAGACAAACCTTGGCTAATCCTTCATCTGGGTCGGCCCTGCTATGATCCTTACTCAAACTGGATTTAGAATAGGGGTGGAGGCAGCGAAGGGCAAGCAAGCCATCCCCAAATTGGTTTTTCCTATATAAACTGTAGCACACTGGAACTATTGAAACGGTGTAGACTGTAGTCTTCAACTTTGATGGACTTCTTACAGAGCTTAAACCAAACCACCGAAGGATAAACGTTGGCAACAGTCAATACCCACATAGATTCTTGTTTGAGAGAACAAGAAATTTGGAACAAGGGAAGTACAAGATAATGATAACTAGAGGACAAAATATCTAATTAACTGCTAATACTCCTGATTAATCTAGATTAGATTAATTAGATTAAATTATCTATCCACATGATTAAATGGCGACAGATAGTCTTAACTCCAGAGGAAATACAGTACGAACATGGAAATACATAAAGTATTCTATTATTCTATTAAAGTAGTCATCTTATTGGAATATATATTGGGGCGTAGAGATTATTAGACACCTTAAATTAACACTTAATCATATAGTAGATGTAAATCTAGAGATCTCATGTAGCTTATAGTTATATGATGATCGAAGAAAATCAAACACGTAGTTTTCAAGAAAATGATGATCGAAAAAAATCAAAACACGTAGCTTTTAAGAAAATTATGATCTACATATATTCCTGAGTAACATATATTTTTGACAATTAGTTCATGTAAATCTACATCTACATGATTTCCTTGAACATGATAAACTCTTCGGTAACAACAATAATAAAGAAGAAAGCCTCACCGTCGATAACAATAAGCAAAAAAAAAAAAAACTCGCCGTCAACGTCCGACAACTAGATATCACATGGGAATGATTTAAGTGTTAGATTTTGATATGTAGATCAAAACTAACATGGATATCATTGGTTTGATAAATAAAATAAAGGTTAATCAATGATAAAGAAATAAATCAAAGTAAATAATCTACATACCAAATCAAATGGAGGAGACAAGGATTAAAGTGGTTCGGCACTAACGCCTACGTCCACTGACAGAAGAACCCCATTGGGGTGAATTATATTATGATCATCGATGAGAGAGACTGAGATGAGTATACAATTACATTTGATCTCTAATTTATAGAGAGAACTAAACCTAGGAAGATAATGTAAAATCTTGACTAGGTGAATATATTTAGGAAACCACAAAGATTACAAGGAAAATTATGATATTCCAAATCTTCAATAATCTTCTAATATCTTGTCTTCACGTACACTGCACGGATACCTCGATGGAATTCTCTTCATAGTCACCTTGACTTGTAGTATCCCGTGTTATATTCTAATAGGCCCCCTCAAGTTGGACACAGAGAGAATTGGAGTGTGTAACTTGAAATAAGAGAACCTTGCACCATGAATCGTCATTTACCACAGACTTGAACTTCAGGTGTAATCGTCGTACGTGGGTATGTTAACCAATTCTTTGGCTTGAACTTGTTTAAACTGCATCTCGCTTTTGGTTTTACATGGCACATCACAACCTTTTTTTTTTTTACTTACTAATCACTGCAAGACTTGCATCTTCATTTTTTTTATTTTTTTATTTTTGTCTTGTACCAAAACGATCACAGCCAATGCAAAAATATGATCATCAATTGTTTTGATAAATCACATGAATTAAAAACGACCATAGAATGATCAATGAGAGAATAAAGAGTAAATTAGCTCATGAGAGCGTGAATTGTTTGATCTCCGATATAAGATCAAAAAGGGAGATAACCACCACAATATTCCCCGACTGTGTTTGACGTGACTTAGCTTGCGTAGGTTGACAAAATGAACAGCCAGAAAACTGAATTGAATGTTCTTGACAAAAACATAAAATAGAGAAAATTGTTGAGTTCACGATGAAAGTGAAAATTGATACAGACATCATGGTATCCAAAGCATTGATCAGTGCCTACTAAAAAAAACACGTGATTGGAGTCATTGGACTTAGAGATATAAATTGACAAATATCAGATTCATAACACTTGAACTACTCATAGAACTTGATAGTAGATCAAAAAATTGAACCCAAACACTTTGGGGAAGAGATAGCAGTAGTACTTCATGCTTTCTTTAAAATATAATTTAGGATTTTTTTTTTTATTATTCCAAAATTGAAATGTGGATGAGAATTGATTAGATATGGATTATGTATGATCCGTATCCCATGGGGTTTTATTAGTAAATATATTTATTTAGAAAGTATCTTGAAATGATATGAAAAATCTTCCAAGATAAATATGGAAAATAATTTGATGATTTTCAAAAATATAGAAAATATTTTCAAAATTACGAAAATAGGTGATATTTCCGGACTTGATAGTGAGAGAATTAACGGGATTACCCATATTGTAAAGATAAAATCCATGAATGGATTACGAAGATAACATATATGTGCATGATTAAAAAGAGATGACATATATGAATGGAATCGGTTTCAATGATGCTCTACAGGTAAGATTTCCACGTAGAATCGCAAACGTAATAAATGGGCAGTATTGACTTCATGCCCACACCTTGCTATTGAACTCGAGAATTAAAATTTGGTGCACCCCTTCACAGAAGTGAGGATATATTGGGGGTTCAAAAATGATATATGAACAGAGCCAATTGATGATGGCGTAATTCCAATAAGAAGCTAGCTAGACCTGCTAGTTAATTTTGACGTGAAACAAGTAACTTTTGTTGACAAAACAACAAAGATAGTAGGTATTTTTGGAAATAAAATAACCATAGACTATTTGGATTACCATAATTAACAGTAGATTCTTAGAGAAGAGATCGAAACAAAATTAATGACCCATGCAATGAATTAATGGGCATATTTACGGGAAAAAAATATATTTGGGACAAATATATGATTTTTGAATTATGGAAAATACATCCATTAAAGATAATGATGCGTACCGTAATTGTTTGAGCATTTGAAAATGGGATGTATTCTCGGAATTGAGAATATTCTTGATAACAAGAACATATATAAAATGAAAAATAATCCTTGATGGACGATAAGGATGTTGTGAAAGAAAAATTGATCAGTTTGAAGAACATATTCGCTCATAATTATAAGAGCAAGATGAAAACAATTTAATTTTAGATAAAGATCCAAAAAGAGAGATATTTGAGTTTATTGATATCGAAACAGAAATAAGAACAACTGATCGATCATTTCAATAAAACTTGAACGATGAAATAAATTAAATTGCGGAAGCGATTGGATCGAGAGCAATTCTGCTCTGATACCATGTTAGATTTTGATATGTAGATCAAAACTAACATGGATATCATTGATTTGATAAAGAAAATAAAGGTTAATCAATGATAAAGAAATAAATCAAAGTAAATAATCTACATACCAAATCAAATGGAGGAGACAAGGATTAAAGTGGTTCGGCACTAACGCCTACGTCCACTGACAGAAGAACCCCATTGGGGTGAATTATATTATGATCATCAGTAGAGACTGAGATGAGTATACAATTACATTTGATCTCTAATTTATAGAGAGAACTAAACCTAGGAAGATAATGTAAAATCTTGACTAGGTGAATATATTTAGGAAACCACAAAGATTACAAGGAAAATTATGATATTCCAAATCTTCAATAATCTTCTAATATCTTGTCTTCACGTACACTGCACGGATACCTCCGTGGAATTCTCTTCATAGTCACCTTGACTTGTAGTATCCCGTGTTATATTCTAATATTAAGCGTTTGTTCTAACGTCATTAGTGGAACAACTCTCGTTGTCCATATTTTTCTAAGCAAAAATTATTGTGTTTTAATGGTCCCAAATTGTATAAATTAGCAATTCCTTATTAAATTTAAAGTATAGATTAGGATACTAATGCAGGTATGAGGTGTAATAATTGATATGCTTCATTTTGGTATCAATTGTTTTGGTATATCCGTGTATGTTGTATACACTGTTATTTGATGCTTATACTCTTATTTTGTTTGTCTTTTGGTAGAGGCCACCAATATGCATGAGAATATGTATGCATGTGGGATACCCAAAGATCAAATAAGTTTTGATATTGTCTGACTCTTATTATTAGAAAATTTGCGCAACATGAGAATTTGGAGGTCAGTTTCTCTGTGGATGCACCAAAATTATAGACACATAAAAATTCTTTCAAGGACTAATTAAGGTAGGATGGCCAGGGAAGGCATGGAAAACATCGAAACATGCCCCACTGTGCCCGCGTTGCATATGTGGTGTTCTAGTATTTGAACAGAACTTTATAATTATTAGTCGATACTCGATCAATATAATTCTGGGGATTTTGACGAATTATTAACTTCATTAATGATACAGTTATTGATAAGCTAATTGAACAGAACTTGTAAATACTATATGTCAAAAGAAGAATCGAAGCAAAAGCCATCAAAAGAATCCCGGTCCCAGTCCAAATAAAGATCCGGAGAATCCAATGTCAAAGGTAATGCTGACTCGAATTCACATAGATCGTAGTCTGAAGTTTGTAAATCATGTCCACCTTCGATATTGTTCAGTCTATACGGAGAAAGAATGGAATTGGATCCTGAAGTTGAAGGAGATGAAAGAGGACTACTCATGAAGTGATTATCAGGTGTCACCTGTGAAGAGCAAATGTTGCTGTTACTTTCTTTCTCTTGACATGGAATGGGTATTGAAGATGAAGGAAATGAGAATGAAGGTGACGTTAGGACTACTTGTGTCGTATCGAAATCCTTTGTATTAACATGACCACCTGTTTGAAAATTGATAAGTGTTTCTTGTGATTTTCTCTTTCGTTTTTTGTCGTGTTGTTCCAGCTTTTTTTTGGGTTGCCCAGGTTGCAGATGTGAATCTTGAATACATGTATGTCTTCCTAGGTACATGACACTAAAGATTGATGTGTCTGTATCAGTACGTTGAACTTGCTTGGTAGCTTGGCATCCTTGAAAATTTTTATGAGTACATCTGTAATAACCTCTGAAATATAGCAATGACATCTGATTAGAGTCTAATTTTTCCAAGTACAAAATACAATCGTGATTCAAATGGAAAAATATTTATGTTTGCTCACCTTGGATGGTTGGCTCCATAAATGTCTTTGTGTCCATATTTCCTCCAACTGTAACCATCATACACAGGTTCTTCGAGTCCTGACTGTTCGCAAGCGCGTACTTGTTCCGTCCAACTAGGTATTGTTTTTCTATATTAGAGGAAAATGAATATACTTATGAGTTACAGCAAAAAACATCTCGCCATGACAAACTTCTCTGCATACCATGTGAATTTATAAATCAAACATATATGTCTATGGATCCATGTATTGATGCATACCTCTTTTTTGATGGATTTCCAATGAGATTAGAGTTGGAACGAGGACTTCTGCTAACTGAACCAGGCGAATCAGTTGTCTGCATCAATCCGGTAATTTGAAAGCCGTCAACTGACTTGATCCCACTCAACATGGAAAGAGAGCTTTCGAAGGATGATAATATTTTAGGTAATAACAATTTGCCACTAGTAGAAGTAACATCAATACCAAATTGTAATTGGTTTAGCAGCTCTTTAGCTAGGGTTAGCTGATTGACAATCAATGGTTTTTGATCCAATAAACTCATGCTAGTATTCTTCTCCATTTTAAAATAACTACTCATAATTCAATATTAAGAAAAATTTGTATGATTGATTGAAAGAGTCTGAACTTTGCAAATTTGGGTAGTATTCAAGTGTATGCAAAAAAAAAATCTGGAGAAATGCCGAAATGACCAAACAAGAAAGAAGGTAGAATTGAGTTTTTGAGTGATGAATGACGAGGAAGAAGCCAAGAAGGGATGTAGATTTATGTGGAAATCCTAATGAGGTTTTATATAGGGAAATGAATGAGTTTAGAAAAGGACAGAAATGGAAGATGAGCAAGTTTTCTTCCCGGAAAGACTGTCCTGAGATAGAAATATCGAAATCTATCCTTTTGTATTGTAATGTGACCTTAATTAAAGCTTACTAAAATACTACTACATTGCTGGAAGTGACGTTATAGTTATTTTCCTTGATTATGTCAGTCAGGTACTGCTGGTAGGATATTCCATGTGATGTGAACATAGACTATTGGCAGTGTGCAACAAATAGACTAATTAGAAGTTAGCTTGTCATCATGTTATCCTATCCTATCTATATGTTAGCTCTTGGAGTGCTAGCTTGACGCGGCTTGTATGACGAGTAAAATTATACGCATGTATCAGTGTGCGAGTCAAGCAGCGCTGTATGATTTTATAGGTAGTGTATAAGTCGATTTTTCTTTTTTAAATACTAGAAATGGCCGATGCATAAGCGAAATCCCCAAAATTTCATGCTCGGATATCTAATTATTGGTCGTAAAAAGCTAGATTTTACTGAGATGTAACTTTTATAGCCAACTTAAAATAACCTAGCATATTTAGGGGCCACCCAAAAAGATTTAGGGGCCAACAATAAAACAAAATAGGGTCACCCAAATATAAAACGAAGCCACCCCTTATCTCCCGTAAATCGTAATGGCAAAACTAACCTCTAATAATCGGTTGATAAACAAGGATCGTTATCTACCGAATAATTCGGTAGAAAAAAAAATCACAAACGTCCGATTGTGGACGCTTTAGTGTTAGTAAGTAATGTGTTTCATTTTTTTTTTTTTGAGGAGACTGTTTCATTTTTTTTCATTTGTTGTCTGTTATAGTTCTAGAAAAGAAGAAGAATGGTAATAGTGAAAAACCACTTTTTTTAGAAATAGGCAACAAAAATGGATGGATTTGAAGAATTTGTTGAGAATGATCGTGAAGAACTTAATGTTGAAGGATCACGACCGTTTAGAGAAGACGATTTGGGGTATATGTAATGATTTAAACTTTTGTGGAGAGGAAACCCTAGACGACGCTTTCATGGAGGAAACCGTAGAATCAACCGAGATCGAAGCTAACGATGCATCTAACACGCAGGTATTGTGTTAAGAAAATCATAACCCACTTTGTATGCGTTTGTATGAGTTTTGAAACGATAAAACTCGATAAATGCATGCATTTAACGCCATGAACTACCCAGAATCGGTAGCTAATGTATTCACATGTCTACCGAATACAACCTCCTGAGTACCAAATATTTACAATCATTAGTTTAAATAATGTATATTACTACCGAATAGTTAAAAAAAACCAAATTGATATTTCAAAATAGCTACATTCGGTAATTATTAAAGTGCATTTAATACCGAATGTCCCAAAAATCGAAATCCTCAAAATTATGAAACTCACTAATTCTTATCTTTTACATTCGGTAGTATTAAAAATTTATATAACTACCGAATATATCTTTGGCCCCCAATTCAAATTCTCGCAATCTCGTAAAAATAGTTATTGTTCTGTGAAATTCGGCTGATTATTTATAACGTTATCTTCCGATTGTACATATTCGGAAGTATTACCAGATATATGTCTTCCGATTATGATTGTTTTTGTACTCAGGAGACTGTCTAAATCTTTCTATTAAAATCGGTAGTTTTGTTGACACAAGATTCATCCGATTATATTAAAATCGGTTGTAAAACGTACATACTGTCTTCCGATTGTGAATGTAAACCATGTTGCTTCATTTTTGCAGGGCGTTGTAGCGGTTTTTGATGATTTCTATTTGAGGCCCGATACTTCGTTACAATATGCAAACGATTTGGTATACGCATTACTATTATTATTATTATTAAAATACGTATGTTAAATTGTTATACTTATGATATTAGTTTTTTTTTATTCGTGTTTAGTCATTTGCAAGTAAGAAGGAGGCGAAGGAATGGCTCATGAACAAGGAAAAAGATAACATGTGCGTTGTAGTTCAAAACAATCATGTGGGTGAAACTCGATTTGAAATGATTTGTGAGCGAGGTGGGGATAGAAAGAGTCACGAGGGAAAGAATAGTAAGTACATAAGGAAGACGCAGAGGAAATACCGAAGCAATACAAAGAAAATCGGATGTCCTTTCAAGATTGTCTTCTATAAGCCCGAAGGTAAGGAAGGTTTAGAGTGGAAAATGTATAAAGTTGATAATGGTTCTCATAACCACGATGATCCGGATACTTTACTTGGACATGTAATGGTTGCCAAGCTAAAACCAAGAGAAATGGAGACGGTGAAGTCTATGAGGATCCAAAAAGCGAGTGCGATCTTAAGTAGAATAAAGGCGGATGACCCCAACAACTTGTCTTCTTTGTCTACAATTAAGTCATCCCTAGCTATGATCAAAAGAACGGAATGGGATGGTAGAACGGTCATGCAACAATCGGAGTGGTTATCGGATTTACACGACTACACGTTGAGAAGGGAAGAAAAGGATGGTAAAGTGGTTCGTATTTTCTTGCCACATCCCGAAATGATCCAATTGGCCCAATGCTTTCATCAAATCAGAGTGGTTATCGGATTTACACGACTACTCCGTTTTTGAAACCCTCAAGTATTCGTTTGATTATAAAATATAAAAACTTACGATTGTAACTCTGACTTTGGAACTTTCATAATATTACAGAATCGGTAGATTAAACAACACAATAACTACCGATTATGACAGCATCGGTAGATTAAACAACAATCGGAAGTAAATGTGTCACGTTTTACCACCGAATATAATAATCGGTCGTTATTGTAAATTTCTTACCACCGAATATTCTTTTTGAATTCATAAACCTGTTTTTCTTATTTTACTGAATATTCGGTAGGAAACTTCTATTTAGTGTTACCGATTGTGTGTGCATTTCGAGACACGACTATTTTTATTAAAAATAAGTATCCGTTGTAGTACGAACGGTATATTATAAAACATAATAGTTTCCGATTCAAACACATTCGGCAGGTTAAATAACTTCATAACTACCGATTACACAAAATATTTTGAATATCATAATATGATGTAAGGATTACACTTCGACAATTCCATTACAATGACTTGCGCTTAGCTTCGTGGACGTGTTTCACGTGCCCTAAACGGCTTAAATCTGGCCATCGCCATAAGGATTCTAAAATGAGCTTCGAAACGGAAGTTTGATCTTTTCCATCGCCGCCATTCCTCTAGAGATCATTCTATCACCTCATCATTAGTTTCACCCCTCAATCGATATTCATTCACATGATAAGTTAAATGGACGAATTGTTGGACGTGTGCGTTTATTGAACCAATTAATGAAAAAGATCAGCCGGTGACGGTTATTTGGGTTTCCGGTGTCGATACAAAATCTTTCGTGAATTCTAAACAAATAACTCATACTCATTACACCTCCTTGCCTGCGTTCTTCACCCCGTCTCGGATAGAATTGGACATAGCGCCTACATAAAGATAAATATTCTTCCATCGTGAACTCGGTAGAATTAATGAATGGTTGGGCCATTATATTAAAGATGGTTTATTTGATGTTGGAGAGAGAAAAATGTATTCTTGGTGCATATATGGTGAGAGATACCCTCCTTATATAGGATAATGGCCTAAAATTCCGAACCAAGGAAAAATGAAGATTTTCTTGGTTTTGAACTTCAAATAATCGGGCGAAGAAAAATATACAAAACCTCCGAATTTTATGGCTAACCCTCTGTTATGCCTGTGGAAACCACCCAGAGCCATGGCGGGGCTGGTTTTGAACTATACAAATTCGGAGGATAATTCAGCGTCTTTATCTACCGAATATAACATGGCCTAAAATTCCGAACCATGGAAAAATGAAGATTTTCTTGGTTTTGAACTTCAAATAATCGGGCGAAGAAAAATATACAAAACCTCCGAATTTTATGGCTAACCCTCTGTTATGCCTGTGGAAACCACCCAGAGCCATGGCGGGGCTGGTTTTGAACTATACAAATTCGGAGGATAATTCAGCGTCTTTATCTACCGAATATAACATGGCCTAAAATTCCGAACCATGGAAAAATGAAGATTTTCTTGGTTTTTAACTTCAAATAATCGGGGCGAAGAAAAATATACAAAACCTCCGAATTTTATGGCTAACCCTCTGTTATGCCTGTGGAAACCACCCAGAGCCATGGCGGGGCTGGTTTTGAACTATACAAATTCGGAGGATAATTCAGCGTCTTTATCTACCGAATATAACATGGCCTAAAATCCCGAACCATGGAAAAATGAAGATTTTCTTGGTTTTGAACTTCAAATAATCGGGCGAAGAAAAATATACAAAACCTCCGAATTTTATGGCTAACCCTCTGTTATGCCTGTGGAACCACCCAGAGCCATGGCGGGGCTGGTTTTGAACTATACAAATTCGGAGGATAATTCAGCGTCTTTATCTACCGAATATAACATGGCCTAAAATTCCGAAGCTACGAAAAATGAAGATTTTCTTGGTTTTGAACTTCAAATAATCGGGCGAACAAAAATATACAAAACCTCCGAATGGCTCATCATTCCAAAGATACAAAACAATGAAGATTATCTACAATGGCTCATCATTCCAAAGCTACAAAAAAACTAACCATTCATAAACCATCAAACAAACCATCCACATACCATAACGTGTTTTAAGAAGTTCAAATCCGATCCTAACCTTAAAAACAAAACCAATTTAAGAAGCATTCCATAAATAAAAATGAAGATTGTCATTCATTGTTTCTTTGATTTTACTTTACGACCGAGACTACCTCCAAGTACACCACGACCACGAGTTTGAGGTCCTTCTACTTCAACACCTTCCGTTCGATTGCTCGTAGAAGCTCGAGTTCTTTTACCCGACTTTGATACTGCAATCTTATCTAACTGCCTCTTCGTGGATTTTTCCCCAAATTCTGCTGCATATTCTTCATTGTCTATATTGTCAATTAGGTCTCTAGCCTTTTGTATCTTCTCAACTGGCACGGGATCTCCCTTCTTAATGCAAGCAGTTAACATTTTGGAAACACAACTAAACCTATTCACCTATTTTTAAACATAATGACATACCATCAAACGGTTATTACATAAGATTTTTAGCAATAATATCAAGAAAGTTAGAAGAATACGCACCAGTCTCTCCACGAACGCCGATATAGAAACACGATCATGTTCCAAAAATGAATTCTCCGCAGCATTAGCTAACCCGGAGTTGGTTACAATTCTCTTGAACCTTTCACATTCACCGGATAAAGGCCAGTCAAGCATTTTTGTTGGTGCAGCGGTGGGTTTGAGTAGACGAACCGCATCTTGATGATACTATTAAACACACGAAAATTGTTTAAAGTACATACAAAAACCCTTAATACAACTATTATCGAAGTAACACATACACAGTACATTAATAAAAAATATACGATTATTATTACCTCGGTTTCGTATATTTCTTTGGCCCAAGAGTCTTTGTATCCAAAAAGCAATTTTCCTCCATCCGACGGTAGCCCAAGGATTTCTCCAGGTGGAATATTCTTCACCTTCAAGTGCTGAGGGACAAGATGTGATGCTTTCTTAGCAATATCCTTCTTTCCACCTTCTGCTCCTTTGTTAGCTTTTTTGGCTTTTTGGGTACCACTTGGTTGTCCTTCTTCTTGAACTCTGGGCACTGGATCAATTGGTTCAATTTCAGGGTGGGATGTAAGTTGTGGAGCAATTGGTTCTAAACCTTGTTGACTGCCTTGTTCAATGCCATGTGGACCAGTTGGTTCTACACCTTCTTGAGTTGGTTGTTGACCACTTGCTTGCATACCTTGTTGACTTCCTTGTGGTTCTACACTTTGTTGATCACTTGAATTAGCTTTGGCACTCCTTTCTCTCCTAGCACTAGCTGACACTTTCTTACTCCCTGCTCGACGAGGCCCTAAGTCGCCTGTTTTTGGGGCTTGCTTAGCTCGACTTGGTCTAAAAAACAACAAAAGAATCAATGTTTACAAACCACACAATCGGAGGCCTTTGTATACGAACTAAACCCGAATGTAAACATTCGGAACAAACAATACAATTTTTCAAACCGAATATGCATCAATTGGAGTTCAGAAACTCTAAATTTTTCAGCATGTAAAATCGGAGGTATAAAACATTATGTTATCTTCCGAATACATCTTGGCCCAAAAATGGGATTTTTCATAAATTAATTTTTTTTAATTATATTTCATCAGATTGAGAAATTCGGTAGTAAGTGTACTACCGATTATTGTATGTCTACTTGAACAGATTCGGAAGACCACAAATTAATTAACTACCGATTTTAACAATATTCGTACGCATGAACATAGGGCCAAACACATTCGGAAGAAAAACAAAACATATAACTTCCGAATTCTATCAATGTTCTTCAGGAATGAAGAACACGACTACATTCGGTAGTAAATTAACAGGTTTGACTACCGAATCTGGGTAAATTGCAGAAAACCCTAGATTTTTTTTTCTCAATTCGGCGAATTAAAGCGAAATATACCCTAAAATTGATAGAGGCTTACCTAATTGGTGCCATTTGAAGTTGCCGGAGTGTTACACTATCAGAAACGCCACCGCCAACTAAATCCGCAGATTCGTCTTCGTCGCGTTCTTCGTCATTTTCACCAACAATCTCTTTGTTTCTTGCTAAATTCCCTATATTTGGAACGAAACCCCGAGGAACGTTTTTGGTTTTAGGTCTGTGGGATGCATTACCCGTCTCCATTGTTTTATATAAAAAAAAACCTCCACAATCGGGAGAGAATAGGAAGAGAGGAAGAAGAAGGGTTGAAATGGAGAGAGGGAGAAAAATTTTCGGACGAATACTGCTACAATCGGGAGAGAATATGAACAAGACTATATTTGGGTTTTTAAATTTTTTTACTACAAGGACATTTACGGAAATTCACTATAAAAAAGGTAACCCCGTAATCAAAGCCTTTGGATGAGTATAACATGTTGGCCCTAAATCTTTTTAGATGGCCCCTAAATATGCCAGGTAAAATAACGCCTAAAAAAAAATTATGAAATAAATATTGGAATCCCCTCCCTGGAGGGTGGGTGTAGATTACAAGACATAAGAAAATATATCTTATTTCAGAATGCCTAAAATTTTAATGGACAGATCAGTTTTTTAATTGAAATTTATATTGGTGAAAGCACATAATTAGGAAAAAAAATTACTCCCTCCATCTAAATTTACTTGCCTAAATTGAGTTTTTTTTAGCAAATTTATACCAATTTTTTTTTTATATTTTCCACTAAAATTTTCTAATTGTCAAGAAAGAAACAAAAACTATGATGTCAAAATTTGTATATGAAACAAGTAATTTGGAAGATTGATGGTGTATGTGGAAGTAATTTGAATTTCTTTCAGGTTTTTGCAAAATCCAATTTAGGCAAATAAACTTGGACGAAAGGAGAATGACATTGGCCCCCAATCCAATAACGATTATGATGTCGTACCCTACAATTACTATAGTTCTAATATCTCTTTGATTTAAAAACTCCAAATTAAGTAAGTAAATACAAATACATATCGTGAGGTGGAGTCGTCAATAGCAACAGAGAACCACATAAGATATAAACGATTTGTTCCAACCGCATTAGAAGAACAAGTTGTTATCCCCATACTTCTAAGTTCTAACTAATGCATTCTAATTAAGGGCCAATTGGAAAATTAAGCCAAGATAATTAGGAGCAACTAATGCAAGTGGTCCATGCCAACACGGAAATAATACACTCACCGAGAGCTAAATCCCGCGATGTGTACCGCAAGAGAGTAAAAGGTGGTCCCCTTATGACCAGGCCGATTTGCAGGTAGGTGGGTTAAGTGTGGGTCCCAACCCCTCTTTCTTACACTCCCATTCTTCGGGATGGCCCGTGTAGAGGTGTAAAACGTGCCGGCCCAGCACAGCCCACGAAATCACGTACTATGTGTCGTGCTGTGCCGGAGATTATGACGTGTCGTGCTGTGCCGTGCTAGAAGGCGTGCTGTGCCAGGAAAATAAACGTGATGTGCCGTGTTGTGCTGTGTCAGGCACATTTATTTTATATTTTCCTATATAAACGTTTTTCAAATATTTAGGTATTATATGTGTTATTATGAAAATAAGTCAGCATAACGGTAGTAAAATGTCAATAGTTGGCTTGAATAAGAGTTTTTTTGTGAAATAGACACAAAATATGATGTATTGTGCTATGATTTGTAGCATTTTATACATATTATGACGTGCTTTCTTAACGTGCCGTGATGTGCCGTGCCACGTGCTAATCCGTGGCGCGTGCTGTGCTGGGCTACTGTGCCAATTAGTCAAACCCAGCACGTCTCATTTAACTAACGTGATGTGCCGTGTCGTGCTAAATCACGTGTTGTGCTGGGTTGTGATCAAATTTTAACGTGCTGGGCTGTGCTCGTGCTGGCACAACCCAATTTTACACCTCTAGGCCCGTGGGATATAAAGGATTTTTTTGCCAATAATAGTATTTCAATTTAGCATATGCATCCGACGTATGGTTTGGCTAGGCTAGGTTGTTTGTCGCCTAATTTCTTGCCAATTATATATATGTCAGGGAACAGAATCTTAGCAAAGTGGTAATTTATCATTCATATATTAAGATAATTAATAGGGGAAAGCCACTTTTACTAAAGGGGAAGCCGATTTCAGTGTATGATATTTGACTTGTGGTCATCATTGGGTGGATTTAAAATAAACTTTCCTTCTATAAAAAAAATATTATGTCACCCTTTAATCTTCCCAAACTAAATGTACGTCCATATCCCATTTAACCCTAATTTTTTTAATAGTTTAATGGTGAATGTAGATTTCCCCATTAGCCGTGTGAATGCAAATTCTACGGAACTAAACTTATGTTAGTTCTACCTAAAACGCTGGATACTCATACACCTACTTCAACGACTACATGAAGTACTGTAAAAAAAGAATTTGTGTATCAAAAAACACAAATGCATCAGATAACACAAACATTGTTTGATGATTTTTTTTTTTTTTGCGGTATGGGAGTTGTTCGTCAAATTACAATACTTCATCAACTATTTTGTTCATCGATTACGAAGATGATCACCTATACACAATCGTGATTACAAGGGCCTAATCTTAGAATGAATTTACATGAGAGAACGCAAAGCACTTCAAGTCCTGAACAAGATAGTAGAAGATACGTATCCGTTCAAGATCTTGACTTCTTTGAACAAGAGACCCAATCTTGAAAGTAGCTTGTAAACGAAATATGCTCGTTCCTCATCACAATTTTAAGTTTTTTCTCCCAAAAAGATATGGCTATGGCTAGTTGTTATTTATCTTCCTCCATAATCTCGCTATGAGAGATGATACTAGACTCCAAAAAAGAGATATTATAAGGGAAAGCTTATTATCAAATCCATCTAATATTGACTAGAAGTCAAATATTTTAGACCGAGTCAGCTTTCCCTCTAATAAAAATGGCTTTCCCCCTATTAATCATCTATATTAAGTGCTCTATGTACTAATGTTATGATACGATGAATAAAATTTACATGGTAATTAATTTTAGTAGTTTGGGAGTCGCTTTCTTGTACTCTGAAGTAAGTAAATACAAATCAATATTGGGAGGTTGAGAGCAACTGCAATCATACGACTATAACCAAAGAGTAAATACCAAAATTTTTTGAAAATTTTGGGTTTACTCCGTGTACGACACTACGGGTGGGAAGACCAAATTTGGTCAGGCGCAACTAATACTTGCGCCCCAACTTTTTTTTTTTTTAATTTTTTTTTTTGGGCGGAACTTATGAGCTCCACCCCATTTCCATTTTTTTTATGGCGTAACTGTGAATCGCGCCCCAATTTTTTTTTTGTTTTTTTTTATGGATCGGGCGTAACTTGAACTTGCGCCCCATCGAGCATGCTTGGAATCTACGCCCGACTAAAGACTAGACTAAAGACCAAATTTGATCTGGTCTTTGGTCTTTGGTTTGATCTTTAGTCGCTCGATAGTGTCTGCTCTTTCGATAATATTTGGTCTTTAGTCCCATGACTGTGGTTGCTCTTAGCCGTCAATGGCAACAGAGAACCACACATAAGCTATAGGAAAGGTATAATCCAGATTCCAGATATTCCAACTGCATTATTATTGGAAACAACTCACTGTCAATATATAGTTTTTGTTTGAATGGCCCCTAATTACAAAACTAAGACAAGATAAGAAAAACTAATGCAAGTGGTCCATGCCAATGATGCCATAATAGTATTGTAAAACTTAACTGTTTGTTTATATTATTGCAAGCAGATGAGTACAGTGCGTTGGATCGATCAGATGTGATATCATGGTCCTTCCCCATGATTACGTCGTACGTACAATGGTGGTACATAGATAACCACGAACCACCCCCATGTGAACTTATCCCATTGACATTTGACATACTTACTTTAACCCCCTGTAAACAAGGATCTCGCGACATATAATCTTCTGTTGAGATTTGATTTAGATTTAATTAATCATGTATTATCTGGAGTGCATGACCATGACACTCACTGATCACCTCACGACCATTAAAATCAAGGAGTTTTATACTGTGACAGTGATCAAATAAATGCACTAACGAATGAGAAATAACCAATCATTTTCGAACTATATATTTGATATTTTACTTTGTGAAAAGCACGTTAGAACCCAAGTGAAAAGTTGAAAAGATTGGCAAGTAAAATACTCACTAGAAAAGGAAGCTTAAGCAGGCAAAGTTGAATCGAATTAATAGTTGATTGATCCTTGGAAGGAGAAGAAGACGACAAAGTTGGCCAGTGGCCACCACCTTCTTAATTTTGTTGAAGTAGTCCCAATCAATTCTAAAGATAAAATTAAAAAACAGAAGAAATGTATTAAACTATAATCACACAGAAAGTAAACCATCTTCATTTCCTGCTTCACACTTCTCCGTCAAGCGCAAATACCTCAACTTGTGGAGGAAAAGGGCCGCACAGTGGACATAACTTTTCGTAATGGTCGATTTGCTATATATGGCACCAAATTTTTTTAGATCATAGGGCATATATGTTTACGGCCATGTTTCGCAATGAGACGTTTTGAGTTGGGTACCGGAGTGTAAATTCTGTTTCAGGTATGTTAACTTTAAGTCGCGGGGTAAATTTTGGATTTACGAACGAAGTTTAGATCATGAGATAAATTTCCGAACACATTACGCCCGAAGTTCTTTAAGTATCATCCCAATCAACATTCGGAATATCCATTGGGGACAAGCAGGCAAGATCTGTTTTAGTGATATTTTTGCTTAATTATTTCATAATTAAAGTAGTGTTTAACAGTTCTTTATTGATTAAAATTGATAATATATTCCGTAAAGGTTTGTCTGATTTTTATTACTATCTTTTAATAAATCTGTTGTCCTTTTTCTTTTGTTTTTTTGGATCAACTGATTTATTACGTCCTAATTAGCTGAAATAATGACGTCTAGCGTCAATGTTAATGTCACTTTTGCCCTCTATCAGACAACCAAAGCTGCTTCATTTTATATATGTACTAAAATTTAAATGATAGATTGATTTTTGGAATTTACTTCAATACCAGTTATTTTCTTTCTTTCTTTTTTCAGTTTTTAATTTCATTTTCTCGAAGAAAAAAAAAATGATTATGAGATTGAACATAACCATCCGGCAGGGATCATAATTATTGTTGTAAGGTTGCTACTTTTTTTTTTTTCTTTTAATTTTTAATTTTATTTTCACAAAGAAAAATAATGATTCCGAAATTGAACCTAAGCATTCGGTAGGGATTACAATTATTATTGTAAGGTCGCTAATTTTTCAAAATTGACTAACAAATTCATATAGTTATCCAGAGGTTGAATGGTGAATTGCATACTCTGGCAGAAAAAAAGAAAATCAATAAGTTTCACTGTCACGTTTGCTATCAAAGTGTTGTTATCTAGTTGTTCATATGATATCATTATGAAAAAAAAAAAATGTTGTCAAATGTTGGTACCCAGCTGTTATGATATCATTATACGAAAGAAAAAATTCAATGAGTTCAAGTGTCATATCAGAATTGTTGTCAAAATATTATCATTTAGTTGTTCATATGGCATCATTTTTACATAATATGTGGCTTGGAATTCTAATTTAAATGGTTCCGGGTTGTATCAATTAGTATTCCAGTTAGAAAATTAAACCAATGTAAGAAATTCTTTACATTTTTTTTTCCCTTTTTTTTTTTTGTTGTAGGAAAATTTACTTTTTTTTTTTTCAATAATGATATGATACAAGTAGCTAAGTGAACAAAATTAATGAGGAACAAAAATACTACATATCAAACCGAAAATTAGAATCAAGAAAATCAAAATCCAAGTAAAAATCCGGAGAATCAAACGGTGAAGTGAATTCAGAAAGATCGTAATCCGAAGTTTGTAAATCGTCTCCATCTTCTAAGTTGTTCACTCCATAATTAGAACAAACGGAATTGGATCCTGAGGTTGACGGAGACGAAAGAGGACTAACCACGAAATGATTATCAGGCGTCATTGAATAAAAAATGTTGTTGTTATTTTCTTTTGGTTCATCACATGGAATTGGTATCGAAGCCGACGGAAATGAGAATGAAGGCGATCTTGGTACTGGAATCGAAGGAAATGAAAATGAAGGTGATCTTGGTACTACTTTTCTCTCGCCGGAATCCGGTGTTTCACCAAGACAACCCGTTTGAAAATTGATAATTGTTTCTTGTGATTTTGCTGGCTTTTGATGTTCTTGACCAGCTTTGTTTTGTGATTGCCCTGGTAGCAAGTGCGGTGCTTGAACACAAGTATGTCTAACCCGATACGTAACAGTAAAGATCGATGAATCTTCGTCGGAACGTTGAACTTGTTTCATAGCTAAACACCCCTGAGCAGCTCTATGTGTACATCTATAATAGCCTCTTGGATATGCAGCTCCGAGAATATCTTTCTGTCCATATTTCCTCCAACTATACCCGTCATCTAGAGGTCCTTCAAGCCCTGTCTCTTCGCAAACGCGCACTTGTTCCGTCCATCTTGCTACTGTTTTCCTACAGAAGCAGAACCAGATTAATTAATTTCACTCATGATCATAAACCCTTCGAATGCCATGTGAACATTGAAAAACGAACAAATTAATTTCATCATCTATGTATACCTCTTCTTGGAGGGAGGTTCCATGAGATCGGATTCGGAATCGCTCCGAGGACTTCTGTTAACGGAACGAGGTGAATCGGTAGGGGTGCTATCCGTCTCCGATGCCGTAATTTGAGATTGATCGTTGCCGGATTCTGACTTGCTCCCGCTCAACATGGAAAGAGAGTTTTCGAAGTACGATAATATCTGAGGGATTAACAACTTGCTTCCATCAGTGGAAGTAGCAGTATGAAGATCAGTTTCTAACTGTCTTAGTAGCTCTTTAGCTTGAGCTAATTCATTGAGTATGAATAGCTTTGGATCCAAATAACTCATGCCGGTAGTATTCTTCTCCTCCATTTAGTAATCTGAGAAGTGAAGTAATCTGATATTTGGTTGAGGAAATCTGAGTTTGGGAAGAACTTTTTTTTTTAATCTTTTTGTAAGAAATTTGTGAGAAGATCTAGTGATAGATTTGAGTGATGAATGATGATTTGTGACCATTTGAATTTATAGGGGACCCTGGTAGGGTAATACAAGAGGTGGGGTGAATTGAATGAGGAAAAAAAAAAAAAAAAAAGGATAAAAAATTGAAGAAAAAGGAAAAGAATCGGAAGGACTGGTCTTTGTGTCCATTTATTCCGATATTACCCCTATAGTTTACCCACAGTTTGTCCTTTAGTATTGGATTGTTGTGTCCTTAAATGTCATTTATGAATGTTAGACCGCGTTAATTGTAGTCCGTTAAATCGGAAAATATGATGTCATGGCCGTTTCGAGGTTATACGTCACGGGCTAGATTGATGGCGTATTTGCTGATATGTCACCATGTGAAATGGGAACCAAGCTACCCTACCCAAATTTGACATTTTTTTTTTCGTTCCTATCAACATGGATGCACTAGTGTTTATCTTAAGTTTTTTTTTTTTTTTTTTTTTTTTGAAGAAGAAAAGGATGTATTAATGAGAAAATATGTACAGTATTACAAAGAGATCAATTCCGAGTACATGAGACCCGAAAACTTGAACTCTCCCAAAGACCTATCTCATGCCCATAACTTCTTCCCATTGGAATAGAATTTGATTCATCGAGTATCCTTTGAAAATGTCTGTGCTCGAGCTCCACAAACGAATGTTTATCTTCATAGCACACACCATCTCGTCCTTCGTTTTATGCCTTCCCCCATGAATTCTACTATTTCTTTCTAACCATACTTCCCAACAAATTGCGAATGGAATCAATTTCCACACCAACTTTAGCCTGCCTGCCACTTTATTCACGCTCCAGCTCTGTAAACAATCCTGGATACTCTCTTGAAAAACCCATCGCACATTACATGAGTTTAAAAACTCATTCCGAAGTACCTTACCCTGTGAGTTAACTAACAAATGATCCTGAGATTCCTCTTTATCGTTACAGAATAAGCAAAGATTAGAAGTAACGATGACCCTTCTATTCTGCAAGACATAACACGAGTTGGCAGTTGAGTGGTGCATAGCCGCCCATACCAGAAAAAGGACCTTAGGCGGCACAAACTTGCTTGTCACCACTTTAGCACACTCCCATATCTCCTCCCGATCAGTCGACTTGTTGTAAATTTCCTTCGCCGTGCAAATACCTTCAATCTTGTCCTCTTCTCCCGAGTCGAGAGATGAATTTCTTAAGTCATGCTTAATTTCCAACAAGTCTATACTCTCTGCTGGACCCAGTGTTCTCCCAAAGACAAAGTTCCAAGTAGTTGTCCTCATATTCTCCACCGTTTCCGTTTTCTGGGTACTTACTTTGTATAACTGGGATATTTATCCTTTAGAGCGCCCTTCTCCACCCACCAGTCGTGCAGAATCTTACCTTCTTCCCATTTTTACCCCGATTTTGACCGTTTCATAAAAGTCTTTGTTTGCTCAGAATCTTTGTACCACAAACTTTTTCCCTGTGATTCTTTGGTCTCAGTATAGGTACCATGAACGAATCATCAGATTCAGTTTTCTCGCTCATAATTCTCCTCCACAGCGCCGTTGTTTCAACACAGTATCTTCCATGCCATTTCGCAATAAATGACCTATTGATCATTCTTAAGCTTCTGATTCCCAATCCTCCATATTTCTTATCCCTGCATATCTTCTTCCAAGAAACCCAACTCATTTTCTTTTTCTCCTCATCCTCCCCCCATAAAAACTTTCTCATTATGCTGTTCAATCTCTTTTCCACTGCCACCGGAAGATAATACAAAGACATGTAATATGTTGCAATACTTTCCAGAGAAGTTTTAATTAGAGTCACCCTACCAGCCTTGTTGAGATATTTTCTTTTCCATGGAGCCAACTTTTTCTTCATTCTTTCAATCACCACCTCCCATATTGCCACATTTCGGTTGCTAGCACCTATCGGCATTCCCAAATAAGTAAAAGGTAAAGATTCAATCTTGCATCCTAGCTCCACAGCTAGTTCATTAACCAACTCATCTGCGCCGATACTTATCATTGAGCTTTTTTCCAAGTTTAACTTCGATCTGTCCAGCACCTCAAACAACACAAGCATTATCATAAGCCTCCTTACCTCCGGCTTAGAAGCATTAATCATGATGATTGTATCATCTGCAAACTGTAGGTGAGAAATTATAGTTCCTCCCGTAGTCACCTGGAATCCACTAACTCTGTTGTCTCCCACAGCTTCATTCATTAACATTGACAGAACCTCCACTACCAAAAGAAATAGAAAAGGTGACAACGGGTCGCCTTGTCTAATGCCTTTAGATGGTCTTATGATGTTAGTAGCCTCCCCATTAACTAGAATTGAGAATTCTGCTCCTGTGATACACCATTTAATCCAATTTATCCATTTCTCCCCAAACCCATTTTTCTTAAGAATATTAAAGAGCGAATGCCAATTAACATTGTCGAAGGCCTTTTCCATGTCTATTTTACAAAGAATGCCCGGTGTTTTTTGCCTTATTCTGCTATCGATGCACTCATTAGCTATGAGTATTCCGTCCAGAATTTGCTTCCCTTTGACAAATGCCCCTTGAGTCTCGGACACCAGGTTAGGCATTACCATCTTTATTCTCTCCGCAAGTAACTTTGAGATGATCTTATGGGAAGTTCTTGATTAGACTTAATGGTCTAAAATCTTTAACCGAATTTTGAGTCTTCCTTTTTTGAATCAACTTCATGAAAGCCGTGTTCAATCTCCAGTCCATCTTCTCTTTTTCATGAAATTCGTTTACCGCCGCCATTGTATCGTTCTTCAAAAAATCCCAACCCGCTTTAATGAACTCCACATTGTAATAAATCCTGGGCCTGGTGCCTTATTCACACCACATCATTTTATAGCTTGTAGCACTTCTTCCTCCGCAAAGGGTCTCTCCAACCATTTCTCATTGTTCCAACTCAATTCTTCTGAAATTCATACTCTCAAAAGAGGGATTCACCGGATTTGTCGCTTTAAAGAGGTTAGTGTAGTACTGTTGAATCTCTTTTTTGATCACGTCTTGGTTAAAGACGTCAACACCTTCCACCTCTAATTTAGTGATACAGTTCCTTCTTCTTGTTGCATTCGCCATCTTGTGAAAAAAATTGTATTTTTGTCCCCTCTTTGAAACCTTGGACTTTTGCTCTCCCGATGAGCCATTCTTGCTCTAGTTACCTTAACATTGTTTAGGTTAACTAATAAATTAGCTCTATCTTCAATCTGATCTGTAGAAAGAGTTGTTGTTTCTTCCTCCAGATTAACTGTTTTAATCTTCTCCAGTAGCTCCTCCTCCTCCTTCCTTACATTACCAAACTTATCTTTGCTCCATTTCTTGATGAAATTCTGGAGTTTTCTAAACAAGATGTAGTCCGGTGAGCCTGTAAATTACATAGCCTGTAAATTCCATAGCTCCATATCTTAAGTTCTTTATTATCAACTTGATTACATTTGTTAATCAAATTCAAATCGTTGATTAATATTTTTTAGTTGTTTTGGGACAACCTGATGATCCTGTCATCTAGTGAATTCGGAATCTCAATTTCTCAACTCCCAAGTGGTTGATAGAAAAATGAATCTCAACCCTCAAAGGGCATGTGCATTTAGCTGCAATTCGTAGGCTATGCACGCTGCTGCATGTTATTGTTAAGTAAATTCGAAAGACACTGAGCAAAAATAGAATGCAAAATGCAAAGTGATATTTTCCTTTTAAAGATAAACACTGTAGACATTTATTTATTTATTTTTCCCTTTTCTTTAGATTAAGAAGGCTTACCGCATCTAGGGTTGTCAATAGGTACCCATTATCCGGAATCGGACCCTAGAGAAATGGGTCCGGTTCTGGGTCCTAAAGTTGGACCCATTCACAACTTTGGAACCGACGGGTAATTACCCGATTAGACTTAATTTTTACTGAGTCCAACGGGTAATACCATAGGTACCCGCTGAGTAATGGGTATCCTCGGTTATTCTAACTTTTACTTCATCTTTTTAGCAAAACTATATGTATTTTGTTAGTTTTGGCTTAGATTTTTTTTTCATTTTTCATTTTTTCTTACATTTAATATTTATTTAGTACATTAATGAAGAAACAATAATAATTTTTTGTAAAAAATTTAAATTCAAGCCAAAAAGAGAAATATATCATTTTTTTGAAGTTTTTTTTATAGTTTTTTTGATACCCAATGGGTACCCGGAACCGACGGGTACCCTGAATTTTTAAAGGGTCCGGTTCTGGGTCCACAAATTTAGGAACCGGACCCGGAACCGTTATGAACCGGACCCGACTTTTATAAGTAGGGTCCGGGTCTGGGTCCAGTGATACCCGGGAGGACCCGGACCCATTGACAGCCCTAACCGCATCCATAAAAGGATTATAAGGAAGAAAAAAAATTATTTTTATTTTAAAATATACTACTATAATAGTTAATATTATTACATGAAACTAGTTGGAAGCCTAACAAGCTAGGCTCCAACGACATACTACTACATTAATTGAACAGGTTGCTGTGCTAACCTACTAGCGAGCCTCATGGGTAACCTTGCCAAGGGGAGCCGAAGCGGGAGGGGAGGCGAGATTGTGTCACAAGGGGGACAAACTAACACTACCTTCCATGTTAATTCCTGCAATATTACGCCATTGGTGACTTGAACCTGGGACCTCCTGAAACGCATGAAACTTCGGGAAACGGAGATGACCAGCTGAGCTAGGGCCCGTTCTTGTTTAAAGATGAAGAAGAATTATTTTACCACATCTGCAAAGCAATTATCACGAAAAACTATAGACGATGATTTATTTTTTTTCTATAAATTAACAAGGTTTACTTACCGTACTGTAAAATGATTATCAGAATTTTAAAAATTCTCCTTTTTAAGATTAAGAAGATTTATTTAACCACATCTATAAAAATAATTATCACGAAAAATTAATTTTGAAAAGTTTACTTTAGAATAGTCTTGTACATTCTGCTAAAAAAAAAAAACTATAAAATCAGTTTTCAAACTCAAAGTCATAATTCAATCTTAAAAGAGTAGTGACATAACGATTAAGTTTTTGGATGATGATATTAATGGCTGAGATTAATTTTTTCAATATTGCTTGAACTTTTTTATCAAAATGTTACTGAAAATTGATTAATAATTTTAAGAAATTGTACGACGGAATTGGGTGAAATGATTAATCATCAAAGATAGATTAGCGACAAAGTGGAAGCAACGAGAAGGGCATATAAGCACGACTAAGCAATAATAATTTCATATTAAGAATGATTAGTTAATCGATGGAGTTGAAATTGGGCAAAGGGCGGAAGAAGACAAAGTTAGCAATCCTTGATTTGTTTAATTTTCTTAAGCTTAGTTTAAGGGGAAATCAATATATAAATTATTGAAAAATAATGGTTAAATACTAGATTACCAAAAGTAAACAACTTTGATCGACACTTTCCCACTTGATCTAACCAAAACAGTACCCCCACACGTAAAGAAAGGGCAAGGAGGTTGAATACAGGATCATATTTCCTCAATTATTCATTCGTTTAATAAAATTTATCCTACTTAATTGATTTAAATAGTTAAACTAATCAAACGTTTGCTCAATATGTCGCCATATTAATCTTTTAACCTCATGATATTATATTTGTCGAGTTGCTGTAATTCAACTTAGGGGACGGTATTGGGATATGTTTTTCTCTCTTTTTAATTGCTAATTCGCACTCACGGTACTAGTTTCGTCACCTAGGTTCTTGTCTGCTTGATCCCTAGTTAATGAATATAGACACGAATGCACTTGTGTTTGGATTCACGTTCCTACGTGCACAAATGAAGAGGATTAAAAATTATAGACCGTGTTTGCGTCATGCATAAAAGTAATTAGACCGGGACATATTCGGTTCGATACTAATTAAATCTCAATTAAACTAGATTATCTATGTACCTCACCGTATGACGATATACATACATCTCCAGAGGAAAGACAGTACCAACACGGTGGAATATAATAACACCTTCTGATCTGGTCTTTTTAGATGATGTGATGCACCTTTAAAAAAAAGAAAATCTTATGCCCTCGGTCCGTCCGATTAAACCGGAAATACGATGTCATGGCCTCTTGTGGGTTGTACGTCATTGTATATGTCGATCGCGTAGATGCTGTTATGTCTACCATGTGAAGTGTGAAAGCATTTGAAACTATTTTGAAATGATAAAATTATCATAATTACTACTCTCAAATAACATTGTTTCTCTGTTTTTGTATCATCACAAGGGGGCAAACAAAAGACAAGTCTCAACGGGGTCCTCTATTCCTTTTTTAGCTAAGCGGCCTGCCTTTGTGAAACGGAGGGAGTTTCAAAATTGTGTCCAAGTGGCATTTAAATGAGGTATAAAATTACTCTAGCTATTTGCTGGTGTGTTGCATGTTTATAGTCATACTTTTTCAATGAACTCTCTAATATACCCTTGAATTCTTTATATTCATAAATCTATTTTTAGCGTGACTCAATCTAAAATATTAAATAAATTACCGTAGAAAAATATTGTGATATTGTAAGAGATATCCCATGAATTGCAAAAGAAATGGGCCAAAGATTGGAATCATCCTTGAATAATTGGCTCTTGCATGGCTCTAGTCAAGCCTATAGAGAATAGTGTACGCAAGCCCATAGTGGGGTAAAGATATCCGCAAGGCAAAAGAAATGGGGCGGAATCATCCAAGGGCCACGAAATTAAGCTGCGTCTGCTCGATGCAGCCGCCAGCTTTCGTCCGTCGGAAATCTGCTGCTGTAATTCCGTCAGGGCATAATCTGTCACCGTTACTGTTATTACAACGCCATTATGACGGCATTACATTCAACGGAAGATGCTGACGTCGTTAGGGTTTAACGGAATATACTCGGTATATGCTGACGACGTTTATCTTAACGGTGTTTGCTGACGTGACATCACCTTTGTTGACGTGGACTCATTTGCTGACGTGGCATTTAACACGTCATCACCTTTGCTGACGTGGCGTGTATTTTGCTGACGTGAAAATACCACGTCATCACACTTGTTGATGTGCCGTGTGTTTGATGACGTGGCGCCTGCCACGTCATCATCCTTGCTGACGCGTCCTACGATTTACTGACGTGGAACATGCCATGTCATCACCCCCTGCTGACGTTCCACTGTTCGCTGACATGTCTCATGCAACATCGTCGTTTTTGCTGATGTGGCAGTTATCTAGCCTTAATTTGGGTATTTCGCATATGGGCTTGCATATGGGGTGCCTTGTAAGGCCTAGTTAGCCATACTTGGGTAAACAAGGGAAGCACCTTAGGCCCATTGAACCCTCCTTCTTTGCTAATGGTAGGAGTTTTGTTGGCCTAGGTTAGCCCATTTATTTGTGTAGAATATTTAAGGGTACAAACAGTTTGGTTTTAAAACTTCAAACGGGGATATGAAACTAATTTTTCTTAGCATATGTAGTATAGATTTCTTAGGCTTGAATAGTCTGCCTTGTTGGTGGATAAATTCCAAGGTCACTTCTACATTTATGAACAAAACTGGATAGATTTCTTATAGAATATAAGTCCTAAAGAGGGCCGCATCTAGATAGAATGGACTATGGAGTGAAAATAAACGAGAGATTAGATATTAAAATGATTAATTAGTTAATTAATGGAGTTGAAATTCAGCAATGCCAACTTGAAGAAGACAAAGTTAGCCACCCTGATTTGTTAATTAGCTAACTATGAAAAATATATATTACATATAAAATATTGCAAAATTAATTAAAAAACAACAGGATTAGGAAGAGTTAAAAACTTGCATGGCCAGTTTCCCACTTGTGATAACAACACCTCCACGGGTACAGAAAGGGCAAGGGGAGATCACAAAGTACAGAGTACTGCAGTACTGGAATATGTTTTTCATTCCTTATACGATGAAATAAAGGTCAAAAGAAACGTTAACGCGGGAGAATAATGTAACATGAAATCTAAATAATCACACACACGGTACTAATTGTTGTTGCATAGTAGCCCATAGTACGTTCTTAACTAGTATAACCGTTGCCACGGTGGAAGGGCCGACCGAAGAAGAATCTGATAATGGATTTTAAATTTGATATTGTTATTTATACTCGTTGCGTAGATTTTTTTTTATCACATTTCCAACGAGATAAAATTTGTAAAATTTTAAGGCACGGATTTTTAGATATGTTATATTAAAGTTTGTTTTCCAATTATACCCCTTCAAGAGTAGGATACACAAAGAGTTCTAGTAATTGGACTAAAGGGGAGGGATAATCTTGTCTAGTGAAAAAGTAATCAAAAATAAACCACATGGAAATCAAATCCAATTTTTTTATCAAAATTGTTAGGTTCATTTTACAAAAAAGTGGCCATAAAAGGGACTCCATTCCATCGGGCCCTTCGGTCAGTCGGCCCAATTAACTCTTACATGAAAACTTAACGAGTCTAAACTCTAAACTCGAAACATAATTAGGCATGGAAGGGTGTAAATAGAAAATATACTAGTACAACCGTTGTCACGATGGAAGGGTCGACCGAAGAAGAATCCGATGATAGATTTTAAATTTGATATTGTTATTTATACTCGTTGCGTAGATTTTTTTATAATCTTTCCAACGAGATAAAATTTGTAAAATTCTAAGACATGGATTTTTAGATATGTTATATTAAAGTTTGTTTTCCAATTATACCCCTTCAAGAGTAGGATACACAAAAAGTTATAGTAATTGGACTAAAAGGGAGGGATAATCTTGTCTAGTGAAAAAGTAACCAAAAGTAAACCACATGGAAATCAAATCCAATCTTTTTATCAAAATTGTTAGGTTCATTTTACAAAAAAGTGACCAAAAAAGGGACTCCCTCCCATCGGGCCCTCCGGGCGGTCGGCCCAATTAAGAAAATAGACTAATTACAAGAGATGTACGAAGCAAGCCACCAACCAGGGAAAAGGGACAAAACACAAAGAAAAACCAAAAATCTCACAGCCCCTTAGGAAGATCAAACAACAAAAGCTTCCACTTAACAATTACATCTTGAAGATACAAATTGTTGATAGGAGCTGACTTTCAATCCGTGATAACAGCGTCGGCTGATCTTTTCTTACCATAGAAATTAATATCTAGAATTTTTTTCGAGCCATACATTCCAGCAAATGCTTGCAGGGATGCGTTTCCACACAGCTTTACCGCAAGAAGAAGCATTGTAGACATGCCAAGACTTGTGCAACTCAAGCAAATTCGAAAAGGTGGGCAATTGGATATCGGCTTGAGTATAGAAATACACCCGCATTTGTTGAGTATAAATTCATTCCCAGAATAAAATGATCACAAGACTCATTAACCAGATTGCACAAAGAACAAAAAAAAGGACAGGAATTACCTACCAAAGATGTCATGTTGCAATTTCTCAAGTTCCTAGATAAGGTGGTAAATCCTAACGTAAGGCATTGTCACCAATCTGATCAAGAATACGAAATGGTTCATATCTCAATGGCTTTAACTTCTTACCTTCTCCCTTCAGTCGTTCCTTACTTAATTTAACCACACCAAGTCACCAATACCGAAATTACAAGGCATTAGATGTGTGTCATGTTTTGTTTTGTATTTGGCTAGTAACTTCTTTAATTGTGCTTCAACAGTCGTGTGTATCTAAGATATCTTCTCCAAGAACTTATGTGCCTTTTGTCGTTCATTTCCTTCCTTCCCCCCATTGAGGTGTCACTAGAAAATACTATATCGAAATGGTTAGGTGGTAAGTAACCATAGCACGTATCGAGAGGAGATTTCCTTGAAAATGTGTGAATTTCTACATTGAAAGCAAACAGTATATATGGTAAACTCTCATCCCAAGTTTTGGGATGCTTGGAATTATATCCCTTTAACATGTGAACCATAGTCGTGTTAACCACTTTTGTCAGTCTGTCTATTTATGGATTAAAAGATGTACTCTTCTTCAACCAAGTGTCCATCATCTTTCATAAAAAATCCAAAAAATGACTAATGAACCGACTATCCCTATCAGAAATAATCGAAGTAGGTAGCCCAAAATGCTTCCACACATGCTCAAAGAAGAGTTTTGTTGCACCGGCTCCCATTACCATCTTTGTACATGGAATTAATGCGATCATCTTGCTGAAACGGTCGACCACAACGAATAAGTAATCATAACCAAACTTGGTCTATGGTAACCCACCAAGATAATCCATAGAAATACTCTCAAAGGGCCTTGATGGAACTGGTAATGGAAGATATAACCCACATTTCATGTTGGAAGGTTTAGATGTGTTGTACAATTTCCTCCTTCTAACCAACATAGCCACATCATCTTGCATCTTTGGCCAAAGGACATAACGATGAAGTTTAAGAAGAGCTTTATTTATCCCAAAGTGTCCAACAACTCGGGGTGTGTCTTCTATTAGGAATCTATTTCCTAAACTTAGAGTGTTTCCTAAAACAAAACAAAAAATCCTAACTAGGAATTTTGCCCAAATAAGGGTTCCTTCCTAATATAGGATTCTTCCCTCAACTTAGCTTGAGGATTACTCCTTAAAGGAGTAGGGATACACTTGTATCACTACATAACCAAAATGAAGTAATACATCAATTTTTAATTTGATGATTCGTTTTTTTTAATGGTTTTAATAAGAAAATGAAAGAAAGTTTGGATTATTTCGATCAACAAAAAAAATTCGAAACAAGATAATCGACATAAATTCGATCGTAAGTCAAAAAATTATCGTATTTTTTTAGAATTGAATGGTTCGAGCAGTTGAGGATTATAATTTAATTTAATTCAAAACAAAATATATTATTTCGGGAAAAAATACGAATGTAATCTTATCTTATCTTATTCTTATACTCTTATAAAGAAAAGATGCATTTTTGGTAGTCCTATATTACCAAGATACCCTCACAAAATATATATGGTTCTAACTAATCGGGTAAATTCGATAAAAAGCAAACTCTACAATTGTAAACTGTGATTTCTTTATTTTTTCTCTCAATTCTTTCTTTTTTATACCCAGTATCGACAACAACCTCCCTCTGCCTCACCTTTTCCCTCTAATTCGAATTTTTCATTTCAAATTTGAGCCCTAATTATCTCTAATTACCTCAACCATGTAGTCACAGATTCAAACCTCATCTCCCGATTTGAATTGGGGACTCAAACCGATCAAATTTAGTCGTTTAAGGTTGGAATTTTTAGTTGAAAGAAATTAAGTAAGGGCTTCATTCTCTCTACTCAAGATATTACAGGTTAGTTTTTTTTTTCCATTCGATTTTTGGGAAACCTATATTCAATAGTTTGGGGTTTTATGTTACAGTTTGGGGCTTTAATTTTTTCTTACCTAGATTCTATAAAAGCTATATTATGTCCAATTTACTTTTTTTTTACGGTTAAATGTGAATAGAGATTTTTTACAGCTTCATCTCAAATTATTTCAGGTAAACTATATAACAAGTTTAGCCTAAATGCCTATCTCAAAGCTTATATCGCTTCTAGGCTAGCAAGAAATTTGGATCTAAATGTTAGATTAGAGAGGGGAAAGTCAAAATGTTCGTAATTTGGTAGCCAGTCTATCTGTAATTCTACACCTTAGTCAAGGATATTTTGCATCACGTAGCTATGGACAATTTATGGGTGTAAATGTTCAATTAGAGAGGGGAAAGTCAATTTTCGCATTCTCATGTGTCTCATTCATTTTTCAAATCAACCAGAACTTGATAAGTTTATAAGAGTAGTTGAATTTGTAGTTACTTCCAGTGAAGCTTGCAGCCGTTAATTAACTCGAGAGAGTCACTCCTACTAATAAGAGTTATCCTATAAGAGATGCACCTCAATATATGTTGTTTGTAGGATCGTATATGGTTGCACATGATGGCATGTTTTTGCATATCAAGAAAATAATTGTTGGAAAGTTGGCAAAGTTTCACAATCTTTATTTGTTTACTATGATTTTTGATAATTGTCCATCATTCTTCCATGACTGGGTCTACTGTCATTTCATACTTGACTCGAACAATATTTTTCTGTTCATTCGACCTTCTACATCTTAACTGAATTCATGCCATTATTTTATATTTCTGAAGCCAGTGACAATATGTTTTACCCGGGAACCAGTTGATTTTTCAAATGTGTCCAGCTTTCCAACTTATTTCCTCGGATAGATAATATTTAAGTATTCTTCATTTCAAAAAAATAAGTAATTGTCCTATGGTGGAGGTGGGGTTGGGGCAAGGGAGATATTAATTGTTTAAGATTTGTGAGTTAGTATATATATTTGTTGTTTGTATTTGGTTTATGTACTGATTAGGAAATTTTCATTAGTTTGAGTTAGTTGAAGCAAGAGTCGGTGGTAATCGAGGGTCTTCTCCGCTACAGTCCTCGGCTGACACCAAATGCGAAATTTTCTTAGCTTTAGAAGATACGATTTTAGTCTACAAATGTTAGTTTACCTTGCGGGTATATCTGGATTGAGTGCACATCGTGCTCCAAATATACAATTAAACTTCAGGTATTGGTCCAGGTTTGCTTAGTTGTTCTGTATTTCAGTATCTTTATTAACTGAATTCTTAAGATTCTATATTACGGGTTTGTGTCCTTTAGTATTTGATTATAGATTGTTAAATATTCTATATTTCAAATCCATGTTAATTAAATTTGAACGTAGACTTATCATGGTTACAGGTCCCTTGAGAGGAAATGCGGTATAAATAACGATTTTTTTGGCACAGAGGTACGAAGGACCATTCATGGTATCCATAAAAGAGAGTATAGAATTCAAGTTACTATCTTCTTTGAAAGTTTGAGAAGTGCAGTGGATTTTTAAGTTGCAGGAACAACATTCGTAGTTAATATTAGTAGAATTATGTTTTATGGCGAACCGTTCACTCAATATAGGAAACAGGTCGAATGCTAAAACTACTTTGGGTCACATTAAAAAATTATTCAATGCAAACATTCCTTAGCTCACATCAGAAAATTAACCAATGTAAACCTTTGTGATTCATATATGGATCTTATTTGCAGTTGTTAGAGCATATCTCGGCCGAACTCACCAAGCATTGGTATGTCAAGTTTGGTTGTCATATTTTAGTATCAAAACTCATCTAGAGTCGCTTTATTAAATAATAGAGTCAACTTTGTTTAGGTTAGACTAGAAAGTCTAGGAATGTTGAGATATACAAGTATTAATCTGAAGACCTGAAGAATGTGAAGAAGTAACGAACTACAATGACGACATCATCCTTCCACTTGAGTTTGGTAATATTGACTTGAACTGTTACAATCCTAACGTATCTTTCAAGTCGTGCAATATTGAAAACATACCGCGAAGCTGTATATACTGTACATATTGTATGATACTTTAGTGATGTGACATGATCATAATAGTATGATCGTAGTATTAAATAATTAGACTACGAAGTATAACGCTTATCTTTTGAACTTCGTAGATATGACATCGGCATAATCTTGTATATAGTGTTATGATTATGTGTATGGGTTATGGTGAATGAAAAAGTAGGGGTACAACAACCTCACCCAATATTTCACTTAGCAATCTGTATGGACTAACTCCAATATACTTTTAAGAGAATCAACTAGATAGTCAGACTCAATCTTAATTAAAAGTATATCAAGGAGTTATATCTAAATTTCTTGATTCAATACTTACTCAAGAAAATAGAAATCCGCGAGTCTAATTGAATACAAGAGAAATTAACTTGAACGGTACCAAAGACCAATGTTCAAGTATCAATCAACAACCAAAGGTTGGATTTACCAATTGATCGATTCAACGCACAACCTGTGATATTTCAATTATATAACAAAATATAATGCGGAAAAGAAATAACACATACACCAAAAGTTTTGTTAACGAGGAAACCGCAAATGCAGAAAAACACCAGGACCTATTCTAGATTGAACACACACAATATTAAGCCGCTACAGACACTAACCTACTACAAACTAACTTCGGTCTGGACTGTAGTTGAACCCAAATCAATCTCACACTGATCCAAGGTATAGTTGCTCTCCTGATATCTTTGATCCCAGTAGGATACTATGCACTTGATTCCCTTAGCTGATCTTACCCACAACTAAGAGTTGCTACGACCAAAATTCGAAGACTTTTAATAAACAAATTTTTATCACACATAAAAGTCTACATGAATAGATAAATATGTCTCCCACGTAAATGCCTACAAGTTTTGTTCCGTCTTTTGATAAATCAAGGTGAACATGAACCAATCGATAACCCGAACTTATATTCTTGAAGAACAACCTAGAATTATCAATCACCTCACAATAATCTTAATTGACTAGCGAAACAAGATATTTTAGAATCACAAACGATGATATGAAGATGTTTGTGACTAATTTTCTATCTTACCTAACGGAGAAATTAATCTCAAGCCAATCTTACGATTATACTCAAATACGATATAAACACACAACACCAAATTTTGGATTTAGCAACCTAGATTAGCAACAGCGCCAGAGCAGTTTCTAATTCGTAACTAAAAAAATCAGTTGCTAAATTTTAGCAACAACTAATTTTTGTTGCCAAAATCGCAACTGCTCATCTGCTGTTGCTACTAGCAACTGCGGAAAATTCACGCATGGCACTCGTCTGCATGCCAAGTAACACCTATTGTTATTTTTCTACCCAGTCAACTGAAACCATTTTGAATCAGGCGGATGATTCCACCTTAACACCCATACTTTCCCTAACCCTAGACTTCAGAAATCTTATCCATTCTCTATTTTATTTTCTATTTTTGTTCATTCTCTTTATTCGGCTGTAAGAAGAAGAAAAAGAAGAGGACGAAGAGATACGAGCAGTAGATAGTGGTGAAGCAAAATATATTGGTGCATAGATCGCACCTATCGAAGAAGTTTACAACCGGTGAAGAAGCTCTTATCTAAATCTTAGTGATTTAGTTTTCTAATTCGAATTTGATTTGATTTTGTTGTTTATTGGTTTGATTTTTTGTTATTGATTGTGTGTAGAAAAAATAAACTGTACCGATTTGATAATGATGAAAAATTAAAAGAAAGAGGAGTTGAAACTTTGAAGATTCTTAAACATGAAAAGACTGGGAAAGTTTGGTTGGTTATGAGACAATCTAAGCCATTCAAGATCTGTGTTAATCATCTAGGTTTGTTGTTTTCTATTTCCGAATTGATTTTGGTTCTATTTGAGGTGTTGATTTGATCTATGAGATTTGATTAGGTTTTTTTTTTTGTGAATTTAATTCTAGTGTTCCAACAATTTCGATTAAAGAACAAAATGAGAAATCATTGAGAGTTTTGGCATACTACTAATTTTTCAACTGTATTGAAAGAAGAGTTGTTCTGTATATGATTTGCATTGATTTTAAGTTTTTGTTCTGTTATGGGTACATTTAAATCACCTGTTTGTTCTGTTTGACCATTTATGTAGATTTTTGTAGGTCCAAAGGAGGTAAAGGATGTCCTTTCTCTTCTTAAAGACTGCACCACCGATGTTAATGGTAGCAGTGCGACTTAAAAGTTTCAGGTGATATTTATTATTCATTTGGGCAATTGATAATTCTTCGTGTTTATTCATTAGTTACTGGTGCAAAAAGTTATATTAGGAGGTTAGAAAAGATTGAATTTTGCACCTTAAATTGTAACAAATAATCCCATGGAGCCACTCATAGTAAGACGGAAACAAAGTTATCTAGAGGAGGTGCTTTTGTTGGTTCTGCCCGCTCACGTGTTTCTTACCCAATGCCTCTGCAGATTTCTTTTGGGCTTATATTTTCTCTGGTAATCACTTTCATACCAGATGCTTTAATCACACTTAACATCAGGGACATGCTTCCTGATCAATGGATCTTTGACTTTTTTCTGACCGGACTGGCACATATCTTTCACATATCTTTAAAAGAAGCACTGACACAAACTAGACAACTTCTTATGATTTCCTTAGATCTGGGCAGCGATCTTACATGTGAAGATGCCAACTATGCCATCGTCATGCTAATTTGGTGCCAATAACCATGTTATGTAGTCTGGGTAGCATTTTTTTAATATAGTGCTTCCATATTTGTTTTTGCTGGTTGGTTGCACCAAGAATGTATTGTGTATTAATCATTGATTACTTTAACATTTATCAGAAGGAACCACATTTGTTGTTTGGCAACGAGGTTTTGTGGACATTTGTCAACTTTGCTGGAGAGGATCATACTAATGTTAACACTGGTTGCTTTCCTGAAGATGATGAGTACATTGGTATGAAAAATCCCACTTTATGATGCCGAGTACTTTGTTCTGCAGTGATTTTACAATTGTGTTTTCTTGCAGGCAATTTTGTATATGAGTTCAAGCCAGAGATCCATATTTTACATATCTTTTTAGTAGCAAAGGGCTAAGGGAACGTGTATGTAATTTTTTGGTGCTAAGTTGTGGTATGGGTGTGACATTCTCCTTTATCATTTATTGATGATCACAGTGTACTCTCATTACCAATGGATACATAAAATACTCATCCAACAACTAAGGATCATCTTTCAAGCTGGACTTGGAAATTGGAATGATATTCTCAGGCATAAGTGTAGAAAAAGTATTAGTTCCTTTGCTTTCATCGTAAACCCGATTCCTTTGCTCCTTTCTAGGCTTCTACGCTATGCTCTATGACTTCTCATCCTGATGGGCATACTCTATTTTGACTGGACGATAAATTAAAGGTATGGGGATGCCTATCATGTATCCTGTAATGTTATGTCTTAGAAGTGCATGACTGAATCATATGAAAACTGTTCAGAACTTTAATGTGTCAAATTGGTTTGGTTGTGTCTGTGGGGCTACACGCCTTCACTGGATTTTAATTCTATTTCTGAGCTCAAATATATTTTGCATGGTGATCAATAACAGGTATCAGCTTTCTCGGAAATCCATGATATAGCTGGACTTGTTCGAGGAGCTCATGAAGGAGAGGGATTAGGGAACAATTTTTTGTCTCACATTCGTGCAGTAGATGGAATTTTCCACGTGTTAAGTAAGTCTTTGTTGTTCTTCTGTATGGTTGTATAACAAATGATATACTAGAACTAAAAATCCTATGAAATTAGTGGCTGCTGACCTATCCACATGTCAGTGGCTAGATGGAATAAGGCATAAAGTGATATCGCTCCTCCATAGTTTTCATCGACAGCTTATTTATAGTTATTAGTAGTTTCAGTTTTTCCCTCCTCCCTCTCTAACTATAATGGTAAATTCTCTAGGAGCATTTGAAGATTCAGATATCATACATGTTGATAATATTGTCGATCCAGTACGAGATTTGGAGACTATATCTGCGAAATTGCATCTGAACGTAGTATACTCTTGCAGTTTAGAATGTTAATGACTTCTGTGCTTTGATATCATCACGTGAATGCCAAAAGTTATGAAGTTTCAGTGTTTTACTCGATTAGTTGAGGAGACAGAGCTAACATGAAATCAGTGAGGAACATAAATGGGTCAATTGGGTTTATAAATGAAAATGTATCTATTTTAATTTTATTATCTTGCATAGACAAACCACTTGTGTCATTTCTGCACCTACTGAGAAATGCAGATTCAAGGTGGATGAGTCCATTTCTGTTTCTCAGCCTGAATAGCTGGGATATTTGATATTATCTTTGTTGTTTTCATTCTTGTGTAGACTTTAGTCAATGTAACTGTATCTAGCTTACTGGGTGAAAATTATAATAGACGTGCAACTATTATGAATATCCCTCAGACTCTCAACCTGTTTTTAATCATATGATATTGAATTTATGCCGAGGAAACTTGAAAATCTTGATAAGAGCATGAAAATGAGCAATGACTAACAGTTGAAAGTAGAACATGAATGTTGTGAGAAGTTTTGAGTCTCGTCGCTAGTATAATTTTAATATTTATGTTTGATTATGCATTTTGATAAGTAAGTTTATCCGTATGCTGGAAAGATAAGATAGAATACTATGTATGTCCTCCCACTGGTCAAAGCATGGCTTCAGGAGGAAAAAGATGTCCGTCTTGAGAATGTCTAATAGCCGATGTGCTCAACACAAGTTCTGTAAAGGTTTCATATGAGGTCTTTTCCCTATGTAAATACATTATGCATTTAATATTAGATTTCCTAATATTTTGCAGGTGATAGTTGGTCTCATGCTTGCACAAATCGTGTATTTTTGTACTGGAACGGGAACCAGCGG
Organism: Papaver bracteatum; assembly: GCA_023529315.1. Taxonomy (NCBI): domain Eukaryota; kingdom Viridiplantae; phylum Streptophyta; class Magnoliopsida; order Ranunculales; family Papaveraceae; genus Papaver; species Papaver bracteatum. The sequence goes on from JAJJWX010003164.1 coordinate 2,503,700, forward strand.
TATGCATATATTTACAAGTCACCCTCATTGCGGTCAGTGTCACTCCGTATTCTCGTGCTTGTGTAAAGGGATACATGATTCTACTTCACACTGTAAAAGAACTAGAATGATGTAGTCCAGTGTACATAATTTCTATTTTGTTTCATTGTTTCCACAAGTATTTATAGTATATCGAGTGGTGGATGGTGAGAAACCAATAGGGACCCAGTTCTTTTAACGATTTTGGTTTATGCAACCTTTGAGTTGCATCTGGGGGCACATAATTTTGAGAAATTAAACACTAGGAGATGAAACAGCAGAATTTTTTGTTAAAGCACTAGGAGATGAAATTAAACCCAGTTTTGACGAAGCTCATTAGCAACGGCAAAAATATGTTGCTAAATCTGAACCAGAACAACTATATCCTGTTCCACTAAAATATATCTCGGAACTAATCTAAAATTAGCAGCTTAAGTAAATAGTAACAGGTTTATTTTTGTATTTTTATATTTTAATTAACAATGAAGAGTTCATTTTCCCTATAAAACATTTTGTAAGAAATGTAATGCTAAGTTAATTGATATATCCAAATGACAGTTCTTTTGTGTTCCGTTTTTGACCAAAATTAGCAATTTGATGAGATAGAGTTGTTGACTAAAAACCTTTTTTTTTTGTTGATTAGCAACGGGTGTTTAGCAATGGCAAAAATATGTTGTAAGCAGTTTATTTCGCAATTTATATTTTAATTTCAACAGATTTAAGTTGTTGCTAAACGTTAAATTTGGTGTAGTAACGTTAAATTTGGTGTAGTGACAGCAAGATCAGATCACGCAACTACAGAGAAAATAGTTGGGTCTGGCTTCATAATCCCAATAAAGTCTTCAAGTCGTTAACCTACAGAGTCTCGGTAGAAACCTAAGGTTATAGGAGAATCAACTCTAGATTATACAACTAGTATCACACATGAGGTGTGGGGATTAACTTTCCCAGTTGCTAGAGTTATCCTTTATATAGTCTTTAAATCAGGGTTTGCAATATAAGTTACCTTGGTAACAAAGCATTCAATATTCACTATTAGATGAAAACCTGATTAGACTCAAGCTAATATATTTCAAAAGTTAGATCGAACTTAGCTTGTTAGACACAAATTAAATATACGTCATTTAGGTTTGTGTAACCATACCTAAACGTGTACAAGTCGTTGGTTCAACATTAGTTAACCAAATGGTTAGCCATATGAGCACTTTCATTTCAACCTTATATATCTTCACCTTAAATAGTTCAAATGACTCAAAAGAACTAGTTAGAGAGTTGATCAATTGCTTAGATCTCATAGAAGTATACAAGACACAATCGAAGCAAAATTGGTTTTGATTCACACGAATCGATTCATGAACTTTATATCCACGGTTTGCAAATATGCATTCCTTAGTTTATGTATATTTAAGTTCACGAATAAACCAATTTTAGAAAGTAACACACTTAAGTATGCGTACTGGTATGCATACTAAAGTAACCTGATTTGAGTTTGTTTTGGTTTCCAAACTCAGCAGAAATTCATGGACGTGAACTCTCCGCCAGTATACATACATCTATGCATACTTAGGTAACCGGATTGAGTTGGTTTTGATTCCAAACTCATCAGAAATTCACGGACGTGAACTTCCGCTAGTATGCGTATGGGTACGCATACTTACCCAGTCTCCATCAACCATTTAGTACACAAACAAGTATGCACACATTTGGTTTCCGGCTTTAGACTTATACACTAATGCGCGAAAACATTATATGCCTATATCCAAGGATGGTTACATGTTCTAAACTCTCATTTCAATCACTGAAACATTCTTAGAGGATGTGAAATAGAGGTTACTCACACACTATTTTTCATTAAAGCAAATTTCAAGATATTGAAATAACCAACATGACTTTCGTCACTTGTAAAGATGAACTTGGCCAAAGCAAAAGCTTACCAACACATATTTCGAGAAAAAGATAAGCGAGATAAAATCGGCCTGAAACAAAAAAATGTGTATAATCGAAGTCTATAAAGAAATACGACTTTTGTCTCAAGATAGGAGATAGAGTAGATATACTTTTTGAGTGATAGATAAGTTCAAGTCTCCACATACATTTTAGTCGATGAAGTTCCACCAGTTCCTTGAGTAGTTCTTCGTCTTTGCATGATGATCGCTGTGGATTCTATAGCTCAACTACAATTCCCATCGTAGTCCAAGACTTAGCTATAAGTAGACTAGAAATCAAGACTTATAGTTTTGGCAACTAAACTTGAAAACAAGTTTGAGATATCAACGCTTGCGAGTTCGACCTAGCAATGCTCTAACAATCTCCCCATTTGTCAATTTTAGTAACAAAACTATCAATACATATGGAATACAAAAAATAAATTTTTTAGCTTCTCGTCCACATGCATGATCTCCTTGGTTCTTCAACATTACTCGAAATCTTCGTCACTTCCAAGTACTCCAATGATTCCAAAGGTTGTAAGTTCAGCATCATCGTTGTTGAAAATCCGTAGCCATAACAATGAGAAAACAAAAGCTCTCGATCATTTTTATATAGTTTCATAGTGTTATTACATAGCATCAAAGTTCAATTGTATCACAACTTCGACAACAATACTATGGTGACATGTATCACTCCCCTTTAGTCAATACTCCATATCACATGGAAACCACTCCCCCTTACATAATGATCCTAAAACCATATGTATTTGTAGTGTGAACTACACATTATTTCTCCCCTTTTTGTCAATAAAATTTGCAAAGGTACGAAAACTAGTGGGATCCTAATGAAATTTTCATAGAGACATTTCATGACCAAATGAAAGCACATATCAACGTTTTAGATGCAATTATATAGCCGAAACTAAATTCTTTCATCAAGGAGTTTATAAAGATACAAGATAACCCCTATAATATTCCACATCCGCACTTCCCACAAAGATTTGGCAATAAATCACAAGTCCAAAAAGAACTCTCCCCAATATAATGTCATTCTCTAAAGAACAACAAGAGAGACCTTACTTTCACAAGAAAATAAGGATTTCTTTGGATAACAACAAATCATATAAGAATATGAATTTGTATCCAAAATACTCAATTGAATTAACCACAAGAGAACCCATGATTAATTCAATCAGAAATGCTCAACATAAGAGAAATTACGGTGCCGCAAAATATTTACATAAAATATGGATCAGGGAAGATCAATACTGTGGAATAAACAAAGATTCATTATATCTTTCATCACTATTTGCACAATGACATATAATAGACTTAATCTTTGTAAACAAAATCTCATCCTTTCTTCATCAATATTTGCATAATGACATACAAGGCCGAACTTTTGTTTTTGTCAAAAGTTCATTCATTCTTTTATCAATACTTGAATATACATACGAAAGACTTAACTTTTGACAACATATAGGACAATCATAGTTCACGGACACAAACACACATGTCCCATAACAAATTGCAATATATAAAACCATAAAGATTAAAACTGCAAAAATCATCTTCTAAACAACCTTTAGAATTTAAATAAATAAATCTAAAAACATTAAAGATGAAAAATGTTGGACATAGCTATGTGTAATCACAATAATGGCTATTCCTAACTCTAGTTATTCTTCTTAAAAACACAAGAATAAAATTATCATAAGAAGTTTTCCTAGACATTGAGACTTGTGAAAAATTCTTTATCGTCCCCGAACTCCTTGTCGTCAACATCCATGGGAACATATGGTTCGTTAAGAAAGGATTTAATTCCAACAAACCTCCTAGGATGAAGATGTCGAACCAGGGCCTTCTGAATTTTAAGAGTACAAAAGCCTTTATTTGCTAAATATCCTTTCTTGTCTCCTTCAACTCTTCAAGAACATCAGAAAACTTCTGAGAATTTAAAGGAACAACTCTTGGCTTCCTCATATTCCTTATTTTTCTTTTCAAAGTTGGAGGTAATAAAGATCTTTCTTTTTCCTTCGTGATTAATGGCTTAACAATCATATTAACATCTTTTCCATCAGAAAACATGATGCTTGGAGTATCCATAGTATACGGGTTTGTGAGAGGAAATCACAATTTAAACTCAACAAGTTGTCTTAAGTTAAATAGAGTTTCAGGGAAGGAAAAAGGTATGTAGGGTTACCAAACCTTTAAACAAACAGGTTCATGTACACACAACCCTCAACACTATAAAAGAAAGAATTGTTTATTTTAACCCTCTTTTATTAATTAAACATGGAAGTCCTTTATAATATCAATTAGATATGAAAAGCGACATGAATTCCAGATTTACAATGCTCTTAGAGCAAAAACAAAAGAAAGACAAAAAAAAACTAAAGAGTTTTTTTTTCCTAAAGCCTGAGGTGTGCAAAATCTTGTCTCTTTTAATCAGGCACATGAGACAATATGCACTAACCAACATAATTCAAGTTATGCTGGGATGAAAAATAATCTGTCCACCATATCCCTTTTGATTGGAATTCATAGATCCCTGTTTCTCATAGTTTTTAGACCATGAATTTCTTTCCAATGGTCTAATCTTATCCTTGGAAACTAAATTCTTTGACGAAGATAAAATCTTACATACCTCTACGGTCTTTTGAACAAGTTTGAGCTTGTTTGCTAATCAATTTACTCTTCGTCGAAGTTTGTTGATATGTCTGAATTTGTGTTTATGCTTGTAAAACTTTGATATCTCATGACCCTTGAGCGAACAATATGAGCATGTCAACCTGGAATATGATTCAGGTATCCGATATGTGCAAGCTGTTGGATACAAGGTAGAACTTAAAAAATTAGACAAAGAGTTTCCAACGGAAAGGTCAATTTTTTCTTCCAGATTGGTTGAGTTTTAGAATATCAAGATTGATGTATGTATTGCTACAATTATCAAAATCAATATTTTCACAAAGAAGTGCAACACTTGATTTTTCGTCTTCATTAGAATCATAGTTGTCAGACATTTTATCAAGAGTTGCAGCAAGACCTTTGTTCCCATTGTATTTCTTTCGATTTGGACACTCATTTGCAAGATGACCAAAATCTTTACACTTAAAGCACCGAGGCATATACTCGTCATCAGTCTCATCATTATCCCTATTTTTAGGAGGAACACGTGTATGGGGTTTATCTGATGACCTAGATTTATCTCTGGAGAACCGTTTACTTCTTTTCAAAATAAGGTCATGTTTATGGGTGAAAATGGTTTTTGCTGATTTCGGTAACTTCGGGTGTGTGGGTGAGAAACAACTTAAACCCTAAACAATGTACTGTAAGGGAGTACTTTTAGATCCAAGAGATCAATTTGTAAAATCCGGCCTAAACCAAGAAATGGTCGTTCCAGACTTGATTCGGTCACAAAGTGGAGGAGAATGGGTTGGTTTTGGGGAGGGAAGCAAGGGAAGTGGTGAGACTAGAATAGTTGATTCTGGATGAGTAGTTGGGTTACTACGACTTGTTATCATAAAAGTAAGATAACTAACAAGGTGAGCTAGCAAGTAAGTATTTCTGAGTGTTGTGTCTCTCGTATGAACTTGTTGTTCAATGGAAATAGGTAAGACCTATTTATACAAGTCGGAATAGAAACGTACCCTGGTATCATTAAGGAGTGGGGAAGTAAATGGGAGGAGGTGGTAACCGTATGCATGGAATTGATGTCCATAAAGTTGTTAACTCATGAAACTGCTAACGTTATGGAATTGATGTCCCATAAAGTTGTTAACGCATGTGCTTTATGTCCCATGAAAGTTTCACACATAACTTCCCGTATTTACTAACCGCCTCACCCTCATGACACTTCCTTATGACGGGCGTAGTGTATGCCGCACGCTGTAATCCGCCAAACCAATACCCAAAGAGGATCCCCCAGTTTGTGTTGATGTCTCGAATGTTTTTGGAAAACATGTAGCATGTTGTTGTGGATTGGAAAGTCAAGCTCGGGAAACTTGCTAGCCTGGTGACCTTCGACGGTCGAGATTTTGCATCTTGAGAGGAGGGGCAACCGTTGATCGTTGCATGCCTTAGTTTTGATAGCCGCGTAGTGAGGGACAACGTGGTGGCGCATCTAGGTTGGCATGCCGTTGGCATGACATGGTTTGGCGTTGCCAAACTTTGGTTTTCGGGCCAAAGGTTACCATGTGTCATTTGGTAACCTTGGATGGCTAAGATTTTCTCATGGGATTGAAGGGAAACCGTTGATTGTTGCACGCCTTTGTTTTGGTGGCCGCGTAGGGAAAGCCAACAGGGTGGCGCGACTAGGTTAGGCTTGGCATGTGGGTCCAAGGGCTCGCCTTGGGCGTGGATAGCTTTGACTAGGTGTGATTTTGTCTTGGCATGTGGGGCCAAGGGTTTGCCATGGGCGTATGGTGTGGTTAGAGCCAAGGCAAAGGCGTTTGGCTTGGCATGATGTGACTAGCATGGCTAGGGATAAGGGTTTTCCATGGGCGTATAGCGTGGTTAGGGCCAAGGCAAGGGTGTTTGGCTTGGCATGATGTGACTAGCATAGCTAGAGCCAAGGAAAATGCGTTTGGCATGGCGCAACTAGCTTGGCGTGTGGGGACAAGGGTTTTCCATAGGCGCATGGCGTCGCTAGGGCCAAGGCAAGGGCGTTTGTCTTGGCATGGTGTGACTAGCGTAGATAGGGCCAAGACAGAGTGCGTTTGGCATGGCGCGACTATCTTGGGCTAGGTGTGGTTTTGGCATGGCATGAGGGGCCAATGGTTTTCCATGGGCGTATGGCGTGGCTAGGGCCAAGGCAATGGAGTTTGGATTGGCATGGTGTGATTAGCGTAGCTAGGGCCAAGGAAGAGTGCATTTGGCATGGCGCGGATAGCTTGGGCTAGGTATGGTTTTGGCTTGGCATGTGGGGCCAATGGTTTGCCATGGGCGTATGGCATGGCTAGGGACAAGGCAAGGGCGTTTGTCTTATCATGGTTGGACTAGCATAGCTAGGGCCAAGGCAGAGTGTGTTTGGCATGGCGTGGCTAGCTTGGGCTAGGTGTGGTTTTGGATTGGCATGTTGGGACAAGGGTTTGCCATAGGCGCATGGCGTGACTAGCTTGGGTTATGTGCGTGACCAAGTTAGGGTTTTGGGGGCAAAGGTCGTTTGGTAACCTTAGACGGCCAGGATTTTCTCATGGGATTGAAGGGAAACCATTGATTATCGCACACCTTCGTTTTGATAGCCGCGTAGTGAAGGACAGTATGGTGGCGCGGCATGGGGCCATGGCGAGCTGCGTTTGGCATAGCACGATAGGTGTAGCTGGCATGATTTTCCATTGGCACGGAGGTGCGGCTAGCATGGTTGGCATGATTTGGCACGGTCGGTGTGGCTAACATGATTTGCCATTGGCACAGAGGTGCGCCCATCATGGTTGGCATGATTTGGCGCGGTCGGTGTGGATGGCATGATTTTCCATTGGCACAGAGGTGCGACTATCATGGTTGGCATGCTTTGGCGCGGTCGGTGTGGATGGCATGACTTGCCAGTGGCACAGAGGTGCGGATAACATGGTTGGCATGCTTTGGCATGATCGGTGTGGCTGGCATGATTTTCCATTGGCACAGAGGTGCGGCTAGCATGGTTGGCATGATTTGGCGTGGTCGGTGTGGCTGGGATGATTTGCCATTGGCACACGGGGAATTCGGGTTTGGCTTATCGTAACCCTAATTTGAAAAAGATACCCCGGTAATTATTTAGAGACACATTAAAGGTTTCAGTAAATGTGCCTAGTAAATGCTTGTTACTTTAAATGTTGTGACATCACTGTGTGCTAGGGTTTAATGTTTTATGATTTTAACCATAAGCTAAAAACCACCATCAACATTAAGTCCCCTGCTTAGCTCGGAACAGGTGCCTTGTTGCGAGGTAAGCATATGATGGTGACAGACAAGGACAAAATCGAGGTGTAAATCATTGCAAAGATGGTCAGAAGAATCCGGCTAACCTTTTTGAGTGGTAAAGAGAGTTTTGGCTTCCCGTGTTGGCGGCCCTGCGTAAGTTGTACTGGGAGTGCAGACCATGGAGTGGTGAGATGAAAGTTATCGGATTGGTCTGGTCGTACATCTCCAAGGCAAAGGGGGAGCGGTCTTGGAAGGCGACACAAGTGGACGGTAGGGTCGCGACAGTGGAGCAGGCGTCTTGGCATAGTGTGGACTTGGCAAGATGAGACATACACGGACGGTTAGGCATGGTGAGGCCGTGGAAATGGATCAGATGGATTGGTAAGGTGAGCATGGAGGATGTCTTGTAGAGGCAAGCATGGCAGACGGTTTGGAGAGGCAAGGGGGAAACACAGGTTGATGGAAAGGCTCTGACATGGTCCACTGGCGAGGAGTTGGCATGGAAAGCGCGGATTATCCTGGGAATGGCTAGGTTTGATCTTCTGGGACCGATTGCCTTTCTTCATGCGTGGCTTTAACATGGAATTATTTCCTTATTCAAAAATCCTTTTCGAGAGGTAGGTAGCATCCACAATCCTTTTATATGTTAGTTTTGCGCGAATCCCGGTATGATTGGGTGTCTTCAGGGGTAGGCTTTGGAACGTGAGGCGGAGCTGATAGCATGAACTTGGCATGAAGGGGACCCATTAGCACTGATGGGCATGGAACAGGTGTGGGACGCTCTGCAAAGCTCTTGGAAAGGGTTGACGCTGGTAAGGGAAACTCTTTGGAAGGGAAGCGCTTGCGGTTTTAGGGTTTGATACACCGAAACCCTAATTAGCGCCCTTTACTAGAATCGCTATAGAATCCTCGTACGAACTCGGATTTTGATGGTCTGCCCCTTTATCAGACACGAAACAGAATTCTCTATCTCCTTTCTCGGGAATATTTAGGTTTCGAGGTCATTTAGAAGGTCAAAACGGACTGACAGAGGAAATTATGAAGAAGTCAGGAGGGATGTTGCAGGCCTGGGGTGGCATAGTCACGCGCCAGTCACCTTTTTATGTTTTTCTGTTGTTTGTCTGGATCCGTGTTTCCGTCTGCAATGTCTCTCTAGTGGATTCCAAAATTTTACCAAACTCCGCTGTATTCTTGGGATGGATGGATGAAATATATGCTCGGAAACGATCACGTCAGGGATAATCTTGGAGATTGTGGTTGCGTTGTCGGTCCTTCCTCGACCTTAGGTTGTTCAGTGGACCTTCTGACCGTTATGATGATGTGTTGTGAATGCTTGCATGGTTGAAAAATTATGGCGCCCCTGGATGAAATAGGGAGACGTTTCATTGCCGATGCGCTGCTATCAAGTCTCCTAGGACTTTGTTCCAAGTTACATCTCTCAAACCATCTTATAAATCTTGGACTATCATACAGAATGGGATGCGGTGAGAAGTCCCCAGTTACATTTCGGTTTGATATGATGGCATGAATGAATATGTGAATGTAACCTTCTGGCTTGCTTTTGGAGTCTTCGGTGCACATGTACGGTTTCATGTTGAGAAATTCCTGCGGCTCGTAAAACCTTGACAATGATGATGTTGAAATCAGTAATAACCTGGTTGAGAGGAGTGAAAGCGTCTCATGCTGGTAGTCCCCATGTGTAACCTACTTTCATTACATCGCCTTGAATCCCCGTCCACGGGATTTGATATAAGCATATCGTACTCTTCTAGATGTGTCACTGGGCTGCTCAGAAATGATGAAATATTCTGGATAGTGCAGGCTTGGGATCCTCCGCGGCCTCGTAAAGTGTTGAATGCGTCTTCTAAACAGAGAGGTGATGATGTTCTTACGCTGCATCCTTGAAGAGTAAATAACCTTGTTGTGGGTACGAATTTTTGGTTGACTAAGTCTCCTGAGCTTTTAAAGTGAAGGGATTCCGTGCATACCCTCAGTCCCCAAGTATGGTTTACATGTTTCCATCTTGTACGGTCAGTGGGTTGACCATGATAAAGACGTCACCATCGTGAGTTCGTACTTGTGATTTTGTTACTTCTTCCACGTGGAACTTATAACATGGAGTAGTATGGGTTACCTTTGTAGTGATTGTTGTTATGGTGAAGCTATGACTGGTATCAGGAAATGAGCGGCAACATCTCTTGGTAGCGGACGTAATCAGAAGAGACTATATTGTTGCGGTAACGAAGTAGGTTGGTTGGAATTGTATGGGAATCCATGAAACTAAAAGGATTGGCTGGATGAGTAAGCGAGCAAGTTGTCCATGATCACAAGATTTGGCAGGCTGGCTCATAGGGCGGCCATGACTACGAAGATTAGTTGGATACGATCATGATCCTTGACATGGGGAGAGTGGTGGCACGACCCTTTGTAGGAAGGAGTGTTGTTGAAGCGATCGTTGAAGCGGATCCGCTGCTGGAGAATTTTGAAGCGGAGTCGCTTCTGGAGAGAACGTTGAAACGACGCCTTTCAACTCTCATATCCTTGAAGGCTATTATGTTGAAGTCGGATGATGCGTCACGTTCTGCCAAACTCGATATCCCTCAAATGAACGGAGGTTAGGGGTCCCCTGTTTCATCTATAGATTGTACTTTCCAAGAGAGGTTGGGGTTTGGGAATGACTTCCCTGGCTGGAAACTTCTTCTTTCCTGATGTAGTGCGGTTGTGGGATGAAAATATGTCTTGACACTACACCTTGGAGAAATATAGAATCTCACATAATAGTTTTATCATAGAATGCACGACTTTGTTGGCCAAGTTCCCATCGTGCAGGTCCTGACGGAAAGAGGGTCTTTGTGAACTCATGAGGGTTGTTGATTTCCTTTTCTTTCGATTTTGGAAAAGTCGTCCCTGATCTTCACGTGTGATGAAATTAGATTCTTTGATTCCCTTCTTCTTATAGTAGATTCAAGTCTACCTTATAACTAAGGTGTTTCTCCAATGGATAATTTAATCACAACTAAAGGCGTTAAAGAGCAACGCGAGCCCCTTCATCTATAAAGGCAACTTTCTTCTCTTTGTCTTCTCAATTCTTCCAAGCTTTATTTAGTACTTAAAAACACAAAATTAATTAATACAAATATTTATTCTTGAAAATGGTAAAAATGCGAGAATTTGGGATAATATATGACTTTCGTCAATGAAAAGGTGTATGAATATGCAATATTTGGCACTCATCACAACGCGAGCCCCTTCATCTATAAAGGCACGTCCTACTGAAGTGCCTGCGCTAGATGTTAAAAGTGTTCCTTTCTCAGCTCCCTCTTGGGTTGACGTGACTCTTATGGTGTCCTCTCCGTCAGTGTCTTGAGGAAATAGGTATCTTCTTCCGAGTTATAAACACGTCTGTCTGAGCATTACGAGAACCTTTTGTATTTCCATCAAATCAACAGTGGTAAAAGGATGTATGCTTCTTACAGATCTTCCAGTATCTTTCCCTGATGGTGGAGTAGCAGCATCTCTGGTGATGGTTGGATCTGTCATATTTGAAGAAACGTTGGGGTGGCGGAAGCGACTCTGGTTTTGGTGATCATAGGTGTATCGTGCAGCGATGGCGCGGTTTTGATCACGAAGTGCTGGAGCCATGGCGCTATTTCAAAGGGTGAGGATGGCGTTGCTTTTGCCGGTTGTGGAGCGGGAAAGATGGCGCTGGAAGGGCGCAAGATGTTAGCGCTGGAAGGATGCAAGATGTTAGCGCATGGTGTGATATTGCGACTGGCGTGCGCGTACGGCATGTGTGCCTGGCAGGTGCGTCTGGTAAGAACGTCTGGCAAGCGCGTATGGGAAGCACGTCTGGGAAGCATGTCTGGGAAGCGCATCTGGTAAGTGCGTCTGGTAAGATCGTATGGGAAGCACGTCTGGGAAGCGCATCTGGTTAGTGTGTCTGGTAAGCACGTATGGGAAGCGCATCTGGTAAGTGCGTCTGGTAAGCGCGTCTGGAAAGCGCGTCTGGTAAGCACGTCTAGCATGCGCGTCTGGCAAGCGCTGGATCGTCTTAGAATGGGCGTTGGCTTGGCGTGGACGCTAGCTAGGCATGGACGCTGACTTGGATTTTGGTACGACGTGGACCATTGGCTGGGCATGGCGCGGACCGTTATCTCAGCACGGTGATGGATTGGCACGACGCTGGCTTGACGTGACGCAGATTTGTTCTTGCGGGCCCAGTTGCCTCTTCCCATACGTAGCTCAAACAGGAAATCCTTTCCTTATTCAAATTCCAAAAAGTGTTATGCTTATGAAATAAGTTGGCTCCCATTTTTATCTCATATCTTTGTTATCACGTCCTGGTGTAAGCGGTAGTGTGGTAGTGATAAAGTGGGCAAGCATATCTCAGCTATGTACTCCAGCTTTTCTCTTTTAATTTTTTTTCTTGTGCTGGTGCAAACCATAGCCATAAGTATGCCTTCCATAAGTCTATAGAAACATTTTTCTTATGAACTGGTGTAAACCTTAGCCATGGGTATGCCTTTCATAAACTTGTGGAAATACTTCATCATAAACAATTCTTTTATTGTCACCGTAGTAACGTCTGCTAATAGTGACATGTAATCATTGTTTGTGCAAAGTAGGCACTAGTAGGTGACTTTTTTTTTTTTTGAAAGGAAAACTAAATGCCTGGTTTATGGTTTTTGATTTCCTGGATTTCTTGGGTTGATAGATAAATGTTACCTTGACGGTTTTGGGTTATTCTTTTTGGAATGAATTGTTTAGGAATTGATTGTTTTGGTTATGATTGAAAGTGACACAGACATCCAAGGAAAAACCTTAGAACCGTGTGTTGGTAGATGACATGGGGTAAACTATGTATCTTGTCTTGAAAACTTGAAATAGCAAACCATGTATCTTGTCTAGGTAAGACTTACTCAGTTTTTTAGGTCTCCTGATGAAAAGTGAACCTTCCGGGTGTAAGACCGATTTTTATGGGAAACACCTCCATAGAAAGTCCCCAGTCGTTACTGAGCCATCTAATAACCGAGCCATTGATCCTTGGGCGGATCTTCTTCTTCTATCCTCTGGGAAGTCCCCAATCATCCCTTGTCGTGTCATGATTGATAATCGAGCCGTCGAGTAACTGAGTCGGAGTGGATCGCCTTCCTCTACCATCTTTATGTCTGGGTCGAAGAATGAGATTGCTGGTTGAAAATTTACATTGTAACCGAAAGATCGAACCTCCCGCTGTGGTCGCCAATTCTTTATGGGTGAAAATGGTTTTTGCTAATTTCGGTAACTTCGGGTGTGTGGGTGAGAAACAAATTAAACCCTAAACAATGTACTGTAAGGGAGTACTTTTAGAATCGGGAGATCAATCTGTACAAGTCCAGCCTAAACCAAGAAATGGTCGTTCCAGACTTGCTTCGGTCACAAAGTGGAGGAGAATGGGTTGGTTTTGGGGAGGGAAACAAGGGAAGTGGTGAGACCAGAATAGTTGATTATGGAAGAGTAGTTGGGTTACTACGACTTGTTATCAGAAAAATAAGAGAGCTAACAAGGTAAGCTAGCAAGTAAGTATTTCTGAGTGTTTTATCTCCCCTATGCACTTTTTGTTAAATGGAAATAGGTAAGACCTATTTATACAAGTCGGAATAGAAACGTACCCTGGTCTCATTAAGGAGTGGGGAAGTAAATGGGAGGAGGTGTTAACCGTATGCATGGAATTGATGTCCATAAAGTTGTTAACTCATGAAACTGGTTTTCATGAAACTGCTAACGTTATGGAATTGATGTCCCATAAAATTGTTAACGCTTGTGCTTTATGTCCCATGAACGTTTCACACATAACTTCCTGTATTTACTAACCGCCTCACCCTCATGACACTTCCTTATGACGAGCGTAGTGTACGCCGCACGCTGTAATCCACCAAACTAATACCCAAAGAGGATCCCCCATTTTGTGTTGATGTCTCGAATGTTTTTGGAAAGCATGTAGCATGTTGTTGTGGCTTGGTAAGTCAAGCTCGGGAAACTTGCTAGCCTGGTGACCTTCGACGGTCGAGATTTTGCGTCTTGAGAGGAGGGGAAACCATTGATCGTTGCACGCCTTCGTTTTTATAGCCGCGTAGTGAGGGCCAACGTGGTGGCAGGTCTAGGTTGGCATGCCATTGGAATGACATGGTTTGGCGTGGCGAAACTTAGGTTTTCAGGCCAAAGGTTACCATGTGTCGTCTGGTAACCTTGTATGGATAGGATTTGCTCATGGGATTGAAGGGCAACCGTTGATTGTTGCACGCCTTCGTTTTGGTGGCCGCGTAGGGAAAGCCAGTATGGTGGCGCAGCATGGGGCCATGACGAGGTGCGTTAGGAATGGTGCAGTAGGTGCGGCTGGCATGATTTTCCATTGGCACGGAGGTGCGGCTAGCATGGTTGGCATGCTTTAGCGCGGTCGGTGTGGCTAGCATGATTTTCCATTGGCACGGAGGTGCGGCCAGCATGGTTGGCATACTTTGGCGCGGTCGGTGTGGCTGACATGATTTGCCATTGGTACAGAGGTGCGGCTAGCATGGTTGGCATGCTTTGACGCGGTCGGTGTGGCTGACATGATTTTCCATTGGCACAAAGGTGCGTCTAGCATGGTTGGAATGCTTTGGCGCGGTCGGTATGGATGGCATGATTTTCTATTGGCACATAGGTGCGGCTAGCATGGTTGGCATGCTTTGGCGCGGTCGGTGTAGATGGCATGATTTTCCATTGGAACACGGGGAATTAGGGTTTGGCTTGTCGTAACCCTAATTTGAAAAAGATACCCCGGTAATTATTTAGAGACACATTAATGGTTTCAGTAAATGTGCCTAGTAAATGCTTGTTACATTAAATGTTGTGACATCACTGTCTGCTAGGGTTTAGTGTTTTAAGATTTTAACCCTAAGCTAAAATCCACCATCAACAGGTCCCTAAACTATCTTGTGATCAACGAGACTGACTTGTCAAGATCTTCATCTGATGAATCAGTCTCAGAAAGATGATCTTTAGAGATGCAAACAAATTTATTTTTATCAAGTATTTTAGTGTTTTTCTGTGCTTGAAAGCAACATCCTTTCCGATTTTGGATGTATGCTCATGATCAAAGATCATTAGCTCTCCAACCAACGTATTTCTGGAGAGAGCATAAAGGTTATTACCCTTAATGATGGCATGCTTCTTAGAATCGTATCTAGATGGCAGCGATCAAAGAATTTTCATCACAATGTCCTTTTCAGGAATAGTCTTACACAATGCAAATGATGCATTAACAATTTCAGACACTTTGTGATTGAACTCATCAAATGAATCTTCATCTGCCATACAAAGGTTTTCCCAATCGGAATTTAGGTTTTGAAGCCTAACTTCCTTTTCACTAGTATTCCCTTCGAATACAGTTTCTAAGATATCACAAGCATCTTTAGACCGAGTGCACGTAGTCACATGGTGCTGAAGATCTGGGGTAATGGCATATATGATGGCATTCAAACCGTCGGAGTTTTTCTTTGCAACAATTTTCTCAGCAGCGTCATATGCACCAATATCCTTAGGAACGGTCGCATTCCATACTTCCACAACGGGAGCATCATAGCCATTAACTACATAAACCCATGATTGAAAATTACGCGCTTGAAGAAAGTCACGCATAACAATTTTTCACCACAAGTAATTTGAGCCATCGAAGACTGGTTGTACGTTTATAGAGATAACACTTCTGTCCATAGAGTCAGATAGATACAAACACAGACTTATAAGGTCTTTAACGTGTTTTCCTGCTCTAATACCAAATGAAAAAGTGTGGGTACAACAACCTCACCCAATATTTCGCTTAGCAATCTGTATGGACTAACTCCAATATACTTTTAAGAGAATCAACTAGATAGTCAAACTCAATCTTAATAAAAATTATATCAAGGAGTTATATCTCAATTTCTTGATTTAATAATTACTCAAGCAAATAGAAATCTGCGAGGCTAATTGAATACAAGAGAAATTAACTTGAACGGTAACAAATACCAATGTTCAAGTATCAATCAATTTCAATCAACAACTAAAGGTTGGATTTACCAATTGATCGATTCAATGCACAACCTGTGATATTTTAATTATATAAAAAAATATAATGTCGAAAATAAATAACACAGACACCAGAAGTTTTTTTAACGAGGAAACCGCAAGTGCAGAAAATCCCGGGACCTAGTCCATATTGAACACACACTGTATTAAGTCGCTATAGATACTATCCAACTACAAACTAAGTTCGGTCTGGACTGTAGTTGATGCCCAATAAATATCACACTGATCCAAGGTAAAGTTGTGCTCCTTACATCTCTGATCCCAGTAGGATACTACGCACTTGATTCCCTTAGCTGATCTCACCCAAAACTAAGAGTTGCTACGACCCAAAATCGAAGACTTTAATAACTAAATCTGTATCACACAGAAAAGTCGACATGAATAGATAAATCTATCTCCTACAAAAATACTTACATGTTTTGTTTCGTCTTTTGATAAATCAAGGTGAACAGGAACCAATCGATAACCTGGACTTATATTCCCGAAGAACAGCCAAGAAATATCAACCACCTCACAATAATCTTAATCGACTAGCGAAACAAGATATTGTGGAATCACAAACGATGAGACAAAGATGTTTATGATTACTTTTCTATCTTGCCTATCGGAGAAATTAATCTCAATCCAATCTTATAATTTTACTCAAATACGATAGAAACAACAAGATCAAATCACGCAACTATAGAAAATAGTTGGGTCTGGATTCACAATCCCAATGAAGTCTTCAAATCGTTAACCTACAGGGTCTCGGTAGAGTTCTCATTTCCCATAGGAGGTATGGGAATTAACTTTCCCAGTTGCTAGAGTTATCCTTTATATAGTCTCCAAATCAGGGTTTGCAATCTAAGTTACCTTGGTAACAAAGCATTCAATATTCACCATTAGACGAAAACCTGATTAGATTCAAGATAATATCTTTCAACCGTTAGATCGAACTTAGCTTGTTATACACAAATGAAATATACGTCATTTAGGTTTGTGTAATTGTACCTAAACATGTACAAGTCATTGGTTCAATAGTAGTTAACCAAATGATTAGCCATATGAGCACTTTCATACCAACCTTATTCATCTTCACCTTAACTAGTTCAAATGACTCAAAAGAACTAGTTAGAGAGTGGTTCAATTGATTAGATCTCATAGAAGTATACAAGACACATTAAAAAAAAATCGGTTTTGATTCACTCGAATCGATCCGTGAACTTCATAGTCACGGTTTTCAAATATGCATTCCTTAGTTTATATATATTTAAGTTCACGAATAAACCAATTTTAGAAAGTAACACACTTAAGTATGCATACGGGTTTGCGTACTTAAGTAACCGGATTTCAGTTTGTTTTGGTTTTCAAACTCAGCAGAAATTCACCTATGTGAACTCTCCGCTAGTATTCATACGGGTACGGATACTTAGGTAACCAGATTGAGTTGGTTTTCATTTCCAAACTCAACATAAATTCACGGACGTGAACTTCCGCCAGTATGCGTACGGGTTCGCATACTTACCCAGTCTCCATCAACCATTTAGTACACACACAAGTATGCATACATTTGGTTCCCGGCTTTGGACTTATACACTAATGCACGAACATATTATATACTTATATACAAGGATGGTTGCATGTTCTAAACTCTCATTTCAATCATTGAAACATTCTTAGAGGATGTGAAATAGAGATTACTCACACACTATTTTTCATCAAAGAAATTTTAAAGATATTGAAATAACCAACATGACTTTCGTCATTTGTAAATATGAACTTGGCCAAAGCAAAAGCTTTCCAACACATATTTCGATAAAAAGATAAACGAGATAAACTCAGATCGAAATAGAAAATGTGTATAATCGAAGTCAATACGACTTTTATCTCAAGATAAGAGATAGAGTAGATAGACTTTTTGAGTGATAGATAAGTTCAAGTCTGCACATACCTTTTAGTCGATGAAGTTCCACCAATTCTTTGAGTAGTTCTTCGTATTTGCATGTTGATCGCCGTGGAGTCTAGAGCTTAACTATACTTTCTATCCTAGTCCGAGACTTAGCTATAAGTAGACTAGAAATCAAGACTTATAGTTTTATGTGAGATGGTAGAACCAATCTTAACTCAGGTTATGTATCTTGGTATAACTAATCACAATGCCTGACTTATAATTTGGTATGACCAGTCCTGGTAACGGATATAATCGATCCAAAGTAATCACTATGTGATGGTATGATCGATCCTCGTAACCGGCGTGAACGATCCTAGTAATTGGTGTGACCGATCATAAGTGTTGTGTGACCGATCCTTGTAATTGTTGTAACCGGTCCTGGTAAGTGGTGTGACCGATCACAACTAGATACCATGTGTAGAGGGAACCGATCCTTATAACATGTATAACCGATCCTACAATGACCGGTGTGACTAATCACAAGTTTTTCCATGTTTAGGTATAACCGATCCAAGTGATTGGTAGAACCGATTGAACCCATGTATGTGACTTGGAAGGACCGATCACAACTAACCATTGGGACTTGGTATGATCAATCACATAGTTGTCTTGGAATACTATAAAACCAATTCTAAACTTATTTGGAAGTGTGGTATAACCGATTCCAAGAAAGAAAATCCATGTAAATATGAAATAAGGATTTGCAGTGACAAGATGTCAACATACTTTGAACACGAGCAATAACTCTTATCATTTATTGTTCAAAGATATTCATTGCTACTCAAAGTGATCCTGTGCCGAAATAAATTAAGAATCTTTTAATTAAGGTTTTTTGTTTTATATGCTTTTATTACCAGCAATTAATGCATATCTCTAGAGAATAAAAATTAGTAATGTACATTTACTAATTAAAGATTTTCTATTGATAGATTTCGAAAATATTGGACAAGAATTTATTGGAAATATGAAAACCGAATTAGGCATTTATTGCATATCTTGAGAATACTTTCGGTTTTGGAAATTCTTTGGTGTCCAAACATCCTTGGAAATATCTAAGTTTTCCTTTCTAGAAAACCATTCTAAGAGCCAGGAAAACTTCATTATTTGTTGTTTCTGGTGAATCCATCTAATCCGAAAGGAAAGTATCCTAATTAGGTGAAATATCTTACGACCGCTCGTTTAAAGACTTCTGTATGATCAAGAAGCTCTACGAGTACCATTGGTGGGAAACTAGATAATTGCAGTGTTATTAGTTTTAGATTTGATTTGATTGACTAACGGTTGTTGAAACTTTGATTGCACCTAGTTTGTTTATGCTCGAGAATCTTTTCTTCTGATATAAGATTCACTCAAACTAGATCAGGGTGTCGACGGTGTCTTTAGAACTATTGTTTGATCTAAAGAAAACTTGTGATAATCCATTGTTAACAGACTCCGTTCTGTGTGTGATTGATCACAATAGATTCAAGTGGTGTTGTGCAGGTAATTGAAGATAAAATAATATATGAAAACGAATATGATTTCTTATTAGTATTCGTACATTGATCTTCTTGGATCCAAATAGAATCGATTGATTAGTTGCGTGAGATCGGAATTCTCTATATTTTTCTTTGAGATTTATATTTTTTGAGTGCGAATCTATACTTGACTATTTTGGTAGTTAAAGTTAGATTGATCTAACCAGAAAAAAGAGTTTATTATATTAAACGGAAGATCCTTTGTCAATAACTCATCTATATCTTGTAGCAAGATTGATTAGAGTGGTTACCAAACATATTCTTCCTTTGATGTTTGGAATACGATCCAAAGAACTTGCTATTCACGTGCGTGACTCTAGAAGTCGAAAGCGCAGGGATACTGAGGGAACTAAGTAGCTAGGGGTAGTCTTCTTGGTGTAAACTATACGAAGTTGGTATTATATTTTGTATATCGGCTTAATTTTGAGAGTATTCAAAACTGGACTAGGTCCCGGGGTTTTTTCCTGCATTTGCGGTTTCCTCGTTAACAAAATCTTGTGTTGTGTTATTTACTTTACTTCCGCATTATAATTGTTTTATATTATAATAAAGTAAATACACTTGTACGTTAACTCCGCAGTACTTGATAGTGATCCTATAGAGTTTGATTAACACCGAACCTATTATCAAGTAACACACTTTGTTGTCGTATTGTCTCAATCTTGTATCCATAGTCAATCACACAAGTTATCTTGTTGTTACATTGTCTCTATCTCGTATCCATAGACAATCATACCAAGTGTGAACCGAATCCTAGTATTGTCTCGACTTTATCCATAGACGCTCACATTCGGTAGATGGCGTATATGTTAAAATAAAAGATTGTAGTGTATTTGGGTACCCTCGTCTTTTCAGCGGTGAAGTTGCTCCTAAGATTGTAGTTGATTTCTTTTTGAAACTTAGAAAACCTTTTTTATTTTTATTTTTCGTAAACTGAAATGTCTACGTCGAATAGGTTTTCGATGATAGAAATATACTTTCATTATAATTTAAGACATTATACAATGAAGAGTTTGTTTGTAGGTTTCAATTCTGTATGCTCAGTTTAAAAGGTCTATTTTGCTTCAATGGTACTTGAGAAGTGAAAACATCTCCTTAGAGAAGATCAATAATTAAAGTTGTGAATAATTGGTATGAGTGGGTAGTAGTACGACGTTATATGGAAGTTTTGAAAACTTTTAGGTTCAGGTTCTGACGGCACGTGCATGTTATACTAGTATTAATAACTCAAGGGTAAAATAATATTGTAGGAAATACCATATGGTCTTAGAAATAATAATTTAGAGTGAGTTTGGTCCAGTTGACCTAGACAACTGTCTATTTAGTCCTTTTTTAAAATATATATTATTGTTTGGTCCTAGAAATAATGGTTTGGTCCTAGGTGACGTCATGGATGATGTAATTGTCATCTTGTAGTGGCAGAAGTACCCTTTTGGGTCCATATATATACAAAAAGAGAGTAGAAAATAAATTATTTTCATATTTACTTTCTCTCTCTTCTTTATTTTTAGATCTAGTTTTTTTTCTTCTCCCGATCTTTTTTTCCTCTGCTCATGATGAAGAAAATGAAGATAATGATGAACGACGACATTTTTGGGTTATTTTTTCTCTGCTAATGATGTTGTTGATGATGATGACGATGATGATGACGATAAATAAGATGATGATGATGAAGTTTTTGCGTTTCTTTTTCTATTTTTATTGATTTACTGCTGCTGTTGAAGATGATGATAAATACGATGAAGATGATGTTGCTGATACCGAAGACGATGATGATGATTTAGTTTTTGAAGACGATGTAGTTTTTGTGTTTATTTTTTCGTCTCTATTTGTTTGATATTGTTGTTGAAGATGATGAAGACGATGAGCATGATGAATACGATGTTGCTGATGCTGTTTTGAAGACGATGATGTTTGTTGCTGCTATTGAAGACGACGAAGATGATTCAGCTGCAGTTATTTTGACGAATGAACTCTGGTTAATACATGTTTCTATTAGAAGTTCATTCCAGAAATGAACTCTGTTTTATATAGGTTTTTATCAAGACTTCATTTGACGAATGAACTCTGTTTTATATAGGTTTGTATCAGGAGTTCATTCCAGAAATGAACTCTGGTTTATATGGCTTTTTATCAGGAGTTCATTCCAGAAATGAACTCTGGTTTATATAGGTTTTTATCAGGAGTTCATTCCAGAAATGAACTCTAGTTTATATAGGTTTTTATCAGGAGTTCATTCCAGAAATGAACTCTGGTTTTATATAGGGTTTTATCAGGAGTTCATTCCAGAAATGAACTCTGTTTTATATAGGATTTTATCAGGAGTTCATTCCAGAAATGAACTTTGGTTTATATAGGTTTTTATCAGGAGTTCATTTGACGAATGAACTCTGGTTTATATAGGTTTTTATCAGGAGTTCATTCCAGAAATGAACTCTGGTTTATATAAGTTTTTATCAGGAGTTCATTTGACGAATGAACTCTGACTTTTTGTTCTTAATAATGAAATTTTTGTGAAATTTAATGAAATGTATAGAATATAATGAAGTGTACAATTTTCATGAAACATAATGGACTCAAATCTATAAAATGCCTGATAGTTCATTAGGCAGAATGAACTGCTACAAAAGTTGGAATTAACACGAAAGGGTACTTTAGTCAATTTAATATTTACAAATAATTATGGACCAAATGGAAAAAGGTGATTTCTGAAAGGACTAAACTGACTTGGGACCACCTAAAAAAGGACCAAACGATATTTTTCCCAATAATATTTTGCTATTCGGCCATAACACCCCGTAACCAAGTTACAAGGTTCAGGGGCGGAGCCCTAGTTAGAAATTCGGGGTACGGGTAGTAGTTCGGGACGACATACGTACGGGAATTATACGGATTCGGATAGATCGGATTCGGTCAAAAATTCGGTCAACGGTTCGTTGTTCGGACAGTAGTTCGGAACGGCATACGTACGTGCATATTCGTTTTATAAATGTGAGTTCGACACTTAAAATTTGGGTAACATATATGATAAATTGATAAGTATTATGACCTTATTACGAGACTACTTTGATTTGTATATGATTTATAAGATGGAAAAAAATATTTTAGCGTGATTATTTAACAAGAAGTAAACAATTTAATCGCATAAATGTATTATAAAACTTATAGACTTTTAAACAAAAATCAACACATAAAACACTGGTTAAACAACTACCAATAGAAAATTTTAATTGAATAATTGTATTTAAATATAAAGTATATAAAAAATCAAACAAAACCAATTAACAGAACTCTGGTGAGAGAGTTACCTATGGGAGTTCTAGTTCGGAAATATCATTCGGATACGGTCAGTTCGGATACGTTCGCGAATCATTCGTGAGGTCCATATAATCCGGGAACTAGGTTCGGAGTTCAAATAATTCGGAAGTATCATTCGGATTCGGTCAGTTCGGATACGTTCGCGAATCATTCGGGAATGATTCGGAGAATTACTATCTAGGGGCGGAGCCGAAATTATTTTGCTCTAGCAGCGCTAGAGAATTTTTTTGAACTAGCAGCGTTTGCGGCCATTGGATGGAAGAAATGTGATGTCAGCAGAAGACAAAAAAACATGCAATGACGTCACATT
The DNA here is from genome assembly GCA_023529315.1 of Papaver bracteatum. Taxonomy (NCBI): domain Eukaryota; kingdom Viridiplantae; phylum Streptophyta; class Magnoliopsida; order Ranunculales; family Papaveraceae; genus Papaver; species Papaver bracteatum. The sequence continues at coordinate 2,526,710 of JAJJWX010003164.1, forward strand.
CACAGGATCTAATGGTTAGAATCGCTGCTAGAGCAAATGCTGCTAGAGCAAACTCGTTCCCGGGCGGAGCTACTAGAGAGGTGGGTGGGGCTATGGACCCACCCAAAATTTCATAAAACCTTAATTATGTATATTATTAAGGGGATATAAAATGTTGTAATGGTTGAATTAAGTTAGTTTTAACTATTTGAGTTAATTAAGCATTATTAAACGGGAATGAATAGATCAGATTTACCGATATCGCCAACAGGTCATTTGTTACTCTCCTAGTCTCCTACAGTCCTACTTAATATGCTTGGTTACCAAGAAGTAGGCAGCAAGTTCTCATCCAATACTTCATATTATCTTTATTAATGAATTAGTTCCACAAAGTTATGATCACATAATTTTGTTTAATCAATCTATGGAATAACGCTGTGAATTAGATGATGCATGGCTCCAAATTATGCGTTCCCTCGTACGTTTACATTTCGATTTTTTTTTTAATAATTTGTATGTTTTGTTGGATTTTTCCTATATAAGTTTTTCTATTTATGTTAGCAAATTATTGGTAATTCTTTTTAGAAATATTTGTGTTTATGCCTACTATGACCAATGATTTTTTGATAATCACAAAATATAAAATGTAAGACATTTTTAGGTGCAAAAATATAAAAAAAAATCACAACCCCACCCAATAATTTTTTTGGCTCCGCCACCGACAAGGATGGTGTTGAACGCCTAGAGCTAGAGGTGTAAACGTCAGCGCCCGTACGACATTGACCCAAGACACCTGCAAGTCGCGTGCTTCACGTGCCATGTGCCGTCTTTGTCTTTGTGCTTAACGATTTATACGTCTTTGTGCCGTGCTGTGCTTTACTAGTCAAACGCTAGGCACATCACAGCCCACGAGCACATCACATGAATAAACGTGCTGTGCCGTGCTGGCACACGTGTTATAAACAATTTGAAATCACTTAATGGTATACATTAAGTCGGACATTATTACGAGAATCTAAATAGACAACATATCATTTGTATTTTTTTTCAAGTAAAATCAACAAATTTATTCAATAAAAAGAAATAACCCATCAAATATAAAATTGAATCATTGTCATATAAATTAATGTTTTAGTCAAATATAGGTAACGACATTATAGAAACGATATTAAAATATATTTTCCAAATATTTAGGTATTATATGTGTTGTTATAAAAGTAAGTCAGTATAAAATGTCAAAAACTAGCTAGAATAGTGACTCTTTTGTGAAATATACACAAAATGTGATTTATTATGCATTGGTATATGGTGTACTTGTGCATGCTATGACGTGCTTTCTTAACGTGATGTGCTGTGCCGTGCCACGTGCTAATCCGTGCCGCGTGCTGTGCTACTGTGCCAATTAGTCAAACCCAGCACGTCCCATTTAACTAACGTGCTGTGCCGTGCTGGGCTAAGTCACGTGATGTGCCGTGCTGTGCTCAACTTTTAGCGTGCTGGGCTGTGCTCGTGCTGGCACAACCCAGTTTACACCTCTACCTAGAGCGCAATCTAATTGTGTTACAGATTATGAACAGGAGCTAGGCAGCCAGTCTATTATTTTGGGCTTGGGACGTTTGGGCTCTTAGTTTCTCTTATGCATTTTTCTTTTTTTTTTTAACTTCCAAAACGTTTTCGTTCAAAAAATATATCTTCGTAGAATGTTGTGATACTAATATCAGGTTCCATACCATAACAACACTCTATTTCATCTCTTCGAAGTCTCACATAGAGTGTGATACTAACGGTTGGTTTTCATAGATTTTCCCGTATCCGCTAGTTTTTCATTTGATCTATTTTCTTTTTTACCCGAAAATAAATATTTAGTGTTGACGTGCGTATCATCCCCCAGTAACTTTCTCACTGTCATACAGTGATATTAAAAAAGAGTTGGAAAAGAAAAAATGCATAAAGTGTCTAATAGTGGTAGAAGCGTAGAAGAACAAAACAAAAAATTACATTAGCATTGTTCCCAAATTAAACAGAAAACTTGATCCCCAGCTGCAACTGCCCAAGCTAAAACAAGAACCGTAGCTTTTCTCCCCTAATCTATATCCATCTTAAGATTATGTTTTATATATCCATAAAAATACGGTATATTTCTCCCTTCCCGCAACGTCCATATATGTGACAACAAAAGGGAAATGACTTTTCCCAGATCTCGAAAGGAGATGATGATACCAATCGATTGCTCAACTACGTAAAGTTTCGTATAATACTGATATTTCCCTAACCCACCTCAATTTAGGACTGAGTCGTTACTCGTTAGTGGCTAGCAAATACAAATCAAATATTCAACTTCAACTTATCCAATTTAACACAGTTATCAATGGAATTCTTCATAGTTTAGTTTGTGGTCCACGAGGCACACAGATGGCGAGCAAAAAATAATTATAGGATGTGTACGCGTCGTGCATGAAATTTAGAAGACTAGATTATCGATCAGATTAAACTAGCTTATCTATCTACCTGACCAGACGACGACATACACATGTCTAGAGGAAATACAAAACGAACAAGGAAATTGGAATACTATAACTTATGCAGGTGGGGTGCATGCATGAGTGGGAGAAGAAGTTTGGGAAAAGAAAAGGAAAAGATTGGGAAATACTGGGTGCTTATCCTAAATATACCCCATGCAAATCCAGGTTTTAGCAGAGGATTAGGCGGAGCCAGGAATTCAGAAAGGGGGCTAAAATATTTTTTTCGCGCGTGAGATATATTACTGCTAGTCTTCTGGTATGGTAAGAAGGGTTGAAAAATAAGAGTGTTACCGTTGTATGGCAGAAACTGCAGCTATCCTTACTTCCATGGTTGTCGGACGTGCCATTCCTCGAAGCAAACTGCATCTCTATGATAGCAATGAACTGGCTAGAAAAAAATTACTTCAACTGATATTTTTTCGGAAACCTTTGTTGGAGTAGCTGGATACTTGTCAAGCATCGTTTTATGCGCCCCATTTGTATATAAGCACGATTATTTATTTTTATTTTTGATAAATTAAAATTGTATTAAAAAGAAAACCATAATTACATCAAGTTTGCATGATAGAAAGTAACAAACAAGCAAGCTGTAACTTCGATGAATCCCTCTTTTTAATTAGCCCATGCATCAACGTCTCTGAAAGATTTCTTTGGTTGTTGCACAGTTTTAGACGTTGAATTCTTGTTTTCATCATCAACAGGTGTTGTTATTAGTTGATCAACAACTTACCAGCAAACCAAGGTGTTGCAGTATCATCAGATGATGCTGTTTTGTTCTGATCGTTATTAGCAGCATCATATACCAAATATCGGTGGGAGTTCTGTCCCCATATATCATAGACGAAGAAAAAACGTGAATATTGTGAAACCCTAAGTTTTCATACCGGCTAAAACAACCGGATCAAACGATTGGATGATTGGTGGACTAACTTGCCGGAGATGGTGGACTAACTTGCTAAAAATTACTTTTATTAGGGGTAATTAACTAACTAGGAGATGTTTTAGCATAAAAGGGGGGGCTACAGCCAGGGTTAGTCAACCCTTGGCTCCTCCCCTGGGATTATTGTATCATTGTATCCTTAAATGTCATGTCGAAATAAAAAACTTCTTTCCGAATTGTTAGTCCCATAATTAATATATCGGAAATATGATGTCATGGACTTTTTTGGGCTTTACGTCATGGGTAACTATCGTTAGATTTTTTTTTTTTTTTTGGGAATAGGATAGATATATAAAAACAAAGAAGCCCTAACCGTTTAATTCCGTCTCGTTGGAGGCTAGCTAGCTCAGATGAAGCTGCCCAACAATGGCTGAATCTGTAGGATTAGTTGCTACTGATGTTACAGGGATAACAAAATTTAAATTGTTTGCTTCGTAAGCTTTTACATAATCAAAGGTTATCCTAGGGATAATAAAAGAAGGTGTTGTTTCATCCCATATTTGATTGACTATTGATTGCCTTCCTTTTTTTGCCAAGATATCTGCCGCTTCATTTGCTTTTCTGTCCACAGCCTTGAAGCCCAAAAAAAGACTCCAACTGACTTGCTATTTTCTTGACTTCATCTAGAACTGCGATACATTGCCACTGGATTGAGATAGTTGTGCCCTGAACATATGATATTGTTGCTAAATTGTCCCCTTCAATGATCAGATTTTAAATCTTGTTTGTATTGGCCCATTTGACAGTCTCAAGCAGGGTTACAACTTCTGCTTCTTCTGCTGATGAAGTTCTGAAACTTCCAATTTCTGCTGCCCTAAAAGTGCCTATAAAATTTCGCATTATAAATCCAAAACCTGCATTAGTCCGTGCTGATATCCAAGAAGCATCACAGTTAATTTTAACAGTGTCTTTAGGAGGAAAGACACATCAAATGTTTTTCTGCTGAATGGAGCATTAAGAGAGTTGTTTGAGGGAAATTTAACTGGGTGCCAGTATTCATAATTCTTCATGATGGAAGTAGCTAATTGAGTTGAAGAAAGACTTTTATTATCAAAAATTCTAGAACACCTCTAACACCCCGAGTTCCGGACCAGGGTCAAACCCGTATGGAGATCCGAACTCGAACCGTTACGGGTCGGAAAGAAACTTGTGCATTTTTTTTTTTGTTAATTTAATTTTACACAAAACATAGTTGAAACTTTACATAACGTGAATTGAAACATATATATATCTCCACTAATTATTTTTAACAACATTTTCAACCAAACATATTATTTCAAACTACATTTCAAGCAATACAATAAAACAATTCAATCACACAATAAAACAATTCAATCACTAGCTACTCATTTCTAGCTTTCGCTGCGCCACTCTGATAAATCTGCAAGGATGTCAATTGGGGTGAGATGACAGCTCAATAGAATGCATTCCCAATCTCAAAACATGCATAACAATGTCAATGAGTCAAATAACATACAACATGAGCATACGACATAATTTCGAGAAAATCACTAATATAGATACTCACCCAACATGATCGCCACACAAGTATATTTGTTTAATCATGAATTCACAATACAAATATTGTTTATAACAAATCATCTTAATATTTCAAAACAAGTCTTCACAATATTAATATTATTTCAACAAATCACCCTTCAATCATGAGTTCATAATACCAGTAATACTTTCCATAATTCATCCAATTAGATTTCACAATTGAATTCATAACACCAATAATAATTTCGACTAATCTACCAATTTAGGTTTTAACAATTGAGTTCACAGTACGAATGTCCTTGGTTCGTACACCCACCTATCGTTTATCGGCACTGATAGCCTCCATCGATGGTCAGGAACAAAAGTTCCTATGGGGATCATACCCATCTGCTCTCGGAGATTATTACCCGTTTCATTCACGGTACGAAAACCTTGGTTCGTACACCACCTATCATTTACCGGCACAGACAGCCGCCATCGATGGTCGGGAAAAACAAGTTCCCATGGGGATAATTACCCATTTAACTCTCGGGGATCATTACCCGCCGTTAGCATGAAACGATATTCCATCTAACGGAAAAACATGAACTCATTTCCTTTTATAAATCATTTTTATACAAACAATACAAGCAACCATAGCTTAACAACATGAATTTCTTTCAAGCATTTCTGCAAACAAGTTAACTTCAACGATATTACATTGTATGTTCCATGCTAATAATTTTATCCGATCATCCTAAAATATTACAGGAACATTCTTAACACATTCATTTATAGAATATCAAAAATTTACACCAAACCAATGGTTCAAACAAAACATATTCTTTTTATACGATCATTCAAAAATCTGGGCAGATAACATCATATTAGCATATTATTCACAGTAAATTCATGTTAATCTCAAATGGAGCAAATCCAAAGAAAAACGAAAGATAAGATATTCATCTACAACTTTTCTTAAGAACTAAAATCATTTTAACATCATTAAGACTTCCTAAGAACATCAAAACCACATAAACACGAAACTGTCAAGAAATTCAGAAACTATCACTCAAATTCAAACAAACTTTCAACGGTGAATATACGGTGGAATACTCTCAAATTTTAACTAGGGATACCTAATCATATTATATACCAATAATATAAGTCTGATCATCAATAATATGCATAAAATTAAATAGACAAATTTCAGAACCCTAATGATATAAGAGTAAGCAAAATTGAAATCAATGTATAACAAAGAAACACAAAGAGAAAAGGAATTAAACATTCTACCTCTCAATTGCCACAAACTACTTTTGATTTTATTAATCCTTCATCTCTAAAATTCTCTAGCTCCATCTCTTTCTTCTTCTCCCTAGCCTTTTTTTTCTCTAACTTGTGTAATTTCTCTTCTAAACTATTTTATTTATCTTTTCATTTTCTCTTAACTTTATTTTTTATTGATTATTTTATTTCCACCCTAACTTGTATCCCTTCTAATTCAATCCACCCACCTAGGCTAAGGCTAAGGAACAACAACCTAAGCCACAAGGTTAACTAATACGGGTATAACCCGACCCGATACAGTAGCTATAAAATACAGGGTATTACAAAACCATTCTTTCCAAATGAACATACATTTGGTAGAGGCGAGGGCCACGAAGATGGAGTCTCCATTACCTATTAATCTCCAATTGTAGTTGTAAGCATCTAAGAAGGAGAGATATGTGTTAGAGTTAGGAATTACTCCCTGAACATCGCAAGGGTGCTAGATTCCAAACCTCCTTTGCATAAGCACACTCAAAAAACAGGTGCTTAGTTGTTTCTACTTCTTATTGACAGAATACACATTCATATATACTAGACCCTAGTTTGTGTCTTGTTGGTAATGCATCTTGAATGCATTTCCATATGAACAACTTTATCCTTTGAGAAATGTCCATGCTCCATAGTGTTTTCTATAACTTTTTGGAATCTGCAGTAATAGAATTAGTAGAATCTTAAAGTTTAGCATATAATGATTTAACAGAAAACTCTCCATTCCTAGTGAGAGTCCATCTTAACTTACCATTTTTCAGAGAGCTATTCTTTGTGGAGTAAAGTTTGATATTTATAATTCATCCACTAATGTGCTATTAAAAGTAGCATTAAGTGTATCCAGGTTCCACTTTTTAGTGTTGGAATTTATCAGTTCCGACATAAGTGTTAGATTACTGTTTTCTTGGTTACAGGTTTCAGATAAGATGATATCCCTACCTGGTATCCACTTATCTTCCCATATGTTTATTAACATACCGTCCCCCACTTCCCATATACTATGTTCCTTGATGTGTGCTATACCCTGTAATATACATTTCCAAATCCATGATGAGCTATGTTTTTTCTTTGAAAGAAGTTCACCTGACTTTTTGAAATATTTTCCTTTTAATTTTTTTTCCCATAGATCATCTGGTTTACTGACTAATCTCCAAGCAATTCTACTTATCATTGCTTGATTCATCTTGTTGGCCTCTTTAAAACCCAATCCTCCCTATGAAATTGTTTTACACAAAAACTTAAAAGATTTAATGTAAATTCTTTTGGAGTTTGAATTTTTTTTCCCCACCAAAAGTCGCGCTAAATGACATTAATTCTAGCTATAATTTTTTTAGGTAGTACAAAACAGCCCATGCTGTATATTGGCATCCCTGAAAGAACTGATTTATTGATAACCATTCTATTAGGTTGAGATAGAATGGTTCCCAGCCAGTATTTAACCCTTTGTTCCATTTTTACTATAATTTTAATCAAAAGTTTTAAGTTTTGATCTATCTATAAATAGAGGAACTCCTAGGTGGGTACCTTTAATGTCAATTTTTCTTATTTTCATCCGTCTTGAAATGATCCCTTGATGTTTTTTGTGGATTGATGGCATATATGCTGAAATATCACCATGTAAAGTGTGAACATATTTGAATTTTTTTGATATACTGAATTTAGTATGATAATTAAGATAATAATTTGTTAATCCAATTCAAATAATCCATTATTATAGTTATTTGTGACAACGAGATTTTGTCATCCATCTAGTGGATTTATTTAGAATCTTATAGTTGCAAGAAATATTACAAATATATCGAAACAAAACTAATTGATCATAATTGAATTCTCTTTATTGATTATCAAAATTAATATTGAATACAAGATATTACAATGACTCTACTTGCTCTACAAATAAGATTCCTCTCTCCTAATTTCTTGTCTAACACACACTAAAAAGACCTCTCCTATACACAATGACTTCTTTCCTTTATATAGGATTCCTCATAGTGGATGACAGCTAAGACATCTTTTATTTTTGGAATCACTATGCGTTACATTCGCTCATGTACATTCACTCACTCTCGCATAGATTACACTTCACATGGACTATCATACTTCACTCCTGACTTCCCTGACGTCATCCAATGCATCATCTTAATCTTTCTACGTGCGATCATCTTCGCTCACATAAGATCACCTTCACTTCGCATTCTTAATGTAGTGTGCGATATTTCACTCCTACATTTTGCCTCTTCTCATTTCGCTTATTCTATAGAGTGAGCGATATGAGAAACCTCTATCCTAAAATATCGCATAAGCTTGCCTTTTCATAATTTATTTTGCCAACAATTTTCCGTCATTCAAGCTTGTTTATTTAGACATGTAAATTCTTCTCTTTTTACCGGTTCAAAAATGCATATAACCAGTCGTCTCTCCCACCTATTTATAGTCTTCTTTTGTGAAGATTTATCTTTTCTTCTTTTCTTCACTAAAATCTTTCGCTTCTGCATCTGTTTATTGCCGATGTTTGTTGCCTCTGTTTGCCTCATTCTCAAGCTGCTTTTCTGTTTCTACTGCTGCCATGGATAAAAATGCCAAGTTTGTTTTTTCTCTTTTAGGATTTATCCTTTTACTCCTCCGATAATCATGATTTTTGATTATAACTGCTATTTTTATGATTTAACCTAATTCCCATACTATTGTATTCATAAATCCATCCACGACCGGAATCGATATGATAGTATATGAGTTTAGTTATATTTGTTTTGATGGTAGTTTGCCAAATAGGCTTTTGATTGGTAGGAGATTCAGTAACACCACTTCCTAGGGTGATATGAAGCACTGTCCATTCAAGGTTCTATCCGGTCCAACGACAAGCCCATGATTGTATCCAAGTATTATCAGTTTGAAGGGGTGGGAAAAAGTTCTTCTTCTTCCTTAAGCGCTCTTAGGATAACTATTCCAAACCCTAATTCTTCTTCAGATGATGCAAATAAAGAATCTCAGAAGAGGAAGGCTTCGCACAACAAAGAAGTATGAAATATTCTATTTTACTAAACAATATTGTTGCCTCTATTTCTTATTTCTTTGTTTTCGCAGGCTTTTGATTATGGGGTAGACGAAGGGAAGAAAAGAAGAAGAATTCGCAAGCCCTCAGTAATTAAATCAAACCTTGCTATTCTTGATTTTGATTTTACAAACGTCACCCCTTTAGCAACAGTTCAAACTTCTAATACTACTTCTTCTTTTACTCAAATACAAACTTCTATCACTCCTACACCAGCAATTCAGTCTTTTGATCCAAATATTTCTGTTTACTTTCAAGAGATTTTCCCTGATGAAGAAATTACTGCTAATCAAGGACCTAAAGACACCCCTATTATTGATTCTGCTAACTTGATGGTTGCAAGTCAAACTTCTCCTTCGCTCATAAATATTGATTCGCATCCAAAGAACTTTGATGCAAATCAAATTGATGCGAATCAAACCTCATTTTGTCTTACAAGTACTGATCCGCGACAAAGGACGTGGATGCGAATATCTCTGATTCTTCCCCTTTCGTTTATGTTTCCCCTCCTTCATCTTCTCTTTCACTATTAAGTTCTCTTTCCCTCAATAAGAAAACTTTAGATAGTGTAAATCTTGCTTCTCGCACTCTATATGATATTATCAATTCTTCTCAATCTTCAACTGATGACCCCTATAAACTTCTTATTTGCTCTGCATTGAGTAAACTTCGGTGCGAATTTCCTGCTGATAAAGCTACAAGGGATGAGATTCACTCCCAGATTGATCCAAGTTTTCATACTGCTCTGGATGATTGGTTAGTGTTTCTCACACTTTTTTTTTTCATAATCAAAACATATTGATCTCTTATTTATTTCAACTATATTATACATGAATCTCATCGTCGAATGATTCTTGCCGAACATATTTTAAAATGTAGTTGTTCTCAGGTGGAACTTTCGCAACAAAATGGTTTTTTGGAAAAAGAAATTAACAGGTTGAAATGGGAACTTGGAATTGCCAATCTTGATGCTGAAGATCTTCGCAAGCGAAACCAAGATCTTAGAGGTAATTTTAGTCCTTACGCATTGTTTCTTTTGATATATTATTTTATTTTTAATTATTCCTTAAATTTCTTTATGCACTTATTAAGATGTAAACCAGAAGCGAGTTATGGAGAGATATACTTTTCAATTTCTTGCTGAGGATACTCAAGCGAATAACAAGAAGTTGCAGAGTCAATTATATCAACTAAACCATCAATAATATTATTCACTAGATCAGATTAATAATCTAACCCATGAAAATAACCTTCTTCTTCATGAGATTGAAGTATTAAATAGTCAAATATCCAATTTTTCAAAATTATCATATAATGCTAATCTGATTCATGAAACCTTATCAGAAGAAAACCATACCCTTTCTAAAGATAAATGTACTTTCTTAAGCAAAGAAGCAATATTTTCGCACTAATATTTAAATCTTTATAAAATAAACGAAGACCAAACGCAAATTCCTCGTTTGCATGAGATATCGCTTAAGGAATTTAGAGCTCAGAATGAAAAAATCTTCCAAAGTAAAATAAGTTTAACTACGAAGAAGAATCAACTTCAAGAACAATATAATCAATTAAAGCACTCCCATGATGCTCTCAGGAAAAAGAATAAATCTCTCTCTGCTGATGAAAAGAAGATTCGCTCTCGTCTTATGGGTTCAGTTGGTGATGATTTTGATAAGTCTATGGAAAGTATAAAGAATAATACCCATGTCCTTTGTAAGTTCTGCGAAGGTAGTCAGCAAGAGTAGACTTCCTCATTACAATTTTAGTTTTTTACCTTGTATTTTGTTCAATGTAGGTTTTAGCTTATGATTATATATTATTTTGTGCTGATTCTGAAAAATCGCATCAATCCTCAATTGCTCAGTTGAAATCTGAGTTAATTAACCAGAGTTCGCATAGATCGCATGAACCTTGAAGCATCTCATTTGAACCTTAAGGTTTATCTTTCTGCTTCTCAAGACAGAGCACGAAGAAGATTTGCTTATCAAAAAAAAAATTTGGAGATCAACGCCAGAAACCTTGAAAAAGGCGCTATTCGCAAATATTATGAGAGAGCTCAATCTTAAATCAATGAAATTATTTCAAGCAATTCTCTCCCTGCAGTAAAGCTCCCTCATCTTGATGTAAGCGAAGATGAAAAAATACTGAAGTGGATAGCGACTATGATTTTGTGATTGACGATGAGAAAGAGCAAGAAAATGAGGAGAACCAACTTGAGAGGGATAGGTCCACTGCTGAGACTGAGAATCCTAAACCTAACGTTGATGCTGAAAAGTCTTTGGTCGGACAAGATGTAACTGCTGAGCATGTTTAGTTTTTAACTTTTCTCTCTTTTAAGCTTTAATGTTTTATATACTGTAAACTTTTTTGTCGTAAGGAAGATAATATTTTGTTATTTAAATTCCCATACTTTCCTCTTATTATATTTCTTGTACGAAACAAGTATTTTGTGTTGCTGTGTTCTTTATTCCTGCAAAACAGATGTTAGTTCATATAATTTTTATTATGAGGTCTTAATTTGCCTTCCTATGCAAAGGTCTTATCTTGCCTTTATTTCTGTGCAATGAGATCGCAGGCAGTCTTTACACTGTGGTGTATCGACCCATTCATCTCATCTTATCTTTTTCTTATATTATTCCCTCTTCAAGTTTGATTTCATAAATATGATAAGTCTTAATACTCCCTTGATTAAAAAGTCTTATGACATTTACGTCTTTAGACACAATTCATCTCCCTAATGGAGGGTGCCGTCCTTAATTAACTTCCCCCTGATTGCCCTTTCAAGGAATTTTACCTCTACCGGGTTAAGGTTATGGCTCTTCCCATCCAGTAAATCAACAACCATTTGATTTTGCAGTCTCACATTCCACTATCGATAAGGTTTATGGATGCGAGACCGCACCCTAAGTGGGGTATCTTCGGACCGAGTGCATCATAGTCAGGACTTGTCAAGAGTGGAAAGGTACGCTCTAGACGCCCCAGGCACTCTTGACTCAACCGTGTACCTCGGCGCCCTGATCGAGTTTCTGCACTCCTTTGGAGAGACTTTCTCACCTTAGGCTTTCAATCTAAGATTATTATCTTAGACTGAAAATTTAAGGTACCTCTCCCGGATGAGCATTTTCATTTGTTCTCACCCCAAATCTCCATGACTCAAGTTCCAAGATCGATGTTTCTTTCCCTTGAGTCATGCATTCTAGGTTTCTCCGACTATGACGTGTGATAGGTCTTACTTTTTTGTCTCTTGCATGTATGCGAACTAGGTTGCACGCCACATTCGGATTCCTAGCCAATATGATAATAAATATCATTTCTGATGCATTCTCTTATAAGGTCTTACATATTGCTTCTTCTCAAGGTCTTATTATAAAGTCTAACATTTGCTTGTTTTTAAAGAAAAAATTATATATGAGAGAAATCTTCACATTTACAAACTCTTATGGATTAACTTGTACGATGTAAATTTAGAGACATAAATTCATATCCGTTATTCCGCACATGTATTAACTTGTGCGATGTGTTTCGCAAACTCTTATGGATAATATTTCTTCAAATATTGTCTATTCCAGGGACAATCTAGTTTTCGACATGTATCCCTTCCGCCTGGATCCATTAACTCATAAGCTCCATTCCAAACTACCTTTTTTTATTATATAATAAGGACCATCCCATTTCTTCTCCAACTTCTCATCTCCTCCTTTCTAATAAATTGGGATTTCTCGCAGCACTAACTCACCTTGTTGAAACTCTCTTATTTTAACATGTTTATTGTATTTTCGAGCCAGTCTTCTTTGATAATTTTCCATATGTTGCAAAGAGACCTATCTTGCTTCTTCTAGATCATCAAGTTTCATTAAAATTAGATCTACACTGAGATTCTTTTCCCAAGCTTCTCTCTTTATTGTTGGAATGATAACTTCTGTTGGTAATACTGCTTCCACTCCATATGTTAGACAATTCTCCTTTTTCTTGGAAATTCTCCTTTTTCTAAATATAAATGGATCTCAGTCCGCCAATCCTTATCTTTATTTTCGATCTTTACATCCATATTTTCTACTGTTATTATATTTGTTTGCATTTCTTCTCCTTTTTCTATAGATGGTAAAAATAATGTGTGTATTTTTATATCTCTTGCAATTGGGTCTATTAACATTGAAGGTATGAAGGCTAATGCGCCTGTGAGTCTATTATATTCCCTGCCTATGTGTCTCCAACTTAGTTTTGGAATTTGGACTGCTAAATCCAAGATCAACTTTTTGTATTTGTTCAGAGATGGTTCGTTTGTACTCTATGTTCCTTCGATCTGGCGGATCACCAACTGTGAATCACTAGTTATCCTTGCATCTTCTATCTTCGTTTCAATTGCTAGTCTTAGTGCATACACAACTGCTTCATACTCAGTTTCATTATACGTCGATGTGAAATCCAATCTGAATGAGTAATCCATTCTCTCTCATGTGGATGAAATGAATACAATACCGATCCCATTCCCTTCTCCATTGGATGGTCCATCTACTAATATCTCCCATGTATTAGGATTCCGAGAAGCCAATAAATCTTTGAGATTCCCCAGTTCTTCATTCACATCCATCATTTATTCAACATACTCATCTTCTTCCAATGGAAATTCTGCGAGAAACTTTGAAATAACATGTGACTTCGGCGATGATAATTAAAATTTCATAACCGATTTCATAGTTCCCCAATTGCATGTTCCATCTTTCAACTCTTCTTGATATTTTTGAGTTCTTCATTACAGGTTCAATTGGTACTCTCGTTAACACTTTAATTTTGTGAGTTTGAAAGTAAATGCGAAGCTTGAATGATGCATATACTAGTGCAAGAATTAAATTTTCTATTTTTGAGTAGTTTCTCTCCGTATAATTGTATGTTTTAATTATATAATATATCGGTTTCTCTATCCCTTCGTCTGAACATAGAAATACTCTAATTAATGCGTGTGATGTCGATGCTAAATAAAGTAATAATTCATCACCCGGCTTCGCCTTTTTCATAATGCATAAATTCACCAAAGGATTCTTTATGTTATGCAATGCTTTACCATATTCTTCTGTCCACTCAAATTTGGTTTCTTTCTTTAGTATATTGAAAGAGTGTTTGCACTTATCCGAAGATCTTGATATAAATCATCCAATGAAGCTATCAATCCATTTAATTTTTGAACATCTTTTACTGTCGCAAGGGGTGGCATATCCCTAACTGCTTGAACCTTTTCTGGATCAACTTCTATTCCCTTATTAGACACTATGAAACCCAAGAATTTCCCTAAGGATACACCAAAAACGCATTTTTCTGGATTGACTTTGATATTGAATTTTCGTATCTGTTCAAAGATTTCGCGCAAATCATCAACATGGTCTTTCGCCTCTTTACTCTTAATTAACATATCATCCACATAAACTTCTAATGTATTATGTATCCATTTTTCAAATACTTTCTCCACCATTCTTTGATATGTCGCACCCGCATTTTTCAATCCAAATGGCATTTTCGTATAACAGTATAAACCTCTTGGTGCGAAAAAGGCAGTATGCTCTTGATCTTCTTCAGCCAAAGGAATTTGATTATAACCTTTATATCCATCCAGTGTAGAGATTCGGTTATTTTCCGATGCTGATTCTAACATTTGAGGGATATCGGGTAGAGGAAAACTGTCATTCGGACACGCTTTATTTAAGTCAGTAAAGTCTATGCAGATTCTTATTCCATTGTTATTTTTTGGTACTACCACCATATTTGCTATCCACTCTGGGTATTTTGGTTCTCTTATGATTCCAACATCTACATCTTTTGCAACTCCGCTTCTATTTGAGGGTGATAATCAGTAGCAATCTTCATTATTCTTTGCTTAAATGGCTTTATATTCTTGTTAATGTCTAACCTATGACATGCAACTGATGGATCTATCCCTGGCATTTCTTTCATGCTCCATGCGAAGATATCTTTTTATTCTCGCAAGACAGTTATTGTTTTTTCTTCCTCTTCTTTACCCATGTTGGTTCCTATTTTTAATATTTTTGGTTCTCCTTTTGTTCCAATATTTATTTATTTTGTTTGCTCAACTGCAGCAAAATCCGCTTTTGGTTCTCGCATTGGTGTTGATTCTTTGATTCCTTTGAGATGTTCACCTTCCTTCGCTAATGCTTCGCCTGGTATTCCTTTTCCCTCCATTTCTCTAACCATGTATATCTGAAATTCTTCCTCTTTTCTTAGTTGTTTAGATTTTCTCCAACGATCCTTTCGCTTCTTCGCTTTTCCTTCATAATTTCGGACGTCTATTTGATTACACAACTTAGCACCCTAGATATTTCCTTTAATTTTGCCTATTCCACTTGGAATTGGAAATATGATGCATTGGTGCAGTGTTGATGCTACAGCTTTTATCGCATGCACCCACGGCCTTCCCAATAACATTTTATATGTAGAGTCTATTTCAATTACACATAATTTTACTTTCGTCTCCACTTCTCCTAATAACACTCGCACGACAATTTTTCCTTTTGGCTTCGTTATCGCTTTATTGAATCCATGTACAGTATAAGCTGGACATGTCATTTATTCATCTTTGTATCCCATTGCTTTGAATGCGCGATAAAATAAAATATCAACTCCACTTCCTGTATCTATCAATGTTTTATCAATTTCCCATACTTCTGATTCATTCTTCATTTCATTGTCATCTTCTCGCACAGTTGTGACTGTGATCACTAACGGATCTGTTCGCTTTAGATTTTCTTCTGGAATTTCATCTGCTGTAAATGTAATTTCCACTTTTTCCCAATATTGTAGTGGAGATTCCTTCTCTATTAATTCCATTTTTTTTCCCTCATGATTTCGCTTGTGAATTCTACTTGTTATTCCTTCTTGAAATTCCACGTCAGAGATTGATTCTTTAGTTATAGAATTACACTGTAGACTTCTACCTCCTCCATGTATCGTTATTATCCTTGCTTTCCCCACAGATTTTTTATTGTTCTCCCTTATTATCTCCATAATTGTCAGATCTTAATTTTTCAAGATATGATGAATTTTCTACCAGGATTTATCACCCTAAACTGTTTTTTGCGCCAAAAATGTAGTTGCAAGAAATCTTACAACCACATCCCAATATATCGAAACAAAACTAAGTGATCATAATTGAATTCTCTTTATTGATTATCAAAATTAATATTGAATACAAGATATTACAATGACTCTACATGCTTTCCAAATAAGCTTTCTCTCACCTAATTTCTTGTCTAACACACACTAAAAAGATCTCTCCTATACACAATAACTTCTTTCCTTTATATAGGATTCCTCATAGTGGATGACAGCTAAGACATCATTTATTTTCGGAATCACTATGCATTACATTCGCTCATGTACATTCACTCACTCTCGCACAGATTACACTTCACATGGACTATCATACTTCGCTCCTGACTTCTCTGACGTCATCCAATGCGTCATCTTAATCTTGTTACGTGCGATCGTCTCCACTCACATAAGATCACCTTCACTTCGCATTCATAATGTAGTGTGCGATATTTCACTCCTATAAATCTCTCAAGTGGCTTTGTTCGGGAAAAAAAAAAAAAAACTCTCAGCTCTCAGCATTTGAATTGCTAATAATATCTCTATTTACTCGGTTTTGGCATTAAGCTGCATTTTGTAGCTCTATGCATTCTGCAACAAGGAGAAAGGAAGCTAGGTAATAACCGCTAATGCATTGGATATGAAGTTTGGGCATGCCAAGTAATGCTTACAAAGATCAGATCAGATTTTGTTGTTAACTATATAGAGTTCGTAATGCCAAGTGGTCAGTGGTGGGTTTTAAAACTTCAAACAGGGATATGAAATTGAGTTTTCTTAATATATGATTAATTAAGGGATAGAGATAGATTTAGGAGTAAAACTGGATAGATCTTCTTATGCAACATGCAAAGTGACATTTTCCATTTATGGATTAGAACAAAGAGAACAGACATAAAAGCACGACTGCGCAATAATAATTTGATATTAAATATGAATAGTTAATTACTGGAGTTGAAATTGCGCAAAGCCTACTTGAAGAAGACAAAGTTAACTACCCTGATTTGTTTAATTTTTTTTTGGAGTAGCTTAAGAAAAATAAACACATAAAAATTATTGAAAATGAAAAGAAACAGGATTACAAAAAGTAAACGACTTTCACGGACAGTTTCCCACTTGATGATAACAACACCTCCACAGGTACAGAAAGGGCAAAGGGAAGATCACAGAGTAGGCCGTAGGGGTATAGGGATTTGTTTTTCTTTCCTTTTATGATGTAAGTTATGAAATAGTAATTGTCAAAGGAAAGGTTAACGCGGGAGAATAATCTAACTCGATATTCAATTCACACACACACGGTACTTTTTGCTGTTGCCTAGTAGCCCAAGGTACGCGTTCTTAATTAACTCTTATATGAAAAATTAGCGAACCTAAACAGTAAACACGAAACATGATTTAATTAGATCGGAGATGGAAGTAGTGGAACACATCGAGTGAATAATGTGACGCAATTTTTATCGCTAGTGAGTAACGTTCTCGGGACTTTACATTCGAAATGATATTATCTTCATCATTAGGAGAGAAATAATCATTACTTTTATAATAAGAAATATCTAACTGTACAAAAATCAATGATGACTAGTATAATGTATCAGATGGATATTGAGAACCATAAGAGACATATGGAAAATCAAAGTCCAAATAAAATTCTTGAGAATCCAATGTTGAAGTGAATTCACAAATATCATAATCTGATGTTTCCAAGTTTTGTCCACCATCAAAATTGTTCACTTTGTAAGGAGAAAAGGAGTTGGATTCTGAAATTGTAGGAGATGAAAAGGGACTAGTCACAAAGTGATTATCAGGTGTCATTGAAGAGAAAATGTTGTTGTTGTTACTTTGTTTCTCTATACATGGAATGGGCATTGAAGCCGAAGGAAATGAAAATGAAGGGGATCTTAAGAATGCTTGGATCGCACTGATATCCTCTGTTTTACTATGACGACTACTAGTTTGGAAATTGATAATTGTTTCTTGTGTTTTGATCCGTTTCTGATCTTGTGGATCTTGACGGTTTTGAGATTGCCCTGGTAGCAAATGTGCACCTTGAATACAAGTATGTCTTCCGCAATACGTGACACTAAACATCGATGAGTCCTCGTCGGAACGTTGAACTTGTTTTCTAGCTAAACATCCTTGAGCATTGCTATGAGTACATCTGTAATAGCCTCTGAAAATTTGCAATAAACCTAATGAGACATTTAATTTTTTAAGATATTTAATGTGAATTGATGAATTCTATTATTGCTCACCTTGGATAATTGGCTCCAAGAATATCTTTCTGTCCATATTTTCTCCAACAATACCCATCATCTAGAGGTCCTTCCAGCCCAGTATGTTCACATACGCGTACTTGTTCTGTCCATCTTTGTAATGTTTTCCTATAATCACAAAACAGAAGTTGCTTATAAGATAAAAAATTCATACAAATAACGATTTCACAAAACTATTGTAGAATTAATATACAGTCAAATGGATCCAAATATACCTCTTTTTGGAGGCAATTCCAGTGAGATCAGACTTATAATTGTTGCAAGGACTTCTGTCAACAGAACGGGGGGAATCCGACGGGATAACATCTGTCTCGGATCCAGTAATTTGAGATTGGACGTTGCCATCTTCCGATTTGATCCCGGTCAACATGGAAAGGGTGTTTTCAAAGGATGATAAAATTTGAGGTAGTAGCAAATTGGCAGCAGTTGAAGTAGCAGAATCAAGACCAAATTGTAATTGCTCAAGTAACTGTTTAGCTTGGGTTAGCTCATTGAGTATCAATGGCTTTTGATCCAAATAAGTACACATGCTAGTATTCTCCTCCATTTTAATGAAAATACTCATGATTGTAACTGGTACTCCTAGTGAAAGTTTTGAGAAATGTTGGATAATTTTTTACTTGTTACAATGGTGGGATTTGGAGAGCTTATGAGTAGTGATGAATGAGGAGGAAGGAGGGATGTGGATTTATAGGAACGACCTTCATTGGGTGAGTACGAAATAATAATCCGCGTTATATTTTGGGAATTCAAACCAATAAAGCTTTATATGTGACGTGATGGCTAGTACGTCATTTGCTAGATTGAAACATGTATGCACTTGCTAAAATTGTCTTCAAGTGGATAATTTTTTAGGAATTGGAATTTCAAGTGGTTTCCTTGAAAAAGAATACATTTGTACGAAAATCGCAATGATGGCTGAAATTTTCATACTGGTTTTTAGAAGATTGCAAAGTGAACTTTACCCCATATGAACCAACCTAATGGATGCACTTGCTAATGCGACTTTACCATCCCCGTGCAAGTGGATAATTTAGAATTTACAATAATTTCAAGTGGTTTGATAAAAATAGAAAATTTTGCTTTTTTTAATATTATTCTAATTTTTTTATAGCAAATTTAGAAACATTGAACTGAATGATGGTGTGTAGGGTGTTACTCTTTCTTTCATACTACCCAAAACCAGATATCTTACCCACAGATCGATTCTTGTTCGACAAAACTAAAAATTCCGTAGAAATTTAGTTTGGGGTTTTAAATTATCTAAAAGAATTAATTACGAGTTTAATAAAGTGCAGTAGGTAAAACAAAAAGAATTTTATTTATTTATTTTGTAAATAAGATATTGCATTAAAAACTAGGACTCTGAAAGAGTCGGGAATACAGAAGAAGTAGAGATATCTAATAAAGGGTTTATGAGACTCCTAATATTAGATTTATTTACTAAGAGTTGTTTTTTACTACAAATTGGTGGGATCTTCCCCCATTCAAAAGAGTTGGTTAAAGTTTTAGTAAATTTGGCTATACTATCAGCCACTTGATTTCCTGATCTAGGCACAAAGAAAAAACCCAAAAAGTTGTTGCAAAGATTAACTAGTCTAAGAGCTTCGTCCATATAAGCTTTGGCACTCCAGGAGACGTCTGCATTCCGGCCATTAATGCAGGCAAAGATACTTTCACAATCACCCTCGATACTGAAGTTCTGAATTTGATTCTCGTTGGCCCATACTGTTGTTTCCCAAACTCCTATAGCTTCTGCTTCTTTTGGGTTGAGACCTGCTGCAAAACCAGCTTTTCCTCCTTCGCAGTCTCCTGTTTCATGGACTAAAAGAACGTTTGACTTACATGGACTAAACTCTAAACAGTTGGGTTACACAAATATAACCGCAATGAAAAAGCAAATAAATTCAAAGGTCACGGTCATTACCAAATCTATGAGCAAAAATGGATTACTATTTTTTACGCAAATCGGGAACATGGTTGAAAATTTCCTTATGTGGATATAAGTACTAAAAAGTGGATATATATGAAGTTGGAAGGAGCGAAAAGACCATTAATCATGGATAACCATTACCAATTTGAGACTTAAAAAATTATTAGTTCAACAAAGAGAGTTGAATAAGTACAAACCCCCACTAGAGGAAGACAAAATTAGCTACCCTAATTTGTTTAATTTTCTTAAGTTTTATACTACTAAGAAAAATAAGTACATAAAAAAAGTGTTGAAAAACTAACCAACAGTTGATCCATTTGCAAAAGAGTACCTCTGGAGGTATAGGAAAGGGCAAGGGAAGTGGATCATTTATTTTTATTTTTTTCTATTTTCGTAAATAATAAAACTATTTAGTTAATCATTTTTCAATTAATCAAATTATTCCTCAATTCTGGCAAGTTATACTGTAAATCTCAAGATACCGACTCCTTGCCCAAATTTAACTTCCTCAAAAAATTCAAACAAGAAGCATTAACCAACCACTAGTATATTAATAACAACGAGAGACCTACCTTGTTAGCAGTGGCATTCAGACATTTTCGGTTTCATTATTTTGTTCTTTCCATCTTTGATAGCAGTGGGCTCAGGTATAGCACCCAAATGCTTTGGTATACAAATGTTTAAGTGTGAATCTATAACAAGAAACATCTTTTGGGCACTACCCAAAAAAAATGGGGACTACCCATTATTTTTTGGTGTGGATATTAAAAGTAATATTTGATCACCCCTTATAATTATTATTTTTTATACCCACTCTACCCTTGATGATAAACTTAGTTAATGATTAGTGATTAGTTAAAAATTGATTAGTGATTAGTTAAAAACTGATTAGTGATTAGTGTTTTATAAGTTGGATTTTTTTGTTTTAAACATTTTTTTTGGAAGGATAAGAAGAAGAAGGAAATAGGAAGAAGAATATGGGTGAACCCAAAAAAACTTTTTTTGAGTTTAGTAATTATGAATTGAGTGATTCATGTGATGAAACTTCGGAATCAGAATCAGAACCCCCTTCACCTCCTTGTGTATATGTCAATACTTCAAATGATCCAAATATGAGTTATTTGTTAGAAGAAGAAAACTTTTTTCCCCAAAGTGAATCCAACCCATCAAATGATGAATTTTATCAGCCATAACCTGAAGATGAAGATATGGGTACTCAGGTATGTCTCATTTTTAGTTAATCTAGGTTGAATTGTGGGAAAGATTGGACAAACTCAAAATTTCAGGGTAAAAGTTCGGCTAGGTCATCCTAGTTCGGTTACCAGATTTAAAACATAGTTCGGTTACCAGATTTAAAACATAGGTAACCGAACGTTTCTAAAGATGTAGTTCGGTTACTAGATCTTATAGAAGAAGGTAACCGAACTACACGTTAATGGTGGTTTTTGATAGTTCGGTTAGGAAATTCCAGAAGACATAACCGAACTTTTATTATAGACTTTACAGTTCATAGTTCGGTTTAGTCGATTTTTATAAATTGGTAACCGAACTTTAAGTTCGGCAATATCGCAAAATACATGTATACCGCGTTGCTAACCGAACTAGTATATTCGGTTTGGTCTTTTTTTTTCATTCTCATTACCGAACCTTTGCGGATAAAATGTAAATATAGAGTTCGGTAAGCTCGCAATGGTTTTACTAAAAAATACATAACCGAACTTTATGTTCGGTAGGGTCGATGAAATTTTTAACATTGCCGAACTTGTACGTGTTTCTTGTTTATGGTATTGACGTTGTGTTATTACTTGTAGGTTCCATGTGATCCAATTGAACCAATGGAAAACCAACCTCCCCCGATTGGTATGTTGTACGATGACACATCCCATCACTACATGAATGACTTGGTATTCGATAATCTGAAAGATGCAAAGAGTTGGGCTAGACAACATGCACAAAAAGACATGTGCGTATTAGTATTGAATGGGAGAGAAAAGAATAGTCGCTTTGAAATGGTTTGTGAGAGAAGCGGTGATCCCGATAAAAGCCACAAGAGGAAGGGTTATGTTTATGAAGGAAAGACAAATAGGAAAAACAAAACTTTCTCAAAGAAGATAAAATTCCCATTCAAGCTTTCCTTTAATTACAACAAAAAATTGAAGGGATGGGTTCTCTACCGGGTTATGGAAGGTCGTCATAACCACCCTCGTCCGGAGCATCTTGAAGGACATTTCACGGCGGCCAAGCTAACTCCTCAAGAGATGGAGAAGGTAGCTAATATGAGGAAAATGGGTCTTACACCGGTTCAAATGCTCCAAATGCTAAAGGAGGATAACAAGGCTAACCACTCATCTTTTTCCACCATTAACAATGCAATTGAGACAATTAGAAAGAAGGAATGGAGAGATAGACAAGTGATGCAACAATTGTTTTTTTTTTGGCCAAAGAGAAAGACTACGCGGTTCAAAAGGATGTGGATTCGGAAGGAGAGATAACACAACTGTTTATTGCGCATCCAACGAGTGTTAAATTGGCTCAATGCTTTCATGAAGTTCTAATAATGGATTGCACTTACAAGACAAACAAGTACGAGATGCCATTGTTGAATATTGTTGGTCGTACATCGACGAAGTCACCATTTACCGTGGCGTTTTGTTTCTTAAGAGACGAGCAAGAACCTAGTTATATTTGGGCACTACAACAAGTTAAGGAAATCTTCCGAGGTGATTATATTCCCGGGGTTATAGTGACCGACAATGAAGTCGCATTGATGAATGCAATAGCGGAAGTGTTCCCACTAGCACATAATATGCTTTGTACGTTCCATATATGGTGTAATTTGTTGCATAGGTGCAAGCCAACAATTTGTCCACCCAAGAAAAAAGGATATGAAGAGATTAAGATGCTACCGGAACATGAACGAGCGGATGCAAAAGAGGAAGTTGATAAATAATACGATCTAAATTTTGCTAAATGGGTTGCATTCAACGGTGAATGGGAATCATTGTGTTGGTCCCTTACCGAGGAAGAGTATTATCAAAATCTTGCGGAGTTTATCGCCCATTGGGATACTCCTGATTACCCCGATGTTGTATCGTATGTTCTTCGCCAATGGTTGGAACCACACAAAGATAGGTTTGTGTATGACTTTACCAACCAATATAAATACTTGGGAAATCAAGCGACAAGTTTAGTAGAGTCGGCTCACCACCGGTTGAAGAAGAATCTCTTTGGATGTGTTGATAATTTCGTAACCGTGTGGAATGCTATGGAGAATTACTTCAAGCGCGACATTGATAGAATTAAAGGGAAGTTCCAAAGAAGCCGTATATTCAAAATGAAAGGAAAATATGCCAACCACCCATTATTCAAGGGAATCCATTAAAATGTATCTCGGCAATGTATGAAGTTGTTGATTATAGAAGTCGAGTTGATGGATAAGTGGGAAACCACGGCGGATGAGGTGTGTGTATGTAACATGAAGAAGTCTATGGGACTTCCTTGTCGCCATATGATATTCAACTATGAGCATGGCGTAATTCCTTTAAGCGAAATTGATCCATTTTGGAAGCATCTAAGTTTCATCCCTCCTCCAAAGGGAGAAGAAGCCGAAGAAGAGTTTGGTGATAACGAAATGGGTCGAACCGTACTAGAGATGTATCGTGGCATGAGCAAGATCCAAAAACAAATCTTCTGGGATGACATGTGGAAAATCATATATCCACAAACGCAAGATAATGTTTATGAAATGGCAAAAGGCAAACGCAAAGGTAGACCAAGCAAAAAAGAAAATAAAAAGCAACTAAGAGAATATGCAAAGGTGTTACATAAGAAGAAAAGTCAGAAAAACGCAACTACTAGAGATCCTTGTGGCCATGAGTATACCGCGGAAATGTACTTGGAGAAACCCAAGAAACGGGGTAGGAGTATTGAGGATAAAGGCGAAACAAGTGAGCGAGTTTTGAAGAAAAATGGACCGATGTGTCCATCACAACCAAGCCAACCATCTTCCGGCGACGTGAAGCTTAAGTCTCCGATGTTCCCCATCCAACCATCTTCCGTATACGTGAAGCTTGAAGCTCCAAATAAAGACTATTTGAATGAGCTACCTCTACACATTAGAGAATATGTTATATCCACCGACGACGTTCCTCCGGATGATAATTGTGGGTTTCATGTTGTCAATCAACAAGTTGGTCCTTTCATTGAAGGTGCCAAGCGAAATAATGGGTGTGCAATCACTCATATAAGGCAAAGGTTGTTATCCAAACTAAAGGAGAATCCGTCATTTTACAAGACAATGTTGTACGATGAGGGTAGTATCAATGAGCAATATGTTAGGTATCAACGTCGTCTTCATGGGGGTCAACCGATCACAAGGGATTATTGGATGAGCATGCCTATATGTGGACAATTAATCGCCGAGGCATTCAATTGTGTGGTTCATTGTTTCTCAAAAAGTGGTAGTTTCACCTTCACCCCAAAAATAACCGTATGTGTTGAACAACTCAAACGAAGGAGATGTGTGATGGCATTTATTAACAACAACCACTTCACTACACCAAAACCAGGATTTTCTCACAGTGTAACCTGTCACAGTTTATTTTTCAGTAACAGATATACATGTGATAAGTCCTGCAACAGTTATAACTGTAATTAAATTTTGTATTCGTTATAATAATTAGGACTTTTATTAGTCACACAAATATTTGTTGATAATTATTTGAACAACAACAATTATAATCTAAAATGATATTTCCACCCAAAAATTCCACCACATCAAAAACAACCCCGAATTAATCACTCTTAAAATTTTGGTTGTCACTACTTTCGCAACAATTATACAAAATAACAATTTTATTTAATTTCTAAATATCAAAATTTAATTTATTTTTAATTTTTAATTTTCTTAATATTAGAAAAAAGGATCAAGACCAAGTCAACAAGTCATGACTTTGTATGACATTTGACTTTTAACAAAAATCAACCTTTTCTTTCGATTTTCTCGACAAAACCACAACAAAAATTTCTGCTTCTTCCGAAGAACGTGAAAATGACCATATTACCCTTACTCGGAATAAGTGCAATAAAAATTCAGAAGAACGTGAAAATGACCATATTACCCTTACTCGAAATAAATGCAATAAATATTATAGAGACTGTGAAAATGACCAGAATACCCTTATTGAAAAAAATAAAGTAAAAATTACGGATTGTGAAAATGACCATATTACCCTTTTTTGAAATAACAGCAATAATTTTTATGGAGACTGTGAAAATGTCCAGACTACCGTTATCGAAAATAAGTAAAGTAAATATTACACACTTTGAAAAAGACCATATTACCCTTACTGGAAATAAGTGCAATAAATATTATGGAGACTATGAAAATAACCAGACTACCCAATTAAGTGTAATAAGTAAAATAAATATTACAGACTCGAAAAATGACCATATTACCCTTATTAGAAATAGTGCAATAAATATTATGGAGAATGTGAAAATGACCAAACTACCCTTATCGAAAATAAGTAAATTAAATATTACAGACTGTGAAAATAAACATATTACCCTTGTTGGAATTTAGTGGATTAAATATTATGGAGACTATGAAAATGACCAGACTGTCCTTATTGAAAATAAGTAAAGTAATATTACACACTTTGAAAATGACCATATTACCCTTATTGGAAATAAGTGCAATAAATATTATGGATATTGAGAAAATTACCAAACTACCCTTATTGAAAATAAATAAAATAAATACTACATACTGTGAAAATGACCATATTACCCTTATTGGAAATAAATGGAAAAAATATTAGGGAGACTGTGAAAATGTCCAAACTACCCCTAATGAAAATAAATAAAGTAAATATTACATACTGTGAAAATGACCATATTACCCTTATTGGAAATAAGTGCCACAAAATTATAAAGACTATGAAAATGACCAGACTACCCTTATCGAAAATAAGTAAAGTAAATATTACATATTGTGAAAATGACCATATTACCCTTATTGGAAATAAATAGAATAAATATTAAGGAGACTGTGAAAATGACCAAACTACCCTTATTGAAAATAAATAAAGTAAATATTACATACTGTGAAAATGACCATATTACCCTTATTGGAAATAAATGCTATAAATATTATGGAGACTGTGAAAATGACGAGACTACCCTTATCGAAAATAGGTAAAGTAATTCGTACAAACAGTAAAAATGACCAAACTACCCTTATTGAAAATAAATATTACAGACTGGGAAAATGACCATATTACCCTTATTGGAAATACGTGCAATAAATATTATGGAGTCTGGGAATGACCAAACTACCCTTATTGAAAATAAAAAAAGTAAATATTACAGAATGTGAAAATGACCATATTACCCATATTGGAAATAAGTGCAATAAATATTATGGAGACTGTGAAAATGACCAAACTACCCTTATCGAAAATAAGTAAATTAAATATTACAGACTGTGAAAATGAACATATTACCCTTGTTGGAATTTAGTGGATTAAATATTATGGAGACTATGAAAATGACTTTGTCCTTATTGAAAATAAGTAAAGTAATATTACACACTTTGAAAATGACCATATTACCCTTATTGGAAATAAGTGCAATAAATATTATGGATATTGAGAAAATTACCAAACTACCCTTATTGAAAATAAATACTAAATACTGTGAAAATGACCATATTACCCTTATTGGAAATAAATGGAAAAAATATTAGGGAGACTGTGAAAATGTCCAAACTACCCTTAATGAAAATAAATAAAGTAAATATTACATACTGTGAAAATGACCATCTTACCCTTATTGGAAATAAGTGCCACAAAATTATAAAGACTATGAAAATGACCAGACTACCCTTATCGAAAATAAGTAAAGTAAATATTACATATTGTGAAAATGACCATATTACCCTTATTGGAAATAAATAGAATAAATATTAAGGAGACTGTGAAAATGACCAAACTACCCTTATTGAAAATAAATAAAGTAAATATTATATCTTTCGTGAAAATGACCATATTACCCTTATTGGAAATAAATGCTATAAATATTATGGAGATCTATGGAAAATGACGAGACTACCCTTATCGAAAAAATAGGTAAAGTAATTGTACAAACAGTAAAAATGACCAAACTACCCTTATTGAAAATAAATATTACAGACTGGGAAAATGACCATATTACCCTTATTGGAAATACGTGCAATAAATATTATGGTGTCTGGGAATGACCAAACTACCCTTATTGAAAATAAAAAAAGTAAATATTACAGAATGTGAAAATGACCATATTACCCTTATTGGAAATAAGTGCAATAAATATTATGGAGACTGTGAAAATGACCAAACTACCCTTATTAAAAATCAATATAGTAAATATTACAGAATATGAAAATGACCATATTACCCTTATTGGACAAAAGTGCAATAGATATTATGGAGACTGTGAAAATGACTATACTACCCTTATCATAAATAAATAAAGTAATTCTTACAGATTGTGAAAATGACCATATTATCCTTATTGGAAAAAAGTGCAATAAATATTATGTAGACTGTGAAAATGACCATATTACCCTTTTCGGAAATAAGTAAATTAAATGTTATTGATTGTGAAAATGACCATATTACCCTTATTGGAAAAAGTGCAATAAATATTATGGAGTATGGGAAATGTCCAAACTACCCTTATTGAAATTAATTAATATAAATATTACAAAATGTGAAAATGACCATATTACCCTTATAGGAAATAAGTGCAATAAATATTATGGAGTCTGGGAAATGACCAAACTACCCTTATTGAAAATAATTAAAATAAATATTACAGAATGTGAAAATGACCATATTACCCTTATTGGAAATAAGTGCAATAAATATTATGGAGACTATGAAAATGACCAGAATACCCTTATCGAAAATGAGTAAAATAAATATTACAGACTGGGAAAATGACCATATTACCCTTATTGGAAATACGTGCAATAAATATAATGGAGTCTGGGAAATGACCAAACTACCCTTATTGAAAATAAAGAAAGTAAATATTACAGAATGTGAAAATGACCATATTACCCTTATTGGAAATAAGTGCAATAAATATTATGGAAACTGTGAAAATGACCTGTAAGAATTTATTGCACTTTTTTACAATAAGGGTAATATGGTCATTTTCACAATCTGTAAGCATTACTTTACTTATTTATGATAAGGGTAGTATGGTCATTTTCACTATCTCCATAATCTTTATTTCACTTTTTTTCAATAAGGGTAATATGGTCATTTTCACAATCTGTAAGAATTACTTTACTTATTTATGATATAAGAGTAATATGGTCATTTTCACTGTCTCCATAATCTTTATTGCCCTTTTTTCCAATAAGGGTAATATGGTCATTTTCACAATCTGTAAGCATAACTTTACTTATTTATGATAAGGGTAGTATGATCAATTTCACAGTCTTCATAATATTTATTGCACTTTTTTACAATAAGGGTAATATATGGTCATTTTCACAATCTGTAAGAATTACTTTACTTATTTATGATAAGGGTAGTATGGTCATTTTCACTGTCTCCATAATCTTTATTTCACTTTTTTTTTCAATAAGGGTAATATGGTCATTTTCACAATCTGTAAGAATTACTTTACTTATTTATGATATAAGGGTAGTATGGTCATTTTCACAGTCTTCATAATATTTATTGCACTTTTTTCCGATAAGAGTAATATCGTCATTTTCACAATCTGTAAGAATTACTTTACTTATTTCTGATAAGGGTAGTATGGTCATTTTCACTGTCTCCATAATCTTTATTGCACTTTTTTCCGATAAGGGTAATATGGTCATTTTCCCAATCTGTAAGCATTACTTTACTTATTTATGATAAGGGTAGTATGATCAATTTCACAGTCCTCATAATATTTATTGCACTTTTTTAAAATAAGGGTAATATATGGTCATTTTCACAATCTGTAAGAATTTATTTACTTATTTATGATAAGGGTAGTATGGTCATTTTCACTGTCTCCATAATCTTTATTTCACTTTTTTCCGATAAGGGTAATATGGTCATTTTCCCAATCTGTAAGAATTACGTTACTTATTTCTGATAAGGGTAGTATGGTCATTTTCGTCGATCTCCATAATATTTATTGCACTTTTTTCCGATAAGGGTAATATGGTCATTTTCACAATCTGTAAGAATTACTTTACTTATTTCTGATAAGGGTAGTATGGTCATTTTCGATCTTCATAATATTTATTGCACTTTTTACCAATAAGGGTAATATGGTCACAGTCTTCATAATATCGTCTTCCGCTCATCCAAACGAGAAACTCAAGTCTAAACTCTAGTAGTCTTTGAGCCCGTCTTTGTTCATTATTCGATATATTTCGTCTTAGTTCATCTAAACGAGAAACTCAAGTCTAACTATAGTAGTCTTTGAGCCCGTGTTGTTCAATTCAAGTCGATATATTTCGTCTTAGTTCATCTAAACGAGAAACCCAAGTCTAACTATAGTAGTCTTTGAGCCCGTGTTGTTCAATTCTGATATATTTCGTCTTCCGCTCATCCAAACGAGAAACTCAAGTCTAACTCTAGTAGTCTTTGAGCCTTGTCTTTGTTCCAATTCAATTCGATATATTTCGTCTTAGTTCATCTAAACAAGAAACTCAAGTCTAACTATAGTAGTCTTTGAGCCGTGTTGTTCAATTTTGATATATTTCGTCTTCCGCTCATCCAAACGAGAAACTCAAGTCTAACTCTAGTAGTCTTTGAGCCGTCTTTGTTCAATTCTAATATATTTCGTCTTAGTTCATCTAAACGAGAAACTCAAGTCTATCTATAGTAGTCTTTGAGCCGTGTTGTTCAATTCGATATATTCCATCTTAGTTCATCAAAGCGAGATCTTTTGAAGTCTAACTCTAGTACACATTGATCCCGTGTTGTTCAATTCTTATATATTAGTCATCCGTTCATCAAAGCGAGATACTGAAGTCTAACTCTAGTACACATTGATCACGTGTTGTTCAATTCTGATATACTCCGTCGTCCGTTCATCAAAACAAGATACTGAAGTCTAACTCTAGTACACATTGATCCCGTGTTGTTCAATTCTGATATATTCTGTCATCCGTTCATCAAAACGAGATCCTGAAGTCTAACTCTAGTACACATTGATCCCGTGTTGTTCAATTCTGATATATTTCGTCTCCAGTTCATCCGAACTAGAAACTCAGGTCGAACTCTTGTAATCTTTGAACCTGTGTTGTTCAATTCTGATATATTTCGTTTCCAGTTCACCCGAACGAGAAACTCAGGTCCAACTCTGGTAATCTTTGAACCTGGGATGTTCAAATATGATAAATTTCATCTCCAGTTCACCCGAACGAGAAACTCAGGTCTAACTCTAGTAATCTTTGAACATGTTATGTTCAATTCTGGTATATTTCGTCTCCAGTTCATCCGAACTAGAAACTCAGGTCTAAATTTAGTAGTTTTTGAACCTATGTTGTTCAATTTCGATATATTTCGTCTTGAGTTCATAAGAACGAGAAACTTCGAGTCTAACTCTTGTAGTCTTTGAACCCGTGTTGTTCAATTCGATATATTTCGTCTTGATTCATTGAATGAGAAACTTCGAGTCTAACTCCGTAGTTTTTAACCCGTGTTGTTCAATTCTGATATATTTCGTCTCTAGTTCTTCCGAACGAGAAACTCAGGTCTAACTCTAGTAGTCTTTGAACATGTGATGTTCAATTCTGATATATTTCATCTTCATATCATCCGAATGAGAAACTAAGGTCTAACTCTAGTAATCATCGAACCTGTGATGTTCAATTCTGATATATTTCGACTCCAGTTCATCCGAACTAGAAACTCATGCCTAACTCTATTAATCATTGAACCTGTGATGTTCAATTCTAATTTATTTCGTCTCCAAATCATCCAAACGAGAAACTCAGGTCTAACTCTAGTAATATTTGAACCTGTGATGTTCAATTCTGATATATTTCATCTCCAGTTAATCCGAACGAGAAACTCAGGTCTAATTTTAGTAATCTTTGAACCAATGATGTTCAATTCTGATATATTTCATCTCCAGTTTATCCGAACGAGAAATTCATGTCTAATTCTAGTAATCATCGAACATGTGATGTTCAATTCTGATATATTTCATCTACGGTTAATCCGAACGAGAAACTCAGGTCTAAATTTAGTAATCTTTGAACCAATGATGTTCAATTCTGATATATTTCGTCTCCAGTTTATCCGAACGAGAAATTCATGTCTAACTCTATTAAAACCATTAGAATCGTTCAATAACTTTTCTTTTTGACACATGGCAAGAAATTAACCATCAATTTTTTTTTGGACCAATTAAATTGGTGTCATAGTGAAAGATCGTCTAGCTGCATCACACTGTAACCGAGTTACACCACTTGTGTGCGAAATACACTAATTCTTCTTCTTTTGCCTTTCTCATTCCTTCTCTTTCATATTCTAACTTATCCGCTCATCCTTCTTCCCTCATCCTTCTTCAATCATCAGGTCTATTCTTCAGTTTAATCCCACCAACTTCAAATTCTCATTAGCAGTGATAAATCATCAGATCTATTAGATCCATCTCGGTTCGACTAGGATAATAGTTTTGATGATTGATTTTGTTAACAAAGAATAAAACCAAATTTTCTTGTAGACAATCTCGATTTTTCATATCGATTCTCTCATTTGAGATGAGTTTCTATCTCGTCTTTGGGTTTGTTGGATATTTTAACATATGTCAAGAAATTTGATTTGGGTTTAAAGAAGTTTTTCTCTGCTTAAAGTTTTTTTTTTTAGAAATCTGAACTATCTCCTCTTTCAGTTCTTCTCATAATCATCTTAACTATCTTTTTTGTTTCTTCTTTTGTTTTTTTTTTCATTCTTTTTCACAAAGTAATTTCAGATCTATATACTTGAGTTTCAAATATACCCTAAACTTACCCGAAATCCTAATATCTGCAAACCCTTTTTAGAGAAATCAAATCCATCTTTGAATAACCTGGTTTCACAAACCTAAGAGAGTAGATTTTGAGACTCAAAGAAGATTAAGTATAAACCCTATATTTGCAATTTTTCGAGAAGAAGAATCTGGTAAACTTCTCCATCTCGCTACTGGCTTGATTTGGCGTTGCATCTCTCTTTATCTATCTTTGTCTCTTTATTCTACTTTGTCGATTAAGTGATCTATTGTGATGCAGTGATGGAGATTGAAGAATTTTTTTCATGGCCAAACAATTGATGGATAAGGCGATTATTAGAATTACTGGGTGTATTTCAACTCTATTCAATCAATTCCCCTTTTTCATTTGGAACTTGGGTTTTCCTTAATTTTTAAACTGGATATTAGCTTAGTATCTGTATGTTTGCAGATGTTATTTGGGTGATTTGTTAGTCTAAGTTCACTTGGATCTGTTTGTCTGAAATGCATAATCACTACATTCGTTTAATGGGTTTTGTTGATGAAGTTATTAGAGGTCAATTTGTTTTACTCTTGTGTTAATGAAGCAATTAGATCTAGATTTTTTTTTTAATTAAGTTTCAGGATTTTTGTTTAGCTTATGTATGGCGATAGGTTTGAATTTATTGTTCAACATATATAATTATATGGTTTTCTAAATGATTACAGGTTGATACTCGTGTGCTCTGTGACGGGTGCAGAACAGAAATGATCTGTCCAA
The DNA here is from genome assembly GCA_023529315.1 of Papaver bracteatum. Lineage (NCBI taxonomy): Eukaryota > Viridiplantae > Streptophyta > Magnoliopsida > Ranunculales > Papaveraceae > Papaver > Papaver bracteatum. The sequence continues at coordinate 2,560,060 of JAJJWX010003164.1, forward strand.
GTTATAATTTATAACTTTGTTGAATGTTTTATCTTTTGTATTTTGCAGTCATACGATTCTAAGCTATCTTGCTTGTGCTTCCCAGGGTGTTACTGATCATTGGTAAGCTAAAACTATCATGTGCTTTAATCATCTTGGGCACTGCTTGTTGAGAAGAAACAATAGGGTTTGGTTGAGTCATTGATTGATTTTCATAAATTCTTGTTTATGCTTAATTTTTGCTTGATTGGAAACTCAGTTTATGCCTTCCAAAGAAAGAGGCTTATGCAATAGTTAAGACACTTGAACTGCAGAAGTAATTAAGACACTTGAACTGATCTTTTCCCCCAAATTTTTTCTATCCAACAACCAATTTCTTATTTATTTCGGGAATATGAATTTGATGTACAACTTCAGGTACATAGAGACTTGTCTGGGAATTTATGATATGGCGTAGGAATCAATCTGCAGATGCTTCCTTTATGTGAAGCTTATGAATTGTGTCATTCGTTAACATAAGAAGATGGTGTGGTTGCTGAAACAGTTCCATAGGTTTCCAAGACAAAACGTGTCCCCATGGCCAGGAAGGGCACTGGAAGCAAGGGATAGAAGATACCGTTGCTCACCAATCACTTCAAAGTTGCTGTCTCAAATTTGGAGGGCTACTTCTACCACTACTATGTATGTATTTTGCCTATTTTATGCCAGTAATGTGCTTTGAAAGACAAAACCCATAATGACTACTACTCATTTTTTGTGGTTCAGGTTACCCTGTTTTACGAAGATGGTCTACCATTGGTAGGAAAGTGATATATCGAGTGAAAGAGGCCTATGATACCGAGTTGGCAGGAAACCATTTTTTTATGATCCGGCAAAGAGTCTAATTACTAACAAACTTGAGTTCACTGTTGTGCGAGAAGAGGCCTCATCAAACAGGTATTTCTTTTATATAATGCTGGACTGCGGTAAATTGTTCTCTCTTCATTCTGCTGCATTATTATTACTTCAAGTCTCTTAATTTTGAACTGCTGCTAATGGGAATGACAATGAGAATCTGGTGACGGAGATAGTCCAAGGTCTTGGCGTCCTTGCCAGACAAAGAGTTTCAAGTTAGAGATAAGTTTTGCTACCAAGATCCCTATGCAGGTCATAGAAAATGCATTACGTGGTCAAACTGAAAACTCACAAGAAGCTCTCGGAGTTTTAGATATAGTCTTACAACAGCATGCAGCAAGACAGTAAGTGAATCTTTTTATATGATTTTTAAACGGTTGTGTTTGCTATATAAGTGTTTCATCTGATGTTTTGCTTAATTGCATGGTTGTCTACTTGTCCGTCACTCATTCTTCCACAATGAGCCACAAAACTTTGTTGATTTGGGTGGTGGAGTCAATGGATGTAGAGGGTTTCATTCCAGTTTTAGGACCACTCAAGGTGGATTATCTCTGAGTATTGTTAAGCATTGCTTATTCTCTTGGTGCTGCAAATTTAATGTATTATTGGGGCTCATTTTAATCACTTAGAATTTGCTGCAGATGTGTCTACTACCATGATAATATGGTCAGGACCTGTACTGATTTTTTACTGGGCAATCAAAATGTGAATCATCCAAACCAAATTAACTGGGACAAGCTAAACGTAATTTTTCTTCAAACTTGGCATATGTTTTATTGTTGACATGATAAGTGAATTCTTAAAGATGTAAGGGTTAAGGTTAGGCCCTCAAATTCGGAATATAAGATCACTGAACTGAGTGAGTTGCCTTTCCTGATGTTAATTATTTCAGGTGCACTTCTTTTACTAGGTATTGTTTTCAATGCCTTAGCAAGACTCCAGATCGTTTTGCTTCAAAAGGCGTAATTAGAAGTTCGCTATTCCGCTTTCTCACATTATTATTATTAATTGTTCGTTTTGTTTGTTTCCATATTCCTTCCAAATTTGCTCATGTCGATGCCCTTGTGAGGTACACCCAGCTTTCCAGCCGTCCCTTCACAAAACTAACAAACCTGGTATTTTGTTCGTTGATATACATCCATCCAAGGTACAACTATAAGTTGCCATAATGCCATGATGTTTTTGGACCTTGCATAGTGTTACATTCATTTCACTAGCCTCTACTTTTGGAATCCTCATCTAGTTATGAGTCCAAAATTTCTGATCATCCCCTTTACTGACTAGCAGGATATCATTGCAACTGGAGGGGTTGACACAAATGCGATTGTTTTCGACCGCACATCTGGGCAGATTTTGTCTACACTCATTGGCCATTTGAAGGTATTATTCCTCATTAGGCATCCTTCTATCAAGCTCTTTCATGTTTGATAATATAATTGTGGTACTGAAGCCGTGTTCTTTTTCGTAGGTTCCCAGTGTCAAATTTGTACCCAAGGACGATTTCTTTGTTACTGCTTTTGGCAGATAAGGTGATAATAGACTGAGTGTTATTTATTTCAATTTTATATATCAAGCTAAATATATTAGACTGTGGTTGTTTGTAAAGATTTGTTGTAAGTTACCATGTGATCCAGAACTAGAATAAGCTCCATGAATAGTTTGTATCTCCATGGTAGTTAGTTTCTTGTCTTCTTTTCTTTGTCCATTAACTACCTATAACCACCATACTATTTAAAACACTAAAAATGTGTAAGTTGAAGGGAGATATCCTGGTAATATTATTAATTTTTATGTGGTTGAGACCCCTCAAATTGTTATGGTTATTAGTTGATTTTGTTTATTTATTTGTTTTAATTTTTTGACTCCCAACTCAACTGCCGTTTCACCATGTTTGATGGTTTCTTATTTTAATTCGTCTCTGCAGACTGTTCGTGTGTGGCAAGTACCTATGTTCCCCTTGTTGTAACTGAATCGCAGGCATGTGTTTCATCTGGCAAAGGTTCGTTGTTAACCAAGTCATGCATGTACTCGTTCAATTTTTCAGATTTTCATCTAATTCACTTCAGCTCATATACAAGTGCCTAATATGCATATAATAAAAAAAAAATAGTCTATCCATTGTGCCCCTCCATGCAATTTCAAATTTGAAATCCTAGTTTCATCACTGTTCATGGTGTCGTCCTATTGTATTCTCTTCCACTGATCCGTTGTGCTTTACTGTAGTTTATAGACGAAAAGGAGGATTTTATATTTCAGTCTGAACTACTAGGCTGCTGGGATAAAGATAATGGTGATCTTGAAATCTATCCGCTCAGGCAAAAAAGGTGGCGTCTATTAGTTTGTTCAGACACTTATTTTTTGGTGCATAGGAAGTTTGTTTTGCAATCATATTTGTTTCTTTGTTCATAATGAATAGAATGATTTTTGTAAATGTGTATGTATGAATTGTAAATTGCAAGAATGTTTGACGGATTGAAAAATCCAAGATTGCATGCCTGTGTTTCAGGTTTGGTTGTTGTATTGCAGGCCTGTGTTTTAGGTTTAATTGTGCAGGCCTGTAAACTGGAAGCCCAGGTCCATGAGAATGACTTGGACTGTCCATTTTTTTTAATTGTAATTGAAATAATTGAAATAATTGAATAATCAGAAAAAACAGGTGTCATATAACTATGACAAATAATGCGTTTAAAGAAAAATGACAGTGTCATAGTAAATTTGTTCATCTTAGAGAAAATACGTGGAAAAAAGGAATTGTTGCCTACGTGGCGGCATATGACACGTGTCATTACCGAATTGTTGCAAAGTGAGAATAACAATTAAACCTGTTATAATTACTGTGACAAATGTGCAACGTGTCGCTATTTTAAAATTAGGTTAACTGTTACTATTAATTATTGTAACAGTTTATAACTGTGACAGTAACCCAAGTTTGTCACAGTTAAAACTGTTGCAAAAAAAATAACAAAAAATATCACAGCGTTTCTGTCACGGCGTATATGTGTTACAAAATTTTTTAGTAACGGATATACCCTGTGACAAAATCCGGGATTTGGTGTAGTGCTTTATAGGCCTCTGGTTAAAACCCGATTGTCCATTGCATCCAATATGTACAACCTCTTATTGGCCTGTATTTAATCCGGATACAATGTTGGGTTGGTGTATCATGTATGAGCATAACATGGAGATGTGGAATGCTTTGAAGAAGTCCGAAGAAATTGTTCATGAAGGTCTTATTTCACTAGAGGATGATTAAATGACACATGTAATGGAACTAATTATGCTTATGAATCTAAAACTTTGTTTTTTGAAGAGTGGTATTAATTATGGAGTAAATGTTAGTATTTTATGGTGTTGGCAGGTCACAGTTCGGTTACATTAATAAATATTTTACGTAGCCGAACACCAATTTCGGTTACCTATGTAAATGAAATTACAAGATATAGCCGAACTGTAGGAGAAATGAGAGTTCAGTTATGAAACGAAATTACAGGACCTAACCAAACTTTGCGAGACAGAAGTTCGGTTATGAAATTGAATTGTAGAACAATGCCGAACCTTTAAAGGACTTTCCAAAATAAAATTACATAAAATTTAATATCTGAAACGCATTATGAAAAAGTCTTTAAGGAGGCGGAAATGATTTTCATATTTGAAATGCTTTGTCTTCCATCTTCGCCATTCGATCTTTGATGTTAAAATGATTTCGTTGAATCCTTCACCCCTAAGTCGATACCGCCTTACAATACGAAATAAAGCCATAAACTCCACAACTCTCTCTCTAATCTTTTGAAATCGAAAGAACAAAGCTATATGATCACGGTTATAAGGGTTCATTGTGTCGGAACATAATTTCTCATGAATTATCCCCCAATAACATTGACTCATAATACCATTCATTCTTCGTTATTCACCCCTCTTTGGATAATATATTATGTAGTTTCTGCAAAGAGAAAGATCTTCAACTAGATTAAATTTATGACTAGTAGGTGCCATTTTTAGAAGATTTAGAAACAAAATGTTAACTATAGACCCATATATATAACACTTTGTCGTATAACAGTCATAAAATTAGCCGTTACGCGATATTACATTTAAATTTCAAATTTATGTACTATCTTTCTGTCAGAAAAAGTAAACTTTAATTTCAAAATTGTTAGTTCTGTTAGGAATGTAAAACTTGCGACATCACCGAACCTGAAGTTCAGTTGTAACTAAAATTCTTGAGATAACCGAACTTTGTTGGGAAGGCTCACAGATAAACTGAACATATATGTGATACAAAACATACTCTAAAACAAACCTAAGAATTGGTTTATGTGATTTGTTCATCAAGTGAATGAGTTGTCCAACATGTGCAATGACAAAATTTTGAAAATACAGGGACGATTTCGGTTAGCAAAATAAACCTTGCGACATCACCGAACTTGAAGTTCAGTTGCAACTAAAATTCTTGAGATAACCGAACTTTGTTGGGAAGGCTCACAGACAAACTGAACACATATGTGATACAAAACATACTCCAAAACAAACCTAAGAGTTGGTTTATGTGATTTGTTCATCAAGAGAATGAGTTGTCCAACATGTGCAATGACAAAATTTTGAAAATCCAGGGACGATTTCGGTTAGCAAAAAAAACCTTGCGACATCACCGAACTTGAAGTTCGGTTGCAACTAAAATTCTTGAGATAACCGAACTTTGTTGGGAAGGCTCAAAGACAAACTGAACATATATGTGATACAAAACACACTTCAAAACAAACCTTAGAGTTGGTTTATGTGATTTTTTCATCAAGAGAATGAGTTTTCCAACATGTGCAATGACAAAATGTTGAAAATCCAGGGACTATTTCGGTTAGGAAAAATAATATGCGATATAACCGAACTATAAGTTCGGTAACCTGGGACTGTTGCACGCTTAACCGAGCTTAAGGTTCGGTGACCTGTTATTTTTTCAAGGTAACCGAATTGTAGGTTCGGTGACCTGGAATTATTTAAAGGTTACCGAACTTGAAGTTCGGTTAGCTATTTTTAAATATTAGGTTGCCGAAAACCATAATGTATTCAACATTTCAGCCTTCTAAAATTGAAAACACAAACCGGATTAAATCCTTAAGTAATTGTTTAAAACACATAAACATACCAAATCCATAACCAACTTGTTTTTTGAAACTGAAATAATACGAAATCACTAATGACCACTCTTACGACCCCTTTTTCCACCTCCTTGTTTTCCACGAGTTTTTGGTCGAACTTTCTCATCACTTGGGGTTTCATCTCCTCCACCGGTTTCCTCCACAACGCGACTCGAACCTTCACCTTGTTGTCGACCCCTCTTCAGCTGCTTAGTCCTACTTGGCTGCACCATTCTTTTAGTTATAAGACACTCCCACTCCTTGTAGTAGGAAGTTTGTTCCTTAGTCAACATCGGCTCTCCGGTTTTGATTTTAGCCATCCATTTCTTCAACAATTTCGAACCATTCAAAAACTAATTCCAATTTTAAGCATAAGCAAATATATTTTCAAAACCTTTAAACAACCCAAAGTATAAGACAAAGAAATTTTCTTACCACATTATCCCATAACCTTTTTGCTTAATCACCACAAATAGGTATCTCCTTAGCTCGTTTAGCCTCCCTCTCCTTTGCCTTCGCTTTCGCCGCATCCACCTTAGCTTGTTGTTCTTTATTTATCATAAAGGGATGACTGATTTCTTCATAATACTCCTTGTAATCATCGTCACATGAATTTACATCTTCCTCACAAGGTACACAATAAGCTCTTGGTAAGTGGTATTCTCCAAGTGCATTCCAATGTGCTACCGCAGGAGTTGGTTCATGTTTTGGAACAAAATATTTCTCACTGTTCTTTGTTCCTTGAACTTGCAAAGTGAAATTTTTATTCTCCACATCGGGATCCATTTGGACGCAACAAAGTTGTCTTAGTATTCTCCTCGGATTATATATTGCGTAGCCGTTAGGATGCCAAATAGGTCCATAGTATGGCGTGACGGTAGAAAAACCATTAAGATCGTCTTCATCTACTGATACATCATCGGGTACGACATATGGGTGAAATACCACATCGTTCACCGCCAGGTTATCCAATTTATGCCTCAACAAAGTCAACTGCTCCTCTTTAGACTTCTTTTGTGCGTCCAAAAACACTCATTTTCCTGCTGTAGGTGCGTCATAGGGATAAGGTGTCCTTTCCTTTCCAAATCCCAATGAAGGGAAGTGGTCGTAAATCCAAACCTGTGAGAAAATAGGAAAATAGGAAAATATTAACCATATTCATGAAAATATAATTGGAATGACATCAATTTAGTGGATAATTTGCTCATTAACAATGTAAATGGTCACCTGAACAAGAGTTAAATAGCCTCCAATTTGATTCGTCTTAATCCTCGACCCTTTGCCCATTTCTTCCATAACAAAAGCAAGCACCCTAGTGGCCCAAGAGTAATTGTTGATGTCATCGAGATCCTCCAAAAGCTGTATATATTGTGCATCCACCCTATTTCCCGAAGTGTCGAGGAAAATAACAGTTCCTAGCTGATATAACCAATAAGCTGTGACATGATACCTAAGGGTGTCCTGGTCCATCACCAACTTTCCTCGCTGCACATTCTTTTTGGTCCCTCCAAATACTTCCTTCAACTTAACCAACTTGAATTTCTTCACCTTTTTCTTCAATCCTCCATTTGCCTCATGTGTATTATACTCATCACTACATTTAGGGGACCTCACGGAACGTCTAAACTCACATTGAGACTTTCTTGCATCCCATCCAAGACATTTAAGATCCAATTCTTCAAGAGATTCATAACTCATCGAGGGGTTGTAGCCTTCTTGAAGATATTTACCTTCCACTGGTAAGCCAGTGATACGGTGGCAATCATCGGGAGTAATCCCATCTCGCTAAATGGAAGATGCATAGTATATGTCTCGGGATAATACCTCTCGAGAAATGCGGATACGGAAACAACGTCAAATTCTACATGTGCATGCTCAATAGATCTCCATAACACACATTCTTTAACCTTTGATACAAACTCGTCACACTCCAAAGAAAGATCCCTTTTGGACGCCTTTTGACGTTTAATAAGACGAACTGCATAATTATGATCCTACGAAAACAAACATAACACTATTAATACTTAATGAAACATGTCCCAAAAAATAAATAAATAGTTTTGTTAGTTAAGGGTTAACTTAAATAATACCTTTGTCGCATAGATCTTCGCATCCCATGAGTGTTTGTAGCCAAACAATGTTGCCCCTCCATCATTAGGAGTACCATAATTTGGGTTCCGAGGTGACAAACATAAATTATCAGGGGGAATGTGTGAGTATCTAGCACTAGGAGGCTTCAGCTTCTTTTTCTCTTTAACGGGAACAATTTCTTGTTGTCCCTCCTATTCCTCCTCTCCCTCCTCTTCCTCCTCTCCATCCTCTTCCTCCTCTTCACCCTCTCCCTCCTCTTCCTCCTCATCCAACTCTTCCTCTTATTCTTGACCCTGTCCTACTTCTTCCCCTACATTTTCAACGTGTTCACTTTGTTGTTCAGCCTCTACATTTCCTTGGTCTTCATTTTCTTGCTCTTCTTCATAATCATTTTCTTTGTTCACTTCCGGTAACGATCCCCCTCCATGTTTGGCATATGTGGCACCACGTTTTCGAAAATCTAAATGTTTTGCTCCCCTAGGGGTTGGAGTTTTGAAATCCTCATCTAGTTGTTGTCTCAATCTTTCTCCTTTGTTCCTAATGAACAAAAACCAAACTATTAACTAAACATAAGAGAATATTATGTTACCAAATCAAATTGAACTAAATATTGAAGTAAACACAACATGTAGTTACCAAATAAAAGTTCGGTTACCAAATAATTTTTTCGATCAAACCGAACTCATTCTTTCAAAGTAAAAGACTGAGTTCGGTTACAAAAATGTTTTTTGCGATATCACCGAACTATGTAGTTCGGTTACCTGACAAAAATAAAGAATAACCGAACGAAATATATGAAGAGTTCGGTTATAATTTTTTTTCTTCGACCTAACCGAACCCTTTCTTTCCAAGTAAAAGACTGAGTTCGGTTAGGTACATGTTTTTTGCGATCTCACCGAACTATGTAGTTAGGTGACCAATAAGGTGTTGACTTAACCGAACTGTTCTAATTTATGGTAAGTTCGGTTAGAAATTTTTAGGGTTTTACAAAAATCTCCTAACCGAAATCGCCCATGTAACTACCATTTTCAATGAGTTTTCATGATTTTCAATCGATTTCTTCTACAAATAACGAATTAAAAAGAATGGGCATGAAGGAAATTACCCGCGGATTTGCATTTCACTTGAATCAGACTTCTGTTTTTGCGGTTGGATGATTGATTTTGCCTCGAAACGGTGCTTCAAGTTCTTTAAACTTTAGCAATTGTTTTGGGAGATTCACTATATGTGGGAGTCCGGACTCAATCTCGAAGTCGGGTGTTTGCTTGGTACGCATTGCTTATAAAGATTGATTAATCGACGATGAATTTTTTTCGAATCGACGATTAACGACGATGTCTACGAAGAAGAAGAAGAAGAAGAAGAAGAAGAAGAGGAGGAGGAGGAAAAGAAGAGAAGAAGAAGAAGATGAAGAAGAGGAAAAGATAAAAATGATTTTAATTTTTTATTTAGGTTTTAATTTGGTTTTAATTAGTGGGTTATTTTAGTGGGTAGTGGGTTAGTTTGGTGGGTTGAATTAGGATTAATTATAAGCTTAATTAGAGTAAGGGAAATTTAGTCTTTCACAATTTTTTTGGGACACCCCTTATAATGTAGGGTGGACATCTATATCAATGGGTAGTCCCCCACTTTTTTTGGGTAGTGCCCAAAAGATGGT